>JAJTWQ010000011.1:2400000-4800000 GCA_029007595.1 Solanum commersonii
CAACCCATATTGGTAAGGTAAATTGTGTGTTTATGTAGTTTTTGGTATAGGGATAAGTTATGGTCTTAAATGCCACCCTGATTCAAATAAAGGCGGGTTCGAGATGATATTTTGATAAATTTGATTTTCAAGGGTTTGGTTCTGATACAAATTGTGTAGGTATTGTAATTAATATACTCCCTCCGTTCATTTTTCTAGTTAATTTTAGATTTTGCATGACTCTTAAAAAATAGTGAATACCCATATTAATTGATATATAGTCTCAAGTCAATTGTCAACATGAAAGCGTAATGTTGTCGAAAAAAATGGAAATGGCCTATCTTGAGCTGGATCGTCTTCGGGCTTATACACTTGGGCCTCAAATATTAACTTCTGATATATTCAGAGAAGGAGTCATATTCTGATGTAACTAGGACTCCTCATGTAAATAATCTACCTTGTAATTATCTTCAGTATTTATCTTTTAGAGTTTGTATTCATCATGAGAGATTCTTTTTGTATAAATACACAGCTTCTCTGTACAGTCGAGGCATCAAGAAATACAAGGAAAATCTCTACTTCTAGTTTTCTCTTTAATTATTTTCATGGTATCGGAGCTTCTGTAGAAGCATAATTTTTTTTCCTTCTTTGCCATTCTTCCCTTTCGATCAAATCCTGAATCATGACTAACAATACTATCGATTCTACTACAACACCAATTGTTGCAGAAGGAAGTTCAACTATTGTTGCTTCCTTACAAATAGATCCTTGTCATATTTTTTGGCATCCTCTGATAATCCAGGGATGGTTTTGCTAAATGTCACTTTTGATGGAACATGTTATGGTAACTGGTGCAGGGGTGTTCTCATATCACTTTCAGCCAAGAACAAACTTGGATTCATAAATGGAACTTCCAAATGTCCGGCTGAAGATTCACCGCTACTTGATCAGTGGAAAAGATGCAATGACATGGTCATTGCTTGGCTGCTAAACTCCCTCAATTTCCCTGAGAGTGTACTCTACTCTCAAACAGCCATGGAACTTTGGATTGAGCTTGAAGAGCGATATGCACAGGTAAATGGAGCAAGGCTTTTCCAATTGCAAAGAGAACTCAACACCATCAATCAAGGTACTAATGATGTAGCAAGCTACTTTACCAAACTTAAAAGAATATGGGACTAATTGAAACTTCTTTAACATTTTTATGATATGTAAATGTGTTTGTGATTGTGGAGCTATGGCCCATAACATGAAAACGAATGAAGATAAGCTAAATACAATTTTTTTTTGGTAATTAACTGTATATTCATTAATCACCAACTGGAATTTACAAAGCATAACAAACTACATCACTGTTAATCAAAGAAACAAAACTTAAAGGAGATACAACTTCAACTAAAAGCTAAGTTGTTGCAACCTAGAACTGGCCTTAGGAGCCCTCATACAACACATATAAGATATCTCTTTCGCAATGTGATCGAAATTTCTACTTTTGTCTTCAAAGATTCTGTGATTTCTTTCTCTTAACACTGCATGACTCCATTCTGCATACATTAGTCTAAACATTTGTGTAGTGAGAGTGTTACCTTTGGCTTTCTCTATGATCCTCTTCATGTGTGTGGCTCAAGCATCTGAAGTATAGATTGGCCATTTGATCCATGTCATCAGCTTTCTCCAGACATCTCTCGTAAACTCACAGTGAACAAATAAGTGATCTCTAGTTTCAAGATCATGTTGACACATCTTGCATTGTTGATTTATATCTATCCCCTATGAAACCAACCTATCACTAGTTGGTAGCTTGTTTTGTAATTGGAGCCACATTGTAACAATGACTTCTGGTCGTGCAGAATTGGCAAACATCACACATTTCCAGGGTACTCTAGGTCTATTTCCAAGTAGACATAGATAAAGGCTGTCAATAGTTACCTGATCATTCTGCTTCTGTGTTTGTTCTAAAGTCAGCCTAGTATTAAGGATCTTCTTGACCATTCATGAGGCCTTCTTTGGAATCGATGCATTGAAGAACTGTTGATTTTTTATGTAAAATAAGTGGATCCATCTAATCCATAGTTTATTAGATTTGTGAGCAAGATCCCAACAGGTTTTTGCAATAACAACTTGGTTCCACAGCCTGATGTTAATGAGGTGCATGCCTCCAACTGATTTAGGCAAACACACTTTGTCCCATGCTATCAATGCTCTCTTAGTAATAGTATTAGATCCTGACCAAGTGAAACTTCTACAGTATGACTCAATAAGTTTGAGAACTTTTGCAGGAATGGTGAAGAGTTGAAACTAGTATGCTTGAATACCAAATAGCACAGATTGAACCAGTTGCATTCTTCCTGCATATGATAGCTTCTTAGCAGTCCAGGAGGAGATTCTAGCAATAATTTTATTCACAAAGGGTGACCACTATATAATAGTTAGTTTCTTCGTGGAAAGAAGGACACCAAGATATTTGAAAGGAAATTCATCGCATTCAAAACCACTTTACTTGAGTATATTCAGTTTTTCTTGCAAAGCAACACCACAAAAATATATGGAGCTTTTATTCATGTTTGCTTGCAGTCCTGATGCTTGGGAAAACTTTTGAAAACATTGATATATGCTTTTTACAGATTTTTTATCCCCTCTACTAAAAAGTAGGAGGTCATCTGCAAAACATAAATAAGTTATATTCAATCTGCCACAATTAGGATAAAACTTGAACCCTTTAAAATCTCTAACTTCAGCAAGGCATCTACTCAGATACTCCATAGATATAGCAAATAAGTAAGGAGAGATGGGATCTCCTTGTCTAAGCCCTCTTGCAGCATTAAAGGGTTGTGTGGTCTCACCATTTACCATGATTGTATAATTCACAGTATGAACACATTTCATGATCCATTGAGTATGAACACATTCCATGCTCCATTAAATGAACTTCTGAGGAAAATACAAATTCTCCAAAACCTGTTCCAAGAAAATCCACTCCACAGAGCCATAAACCTTTTGTAGATCACTTTTTAGCATACATCTTGGAGAAATATGTTGTCTAGAGTATGCTTTAACCAGTTCAGTAGCAAGGATGATGTTATCAGCAATCTTTCTTCCTGGTATGAATCCTGACTGTGCTTCACTGATAATATGTGCCATAATCTTCTGCATCCTTGTAGCTAAGACTTTAGCAATGACTTTGTATATGATGGTGCAGCAAGCTATGGGCCTGTATTCTTTTATATTCACAGGACTGGAATTTTTTGGGACCAATGTGATTACAGTGCAATTAACTGGTCTATATAATTTTCCAGTTCGAAAAGACTCTTTGATAGCCATCGACATGTCATCTTTGGTGATACTCCAAGTCTTCTTGTAAAAATACGCATTATAACCATCCACTCCAGGTGCTTTATCATCTCCAATAGAGGTTAGTGCCTTCCAGATTTCATCATCCATAACATCTCCACATAGTGCAACTCCTTGCTCATAAGCAATTGTAGGTCCTTTCTTCATAGTGTTCCTATCTACAGCAGGTAGAGATGTAGTGTTGGATCTCATTAGTGCCTTATAAAACTGTACCACTTCCTCCTTAATAACTTTTGGTGTGTTCAATTTGGTGCCTGTAAGTTAAGTTAGCTCACGCATGATCTTCTTGTTAGTTCTCTCCTTGATCACTGCTGTGAAATATTTATTATTACCATCTCCAAGTTGTATCCATTTTGCTCTGGACTTTTGTCTTAGTGCACTTTCTTCAACAAGGCTCCATTTCTCAATATCCAATAAAGTTTGCTTCTCCTTACATAGTAGTTCATCAGTGCACTGTTGATTGATTTGTTCCTATATTTGCAACAAATCTTGTTTAGCTGCATTTATCTTAGTGGTTGTGCTTTTGAACTCCTTCTTATTTAGATCTTTCAATACTTGCCTCAATGCTCTCAACTTTGCCCAGATATTTGTCATTGTTCCTGGAGCCATATGTTTTTGTCATACTTCTGCAACTTTGTCCATGAAAGTACTATGTTCTGCCCATATATTAAAAAATCTGAAAGATACCTTGCCTGTCCACTGGTTGTCTGCAATTGTGAGTATCATAGGAGAGTGATCAGAAAAATATGGGAGATCATACTTAGTAATCACATGACCCCAAGTCATCATCCAATCAAGATTGCCAAAGACTATATCAATTCTACTACAAATTCTACTAGTTCCTAACTACTTGTTTGACCAGGTATAATAATCACCCTTCTATGGTCCTTCATTCAGCTGCAATTTATGGATAGTTAATATAATTTTTAATGGGTCTTAATGATGTGTTTACTGGTGTAAGGGGAAACATATTGATGATGAAGCCACTTCCAAGCACTACACAAGCTTATTCTATAATCTTATGGACTCCAACTAAGAATTCTAGAGAATACATGGGAACTAGACAAGCAGGGAATGTTGAAGGTAAGAAACTTGAATTGTTCTGTAAGTACTGCAAAAAATCTGGGCATATGAAATAAGATTGCTACAAACTTGTTGGCTATCTTGCTCACTTCAAATTCAACAAACCAAGAAAGGGAAACTTTGTGAATCATCAAGCTAATGCAGTTGTTGATCAAGACCTCAACAAGGACGGATTAATGGCAGACCTTGTCAATAGCCTGGATTCTCTAGGGAACAATGCGAGAAGTTGATTCAATTCAAGTCTGTCCAAACAGGTTCTACAACAACAAATTCAGAGGCCTCTGCCAGTGTAAATCTGGCTGGTATGCATTATGGCTATCATGTTTTTACCTCATTTTTCTCTACAATTACTCATCATACTTGGATCATAGATTCTGGAGCATCTCAACATATGACTTTTGACAAATCTTTATTACATAATATTTTAATCCTTTCTTATCCAATTTTAATCACTCTACCTAATTCCTTCAAGGTAAAAGTGAATTGTGCGGGAAGTTTGCATCTTACTCCTGAACTTAAGCTTCATAATGTGTTTTATGTCCCCACTTTCAAACATAATCTACTATCAGTTTCTCAATTGTGTGCTCAATTTGATTGTGATCTAACCTTTCTAAATCTGCTTGTACTATACAGGCCCCTTTTTTTAAGAGAAACCTAGTTCCTGGTGATGTAGCAGCAGAACTCTATGTGATGAAGAATAACTCACCTCATATGAAGCTTCTTCCTGAGAAGTCTTTAGTTCCAGTTTCCTTGCATTCAAGTCTAGAGTCTATGTCTAAGTCTATTTCTTCTAAATTAAAAGGTCCAAAGGGTGATTCTATTTTATTTTTTTTGAGTAATAAGTGTACTGAACTTTCTAGTACTCATATCAATAAAAATGTTCATGTTCTTTCTGCATCTTCTACAACTCTTTTATGGCACAATAGGTTAGAGCATTTGACCCTTCATGTAATGAAACACAAAAGAATTGAAAAGTGATAAAATGGAGTTACCTTGTTCTATTTATCCTATGG
The DNA here is from genome assembly GCA_029007595.1 of Solanum commersonii. Taxonomy (NCBI): domain Eukaryota; kingdom Viridiplantae; phylum Streptophyta; class Magnoliopsida; order Solanales; family Solanaceae; genus Solanum; species Solanum commersonii. Next base: position 2,405,427 of record JAJTWQ010000011.1, read on the forward strand.
CAAAGACAAACCAAACCACATTTTCCCAAAAGTTTTATTAGCTCAAACCAATGCTTTGATCTAATCCGCATAGACACTTGGGGACCTTATAAGACTCTTACCTACAAGGGAGAACGATATTTTTTTACCATAGTTGATGATTTTTCTAGATGTACATGGACTTTTCTTCTGTCGACCAAATCTAGTGCATTTCCTACTTTGCAAAGCTTTTTATCTCTTGTTGAAAGACAATTTTCCACTAAGGTTAAGGCTATAAGATCAGATAATGCTTTTGAATTAGGGACAGATCATGATCCAAAATAATTTTTTCAATCCAAGGGCATTTTACATCAAACTAGTTGTGTCGAAACACCACAACATAATGGTGTGGCTGAGCGGAAACATAGATACCTCTTGGAAACATGTAGAGCTCTATTGTTTCATTCAAATGCTCCCAAAAGATTTTGGGGAGATTTCTTACTTACTGCCACTTATTTAATCAACAGATTCCCATCTTCCGTTCTGAAACAAAAATCTCCCTATCAAGTTTTATTTGGGACCGTCCCTACCTATCAATCTCTAAAACCTTTTGGATGTCTTTGTTTTATTTCTACCCTTTCTAGAAATAAGGATAAACTTGGCCCAAGAGCTTTACCAGGAATATTTTTGGGGTACCCCTTCGGAAAGAAAGGCTACAAAGTTTTGCTCCTACAAAACAATCAAATCTATATTTCTAGAAATATTAAGTTCGTTGAAGATGTTTTTCCTTTTTCTTTTTCTTTTTCTAGTCCACTTACTAAACTATTCCCACAATGGTTTTCCACCTCAGACGCCGATGATGCGTTATTTTTTAAGAAGCAGTCTCATGTTTCCAATGACAGTGATTCTTTACTGTCAACTCCACATTCTCCTCCTACACCAGATTCTCTTCCTATTGAATCGCCAGTAATTCCACCAGTTATATCTTCAGAACAAAGTACCATGTTGCGTACATCATAAAGGGTTCCTCAGAAACCAAGGTATTTATCATATTACATTTGTGCAAATTCCTGCTCTATGATTTCTCCTAATCCTCCTTCATTTTCTTCACATTGTTCCTTTTTCACTGCTTTGACTCCCTCTAATCAGAATTTGGTTACCTCTATTTGTCAAATATATGAGCCTTTTTCCTATTCTCAAGCTGTAATGCATCCTGGTTGGAAAATTGCTATGGATAATGAGTTTGCTGCTTTAGATTCTAACAACACTTCGGACATAGTTGAATTACCACAGGAAAAAAGGCATTGCCTTGCAAATGGGTGTACAAAGTAAAGTTGAAATCTAATGGTTCCTTGGAGAGATTAAAAGCACGATTAGTAATTCATGGAGATACACAACGAGAAGGAATAGATTATAATGAGATTTTTTTCCCCTGTAGTGAAAATCACTACAATCAGATGCATTTTGTCAGTTGCTATAAAGAAGGACTGGAAAATCTACCAGCTTGATGTGAATAATGCATTTCTCCATGGTGATCTTGAAGAAGAGGTCTATATGAAATTTCCTCCAGGTTTGACACCCTTTTCTTCCAACCATGTGTGTCAACTTCGTAAATCATTGTATGGGTTAAAACAGGCTTCTCGCCAATGGTATGCTAGATTATCTTCTGCCCTAAGCACTCGAGGGTTTCATTGTTCCCTCAATGACTACTCTCTTTTCTTCAAGATCACCGGGAACCTTGTCACTATTTTGGTTTTATATGTCGATGATATATTAATTACTGGAAACAATACAGAGGAAATATGTGAGATTAAATATTTCTTGAATTTTGAATTCAAGATAAAAGATTTGGGAGAAGCTCATTACTTCTTAGGAATGGAATTGGTGCGAGAAAATGGGGGAATGATTATTACCTAAAGGAAATTTGCATTAGAGCTTCTCACTGAGTTTGATTGCCTCGAATGTCGGGATGTGTCTACTCCTCTGGATCCAAATTTAAAGCTTTCTTCCACCTCCGGTGAACCCCTCACAGATCCTACCTTCTATAGACGACTTTTGGTGAAACTGAATTTTTTAACCAATACCAGGCCAGACCTTGCCTATACCGTCCAACACCTTAGTCAGTATATGCAAAATGTCGCCTGCAAGCTGCTTATCATGCCTTAAGGTACCTAAGTAAAGAACCAGGCTTAGGTATTTTCTTATCTCCAACTCCTTCTTTCCAGATTCAAGTCTTTTGCGACTCCGATTGGGTGGCATGTTCTGATTCACGACGATCTGTAAGTGGTTTCTTCTTGAGTCTTGGGGGTTGTCCAATATCTTGGAAATCAAAAAAACAGCCAGTCGTTGCCCTTTCTTCTGTTGAAGCAGAGTACCGCTCTATGCATCGTCTTGTGGCCGAGATCACTTGGGTTGTTCGACTTCTTCAAGATTTGACTGTCACTTCATTTTTTCCAGTGCCTATCAATTGTGACAGTCAAGCAGCAATTCACATTGCCAAAAATCCTATTTTTCATGAACAAATAAAGCATATTGAACTTGATTGTCATTTCGTTCGTGAGAAACTTTTTGATGGCTTGATTTCGTTATCATTTGTTCCATCTTCTTCTCAGTTAGCTAACTTATTCACCAAGGCTCTAGCAGGGCATGTTCATCGTTTTCTATTGAACAAGTTGAGTGTCTGATCTCCGGGGATCAACTTGAGGGCAGGGGGGGGGGGGTTGTCGGAAAAAATGGAAATGGCCCATCTTGAGCTAGATCGTCTTCAGTCTTATACAATTGGGCCTCAATTATTAACTTCTGATATATTCAGAAAAGGAGTCATATTCTGATGTAACTAGGACTCCTCATGTAAATAATCTACCTTGTAATTATCTTCAGTATTTATCTTTTAGAGTTTGTATTCATCATGAGGGATTATTTTTGTATAAATACACAGCTTCTCTGTACAGTCGAGGCGTCAAGAAATACAAAGGAAAATTTCTACTTCTAGTTTTCTCTTTAATTATTTTCACATAATAACTTAAATATTTTCCACATAGAGGTGACAAAACGTATAACTTGTACGGATTTTTTCATTTTCCAAATCGATCTGATTCATTCATTTGTAAAGCTATTTACTCGTGTCTTCCTTTTACAATTACGAACTTTGTCCTAAAAGTTGATTGGTTCGAAGTGTGGGGTTCTAGCCTTATAATTGACGAAATTATCGGTCCATATTTGTTGCATGATTTTTTTGCAACTTTGTCAAAGTTGTATTACTTTGCAGATAAATCATAGAAGAAATATTCTACCTAAGTTTGATTTTCTTATGGTCACTGATAGGGTTGACCATGGTTATGGTTAAAAAATCAAATTGAATCGCAATCCAAACTAAATGGATTAAATAATCGACATTTGGTGTGGTTTGGTTTTAAATTTTGAAAATTGATACTATTTGGTTTAGTTTTGATTTTACTAAAAAAAGTCGCAAAAACAACCAAACCGAACAGAGAAATTATATATATAATTTTTATAATTATTTATATATTATTCATAAATAAAATATAAATATTTTGTTAAATTTTAAGTAGCTTAAGTTTTTAACTTTACCATTTTCTCAAGCCCAACACTTTAATTTTAACCCAACTATTAAAATCCTAAGACTAAGTCCACAAAAATTTCATTACTTTATCTGTACTCACCCTACCTTACATCACATAGTAACACATTTTCTAGATTGAATCACTTTGTTCTTATAATAATAACTCTAGTGCTTAATTGAATCCACAGTAGCTTTCATGTGGCTTGTCATGTACTATATGTGTATATGTTTCTATCGAGATGTCTAGTTTTTCAACAAATTTATTACTTTCAAATAAAAAAACCAAAAAAATTGAGCAAACTAAACCAAATCAATATTTTAAAAAGATGGGAAATCAATAAGATGTTATTTCTTTTGAGTGCGTTGTAGTCACTTTGAGTATTGTATTCATGATTACACAATGTTAAAATTCGTTGTTATAGTAATATCAGTTACTACTCTTGACCCGTGATTTTTCCCTTATTTAAAAGAATTTCCACATAAAAATTTTGATGTCATTATTTTTCTATTTTTTGTCTACTGCTTTGATGGTATATATATTTGTGTTAGTCCACATTTCCTAACACAAATATAGGAAAGAGTTTGGAAAGCAGAGACATAAATTACAAGGGGGTCTTGGTTGTTGGTTTGAATCCGGTTAAGCAATGCGTCATCTAACATATTGTTTGATTTTTTTAAGATACTTTAATACATCTTTATGAACTCATTCGTCCATTTTTTTTTATTGTTCACTCCGATCCTTCGGAAATATTAAACCTCTCGTTAAAATTTCTAAATCCGTCACTATTTTGAGAGGGTAAAATTTTATCTTCACAGGATATTCACGTCAAATTAACTATTTCGACTTATCATAATTAAGTAATTTAATGAGAGAGGCAAGAAACAAATTACAAACAATTATTGATTAAGTTGATGCAAACATGGGCTGGAGTAAGTTTTGGGAACAGGAAATACTACTACAACAAGAAGAACCATTAAAAACGATTATACAAGTAATCATGTACAGTTAGTGCCAAATCCAATTGTTTCCCCTTCTAAATCATAAAGCACATTGAATCCACGCTGTTGAACAATACCAATAATGCTATAGCTTTTTGCTGCAGCAAAAGCCAAACAATTTACTGTACCATATTTCCTCCATATTGTTCCTTCCTTTGTCAAAATCACATCAATAGTATTCTCTTGCCCAAAATGGAATTTAATCTCTGGAAACGCGATTGGTTCGATTAATCCCTCTAAGCTGTAGCAGGTATCCATTAGCTCATCGATTTCATCTAATAATGTATAACTCGACATGGACTGTCTAACAGCATCACGAAATGCAGAGTATACCACTTCTGGCAATCGAGTAATGGTCGTTCCACTGTCTATAATTGTCCCTCGAGACATGAATTCAGTCGTTGGAACATTGAGTTCGTTTCCATCTACACTTATACCAACTAAATCAATATAGTATTTCTCTTGATCGATCCCTTGTACCATTGGTGTAAATTGATTTGTACAAGTATTTGATTTTTCTCTGGCTTTATCCCCAAATTGTAGATCCGCACCACCACCATTTTCTGGGACAAAATAGCTAAACACTTGCATTGATGCACCACTTTGAGATGTCAATGACCATTCTCCTTTGCCAAGTCCAAGAATTCCAGCTGCATTAACAAAATTATCGCCATTGCCATCGAAGTTTTCAAGGCCACAACCAAATTGAAAGTTCATTATTGAACCAAAATCATCTATAGTGAGATTGTCACATCCCCAAATGCCGTTTGCAAATGACTTATCATCATAAGAGGCTCTAAAGGGAATTGTTAATGTATATTCGCACAATGATTTTGAAGGATCATACGGAGGATCATCTGAACTGCAACCTACTCTACAAAATCGACAACGTACCCAAGTCCAACGGCTACCAGTGTCCACAATTAAACTATAATATTGTTGTGGTGAGCCCAGACTTATCTTTACTGTAAACAATCCATAATCAGCATTAGGATCATATTCATTATCAGAAAGAGTGTAACGATAATGATGGCGATTCTGTTTCTTATTGATTGAACGAACTCTAGCTTGATTCTTGTTTACAGGTAATTTGCCAGCTGATGGAGTTTTCGTCAAATTAGCATTTGGAGAACAAGGATTTGAAACTCTTTGCGATCCAATTATTGGACCTATAGAAGAACCATAATTAAGCACCATGAAACAAACTCAATAGATGAATTAGGCAAATATTGCTACAAATTCAAAATTTAAAAAGTTTCGAAAGAGGGGTGCATGGTCATAACTCATAACTACAAAAGTGAATAAGAGAATACAAAATTGGATAGCAAAAATGATAGAAAACAAGTATGAAAAAAAGTCAATAACAATACCTATGATATGGTTAAGTGTTACTAAAAATTGGCTATTTTTTCAATACAATTTAAACTACGACTCAATTGGTTGATTATCTGAACTTTTATCTTATTATTAAGGGTTCAATTCCGCACCTTATAATCCTCTCTAAATTTCTCTTACCCCATTTTTAAAAAAATAGAAAAATGGTAAATTAAAAAGTAGTTTGCTTACGCCTTTTTTTACAATAAAAGACTAATTTATCCAAACTTGTGATATCTGGTGGTAGGGGTGTAATGGTTCGTTTCGAGCATTATCTTTATGAATTTTATATTATATTAATTTCGGATTATCCTTTTTATGGATCTAAGTTCAAGCAATCTTTCTTATACTGAAGTTGAACATGACAAAATGGATCTTGTTTAAAAAAAATACCGACTAATCGATTCGATTGGATCGATTAACTTTTGAAAAATCATTGATTTACCCCCGAGGCATACACGAGCCGCGGAGCGAACCCTCAACTCCATTATATCGAATCACACCATAATAAATATATTATGAAATTATAGACTAGCTCACTTATGCTTTAATTTTATGCATGAGTGGTATGACAACGTTACGGATACTTGTTGGCTACTCTAAACCATGACACACATATAAATGGAATTTTTTTAATTACCTGAGCTCTGGCAATTAGGTTTTGGTTCCAGCTGAAACTGAGGGTGAGGTGCTTTTTCTCCAAGAATAGGCACTACTTTTATTGTTAGGCAACACACGACCAAAAAGAAGCATGTTGTAGGAATATGTTTATACATCCAAGCCATATATGTGTAGAATGAAAGTATTCAAAACAGAATTATTTTTTTTGTGTTGTGTGTTGTTGTGCTTTTTGACTCCTTCAATTTGTTTATTATAGGATCAACCACAATTTTATATACTTTAAAAGGAGAACAGGTCAATGCCTTAAGGACTTCAAAGTTTTTTTTTTCTTTTCTAAAATTAGGGGCAGGGGAAATGAGAGAAATAACAAAATGGAGAATCGAACCATCACTAACAAGGTGAAAGCTAAGTTGTCAACCAACTGAACTACTAAGATATAGAGATGGCTCGACTATAAAGTCACTAAAGCAATGACTTGCGGCGGCAACATATATATAAATATAATTAATTGTTAACTTTGAAAAGAAATTTTTGGGTAGAAAATATAATCACCTTATTTAATATGAAGATTGTTGTAATAATTGAGAAATGAAATAGTTTTTCAACTAATTGTAGTATCCATTTTTACATGATTATCTATTTTAATTTGTTGCTTCATTTATATCATTACAATTAACATGAACCACATTATTATTTTTATATTTATCTATCTCATTCTCCTTTCATTATTTTTATTCTCTTATAGTTGCCTTTTTTGAAGTCTCTCAAACAATCAAACATTTTACATTATGCATAATCTATTGTTGTCTATTTATAAAAGGGAAAAAGGACAAATATATCCTCGAACCTTCGTAAATGGTATGCAAATACCCTCCGTCATACTTTTGGGACATTGGTGCCCCTGCCGTTCAAAAACTAGAACATATATATCCTTTATACTAATGAACATACACGCGTCATAATCTTATCCACTGATCCGACATTTATCGACGGATAAGATTGTGTCATGTGTCCCTATTCAGTCTTCTGTTAGAGTGAAGAGCATATATGCTCTAGTTTTTGAACGGCAGGGGCACCAATGTCCCAAAAGTATGACGGAGGGTATCTACATACCATTTACGATAGTTCAGGGGTATATTTGTCCTTTTTTCCTTTACAAAATGATTGAATTTGCTTTTCATTGTGTTCTTCAAATTTTAAGCACCGCAACAAGTTGACACTATTTCAATTTCATTATATCAATTTATCAAATTCAGTGAAATACTATTTCGATATCATTATATCAGTTACTCAAATTCTTGAGTCACATTTTATTATTCTAACTTTATATTACTATATTTTTGCATTGAAAACTTGCATTGTATACAGTGTGCGTATATTCTATCATTTTCAGACCCCACTTATAGAATTACATTAACTATATTATTATTAGTAGTAGTAGTAGTATTCAATTTATATATATATATATATATCAACTCAAAAAAAAATTAAAACCTCTTTATAAAATTTTACTTTCGACCACCAATCCTTTTGAAACGGTCTTGCTAAGATTCTCCAAATCTTTCGATCATTCTTCCTTTTTCTTTTTTGTTTATATACTTTTAGCTGTTGTAACCCGTTATTGACCAATAACTGTCAAGATGGGGATTTTTTTGGAAGATTTCTAATATTTTTAAATAGTTTCAAATAAAAATTATTTGTGATGTACAATGAAGATTCTAACTATGTAAATTTCTATCACTTATTTATCAAGAACCTCTCAAATAGTGAAACAAAAATAAAACAATTAGAAGGTAAGATTATGTTATATCCTTCATGAGACATTATTTGATTGAACCTGATCAACTCTAACTTCTCTATCAATAAGCCTTAACTGTAACAAAAATTAACTTTTAGTGGCAATAAATATAGACATTAACAAAGCGTGCTCAAATTTTTATCGATAATAGTTAATTGTCGCTGGATATAATGTCGTTATAAGTGTTAGAAACATTTACCAAAAAATGTTAATTATCACTAAAATATATATATTTAACACAATTAAGCTAACCATATTGAAAAATTTATAGAGAAATAAATATCATAATGTCTCCATAAAGTGTTAGCTAGGCTAGTAGAGAACGTACCTTTAATTTAACCCAATTAACATTGAAGACAACTAGGTCAGTCAGTCCACTAGTAATCCAAATTAATGGGGTCACTCTTTTGTCTTACAGAAAGCTAAGGTCACTGGAACCAAAATATACATCTATTAATTTTATGCATGGTGAAAATTTGCACATTTACATAAAGTCATTTTAGGGGTTCGAATTTCTTTAAAAGTTAAGTCTTAAAAAATAGGTATAATGCGAGATTTTCTGTGCTTTTAAATAGAAACACTCTTAGATATTAAAGAGTTGAGAAGAGAGTTTTCCCTTTTGCCCTTGTTATCGCTTACTCGATTTTGACGAATTTCGTTTGTTGAATTCGCTAAAGTTCTGCAATTTCGATTGTCACTATTAATGCAATAGTAGGATAGTGTTTTATTAATCTATTTTGGAAGGAATTAATCCCAAACTTGGATAATTGTGGAAACACATTTTTCTGTGGCCTGTGGGCTTAAAACTTTAATGTTGTTATTTTTTTTGTTTCTTTTTATATTTTGATTACAGGAACAATAGTGTTAGGGGTGGAAGAGAGACAACTAATCTGAAATGTTATTTACGATATTCGATTTTCTTACTCTCACCAGTTATTTTTTTATTTTTATGAACTTATTTTAGTTTCTTTAAGAAAATATTTCTCAAAATATCTAATCAAGCAGACAGAAAAACTTTGAATTTTTTTTTATACCACACCATACACTGAGTGGGAGGATTTTCATTTGGTTTATCTTCATATTAGATCCTTTGTTTAAGTATCTATTAGGCTTACATTTTAATTAGTTAATTAGCACTAGTTGCATTTAAGCTGAAGTTCCACTGCAAATATGTAGTGAGCAAATTAAATACTTTATACCTATGGTTTAAAGCTACAATAAAACCGAAGTACCTATAAAAAAAAAGTATGGTTAAATTAAAGTGTAGGTCTTCATTCAAAGTAGGGGTGTACAAAACCGAACCGAAAATCGAACCAAACCGCAAATTCAGTCAACCCGAAAAAAAAACCCGACTAGTGGTTTGGTTTTGAAAAAAAAAAACCCGACTATATTTGGGTTGGTTTGGTTTTAACTAAAAATAACCAACCCGAGACCAAGCCAACCTGACATTATATATATAATTTTAAAATTTTATTTTATACATAAAAATATTTACTTTGATATAATTTTTAAATATTCTTATACTTTTTCATAGTTTTTATTTTTTAATATATTATTTCAAGTTTGAAACTTAGAATTATGAATGGACCAATAAAGATTATAGTCCACAGATGTTGGTAATTATAATAAAGCTTAAATTAAAATCAAATTAATACTCATGCAAAAAAGAAAAATAATTCAACACTAAGAATGACAATAATATTGAATGTTTGTTCTTTAGTTTTACATTGATTTAGACAATTAAAATACATAATCTAATTTTAATTTCCTTTAATATTTAGTCATGTAACTAATACTTATTAAACTTAATTTTAGCATGATTTAGTACTTTTAAATTATGATTATTTTCATTATGACTTGTTAATTTGCAATATTTGTTTTACGCGATTTCATTATTATTAATTTTGTTGGATATTTTAGTGTCATTAATCATCTCATGTTGTGTTATATTTTTAAGAAACATCTTAAATAGTTGTATTTTGGTAGGACTAAAGAAATATTTGAAATACAAGTAAATTATATGTTTGTATGAATACCGGAAAACCCCGAAAAACCCGAGTTTTATTGGTTTGGTTTATAAATTTAAAAATTCGACACAAATAATTTGGTTTGATATTTGAAAAACCCGAACCAACCCGGCCATGTACACCCCTAGTTCAAAGTGATGCGAAATGTTGAATTCACACAAATTTAGAAACTTAAATTTAAATTACGGTCTAAAATTTGTAAAAGAAACTGAAAATTCTATTAGTGAAATTTTATAGAATAGACTCGATAGGTTATTTTAGCGTCAAAATTAGGGAAATAGAAAAATCAACCTTATTATTTAAAATAGTTTTACATAAATCGATAGATTTTTATTCAAATCTTTGGTCAACTTATTCTAAAAAAAATCTGAATTACCATTATTTGATCAATAATTTAAATTTTTTCGACCTAAGTGACCTTCCAAGCTCATTGTCTCCTCCCAACCGTGACTACCCCAATCCCCATACCTTGACAATCCCACCCCGACCCATTCCATCTCCATTACATATAAATGCTCTTAGAATAATATATTTTTACTTGCATACCAAACACTAGAAAATAAATAAGAAATTCACTTACTTTACTAGAAAACATTTTCCTTGGTACCAAACAAAAAAAACTCAATCTCTCTCTCAATATATATAACAACAAATAGTCATCACAAGTTGCTTAATTACATTTCTATTATTATTATTATTATATAAAAACAAGTAGTAACAATTAAAAAGGATTACATGAAAAACGAAAATTGGCTCTGGCTCTGGCTGTGATCAGTATGTTGGACAATTGGTGCCAAATCCAATTCTTTTCTCTTTCAAATCATAAATCACATTCATTCCACGTTGTTGAACGCTACCAATAATGGAGCGATTATCCTTTGCTGAAGCAAAAGCTAAACACAATTTTGATTCTGTTTGAGTCCACAGAGTTCCTGCTTCTGACAAACTCACATCAATAGTATTTTCTTTTCCAAAATGGAATTTAATCTCTGGTATAATAAAAGGTTTCTCTACTCTGTAGCAAGTGTCCATTAAGTTATCGGCCTTTTCTAATAATGTATATGCCAACATGGACTGTCTAAAAGCATCACGAAGCGCAGAATATACCTCTTCTGGCAATTGCGTAATCACAGTTCCACTGTCTATAACTGTCCCTCCAGAAGTTGTTAACATTTTCGAAGATACAGTCAGTTTATTTCCAGCTACGCTTATACCAATTAGATCAACATAGTAGCATTCTTTACATTCCCCATCTACCAACGCTGTAAATTGAGTAATTGAACAATCGTTAGATCGATCCATCACTTCGTTCCCAAAAAATAAATTTCCTATACGGCTACTTGTTATTGGGATAAAATAGCTGAACATTTGCATTGAAGGAATTTGAGACATTACAGAGGAATCTCCTTTGCCAAGTCCAAGTATTCCATCCATTTCATCGAAGTTACCTTTCAAATTTTGGCCACAAACAAATCGAAAATTCTGTATTTGACCAATATCACGATCATCTCCGGTTAAAGTATCACATCCCCAAATGCCTTTTATAGACGAATGATCACGATAACTAACACTGAATAAACCATTGCACCCGCTTTTATTATTTGTATGTGTCGATGATACTGAAGGATCATATAGATGATCTTTTGATTTGCAACCTTTGGTGCAGGACTTGCAACCCACCCAAGTCGCTGGGCTACCAGTATCAAACATTAAGGAGAAGTCTTGTCGAGGTGTGCCAAGACCTATTTTTACAGTATAGCCTCCATAATCATAATTACTACGAACAAGTGGAGGTTTTTTATTGATTGAACGAACTCTAACATCATCCCAATACATAAGTTGCTCAGAATCGGATGATGGAGTTTTAGCATTTGGAAAGCACGGTCCATGTCTTGATACGATTTTCAATTTCTGCGATCCGATTGCTGGACCTATAAGCAAATTGAATAGTAGAAAAAAAGTGAAATATCAAATAGGTGAATTTATGCAGGGGTAAAAAAAAAACATACAATTGGATAATCCACCTACATAGTGGTAAAGTACTAGTAATGACAAATAACCCAAAATAATAAAAATTACAGAAAAGGATAAAAAAAAAAATGTCTTGAAATTATGTGAAATTGAATAACACCTCAGCTAATCGTTTCGTCTAGAAATCCTTTTGTAGTCGATAGTTCAAACCAAAAATGCTTCTACCGTGACTAGTTTTGCCCAAAAGCACTCATGTTGTTACTTAATGGATCAAACATATATTATTTCTTTTTTAAAAAAATATACATTTTATTTCTAATAAGAATATTTTTAAAGAACTTTATCCCTATCTCTTTTTTTAAAGTCACTTTTTTTAACTAATAAAATAAGTAGGAAATAATCTTTTTGTTCTTTTTTATCTCATTTTATTAGTTAAAATATGTACCTTTTTAATCGATAATATATGTCATATATATAAGAATTATAGTAACTCAATCATTAATTTCATTTTGATAGCGCAATTTTTTTTTTCTAAAAATAGAAAATATTTGTATTTCTTAATATTTTTCTAAAATAGGATAAGCATTTGCTAATAAAAAAATTATTATTAACCAAAGAAAGTGTTTAAAACTAAACTATTAACTATAAACATTTTTGTTCAATTTCCCATAGTGGCATTTTTGACTTAGACATAAAATTTAGAAAAATAATTATGACTTTAGAATATTGTGCTCTTAAACTAAAAATACATAAAATATATCAAAAAAAAGAAATTAATTAAATTATAGTCTTAAATATACTACGTAGAAGCTAGAACTAAGGAGCTGTCAAACTAGAAAAGAAGACAATTTTTTTTCTACACGGACTAAAAAGAAGATTAAATAGCGCACTTAATTAAAAGTTGAGTTATTTGCTTAAAGGACTTCAAGTCGAATAAATATACTTTCCCCTTCTTTTTTTAGTGATATAGTCCATATTCTAGAAATTCTAAATTCGTCTCTGTTGTATCTGATAGTAGATAAGAGTTGTCAAAATTAAGAGTGTAAATAGAGATTATTTTACCTGAGGTAGACTCCTGGCAGTATGGTTTTGGAAGCAACGAGCTGATATTAACCACCTTATAATGGGGTGGTGTTAAGTGATTTTCTCCAAGAATAGGCAGTATTTGGTCATAACCAAAATACACCAAAAAGAAAATAAGTTTATTGATCAAAGCCATAAAATGAATCTCAAAATACAATTTTATTTTTGTTATGTGTTCTCCTTCTTCACTCCTTTAATTTATACATCGCTCGTACCCACTATTTATATTACTTGAGTTGAAACAAAGGAGAAGAGGTCAATGCAATAGGAGACGACTTCAAGTCTTTGTCATTATTCCCTTGGTTATAATTTAGGTGGTACCGTTTAAATTTTGAAGGTCAATTTTTTTTTAGAAAAAATTGAACGTGAAATTTAGACATGAACTTTTTAATACTATAAGTTACATGTACGTAGTTGATTATTCGAAATATTTATAAAGCAAATGAAAACAATTATGATCAAATAAAAATTTATTTTATTTTTCAAATTTAAAAAATGTCACATAAATTAAGACGAATGAGATATTTTCTTTCTTCTTTTCTCTCTTTTAATGTTTTTCAATTTTTTGTCACCCGTTATTGACCAATCTTTCAATTGTTTTCAAGGTGAGGAGAGGAGAAGAACTTCATTAATGACTAATAAAAAATTTGGACGCTATATTTATCAAATATGAGGTTTATCATTCAAAATAACTTGTCTTAATATATATCCAATTTTTTAAAAATTTATCAGTAAATTTTATAATATTTGAATTATGAATTATTTTAAATGAGTACATGAATATATGATAAAATATTTTTTGTTAGATATTTTCAATTTGGATATTGAAAAAAAACATTTACGTTTATTCTTAAGTGTTCACTACATAAAAACTAACTCTTTATATACATTACAACAAAAAACAACTTTTACCGGCAATAAATATATACATTAACACTTACCAAAAAAGAATATACACATTAACAAAGAGTGATAAAGTCTTTACCGACATTAGTTTATTGTCATTGAAGCCAAGTGTCGCTATAGGCTTTAGAAACATTTACAAAGAATATTAAATGACGCTAAAAATATGTGTTTAGTACTAAGCTATTGTCGTTAATTAATTACAACTAACAATTATTTTTGATATATTGATAATATTTTGTTTATTTTTAATTACAAGGCTGAAGCATATTGACAAATGGAAAATAAATATTAAAATATTCATATTACATAAATTGTATACATCAAGTGATAGAGTAGAGTGGAGGACTTTTACCAATTAAAATGTAAGACCAGGTCAGTCCACTAGTAGTCCAAATCCCAAATCAATGGGTCTCTCTTTACTGTTCAAAAGGTCACTGAAATCAGAATATTCATCTAATTTCGAGGTGGAAATTTGCCATTTTATTACATTGGAAAAGTTCACCCCATATTTTTTGAAAACTTGATGGAGTATTTAGTACATGACACATATTTAAAAAAAAAAAATATTTTACTTTTTTACAATGTGATAACCAATTTAGTTATATAGATAGATAAGATGTAGGCACTCGGCACTGCATCAAAAACAATATTTAGTGGCGTAAACTTTACGCCATGGTCTAAAGTTTTCTGTAAGGTCAAATTCACACAAATTCAATAAGAAACTGAACTATAGTACAGTAAAAGATTTATATTCAACTTCAATATCGATATCATGGAGTTGGTGTCATATAGTATAAATGGGTAATAATGGTAATTAATTAACGTTAATAGTTTAATTGTCACTAAATATGTTATTTAAAAAAAAAGAATTAACACTCTTTATAAAGGTCCTAAAGTGTGTAGCGATATTAAATTCAATAACAATTAATTAATATCGGTAAAAACTTTAACACTTTTTGTTAATCTAGATATTTATTGTCACTAAAAGTTAGATAATGATCTGCCTTAAAATGGCCATTTGTGAAAAATCATCTATTATAATGATCTGCCTTAAAAAGGCCATTTGTGAAAAATCATCCTTCTATGAATATTTTTACAATAATAATTTTTATTTATGTATCAAACACAAAAAAATAAATGTACGAATTTTTCTATAGAATATTTTTCTTTGTAACGAACGCATCCTTATCGTTTGTTTTCATCATCAAATACATAACGATTCAAAATTAGTAACACTGTAATCTTTCTAAGATTCAAAAATAATAATTGGAACTTCGAATATATTTCCGAAATAAGAAGAGAACTATGTATGATTAATCCTCGACATAACCACGTAAATTAAGTTTTATTTACATGGATATTTACAGAGACAGGAAAATAAATAATTAATTAAATATCATAATGTTCGTACTATGTAACTTTTAATTTTGACGACCCAATTATAATTGAAGAGTGAAGACCAGGTCAATGGCTAGTAATAGTCCAAGTCTTTCATTGAAACCAGAACATACGTCTATTTGTATGGTGGAATTTTCCCCTTTCCTATTCCATATATTATTTTATGTCCTTTTCTTTCCTAGACCATATAAAGTTGTCCTTAACTAACATAGGGTGTATTTGTGGTCGGGGTGAGACTATTTTATTTTTAATGAAAAGTTTTGGGTACGAGTTTTAGATATGGTAAAAACATTTTGGGAGTGATTGGACCTTGCAGTTAGGGGTGTGCACTATTTGAATTAAACCAAAAAATCAAACCGAATTCTAATTTGGATTGTTTTTTTTTTTTTGGTTTGATTTTGTATTAATAATTTACTTTGTTAGATTTTTAGTATGGTATATATATATATATATATATATATATATATAGAGAGAGAGAGAGAGAGAGAGAGAGAGAGTTATTGTCTTTCATTATGCTTTACTTTATGTTTTTTGTTTGGACATCTATAATTGATATACTCTTAAATATTGTGTTTTACGTTTTACTTGTGATTTATATATAGATATATTCAATTGCAAACATAACTTTGATTATGTTTCCAATTATTGCATATTCGAGTAACCAAATTGAAAAAAAACACCAAAAAGAGAAAAACCAAACCGAACCAAATTTATTTTGATTCGGATTGGGTTACACTTCTTCAAAATCAAAAATTGAAAAATCTAAACCGAATAGTACAAAATCAAATCGAAAAATCAAAGCACAGCCCTACCTACAGTGCACGATTTGAATTTAATCAAAGCTCTAATGTAGTCTCCCGACAAAGCAACACCGGATGGGGAAAAAAGTTGTCCATTTCTTTCCTAGACCATAGTTTTGAGTTAAAAAATCTTTGCATTGCATTGAGAAGAAGTTTTCAATGGGTCAGGTTGTTTGGTTTGTGAAACAATTACTATAGGATTATTATGTCAGATTTATAAGTAGGATTACTTTGTCGATATATTTTTATTGATAGATTAGTTTATTGAGTTAAAAATGAAATTATAGGGTTTGATATAAAATATGTAATTTGTTGCACCCTCGACAAATTTGTATTTGTGTTTTCAATTTTAACCTTAACTTTTTTTAAAGGATTTTGGCAGAAGAGCTCCGGAGAAGGACATTTGTCTTGTTTTATTATTTTATCTTTGATAAATAATATCTCACGTTACTAATTACCGCATAATAACCACATTAATCTGGAATATGACTAGTAAAGCTTGTTTTTCGTACTTTGAATAAGAGGGTCATTTTTAAAGAGCTTGTTCCCTAGAGAAAATATTTGACCAATCGAATATGAAAAAATTGAAAAATAAATCTAAAAAATTTTCATATGATAATAATGTATCTGTGTAGAGATATCAGATAAATAGTTTCACTATAATTTATGTCGACTTTGGTTGGTGGTATAACCAAAAAATATAATAGACGCAACATTCTATTGGCGGCATTAAATAATATTTATATTATGTTATGTAAAAAACTATGTATTATTTATAGGCCGTAAAGTATAAGTCTCTAAAATATAATGTGACGATGTGTACATTTACAGTACGGGAATTAAAACATTAAAGGACAAAAAATCTTAAAATAAGTAATTCATGCTTAAAATAAAAATCTTACATTATTGTTTCATGCAGGCAAAAGTTCAGCATTATAAACTCCACTAATTAACATGTAAACCAAGACCTCTAAGAAATCGTAGAAAGCCTAGTAGTAGTAGTAAGGATGATTTTTCGAGCCATTCAAATTGAATGTGAAAACTTCGATATAAAATTTTGGAAAAGTAATTTATTTATATGAACATTTCTATCATATTTAGTAATCTTTTTTATAGTTTGAAATAATTATATATTGTCTCATTAATTAATAATCACATACCAGATTTTAAGTAAGATACACTTATATATATATGTGTGTGTGTCTGTGTGTGTACTTTGCTACCAGATACATTTTGAAATATTGATACATAGGGAGAGATCGGTGATTGAGAGTGGATAGGAACGAGCAAGATAAAAGGGAGGCGAGTGAGAGAGTGAGTGTATCCCAGATACATGTGAATCACTAGATTGATACATTCTAGAATATAAATACATAAGAGAGAGGCACGAGAGAGAGGGAGAGAGGTGAGAAAGAGAGGAGAGGTGTGGGCAATATAAGAGAAAGACGAGCGAAAAGTCAGTGTATCTCATACACATATGAATCATGATTGGATACAGTGTATCTAAAATACATTACACCTAATTTTAACTCTATGTATCCAGAGATCTAATTCTTACACGAACGATACTTTTGAAAACATGTGAAAGTTACGTAATTAGACCTTAAACTAGTGTAATTTGTATTTTTTTTTTTCCCCTAAACTTTATGTTTTTGGATTCAAGAAAAGGGATTGCCATGGAAGCTCTCTTCCTTGGATCAGGTTTGTGGAGGTCCAAATTCATCTTGAACCAGGTCCAATTAGCCACGTGATGTCCAAACCAATAAAGTCCAAGCCTAGCCCACATGACAAATCCTCAATGGATTATGTTACGAAATTTACCAATCCATTGGTGCGGGGGGTGGGGGAGGGGTGTGTGTGCAAATACCTACTTTACTTTTGGGGTTGCTATTTGGTATATATAACGTAGTTGACTGACGTGTCTATAGCAAGTGTTGATTGTTGTGTCGTAATTTTCCTATCTTTAGAAAAATCACTTTTTGAAATATTCTAAGTATAAAACAATTTGAGAAATACTTAGAAAGAGTCGCCACTTAATTTTTTAAAGAAATTAAGCAAACTTATAATTTTCAAAGATTTAGACAGAAAAATCATTTGAAAATACCAAAGGAGGTTCGGGGTTCAATTTACACTTCGAGAAGGGTTTAAGCATTCGAAGTGCCCGCTAACACGCGGTTGACCTGCGACTTGACTAAAATATTTGACTATTTTTTAGAAAAGGGTGATTTAACATAAGAAAAATAATTTTACAATATTTGGTTAAAAAAAAAAGTCAAATAAATGACACAATTTATTTTTATTTTATTTTTAGAGAAAAGGGATCCAAAATGAAATGTTTGACTTGAAATATAAGTGATTAGAATATTAATAAAACTAGATTAATTAGAATTTATTTAATTCATTTTGAAATAACTTAAACCAATTTAATACATTAAAGCATGAAAATCATTTTAAATTAATTGAAGAATAAAAGTTTTGGCTAACCTTCTTGAGAAAATGACTAAATAAGTATTTTATAATAATAATTAACATTATTAGATTAACTTTGAGAAAATAGTTAAACAAATAACAATTTTTATTTTTTAAGAAAATGGGACCTTAATTGAAATATTTGAATTAGAGACAAGTAATTAGAATTGAAACTAAATTAGTTGGTTTTTATTTGAGTCATTTTTGGTTTATGAAAAAACTATTTTAAACTAATAAAATAAAAGAAAATAGTTTTGACTAAAGATTATAAATGACAATACAAAAGTTGATAAAATGAGATTTGTTAGAAACAAAACAACACAGAGAAATAGCTCGTCTTTTGGGGGATCCAACTAAGTTGATTTACGATTATAAAGTTAGAGTTAAACAACAAACAATAAATAATCACAATTAAATAATTAGCGAGTAAGGGAGAAATTTGAATTTGGGCCCCCTTTTGGGCCAATTTCGTTGGTATTTTTGGGGTTTAATCAAAACCCGTTTTTGGTATACAATTGGTGTATATCGGTCATTTCTTAGCCCTTTTTCATGTATTTCTTGCTTCCGAACACTTGCATTTTTTATTCCCGACCTCAACCTGTGGCTGCTGCGTTTTTACCATATATGTCGGTGTATATCGCTGTATGTCAGTGAATACAAGCTATGTTTCAGCCTTTCGAAACTTATTATTTAAGTTTCCCTTTTGTTCGGATGAGTGACAAAGTTGACTCGATAAAGAAGGTTTTGTTGAGTTCCATCTCAACATGAAGATGCAGGGGGAAACATGAGTCCAATTGAACTCATTTGGAGAACAAACCATGCATAGGAAAATAATAAAGAGTATTAGTATATAACCGCAACATTATTATTCTTTGTCAAAGAAAACTAGTGCATTAAAATCACATATTATGACTAAATAACCCACCTTCAGGGCAACATAAGAACCTAACTCATGACCAAGTGAACTTTACAAAAATATATGCATGCACAACATCATCAGTAAAGATCAAATAAGAATTATCTTATTTAGACATGAACTTACTAGCCTTTGACATCTAAAGTAAGCGGACCAACCATTTTCAACCTATCCATATGAATAAATCTTTGCAACTAACCCAACACATATTTAGACAAATATTTGAACGAAACTTAATTTAAAAGAGGACTCAGGATAAATAAATCAGGGAATCGATTAAAAGAAATAGATCAAGATAAGTAATGAGGACTTCAAATTAAACACTAAATTAGCAGATAAGAGTAGTACTTTGAGCAGATTTAAACCATGAATCATAAGACAAGTCAAATGTGAACGAATCCAAAACATATGGGTTTAAACCAAACTAGGTAACTAAAAATATAACGAGGTGAAATCAGAGGACGATCACGCATAAACTGCATTCTATATTCGGAGATTGAAACACCAATCCTTCAACATAATAAAGCTTCACAAGGCATTAATAATCAGAGAACCCAGATCAGAGAAATATAAATATAACATGAATACTTAAATTTACACCATATAACACACCTAAAATGAGTAAAATGAAAAGTAAAACTCAAGAGGCAGCCTATGAGCTTAAACAAATAACCAATGAAAATTCCTTCTGCCCATTTTCAAAACAATAGTGGAAGGGATTTGAAAATCCCTGAGAAAGGGGGAAAAGAGACGTGAGGGTCGTGGGTCTGCAGGGTATGAATTCTGCAGGGTAGTTGGATGAAATTTTCGGGTTTGCAGCGCGATTTCCGCTGGGATTTCGATTGTCACGTGAAGCAGAAGAAAAAGATGAGTATAGGGTTGTTTGGGTCGGGTCGCATACTGCTAGAGAAGAAGACGCAGATGGGTCAGTTTGCTGTTGTTGTACATTGTGTATTGTATTGTTAGGTATTGGGTATGTTGAATGTATTGTTGGTGTAAAAAGGAATGGGCTGGATTATGTATTGGAAAGGATTTTGGGCTTGGTATTAAAAGAATTAAGCTCAGATTTGGGTCTGGAAATAAGAAGAATTGGGTCGTGGGAACAGACCCATTTTTTGGTCTTTTAAAGGTTAAGAATAGGATAAGAAATTGACTAAAAATTGCAACAAGACAAATTTTCATAAATTAATTAACGAGTTTTTTAATCTTTAACGAAATAAAATAATTAACTTAATTGTAAATTAATGATTCAAAATTATAACCATAATTTAAGCTAAACTAATTTAATAAAATACTTACTAAAATTAAAATCTTTTGAGATGATTTTCGAAATGTTTATAAAATACACTAATTATATACACGAACTATACCAGAAAAATAAATAATATATATATATATATATATATATATATATATATATATATATATATTTATTATTTATAAATTATGAAAATTGACTAAAATCACTTAAAATAACTTTGAAAAGTGTTTTGGATTTTATAAAACTAATTATTTTAAATTGTTTAAGGACTAAGAAGCTCGCAAATTAATTTCCATTGGGGAGGGTCAAAATTGGGTGTCAACATTGATGAAGAAGGAAGCTGACGATTGGAAAATGTCAAAGGAACAGGTCCAACGAAGCTGACTGACGAATTTACAACACTGCTGTAGAATTAGAGTCGTACTAGGATTAGACTACTTATATTAATTAGGATTATATTACGACTAGGATTAGATTATGATTAGGATTATAGTATAACTAGGATTAGATTATTTATATTTGCATTATTAATATTATATAGTAATAATAATAATAATAGATATTGTAGTAGGACTCTAAGTATAATTAACTTAGGACTCTACAATTCTCTCATATATAAGGAGGTTGTAACTCAACATTATTTTTATCAATATAATCCTTGATTTCTCTAATTCTGGACGTGAGATTTCTACATGGTATCAGAGAATAAAATTTCTTCCGCTCTCTAAGTATTGATCACCA
Organism: Solanum commersonii; assembly: GCA_029007595.1. NCBI lineage: Eukaryota > Viridiplantae > Streptophyta > Magnoliopsida > Solanales > Solanaceae > Solanum > Solanum commersonii. Next base: position 2,427,332 of record JAJTWQ010000011.1, read on the forward strand.
AAAAAAATACCACATGTTAAAATTGCTATGACCCATTCTACCAATACTATGTTGACCTCCTCACTTCACCAACTCATTGTCGTTTGCTCCATTAAATCTAAGCCAGCAAACTACACACAAAATCCCCAATCGATTCACGTGATGACACAAACATATCTCATCACAGAGAATGAACCAAGTAAAAACAGTTGTTCCACTAGACAAACTGTTGGGAAAGTTGTAGAGGTCGAGAAGGATGCAAAATATAGTGACACCATTGTTGATTGGAAGGAGAAAGATGTGTTACTAAGGAGTTGGATCTCAAGCACCTTGACCCAAAAAAGCATGCACCTAATTGTGGGTTGCTCAACTGCCAAGGTGATGTAGGAATGCTGGGAAAAAGCTTATATTCAAGCAATAAAAATAATTAATTTTGCTAGAGGTTTAGGTCTCAAATACAAGACCTTTGTCATATTAGGTAAGACACCATATTCCACCCTTAATCAATTTGTTTATACTCTCACGAGTTTTGATATAAGGGAAGATGAAGAAAAGGTGTCACAACAAAACCATAACATGGTATTCTCTGCCCAAAAAGGCAAGGGAAGAAGAAACAACAACATCAACTCCAGAGAAACAGACATCACATTCATACCGAAGCATTGACAAAAATAAGTTTTTGCTGGGTATTCAAAGTTTTTTTCTGTTGCGTATTCGAGTCAAGCTAGGAGTAACCGTTCCTCTACTCACTAGCTTGAGGGGAAGTGTTGAAAAAGACAGAAGCTGACGATTGGAACATGTCAAAGGAACAGGTCCAACGCAGCTGACTGACGTGTCTACAACAAGTGTTGATGAAGAAGGAAGCTGACGATTGGAACAGGTCCAACGAAGTTGACTGACGAGTTTACAACACTGCTGTAGAATTAGAGTCGTACTAGTAGTGTTGTAAACTCGTCAGTCAGCTTCATTGGACCTGTTCCTTTGACATGTTCCAATCGTCAGCTTCTTTCTTCATCAACACTTGATGTAGACACGTCAGTCAGCTGTGTTGGACCTGTTCCTTTGACATGTTCCAATTGTCAGCTTCCTTCTTCAGTCGTACTAGGATTAGACTACTTATATTAATTAGGATTATATTACGACTGGGAATAGATTATGATTAGGATTATAGTATAACTACGATTAGATTATTTATATTTGCATTATTATTATTATATAGTAATAATAGGTATTGTAGTAAGACTCTAAGTATAGTTAACTTAGGACTCTACAATTCTCTCCTATATAAGGAGGTTGTAACTCAACATTATTTTTATCAATACAATCCTTGATTTCTCTAATCCTAGACGTGAGATTTCTACAATTTTGTGAAGCTTATATATCAGAAGTTTTCGCCTGATATTTAGTATGACTTGCAAAGGTAAAATTTTGAACATTTGTTATTTAGACGCATGTAAAAATTAATTAAACTTTCGTCATGTATGTTTGAATCTTTTCGTGTATTCTTACACCTAAGTCAAACATGATTGAATACATATAAAAACGAGCAGAAATTTCAAACAAGTTGAACAAAAAATAAATAATTTATTTTTCGAATTTCAACAATTCAACACAGGACCCAACACTCAAATATACTCTAAATAAGTTTAAATTTGAATAAAACTTTCATATATCATAAAGAACAAAACACAATCATCGATTTATCAGAAACACATCAAATATAACAAATCCGTTGATCTTTTTTTTTCCAGTTCAAATGTACCTTAATCATACATACATGGCTGAATATATGAAAAATTGAACTGTAATTTCAGGTATATCTGATTTATTTTTTTAATGTATTAGGTGAAAAAGAATGGTGATGTTTTGAGTGTACACACATTTATCTTTCGTTTACCAAAACAAAAACATTTATCTTTCGTTTACCAAAACAAAAATATCATAATCGATTGTTTCTGATTGCCTTTTGGCTTTATTATAGAAACAAGATTGCAAGAATAGCATGACAATAAAATAAAAAGATAAAAAGTAACTAACGCATAATGCATAATATTATATATTGAAGCAACAGAGACTCTGCAACTATCAAATAACTCATACCATTCCACGTAAAGTATGACAACACACGATTACTAACTAATCTTTAATTTTAATCATCAATCTTCAAAAAAATTTTTATCTAGGTTCATATACTTAGTAAGCTGAAATTGTGTTATGTTATTTCTAATCACCCCTTAGGTCTTTTTTGTCCTACCGCTGTCTTTCCTAACTCCTATTACCTCCAACCTGATCTCATGCCTCTTAACTGGCTTACTCTTCACATGCTAAAATCATCTCAATGTCACTCTCTCCATCTTTACATTCACATTTATGTCACTGAATTTGTACTTTAAATATTTTATTTTAGTCCAATTTAATTTTGAGTCTTCAAATTCTAAGGCTTATCTCCAATTTTCCATCTCATCGTTACCTTTAGTGTGCATCTGATATTCTCGCTAATCGATTCTATTTTGTTGGTTGTATGTGATTTCAGTTTTTTTCAGTAAGTAAATATTCCTTCAGTTTATTTTTATTTATCATGTTACGCTTTTCAAAAGTTAATTTAACTAATTCTCGAAGTTAAATTAGAAGTACATTAATTTGATATTTTAAACAAAAAATTTAGATATTCAAATACTATGCAAAAAATATTAGAAATTGCAATTTTTTGCATATCAATATGATGAAAAGATACATTGTAAAATGTTGGTCAAAGTTTTTTAAATTTGACTCTAAAAAAAGGAAAATATGACAATTAAAAATGAACGAGGGTATGATTTCAGTTTCAAAATAAGGGTAACAACTAATTCTGCTTTCCCCCAAAAAAAATTCAGAAAAATATATAGAGAAAATGGTCAAAAGCCCCCCTAATCTATATTCGAATTTCAACTACACACTTTAAATTTATGGAAGTCCTATCACTCACCTGTACATCTTAAAATTGTAATAATTACACCCTTAAAAAGCCTCAACCACATCTATCTTGGCATGTGAACTTTGCACGTTGGACAGGTAAAAATTGATTAATTTATTATTTTTTTATAATTCTTTTCCACTTTCTCTTATACTCTCCCAATTTCTTCAAATTCCTAAAGTAAATTCTTCCCCTAATTCTTTCAAATTCCTATTGAATTGTGAGGAACAAAGATAAATATTGATAGCAAGAGCTTCTCAAGCAATATTCGAGTTTTGCTTGTCAGAGAACCTTGAAAAACAAACTAAAAGGATCCGGAGGAGGAGGGGTTTTGCCGGAGGAAGCGACGATGGTGGCTGCTGGTCGAGCAGCAAAGAGAAAAATAAAAAATAAAAAGCATTCTCATTTGGGAGTTCACTTGAATTTGATGTAAACCCAATTTTGTATTTATTTTTTTTCAAATTTGATCCAAATTTCTTTTTTGGATGATATAAATACATGTTATTTTATCTTCAATTGAATTGATTGGTTCTTAAAAGTCTTTTACATGAGAGTTTAAAAGTTTGTGTGAAATCAACAATGGTGAATTCAGTGAAGGAATTTGGTTGCTATGGAGAAGAAAGACAATAAATAAGAAACAATAATAAAATACACATATTTTTAAAAGAGATATTAAAAAAAAAGTTTTAATACTTGTTTTTTGTGCTCACTCTAAGCATTCAGGGTTCAACACTTCAGGGGTGATACGACTCCCGTAAAGTTAAAGTGTGTAGTTAAAAATTCGGATATAAATTAGGGAGGCTTTTGGCCATTTTCTCAAATATATACAACAAAATATCACTTTTCCATTTTAATAGGAATAAAAAGGTTGAACTGAGAAGTTTTTATTTTTATTTTTTTTGTTAAAAAAAGTCAACTTTATTGTTCCAAATGAAATTTTAAGAGGTTTGATCATCACTAGTGATTTGTGAATATTTGAAGTGAAAGATAATTTTTTAAATCCTAAAATTTTGAAATTTAACTTTTAAATTTTGCAAATTTTTAAAATTTTATGATCAAACATTTTTAAAAAAAAGTTTATAGCCAAACATCCCCTTAGTATACTGTGGAATTCTAGTCTGTTGTACCTAACCTCTATTCACATTGCAAATAGCGAATAAGGCGCATCTGATCTTTCAATACCATTATTAAAAAATTGATACATTTTATATTTTGGAGAAGCTGCCACCATCTAGAGCCCTACTACCATCTTAATTTCCTATTAGGATTACATTAGGCAATGGCAGAGTCGGGATCACGAGGAGTTTAGAAGTTCTAAATTTTTTAAAAGAAAAATTTTGGTTTATATCAGAGCTTGAATCTATAACTTTTGCATGAAAAATATTTTCACAACCCCTTCATTCCCATAAAACAGTAATATATTTATATTTATTTAATTTTTTAATACAAATACAGAATATACCTCAAAGCCATTAAGTTCATCTGAACTCATGAACTCCCACTAAGCTCCGCCTCTAACATAGGTACCAAGATTGTAGCTATAGTTTTGACATAAAAGTAAATGGAGCGGATGAAATATATGTCAATGAGGATGTATTGCTGATTATTTATGAATATAAAAAATTGACGATACCTATAATATATGAATTTAAAAAAAAAAAGAAGGGGACCGATTAAACTTTAGGTAAACCTTTAACGATCTAATTTGCAAGCATATATTCCAGTAAGGCCTCAACCAACAACCTTACTTTTTTCCGTGACGTTTTTAAGCCAACACCCATTCAATTTCAAAATAAATAAAAAGGTATAATTTTGGGGAAAAGGTCTAAAATATATTTGAACTTTGATCGAAATTGTTGTAACGATATCAAACTTTAGAAAAGACATTTTACCCTCTGCACTATTTAATAATGTATTTTAAAGATATATATGTGTCCATGTGGACATCATAAATATATTGCATAATTATAAATGATAACGTGTCCACGTGGACACATATATACCTTTAAAATACAATATTAAATAGTGTAGGGGAGGTAAAAGGTTCTCCATAAAATTTGATACTATAACAACAATTTTAGCCAAAATTAAAATATTTTTCAGACTATTTTCCCTATAATTTTTAATTATCCAGTTCTATACTGAAAATGGGCAGTTGATCCCATAAAAACAATGTTGACTTTGTTGTGGGTTCAAGAATAGGGGCTTAGCCTAACATTCAATGATCAACCAAATCCTATCCTAACGAATTCACGACCAAAAATAGCAACTTTTTTCCCAATAAAAAATACAAATAATTGAGAAGACAAGTAGTAAAGTGAAGACAAAACATTCGTAACCAACCCAAAGATTTAAAAGATATTCCTTCGTCTCAATTTATGTGACATTTTTAGATTTCAAGATTCAATCATGTTTATCTTTGACCATAATTTTTCATATATCTTTTTAGATATTTTGAATTGTCAATTATTGTGATTTATAATACTTTTTATGTAGTTTATAAATATATAAATTTCATTTTTATAAATATCAAGATTTCATGCGCATATTTTTTATTAAACTTAAACTATTTGACTCTTAAAAAATAAAAAATATCATATTAATTAGGACAGGGGAGTATGTAATAATTCCTAGACAAACTATACTTTTCTTCCTCAACTTTATTAGATAACAAAAAAGTTTTGAGTAAAAACAGAATATATTGCATGATTCGTCCTTCCATATTGAGCCCACCTATTTAAAATAATGACAGTTTTAGCACACCACAAAAAAAACCTTATGTGGGATGGTAACGGCATGGAGCATGATTTTTGACTTTTAAATCATATTTTTTTGTGTTTTTAATGGTGTTCAATATTTTTGAAATTTAATTAATTTAAAATTGTGATGGAGGTAGAGTCCTTGAAAAAATGTGACTTCATATTTAAGGCCTAAATTCAAAAATTCTAATTAAAAATGAAAAAATACATATAACTCTGTATTACAATATCTGATAGTACTTTTAAACCTCTTAAACAATTTGTGGTCGTTCTTTTACCTTTAATATATGTATCTTTAATGACACATTTTTATAGTTAAAAAATCTTCTTCACAAAGTTCTAATACGTACTTACTCCATTTCTTTATAAATGGTTTTCTAATCTTTATAATTTTTATCCAAAATAAGTAAATTTTAAGAAATCTTAGAAGGTATTATTCTCTTCTTCATAATTCTTTACCTAATACTAAATGATTGGAACAATTTTTTAAGAAGCTTTTACAATTCCTATGAGTAAACTTGGGAAAAGATAAATATTACTCCTAATATAGTAGATAATATTCTTAATAGATTTTTCTTTTACTAGTTTATTTTAGTAGATTATTTATTATTCTCTTTTAGTATTATCTTTATATTAAATAAATATATATAATACTAGTAATTAAACTAAATTTTTCTACCATAATTTAATAAAATAAATCCCAATAAATAATTTCTTAAGGAGAGTGTCATATTAACAAAATAAAATTTTTAAAAAGGAAGTAAAAATCAAATAAAAAGAAACAGAGAAAGTAGTATCTTTTATATGAGTGATAAAGATATATTTTTTTCTTAAATTTTATGTTCAGTTAAATATCTTATATAAAATGAAATTGATGGAATACTCTCTTGGATTAGATCACACTACAAAAGTAAAATGTGCCTATTGAAAAACAATAAAATTTGATGTATTAAAAAATGGTAAAGAAATACCTGGAAATCAATAATTCAAGCTCAAAGACAATGAAAGAAAAGAATGGCTAGGCTACTCATTAAATAGTAGAGGACCTAGCTAGGTCCAAAATAAATAATTTGAATGAATCTCTATTTTACCACATTAATTTCCATGGTAAAGGTGAAAATAAAATTAATAATTAATCATAATTTTTTTTTTAAATAACAATATTATCAAATGAGTTATTCTACTTATATATATTAGAAGCATTGAGTAGAGGCTGGTATCAACGTGCCTGGTTGTTGTTGTCATTACAATTTAAGTCAAGGAGAATTATGACTTTTCACTACATCTACACATATACGTGTCTTTCATCCTCCATTTGAAAAGCCACGTAACACCTACCTTCATCACATCGCTCTCTCATCTGTTGTGTGGCTTTTTTGAAGTAATGCAAGCTTGGATATCAGTGACTCTGCCATTTTTTTCTTTTGTATTGTATGATTATTCCTCTACCTTATAATTTTGAAGAATTCTAATCTGTAAGCTTACTTTTCTCTGATATGATCTTCATCAAGTTTTAGTGAACTTTTGAGAGGAACATCACATTTAACTTAATTGATACTTCGATTCGATTCGAATCGATTGTAGCTTTTCCGGCTGTGGTCTCCATCCAGTAAAACTTACTCACCATCAAACGAAATATATCGTGAAGAATTTGTGTCTTTCAATTTCAAATGATTTCGTTATTCCTAGCCCTCACTAGCTAACATAGCAAGAGATTCTAGACATTGTTTAATAGAAATTCAATTTTTAATTAGCTCATAGAAAGGTGGTTTTAGTTACGTATTATTTAGCTTTGTTGGAAAAATGGTGAATTTCTTGCTATAAGAAATTTACAGCAAGCTTCCTTAACTGTATATTAACTTAACGACATAAAGAATTATCTCAAATTTTCATATGTTTATGTTAATTACTTCATACGCCATCTTCTCTTAATTATTAAATGATAGGTAATTTGTCTGTTTCTATTCTATTGTTTGAGTTGCTTACTGCAACATTAGTAAAATAATAATACATCTGTGACCTCCAATGCTTTAACAAGGTATGTCCCAATCAACCATATGCGTGCACGCACATCCACGACATTACTATTCGTGGCTTATATCAATGAGAGTATATATTTTTGTCGTCAAATTCCTCTGTGATCATCAACTCTCTTAGTCGGTATTTGTGTTCATCAATTGCAGTGAGAAAAGGATAAAAAGAAGATGAGTGTGGCTTTTTTGTCCGTCTTTCTGAAATTGCTAATTGTGATATGCATATATATAATGAAATAACCACAAGTATTAAAATATATAACATTCTTGATCCTTCCTTAATCCATGATTTTTATGTCCATTTGCGACTCTTACTTCATTTTTATCCAAGTTCATTTCCAAAAAGGACTGATTCAACAGTAAAGAGCACAAAAATTATAACCCACAAACCAAATCAAATTTATGTGTAACATTCCCAGAATAATGTGTCATCCAACTTCTCTAATCTTACTTTCAGTTCTCAAACTTGACTTTGAACAACTCCACACAAGAGACGTTGGTTCAATAATATAACAATTGTGCTTGATCAAATATTTCTTTGAAATGCTTTCTTTCAGGTTCATTCTGTGTTATTGTGATTATTATTCTTCAGTGTGTTCAACCTCCTTGACTTTGGTAAGTGTTTCTCTTCTCCTTGCTTTGATTATTATCGCTTAGCTTCTTGAATTATATTGTCTCTTAATTGGTTTTTTTTGTGTAAAAATAATTCACAGCTCTTCAGCTTGTTTTGGTTGTGTTGCTTATAAGTTTCTTGTGTTTGTTCGGGTGTATCATTTGGGTAGAGTTGGTAGCCTTTAGTGTGGTGCCTAGGGGTGTACATGGCCGGGTTAGTTCGGGTTTTTCAAATATCAAACCAAATCATTTGTATCGGATTTTTAAATTTATAAACCAAACCAAACCAATAAAACTCGGGTTTTTCAACCTCGGGTTTTTTCGGATTTTTTCGGGTTTTTTGGTTTTTCGGGTTTTTCCGGTAAAGTATTCATTCAAACATATAATTTACTTGTACTTCAAATATTTCTTTAGTCCTACCAAAATACAACTATCTAAGATGTTTCTTAAAAATATAACACAATATAATATGATTAATGACACTAAAATATCCAACAAAAATAATAATAATGAAATCGCGTAAAACAAATATTGCAAATTAACAAGTCATAATGAAAATTATCATAATTTAAAAGTACTAAATGATGCTAAAATTAGGTTTAATAAGTATTAGTTACATGACTAAATATTAAAGAAAATTAAAATTAGATTATGTATTTTAATTGTCTAAATCAATGTAAAACTAAAAAATAAATATTCAATATTAGTGTCATTCTTAGTGTTGAATTGATTTTCTTTTTGCATTAGTATTTATTTGATTTTGATTTAAGCTTTATTATAATTACTAACATCTATGGACTATAATCTTTATTGGCCCATTCATAATTTTAAGTTTCAAACTTGAAATAATATATTAAAAGATAAAAACTATGGAAAAGTATAAGAAATATTTAAAAATTATATCAAAGTAAATATTTTTAGGTATAAAATAAAATTTTAAAATTATATATATAAATTCGGGTTGGTTTGGTCTCGGGTTGGTTTTTTTAAGTTAAAACCAAATCAATCCAAATATAGTCGGGTTTTTTTTTTCAAAACCAAACCACTAGTCGGGTTTTTTTTTTGGGTTGACTCGATTTGCGATTTGGTTCAGTTTTCGATTCGATTTTGTACCCTAGTGGTGCCCTATAATTCAATCAGTCATGGAACTAGGTTCTCCTTTGAAACAAAACTCACCTCGCATGTACTAAATATGCAAGAAAAATATACCCCATAAAATTTGATCATAATTTGTTGACTAGCAGCACATTTTCCCAAAACACAAAAATCAAAAACCATTTAGCGGCATATGCAGCTACTAGCATGAACATATACAAAAGTTAGAGTTGTACTTGATAGCATAGACTATAACTATACTGCCTATGAACATCTAAAGATGCTCATTAAGAAAGAAAATCATGACATTAAAGTTTCTAGAACCCATCATATTGGTTGTATGAATTTGATAAGCATTTTTCATCAATTTATATGTATATGTTATGTATATCATTTTATTGCAGTTCATGTTTATTAAGTACACAATAAAGCATTGATGCTTCCTTTACTTATAGATTTCTTGTTACCTATCTATCATATAATATATAATCTTATCCTCTCATTTGTTTTTCGCAGAAAGGTTTTGAAGATATAAGCAAGTCCATTCTTTATAACCTCTTCATGTGTTTTGTCAATCAGAACTGCCAATGGCATACCAGTTGCGTTACTATTTTACCTTTCTCATTTGATACTAACTTCACTGCGAATGTATATTTACATACCAACAATTCAAACAATATCCGCAATATTTATGTAAATAATGTGTGTAAACTGCTCAAACAGATGTCATCCTATCTATTAAATAAGTCTCCATCACTTCTAAATTTGCATTCCACTAAAATTGCACGCATGAAAATATTGGGCACCATCTAGTATTTATAATAAACATGGTAATTAAAATGAACCGTATGAAGTAAAACGTACCTCCTAATTCATAGCACTCAACCTTCTGTTAGCGTAATGAACTTGAGTATTTATCTCTTCTTTTTTTAACTTCTTCATGTAATTAATTATAAGTCCCTTTGTTTTTATATGTAACAACTTAATTTAGATTATACAGCGGAATCTCGTATAAAAAAAGATAAAAATATATATGTATGATAATATTATAGTCATTAAATTTTCATAATTTGGAGAAGAAGCTTTATACCATAACCTTAGAGAATGAATGTAATCTTCCTGCTCTAAATTAAACATTCAATGAATAGTCCATATTGTTGCATTTGACCAATGAATTTGTTTCTTCATTCCAAAGGAACATCATTTATTAGACAAACAAGTTGCATATGCTAAGTTCATATTATTGACTTCAAAGTTGCAAATTGATTATTTATTACTTTAATTCTACCCAACCTAAGCATCTAAAAAAAATCTAGTGCCTCTTTCTTTCTTAATCACATGCATGCTGAATAGCTTTGTATCTAAAGTTTCTTTTTGTGTTTTAGATAGATGCACAAGACTGTTTGGGGACTGTCTAAATTGTAAGTATTATTATTAATATTGGAGTATTTTTAATTTAGAAATATATATTCAGAATTGGGTCCTTAATAACATGAGACACATGATAAAAGATTCCCTTAGGAGGGCTACTTTTTTTATTTTTTGGTTCCTAGACGAGCAAGTGCCCACAGAAGAATTTGCAACAAACCTTTTTCTCAATTTAGAAAAATATGCAAGGACAACATTGTGGAAAAAATTACAACTTCCTCTCGTGAATTTTTTTAAATTAAATTATTCAAATTCAAATTTAATAAAATTATTGAAATTTATTTTTATATTCATCCTTTTTTAAGAAGTGTGCTACATTCCAACAATTCATTTAGACATGGGCTAGAAAAAGTAATCTACAACTTTTGTTTCAATAAAACATTTTCGCATTTGGCCGGCAAAATATACTGAAAAATCACATAAACAGGAAAAAAATTGTATAGCTAAAACTTTGAGAGGAAGTTTAATATAATATTAAGCACAAAATCAGAGAAGAAAATAATTATTTATCCCACCGTAATTTGTCTGTATCTATCTCGATTAACAACCTTATTAACTTATTTAAACACATAAAACACGTGTCTCCCTAATCAAACTAAGACACGACTAGCATTAAAGCAAAAAGGGTTAAACCAACTTTGGAATCGGAGTTGCACACATATAAGGTGTGTTCGGTATAATAAAACAAAATGCTTCTCCCAAAAAAAAATTACTCCCTCCGTCCCATTTTATATGACATCATTTTTTTTTTTGGTCAGTCCCAAAAAGAATGTCACATTTCCTAATATGGTAAGTATTTAAAGGCACAATTCCTCTTTTACCCTTGTTGGTTCCACTTAATCTTAAAATAATATTCTAATACATTTATAAAAAGAGAGAAAAGTGAATCTACTTTTTAGAGGGCAATTTGATAAACATTTCAAAGTCTTCATTTATTTCTTAAATTCCGTGTCCGATCAAATGTTGCCACATAAAATGGGACGGAGGGAGTTTTTTAAAAATATCAAAACATATTTCCCTCCCTACCAAACATACCCCTAGAAATTGATTAATTAAATGAAAAAAAAAAAAGGTAAACCAAAAACAAACAAAATTTAGAAGGCAAAAGTACAAATTCCAAAATCCATATACGCCGCACAAGCAACGCCAGTGTTTATTAGTTAATCACCAAATAATTGCAGTACAAAGACAAATCTAAAAATTAGTCAATTCTATACCCATTTTGCTTTTTTGTATTTTGTTACCTTATCACCATATAAAATAGCATTATCTCATCACCTAAAATCCTTCTCACATATATATAAGAAAAAAATTACGTGAACAAATAATGTTAGTTTTATATTTATATAGTGCTTCTTGTTTTGTTAATTTTCTAATTGTCAATAGTATTGATCAAAATTAGTAAATTATAAGTAGGGGAAAGTTGAACTGAAATGATAGTTAATGAAAGGAAGAGATGAATTTTTATTAAACAAGGAAAGCTTAAGCTTAGTCATCTATCTACATGGATTCCACCAACAATTTCCCTCAACATTAAAAGAGAGAATAATATCAAGTAATTTTGTTTTAATTTCTTCTTAATCATCTTTGTTTTCACCGTTCTCCTCAGCTTGGACTCTGCTACTATTGCTAGGATTATGTAAATTAGCAGTGGGTAATACCTTCCTTGACGACGTCGTATCAATAAACGTAGCTGAGCTCATCTCCATTTGACAAATCCTAACTGCGCCAAATAGCTTTTCCGGCAACTCTTCCGCCGTCTGTGACTCCACCAGAAAACCCATATCGATCGTCACCGACGTTACCGACCCTAACGCCAAGTGCAAAATAGCGCTAGCAATCGCTGAGCTACCGATATCCACGTCGATTTCTAAGTAATTAGGGCCTCTATGATAGTAGCAATTCAAAGCTTTACCGAGTATACAAGCTGCGTAATTCCCAACTGCGGCTTTCACGATCCACGGTCCTTTCACGATCCGGTTCACGATCTTAAATCTGCTGTTACGATACGCATCATCGCCGTTGACGAACCGATAGAGGAGAGAACCCGGTTCGAGAGGCTCATCGTCGTTTGTAGCGAAGTAGAAAACCGCGCTGTGTTGATCACGCCCAGGGACTTGGAGATTCACGGCGACTACGAAGGTTTTCATAGACTTGCCTTCAGAGTGAGATTTCTTCAGCGCGTTCATCACACGGTTATCGTGTCGAGCCAGGACGTGGTCGAGCTTGGAGTTAGATCGGAGCCAATCGACTCCGGCAGGCTGTAGAAGCCACGCGCCAGAAGGTACTTTCACCTTTTTCGTTAAGTAGTTTGGCCCTCGCAGATTGAATAGGTCTCCCGGCGGTGATGCCCAACCGTTTTTTCCATTGTCCAAATCCACATGCTTTAGTGATCCGCCGGTTATGGATTCTTCCCTCCAGTCCCCACCACCGCCACCTTCACCGCCTGCGGCGGAAGTAGAGGTAGGCACGACGGAGCGCTTATGGTGGAGGTTCTGCTTCTGTTTTTGTTTAGTGGAGCACATTTTCCGGTACCGCTACTTTTCCGTATTGCGATTGGAGTGTAATATAGTAGCAGTAATAATGGTAACACCGATGAAAAAGGCAATTGAGTACCACTTTTGGGTTTTTTTTGGTTTATATATTTGAGAGTAGCAGAACACAAACACCCTTGAATTTCGTAGAAACTACGATAATGCCCCCTTTTCAATGCCACTGACAAATGACAGCTAATATTGTCAAAATAAATAATGACAGACAAGCACTCTCTCGTTCATTTTTATTTATTCGCAATAAACGTTTGCATCTCTTTCGAAAAATAATATAAATAAAAAATTAATACTAACAACAAAATAAAAAATAAGTTTATTTTTTAAATATATTAAAATAAATAAGTAAAATTAAAAATAAAATATATATTTATATATATATATATATATCAAATAAAAGTGAATGATTTAAAATAATTGCTCAATTAGAGCCAAACTTTTTCCATTTTTTGAAATATTAGTTAGGTCCATATTCTTTATGGTAGTCTGACCATAGGAAATTAGAAAACAAACTATACAATCAAGTGGACGACCGAGCCAAGAGATGGGACCATGAGCCACCGGTACGGGTTGATGCTTCATGATTTGGTCAAGGTATGTAGGGTGGTTAGGTTTAAAAAGGATGTTATTCGACGCCAATTAAATATTGAAATCTTAAAAATAAATGTCAAATGCTATTTTTTGTTAGGAAGTATCTTATTTCATAAAATTGAAATAAAACTCTCCATGCTTAAGATGTGAAAATTGGAAGGCATATATCTTGTGCGTACTTTTTCATAATTCGCGTGTTGATGATTCATTAGTCTAGGGAAAAAAATCTGAAATATATTTGAACTTTGATTGAAATTGTTGTAACAATCTCAAACTTTGGGCATGATCTTTTACCCTCTACTATTTAATAGTGTATTTTAAAGGTATATATGTGTCCACATGGACATCATAAATATTGCATTATTATAAATAGTAACTTGTTCATGTGGGCACATATATAACTTTAAAATACATTATTAAATAGTGCAGGGGTAAATGGTAATAGATCCTCCCCAAAATATGAGATTCTTACAGCAATTTCGATCAAAGTTCGGATATATTTCAAACCATTTTCCCTTAGTTTTATCAACCTTTTTTTAATTTTTTTTTTTTTTAAAGTTGTCCATAATCATGTTTTCTTTTTATTCCTTTATTGTTCATACTATAGAAATTTTTGCCAAATGTGCATACTCAATTAATATAAAAAAATAAAGTAACGTTCAAACAAAATAAACCGACAATACTTGACACAAAGATGTTCCAACTCGCTAGGTCGATCCAGAGCTTTAAGCAAGTAAAGCATGGTTAAGTGTTTGAATTTGGAAGATTGTGTGTTCTTTTTATATTTAAATATTTTACAGGATTTTTATTTGCTAAAATTGTAGTTAATGGGTTGAACACGCAAACATATTCGATCAACCAAAAAAGAGTTTCTATAGCAATAATTACAAATAATATTTCTAAACTTTTAAATGGATACTATTCTTATTTAAACATACTTAGAAACTGGTCAACAAAATAATTACATTCTCCTCCCATTTGAAATGTTTGGGGCTTGGGAATACTATTTGCGTTTGCTTTTTCACTTGGCTATTTACTAGTCTAACATTTAAAATTAAATATAAGACTTTGGAATTATCAACAGAAATATTACAAGTTACTACACAAAAATAGCAATTGTTTTCTAGCTAATTGTGGGGTTTAAAAACTTCGACTTCATATATTGATTGCCCTCAACATCAATTCCAACTGCTCCTATTGTGCCAATTTTTTTTGGCAGATTGTTAGCCAGAATTGCACCATAGACAGATCAATAAATTGGCCTACATTAAGAAGATGCAGTTGATATCGTTGGGCTAATGTCCTGCCTTCTTATTTATGACACATTTAGTTGTTTAGAAACAACAAATCCCCCTTTACTCGGATCACCTGGGTGGTCAGGGAACTGTCAAATGTAAAAGCTTTAAGAGATAAGAGGAAAGTAATAAGTTAGTTCATGCTCAAATACAAACAGAATTATCAAAGGAAGAGGTACAACATAAGCAAGTAAACTGGTCACAAGGAAGTCGAATTTCCATCACAGTGTGTCACGCCGTTTTTAAGCTAGTAGTAATATTGTCCCAATTTATGTCTCTGCTTTTGAAACTGTCAATAACTTTTTAAGTCCGCCGTTAAATCTCATAGCTCAATCTTGGACGCAGTTTAATGAGAAACACCTATGCTTAGGCTGTGAATTTGATCAAATTGCTAGTTAGGATAATAATAACTATAGGAGGATCACTAACTAACTACAAGAAAAATAAAATTTTGACGGAGTATTTGTAACAAACAAATTCATCACTAATTCGGATTTAGTGGACAAATTTTGTTAAGGACTAAATGATCCGTCACAATTCAATTCAGTTACAAATTAAATATGTGACATAAATGATGGCTGGTCACAATTCTGTTACAAATTTATAACAAAAATAAGAATCCATCACAATCTCATTATAAATTTGTGACAAAGTTGTGGTTTCGTCATAAAATTGTTACGGAAATAAGGTTTGTGTCACAAATTTTTAAAGCAAAATTTAATAAAAATAGGCAAAAGTACTCATTACCCCCCTGAACTTGAAGCTTTTTATACGGTGTACACCTAAACTAAATTCCATTTTAATTACCCCGAACTTGTTTATTCCTCCGTCGCGTACACCTTTATTGTCCGATCACTCCAATCGTGTCTACACGCGCATGACACCTAGATAAATATTAGCCATCTGGATAAATTTTAGCCACCTAGATAATTAAATGTCAGGTTTGTCACCTAGATTAAAACTTCCGGACTAATCTCTAAACCTCTCACTAAGTTCTAAACCTCTCACTAAGCTCTAACTTTTGGTAAGAAGTGTAATCGACGGACGACGTCAGATTTCAAAACTTTTGGCTCTTTAAGAAGTGTAATCGACGGAGTAAAGGGTAGATTTCACGGAACTCTTTCTGGATTTGGGTCAGTTGCAGTTCTTAGACGTGAAGGCTTGCTCGATTTCATGAAGCGTTTGGTCGATTGATCGATTTTCTTTTGATTTTGTCTGAAATTGTTACCAAGTAAGTGATTATCCACTCTTATGATGTGTTATTGTTTGTTTCCTTTACTTTTTCATTTATATTTTGCCCTATTTTTCGTTTAAGGTTTCGCCGTAATTTGACTAGGGTTTCGCCATAGTTTCCGATTAGGGGTTTTATGGTTTTCAACTAGAATTTTCGCTTAATGAATGTATAATTATGAAGTCATTTAGCTTATGCATGCATGAGTATTAAGGTTTCTGGTAATTAGTTCAAAAAATTAGGGCTTTTTAGTAAAATTAAGATTCTAGGTTTTTTATTTCAATATTCTATTTTGGTATTGTTAAATGGTGGGGTATTTTGTAATTTCCTTATGTATATTTGTATGATGTTGAGTAATATGGCGACTAAGTACCAATTATGTTTTTGTATTGTTTATTATAATTTCCTTGTATAATTGTATGCTTATGAGTTAAATTCGGTTTTGTTGCTTCTGTTTTGGTGGTGTTGCCTCTGTTTTGGTGTTATTGTATATTTTTTGGTGTTGTTGCTTCTGTTTTGGTGTTGTTGCCTCTGTTTTGGTGTTATTGTTTTTTTTTGGTGTTGTTGCCTCTGTTTTGTTGTTGTTGCATATGTTTTGTTTTTGCTACCTTGTACAATATATTGATTGTTATTGGTGGTTATAGGTTGACACTATGGCTACTAAGTACCTCAATTTAAGGTTCAAATTTGGGGGTATCTTGGTGAGTGAGGTAGGTCCAATATATGTTGGGGGTAGGACTGAATATGTAGAGAATGTGGATGAAGATCATTTGCCAATTCCTGAACTTGCAGATTATGCTAAGTTTTTTGGGATTTGTAAGTTAGGAAAAACTTATGCTAAGTCTCTAGGGGGTGATCTGGTGGAATTAAAAAATGACATGGACATTTGCAACATTGCATTATTTATGCATGATGGGGACATAATTGATATTTATGTGTGTGATGACACTATTCTGAGGATATGGGTCCCAGTGAAGGTCAAATTAGTCAATCTTTAAGTCAAGTGATTGAGTCTTTTAATGCACATGGGGAATCTGATGGTTCTTTAACTGCACAGCCAAAAAACCCAGATATAGGGTTAGGTTCCTCTTCTTCCTTTCCATCCAGTGAAAGAGTTGAAAATGATGGGTTGCAAGGGTCCAACAAGAAACTGATAATGATTATTCTTCAATAGATTGGACTGATACTGAAGAAGAAGGTGAACCTACTGTCCAACAAGGAACAGTACCTTCTATTCAAGAAGAAGTTGAACCAAGTGCCCAAGAAAATGCAGAGGAAGACATAGACAATGATTCTATTTGTTCTAACCAGTCTATTGACTATGGAAGTGATGTGCATGAGGAGTTGAGGATTGTTAAGAAAGATGTGAGAAAGTTTAAAGAAAGTATGAGGAGAAAGAAGAAGGAAAAAACAAAAGGGTTTTTAGGTGAAGTTGAACTTGATGAAGGGTATGAGGATATTGAAAAAGGCAAAAAAAATTCAAGGGTAAGCTAACAGAGGATGAGCCATACTATGACAGTTCTGATTGTAATAGTTTTCAAAGTGATGAAGAAGAACCTGTTTCTGATGATGAACTTGAAGGAGGGAGTTTAAGGGGAAGAAAGAAGAGTAATAGAGTGATATATGATTCTACTTGTGATATTGTAATATGGCAGTGTGGTTTGGTATTTGAAAGTGTAAAGGAATTTAGAGAGGCAGTTACAAAATATGCTATAAAAAAAGAGTTGAGTTAGACAAGTATGTGAATGAGAGTACTAGAGTAAGAGTCAAGTGTAAAAGTGGTTGTCCATGTCTGTTGTATGCAAGCAAGGAAGGGAGGAGTGAGAACTTTACTATCAAGACATACAACCCAAGGCATAGATGTACCAGGACCACCAATAATATTTTGTGTAATTCAAAAAAATTTATGTAAGTATTTGAAAGATAAGATTATTTCTCAACCTAGTATAAAAGGGTGAGAAATACAAGATTTGGTGAGGAAAGAGTTGAATGTTCATGTAGGCAAGGCAGTTTGTTTAAAAACAAGAAAAATTATTTTAAAGGAAATTATGGGGGATTATATGGCAGAATTTAACAGAATCCTAGACTACATGGATGTGTTACTCCAAACAAATCCTGGTAGCACTTCTGTTTTGAAGCTTAAAGATTTAGAATCAGAAAATGGGATGAAACAATTTCACTCATTTTATATATGTTTTGATGCTATGAAAAAGGGTTTCCAACAAGGATGCAGAAGATGTATAGGGTTGGATGGGTGTTTTCTAAAAGGAATTTGTAAGGGTCAACTTTTGATAGTTGTTACTAAGGATGCAAACAACCAAATGTACCCAATAGCATGGACAGTAATTGATACTGAAAGCAAGTTGACATGGAAATGGTTCATGACCATTCTGCAAAATGATCTTAATCTAGGAGATGGTTCCCAGCTCACTATCATTAGTGATATGCATAAGGTAACTGATTTATTTTTTTTATCTTTAATTTAATTTGATCAAAATTTAACTATCTTTATTATTTTGCTTTGCAACTACAAGGACTAATAGCTGTTGTAGATGAACTATTTCTAGAATGTGTGCTAGACACATATTAGCAAATTGGTCACAAACTTCAGAGGCATAGAGAGAAGGAAGAAATTTTGGACTTGTGCTAGATCAACATTTGAGGCACAATTTAAGTACAATATAAATGCCCTGTCCAAATTGGGAAAAGGTATAGTTGAAGCCCTTATCAAATACAATAAGGAGAAATGCTGCAAAGCTTTTTTCCAAACTTTTTCAAAATGTGATAGTATAGATAACAACATGGCAGAGAGTTTCAATGCTTAGATCTTGGGACCTAGGAACAAGACTATTGTAACTATGTTGGAAGAAATTAGAGTTAAAGTGATAAGTAAGGTGAGTAAGTCAAGAGCATTTGCTGAGACACGGATAGATGTAATATCTCCAATGGTAATGATGGTATTCAATACCAATGTAACAAGATCAATGCAGTGCAACATTGAATGGAATGGTGATGATGGATTTGAAGTGTTAGAAGGGGTATACAAACATACTGTGAACTTGGGTCAACAGAAATGTAGTTGCAGATCTTGGGAATTAAAAGGTATCCCATGTGCACATGGTATAGCAGTAATGAACCACTTGAACATGAATGCATCGCAAGAAATTTCAAGCTGGTATAGAAAAGAGACATATTTGAAGACATATTCTCATTTCATTCAACCAGTCCCAAACATGGAAATGTGGCCTGAAAGCAGAAACCCAATGGTTGAACCAGGCAAGGCAAATGCCTGGTAGGCCACCAAAGAACAGAAGAAGAGAAATTGGTGAAGTGAGAAAAGCTGGGAAGTTGCCAAGAATGGGGACAGTAATGACACGTTCAATTTGCAAATGAGCAAATCATAACAAGAGAAATTGTCCAAAAAATCCTAAACCTAAGTCTACACTAACACCCACTCAAGAGGTACATTCACATTAATTTTCTTTTATAAATTAGATTAGGTTACTTATTAATTTAGTCTCTTGTTATATTCTTTTTCTACTCACATTAGTTCACCACTGGAAAAAAGAGGGGTAGAGGTCAATATGAAAGAGCAAGCAGCAGTAAGACTGGTACAAGAAGAGGTGCAGGAAGTGGTTACAAGAAGAGGCCTAAAGTGGTTGGACAAGGTGTATTTGTTGCTAATACTGGATATACATGTATTAATGTAAGTGTCTTATAAAACTGTCAAAATTATATTTTTAAATGTAAGACCCAAAATAACTATGTTGTTAATATTGCAGCAAGGATTGTCTAGCAGTAGGAGGGTTAATACTGGTGTGGTGAGTTCTGCGCATGTGACAGGTGATATTGATTTTAAACCTACCAAGGGACTAAAGTGGAAAGGCAAACAGGCCATGACTCAAAGAGAACTTCAAGTCCAAAGTGTTATGCGTCATATTCAAACCAGATCAAAAGCTGCTGGAATTCAAACAAGGGCACAAGCCAAGGGAAAATCACCCTCAAAGAAAACTTCTTAGTTGTGTGGTTGTTCAACCAAACTTAAAGTAGTGTCTACTTTGTGTTTTGGTGCTTGTGTGGTTGTTCAACCAAACTTAAAGTAGTGACTATTTTTTGTTTTGGTGGTTAACTTAAGCTATTGTGGTTGTTGGTTGAAACAATGAAACACTATGATGTTTGTGTTTGATGATCAAGAAAGCACTAGTTATGTTATGCCTTTATGTTTATTATTTCGTGTTTTGTTATCATATTACCAATTACATGTAACTGTAATTTTATGAAAAAAGGACAAGTCAACTGAACATACACAAAGATATATATATATATATATATATATATATATACATATATATAGCTTTAATCAGCAGAAACATACATCACTAAAACACCAAACCAAACTAATCCACAAAATGAAAACCCTAGAACCAAAAGACCTTGCATTAATAACAATTGCATTCACAAAAAAATTTCAACGACACACTAAATAAAAGAACAATATCACATTACATATCAAAATAATGCCCAAAATCAGTTTCAACATCCTTCTACACTTCAGCTGTTTTTCTTGTTTGTTGGCCTTCTTCAATAGACCCAAAATTACAGTATTCGCCTGGCTGGGAAATTCTAGATCATACAATCGAAAAACTCACAAGAATTTTGAAATGAGGACTGCATTTTATAAAATCAAAGTTAAAAAAATTACATAATACGAACTTGGCAAAAAAAACAAAAAAATATGAAACAATACATACCCCATAGTGTCTACAACCGAGAAATCTACGTCCGGGATTGTCATTTGTCCATGAAATTTTCAGAATTGGAGGAGTCCCACATAAGCAAACAAGTCCCCTATTATATTTCATGAATTTAGCAAGAGCAATTAAAACAAAAAAGAGAGAAAAATTCTGAAATTTGAAAAGGGAGAAGGGATTAGGGAGAATAAATAGTTAGAGAATAGAGAGAGAGAAATCTTTAAAATATGTCAAATATTAAAGAAAAATGGAGATTTTACGTTTTTTTACCGTTGTAGCTTTATGATGTGGCAAAAAATCACTTCCTCAGGCGCCTAGTACAGTGTGTTGTCAATTTCTACGCCAAGTGGACGAAAAAGGTGTACGCGACGATGGAATAAACAAGTTCGGGGGGTAATTAAAACAGAATTTAGTTTAGGTGTACACCGTATAAAATGCTTCAAGTTCAGGTGGGTAATGAGTACTTTTGCCATAAAAATACTGATGACCTTAATATTCTTGTAATGGTTTATATGTTCCTTGGAATTTCGTTACTTGCTATCTAACCTCGAAAACTTAGGAGTTTTTTTTTAGGGATTGTTTGTAAAATCGCTTATTAATTAAAACTGAAGTAATCTTCTAAGTAGTTATACAGTCTAGTGATTACACATAATGACCTTTTTATTTTTCATAATGTAATTATAGTGTAATTACAAGTGTGTTGTTTGGTTGATGTAATAACATAATTAAAGTAAAGTTTAAAATAAAAGTTACTTATCAAAAATTAAAAGCTAACGTTTAATAAATATGTATCTTTAAAAATAATAATAGAAAATGTATCTTTAAAAATAATATCAAATTATATATTTAACATGCATATTGTTTCTTAAAATATATTAACTAATAAACATAAATTCATTACATTGAATTTTGCACACACTTGAGCCTGTTTGGCTCTACTACTAAAAACTGTTTATTTTTAGAAATACTTTTTCAAAATGACTTTTAAAAAAGTGCTTTTGTAAAAAAATAATTTGCCGCAAATTCATTCGAAAAGTGTTTTTGATGAGCAAATCCTGCTTGACTAATCTTTTTAAAAAGTATTTTTGAGAGTCAAATTACGAAAAAGGGTAAGTATCAATGTACTTTTAATATTAAGATTATTTTATAGAGAGAAACTATTTTAAATATCTATTAGAAATTTTTAATTAAAATTTTATTTTATTTATAAATATATTCAATCAATACTATACATAAATAAATAAATAAATTATTAATATAATATTAGCATGATGACTTAAATATAATTCAAAATATCAAGAAAAATAAATTTAAAAATCATTCCACAAATTAAATCACTATATACGAAAAATTAACCATAAAAATAAATAAAGTCCTTCATATTTTTAATCCTACGAAAATGTTATTGTTACATTTATTTCAAATTCTATAAAATAAAACGTAATATAATATATAAAATATAAAATAATAATAATATATAAATATAAAAGAAAATTATTATAAAAACATTAAAAACAAATTTTTTGAATGCAACTTAATCAAACTTATGAGATATGCTAATTCGTTAATAAGGGATATATTGATAAATATGTATATATGAGAGAGATATTTTTGTCTTCAAGAAATATTTTTCTGCTTATGTTTTTTTTAAGAAACAAATTTTTTTAGCTTCTTTTTAAAAACAGAAAAATTGTTTATGTTTTCGTTTAAAAGCAGTTTTAAGAATTTACCAAACATTATTTTTTCAAAAAAATATTTATTTTCACAAAAAAAAAAAACACTCTTTGCCTCCCCAACAACAATGTCAAACATGCTCTTAATATGACTATATTACCATTTACCAATCATACGTTACACCCACGTCACTCTTTTTTGGCTAGTCTAGTAGACTATATTCTCCCGTGGAGGTGAGTGGAGGAAGCTATGGAGCTTCTAACTCTAATTACCAACTCGGGACTATATTAGTATAAAGCGACAATATCCCTTTACTAAATCCTCCCTCGCTTACCACCATGAACAAGACCTTTCCCGATCAATTGGATTTTCATAACTATAATTGATGTATAGTCTTAGGTTTTAAGAAAATATGTAAAAAAAAAATAGTACTTAATATTGAGGATAAAATATAAAGAAAATAAAATATAATTTTCTCTTAACATGTGAAAAGTAATAAATAAAGATGAAAAATGTATTTTCAGTATTAGTGAACACTTTTTTCCTAAATGGGGTAAGGAGAAGTAAAATGAGAAAGAAAATTACAAAGTGGAAAATCACACTCTCGCAAATAAAACTTATCAATTAACCAAATTACAGGTTTTCTGTATAATGAACAAATAAAAATAACAAATAAAAATTTCTAAATGATGTATCGAACTCAAAATTCATTTATTTTATTACACAGAGTAAAAGAAAAAAAAGAAGCAGGAATCAATGGTCAAACATTTCCTTTTAATTGATGCCAACAATCATACGTGGCATGTACTTATTTATATCAAACTTAACTAACCTTCAAATCTAATAATAATACCTCTCACTCATCTTCTAAATATTTTTTTTTCTCCGAAGCATAATATCTTTTATTATTGCATCAACGAATTACATAATGTAAATATATCTTTAGCATTCGGTAGGATTTATGATCCGTTTGGTTCCAAAAAATATTTGAACTTTTTTAAAGAAAACTTGGAAAGTAGTTTTTGGTCATATAACTTGGCAAATATATTTGTCAAGTATTTCAAGTTCTCAAATACTAGAAAAAACTAGTATTTGGGCCAAGTTCTAATATTTGGAAATTTATAAAATTCAAAAATTACCCCAAACTTTATATTTTATAAAAAAAAAGATACCCATTATTTATTTATTAATTCCAACTAATATTAGTTACTACATCTTCTGGAAAAGTTCGACTTCTAATTTGAGTGACAAAATTGAGAAAAAAGAACAAGTTTTTAATGGGTTATAATTATAACTGAATCGGTGACAAATTTGAATATGCGATTAATGTATTGTCTTGCATATACTATTGTTATTTTGTTGTTGTTGATTGCTATCAATTATGTTAAAATGTTATTTTAACAGAATAAATTCACTATAAATAGATAATACAAATTTATGAGTATTTTTAATAGTTTTTAGAACTTATGGGTATACATTATATTTTTTTTGAAATAGTCAAATATTGTTCGAAAAACTTGGGCCCAAACGCTAGCTTAGTTTGGGAAGAACTTTTCCCAAAAATAAAAATAAATAAATAAATATATATATATTCGATATGATTGAACATGTTTGAAAGCTTTCAAATATTTTCACACAATATGTTATGAATCAATCCCAGCCCGACATGAATTTTGACGTCACAGAAACAATTATTGGACCGAAAAGGTTGATTTGGGATCCAGACCCAATTAGCAACTTGTTCAAAAGGAAAAGGAGTTAGAAAGAAAAGTTATGCTTATTGTTGTGTGAAAGTCTGATTCTCCTTATCTCCCTTCCAAATATCTGTATTTTCTCATCTCCCTTCTTTGGTCTATCAATCCATAGTCTTACTTTCAATATTTCTATATGTTTGTTCTGGGGCTTTTACCATTTTAGTTATTACGTTTACTTTTGAGAATTATAATTGAACTTTACTCTTGTTAATATCGTTGAAAAGTGGCTATTGTTATATTGAATTTGAGTTTTTACACAACACTTCTTTCTCCCATAATATTGTCACTTGAATCATATCAACAACATTTTTAGCATCTAAGAAAATCTTCTCTTATGATTGCTTATCTTCTAAAAATGGACGCAACATCTCTCTTGATGATTCTATGTATCTTAATTTTTAAAGGAAAAGGGTCAAAAATGCCCTTAAACTATGTGAAAGGAACAAATATGCTCTCAGTTTATAGTTAGGCTCAATAATACCCCTACCGTCGATACTTTGGCTAAAAATGCCATTGCAGTAAATATTTTGGTTCAGAAATGCCCCTATAGTTACAAAATAGGTCAAAAATAACCTTTTTCGAATAAATATATTATTTTTTTCTTTTTAAACACATCTTCTTCCTAATTAAAATATTATTAAAGAACACTATTCTTGTTTTCTTTCTTCTAAAATCACTTTAACAAATAAAACTGTAGGAAATATTTTTTTTCTTCTTAATCTCATTATATCAATTAAAATAGAATAACTTCATGTGCCCTTTCGACAGATAATATATGTCATATATATAAGATCATAGTATATCCATCATTAATTTATATTTATATAATGATAAAAAATAATGATAATAAAATAAGAAATATTTTCATTTTTTATTTTTTTCTAAATTGAAGTAAGATAAATATTTGCTAATTTTGAAAAAAATATTATTAGAAAAAGAATGTGTTAAAGAGAAGATAATAATATATTTATTTAGAAAATGTGCATTTTGACCCATTAAAATAACAATAAAGACGTTTTTGGACCAAAGTATTAACAGCAAGTGCATTTTTGGACCAAACTACAAACGGAGGGCACTTTTGTTCCTTTTGCATAGTTTAAGGACAATTTTGAACCAAAGTATTGAGGGTAAAGACATTTTTGAGCCAAACTATAAATGGAGGGCATTTTTGTTCCTTTCACATAGTTTAAAGACATTTTTTTTACTCTTTTTCAATTTTTAAAGGGAAAAATGGCAAATATACCCCTGAACTATCGTAAATGGTATGCAGATACCCTCCATCATACTTTTGGGACATTGGTGCCCCCCGTTGTCCAAAACTAGATCATATATACCTTTTATACTAACGGACATACACGTGTCATAATCTTATCCACCGATCGACATTTATTAAATATTGGATCGACGATAAGATTGCGCCACATGTCCCTATTTAGTCTTCCGTTAGAGTGAAGGGCATATATGCTCTAGTTTTTGGATGACAGGGGCACCAATATCCCAAATATATGACGGAGGGTATCTATATATCATTTACGATAGTTCAGGGATATATTTATCTCTTTTCCCATTTTTAAATAAGATCTATTAAACCATCAACTTGAAAAATAGGTGAAAATTGAAAAAACATTAACCTTTTTTTTCTTCACTTTTTTCCATCGAGACCCACTGTCGCAGTGGGTCCCCACAATTAATATTTTTATTTTGGGGCATTCTTGTCCCTTTCCAGTCACCATCACGCAAAATCCTTGATGATTGAATAAATTTAGTTCTTTTCAATAATTTTCTTTTATAGAAGTTCTCAACTTTCATTTTCTATTAGTCTCCAATATTGAAATTAAGGTGTTGTCTAATAAAAAAAAAATTAAGAATATATTCAAACACAAAATAGCCTCAGATCAGCACGAAAAGACATGTTATTAATGCACACATTTGTCTTTTGACGTTAACATTTTGCGCTTTTGCATACTTCCTCCGTCTTATATTAATTATATTTATATATAAAAATAATTATTTCAAATTTATGATAAAATTATTCAATTTTTTTATTATTTTATATTTATAATTAATTATTATTTTTAAGTGTAATTAAAATTGTCAAATAAAAAGAAAAATTAAACGATAAATTAGTAAGAATATTTTTTAATTTATAATTTCTTATAAATGTTTCTAAAGAAGAAAAAGTGTATGACTAATATAAAATTAAATAAGCAATAAAATGAATTAGGATAAAGTTGTAATTTGATTGAATAATAGGGGCGAAGAAAGAAGTGGTGAACGGACGGGAAGTGAAGAGAATCGTTGGTGACGTAGTAGTAGTTTGCGTAGTCATTCTTGACTACAGTGTAAATGTAATTAACCGGACACGTGGCTAATGGACAATGACTCCTCATAGGATATCAAATACTCTCTGTTTCTGAATTTATGTAAGATTTTACGTTTTTGAGAATCAAACAATTGAAATTTAATAAAAAATTTGTATCTTTAATTTTTTGAAATAAAATTTATATATTTATAAGCTATTTACAAAATACTTATATAAGCCACAATTTTAACTCATTCTGCTCCACATAAACATTTTCACCCCATGTAATGTTCACTTGTACCACGTTAAATTCGTATTAACCCTAAACCCACCATCACCTACCCATAAAGTTGGTGAGTTTATCACATTATATATTTAAATATTTTCTGCCTACTTACTATATGCATAAAAATATGAAAATTTACTTGTTTCCCTTAAAAAATATATATTCGATCCTTTATATTAAAGACATAAACCCTTGATGCTTTATTTTCGCTTTTTTGGCTAAAAATATTTTTTAAACTATGAGTCAAACTTAGATTACATTTTTGTGCTATAATAGTGAATAAAAAACAATCCTTATCTATGTCAAAATTGTAATATTCATCTTTTCGTTAGTTTTTTTTTTATCAAGAGACGAATGGCTAAGAATCATATATGTATGTATAAACATGTGACTTTTTCTGGAAATCTCTCTATTTTATCTTTTTCAATACATTTTAACCTATCCAGCACCTTCCCTAACTGCACTAAAATACAAATAAACATCAAATCTCCCTTTCCTTCATTGTTTTTCTTCATCTTTAGTTTTTTTGAAAAAAAAGAAGTAATTTGTTTCTTTAGTTTTGGGAGTTGAAGGAAATAAAAAAATGAAAAATATTTCATAGTTATCAACTTATTATGATCAAACACTAATTTTTAAATTAAATAAAATAGATTTACAATATTCATATTCAAACACTAATTTATTATAAATAAAATGAAAAATTATTCCAAAATACATGATTTTCTTTATGACCAAACAAATACTTAATTATTATGTTGTAATCATAAATCCTCCTACCTCTAGGATTCAATAATGGTGTAGAAGAATTTTAGTAGATGATATATCCTAAGCTATTTAGAAGGAACTAGAGGTCGAATACTCGTGTTTTTGAAAGCCACCCCCCGCCCTCCGCCCCCAACCCCAACCCCCCATTTAACTAATGAAAATTAGTATTTATTTTTTAAAACAAAAAAAAAAACTCCAAACTAATAATCACCGTATACATTATTAGGGATATTACGATAAACTTTATGCATATTTTATTTTATATATCTTAATGTAATTAGGGTAGGTTAACTTAATTTTCAATATTAAAAAAAGGGTAGGTTAGCTTAGGCTTCGTATACAAATATACATATATTGGTCTCTCCTTTAGATGTTTTGTAAAAGAGAATCCAACTTCTTCTTTCTCAAAAATAGGGGTAAAGAAAAAGGAAATTGCGAGAGAGGGTTACTAGGAGAAAAATTGAATTTCTTTTTAGTGTAAAGATTCAAACATTCAATTAACTGAATTATTAAAATTTTCAAAGAAAATCTAACAACTCGATATGGACATGAATATTTCAAATTGCTTGTTCACCATCCAATTTAAGAAATTCACGTACTAATTTAAACTAGCCTGTGACCACTTCATAACTTTGTTATCATTATGTTCTCTTTAAACTAGCCTCTATATTTATTTTACATCTTACTGTTTTTTTGTGTGTGTCAGCGTCTGTTGTACAGTTGATTCTCCATGATTGATAGCCACGGTCTTTTAAATTCTTACTACATTTTATTCATTTTATTGAAAAAGGGAGTATCATATATTCGTGTAAAAAATATTTATTTTTAATAAATATTGATATCAAAGATTTGAACTTAGACTTAGACACCATATAACAATAATTTCCCTGCGAAAAACATGAAAAATAAAGAATCTATTGTTGACTTTCTATATACGAATAACAATATCTTCTTTAAGAAAAATCGTTCTTATGTCTCAAGCTTTCTTTGTAATTTGTTTTCAGGTTATTAATTTTTGCTTTCTTTGTTATTTGTTTTCAGATTATTAATTTTTCTAACAGCGACATCATTGTAATTGTCAATCCAAAGTGTTTTTGACCCCCCATACATGTCTTCACCTGATCATATCACATTATCTTTTTCCTAAATCTAACTTATACGTAGTGTGCCTCTATAAAATTCTTTTTATATTGTCAGTGCATTTTGATACATGTGCAACTAATAGTTATAGGGAAGTTTTGAATAGCCAATAGTAGAAATTTATTGCAACAAATTTTACTAAAGTTGTAATTCATTGACTGTGTATGCACTGGCTCAGAAGTAGATGATGCCAAAGTGTAGTTCACGGGTTCCCTCCTTTTCTTTTCTTTGGAACTAGCAACACTCTAGGTGTTCTCCATTTGTTAAAATGTACAAATTTTGGTGCATAAATCATGTAAAAGAATATTGAACTTCAAATCTATAGGTACAACACAATGGCTGAAGGAAATAATGGAAGTAAACCAGCACAAGTGTTTGGCATCCATCACTTGATTTTGTATGGAACCAAGACCATTCTCACTTGATATAGAAAGGTTCCGAATCAGATGTTGTGGGAAGTGTATAATGCTCTCCATACTTCCTCATGTTACTAATGTTCGTCAACAAAAACTTAATATAAACAAGATGGGCAAAAATGTTTTGAGTCTTATCACTATGCTTATCATTAGGTTATAGGCTATAACCAACTCCAAAGGGTGGAAACTCTCTGGAACTCGCGGCATTTCACAGAAACCTTGGCGGAACTCTGCCATGTTGAATAGTTGATACTATTAAGTGCAAGTAAAATGGAAGTGACCTTTGTAGAATGTCAACTGCTCGTTTGAAGACCATTCTCTTTTTGGAGCGGATACTGTATTTTCCTCTCTTGATCCCTGTCTAATGTTCTGTAATACAAATTGACATTCGTATAATGGGACGCTCAGCTTTGTCTAGCAAAGTGCTTGATCCTACTTCTGACGGCATAATATATGCAAATTTCTTTAGGATCCTGAAATTAATGATCCCTACTTCTGACGGCATAATATATGCAAATTTCTCTAGGATCCTGAAATTAATGATCATTCCCTACTCAAACACGCTCGTTCCATGCGTCCGCTGGAAAACAAATACACTAACAAGGCATAACCACGGATACAAAAACGAGAGCACCGACCTTGCTACATCACAATACTTCATCTTCGTCTTTAT
The DNA here is from genome assembly GCA_029007595.1 of Solanum commersonii. Classification (NCBI taxonomy): domain Eukaryota; kingdom Viridiplantae; phylum Streptophyta; class Magnoliopsida; order Solanales; family Solanaceae; genus Solanum; species Solanum commersonii. The sequence goes on from JAJTWQ010000011.1 coordinate 2,457,618, forward strand.
CAACCACACTATGCAGTAGCCGAGAAATACCCATCCAAAAGCTGACTGGAAGGTGATACTTGAAGTGACTGATCAATGCTGAACTTATGTCGCAAGCAAATTTTTGGAACTCTGGCTTCACCACCAAGCGAATCAGCATTGCTGACCACAAATCCGGAGCTAATTTCACTGCACGTCCTAGGGAATGAAACCCACTCACCACCCTAACTAGAATACCATGTTCCTGAAAAAGAGAATGAATAATGGTTCTTATGAATGTTGCTATGCCTGAAACCAAAAAGGGCCACTAGGAAACTAAAGTACCAAACCAAGAACTTAACATGCAGACTACGAAGTGGCCACCAAATTAAACAAGAAAACCACAATCTGTCTGCTGACCAAAGAAAGAAACTGAATTTCAAGAGATATAGAGAAAGTGACAATGACATCCCATGCAATCATTCATAATCAGTACATCATACCACATAGAATCACAATAAGATAAGTAATTTTTCTAGTAGGGTGATATATTTGCTTATAATTAATGAACTAGTAGGATCTACTTTAATTTGTTTTATATTAGACTGAATATTTGGAGTTCAGTGGTGACGATTAAATTGCTTCGTCAAGCTAATAGTATCGCAATTATAAGATCAGAGTAGAATGTCAACAATAGTAAAATGCACTTTTCCATTGTTTTGATAATAAGCACTGTTGCTCATGATTTGCATAAATAACAAGATGAAATATACCTCATATCCAAATAAACGTCTCGCTTGAAGATTCTCATCAAGAAGATTATTTAGAAATTCATCTTGATAGAAAACATCAGCTGCTTTAACTATGTCTCGGACAAGGAATACACGGACTCTTGAACCCTTGTCTGACAAAATAAATTGGAAAAGGTCTTCTGTTGCAGAGACTACAGCCCGTATATCGAATGATCCCAATGGATCCGAGTAACTCTCCTGAGTTTCTCCTTCTGTTTCAGAAGCCTGCTGAGATATTGCTGCAATCTGCAGGAAGATACATTTTTAACAATTCACATACAGGAGTCCTAAACAACCCATCCCCAGCTTTATCAGTCTCTGTGTCAACAGATGCTGAAGTATTAGAAAAGATCAAGCTTCAGAGGGTTGTCTTTTAATAGCACAGTGCATTGTAGCCCAATGAGATTTCTATTTGGACACATTTGAGAGAACAATTTTTCTATTGTTTATCTTACCAAACAAAAACAACAACAGAAAAGCTGACAACTTCCACCGAGTACTCATCACATCATACTAATAATTAAGATCATATTAAAAGGAAGACCTAGAAAATTCACATATAGTAATTTTTGAATCCAGCAGGAAAAGAGCTAAGACGGCCTTCTTTTCACAAATAGTCAAAGGTTCTTGTTCAGGAAAGAAATAAGCCTCACTTGTGCTACCTGCAAGAAACAAGTATAACAACACATAGAAAGAATAAATGACCTACCAGTCTCTCTAAACGATTCCATCTCATAGAACCATCATTACGGATGAGAAGCTCTCTCAATATTCTCCTCATATCAGGAGTTGGATCTACCAAGAGTCTTCCAATAACAAAAGGATATGCACTTTCAACAACTTTGAAATCTGGATCCAATGCTTTTGCTGTTCCTTCAAGAGATCCAAGCGCTCGTATCACCAAAGCATAGTCAGGAGGAAGAGAAAAGTTGAAGTCGTACATCACATCATACAATTGATTCATTATGCCCTGAAATCATTTGAAGTGCCACTTAGTACTTGCAAGGTCATGAAGCAAGCTAACAATCGTGTCTCATTGAAGAAGTTATCAATGGGTATAAAATATAATTGCAATAGGTCAACCAAATTTTGGAGAAAATATCATCCTATAGTACAATGACAGGAGGTTCATCCCTAGCATATTCCTTGGACAAAGATAAGATTTGAGAAGTTTATCACACAACTCATGAAATCCAATCAGGCAGCTCTAACCAATCCACCTGAGATTGTTTTACTGGTAGAGCCATTAGAGTACAAAGTAATTACGATCCGCATAGAAAAATGTAACATTTGGTTTATATCTTGTCAACAACAAACATCAATTCCAACCTAGTTGGAGTTAACTACATAAATTCCTCAATATTCATTCCCCTCCATTGGACTCATTTTATTCCAATACTAAGATTCTACAACACTAGAAGTTTTCTCTTCTATGGGCAATATCTCCAAACAAACTTCGAAGTGTCCCCGCAAATACTGAGTCTAGTGCAAGTGTACTAATACACCTCAGCCTAAACCCTACTGTCTATATGAACTTTTTGCTTCCATTGTGTTCTACATTTACATTAAGTCGGCATTGATTCTGAGAGATGGTAAGGTCTTTTCATACAACTTGTGATTTTAGGTCTAGCTTGTCCACTTTCATCATCTCCAATTATTATGAAGTCATACATACAAACAGATCCCTATGGAGGTCTACAGAGAACAAGACTATACCATCTTTGCATCCTTCACTGAATTTATCCTGTGTGTGTGCTACTTGCACCTTCTGCAAGATGCTATCATTTCTAATGTTTGCATAAGCAAACATCCATTTTAAAGCAACACTTCTAGAAGGTTAATTTCGTGGATGAATGATATTGTTAGTCTTGCAACAACGCTATAGAACCAGGTTTTCACTTGGATAAGGATTCAATCACATCACACATCTGCTGACTCTTCCATTTTCAAACATATTATGTTAATCATATGCATTATGTATCATCTTATTCTCCCATAACATTGAATCTAAATATCTCAATTGTTGTATTTAAGCACCACAATGTACCATCAATGAAACTCTAATGATCTATGATAATCCTTCCAAACAAGTGCAAAATTCCTTGACGAACAAATACAAATTACAAGTCATTGGCAATGCGATCTTTTTTTTTTTTGATAACTGGTGTCCGGGCCAGCTTTCGCGCACCTCGACTAATTCCATGGGATACCTGCCAGCAATGTGATCTTTCTTTGTGCTTTCACAAAGGAAGGATTTCATCTCATCTTAACTCAACATTATTCAAGTTTTATGTATTTTGTCCTACGTCAACTAATCCTAAAATCCAAACTTCAGGTTGCATCTCCATCTTAATCTGTAGAATGCATCTCCAAAGTCCAAACTTCACTTTGACTCCGACTAGTCTCATCAATAAACACAATACTTTCTACAAAGCGCATATATCATGACCAGGGTAAACAAGTACCGGCTCATTGTAGATCCTTGCTATAAACCCACAATTACGGAAAATCCCTCATATACCTACACTATTCTCATACTAGTCATAGAGACCGTCACCATCATGGGTCAACAAATGATTGTGAGTATGACTGCTTCAATGGCGTATGCTGGTGCTTGCTTTAATGGTGTTGAAGAAACAAAGAAATATAAAACCGGAAGTGATAAAAACAAAGAAGAGATAGTGGAAATTGGCCAGATGGAAGGGACACTGATCAACTCTGTTCAAACTTGGATGCCATTCCAACTAACATGATGTCACTGTTTCCTAGATTTTAAACAGATTGGACAGAGTCAGAAGGAAGTTCCTATGGCAGGGGAATAAAGAAAGGGAAGGGTATAACCTAGTTGAATGGAAGGAGGTAACTGGAAAAGAGATATGGGGGAGTGGGTATAAAGAACTTGAAAAACCACAACAAGGCCCGCAGAATGAAATGGCTCCAGATAACTTGATGAAGAGGGGATAACCTTATGCCCTAGATGTTTACTTTGTGGGGAGAAAGCAGAAACTGTAAAACACCTCTTCTTGCACGAAAAGTTTACAGGACAATTATGGAGGTTGTTTTTAAATTTGAGAGGTATATCAGGGAAGGTCACACAGACATTCCAAAGTCGTGAAGAGGTAGGGATACATGCCAAAAGCAAAAGCAAATGGAGAATCATACCAGCCAGCATATGGTGGACTATTTGGAGGGAAAGAAATGCTAGGTGTTTTGGGAACATAGAGAATAGTATAGATCAAGTTGAATTGTATCTTAAATTCTGTGTTTTTGGTGTGACCAGATTTGGTCTAATGATCCTGTCTCTATTATTGATGTTCTGGATTCATTATAGACATAGGATCATAGGATTCTGTAAATATGGTTGTAGTACAACCCCTGTACTACTCTTCTCTTATATAAAAATACAAAGTTAAAGGCCATAATCCTAACTAAATCCAGTAGAATAAATGTATATTTAAGTTGTCTTATACTACTATTTTTCTTATTAAAAATCATTACTTAAGAATTTACCTATTATAGGCTTTAATGTAACCTGATTGTGTAAAAGAAACTTTACCTGTCGGTGGATATTAGTTGAACTCCATGAGTAATACTTTTGAGGGAATCTACGTACTATTTTATGGGGACAGAATATGGAATAGATATGTAGGTATTAGTAATACATAGATTAAAATAGCTAAAATGACAAAACCAACCCAGACAAACTTCCATTTTGTTTAAGTAGTAAACATATTAATACATTATACACTATTTTTAAATACGTCAATGCAAACATCCATCAAGGAATAACCCATGTATCACAACCCCTAGATAACTAATTCCTGGATAACTTGTCTTTAAGCCAAACAACTCCGTAGTGCTTAAAGGACTCTCTTTGTGGCTTTTTTTCTTTTGGAAGGGGGCTCTATTCAGATCCAAAAAAAAATTCCCTAGATTAACTAGATTGCACTGCGCTGCTTGTCTTTCTCTATTACTCTACCGTAATACCTATATGTATAAATGGGAGAATGAGCTTTATTGGGAAGCATTCTCAAACTAGGAAAAAAATAAATAGAAAAAGGAACAGAGGGGGAGCAGGTTAAGAACCTGGAAATCTTGGGATTGTCTGGTTCCATCACCAAAGGACGCTCGCAAAGCTTCTGAAACAGATTGAATGTCTACTCCATCAGGTAGAAATCCCAGCGAAAGAAAGTCATTTGCTAAACTCAGAGAGTCTCGATTAACGAAGTGAACAAGCTGCAGTGCACAGCACTTATCAACTACCAAACATGAATTTATTACAAATACTTGCCAGCTTTATGCATACAGAGCCAATTGCGTTAAAAATAGCAAACCCCATGTCTGAAAAATAAATAAGCAAATAAATAAATAATAATTGCAAAGATCCTGAAGTGCAGTCATCTGTTGAAACACTGGACATGTAATAGATCAATGAATACTTAGACAATCAATGCAGACATCAAAATATGCAATGCCTTAAAGAACCAAAGTTTCAATTTTAGAAATTGTTTAAAACGCATGCCAACACTTTCTTGCTTTTGTAATGCAGTCATCTATACAACTTTGGGACGTGCAATAGGTCAATAAGTACTTAAGACCCCATCCATGTAGACATTAAAATATGCAATGCCTTAAAGAACCAAAGCTTCAAATTTAAGGAACTGTCTATAAGCGCATGCCAATACTGGAATTCAAGATGTGACCTCTTCCTAAAGCAGTATTCCATATACTCAACAATGAAGTTCAAGGAGATAACAGAAGCAGAGCATATGAGGATACGCAGAAAAGTTTTAGATTTAGAAATGTAATGCAACTGCCAAAAAAAATAAAAATCAATCCCAATCAGATTTGAATCATGAGTAAGTGTAAAGCTAGAAAATAAAGCCTTTGGTAACAAACCTCAACAAAGAAACAATAGGAACAAATAGTTGATAAACATTTTGTGTAAAATTTTATAGTTCAATGAAGTTCTCACATCATGACTAATTAGGTGAAGGTTGATGTTAGTCACTCGAGACTCTTTAGTACTCAATACATGCCAACTTTCATCATCCTAAATTTATTCACTTTTAATTAAATAATAATAAGAAATTGATGCTCTCGCTTCCTTCCCAAATCAAATTGATGCTCTCGCTTCCTTCTCAAATCATACTCGAAATCTGATGCTGCCTACATCATCTGACAAAAGATTTTGGACTTTGGAGAGTTATTTTATCTCGTTTAACTCATTCTAAAAGATTAATATGTTTTTTCATTTTTTGTGCTTTTTTCTGGAAATCAAGAAATCAGAGTTTCACAGAGTTTATGGTTTAATTACAAGGTCTTTAGCTCATACACATTAGCTTAGCACTTAGCATGTACTACAGATTCAGATGCCAAGTATCACACATTCATACTTCATCATCCTTCTGCTAAAAGATTGTGGTGGAGCTCAGCTGTGATTGTATGGAGAACCCTGTGTTTTTACAAAGAGGTTGGTTAATTGTGTGTCTTTTTTTGGGGCTTAAAATAGGATTTATGGCACGCAATGGGCAGAGCTTACTTCTTGTCTGGAATGGACAAGTATACCCGTAGTGGAGGCAACAAGGGTTTACAAGGTATCACTACTGGCAAGAGGACAAAGTTAAGTTGGGGAAGAAAATGACGAAAAAGAACATCACACCAAAGAAGAGAGAAGATATAATAACAAGAGTATCAATGGATCAGAAAATAACTGTAACAAACAGGTGAATCGGCTGGAAAGAGCAATAAAAGGGGAAATGAAAAGAGGAGGTTTGGTTGCACAGGCAAATGTTGAGAGGATGAATAAAATTAAAATGCTGTAACGCCTCTAGATCTGTGATTTATATTTAGGGGCGCAAAGCATTTTCTATCACAGAATTCTAGTATAGAAACTATACGAGCATATGGGAAGAAGATTGCTTCACTATTATACAACACCTACGCTCATGCATCTGAATTTCTTTGTGTGATCCCACCAGTTTCAGCGTACCAAGAACAACAGATTTAATTAATTCCTTCCCTTCCTTTCCCTTCAGAAAGAAATCTCAATCAAAGAGGGATGCTCAGACAGAATAGAAATAGAAACAAGTTAGAAGAAAAATCCAAAGAGTAAATGCTCGGCCCACTCCAAAAAGAATGAAGAAGAAAACAAAAAGAAGTCTTACAATCCAGGTGTCCCCAAGAAAATCCCAAGAGATGATTTCATCAGGACTTTGTCTATAATGTATTGCAAGAAAGTGCTTTTTGAAAAAAGGTATAGTAGAAGAAAGAGAACTAACATAAGTAAATAGAAATATTCATTCCAAACAGCTCAAGTAATCAAAAACAGTGGTAACAAAAACCTACACGAGCAACTATAGGTCTCGTCTTGCAACCCCACCTTAAACAAAGGAAATCACTCACTCTCAAACAATTTAAACTTGGATGAAATGGTCGCAGAACTCTATGAAAACATTCTACAGGAATTGATGGACCACAACACACATTGATATGCAACAAAACAGGATCTCAAAGACATTCAGAAAAAACTAAAGAGCAATGTCTGTCAGTAACTGCAAACAATTGATGAAGCTAGCCAATACTACTTGAACTAAAGGTGATGACATAAACCCAAACAGATAATAAACGATGACCACATGAAATGCATCCAAACTATATCTCAATACTCCAACACTCCAGTCAGTCAACCATGAATGATGAGAATTTATCACTAGAGCTAACCACTTTAATAAGTCCAACACGATAGTGACGTGGAATGTCTCCCATCATGCCAAAGTCAAAATAGGCAAGAGATCCATCCTCAGTAGCAACCAGGTTCCCAGGATGAGGATCAGCATGGAAAAAACCCACCTCAAGCAACTGCCTCAATGAGCAGTATAACCCCTAATAAAACAAAAGATATTTCACAAAGTTTAAGAATAGCACAGAAAGGAGTAGATAAACTCTACTAAGAAAGACAACTTCCTTTTTATTTTGTATTTTTTGTGTAAGCAAGGCAGCTATTTACCTGGTCAACAAGTCTCCTCCTATTTAGGTTTGCCTTCCTCATTCGACTTTCATCTGTCAGCTTAATCCCATCTATCCACTCCATCGTAAGCACCTCCTTACGGGTAAAGTTCCAGTATATTTTAGGGACCTTGATACCAACAGTTTTCTGACACCCGACATTATCAGTTACTGCACTCCCTGGGACAGTTTTCTCTTTACCTGTAAGTAAAAGCTAAGTTAGCTTAAATTGAAATGAACAAGGTTAAGGAAATATTTATTGAGCACTCAAAAAAAGTTCACGCGCATTAAAGTTCACTTATTTTAAGGTTGCCAAAATATTGCTTTTAGATCACTGTGCTCTACAACCTAGTGACACATTGTCGGAAGGGAGAAGGGAGACGGAAGATGATAGAAAAGGGAAAAGAGCAGACAATAATGGGAGAGATGAGAGAGATTGCAAGAGTATATAGAGAGAGGCCATTCACGGAGTCTTACTCATCAAATAGAGTATGTTCAAATAAAGTGCAAAAGAACCCCCAATTACAGTGAGGGAACCAAGACCAAGCTAGATTCTCAAACTATTGAAACTGAAGTGACGAAGAGAAGATAAAAACATATATAACAAAATAAAATCTAGTCTAAACAATGATAAGGATACAGGTTAACCTCAAAAGGCTTAGACTAGACTAAATATTAATAAAAAGAAAAGGCTCATAAATACCCCTCACATATGGGAAAAGATTCATAAATGCCCTTCTTCCACCTTTTGGTCTAAAAATACCCCAACCTATTTTTTTTGGCTCAAGAATACCCCTAACCTACTGGAAAAAGCTAAAAAATAACCCCCCCCTCAACATTATCCTGTCACGACCCAAATATATTCCATGACATTCAATCTACATTTGTACTGACTAGTTCCAAAAAATGGAAGGGAAAAAAGTTATTCCATAATACCACAACCACTAAAGCAATGCCTGGAAGACACTTACTACTACATGCATAAAGAGATGCGAATCTTTCGGCATTTTGTGCTTCCAGGATGTAGTCAATTTCTTCGAACATGTGTCTCACCTATCCATTCAAGCAAAACCCCTGTGGTTAGCAAGTATATAATAGACAACTATTTAAAAGAGGTGCAACTTCTCTCATATTTACAGAAAATGGGGAAACAAGAGGATAATGAACCAATTAGGAAATGAGACATAGGATGAGCTAAAAACAATTACTAAAATACAACTTTGCGGGTTTTCTTTGATTTAATCTCTTAACAAAAGACTATGTTAAGAACTAGTGGCCAATTGATGGTGTCATCTTTAGAGTAAATTCGAGATATTTTCATCTGCCTTGATAGCTATTGGTTGAGTTGTTCAGTTTCTAATCAAGGATTTGATCTGTTAACTGTTGCAGCCGTTTCATTCAGCTGTGCCAAGTGCACCTTGTAAATTTGACTATACATGAATTAGCTGAATCACAATTCACCTCATAATCATTCCAAAGAACTAGCAAGACTAGTAATATACTCCTTGAGATAAAGACAGTCTTGATGTATAACCCATCACATTCACACGCATTGTGTTCCAGATATCATCTTCTGAAGTACAGAAACATAAGATGGAAATTTGGAATCTCACCATCTCATTGACAGCTACCAACAGATCCTTACGAGCTTTTGCAAATCTTTTTAGTTGGCCACCAATCATATGAAATAACATAGCGTCCAGTGTCAGTAAATGTGACATATGAGGCCTCTGGACCTTAACAGCCACCAGCTCTCCAGAATGCAAATGAGCTGCAAAACTTGAAGCCAAGAAGAAACATTAAAAACTTGAGTACCCCTTGAGCAAGGCACTCACTCTTCCAAAACCAGTTACGTTCCCCTAGTAGATTTATCTTCAAAATGAATTAACCTACAAAGAGACACCCAAGAGCCAGAAGTATTATAGGAATGAATGCATCATGACATCGTAAGATGTATCACCACAATGAATTAGTTGGTGCTAGAAATGTTAGAAAAAGTGAACGATATCTTGGATCAACAGAATGACCAGTTTTTGTCTCTATAACCACTCTTAGGGAAGATTCCACGTGGGGTTGGATATAGAAGGTTCCTTCCGGAAGATAAGGTAAAAGGTTAGGAAAAGGAAGAAAGTGAGAAGTAATGAAACACCATAGAACTAGTAGTTAGAGACCTAATCAACGACAAAAGCAGAGAAACACCAAAAAATTCAAGCTCTAACCTTTATATACTTGGCCAAGAGATGCTGCAGCAATTGGCTCCTTGCTAATGTCAGCAAATACTTGTGAAATGCGAACACCCAACTGGGACTCAATGGATCTTCTTGCAAGATGAGTTGGAAATGGGGGGATTTGATCCTGGCAAGATGTGAAGTACAAATTAAAGGATAATACATTATGTTGAGAGATCTTATCCAGCTTTCAAGAATACAACACTTCTTTCCTCCCATTTTTAGTAAGCAATAGGGCTGGAAGGTACTTGCAGAATAGAAGCCAGAAGTTGGAGATACAAATCAGCCATTTTAAGAATTTGAACTTCCTTTTGAATGGAAGTTTGAGGTCCACGATATCTTTTTGTAATAAAATATTAAAAGATAAGACATGCTTGGGACAAACCAGCAAAAAAGAAATGTAATGGTAAGTTGGGATATGACCCTAGTAGCAGCACTGAAGTATTAAGTTACCTGTAACTTTGCAAGTTCTTGACAATACACTTTTGGTAATATGTCCGGCCTTGTGCTTAAAGCTTGTCCCAGCTGTTATTCAAACAATTGCAGAATTAACCATAAGACCTTTTTCCCTGCTGGAGACAAGTTACAAGCTCCTGTTGGAACCCAGGGCTGATGCACCATGTAAGTAATCTGAAATTACAAGGGCTCTTTGGCCCATTTAACCACATAGAATTGATATCACAGATGACTATATGTAGTCAATAAACAAGAAGAATATCACATCAGCAGAATATTTTCTTCGATAATGGTGTTCTATCTATCATATTGATGAAGTGCCATCATTGATCAAATATATTCTCTTGCCATTTCATAGATACATCAAAGAAGACCTCAACTCACCCCATCCCACCCCCACCCCACCCAAAAAAATCATTTGAGTACATCAAGAAAATAGATGCAAGTATAAATTTTCAATCCCGTCCTAAACAAAACCAATTGTGAGGAGAAGAACAGAGACAATCAACCATCTTTTTTTACATTGCAAGTAACTGAACAACTTTGGAGGATTCCTTAATTCAAAAGGGATCATGTGAGTGATGCCAAGAGATACACTTGAAGTTCTGGAACAAATATAGCACTCACTCAGAACAGAAAGAAAGATGGAAGATTGTCCCTGCTTGCATTTGGTGGACAGTTTGGAAAGAGAGAAATCAAAGGTGTTTTGAAGACAATTATAGCTCTATCCAGAAACTGAAGATGAAGTGCCTAGCCCTTTCCTTTTTTTGGGTGTAAACATGTATGTATGGAAGACATAGAATCTTTCTGCTGGAGTACTAGGATCTCTGTAAGTAGGTTATAGCTTAGTACATCTTCCCTTGCAAATATGGGCAGGTGCAGTTTTTATGCAGCAAATAGTTACATAAAAAAAATGCCTTCTCAAAAAAAAAAAAAAAAAACGAGTCCCATCTACATATAATATCTTAACCATTCTTTTGCCAACAAGGAAGCAGTAAATGCACTCTTTGCAATATATATACACGTAATTAGTTCCACCTACACCTCCTTCTCAATTCCTGTTTTGCATCATTCCTCTGCCAATGAGGAAGATATAAAAGCATTATTTGCACAAAATACCTAGTAAGGAACCAAGTTTAGTTATTCTCTAAATAAGTATTTCATCTTTGTCCACTCTTCTCCTAACCCACATGTTTGTGAATAGTATTTTCAAGGTAAGGCAATTGAACTCTGTGATTGAATGAGTTTCTAGAGTGCTGGCTAGGTTACGCGACCGGATTTGTAAGACTCTGATTCTCCACCCCACCCCACCCCTCGGTTGATCAGTAAAGCAGGGCAGACAATTTTTTGAGCATAGTCTAATTAAATAAAAAAATACTTAAGTCCAGGCTACACATATTACCTTGGTTAGAGCAGAATAACTCAATAAACCTCTCCCAGTCTACTAAAATTCTTTCATATTTGAATTAATATCAACATTTCCAAAAGAACAGGCAGAGGCTTCTGGTCTACTCCTATGTACAGGTAACCGGAATTCAAAATACATCATCTTGACTTAAAGGAGCATGTAAGAATGAAATTTCCTCCATTAGTTTAGGATGTAGATGCTGCTTGACAATCAAATTCAGTGCGTGAAATTAAATGTACTAATCTATTAGCTATAGAAAGTACAGAAACCTGCTATGTTTAAATACGAGCACTTCTGGTGGTCAAAAGCTTTTGCATAAAAACCAGTGTTTCCTAACTAGTATTCTCTATATATAATAGGGAAAATAGATTCTGAATAACATGTCTCTTTGAGGTCTCCAGTCATGCCTGTAACCTGAGCTTAAACATCTTCTATATTGGTGTGTCAATGTATGCCACAATCTGAAATGCAAATTCAGAATGGAACAGAGTGGTGAGCCTTGCCTCTCGGCAGTGGCAGACTTCACCCAACAATTTATGCTCCTTCCATGTAATGATGATGAGGCACGCCATCATGTACATTCTCCTACGAAATTAGTTGTAAGCCTATTGAAGCAGTATCCTCACCCCTCGTAAAAACAGCACCAAGAACAGAAGTGGTAATAGACTACACCACAGCAGACAGATATGAATGCTTCTACAAATAATAATGATGTTTTCCCACCAACATAAGACGATAAGATGGTCTTAACAGATAGTGTAACTTGCCTTTATGTAGAAAGGACCCAAGTCGATAAGAGTTTCACGGAACTGCAAATAAAAGAAGAAAATTCATTGTTAAGGCCTGCGTGGATAACCAGTTAATCACTTGAAATTCAGTAATAGATGGAACCATAAACAACAGTAAAGAACAAATAAATCCCAAAACAAGAAAGTCAATCTAGTGAATTATTTGAAAACGTTACATGAAATATGACTTATGAGTGGGGCAAAGTAAGCTATGAGTAGAACCACAAAATTAACTATCAAACCAAGACACACCATCCTCATCCAACACAAAATGCAAGGCAATTGAAACCGTATTTTTCAACAGCCGGACTCTTTAAGGAGCAGCAATTGTACGATTCACAGATGTATAGGTGTCAACAAGCTCAGAACAACTGCAGGAAAGCATATCTTAATACTTAATTCAGCAACAGGTGATTGCTTGACAAAAATGCATTGGAAAGTTCCCATTCAAATCACTATAATAAGTAAATACCTAAATGAAGGTATTCCGAGTAAATTTAAAAGATATTTCAAATACAGTGTTGCCCATTTTCGCCTTCTCTATTTCTTTATTTTTCTGTCACATCAATAAGGAAAGGGTGTTTCGAGGCACACTAACTGTTACTTGAGATAAATAAAGTAGTATGGTTAAAGCATATGAAGTTAGTTCCAGTACTCCTAACAAAAGAAGAATTAGAGGTTTTCCTTTCCTCAACTTTTCCATTTTATCATAGCAAGATGCTAGAAAACACTGAACAAATAATGGAAGTCATTTCACAGCTTTCATGCTCTGAAGCTGAAAAATCCATTTTCTGATCCATTCTTGCTATTCTGTCAAAATGCCTATAAAACACCTACAGTGAAAAATATCTGATCCATTGTATGCAATAGACCGAATAGACAGCACACTGTCATCTGTCAATATGTCAATAGAACACCTACAGTGAAAAATCAAACCTTTCAGATAGAACTTCATTGGAGAACTGAATATACCTTAACAGCACGTCTTCTTAAGTCATGGACAAATAAGCGCCAAACAGTTAGCTTCAACACATAGAATGAAATAATGGCTGCTCTGTACAAAGCCATGAATGGGCCAAAACGATATAATGATGAAAGGCTTTTCGACTTATAAGTAAGTGCATGTCCAAATTCGCTTTCTAGTGATTCCTTCCTCAACCTAGCATACTCAGCAGTTGGCCTTTCTCCATGCACACTGGAAAAACCAGTAGAAAAGCTGCACCAAAAGCGCATTAACTCATTAATTCCTTGGGAAGAAAATATTCCACTACAGAATGTATGCACAAATGTTAGACAACAAAATAAAAATGAGGGTGGTGAAGCCAATAAATTGATCAATAATGCAAAAGAGAAGTACAAGGGCGTTTCGGAAGCAACATTGAACTGGTTCAGTAATCAGTCACAAATCAAGAGAGTGAGGAGAACAATATTCATTCACTTACTATTTTGGGGTTGACACAAAATTGCCATGGTTTCCAGCTGGAATAACCTCAGGAAAACTACTGGATGAGTATTCGCACCAAGAAGTCTCAAATGAGCAGCCAAAACGCAGAGCTGAAAAGAAGTCAAAGGTGGAAAAGAACCACTTAATTTTTTGTTATTAGTTGAACAAGTTGAGTGATAAGTAATAAGCAGAGGGTAATGACAGCTACAGCGAGAAAATATGAGCAACGCTCAAAAAGGTGACAGCTACAACAATTAATATTTCACAAGCAAGAGGCTGGTTCTAGGGGAGGAGATAGAAATCCAATAAAGTGAGTGAATTCAAAAGGGTCCCATATATAATATGTTAAAACTTGAAAGTAATAAACTAAAGGGATAATACATAAACATACACTCAAACTTAACCTCAGCTAGCAAGGAAACACTTCAACTTTAAGAGTGCATATCTAGACACCTTGCTACAGATGGACTCAACATAAAACCAAACATTCCAACTCGTCACCACTTAGTCTCTGGACACAATTTCAGAGGTGTTTAGATGATCATTTGGAAAGTTGGAGTGTTCAACAAACACAATGGAAATGAATTGAGCTATCTAGATGCGCACTCTCAAAGTTTGAGTGCTTACCCACTGAGGCCAAATTTCAGCATCTATTTATGTAGGCATAATACATATATTGGACCCTAAAGTTGGCTTCAAATTTTAACTTTGACCTCCAACTTTCATAGTGCACAAATAGGCACTTTAACTATCCAACCTTTTAATAAATAAACACGCGATTTTTGCAGCCAAAGAGCGTGAAATGCAAACGCTCCAACGCGTATTAGTGAGCCACTCAATGGTTGCCAACTAATTAAATATTTTACACGTCATTTTAGAACTAAAAAAAAAATACAACAATCAAAATTAATTCCTCCTAATGGTTTTTAGAGCTTGGAGCTTGGATCTGATGGGTTTGGGGTCGGGGTATTTGGTGGGTTTAGCGAGCTCGAAGCTCTTTCGCTTCATGGGTTGTGCTCCGGTGTGGAGGAAGAAGGAGAACGGCTGGGTTGGAGTTGTTTGGAGTTGGGAGCTGCTGGTTGTTTGAGGTTGAAGACAGCTCGCTGGTGGTGGCGTGAACAGAGGGAAGAAGACGAAAATGAATGGAGGTTTTGGGTGGTTTCAAGTGATGTTTGCTGGCCGGAAAAGGGAGGAGTAATGGATGTGTTTGTTCACTTGTTTGGGGGTCATTCGGTGGTGGATTTTTGCCTGAAAAAGAAGATAATGAATGGGGCATTTGGGTTGCCGGAGATTGGCCGGAATCCGGGGTGGTAGAGTTGTCATTTCTCCTAACTCGTGCAGAATACGTGCACATCACGCATTTTGCCAAGTAGGACTCGCGTGTTTTTTTATTAAAAGGTTGGATAGTTAAAGTGCCTATTTGTGCACTATGAAAGTTGGAGGTCAAAGTTAAAATTTGAAGTCAAGTTTAGGGTCCAATATATGTATAATGCCATTTATGTATTATGCCCATGAAGAGTAAATTCCACATAGGATTTTCGCTCTCTCTTTCTCTAGATAGCAAACAAGGATAGCGAAATTTACATAATTTATACCAGGAATCGGCAGCCCTTAATTACAGAAAAACTAACACACACTGTTATATTTGACGAAACCAGTGAGAGTGTACTTTGGAGAAGCACTCTAACTTCTGGAAACTAAAGGTTACAGTGAAGTTTAGGTAAGATTCCAGTGCCTAAACGCACACAATTCATATATCTAGGTATGATTAGCACTTTATAATAAGCAAACAATATTCTGAATGAAGGAACAGTTTCATGTAAAATAAAATTACGCAGCTAATTCGGTGAAGAAGTATTAATAAAAATGGCAAATTACTTGGGGACAGGACTGCAAGACGCCGTCGGTTAAGGCATGAAATGATACTCCTCATCGGCAATTTTGAGTGTTCACATAACCTTGCCCAGCGATGTATGTCCGGTGCATATAAGGTGTTCGACAATATGCCTCTGAGAAAACTGAATTCAGGCGTAGCGATTGAAGGTGCCAACGGTGCTTCTTTCGCAGTTTTCTTTGCTATAGCTTAGGGGACCTAAGAATGTGCCACGTTCCGCATACGTGGCTCACAGTGAGAGTCAGCAACTGAAAATGTACACTTGCAAATTGCAATTGTGCTGCGGAAAAACAATTTTACAATCTCTAAACTACTTACCATAGAACAATTATATCCTATTTGAAATTTATGAAAATGGAATTGCAAAGCATAAGGTATTTTATTAGAATTTCATCTTCAAGTTATATTTAGAATTTTCATTTTTAAAAATAAAATAAAAGATTATTTAAAAAAAAAAAGTTTTATGATTAAATTAATCTTTATTCAAAAACGTGTTTGTCATTAACTATGAGTGTCAAGTTAAAACATAAAATCTAAATTAAACTCTATTAATATATTAAACATTAAGTCCAAGTATTTGTCGAGCCTAATTAAATTATACATATTCAATTGAGTTGAATTCAATCTAACTTAGTCAATTGGTGCTCTACAATTGAGCTCGAGCTAGATCACTAGTATTTTTTTCTGTATATATTCTCAATAATCAAGTCTTAGTCAAGATTTAAAAATTATATTACACCATTAATTATTTTTAAAAAAAATATTATAAATTCGAGGCATACATATTATAAAACATTTACTTACATTTTATTTTAATTAAAAAAAGTAAATAATGTACCAAATTAAAGCTCACCTCTGACTAAAAATACATAAAATGAAACGTAGTAGAGGGCAAAAGAGGTACACTTTTGATTTTTGAACTAAATAAAAGTGTGAGGGGAGGAGAAGCAAAAGAGGCGTTTGGTAAAAATTGGAAGAAGCAGAGATTCACTTCACTTGGAAAATGTCGAATCAGATTCGTCTTGAAGCAGTACCTCTTCTAGTAGTCATACTTATCGGTGCCCATGTCCTCGCTTTGGTACTTTCTTGTTCTTTTTCAATTTCTATTTCTGCAGCAATTATGAACATGGTAGAGGGTATAATATTTGATACATATGATGAAATTGGTGTAGGTGTACTGGATTTATCGGCTAGCAAATCAGAAGCAACCCATGAGGCTTAAAAAGCAATAGCATTTACTTCGTTTTTTCGGTCCTTTCTCTTTTTTATCCTGTTGAATTTTATGTTTGGGGACATTTGAATTGGTTGACAAGATCAGTTGAATGGAGAAATTGTGTTTGTATCTTTTATGTTTTGTGCTTATATTGTACTGGGGTGTCAACCCCTTGGTCCCTTTTTAATACAATTTTGCTTTTGGTTAATGCTGGGTAACTTTAGTTATTCCTTAGAATTTCTTGAGAGTTTGGGTTCTTGAAATTCCAATAGGGTAATACCTTTATTGTACTTTCTATTTTTGATATTTCATTGAAAAGAAAGTGCTCTAAAGGTGTGTGTGTATATATATATATATATATATATATATATATATATATATATATATATATAGCCCAAAATTCTGTATCATTTGCAATAGCCATGTTACACACACAAATAAAAAAGTAACAAGTTGAAGATTTATTTGCAATAGCCTGGCGCAGGCTGGCACTCAATGCTCAAGCATCCATTCATTCTGGACCAAAAACTATTATTTGTATTGAGGAACTGGTTATGCTTATAATTATTTTGTCTAACATGCTGCCTGAGAAACCAACCAACTGAAGCATTCCAACTTTAAAGGTGCTTTGTTTCCCCAGATACACTTCATGGCCAAAAGGAGATGCTGTCAGTTAAGTCACTTTGATGTTTATAATGTGCACTGACTGTGCATTTCCCTTTTGCATCACCGTTCCACATAAGAGAATATGGTCTGGAAGATGAAGGCGTGCTGTTATGAGTTTCCTATTCTCTCTTTTGCTTGAGAATGAAATTTGGTGGGGTTTTGTTCAATTTCTTTTTATATATGTTCTTTTAATTTTGACAGTTTTAAATTGTGTTCTGTATTTTAACATTGAATTTGTGTTCTTGAAAGTCGAATTGGGTAATATAAAATTGAGTAAGGATATGAATATGTGCTTCGTATAGTTGCTCTAGCATATTTGCATGAAAGGCCAAATTATGACCTGAACTTCTTCCTCTTCCCATTAAGTAGAGGCAAAATACATTGTACATAAAAGGCTAAATATCTAGATAGGCCCTTAAACTTGACACATTTAGTGAGATAGCCTTACAAACTTATAGGGTAACCAAGTTAGACACTTCTACTTGACAAAAATGTGCCTTCTAAACACATAGATCATCAAAACCGAGCACATAGATCAAGGAATGGTAAGTAAGTCGTCAGCCACAATGAATGAGTTTTTGTCAAGATTCGTTTTGGTAATGCGTGGAAAGCTTATGGAAGTATATCCAAATTTTGAAAAAAATACAATTCATGAGATGCTTTTGGTTATTGTTGGGAAGGTTGTCTAACTGCAAAAGGGTCTTGCTTGGTATAATATAAGCGGATGACTTAGTTATAATTAGCTCAGATGTGACTAGGGTGGTTTCGATCAGCAGATAGCGCCGGGGTCATCCTCAGCTTCTAGTGATTTTAGTGAGGATTTGTGGAAGACAGTGTGGGAGGTGAGCAATGGGGTGTTGGAAGATATGGAGAAAGCAAAGAAAAAAGAGAAAATGAACAACTTTCTTTAAGCCAAGGAAGTCAAGGAGATGTGTAGGTTTGCTGGTGAAGTGGGTATATGTGGAGAGATGCTTAGGGAGTATAGGTTTAGATGGGCACGGGAGAAGATGGAGGAGACTGAGTTTTATCAGAGTCCTTAACGTCGTTTTAAGGAAGACGAAGAAGGGAGTGAGCAGGACAGTGGTGCTGAGGAGCCTAAAGTAGTGGCTCTTCCAAAAAGGCGTGCGAAAATTAACTACAAGATTTATGGACTTGATTTGTCTGATTCGAAATGGTCTCAAGTGGCTGATAAGATTCACGAGGCTGAGAAAATCATATGGCCTCAAGAACCAAAACGAATAGATGGAAAGTGCAAAATTATTACTGACAAAATTCTTTCTTCGCAGGAGAAAGATTATTCTTTTACACTTATAGCAGAATGGGTACAACTTCTCCAACCTAGCAGAGTAGACTGGATAAATTTACTTGATAGATTGAAGAAACAAAATGCTAGTCTATATTTGAAGGTATTCCGAGACTTCTCCAGTTTAAGTGTTTTCGAATTATTGTTGCTTTTTAACTTTGAAATGGTAAGTCTTTATTACATGCTGGACATATAATCTTCAACATAGAGTTAGATTGGTTAGTGAAATGCTTACAAGAAATGTTAGTGAAATTATAACTTTTACCTGTATAGAAATCCTTCACCAACTGTTCTGTGCTGTAACAAAATGTTATGACAAATCTGAATTTAAGTTTCTACCTATAAAAGAAAATCTGAATTTAAGAAGTTGTTAAGTATTGGCTAACTCTGACTTTTAGTAAACATATAAGATTGCAGTAAATGTGCTTGGTGAAGAGTCCTTCAAAACAAACATACGTGACTACTCAAAACTCATTGATGCCCATGCTAGAGATAACCGGCTAGAAGATGCCAAGAGAATTATCAAAAAGATGAGTAAACATGAAATTGTACTTGATATTCTTACATCAACAACCATGGTTCACATATACAGCAAAGCAGGTGATCTGGATCGAGCAAACGCTGCATTTGAGAGCTTGAGAACTCAAGGATTCCTACCAGACATGGGGGTTTACAATTCCATGATCCTAGCCTATGTAAATGCTGGAGACCCAAAGAAAGGTGAATCATTGATGAGGGAAATGGAGGCAAGAGACATCAAACCCTCTAAGGAGATCTTTATGGCCCTCTTAAGGTCATTTGTTTAGCATGGTGATGTTAATGGAGCCCAAAGAATAGCAACAAAAATGCACAGACAGGATGTTGTGGAAGCACAGCAAAGATGGCCTTTTCTCAGTCAAAGTCAACAGTGCTTACAGAAGAGGTCTCCAGGTGATGGCAGGGAGACCAAAACACCTCTGGAACTATTTTTGGAAGGGGGGTATCCCTACAAAAGTGAAATGCTTCACTCGGCTAGTGATAAAGAGAGCTTGTCTAACACAGGAAGTACTTCAGAAGAAAGGTAGACAGCTGGTCCCTAGGTGTTTTTTATGCAATTTGACAAGTGAAACTAACAACCACCTTTTCTTGCATTGTAATTACATTGCTCAAATCTGGAATTTGTTCCTTAGCATTTTAAATCTGAATTGGACAATGCCAGAATGTACATCAAACGTGTTGAAGAGCTGGGTAAGGAGAGGAGGCAGCAAGAGTCAGAAGAGATGGTGAAGGTTAATACCATCATGTATATGGTGGTCAGTTTGGAAGGAAAGGAATAGTAGATGCTTCGAAAATAGATCCAATTCCATACACAAGGTCAAATGGAATAGTATAGTATCTCTACTTTTTTGGTGTAAACAGTTGTGTATAGTAGACACAGACCAAATTGTAGATTTGTTAGGAAGTTTGTAATTGACACTTTTTGGTGGTGGCCAGCATGCCCTTGCCCTTAATGCTGAAGAATACAACCTTACCAGTTTAAAAAAAAAAAAAAAAAAGAATAGCAACTAAAATGCAATTTTCAGGATTTCAGCCCTTTTAGAGTCATGTACGTTACTTGTTGAGGCATTTGGAAAAACTGGTGACCCTGATCAGGCAAGGTATAATTTTGATTACATGACTAAACTTGGACACAAGCCAGATGATAGATGCACTGCTAGCATGATAGTAGCTTATGAGAAGAAGAACCTGCTGGATAAAGCCTTAAAATCTTTTAATGGAGCTTGAGAAAGATGGCTTTGAGCCTGGTGTGGCTACATATTCAGTTTTGGTGGATTGGTTGGGTAGAATGCAACTAATTGATGAAGCTGAACAGCTCTTGGATAAAATTGCTGAGCAGGGTGAGGCTCCTCCATTTAAGGTTCATATTAGCCTATGTGACATGTATGCAAGAGCTAATGTTGAGAAAAAGGCTATTCAAGCTCTTGGAGTTTTGGAGGCAAAACAGGAGTAGTTAGAAGAATTCGAGAGGATTATATGGTCACTTATAACTGGTGGATTTGTACAAGATGCTCAAAATTTCCGAGGATTGATGGAAGCTCGTACCGAACAACTTCAAGTAACATTCATGGCATCTCAAACTTTTCATCACAGGAGACCATCTGTAAGATAGTGTTGATCCGTTTGGATTCAAGGTAAGTTACTGCTATCTATCTTGGGTGTCGGGTCATGAAGTTGCGTTTTAGTGGTCTGAAGCCTATAAGAATCAATCAATTGCCTCAGTGTGATCCAGGAATCACATGAGCTGTCTCCATAAATTTAAAAGCTGCAAGTTGATTACTGTTCCAGTTTATTTTACGACCATGCCTTCTGACTTGTTTTTGTTCGACACAGAAGAGCTAATAAACTTGACACTTATAGATGTGTTCTCCATTGTCAGATGCATCAATTGTGGTTGTCATGATGTTTGCGGCTCTTTCATCTTTTAAACCCTTTTATAGCCTTGTTATTCCAGGGAGTTGAATTGCCACGTGACTTCTAAATGAACATTAAAATTTGGAGTGATAGGAGGTTCTAATAGTGGACAATGCATCGGAAGATATCCTGAGAATCAGTTAACTTGATAATAAAGGTTGCATAAATAAGGCTGACTTTGGTGCATCAAATAAAGGTTTAGGTACTCTCTATGCAGTCCTCCCACCCATCTGCACTGGGATGGAGGGTTGCATCTAATCTGTGTATTATATTTAAGCAATACTGATTTACACAACGGGATTGGTGATTTCTCTCCTTGCACAAAATTGGTTTGTTCCATCTATGGCTTCCATCTTTGTTGAATTCATATATGGTACTCCCTCCGTTCCTATTTAGTTGTCAACTTTAGAAATAACACACAGATTAAGGCAACAATGATTAGCATAGTAAAGTTACAATTTTACCCTTATAGTACAATTTACAATTCCAAAAAAATTCACTCAAGATAACTAATCAATGCTGGGAAGTTTATAAGTTTATTTACTTTATTTATGACAACTTTTCACTTCAAAATTACAGCCACTTCTTTGAATTCAAGTGAAATAAATTGGAGGGAAACAACATACACTTTTACAATTTTTTGTAACATTTAAAAATTTCCCATCAAAATATTTTGTTATAAAAAAAATGCTTCAATGAAATGAGAAATCAAACAACCAATGGATACAAGACAAAATAAATCAAGTTCAATGAATGAAATAGATTTAAATATTTCTGTTGAAGTAGATCTTCAATTAATATAAGTGAGTCTTCTACTTTGATAGGAGTATTAGTTGAAACTTCAACTTTATTTCTGTCCATTTTTTTAGTAAAAAAAATTGTTCAAAATTTTTACTCATAAACTAACAAAATGCTTTATGGGTAACTTAAAGGACTGTGTAACTCTCCAAGCATAATAAATGTATTGTCTGGTTCCAAAAAGGATGAATTACAGCTTACTAGAAATTTTCAAGAAGTTTAAATAAGGGTATAATAGGAAAAAATTTGTTGTCCTTTCTTGATTTGTCAAAATGGACAACTAAATAGGGACAACTAAAAAAGAAAATATGGATAACTAAATAGGGACGGAGGGAGTATCTTTGTTTGGTAAAAAAGAACATGTGTATATACTTTATATATATACCATTACATAAACTAGCTCATCTAGTTCATTCATTCTAATTCTTTTTCTTTTGATTCAATATCATTTTTTGTTATTTCTAGATTTGTTTCTAGATGTTCTTGATTTTCTTCTTCTATTTTTTGTTTTTCAAGGAATTTTTGGATTAATATTTCATCCATACTTCCTTTTTGATAAGTGTTTTTACTTGCAACTTTTTTTGCTAGTAATTCATTAATGTATTTTTGACTTACATTTTTGTCAAACCTTTTTGTTTTCTCTATAATACTTGTAATTCTTCTAGGAAGATTTTCTTTTATAGAAATAATTTTTATTTCTATCATTTTTAATCTTAAAGTTAAATGTTTTTTACTTTCTATTAAGTCTTTTAATAATTTTGAAATTTCTTTAAGACTTATTTTTATTTATTTTGAAAAATAATAGTCAGAAGTATCCATATCAAATATAATATCGTCATCAAAATTATAATGTAATTCATATCTTTCTTCTTCGAATTTATTTCTTAAAGTGATAATACTCACTATTTTTCTTCTTAGATCTTCATCTAAATTTTTAATTACCATTAATATGGTTATTAAGGTATCTTTTTCTATATACCAAATTAGTTTAATTAGATTAAAATCTAATTCCATGATTATTTTTAGCAACTAGGCTCTGATACCATTAAATTTCAGCTGTTTAAAACCACGTTTTTATATTCAAAATATTCTTGTATTCTATAAATTTTCATTCCATGTATTGAAAATATTATAGCATCATAATGATGGCTAGTATGCCTATATACTTGTTCCATTTCAAAGATAGCTTTATCCATATGATATAAAGTTTTTTTATGCTTCCGAGCTCTTTTTTTATAGCAAGTAAATGTTGTTGGATATTTTTCATATGTAAACATGAATTTATAGATATGCAAAATAGCATAGATAGCATGAGTTTGTATAAAGAGTTTCATTATTTTTTGATTCCCTATAGGTATTAAGTATTTCTTTTATGTATGAATATTAGTATAATTATGATATAGTATATTTGTAAAATAAGTAACATGTAATAAAAAGTTTGCGTGTATACATTCCTTCTTTTGTGTCGATGAATAGTCCTTATTACTACTGCAACAGTTCTCCTTTTAGGCTATGAACAGTTTTTCACCCTCACGACCTCAGTCTGGTTACTTCGTTACTGTTCCTCCTTAAGGCTGAAGATCGCAACCTTCACTTAAAACTATTAATGGACTTTGAAGAAGAGAAGTATAAAAATAACTTTTTATTTCATATCACGATTTTACAAACACACCACACATATTATAAATCTTTAAGGACTTTCCCTAAATTCTTACATATTTATTTTTTGGTCCTTCCTTTGATTGAAGATTCCTTGCTGATAAGATAAGGACTTGTCCTTCGTCTTCTTTTGTTGCTGGCCGACCGAATGTGACCCTTCTTTTTTACTTTAAGAAAAAGAAAGATTCTTTTCTTTGGCGCTTATCTCCATGACGTAAGTGTTTACGTCTTTCTTCTTGTCTTCTTCTATGTTACATTATGGATGGTCATGATCTAGCATTTTGCATGCTAGTTTTCAAGTTTCTTCTGTTGCTCCCAATCTATGGAGTTCTATATCAAGTATTCTTTCTTTTAGTTCCCTTGACTTGGATTTTTCTCTGGTGATTAATACCCAATCATGATCCTAATATATGACCCTGCAATCTTCGTTGTCGAATCGTTTAAGGATGGCATATAAGGTTTTTATCCCTAAGGCTCGCCTTGTTTGAATCCATTTTTTATTAAGGTGTGAGAGTTTTTTTATCTATTCCAGTAGCCTTAACATTAAAATCTTTAATTTTTTCAACTGAAATATAGTTGAGTGTTGGATAGTATGCTTGCAAATCTTTGCCTTTCATGGAAATGCTAAAAAACCTGCAATAAACTCCATTGCCTTGAGCATAATTTTTTACTGCGTCGAACAGTTTTTGTGGTAGTTGGGATAATTCATTTAGATCAGGTTTTGTATATACTCAATCTAAATATTCGAATTCGAACAATTGAGCCGTAAAGCTCGGTAATCCATTTGGAAAAAATGATATTCTAAAAAATAAACTTGTTGTTCCTTAAACACCGAAAGTTTCTCTGCTTTCTTCCGAGAGATTGTAAATGTCTATTGTAAATGTAAGATATTCTTCTTCTTGAGGATGCTGCTTGCCAACCTGAAAAGGTGAAAATACTTTTGTTCCTGAAGGAACTATGTTAGTTCTGCTTTTTGGTTCCCAGGAAATTTTTTTCCAGCTTTTGCTGAGGATGAGCTTGAAACTTCATTTGCTCAACTTTTTTCTTCATCTCTGATTTTGAATAGCTTTTGGCTTTTGTCATCTATGGATTCATCCACTGTTTTCATTTTTTCATATATTCTGTTAACTAGGATTTTTGTCTGATTGTCCATATTGGACGTTTCTGGAAATAAAATCTGCAAGAAAATTGTCATTTCCTTTAATGTATTCTATTGTAAATGAATAAAAAGATAATAAAACTTGTCATCAATGCAATCTCCTGTATTGTGGTTCAGAAGGAAGCTTGTTAAATATTAGTCCTGAAACCTAAGTATTATCAGTTCTAATAATAAATTGTTTTGGCAAAAGAAAAGTAGAAAACTTTCTAATTCCTCTGACAATGGCTAATAATTATTTTTCATTTGTAGAATATCTTGTTTCTGCTTCATCAAAGGTATCACTTGTGTATCTGCAAATTTCATTTAAATCGGTTTGCAATAATGCTCCCTAATGATAATCAGATGATCCAGTTTGTAAAACCAAATTATCACTATCTTCTGGTAATCTTAGTTTTGGCAACTTAGCACATTCTTCTTTTAAACTTTTAATACACTGTGTGTGTTCTTCGGTCCATCCAAGTCTATTGGATTTTTGGATTAATTTTTGTAGTATATTCCATTTTTTTAGCTAAATTCGGAATAAATTCACCTGCGTAATTTAAACAACCTAGAAATCTTTGAATTTCTTGTTTTGTTGTTAATTTATCAGGGAATTCTACAATTTTTTTAGAAATATGTGATTGGAGTTCAATTCCATTTTTTGAAATAATTATTCCTAAGAATTCTATTTCATTTTTACTGATGTCAACATTTTTTTGACTTAACACAATTCCATTATTTAAGCAAATTTCTGAAAATTCGTTCAAATGTCTTAGATGTTCTTCATATGTTTTAGAACATATTAGAATGTCATCTATATAGACTATTAGAAATTCTTTTTCTGAAAATATTTTATCCATTTTTCTTTGGAATATTTGTAGCGCATTTTTTAGCCCAAAAGGCATGACCAACCATTCATAATGTCCATTTGGAGTACTGAAAGCAGTTAACTGAATGAATCTTCTGCTAATTTTATTTGCCAAAATCCACTTTTGCAGTCAAATTTTGAGAAATAGGTTTTTCCTTTTGCAAGGTTGATCAAATTATTTTTATTTGGGATAAAATATCCATCAAATAAACAGTTTTTATTTAGCTCTTTATAGTTTATTACCATTCGAGTTTTTCCTCTTTTTATTTCAGCATGATTTCTTACCATGAATGTTGGGCTACTATGAGGACTTTTACTCATTCTTATTAACTTTAAATTGAGCAATTCTTTAATTTGAATTTTAAATTCAATTTTATCATCTTCGTTATAGAGCATGAGTCTGACTCTAATAATTATGCTAGGGTCTTTTAAAGTTAAAATTGCCCTTTCATGACTCTGTTCACATTTTTCTAATGAATTTTCTCCATAGGATTTTTGTAAATTTTCTTTAATCTTTTCTAGATTAAGACATTTACAAGTAATTTTTCTTAGATTTTCTAAGTATTTTCTTTTAAAATTTTCATTATCCTTTTCTAGATTATATGAATTTTGTTTTCTTGGAACTTTTATAAAATGTCCACAAGGAGTTTTAAGACTTATCATGTATAACGTTTGATGATAGTCCTGAAATTGTTGTAGAAAATCATTTCCTAATAATAAATCTGTTTCCAGTTTATCATAAGCAAATAATTTAATTATAGAAACAATTTTTGATCCTAAAATTATTTCTACCTTTTCTTTAGATTTAAAAAGTCTTTCTTTATCTCCTGTGATTCCAATCATAGAGATATTATTTTTATTTATTTCCCAATCTTTTATTAAAAGAGATTTTGTTAGGCTTGCTTCTGATCCATTGTCTATTTGACAACAGGTTGTGATTTTTGTATCATAGAGAGTTATTTCTATAAAAACAGACTTTGAAATTAGTTTCTTTTGGCATTTTACATTTTTGGTATGAAACAAGTTTCACCTTTATATAGCATTTCTATGCCATTTTTTCATATATATAGTCTTCTAACTTATCTAGGAAGAGATTTCCTAAGATTAAATCCTGATTACTTTCGTGATTCTTAATATAACAAGAAACTGTTATTCTTATTGTATCCAGTTGTATAGGTAAATCACCATATTTTTACAACTAAAGTTATTTCCTTCGAAGGTTTTGTAAATATATTGCTTTCCTTCGTATATCAGTATTCCATCTAGTAAAATACATTTTATATGGTTAACTGTTGCTCCTGTTTGTATCAAGATGTCTTGATATTTCCATTCAATCCCATTAAAGATTCTTCCTTTTATCTTAGTAATATTTGAAGTTTCTAAGATTTTTAAAGGATATCTATTAGAAATACTTTTTCTAATGGAATTTCTTTCATATTCTATTGAAAGTCTAGGATTAGTAGTACTTCCTATTTCTTAGATTTTTCCAAACTGAATTTCATATTCATCTGGAATTTGAGTTTGCTGAACTTCTGCTTCAACTATTCTTGCTATTCCTGCACATTCTTGATCTATTTCTATCATTTCTTTATTTTTATATACCTTACCGTAGTTTGAATTTGTAACAGTGTACAAATCTTGGTAATAGATACTCATTATATGATTTCCTGGTTTAAAAAGATCTTTTCTTTTGATCTGGAAATATAAACTTAATGCATCATTGAAATCAATATCTTTGAGTGAGATACAATATTTTGGATAATATGTGAAAAGGAGTTTTGTATAAGCTAGGTTTCCTTCCACTATCCCAAGATTACCTTCTCTTGCATTAATAAATCTTTCATCAAATAGATTTATCACTATTGGACAATTAATTCCTTCTTTGAAAGTCGATTTGACTAATATTTGGATTCCTCCTAAATGAACATAATTCATTTTTTTCCTTTTCTTTTCAAGAATTCTTCTAAGAATTTGATCTATCATAGGTTTTGTTAACAGGTTAAGTTTATGTTTTCCTGTTGTTTGGGTAATTTCTATTACCTTTTCTATTTCCTGATATTCATGATAGGAAATTTTATCTCTTGCAAACATTATTTGCATTCTGCTTAGTAGATTATCTTCTGTTTTAAGATTTAGTTTTAATCTTTGGATTTTTCGGAATGTTTCTCCATCAAAGGTTGCTTTTAAAGCATATCCTCGGTGATCTTCTTCAGTTTTCAATATCTGAACTGAATTTTCTTGCTCTTGAATTTCTTTACTCATTTAGTCAGATTCTTCTGAACTGGTTGAGTATTCTTTATATATTTCGTTAAAGAAATCTTCACTTTCTATTGATTTTATAGATTCTTAGTCTGAATCTATCTTTATTCTATCAATTTTTGATATCCTTACTCTTTTCTTGTTACATTTATAACTTTTATGGCCTTCTTCACCACAATTATAACATTTGCATTTTTCTGCAGGTTTTGTTTTTGTAAATTCTTTTTCTTTTTATAATATCTTTTTCTAGGAATGTAATTTTGTTTAGAAATTTTTTTACTTTTTATTAAACCTTTTTTAAGTTTTCTTTTTTTATATGGTCTATCATTACATGGCTGCACTTGTATCCAGACAATATATTTGTGTATTTATTCTTTTTGCTTTCCTTTGTATGCTATTGACATACATAATTGACCAAGTCTATTTTTTAGGAAGCTAATTCTCTGACCAAGAGTGTCTCCTTTTTTATTTTCTTTTTCATATTCTTCTCTGAATTTGCCCAAAAGCTCGGCAATTTTTGATAATATTTTTCTAGGTATGGTAACATTTCTTTACCACTATCAAAGATTTTGTAGTAATATTCCTCGAATTCACAAGTGTATTCTTGAATATAACTCATTTTACAAATTTGTAATTTTTCTAATTGCTCTTTAGCAATTGTTCTTATCATTTCTTTGTTTTCTTTGGCATTTCCTTGTCCACCAAAGAATTCATTAGTTATATATTGCTTTAAGTTTGTTATACCTTCTTGTAAGGAATTTTTTTAATCCTTCTATGGTATCATTTTTGATTATTTTTTCTGCATCATCAGTTAATCTAAAAAACCAATCATTTACTTTTCCAACGAAAGTATTTATCATAATGATGTATTTTTCTTCATCAGTATAATTGCCTTTTCCTAATAGGAAATATAGGAGCATACTTTGAGACCATAAGTTTAAACTATTTTCTGGGTCCCTTTTACAATCGAGTTCTAGGAACTGAGTTCCAATATCTCCGGTTGGAAGCCTATTAGGCATGAATTTTGATTTATCACTATTATGAAAGTGTTTTATAAAATCCTTATTCTTTTTTGCTTTATTTGCAAAATTCTTATCATCTTTTTCTGGCTCTTGCCATTCTTCTTTTATTGAGGAGGTAGATCCTTCAAATTCTCCTTGGGGTATATATATATTATAATAATAAATTATTTGTGTTGATTTTCATTTAAAATATTATTAAATAATTCATGTTTTTTTAATAATATGCATTAATATGAAAAAAATAATTAATATAAAGAAGGGGAAATTTGTCAAGTCGTAGTTGATATATATTTATTTTAAATAGGTTTAAAGAATAGTTACACTAAAAGTCAAATAAGGGAGGTATCCTATTGAGTGTTATAGAGCGAAACCTGTAGAGAAGTCTCTAACATTTATAAAACATTTGAAAAGGGGATGTCTAACAATAAAAGACCAACTGGATATCAACACTAGAATTGAAATGCATGAAAGTTCATGGATTCAGATAATTCTAATGAAAGCAGCCATCTCCAGAGAGTCTATAGGATTGCATAGAGCAGATTCCGAGTATCAAAATGGACCATTACACTGTAGTTGCAATGAACATCAGGATATATAGTGTACAACTTGATTACTTGCATAAGTGCGGAGGATTCCTTCTGGCTCATGTCAAAGAGACAATCCACAAGAAATTTATACAGCCAAAGTTACAGCTTTGGAAACTGAATTTGCTTTGTTCATTTCATCTTAATTCTATGAGGGATCCAATGCTTAATCACTGCATAATGCTTATTTCGAGAATGGGAAGAAATAAGGTTATTTGTAAAATAGGACCCCAGATTCAATTTAGCATTTAAGCGTTTGTGGTTTCTCAGAGTTATTGTAAAAGAGTAATGGAAATCACACACATAAAACTCTTCATTTTTTGAGTCTCCAGTATAACATATGGTGAGAACAGAAACATCTATAGTCAGCTACAACTTTGTTTTTTTTTTATAAATATGGCAGTGTCCTTTAACCTTTGTTAGGAATATAGGAGATAACCACTAATAACTCTTTAAGTATCAAGAGAATAATTAATACAACAGAAGTTCCATCTCTATTTCTATGGCCAAGCGTCAACCAGTTAAATCCTGAATACCATTGTTTTTCAAAAACATCCCTTACTGATAGAAAGAACCACCTTCTTCTTGCTCCAAGAACAAAGAAAATGACAAATGACGAGCCTGAGACCAGGAAGGCAATTCCTAAAACTCTATACCAATCAATCAATTAAGTCTCAAAACCCAAGCTAGAGGTTTAGGTACTCTCTATGCATTCCTCCCACCCATCTGCACTGGGATGGAGGGTCGCATCTAATCTGTGTCTTATATTTAAGCAATACTGATTAATACAACGGGATTGATGATTTCTCTCCTTACACAAAATTGATTTGTTCCGTCTATGGCTTCTCATTTAATGGCTTCCATCTTTATTGAATTCATATATGGTATTTTGTTTGGTAAAAAATAACAAAATAAATCAATATAAAGAAATGTGAATACCTTTTTTTTATGCAATTTTGAGTTAATATTAATTCATTACTCCTTTCTTTTTTGTTCATTATACTTGAGTCCATTCATGGACTCTCCTCCTTGCATTATGTTGGGCTAATACAACTCATATACACTTGGTGTATACACAATATTTCATCAGCAGAAATGGGCCAAAAGCTCAAAATTTTATTGCAGCAAGCTTTTATTAGAAAATAGGGCAGGTTTGGGCTAAAGCCCATATTAATCCATAGCAGCAGTTAGGCCCAAAATCAACCCAGGCGGATATACTTCTGATTTTGGGTCCCAATAGCCCATTTTTGGGTATTTTTGATAATTTTGAAATTTATCTATTATTGTATATTTGATTTTTATTTTTGTACTAACTCTAATCCTTTATTTTGTTTGGTTTAATTTAATTAAATTTCCAAAGACAAGCTTTCTTTATTTTTTATGTTTAATTGAAGTAATATTTTTTATTATTTACTTATTTTGTTTATTAATAAAAATGCTATTTCCTCAAAAAAAATCTTTCTTATTTTATTTCCTTTAAGTAATATAAAAAGTATGTCTTCTTTACTAGTCAATTTTCAAAGTTAGTCATTCTTTGTCAAGTCGTAGGTCAACCGCACGTTAGCAGACATTTCAAGGACCTAACACCTTCTTGAAGTGTAAATAGAACCCCGAACCCCTTTTGGTATTTTTCAAATGATTTTATCTGTTTAAGTCTTTTGAAAATTATAAATTTTCTTTCTCAAAAATTAAGTGGCGACTCTTTTCAGATCGATTTTTCTCTTAAAAAGTTAAATTGATTTTCAAAAATTAAGTCTTTTATTTCTTTTTTGACATAACACACATTTTTTACCTTTTATCGAAACTTATTTTTTACCTACATTCATTGTTTTTCTCTTTTATTTTTCTATTGATTTTATTTTCTTTGTCTTTTGTTTTGATTTGATTTCAAATTTAATTCCAAATGTCTTGTATTTAAAATAAATTAATTTTGAACGAATATCACAATAAGTGAAGAAAATCAAATAAACATAAAAAAAATTAAAACATTAAAATTAAAGGACACTTTTAAATTATTTTTAAAAAAATCCACATAATTTTTTAAAAATAATTAAAAGAGAAAAGATAATGAATTTATTAAAAAAAAGTTCAAAGTGAAAAGAAATTAAAATAAATATTTTACAAAGAAAGAAATAGAAATAATTAAATTTATATAAGGTTTAATATCAATAAAAATGTGTACTAACTAATTATAAAGTTACCAATAAAAAAATGACACGTGTTCAATTTGTGCACTTATCACTTGCCTTCAAGAGAGTCAGCGTTTGTGGTGTATTTATTCTATTTTAAATTAGTTTAGGAAGGTAATAAGACCCTAGTTAAGTTTAAATGTGTCTTTGTGATTTCGATCATAGTGTAAAGGTACTTGTGCCTTATCCCGAGAACATGCAAACGATTAACCCAAAAAATGAAGGAGATACAAACAGGGAAAGAGACTATGCTCAACTGAGTAATCTATGGAAACACTAAAAAGTGTTCATGGCATTCTACTATGAAGCTTAGTTGGTTCATGCTCTTTTTTTTTTTTTTGTTTAGATAATTTGAAGTGAATTGAAAACTTTGTACCGTAGTTGTACAAAATAAATACTAGTCAATTAGTTCGCAGACGAAATCATATTCCTAGGTAACTGTACTTTCTTAAGGCATTTAAATGTATAAAAGCGTAACAAAAGGAGATTACATATGCTTTGTTTGCACATGATTAATCGCATTGTTCATCACCACTAAAGTAACTCGAAGCAAAGCAAATGTGAATGCTTTATTAAAAATGACAAAGAATACAAAAGCAAGAACGTGAAAAGAAGCATAGCTGTATCTCTAAAACAAAACTAGACACAAATTAATAGTTAGAAGGTTAATAGTCCAAATAGTCGAGGTGTGTACAAATTGGCAAGCCACTATTATAGGTAGGAGTAGGACTAAAAATTACTTTGTTTTGTTAGATTGATGGTCAAATATGTTTGATTAGTTGAATTATACTAGGATAAAAACAAAAACAATATATTCAAATTCAAGGACCAAATTTAAATGCTATTTTCGCTAAAAATAAATTGAATCTTTTATTCATTCAGATATTAGATTGATCATATATAAGTCCTAGAAAAAATAAACAACTGCTAATATACACAAGTTACTTTTTTTTTGAACATTATGCGTCACAAGTAAAAAGACGCATATTAAGGAATACAATTTCATTCTAATAAACCGTCATCTATGCATTTAAGCTTTAGAGGATTGAACTTTTGAGAGCACTGTATTACAATTGAATGGTTAATTTCAATGCTGACCTCCAGAAGTTTGTCTGATTACTAACATGGACATAACGAGATACTCTATTCTTCTCTTGCAAAAATGTCATTAATTTTCTTCTTGAGCCATTTTTATCCCTTAAATAGTGACACCGCTTAATTTTTTTTTTTGCTTATGCCACTGCATCTCACAAGCTCATAAAAGGTCTGTTTTCTCAAAATGAAGAAAGCAAATGAATAGAACATTGACTCAACACGTTGCACCAAAGAAATGAATATGAAACAACATATATAAAAATACTGAAATACCCATAAAAAACACAGTAAAAAATACCCTTGTTTAAAATACCCTTGTTTATACACCCAACTCCCATTTCTAAATATTGGTATTGGTAATATATAATGCAAAAAGGACATAGCTGTAAATTTTAAATCAATTTTTAAAGGACAAATTACTTAACTACACTCATTTACTTACCTTAATATCTATTTATCCCTACTTATTTTAAAAATTTCAAAAATCTCTTATTTACCTATGTATCCCGTGCACAACGCTAATGTATCCCGCTATGTGGAATGTATCAAACGGTATGTATCCCGTGCACAACGCTATGTATCCCACTATGTGGAATGTATCAAACCTAATGTATCCCGTGCACAACGCTATGTATCCCGCTATGTGGAATGTATCAAACCTAATGTATCCCGTGCACAACGCTATGTATCCCGCAAACATTATTTTTAAGGAATTTTTAATAAATAAAAAACTAGAAGGGATATGATGTTATTTAGTATTTATAATATGTGATTCCTATAATTTATACATTTTTAAATGCATATACCTACCTTCAAATTGTCAAAATAAAGTACCTCCAAGTTGAAAAGGACGTGCTTGTCTTTGGAGCTCATCAATTGAAGTGCTATAGAAAAATACAAAAGTACAAATCATTTTTCTTTATCTTTTTTTTTTTATCTTTAATAAAAAAGGAAAAACGGGTCACATGATGTTCTTGATGATCGTCTCTTATTGATTTTTGTCTATAAATTTTTATGTTTTTTTTAGAATAAGGATATTACTCAATTCTCATTATTTTCTCTTAAATGTTACCCAGCTTTAAGAGTTACTTTCTTAGCTCATTTTACCGGTTACATTTTATTTTATGATAGTCAATTTAATTAATTTTTAAAATTAAATTAATTTAGCTTAATTTAATATTTTAATTTAAAATGCTAGATATTCAAAAACTATATAAAAAGTGTTAAAAGTTGCAATCTTTTACATATTAATATATCTAAAAAATATTGATCAAAATTCATACGATTTCATGCTTCAATTGTATTGTACTTAGTTGCTTCATGCAAATGCCTTTTTCTTCTCGACAAAGAAAGCCCATACTAAGGGTGTGTTTGGTATGAAGGAAAATATCTCGAAAAATAAGTTGATTTCTAACTTATTTTCTCATGTTTAGTTGGTGAATGGAAAATAGTTTTCGAAAAACATTTTCTAGTGTATAATTGGTGAATGCAAAACATTTTTAAGAAAATATTTTAATTTTGGCTAGAGAGTAGAAAATATTTTTCAGAAAGATAGTTTTTGACCTTAAAATCATTCCCGATAATTGATCAGGAGACCCCGACACCCGATTCGAAACCTGACCTCTACTCTCGACACTGGACCTGACATTTCAACTGAAACTCGACCATGACCATGACCTGAATAAGAACACCATCTCAAGACCCAACCAAGGACTTAACCACGCTAAAAACTCGACATTCGAACTAGAATATGATCCCGACACCCAAACGTGAATCCAACTCCGACTTCTGACTCTAGCATCCAACTTAAGATCCAACTTTTGAAATGGAATCTAACACCGCCACCCCGATCCGAGACCCGACCTTGACATCCAATCCAAGACCCGACCTACGACCTGACCCCAACCCAACACACGACCTTGATTCGAGACTCGACCTCAACTTGAGACCCAACCTGACTTTGATCTCGACCCGAGATCTGACCTTGACCTTGACACCCGACTCGAGACCCTTCTAGAGACCCAACTTTGACCCCAACACCCAACCTGAGACCCGACCCTAACTCGACACCCAACCCTAACTTAACACCAAACTCAAAACCCGACCCTGACTCGACACCCTGACCTCGACACCTAACTTGAGACCTGACCCTAACTCAACGCCCAACTCGAGACCTAACCCGACCGCAACCCAAAATCCGATTCTAACCTCGACATTCGACTCCAAACCCTTCCCGAGATCCAACCTAGACCCCGACAACCAATCTAAGACCTGACCCCTGACTCCAACCCTGTACATGACCCCGACTCAAGACTCGACCCCGATTCGAGACTCAACCCTGACTCGGGAAGTTTGATTAATATGGTGTGTATTCAATTTTAATTTATTTTGTAAAAACAAAAGAAATTTAAAAATAAAAAGAATAAAGTTTACATGTTTTTGTGAGTTGCAAATTAGTGAATTTTTAATACATCCTACTCGAGACCCAATCTCGATCTCAACTTGAGACCCGAGAACCGAAAGAGACCCCGACCCGAAACCTAACCCCGACACCTAACCCAAAGCCCAACCCTGACCCCAAAACTTGATCCCGAGACCCGGCCCCAAGAACAGATCCCGACTCAACCCTGATCCGAGACCTGACCAGACAGTCGACTCGAGGCTCAACCCCATCCCCAAGACACGACTCCGGAATTAAAAAAAAATGGTTATTATAGTAAACAAATTGTCTCAAAATAAGTGTTAGCTCATAAATATAAGACAAAATATAGTAAATTTTTCTAGTTACACCATTATACTCCAACTTTTTAATAGTCTTCCGATTTAAAGATATGTATTAATCATGAATAGTTTAGGAAATTACATATTGTATTATTTTTTTTAATGAATGTATTTGTTAAAATTTATTTTGAAATAGAGAAAATATTATTTATTGAGTTGTTTAATACCAAAAGATAATATTAAAAAATTATAAAATTATCTTAACATATATTTTTAATATAAGTATTAAGTATAAATAAATAAAATATACGAGACTATATAAGATTTAGACAAAGAGACGTACAAATAAATTTCACGAGTGTCAAAAAAGTTGACCGGCTTTTCATTTAAGTGATTAAAGGACAAAAGTTGTACGAAAAACGGCAATCTTCTAATTCTATGAATCTTCGAAATAGTCCACTCTTTTAAAAAAAAATTTCTTTTTAATGAATGTTATTTTATAATTAAGAATCAAAAAGTACATACTTAAATGTGCAAAAGACAAAAAAATGGAGCCCAGAACTATAACAAATGAAATGTCACATGGGGGCCAAAACCAACCCAAGTTTTTTTTGTTGTCCTTGTTGACTGCATATTTCAGCTCAAAGGTCAAATTGCTACGCCAGTATGATAACTCCATGAATGGAGATTAAGCCTCGGAGAATTTACAGAGCATTTGAAAGAATAAGAAGGAAGAAAATTGTATTAATGTCTTAATTCAGTGAATCTGTATATACATGCTTTTATATACTACCCTCACTATGAATGAATACAAAATATCTCTAACAAACTTTGTAACTAACTATTGCCATCTCATCAACTAGTAACTAACTTTTGGAAGCTTCTAACTAACATAACCATAAGCTTTGTTATTTCTGCATTTGCTAACACTCCCCCTCAAGCTTATGGTTGAAATATATATTTTCATTCCAAGATTGCTTAGTAGTAGATGGTGTTGTCCTTGTCCAGGACTCTTTGTGAGTAGATCAGCAAGTTGATGCTTGGTGTTAATATATTTTGTCTCCGGTACTCCTTGACAAATTCTTTCTCTTACAAAGTGACAGTCTATGTCTATGTGTTTTGTACGCTCATGGAAGATAGGATTAGCTGCTATTTGTATTGCTGTTTTGCTATCACATACCCTTTTTACTGGTACTGTTATATTGACTCCCAACTCTTTGTATAAGACTATCAACTAGGTTATTTCAGCTGCACATGTGGCCATGCTCCTGAATTCTGCCTCAGCTGAGCTTTTTGACACAGTCCCTTGCTTCTTAGACTCTCATGATATTAATCCTCCTCCAAACTTCACTAAATAACCTGTAACTGATTTTCTTGTTTCAAGACATGCCCCCCAGTCAGAGTCACAATAAGCTATTAGCTGTGTAGTTTGTTTTGCTGGCATTAGAAATCCTAGACCAGGTGTTTCTTTGATGTATTTTAATGCTCTTAATGCTGCATCATATATGACTCCTGAGGACAATGCATGAACTGGCTAAGAACTTGTGCAGTAAAAGCAAGATCAGGCCTAGTCATAGTCAGATAGAGAAGCTTTCCTACCAACTTTTGATATATTGCAGGATTAGCAAGTGGTTTATCATGGTCAGGACTTGAACCAGTCACATGCTCATCATATTGAATTGATGTGAGTCTTTTGTTCAGCTCCAAAGGTGTATGAACTGGCTTTGCTTCTCTTAGTCCAGTTTCAGACAGTAGCTCCAAAGCATATTTCCTCCGTGTCATCAGGATGCCATTGTTTGATCTAGAAAACTCAATGCCTAAGAAGAATTTTAATTCCCCTAGGTCCTTCATTTTGAACTTCTTTTGAATTTCCTGTCTTGTATTACATAGGAGTTGGTGGTTGCTTCCAGTGACTAGAATATCATCTACATACACCAATATCACCACAATATCATTCCCACTTTGCTGTGTGAATAGAGAGTAGTCATAATGACTTTGTTTGAACCCCATCTGGACTAGTGTCTCAGTTAACTTCATGTTCCATTGTCTAAGTGCTTTTTCAACCATACAATGACTTGTGGAGTTTGCAGACCTTGTGACTCTCCCCCTATCTAGCAAAACCACAGGGAATGTCCATGTAGACCTCTTCGTGTAAATCACCATTCAAGAAAGCATTGTGGACATCCATCTTATATATATACCATCCTTTGGAAGCAGCCAAAGCAACCACAGACCGGACAGTTACCATCTTTGCCACAGGGCTAAAAGTCTCACCATAATCAAGCCTTTCTTGTTGACTAAAACCTCTAGCCATAAGTCTAGCTTTGTACCTTTCAACCTCCCCAGAAGCTAAGTACTTAATTTTATATATCCATTTGCAGCTAATAGGCCTCTTGCCAGGTGGTAGATCCACTATGCTCCAAGTCTGATTGCTTTCCAGAGCATCAATCTCTACTTGCATAGCCTGTCTCCATTTAGGATAAGTAGCAGCGTCTTTAAATAAACTAGGCTCAGAAACAGCTAAGTAAGCACTCAAGGCCATTCGATATATCGAAGACAAGTGGTTGTAGGACAAGTGATCTGATAGTGAATAAGAACATGCAGTAGGCTTAGACTTAGAAACAAAGTCCTGCAGCCATAGAGGGGGCTTGGTGGACCTTGATGACCTTCTAGGAAACACCTCAGTAGCTGGATGAAGCACCTCAGTAGTTGGAGGGATCACACCAGTAGACTTAGGTGAGGCTGGTCTAGCACAATCAACAGAGGAAGAAGGTGGAGATGAAACAACTGGAGGTGGGACAAGAGATACATAGTCCATAATTGGAAACATAACATTAGGTAAGGCTTGGAAATGTCTGTAAGGAAACAAATCTTTTTGAAACACCACATGCCTATTGACAGAGAACATTTTGGCATGAATATCATAAAAAATATAGCCTTTTTGTGTGGAGGAGTATCCCATAAACACAGTAGGAACAACTCTTGCAGAAAACTTATCAGATTTCTGAGGACTTGCAGCATAACACAAACAACCAAACACCTTGAGATGAGACAAGTCTGGAGGATGCCTGTACAATTTTTCAAAGGAGGATTTGTAGCCTAGTAATTTTGTAGGGATTCTGTTTAAAATATAAACAGCAGTGAGGACACACTCCCCCAGAATCTCAAAGGTATAAAGGCTTGAAATCTTAAACCTCTAGCCATATCAAGAATGGTTCTGTGCTTTCTTTTAGCAACCCCATTTTGTTGTGAGGTATACACACAAGTAGTCTGATGTAGAATGCCTATGTTACTCAATATAGTTTGAAACTCAGTGCTGAGGAACTCACATCTATTATCAGACCTGAATGTTTTAACACTTGTGGAAAATAAGTTCTAACTCTTGTAAGAAAATTCTGTATAACAACTATTGAATCAACTTTTGAAGAAATAAAAAAAACCCACGTATATCTGCTGAAGTCATCTACAATTGTAACAAAATACTTCTTTCCATTGTGAGTAGGAACTTTATAAGGTCCCCACATATCACAATGAATCAATTCAATTATAGCAGTAGTGTTATGAACACTTAAAGGGAATATGAGTTTAGATTGTTTAGCTACATGGCACACAGTGCAATGAGAACAATCTGTGAAGTTTAGGGATTTGAGAGACTCATGCCTCCTTATTACATCAATTGGAGCATGTCCTAATCTCCTATGCCAAATATCACTAGAAACAGACTGATCAGATACAGGAGATACACTAGTATTGTGAACTAACTGCTGTGAACTAGATTTGTGGCTTGATTCTTCATGAAGGATGTAGAGTCCATGCTCTTCTTTACCAATCCCCTTCACCTGACCAGTGGAGAGGTCCTGGAAAATGCAAAAATCAGGAAAGAATGCTACCATACATTGTAATTCTTTGGTGAGTTTTGAAACTGACAGCAAGTTGCACTTGAACTCAGGGATAAAGTGAACATTAGATATGGAGTTGTTTGTGAATACATAAGACCTTCCAATATGCGATACTGATACATCTTTTCCATTTGGTAGGTGTACTCCATTATCTGTATGAGAAAGTGTCTTTTTTGCTTTGTCAACAAGGTCCACGTTAGATGTAATATGATGAGAGGCTCCTGTATCAATAATCCATTTTCTACTACAACTACTACTACAAGATAAATCTGTAAGAGAGTTACCTGCATTTGCAACAGTGGCAATGTTTGCAGAGGACTCTCCTACCTTGTCTCCTCCAGACTTTGTGAGTAGTTGTAATATCTGCTGGTATTGATCTGAAGTGAAGAATGCACCACTATTTGAACCTGCACCAACTCCTGATTGACATGAGTCATTTCCACACTATTCTGAAGCAGTAGCTTGATTGGCATACATATTTGGTTTCTTTTTAGATTTGAAATCTGCAGGATATCCAACAATCTTATAGCACTGTTCCCTATAATGTCCTTTGCACCCACAATGCTCACACACAAGCAATGACTTCCTGGCTTTGTAGCTTCCTCCAGAAGTACTGGCACCACTTCTATATCCACCACCAGATCCTCCTGAATATGAACCATCTGCTCTACTTGGAAAGGAGTTTTTAGATGTACTTGCTCCACCACTGTAGGTGTTACTTTTATGAGTATACATTGTTGTTCCTTCTATCACCCCTGAGCTATTAGAAGTAGAACTGGCTAGATTTCTCTGACTTTCTTGGTCAATAATAAGGGCATAAGCCTTGTTAAGTGTTGGCATTGGACTCATCATGAGAATCTGGCTTCTAGGAGTTGAGTAGGACTCATTTAGTCCCATAAGGAACTATAAGAGTCTTTGATAGTCACAGTGTTCACCAAATTTCTTCGACTCTGGACAGGGACAACTAGGATAAGGCATAAGAGCATCGACTCGTCCCACAGATCTCTTAGCCTAGAATGATAGTCAGCAACATACATAGTTCCCTGCACCAGTGTGTGAATCTCTCTATACAATTGAAAAATCCTAGATCCATTTACTGTATCAAACCTCTCTCTCAGATCTAGCCACACTTTTCGTGCATATGAAGCATACACTATAGAGCTTAGGAGTCCTGGTCGTACAACATTCATAATCCAGCTTAATACTACAGCATTGCACTTTTCCCACTGATCAAACAAAATTGGTTCAAACATGGACTTAGGAAATCACCCATCTACAAAGCCTAGCTTGCTTTTCCTTACCAATCCAATCCTAAAAGACCTACTCCACAAAGCATAGTTTTTGAACTAGTTAAGCTGCGAGAGAGATCCAGAGAACTACCTGGAGTATCAGTGTGTTGAAGAAATAACGGATGATTGTGATCAATTACTGGGAATACAGCTTGAGTTGAAGTTCCATTTTCAGTGCTTGTCTCCTCAGATGCACTTCCATTCGCCATTGTTGTTGAGCTTTACTTTTGATTCTTCCTTTCAATTCATGTTTGAACAGTGGTGAATCTGAGCACCTTTTGCTTAGCTACTTGTTGTTTAACCCTTC
Source organism: Solanum commersonii (assembly GCA_029007595.1). Classification (NCBI taxonomy): domain Eukaryota; kingdom Viridiplantae; phylum Streptophyta; class Magnoliopsida; order Solanales; family Solanaceae; genus Solanum; species Solanum commersonii. Next base: position 2,499,054 of record JAJTWQ010000011.1, read on the forward strand.
ACGATCGAGGGCTCTGATACCATGATAACTCCATGAATGGAGATTAAGCCTTGGAGAATTTACAGAGCATTTGAAAGAAGAAGAAGGAAGAAAATTGTATTAATGTCTTAATTCAGTAAATCTGTACATACATGCTTTTATATACTACCCTCACTATGAATGAATACAAAATATCTCTAACAAACTTTGTAACTAACTATTGCCATGTCATCAGCTAGTAACTAACTTTTGGAAGCTTCTAACTAACATAACCATAAGCTTTGTTATTTCTGCATTTGCTAACACAGTATTGGTAAGCTCTTGCATCTTTGATCTTGTTCAAGCATATCTTTCAGTTCTTCTAATTCTTCTTCCTCTTTATAGATATAGATTGTGCAGCACGTCGTACCGAATCAATCCCTTTACGTGTATTCCTTGGTTGCTTCAACGATTCTTGCTTCTTCTTGACCTCAGGTAGCTTCTGTTCTCTTGATAATTTACTCATCTTAAAGAAAAGATGAAATTATAGTCTTGGTGTGTTGTATCTGATAGTTTTGTTTGTGAAATTGTTATTTCGAAAGTAAAGAATACCCATATTTGATCTTGATTCCAAAAATATGTTGTGAGCTAAATATGTTGGTATAGCTGGTAACTTAGAAATGTTGCGATTGTGTCCTTCAATGTACAAAAAGTGCTGATTGTGAAATTCATGTACGAGGAGTTGGAATTTTAAAATCAAAGGGCTTTTAAAAGTAGTAAATTAAACTAACTTAGTAAATTATTTTATCTTTTTTTAATGACTAACTTAGTAAATTAAACTAAAAAATCTACAATGTCATTTATGATTTATTTTCCTTTTGAATATGCATTATAATATTAGTGACTTAATCTTTACAGATTTTTGGTGATCTTCAAAGTAGTATAATTAAATGGGCATTAATTCAGAATTAAAAAAAATCAAAATAAAATAGAATACTACAAAATAATAGAAAAGAAAAACACAAAAACTATAGAACTTACTTCTCTGAACTCTTGAAAGAGGGACAACGAACTTCTCCAACAAATCACACTTTTTCTTCATCAGCAAATCACTTGTTTCTCTTGGTATGGACAAAAGAGTAGAATTTATCCTCCTATTGTTGACATAGATATGTTTTTCCTTCAAGATAATATAATATTTCTGCAGCCAACATTGTCCAATGTTTTTAATCATATCATTCAGAGTAGTGGCTCAAAGCAACAATATAAACATACCTGCCACTAGTACTACCAGGGGCGGACCTATGGGTGAACGACTCGAGATCCAACCCGACCGCGATCCAATATCCAATCCTGACCTCGACCCGACACCCAATCCAAGACCCGACTCCGACTCTAACCTGGACATGACCCCGACTCGAGATTCGACCCCGACGGGAAGTTTGATTAATATGGTGTATATTCAATTTTATTTTATTTTGTATAAACAAAAGGAATTTAAAATTAAAAAGAATAAAATTTACATGTTTTTGTGAGTTGTAAATTAGTGAATTTTTAATACATCCTACCCGAGACCCAATCTCGATCTCGACTTGAGACCCGAGAACTGAAAGAGACCCCTACCCGAAACCCAACCCCGACCCCAAAGCCTGACTCGAGACCCGGCCCCAAGAAAAGATCCCGACTCAATCCCGATTAGACAGTTCGACTCGAGGCTCAACCCCGATCCCAAAATAAAAAATAATTGTTATTATAGTAAACGGATTGTGTCTAAATAAGTGCTAGATCATAAATTTAAGACAAAAAATAGTATATTTTTCTTGTTACACCATTATACTCCAAATTTTTAATAGTCTTCCAATTTAAAGATATGTATTAATCATGAATAGTTTAGTATTTATTATTTTTTAATAAACATATTTGTTAAAATTTATTTTGAAATAGAGAAAATATTATTTTATTGAGTTATTTAATACCAACATTAAATATTAAAAAATAATAAAATTATCTTAATATGTATTTTTTAATATAAGAATTAAGTAAAATAAAATATACGAGACTATGAAAGAAGAGTTGGACATAGAGATAAATAAATTTCACGAGTGTCAAAAAAGTAGACCAGCTTTTCTATGAATGATTAAAGGACAAAAGTTGTATGAATAACGGAATCTTCTAATGCTAGGAATCTCCAAAATATTCCACTCTTTAACAGGAGTAGTGAGTATTGCTTTTTTTTTTCTTTCTTTCTTTTTCCACCCTATGTGAAATCTATATTTGAGCCCGATTAAATTTGAATCATGCATGACAAGGTTTGTTTGAAGATGACGCTCTCAATAAGATTTTCTCGATACATAGACCCTGAACTCGAAACATGTAGTTAAGAATAAAACAATTCATGTATAACATAATTTTTTTATTTTTGTCCCACCCCGTATAGCCAACATTCTTCTGCTTCTAATCACTCGGCCTCCCTGACACCAGCAACAACAAATTCAAGTGAGAAGGATTGACCATAGCTTTGCTTGAAATTGAACTTGTTTCATAACGTTGAAGATATAGATCTTGTAAGTTTCAACGCTCTTTTTAGATCTCTTTTTATTATTATTATTATTATTGAAGAAGTTATATCTTTAGTTTTTTTCAGAATATTTCTTTATTAGATGGTGAGTCATGTTAATTTGTCAAACACCATTATAGCTTAACAAATCCAAGGGTTAATAAGTGGGTGGGGTCGAATTTTGAGATAGTTTGTTTTAATATTTGGGGACCATGTCCTATTATTTCCAAAACTAGATATAAGTATTTTGTCTCATATGACAGTGACTTTAATTTACTTTTACTTGGTATTTGGTAATGGATGGGAAAGCAACAATATTCCCACCCTCACCTATCTTTAGTTAACTCTTACTCCTGCCAATATATCATATTACCATTCTATCTAATAGAGAGAATAAGAGGAACTCACAAACAACCATTAACGCAGCTTTTGAGTATTCCAAAATATTCCACTCTTTGATAGGAGTAGTGAGTATTGCTTTTAGCGGAAGGTTTTGCCATTTAAAGCATCATTCAGGTTCATGTTCTATTCCCTCTTTCTTCACGATTAAATATTTGATTACATTCATCATTAGTTTTTACTTTTGGGGAGAATATGCTATGATATTTGCATTGCTTTGTAGATTGGTATGTTGGTTGAGTTAGGCAGTATACGTTGAAGAGAAAATGTTACCTAGAAACTAATGTAGTTCATGATTTCGACGCTAAATCTAGAGTTTATGGCCTTAAACTAATTAATTCACCTTTAATGTAAACAATAATAAGGGAGTAAGATGAGTTACCAGATTAATCAAAATTTCGTGGCAAAAAATAAAAAAAAATTGAAAGAAAAAGAAGAACAAATGCCTCTAATATTAAACGAGCATATATAGATTTTTCTTTAAAAATTAAAATTAATATAGGCTAGAGGACGACCAAAGAAGGATGTGAACAAATTAAGTTATTGATATAGGAAAGAAGACTAATTAATGTGAACAATAGTCTATCATTCTGCAAGTCAATGATGTTAGTTCATCTCCAACGACGAATCCAATGAAGGGTATTTCGTGGTTTTGTTCAATACTATGGAGGATATATATGTTGTACTATTCCCTGGACCATACACAATAAATAACAGACTTATAATTATCATAAGAGAATGGAATCCTGAGTTCAATTTTGATGATCTCTAAGTCATATTCGTAGTATCCTGAGCTTCCTTCTTTATGCTGATGAATGTATTACGAGTATAGAAATGATATCATATGCAAAGATCCTAGTGACGATGGATGTCGTAAATTGCACGAGAGAACGTTTGAACAAACTGTAACATATGACGGGAAGCCTATTTATGACTTTACATGCCTTCAAATAGGACATTCATATCAATATGCTCTAGCTAAAAGTAAAGCCAACATATAAGGAGAACATAGAGAAACATGTGAAGGATAAGGTAAACCAAATCAATATGGATAGATGAAAGCTCAAAGGGAAAACGTGTTTCATAGTAACATTTTAAACTATGAAACAGAGTTGAAAGAAGTTTCCCTATTTTATATATTCAGGGGGCAATGACATTTTAACATGAGTATTTTTTTTTACAATCAACGAAAAATTTAGATTAATACTAGGGATCCATATAGTTTATGACATAGATATAGCTAGCATGCAGGGGCGGATCTACAAGTTAAGGGGTTTGAACTCCCTTCGTCGAAAAATAACACTATATATACAAGGTCAAATTTTAATATTACGAGTATATATATTATAATGAACCCCTTTAAAAACCAATGAGAAACTTAGCTTAGTGTTTAAGTGGGTTCAAACTCACAGAGTCATAGTTAAGTCTCGCGTTCGACTCTTGCAACCTGCAAAATATTTTCTGTTGTTTTTGCTTGGCTTTTCCCTTAGTAGGGGCTGAGAGGGCTTCATTAGGATTAGTAAGGTAAGGTCTAGCCTCCCTTGCTTGTACTTATTCATATTGATATTTTTTATGTTTAATAAAAGGCCGCTAGACACTGTCTAGTGGTAAATTTGCTTTAAAAAAACATTAAGTTTTATCGAATTAAAAACGATGAATATCCTTTTAACAATATCTATTTAATTGAATTTTCTTTCTTTAATTTCATGGAATTTCTTTTCTACTTTCTAATTTTATCCTAAAAAGATGAAAACTATATTAAACTTAATTGATTTATTCATAGTTTATCTTTTTTAATGACTAACTTGGTAAATTAAACTAAGAAATCGACGATGCCATTTATGATTTATTTACCTTTTGAATATACATCATAATATTAGTGACTTAATCCTTACAATATTTTAAAGATTTTTGGTGATCTTCAAAGTAGTATAATTAAATGGGCACTAATTCAGAATTTAAAAAAATTCAAAATAAAATAGAATACTATAAAACAATAGAAAAGAAAACATACAAAAAAATTTAAAGAAGATTCTATAGAGTAGAATAAAGGTAGAAAGACGCAAAATGAGGAACGACAAGTTTACTAAAATTTGGCGCGTCAAAATTAGTCTTTCTCTTCTCCATGCTATAATTTTTCGCATGTTTGCGTCTTTATATATTGAACCCCCTTAATAGAAATCTTGGCTCCACCACTACCAACATGTTTTCTTAGCTCTACTACATTAAAAATATTGACTTTATTATTTTGTAAAAAATTAAATGGCAGGTAAATTAGTACAAAGTATCCAGGCAGTAGGCACGATGATTTTTGCATATGCAGTGGTAAGTTCCGTACTCTTTTTGTAATTATTGTTGTAACATCCCCACTCCCTTTCATTTTAAAACTCATTACATGCGCTCATCGTCAATCCCATTCTACTACTCTATTACTATAAATTCTCATTACATGCGCTCATCGTCAATCCCATTCTACTACTCTATTACTATAAATTCTTGTCAATCTCCGAGGGACATTGAAGACTTGGAACTACATCGATATCGATAGACAAAAGCATTTTCCTTCCTCGCTATTATCTAGAGAGAAGCAATTGACTTGGGATGATGTCATTAGCTCTTTTCTTCTATTTTCCTAAGTCTTCCATCGTTGCATGCCCCTTCCATCCAGCCCAAGCTTTCTTTCGATTACGTCTGCTTCCAATTCTGTTATTCCGTTAGCCTTAATTAGTCATTTAGTCAAAGCCGTACGCATGCTCCTTTTGAATCGTTCTATCATTCGAAGTGGGAGCTAGGGTTGCGGGTAGAGAACTATTGGTATAGCAAGTTCATGTGCTTGCGGTTGGGTTACTACTGTTGACATCCTTTAACAAGGCGCAATGTCGCAGTGACTCAAAAAATATCAATTTAAAGAATATTACAATTTTAAAAAAGGGAAAAAATAATTTAAAAGAGTCGCCACCTAATTTTAAGAAAACTAGGAAACTTATTAATTAATTAACTAAAAAGAATGTCTACAAAACCAATAGATTCTAGGTAAGAGGTTCAAGTGATTCCGAAGGGAAGGTGTTAGGCATCCTTCAAAATCCACAATTGTGGCTCCCGACTGAATTAATTTTTTACAAATTGAGGAGGAGATAAAACAATAGACAAGTAAAATAAACATGTAATATAAACAAATAATCAAGCAAAAGATAATATGAGAAACGACCTAATGTTTGCCTATAGTTAACAATACACACAATAATGAATAAGAAAATCGAACTTCATATAGCTTCTTTGGGCCTGTAAACACACTTAATAAAAGTGTTAGTAATAAATAAAAGAATAATAACTAAAAAATAAGACTCATTTTATATACATGGAAAGCCTTGAAAATCAACAATAATTTCCTCATCGGCCAATTTTAACATACAAAATATAAAAAACTTGAACTAAATTTTCGTCTTTTAAAATGGTAAGTAGAATTGGTAGTAAATATGTCATTCAGATTAAGGGGCCAGTAAGGAATATCAGAGTTTCAGGGGTCGCTTGCTGGGGAGATTAAGCTAGCCAAGGCGATGATATCATTGTCGAAAGTAAAAGTGAGGCTACTCCAATTCCAAGCATGTCCATTCCAGAGGTCGGCAACCATGAGGTTACTTTCTTGAAAGGGGAGAGGGCCATGAACGAGGGATCGGAGAGGGGAGGAATTAGGGATCCATCGAGCAGTCCAGAGGTTAATGAATTTCCCCATATACCCAGCTTCCAAGTTAAACCTTGGGAGCAAATTTTATTTCCCTTAAGGATATTTTTCCAAACGAACGAATGGGAAGATTTGGGGGTATTAGGCTTATATTTGTCAGCAAAGACCTTTGCCCAAATGGAATGACGGCGAGAGAGGATCCTCCAAGTCAAACAAGTAAGTTGGGTCGTGCTTATCGGCCGCCTTATGAAGCCCAAGCCCACCAAGACTGATAGGGGAGGTGATAGTGTCCCAACTCCAAACCAATGTAATGCATTTTTTTTCCGATTATCGATAGTACCCCAAATAAAGTAATGTTGGATTTTATCTATAGCATGAATGTCTACGAAACCAATAGATTCTAGGTAAGAGGTTTCAGTGATTTCAAAGGGAAGGTGATAGACATCTTACGAAATTCACAATTGTAGATTCCGTCTGAATTTATTTTTTCAAATTGAGGAGATAAAATAATTGAAAAGTAAAATAAACATGTAATATACACAAATAATAAAGTAAAAGATAATACGAAAAACGACCTAATATTTGCCTATCGTTAACATACACGCAATAATGAATAAAAAAACGAACTTCATTTGTATAGCTTCTTTTGGAAAGCGACTCCGGAGTACCTGTAAACACACTTAGTAAAAGTGTTAGTAAAAAACTAAAAGAATAATAACTAAAAAATAAGACTCGTTTTATATACATGGCAAGCACCTTGGTCACATCTAAGTCTCTATTCAATTGTTCTATTTGGAACGGAAGGCCTTAAAAATCAACAATAATTTTTTCATCGGCCAATTTTAACATACATAATATATAAACTTAAACTAAATTTTCGTCTTTTAAAATGAGGAGACCTCGAAAATTGACAAATAGATTTTCTTCATTGGCCAGTTTAAACATAGAAATAAACTGTTAATATGAAATGAGCACAAAACAGTTAGAATATGATTACTGGATTGTCACTTATTCTGCTAGATCTGGAAGGGAGAGGCTCATCGGGGTATTGCGAGTTTCACTAGACTTCGAGAACTCTTGGTTGCTGCTGGTCTTGCTACGTAGGTGCTCACCGGAGTGGGGGCTGCTTCAGCGAGCTCTCGTTTGTTGTAGCGAAAAAAGGCCAAAAAGGGTTGGGGTTGTTTGGAGCTGTTGTTTGTGGGTTTCTTGTGGATTGTTGGAGTTGTTTTGTCGTAGTGACTGTTGTGATACGGTGGAGGTTGCTTGGCTGGCATTTCACGAATAAAAGGGTCGTTGACGGTGGCTGTTTTTCTGGTGGTTTTTAATAGAGTTCATTTCCGTCGGGTGGTTGTTTGTTGGGGGACTGATCGGAGATGGCGAATAGGAGAGGCCGTGTGGTAGTGGGTGGTGTTTGCTGGCCTAAAATGGGAGGAGTAATGGGTCTGTTTGTTCACTGGTTTGGGGGTGGGTTTTGGTGGAAAATGGGATTTGATCGGTGGTTGGTTGGTTCGGACTGCCAAGGGAGATGGATAAAAGGGAAAGCTGGAAATAGGGAGAAAAGAAGAGGGGAACGAGGGGTTTTTGGGTGGTGGTACGGCGGAGCTCCGACAAGTTCTAGCCAGAGAAGACAATAAATAATAAAAGAATATAAAAAATTCTAAATTGCACCCCATATCTGAAAATTCTATCCACCCCTACTGATATTAATCTAAATAGGTAAAAGCTATTTAAAAGATAACTAGGACAGATCCTATGACAGCAAGGTGAACAATGATAAAGATCACATGCCACATTCTTTAACATTCTATGAAGTTCACACTTTAAAGAAAGCGCAACTGCAAATGGTAAGCATTTTCGACTAAAATCTAAACAAAAAGAGACACAAACTCGATTCAAACAAGGCATGCTGGGACAATAAGACAATCTTAGGATTCGAAAATGGAGAAAACCAACTGCTACATCAACAAACAATAGATAAAACAACAAACAACCTTCACATTAGTTGGCTTCGAGATCCTATCCTTATTTTGAAAAGAAAACATCATCAACAATAGCAAAATGGGTAGAAATTAATCTTTCTTGAGGATAAGGTCGGATAGCTTGGGGGAAGCTCACTTCAGTTCTTTTCTTTAAGTCACTTTCCAAGACGAAAAGTAGCAAATAAAAAGCACCATCACCTTTACTTAAAAAGGGCTTATGCGAAATAGCACCACTGCCTCGAGAAGATAATCCGCTTTCCTAAAATTCCTACTTTATTGCCCTAGCTCTTGACTCATATGGCACTAAAATTGGATAGGTTCACGCTTAGGCCTGGTTATGAAAACTCTTTAAACGTAGGAAACTCCAACTTAAACAGGAACTGTATGTTAGTTTTGAATTATACACTTGTAATTCTATTAAAAATATTCCTATATTTAACTTGATTATTTGTTTTGGTAATTTAAATCGTCATTTTTAAAAAAAAAATTACTATTAAACGTTTGGACACCCTTCATTAAATTTCTGGCTACGCCACTGTATATAACAGTAACTATAAAAATTAAGCAGTAATAAATAATGTTCTAATACACCCTCCTCAAGCTAGATGGAGTGGAACAACACCTAGCTTGGACAAATGGCAATGAAATGAGGTTCTTGGAAGCGGTTTGGTGAGAGAATCAGCCAGCTGGTCAGAACTAGGAATGTGCTTGAATGTAAGGCGTTTATCGTTAACCTGTTGGCAAACATAGTGGAAATCAACAGCGATAAGCTTCATGCGGCTGTGCATATTATTGTTCTCACATAAGTAGGTGACACCAAGGTTGTCACTAGAAAATGGTAGGTGGTGTGAGAATTTTGACATGAAGTTCCTTGAGAAGATTTTTAACCCAAGTGGTCTCATCAACTGCACTAGCAACAGTGCGGTACTCTGCTTCAGTGGACGAGCGGTCAATAGCACGTTGTTTTTTTTTATGACCAACTAACTGGAGTAAGTCCAAGAAAAACAATATAACCTGTGGTGGAACTGCAATCAGAGAGGTTTCCAGCCCAGTCAGCATCAGAAAACACAGAGAGGTTAAGACTGTTGCTTTGAGTAATTCTAATGTCATAATCAGCAGTGCTGTTGAGATATCGAATGAGGTGTTTAACAGCTCTCCAGTGAGCTTCAGATGGGGCATGCATAAATTGAGACAATTTATTCACTGAGTAAGAAACATCAGCCCTAGTAAAAGACAAGTATTGCAACTTTCCGATGACCTTTCTATATTCAGTAGCATCATGTGATGGAGTACCATCATTTAGTATAAGACTTTCAGAAGAGCTCATGGGTGTGGAAACACCATTATAGTCTTGCATCAAAAGGTCATGGAGAAGATCTGAAACATATTTTGCTTATGACAATAGAAGTCCTTCGCTATCTCGATGAACCTCAACTCCAAGAAAGTAGGATAGAAGGGCCAAGATCTTTAAGGGAAAATGGGAAGCCAAAGAAGAGATAACCTGATGAACTAGTGAAGAACTGTTTCCTGTAAGGATGATGTCGTCAACATAGACTAAAATATACACAACACCATATGAGTCATTGCGAACAAAGAGAGAAGGATCAGAGTGAGACTTGATGAACCCCAAACAGAAAAGATAGGATGTCAGTTCATTGTACCAAGCACGAGGTACTTGCTTGAGACCATAAATAGCCTTACACAAATGACAAACATGTGAGGGATGAAATGCATTCTCAAATCCAGGTGGTTGTTTCATGAAAACTTCTTGTTCAAGTGGGCCTTGCAAAAAAGCATTGTTGATGTCCAGTTGATGTAAAACCCAATTGTGCCGAACTGCAAGTGTAAGAATAATTCGAACTGTCGTAGGCTTGACAACTGGACTGAATGTGCAGTGGTAGTCACGACCTGGACACTGAGTGAACCCTTTAGCAACCAACCGAGCTTTGTACCTGTCAACAGAACCATCAACTTTCTTTTTGATCTTGTAAATCCACTTACAATCAACAACATTCTTATTAGAATCTTTAGGAACCAATTCCCATGTTTGATTCTGAATTAACGCATCAATTTCAGCTTTCATAGCTGCCCTCCACTTTGAGTGTTTAAGAGCCTGCTTTAAGGTATGAGGGGCAACATTGGCAAGAAGTTGGATAAGGCAAGTAAATGGTTTTTTGGGGCAAAAAATATTGTTTTGTGATCAGGTTATTGGGCGGGTCGGAGGAGGAGGTGGGGGTGGAGGAGGTGATGAGGTTACAGGATTTAAAGGCAAGCTCGCTGGTTGTGTAGGATAGGTTGTAGAAGCAGGTGATAAAATTTGTGTTTTGTTTCGGCGCTGGTAGGTGATAAGATTAGGGGTTGTATCATGGGATTGTTGCAAAGAAGCAGGGGAAATTGAATTACCTGAATATGAGGGATGCGCATGATTCTGGTCGGTGTAGACGGACTCACAAGTTTGGCCACTGGTAGAAATGTCTCGAACAGGAAGAGGAGAAGGAAGTGGTGAAATAACAGGCGAAAGAGTTTGAGTTTGAGAATCTGTAGGTGTGCCAACAACTTCCCACGCAAGCGTAAAAGATTTATTTTTAAGATGTGGGAATATTGTGTGAAAGGGAAAAATATTTTCAAAAAACTTTACATCGCGTGAGATGAACAATTTTGAGTTAATGGGATCAAAACATTGGTGTGCATAATGAACTTGGGAGAATCCCAGATAGACACATGGAGTGGACGTAGGCTCAAGCTTATGATTGGCATAAGGTTTAAACCATGGGTAACATAGACAGCCAGAAGTTCTAAGTGAGTCATATCTGGGTGCAACACCAAACAAATTTTCATATGGAGATGTATTGTTTAAAATATGGGTGGGCAATCGATTAATAAGATAAGCAGCATGTTGACAAGCAAACGACCAAAACTTGAAGAGAGGGATGCCTCGTGTAAAAGTGTTTTGGCAGTTTCAACAATGTGCCGATGACGACGCTCCGCGATGGCCACTCTTTAAGGTGTATGAGGAGGTGATACAAGGTGTTCAATTCCATTTAAAGTGAGATACGGATCAAGACATTTATATTCACCTCCTCCATCAGTATACAGAGCGACAATTTTTTGCTTAAAATAGTTTTCCACTAAGGGATGAAACTTAGAAAATGTGTCTCGAACCTCATGTTTGTTTTTAAGAGTGTACAACCAAATATACTTGGTGTACTAATCAATGAACACAATAATATCGTTTTTTAACAATTAAAAGGACAGGCGATGGACCCAACAAGTTACTACAAAGGAGTTGCAGTGGAGCAGTACTAATTAGAGATAAGCAATTGAATGGAAAACGGTGAACTTTATTTGAACAACAAGAATTACAGAAAGTAAACTTGTTCGGGGATGAAATTGGAAGATAACTTATTCAAAACAAAATTCAAGATTCTTGAATGGGGATGGCCAAGGCAACGGTGCCAGACTTGACGAGGAACCGTTGTAGTGGCAACTTGAACAGTAGGTTTATTAACAGTGAAATTAGGCCACTCATAGAGTCCATTCCTATTCCGACCGGAGACTAGCGACACCCGCATTTTCAAGTCCTTCACAAAGAAAGAAAATGGGAAAATTTCAATGGATGTCAGATTATCTTGACAAAATTTTGATACCGAAAGAATGTTTTGTTTGATAGCAGGTGCACACAAAGTGTTAGTTAGTCTAAAAGCATTATTTGATGTAACTAATTCAATATAACCATGATGAGTAATTGAAATTCTTTTACCGTCGCCCATAGCTATGCCTTCTGAACCATGATATTCATCCAGATTGGTAGACTCTTTTGTGACATGATGAGTAGCACCGAAGTCAACAATCCATTGATTTTCTACAACTTGGTTACCTGAAAGAAAATTTGCCTTTGCCTCTAAATGATTGTGAGACTGTGACCGACAAACATTAGCAGTATGACCCTGTTTATTGCATAACTGACAGCGAGCAGGGTTATTGATGTAACGCCCTTGTGCAGGAGCAGTTGTACGATTGTTGGAACGCTATTGTGATGTGCTGTTGGGTCGATGAGCAGCGCGGTTGTTGGAATTAATGGATTTGTTGTGAGTTACCATAGTAGCAATTATGGCATTGTTTTCTTTCTTCACTTCCTCATGTTTGAGAACGAGCTCATAATCAATTAGTTTCGCATACAACTCATCATAAGAGATGATAGAATCTCTTGCTCGAATTACAGCGAAAATCTCACGAAAATTGGACCCAAGACCACTCAGAATTTTCACCAGAGAAAAAGCTCATAATCAGTTAGTTTCGCATACAACTCATCATAAGAGATGATAGAATCTCTTGCTCGAATTGTAGCGGAAATCTCATGAAAATCGAACCCAAGACCACTCAGAATTTTCACCAACAGTTCATCGTTGGTGATTGTAGCTCCAGCTGTAGCGAGCTCGTTGTTGAAAGAGCGCGCTTGATGGAGATAATCAGCTACTGGGTGGGAGTCTTTTGATAGACGCGCTCACTGGTCACGAAGGCTAAATATTCGTGTTTGGGACTTGTTGGCATAAGTAAGATGCAGAGAGTCCCAAGCAAGTTGAGCAGAAGAGGCAGCAGCTACAGTTGCAGCAATTGTCGGATCGACAGAAGCCATGATGGCATTCTGGATCAATTGATCTTAACGGAACCAAAGGCTATAGGCTGGGTTCGCGACGCCTCTATTGTTTGGTGTGATAGTTGTGGAAGGAGCTGGGTAAGAGCCATCAAGATGGCCAAACATATTGTGCCCGTGCATGAGCATGGAAATCTGGGCCTTCCAAGTAGAAAAGTTATGGCTGCCAACAAGATTTATCGGCAGCTGGGACACAGGATTAAACTGAACAACAACGTTAGAGTTGCTGCTAGTGGTGGAGTCCGCATTCTAGACGTTCTCAGGCATGTTAAGAGAGAGTTTGCGGTGGTAGTCAGAGGATCGAAAAAATAATCGGAAGAGTTAAGACGAGAGCTCTGAAACCATATAATGACTTGAGCAAGATGAAGCAAACAATTCTTTCTTAATCAGTTATAAACTGAACTATATACATCAGCAAACTAACAAAGTCCCTCCTACGGTGAAAACTATCCAGAGATTAGGAAAAATAAAATATTAGACTCCTAGAATAGTGGAAACAGAATAACTAATAATACTGTAAAATAATCTACCTATACAACAGTAACTATAAGAATTAAGCAGTAATAAATAATGTTCTAATAGTTACAGCTGATTTCTATTAGGAATCTTGGGACATCATTGCTCAAGATCTACTTCTTATGGTTTGCTATTTCTTCTCTGGAAATGATCTACCTAGATACATGACTCACACTTGCATTGTCATGATTCCTAACGTAGACAACCCTGAGTCTCTTTCTGAGCATAGACCTATTAGCCTTGCAAATGTTTCCTCCAAAATCATTTCCAAAATGCTTAAATACCATACTGACTTCGATTCTTCCAAAAATCATTTCTCCTAATTAGTCTGGCTTCATCAAAGGTAGATCTATCACTGATAACATCATGCTAGCACAGGAAATGATGCATAACATGACCAGAGATAAGAAGGGTTTAAATGTCATCCTTAAACTGGACATGTCTAAATCCCATGATAGAGTTTCATGGAGGTTCCTTTTGCAAATCATGAGAAAACTTCGGACAAAAGAAAATAGCTTCTTAAGTTTTTTAACTCCACTGAACCATCCAAAAGTAATATGTTGTTCAGTTTTTGGGACAAAAGAAAATAGCTCCTTAAGTTTTTTCGAAAGAACAAGAACACATACATATACCCAAAGGAAAACAACAACTAAAACAGAGTATTTTGAAACAGAAGAAGATAAATACACTTATTTTTAGAGAATGAAATTTAGTTCATCCCTAAGGGAATGATAATGATAAAAAAGTGGAATTAATAAACAAAATATAATGGAAGAAGATTTAAAGCTTACGGAGCAAGAAGATTGATGATGATGGAATCTGCCTTTCTCTTTGGATTTTTTGTCAAACGCCTTATAGGTATGGCATGGGCTTTCACCCTCAACATTTGGGTTTCATCATCTTGAATGCTTCAGCAGATAGCCTGTTGGCACCAACAATTAGATGTGAATATATATATGTGTCATATACACATTTAACACTTTAATTTTGAACAATTCTTATATGTAGGTGTGTCTGGTGCTGATTTTGCCGTGGCATATTGAGGCGGAGATCAGACAGACTAGGTACTGGTCAGAGCCTATGAAGACACCGCTAGCGTTGTACTATTTTTATGCTGTTTTAGCTATTTCCATTGTTTTCATTTGTTTTTTCATCCGTTACTGTCATCGTTGCTGCCGAGAGGCAAACGACGATGCTCCTCCACAGGCGTCGGAGGCGCAACAGGCTCCTCCACAGGCATCGGAGGCGCAACAGACTTCTCCACCTGTGGAGCCACACCATGAGCCGAGTGTCATTGTCGACACATTTCTATTGATCCCATTATGGGATGAGAAATGTGGAGATTTTGACACATGTGCTATATGTACGGCCGAGTTTGATGAGGTAAGACTCTTACGAGTTCTTCCTTGTGGACACATATATCATCATGACTGCATCCTTGACTGGATGTTGAGGGGTGCTCTTCAGTGCCTATATTGTCGATACGACATAGTTTTGTAGTTTAGGGATTACATTTTTATGTATAACTGAAGAATTGTAACCTTTTAAGGATTGAAAACTTAAATTTAGTTGTCTCTGTTTCTTTACAAGCTAAGTTAGAATGTAACCTCTTTTGTTCTATTCTGGTTGTTTGTTTGAATCCATTCGACAAAGATTATTGCTCATTTCGGCAAGTCATGTGTTTCATTTTGTTGTCGCAGTCAATAAGCATGTCTTAATAGGCTGTTTCGCACTTCATAGTCACCTAATTTTAGGCTCATCTGCTCTAGCTTTGATGTGCTTCAAAAAATCTGACTTCCTTAGCATGATTTCCAATTAGACAGCTTGTATGATGTATTGATTGATTTATCTCAAATCGTGGTGCTAAAATATGCATTTGTGATACATGACTTTAATTCTGCCTTGTCTTGATGCTACCTTGTTTATAATTAGTTTGTTCTCCTCTCCTTATGTTGTAGATGTAAAGTCTTGTTTAGAAACTTTCTTTAAACCAATCAGACTTAGAGAATCGTTCTCAACACTTCTTGTTATTTTCCTCTATTACCTCCAGTTTATGATACCCGACTCATGTTCATGTATTTTTAATTGATCAGCCTTTATTTGCATATGTGAAATTAATTGAGTTGTTTGTTTTGCTTGTTTGGAGTGAAATGAATGACTTCATATGTGTGTATGTATGTATGTATATTGTTTGGGTCATTGATAATGACCCTTGTTTTGGAGAAATTTACATAATAAGTCATTGTTTTATCTCCTTTACTAGAGTTACTATGAAGTACTATTAATGTTTCGTTGAAATAATACACAACCATTATTGAAACCGGAGCTTCAAAATTTGAAAATCAAATTTCCACAAATAAGCTTCATTTTTTGAGTGCAAATTGCTACAGAAAAATGAGTTAAGTAATGAGGATCCTAAATATGAAAGTTTGGGTGATGTGAGGTAGTTTTTGGATGAATATGATGTTGGGTTCAAGGAAGAGGATGAAGTTCGCATTTTGTGTAATAACGTATAATATTATATATTATTGTATATGAGTATATACATATTTTTAAAAATTGGGTGTATACTATTGTATATCAATTTTTAAAATATATTTATAAAAAATAAAATATGAAAATCTTGTATATTATTGTATACTGGCAGTATAATTGTTGATACCCAATTTTTTTCCTCCACAATATGAATTGATCATTGAGCTTCTTTAATTTTTCAAATGACTTAAAATAATTAGTTTTATAAAATTCGAATTGGTCAAGTTATTTTATGTAATTTTGTCACTTTTGGTATAATTTTGTACTATATAATTAGTACATTTTATGAATATTCAATCATCATTTAAAAAAGATTTTATTTTTTTTCTACTTAAATGTTTTGATTAGTTTATGTTTTCGAGTAATTAGTTTATAAATAATTCAATTATTTTATTTCATTAAGATTAAGAAGGTTCTTAATGAATCAATATTATCTTATCTAAATTCTAAACCGAATTTACTAAATTAAATCAATTTGGCTACAACCTTAACTTCATTTGACTATATCATTGGCTATTTCTTAATTACAAGTCCAACCCCTTTTCTTACCTTACCTTCAAACTCTCTAAAAGACCAAATTTGGGCCAATTTTCAGCCCAACACAACTCACTATTAGCAACCGACCCAATTCCAATTACCAGTCCACTCTTTCATAAAGTTTCCTTCAGGCTTCAGCCCACTACACTTCCAACTTCACGATATGTCTAAAGTTGGTCTATTTATTATTCAAACATCTTATCGCGATTCGCGATGTTTGTGGCTTTCATTTAGCTTGAACTCTTTTCGTATATGCTTTAGCCTCTAATGCCTTTGAGTTTAATCTTTGTCATCCTGTGAATCATAATTTTTTGAATATGTGTGTATCATAAAAGTGAATTGTATGACTCTTTTTCTCCAAGCAGCAATGTGCTCTTAATGATGAAAACATTTTTTGTGAACTGCTTTCATAGCCTTTGATCATAAGTTTTAATCTATCTTGCTTTGTTTCACTTTGTCTTAGGATAGCATTTAAATAAGTGTTTGTCACCATTGGTATTAAATGAATTACTTGAGTTTGCCTCGATGTTTTTTCATTGTACCTAATCAATACTTTTTAAGAATTATTTTCTGAATTTTTTTAGTGAACTTAGTCTGTCATTAGAAGATTTGGATTTAGTAAATGCTTTAAATGTTTATTTGGTGTAATTATCTTTGTTATAGTCTCTATTCATATTATTTGTCATTATCTTAATGATTGTTTATTGATGTATAATATATATGTTGTAGTAATATTTGTGTAAGAAATTGGATTTTGTTGAAGTGATTGTATAGGTCTAGCTTCACAACTTATTAATTATGTGAGATTGGGATACCTCATTTAGCATTATTTAAAATAGGTTGGTTATGTGTTAATTGTATTTTACCAAATTGATATCGGCGTTTCATGTTGTTCCAATTTTTCCTACGTCTAGGACGTTGTCTGGGCAAAGAGCCATAGTTAGTTGTTGTTTATGGTTGTTTCTTCCTCGTTGTTGATACCGGTGGTCTAGTTCAATCATGTATATAGACATGTTGTTAGTCTCTCGTTTGAGAAATCTATGCTCTTTATATCTTAATTGACCACGGTAATCATTCTCCTATATGTTATTTGTCATAATTTAAAAAATGTTGTACTGCATTAATTTCTTTTATATACTGTTATGGGCATTAATTATATTCCTCTTTTCTTTTCGCATGAATTCCATCCGAGTCCATTGTGGATTCTTTTCCTTGCATCCTCTCGTTGGGTCCAAGGCCCAATGTCATCGAGACATCCTCACACTTTTTGACAATGGAAGCTTAGAGACAGGACAAGTGAAACTAATATACAGGTCTTGGGAGTGAAAAAATAGATTGTATACATGATA
Source organism: Solanum commersonii (assembly GCA_029007595.1). Lineage (NCBI taxonomy): Eukaryota > Viridiplantae > Streptophyta > Magnoliopsida > Solanales > Solanaceae > Solanum > Solanum commersonii. Next base: position 2,517,220 of record JAJTWQ010000011.1, read on the forward strand.
TACAACAAAATATACATGATATATATAAGTTGTATATATTGTATACAACAGCAGAAAATAGGTCAAAAGGCCCCAAAATTTCAGCAGCAGATTTTGGATATAAATGGGCCAAAACCCATCTATTTTTTGGCAGTCATTTTGTTAGTATATACAGGGCAAGGGAAGTTTATACACAAGGCAAAAGAAGCTAATATACATGTCTTCGGAGTGAAAAAAATAGGTTACATACCTGATATAGAGAAGAATATACATGTTAGATAGCAGTCGTATACATTGTATACAACAGCAGAAAATGGGTCAAAATCCCCAAAAATTTTAGCAGCATATTTTGGAGATAAATGGGCCAAAACCCTTTTTTTTTGCAGCCATTTTGATAATATATACAAGGAAATGGAAGTTTATAAATAGGACAAATTAAGCTAATATACAGGTTCTTAGAGTGAAAAAATAGGTCGTATACATGATATACAACATAATATACATATTATATAGCAATCATATACATTGTATATAACAGCAGAAAATAGGTCAAAAGCCCCAAAAAATTTAGCAGCAGATTTTGGAGATAAATGGACCATAACTAGGGGTGTCAAAAATGAACCCAAACATAGATAACCCACCCAACCAGCCCAAAATTTTAAGGGTTAGGCCCAAGATAATTTAAATTGGGTTCAATCTCAACTCATTCATGCCTAACCCATTTTAAGAGAAACCTCAATTGAGCCCAATTCAATCTCCAATTTCAACCCGTTTTAAAACTCTTTACTATGATATGTTTCTATATTAAAGGTATGAATTATTATCTATTTAATATCTTTTAGGATTTATCTATCCATTTGTTACTTTTTATAAAAAAAAATCCTGAGCTGAAATTCGAATTGTGATTATAAAAGTTAAATATCACTATGTTAAAATTATTGAAATTAATCGGGTCAAGACCCAACCCCTTTTTTAGCCCATTTGAGCCCAATGTAAACTTGGACGGGTCAAGACCCAACCCGATTTCTATTTCAACCCATTTTCATATCTCCAATTTCAACCCAATCCACCCATTTGACATCCCTAGCTATAACCCATCTATTTTTTGGCAGTCATTTTGTTAGTATATACAGGGCAAGGGAAGCTTATATACAAGGCAAGAGAAGCTAATATACAGGTCTTCAGAGTGAAAGAATAGATTGTATACGTGATATAGAGCAGAATATACATATTATATAGCAGTCGTATATATGGTATACGACAGCAGAAAATGGGTCAAAAGCCCCAAAAATTTTAGCAGGACATTTTGGATATAATTGGGCCAAAATCAATATATTTTTTGGCAGCCATTTTGTTAGTATATATAGGGCAAGAAAAGCTTACATACAAGGCAAGAGAAGCTAATATACAGATCTTCAAAGTAAAAAAATAGATTATATACATGATATAGAGAAGAATATACATGTTATATAGCAGTCGTATACATTGTATACAACAACAGAAAATAGGTCAAAAACCCCCAAAAATTTCAGCAGCTGATTTTGGAGATAAATGTACCAAAATCCATCTATTTTTTGATAGCCATTTTGTTAGTATATACAAGGTAAGGGAAGCTTATATACAAGGCAAGCGAAGCGAATAAACAGGTCTTCGGAGTGAAAAAAAATAGGTTGCATACATGATATAGAGAAGAATATACATGTTATATAGCAGTCGTATAAATTGTATACAATAGCAGAAAATAGGTCAAAAGCTCCAAAAATTTCAGCAGCAGATTTTGGAGATAAATGGGCCAAAGCCCATCTATTATTTGGCAGTCATTTTGTTAGTAGTGAAAAATAGGATGTATACATGATATATAGTAGTCATATACATGTATACAACAACAGAAAATTGGCCAAAACCCCCCCAAAAATTGCAGCAGTAGATTTTGGAGATAAATGGGCCAAATCCCATTTAATTTTTGGCAACCATTTTGTTAGTATATACAGGGGAAGAGAAGTTTATATACAGGGCAAGGGAAGCTAATATACAAATCTTCGAAGTGAAAAAATAGGTTGTAAACATGATATACAGTAAAATATACATGATATATAGTAGTTGTATACATTGAATACAACAATAAAGAATGAATCAAAATCCCTAAAACTTTCAGCAGCAGGTTTTGGAGATAAATGAGCCAAAATTCATTTATTTTTTGACGGCCAATGTGTTAGTATATATGGGGCAAGAGAAGCTTATATAAAAGGAAAGGAAGTTAATATACAGATCATCGAAGTGAAAAATTTTTGGAGCACGAAATAATTCCTCTTTTGAGTGGTTGAGCTAGATAGTATATAGTACATGCTTCGTTTTCCGTTAACATACTCATATAAGTTTAATTTATACCCTTTAAGGTGAAGTTTGCATGTTGATGTGTCAAGAGTAAACATTATAGCCATTATATATTTCACATGTTTACTGCAGGTTTGTTGAACTTCTATGGAAACTTTCATTTCATGCTTTGAGAGAGGTTCATAGGTAACAAGATAGACATCACTTCATCTTTTAGTCATTTTGTGTATACATCCCGCTAAACTATAACACAAAGAGGATGTTATTCAGAAGATAAAAAGAATAGTAGTGTAGGTCGACATATACAATCGGTTAAAATAGTCTAATGAGAAAGCATATGTTCATATTTGTAGTTGCAATTGAGATTAGCTTGGTATATTTTAGAGCACACACATGTTAGTTCATAATCTTATAATGGAACAAATAAAACACAAGGTAGATAGTTCAATGATAGAAATTCCGTGCTATGTTTTCAAACAAGCTACTTGAATATGGTCACTGAACATATTTTAAAGTTATTTTCTTTTTGTATTCTATACTTTTCTTGGTTGCTTAGAGAATAGTTGTAGTTTTCCAATTTTTTTGGGATTAGAGTACATTTACTTGATTTGGACCCATTGATAAGTCTCAATCTTGAAGGCTTGATGATTTTTGGATTGTCTGCAGAAGTGTATATATGAGGAAGGTGAGTGTTGGCATCTTAAACAATGGAGAGAAGGAGGTTTTTGGGGAGAAGCTTGTTAATTCTGTAGAATTGAATGAATTGTAAATCAATCTGAACAATTTATCTAAGACATTGAAAGAGAATTCTCATTTCCATAGAATGAACAAGCTGTAATCTACAGCTCAATATTAATGTGACTTCTATACATTTTGTGACTCTAACTTCTGTATTTATAGAATAAGATTAGTTGGCTAACTAACTAACTAATGCTAACAAGTTGTTGCTGTTAATTTAACTAACTCTTCAGCACTTTAATTGACAGTTGTACACCTTATTAACTGCTCAACATCCTTCCTTAAGCTAGGTGTATGAAAAATATTTTTCATTCCTAGCTTGGTAAGCAAGTATGCATGTTGTATGCAAGTAAGCCCTTTTGTAAGCAAGTTTGTTGGCTGCTCTGTAGTTTTCAAGTATGTAGGTTGAACCATTCCTAGTTGAACCTTCTCTCTAATGAAATGACAATCAATGTCTATGTGCTTGGTTCGTTCATGGAAGACCGGATTGGTTACAATCTGTATGGCAGATTTACTGTCACTGTACACAGGCACAAACAACTTCATCTTTATTCCTAGCTCTTTGAAGAGGCCAACCAACCACACTATCTCTGTCACTGTTGAAGCTAAACTTCTATACTCAGCTTCAACTGAACTCATTGAGACTCTGTCCTGTTTCTTGGATTTTCATGAGATCAAAGAACTCCCATAAGTGATCATGTAACCTGTTCTTGATTTTCTGTTGTTTGGACATGATGCCCAGTCTGCATCACAATATGCAGTCAACTGATTATCAACATTAGCACTCATCAGTATCCCTAATCCAGGTGTATTTTTTACATATCTCACCACCCTCATAGCTGCATCTATGTGAGATGTTTTGGGGCTATGCATAAATTGGCTTAGAAGTTGTGTTGCAAAAGCAATATCAGGTCTTGTTATTGTCAAGTAGAGTAACCTTCCTACCAGTTTCTGATACATACTGGGATCACTCAGCAGTTTGTCATTTTCATCAGCTGGAGAAAAGTGCAAGTCAAATTATGCACTTGTAAGCTTCTGATTCAATTCAATAAGTGCTCCAACAGGCTTGGAGCTGGAAAGTCCCATATCTGAAATCAATTCAAGTGAATACTTTCTTTGATGCATAAGGATTCTAGTGTCACTTCTGGTAAATTTAATCCCCCAAGAAGTATCTCAAATCACCTAAGTCTTTGATCTTAAAATTATCTTGAAGAGTTTTCTTTGTTTCTACCATCATCTTGTGATCATTTCCTGTGATCAGTAGATCATCAACATATATTACTGATACTATCACCAAATTCTGTCTTTGATGCTTTGTGAACAGAGAATAATCATAGTGGCTTTGCTGAAACCCAGAGTTGACTAAAGTTGTGGTTAATTTGATATTCCATTGCCTGCTAGCCTGCTTGAGTCCATAAAGTAACTTAGTGAGTTTACACATTGTCCCTCTCTCACTTTGATGGATAAATCCCAAAGGTAAGTCCATATACACTTCTTCATTTAAACCCCCTTGAAGAAAAGCATTGAAAATATCCATCTGGTGGATTTGCCATTTATGTGCAGCAGCTAAAGCAAGAACAGCCTTGACTGCCCCCATTTTTACAACTGGCGAGAATGTTTCCTGATAATCCAATCCCTCTCTTTGGTTGTAACCCTTGGCTACCAACCTGGCCTTGAATCTATCAACCTCTCCATCAGCTTTGTATTTTATTTTATAGACCTATTTGCATCCAATGGCTTTCTTATCTGCAGGTAACTGAGTAAGCTTCCAAGTATGATTATCCACCAAAGCAAGAATTTCATTTTGCATAGCTTCAACCCATTTGGGGATCCTGTATGGCTTCATGATAAGTTGAAGGCTCCTTTTCCCAGGAAAATTTTGTAACAAAACTTTTGTATGTTGGTGTGATGCTTTGGTAATCTACTGCATCAGCAATAGAATATAGACAAGTACTAGCTGATTTATTCTTCTTGGTCAAAACATAATATGTATGCCAAAGTGGTGGCTTTACAGGCCTGTTGGACTTTCTAATAATATCAGGGAGCTGTGGTGATACTACAGATGAAATAACCTCAACCTCAGTGTCTGAAGGAACAGTCTTAGTATCTAAAATAGGATATGAAGGATCAGGAACAATGTCTAGCTGCTCTGTAGCAGAAATAACTCATGATGTAAGTGCACAATCTTCCACATGTGATAGTACAGGAAATATTGAGTCAGTGGTGTCCTCAAGACTTGCTTTTTGAAATGGAAAAACCTTCTCATGAAAAATGACATCTCTACTGATAAAGATGACCTTTGTCTCAAGATCTAGCAATTTATAACCTTTCTGACTAACAGCATACCCAAGTAACACAATTTGTTTAGCTTTTGGTGCAAACTTATCACCCTTCTTCAAATTTGTAGCAAATGCAAGGCATCCTATAACTCTGAGATGTGCCAATGAGGGCTTCTTGTTATATACTAACTCATAGGGGGACTTGTTTCCTAGAACTGTTAAAGGTATCCTATTTATTATATAAGTAGCAGCTTCTACACATTCTCCCCAAAAACCATTTGGAAGACAACCCTGAAACTTCACTGCTCTTGCAGTCTCCAACAAGTGTCTGTGCTTCCTTTCCACAACTCCATTTTGTTGTGGAGAGTGAGGACAAGACTTATGATGAATAATACCATGCAACATAAACAAATCATGACAATTAGAATTTACAAATTCTCCACCATTATCCGATCTAAATATCTTTACACACTTCCAAAACTGATTTTTAACCATTGCTAGAAATTGTTTAAGAACAACAATTACATCAGACTTTAAAACAATCAAGAAAGTCCATGTCCATCTAGACTTGTCATCAACCAAGATAAGAAAATACTCATTCTTGTGTGAGTAGCTATTCTATATGGACCTCAGACATCCATATGCAATAGATCCAAAAAATCATCAATTGTAGTACTACTTACAGGAAAAGAAACTCTAGTTTTCCTAGCTTGAGGACAAATAGTACACTGTTCATTAGTAAAACTAGCATGAACATGTAATTCCTTTATTTTCCTAAGTACTTTCATAGGCACATGGCCTAGCCTTTAATGCCAAAATATTGAATCTCCGCCTTCTTTCCTAACTGCTGTCAGTGTTTTGACGTTGTTTTTTTGCCCATTTGATGTCTAGTGCAACATATATAGACCATCCTCAACTTCACCAATCACCTTGACCCAGACAAGAGATCCTGAAAAACACAATGTGTATGAAAGAATGAAACACAACAGTTTAACTCTTTTGTCAATTTATTCACAAACAAAAGGTTAAACTTAAATATTGGTATACATAAGACTTCACTGATCACATCATTTTCACTAAGTTGAAGGCTCCCAACATGTGAGACTGTAGTTAAGTCACTTATAGGAAGTTGCACATTTCCTACGCCACCTACTTTAGTCTTGACATATAAATAATTTGGGTTGTTTATCATGTGATTTTTGGCCCCTGTATCTATTATCCATTTCAAGAAGTGAGAAGTACCTGCCATATTGACATTGCTTGGAGTATCCACAACATTCGTGTTTCCCTTTATAGTGCCAATCATCTGATGAAGCCGCTCTGGTGAAGAATCATGCATGAGCTGTAATAGCTGCTCTTGAGTAGTCGACTTATGTTCTCCTATAGCAGTGTATGCCTTTATCTGCATCATAGAACTTCCTTCTAGCACTGCATGATCCCGTGAACTCTGCTGCTGAAAATGCTGATCTCCTCCACCCAACACTGCATTAGCCCTTCTCTTTCCTTTAAAATTTTTTGGGTAACCAATCAGTAAGAAACAATTCTCCTTTATATGTCCAGTGACATGACAATGGTCACATTTTTTCAACTTGTTGTAGTCTGCTCAAACATGGCCTCTTATCCTACAGAAATCGCAAAACAGATTTTGATAATTCTTCTTAGGCTTAGGATGGAACTGCTGAGGTATGTTAAATCTAGCAGTATACAATGCTAATGAATCCATTCCTTCTCCAATATCCCCTGTAATTCCTTTCTGACTCTCATCTCATCCTGAATCACTAAGGCATATGCTTGGTTTACATTTGGCAAATTATGCATCATAAGAATTTGCCCCCTAGCCTGTGAATAACTATCATTTAAGCCCATGAGAAACTATAATAACCTTTGATAGTACATCTGTTCCACAAACTCTTTAGCCTTAGAACAATCACAGCTAGGTGTGGGAAGAATTGAATCATATTCATCCCACAAATTCTTTAATTTTGTAAAATAAGCAAAGACAATTGAAACTCCCTAGGTAAGAGTGAATATGTTTATGTGCAATTGGTAAAGTCGAGATCCATTTATCTTATCAAAACACTCCTTAAGATCGAGCCATACTTGATGAGCACTAGTTGAATACAAGATTTTAGAAAATAATTCCTTGTTGACATTGCATATGAGCCAAGATATGACAATTGTGTTACATCGATCCCAAATCTTCCTCGAATTTTCTTCAAAATCCATTCGCAGAACAGATCCGTCAATGAATCTTATCTTATTCCTTCCTAGTAAAGAAATCTCCATAGCTTGACTCCATAGAGTATAGTTCTCCATTCCTGTTAATTGGATTTCTATGGACAGTGCTCCTGGTACATTTGAAGAGCTCAGATATAGCGGATGATTATGATCAATCACCATTGTGTTGCTATTGGTACCTTATTGTTAAAGCATGACCCCCGATCCTCTTAGTTCCTCCTCAATCGCCATGTGAGAATGCTTCGAAATAGAATCCCGTAACTGAAATGCTTTGAAACAAATCAATTTTTTTGAAATAAATTCCTAGATCCGTCGTCCTTGCTCTGATACCATGTTAATTCTATAGAATTGAATGAATTGTAAATCAATCTGAACAATTTATCTAAGACACTGAAAGAGAATTCTCATTTCCATAAAATGAACAAGCTGTAATCTACAGCTCAATGTCAATGTGACTTCTATACATTTTGTGACTCTAACTTCTGTATTTATAGAATCAGATTAGTTGGCTAACTAACTAACTAATGCTAACAAGTTGTTGCTGTTAATTTAACTAACTCTTCAGCACTTTAATTGACAGATGTACACCTTATTAACTGCTCAACAAAGCTCAGAGGGAGTTTAAACAACAATCTCTGGGTTAATTAGTTGTCAAAAAGTTTGAAACTTGAGAAGAAGGAGAGTAAGACCAAATCCAGGGTTGCTCTCTTTGTTATTGCTACAGAAAATGACAAAAAGATTGGTAAAATCTTATTATTTCTCTTCTTTAAGACATGTCTGCTTCAACTAATGCCACAATAGTGTGCAAATATGGTGGGAATAAGTTGATTTGTGTGATATCTATATAAATGGAGGCGGATGTAGCATTTAAGCTTGATAGGTCATGTACTAAGATTTTTAGCGCTGAACTCACCCTTGTGAAATTATGGTTCTGTCTTGAGGGGTCTGCTAAATTCTTAAATCATTAGCAGTTGAGTAAATATTTCTCACCTGGATGATTCTCGACATCCACGAACTCTGTCAAAGACAAAAAAGAGGGCAAGGGATCAAGCTTTAATCGATTAACTGGACTTCATGATTTAAGTGTGATTATTTTGAGCATTTGTCAGATACACTAGCATTGAAGATGTGTCTTATTGACTTTAATTTTCTCCCTCAAAAATTCTTTAATGGACCGATTATTTTTACTATAAACACCTTGCTTAGATAGTTAGATTGTTGCAAGCTATTGTTATCCGAAGGTTTTCTGAAAAGAGAACTTCATACTAGAGGGCATAACATAGTGGGTCCAATTGGAAGCTCCTAATAGTCCACAACATATCTATTAAAAATATGTCTTCTGTCCATTGCTCAGAGAATTTGAGGTTCTTGGATCCATGGACTCTAAAGTCCGAGAGGTTTAAAGTTTCTAATTGTTGACCTGTTTTAAATAGGTTTTTGTGTACATCTTTCTTCCCAGCACATCTTATTATCACCTTTATCATGCCTCTCTAGCACCTTTATTAGGTTATAGGAATACATAATGTGAAGTCCAGAATTTCTTAGCTTTGTCTAAATTGATTCTTTTTTAGAGCAAAAACTCTCGAAAAGGAATTTTGCAACTCATCAGGTCATTTAGAACCACCATCTTTAATTTGTTCAAAAGTTTGAATCACTGTGTTTGTTTGATAGTTACTTAAATGGTTTGCTAAGTATAAGTACTCGTGTAGTGTGACATTGAGTTTATATGATACTTTATGTAATCTAAGTTCAGTGTGAACATTTTCCTCCTTTGTGTTCTATTGGCATATATGTATTGTGGTGGGATAGTGCCTCTTATATTGGTGCTAATGTGAATTTTGTCAATCAGAATTCATATCTTGCATGGCCCAATTATTCTGTTTCTCATTGAACCCACCTCTTATCTTAGATTTCACCAGTGGATTAATGGTAATTAAAGTTCTTCGTTCCTCTATTTCAGACTACCTCACTGACACAAGGTTTTCATTATTGTTCATGAGGTAATCTTTGTAGTGGTCATCTTTAAGGTGGGAGGTCTTTGTTTTGGTGAGATTTTTTGATAATCTTTTACTGATTATTGTACTCACTTACTGCCCCTTTTGCGATGTACTTATATGTTAGTTCCTCTTTTCGGTATCCATTAATTTGTCTATTCTTTTGAGTTGTATCTTGTGGATTTTCGATCATCCTGTATGCATGCAAATTGTGATTTGCTCATACATCCTTGAAGATACATAGGTACAATGGAGTTGAGTTATTCTTGGATGATATCATTGAAGTGGTGTGGCACTGATTCTAGTATGATACTAATTGAAGTGCTGCAGCCTCACCCCTACCCCCACCCCCTCCCAAAAAAATATTAAAAATTATTTTTAAAAGATATTTTTAATTTCAATTTTTTATTTTTTACCCCTACCCACTACCCTCGTCCCTCCATCAGCCCCCCTAATTAGCCCCTAACCCTCTTCAAAAAGAAAAAAATTTAAGTTTGTTTTTAAAAAATATTTTCAACTTCAAATTTTTATTTTTTCATCTCGTTCCTTCGATCATCCACCCCCCTCCCCGGCCACCACTCCCCCCCCAACAAAAAAAAATTTGAGTTTGTTTTTAAAAAATATTTTCAACTTCAAAATTTTATTTTTACACCCCTATACTCGGCCCCCCCCCAACCCACCCACCCCTACCCCAAAAAAAAAAAATTAAGTTTGTTTTTAAAAAATATTTTCAACTTCGAAATTTCAATTTTTCACCCTACCCTCCACCCCCCGCCAAAAAAAATATTTTCAACTTCAAAATTTCTTTTTTTCACCCTACCCTTGACCCACCCACCCACCCAACCCTACCAGCCCCCCCAAAAAAAAACAAAATTTAAGTTTGTTTTTAAAAAAATATTTTTAATTTCAAAATTTCATTTTTTTCACCCCTACCCTTGGCCCCCCCACCCCTACCCGCCCCCCCCCCCCCCCAAAAAAAAAATTTAAGTTTGTTTTTAAAAAATATTTTCAATTTCAAAAATTATTTTCTACTCTAGTAAAAATAAAAGATATTTTTCATTCATAAATCAAACACTAAAAATCTTTTCTAATCACTAACCAAACATGAGAAAATAAGTCAAAAATCAACTTGTTTTTCCAGGAAAACATTTTCCATGGAAAACATTTTCCTTCATACCAAACACACCCTTAAGATTTGAGCCATTTTTCATTTTTCAAATTAACTTAAGTTTTCAATCTTCAAGACTATTTTTAAAATATTCTTCCAATTTTACCCTTTAAGTTAGTATTGGAATTAGTTATTATAATTAATGTTTAATTATTTTTGACAATAATTAATAAGGGTAAAAATGAAAAATTATGTTCAATTTATATCCTAACCTACTTTTCTTAAAGAGTGTGAAACACCTCAAAACTAAAGTTAATATGAAATGGAGGGAGTATTCTATATAGGGATATTTCTACTGAAGTGCTGGTGCACTATATAGGCTATTGGAAATCAGATTGATTGAAAAATAAAAAACCACTCAACTGACCTATAAGTTTTCTAGCTGAATCTTTATTTTTTTTCAAGGGCGTTTCAAAAGAAGTTATATATAGATTTCTGTTGTAGCTTAGTCACGTCTTCGAATTTTAATGTGAAAAACACTTCTTTCTCTGAATAGGGAAGCTTTCTTTGCTAATTAGATTGCTAAGACTCTTCCTTTGAACTTCTTTTAAGGCGGATATCTTGTTGTGATAAAGAAGTCGGGACTCTTGGTTGAACTATTTTTTTGGAGGTAAGATACTGATAAATTTAATTGAATCTTCTACGTCACAGATCCCAGTCATTGTAGATGGGTTGTTGAATGCCTTTCTGCTTCGCATCTAAGAGGTTGTAGTTTATGGAGTCTTGAACACTGCTACTTATAAAATCAGTATAGCAATTTAGTTTGTGTTATTCATAGTAGAATATTTATTTATTATATTCAAATATATAAGAGAAGTTTGGAAGCATACGGGTCAATACATGAAAATATGTCCTTAAACTAACTCTTGAAAAGACGAAGAGTACACTTATTAAAAAATAAAAGGAGACATGAACGTTGAGATTTAAGGTGGGTCTTTCTTTGCTTTAAATATGAATGTAAGTTTTTCTTCAAAGAAATTGATTTCTCTTTGACTTGTATTTCTATTTTTTCAAAAAAAATTATTTATTTCCATTAAACAAATGAAATTATTTGAAGTGGAAGTATCCTTTGGTGTAAAGTAGATATTTCTGCATGGATATAAGATTTTGTGCCGTTTTGTTATTTCAATATTTACCTATGTTGCACGCCAATAAACTCTAATAGTTCTTCATCATCCTTTTTTCCTACGTGCTCACTTTGTATCCAGCAGTCAAAGAAGTGTTCTGTTATTTATTGAAATGATGATATAAATGAGGTTTCAGATAAGTTTGGTGCTGCTGCTCTTTCAATATTAGTGGATGCTGTGTTGCCGCCACTGCGGCTTCTCCAGGAAGAATTAAACTAAAGGTACTTCTTCTTTTTCATCTGATCATGAGTTTCTGTTCATTGTATAATGTTTAAGGCCTTCATTAGCATTTGATATCTTGAGTTAGTACTTGCTATGAAAAATCTATATGTTAATACTTACCGTTGGCTTCTTCCAATTGGCCTTTGAATGACTCCTTGGTTATTCTCACAAAGATATTGAATGTTTTATATGTTTCATGTCATATAATAAGTTAGTGTTAGTCTTCATGGTTGGAACTTTTACTTTCTTTGCATATTTGAGTTCATGTCCTGGTCCTCAGCAACTGGTTACCAATCTGAGCCTTTCACACAAGACATTTGGAAGACGATTTTCTCTACACAAATAAGTCTTGTGCTTCAATAACATTGACACGAACATACCATAGCCTAGGAAAATGGTACACTTTTTTGCGGATTTGGCTGGACTGCACTTACATATCTATTGGACTAGCTACATCTGTATGGAAAGGTTAAGGAAATGCTTCATCAGCTTGTGTACCAATCCACACAACAAGCATCAGTTCCCCCCTTTTTTTTTCCCTCCCCTTTCTTTTTTCTAGGCGATACTACTCTAGAGCCAATAGAGTATCTGGAGCAACTCGGGTTGGAAAAAGTCATCTTTCAATATATCCTTATCCTTGACCACAACATCCAAAACAGAAGATTGCATTCTTTCTTTAACAAAAGCAAATAGTACTGTATTCCATTCTGGACTTTTGATTTTTCTCGAAGTGTTGTGTCTCCTTTGTAGTTCCCAACTCTTACTTCAACATAAGGATCAAGACTTCCTGTGATATCTTTGGAAGGCAAACATTGTGCTTTCACGACTCTTACAAACAGGAATTGCATAGGCTCACCGAGGTCACAACTCACATGTGCTGAATGTTCTGCCACCTCGAGTAAACAGAGAAACAGAGAGATGAGATATCCAAACTGAAATTACAATTGCCTAATTTAGATGCCTACTTTTGCTATTTATCAAATCTAGCACTTCACGAACTGCACTTTCTTCCCCTTGTCCACGTTCTCGTCACCCAATTCCCACAACGAAATCAGTTAGCCTTGTTGATGGGGTTACTTCTTTTCAAAACCCCACTCTCCTGCTGAGTGTGTGTTCACGGTGGCTGCTGATGTGTTCTCCAAGTCAGCTTGTGGGGTCACAACAATACTCCCTTCCTGAAAAGGAACCTTGTCCTCAAGGTTCATAGAAGTCTCGGGAATAATATTGGCCATGTATCGGTCAGGTTCGAAGGAGTAACTTGTTGAACAGGTGTACCTATACAACGTTTGAGCATGGATATGTGAAATACTAGATGTATGCGAGCATCGTCAGGTAGTTCTATTTTGAACGCAACATCTCCAATGCGTTTGAGGATTTTGAAAGGCCCAAAATAAAGTCTTCCCAATTTAGGAAGCTGGTGAAGGCGAGCAGTGTTCTGGCGATAAGATTTAAGTTTGACATAGACCCATTCTCCCACCTGTCAGCAAGACTTTTCATTCGATTCTGTGCACGAGCTAAGTTAGCCTTAAGGAGAATGTACCGAGCCACGGTAGGTGGGTCTCTACCATACGACACTCGAAATGGAGTCATCCCAGCGGAGGACTGATATGCAGTGTTGTACCAGTATTCTGCCCAAGGTAAATATCGCGACCCATTTGGTGAGAGCATCAACGACAAAACAACGTAAATATTGCTCCACGCATTTGCTCAGAGCCTCAGATTGAGCGAATGAATTAATGAAATAAAATGGCACCAAATATTATCCTTAAACATGGGCTGGTGAAAGTAATCTTGTTATCATAATATCCAGTCAAAAAAGTAAAATTCAGTTATATTATTATATTAAATTGTATCAATGCAGGAAATAGATATGCTTGAATTTGACCCTTGGGAAGTAGATATTTATTCCCTGCTTAGTTTTTGATAAATAAATTACTAATCTATTAAATATGCTTACCCTTTTTAAAGTTCTAACTTGGTAGATCCAATAAATAAAATGGAAAAGATTTAGTTGTATAAAGTGGGAAAACAAGTCAACAATTGGGCTTACGATGAATAACTCAAGTGGTTGGCCTGCTTGTAAAGAAGAATAATAGCAAAATGAAATTGTTGAGAAGAAGGAGCTTGTTTATTTATTATAATTGAGAGAGACATTGATTTATTTACTATGCTCAACTAGAAAAGAAGTCATTTGTTAGAACCTGGTCCCCCCAAAAAGACCAAATGACCAAATTCATTGTCGCCAGTTTGTTTATCACTGACTTGGTAGAGCGCACTGGCATCTTCAAACTTTGACAAAGGACCAGTATTTGTAGTTTTCCCAGCAGAATTGATAACGGAAATCTTTCTACAATATGCATCGACGGAGGTGTCACGTTGAGGGAATTGTCCTGTACCCATTGGAGGGAAAGTAGGTCCTAAACTAAATGCCTCTCCACCCCATGCCGCCTTTGATGCAAAATTCTTTAATCCCCCTCCAAACAGTTCTGCTGGCCAATAACCAAGCTGTGTAGAATCAGAACCATAACGTAGCCACCAATTTCCATTTATCAAATCCTGAAAATTGATCCAAAATTCATAAATTATAATAATACTAATACTAATATTCATTATGTATGTATGTATGTACCTTTTGAATATAAAACCTCTCCTCGAATATATTTCCATCTTTGGAAACATGTGGGAATATATGGTCCAGGGGTATTTGTCCATTCACTATTATGAATCCTTTGCAACGTGTGTTGAAGCATTGAGTTGTGCCAGACTGTTTGATTTAACACTGGCCATTAGTTAACCAACTATGAGTAAAGATAATATTATAATTAATTGAATGAACCTTACTTTGAATAATACGAAAAATCGTGCACGAGTATCACCATAAAGAATTGGATCCACCTACATCAATTAATATTCATTGTCAATTCTTGATACTCTCTATGGAAATTGAAAATGATTTGGAACAAGCAAAGTTAAATAAACTTACACGCCAACCAGCTTGTATCTGGTCACGACCATTTTGTAACTTCACGACAGATGCACTCCATTGGTTATTTTGAACCTTTGGAGCGTAAATGCTCATCCACGCACCAGCTCCCGTAAACTTATTATTTTGGTCATCAGATGTTTCTTCTATAGCAAACTGAAATAAGATAACACATACATTGATCGATAACAATTTTATATGTGACTTAGATAATTAATCAAAGCAATTAATATAAGGATCGGGGTAAATTACGTGAAAGATGCCTTTAGCATAACTAGCATTAAATCGATCAGCATTTTGTTCTCTAATGAGATCTTCTTTAGTAGTTCTTCTTATAGGAACGGTTCCCTTGGGACAACCTCCATCTTTTAATATCTTGGCGGTGTTTCTCAATGTTGAGGGTTCTTCGTCTCTTTTTGTTAGAGAAAAAGTTGGTTTCATCTGCATAAAAATTTGAAGGAGTCATTTTTACTTTCATAGTTCAACAATAATGAAGTTCGTTTAAATAGATGTAGTACACATACCTGAGGATGATAAGTATGATTTTTTAGCAATGGATGATCAAATGCCGGCTGTTGATAGAAATCTACGCAATCATAGATATCTCCATATTCGGTCTACAAAATGATTATATATAGTATTTGTTATTAATTAATTTATTCCAATCTTTTTCTGTACTAAAAGGATATAATTGAAAGAAGAAAAAATTAGGTACTAACCTTAATAGTTTTAACTGCTGGCTTATTTAAAAGCTGTAATCTCCTCTCCAATGCTTCGTCTTCTTGCTTGGTTAAGCCCTCAGCTTTCTCATAATTAAGAAAAAACATAATTGCAATAAGAAATGATACAACTTTTAGATGCATCCGTGTGATCTTCATCCTATCAAAATTAAGAATTATACAAATAAATTAATTATTTAACTTATAATACAAAGAAAGAAGAGGAGAAGAACCTTTATATAAGAATCACAAAGGCATTTCATAACGGTAATTGATTTTCCTTAATTAATAATTAAATTGATTGATTCTTTTCATTGATTTTGTAACCATAATTTTGATTGATTTTGTAACCGTAATTTTGATTGATTTGGTAACCGTAGTTTAATTTTTTTCTTCTCATTGATTTTCCTTAATAAATTATATTGATTCTTCTAATTATTCTATCCGTAAATTAATTCATCATAATGGATTTCCTCATTGTTCTTACTTATATATGGAAACTTATCTATTTCCTACAAAAAATTAGCTAGTGGAAAGAGAAAATCTGTATTAATAAATGAGAGCTTATATCGTACAATAAAATGAATTCAATCTCTAATTGAGGTATATATATTAACGTACGCTACATAAAAAAAAAAAAAGATCTTTACTGATATTTAATTAACGATAATAGCTTAATTGTCACTAAAAATACAATGTAAATGTCCCTAAATTCTATAGCGATATTTGGATCCAATGACAAATGTCGATAAAGATTTTAGCATTCCTTGTTAATGTGTATATTTTATTGCCGCTAAAAACTATTTTTATTGTATAATGGTACAAAATATGTAATGGAAAAATCATTCCAAAATCATATATAAATATATATATTCATCACTTGATAAGAAACAAATAAAATGAAGCTAAAAGATTTTATTAAGTTTATTTTATGCCATTTTGGGCTAAGAACAATGTTTGAATAATTAATAAGATCATTATACGTGGTACACCGTTTCATTGAATCTTTCCAAATAATACTCTAACCGCAAAAAAAAAGGAAAGAAAAACATAAACAGAATAAATATGATGGTATATTTGTATAAGGTAATTACTTTCAGAATAATTTTTAGAATAGAAAACTAAAATTCATATTGTTTTCCATGACTTAAGATCTCATTTATTTTTATCAAAGATTGAGATGTCTGAATTCGAATATAAAAGATCAAAATGTTTGGTTTAAATATTAAGATTTATTTTTTATAAAAAAAAAATGAATGATTAAAATTGTTTTCTTTCGATTTCTGAGTATAGTTTATTTGTAGTTTTTTTTTAATGTAATAAATAAAATTCAAAAAATAATTAGCCATAATATCAATATATTTGGGAAAAAATCTCATTTAATAAAAATAAAATATTATATGATAAAAGTAAAATATTCAAAAGATATAAATAAATATTATATTTTGGATTTTAGAACTACCGGATTTCAAATGAAAATTATATACAAAGTAACAATGTAATCATAAACAAAATGTAAAAATTCAAATAAGTTATTAATCATTTAGGGTATGTATGGAAGGACACCCTGATAATTGGATTTTGTGTAATTGGTGTAATTACACTGTCTTGTCCTGTTTGGAAGGACATGTAATTACTTAGTCAGCAAATAATTGGTGTAATTGGCAGGGGGTAATTACAATCTACAATTCACAGGCAGAGGCTGTGAATTGTTGGTAATTACATAGTGTAATTACTACCTGATTACTTTTTCATTTTTTTTTAATTTCTATTTTTTTTTGTTTTAATTTTTTTTACTTCTATTATTTTAATTTCTTTTTATTATTCTAAAAAATTGTAAAAGTCTATTTTTTTATTTTATATTGTTATATTTCATTTTATTCTTGTTCTCAACCTTACTTTACGTGATTCTATGTAATTTTCTCGTATTATCTATTTCTTTATGTCATGTTTATTTTTTCATTAGCATAATTTTATTAGTACTCTAATTTTTAAATTAAAATAGAATTTATTGTTAAGTAAGGTTATAGACTTACGTTTTCTTTATTATGAAGAAATAAAAATAAATCATATTTATTGCTATGTTGAAATTTGTTATAAGAGTATTATGTTAAATTTTTTGTTTTGAATTTATTACTTATGTTATATTTTCAGTTTCATTTGTTTTAGTAATATTGAATTTACATTGCACGTCATTTTTTAATTAGACTTGACAGATTATATTTTTGTCAAACATTTAACAATTTATGATATTTTATTTATATATTACTATTCTTTTTTATCAAATATGCATTTCACAATGTTCTTAGAAACTTCATACTTTTAGTTGTTACGATCAATTCAATTGAAATATATTAATTTGAAAAAATATAAATCAATTATTTTTTTCATAATATTAGTTAGAGTAAATATGTTTATTAATTAATATATTTTCAAAAAAGAATATATATCTTAAATATTTAATTTAATGTCATTTATAAAATTTCTTATTTGTCTAGTATAAATTTAAAATGATTAGTTTTTATTTTTAAAATTTATTATAATTTTATGTTTGTAATTGTGCATCCAAACAGAACATGTGTAATTACACTGTGGCATCCAAACAAGACATGTGTAATTACAGTGCAATTACACTGTGGCAACCAAACAGGTCAATGTAATTACTTGATTGTGTAATTACTAGGCTGGTAATTACTACCCTAGTAATTACACCAATTTCAATTACCTGATGGCTTTCCAAACAGACCCTTGATGAAAAATTACCCAACCAAATAAAAACCTGTCCACTTTAAATGCTCATAGATACGAGAATTTGAATAACTAACTGCAAAGCAAATCAGTTCAAATTCTATGTCCAAAAAATAGAAAAATAATTCAAAATGAAAGTATTTCCTCTTCTTTGCATTAGCTGATGCAATTCCGATTATATTATTACAAGCCCAAATTTGATTTGAAACGCACTTTGACTCCAACCGTAAGTTCTTCACGCAGTTCATCATTTGTAAATCATAGTTTTTTGTTAACAATTGTGAACATCACCATTCATAACAAACGAGAATTACGGCTTTAATTACCTAACAACACAGAGTTTCTAGTCTAGTCACTTCTGCTGACAGCTAGTAACCAGTTAAAATTTGAATAAAACTCTTACATTTATACAGTTCTTTTGAGTCCCGAAATCTACCTATCCTGCCTATGAATTCCTTTTTGCTCTCTGTGTTATAACTTACTCCTTTTGCACATTTACTCCTCTATATATTTTCCAATTCCCCACTCTCCAAGTGTGATACCTGATCAATTCCAATTGCTTGTATCTGTATGTGAGTCCACTGCATGATTGTTTCCTTTACTTTCTGCGTCCATACACATCGACCAAATAAATGGACTGTTGTCTCACCCTCATGTGTGTCACTCTCCATTTTCCTCCTCGATGTGCATCTTCATTAACCTTTCCTTAGTAAGGAGTCTGCCCAGTGTAGCTAACCACAATATAAACTCGTGCCTTGGTTGTGCTATACTATTCCAAATTAGTGCAGTAGTTTCC
Source organism: Solanum commersonii (assembly GCA_029007595.1). Lineage (NCBI taxonomy): Eukaryota > Viridiplantae > Streptophyta > Magnoliopsida > Solanales > Solanaceae > Solanum > Solanum commersonii. The sequence goes on from JAJTWQ010000011.1 coordinate 2,536,545, forward strand.
TAAGGTCTTTGTCGCTCAATGATGGCAAAACAACTTCTGGTGATAGAGTATCTCCCCCCCACCACCACTGTTAGGTTGTATCTATCTTGGATATACCAATGCTTCATTTCATTCTTCAATCACTACTAGAAATAAGCTATTTACCGACTACAAATCCCGACTACAAATATGTAATCAGAAATCTGGAAAATTTTCCGACTACTTTAATCGGTACATTAAAATTTATATTATTTTAATTGTTTTAAAATTTTACCGATAATGATTTCAACTACTGAAGTCGTAAGTTTTATGAAATAAAGTCAACAAAAGAATTGACTAGTGTTCCGATTACAGTAGTCGGTACTTTGTTAAAATAATTTTAAAAAAAAATTAATTGGCGACTACTGTAGTAGGCAATTTTACTATATTTTTTAATTAAATATTAATTTAATTTTTCGATTACAGTAAAGTAATAGTGAAGGTCCCTACTTCGATCCTAGGCATCAACATTTACTTTTAAAATATTTTTTTAGTTAGTAAATTCTGACCCATATATTGTAAAATTGTTTAATTAAGAGAAAATTGACTAGTGTTCCGTTTTTTCACTAACATTAATTAAAAAAGAAAACATTAATTTAAAAAGAGAAAACTACTCTAAAGGTAAAGTAATAGTATTCTAACCTATTTTTTCACTGACCGTGTCTCTAAAATTACTCTGTAAACTCTTTCTCCATCGATTCTTTTCACTTTGGTTGAGGACAAATCGTTTCCAGAATCTAAAAGCAAATCATTTCCAGAATCGTTTGAAAGAGGTAATGTAAACTCTTCTCCTTTTTCGGGTTTCAATTTGGTTGAGGTACTGTAAACTCTTCTTCTTTAGGGTTTATATTTGGTTGAGGTACTGTAAAGACTATTACTGTTTAGTAGGGTTTCAATCAGGTTGTTTGAATTAGAAAATTGTTTCAAAAATAGATGTAGTAGTTGCAACATATGAATGTCTTCCTCAATTAGGCATTTTCTTGCGTTTGTTATGGTTTCTCTTTGCGTTAAAATATATCCTCGAGCTTAGATATATTTATTAGTTCCCTGAAGTTTCAGTTTGAATTATATATTACATAGGTTGTAGATTCAGCATACAAGAGCCAATATTTGAGAGTTACTTTGGTTTAAGTTTCCGGGTTCAAAACATGTTTAATTTTGTGCAACTCAAGGCAAGAGATGAATTGCTCGACAAATTCAAAGCTCGTTTACAAGCTGCATCTGATTGGTCAGCGATTGTACAATAATTAATTATAATCATATCAATTTTGTCATGGAATTGAAAAAGCAATTAGATATAAAGGTGATTAGCATATAGAGTATATTTCATGTTCTCTATTTTCTTCTTGTTTTTTCTTATTTGAAATCAAAATATAATTGCAGACATTAGTTTATTACTTGTAACACATGAATAACAAAAAGTGTAAAAGAGCAATAGTTCTAGTGCAGCTGCTCACCATATATTCATGTTTTGATCATAGGAGTAAAACATTAGTATAGGCAGAGTAAATTAATATTCAATTTTTTTTAAAAGGAAGAAGAGTAGTAGTGAGAAAAAGGCACTTGAAGCAGAAGAATGAAAAGAAGACAGATAGAGGTGGCATATTTGTCTCCTAAGTCCTAACTTTGAGTGTAAGTATTCTGTATATTACATGGGATATGGGGGAAATGAGTTCTGTTTGTGGTTTTAGTTTTAGTGATTATTATATTTTGAGCATAGGAAACTGAGCAAGTTTCTCAGTGAGATTCAAGAAAGATTGGAGTTGTGGTGGAGAAGAAATGACTTTGAATAATCAAAGTGTACAACTCATAGGATCATGAGGTTGAATATATATGTATATATATATATATATATATATATGTATATATATATGTAGTAACTTCTTGTTATGTATGATCATGTTTGTTTATAATACATATGTGATAGCAATACATCTCTGTCATGTACTGCTGCTGGGTGGTGTCAATTTGGTTGTTTTTGTTTTGACATGAATGAAAGAAAATACATCTTGTTTATGATGCATTATATTGAAAGAGTTTTAGTATGAACATGGGAGAAAACAGATAGATGCTCTGTGCTGGTCCTAATTTTTAGGGTTTTAATTTGGTTGAGGTACTGTAAAGTCTCTTCCTCTTTAGGGTATCAATTTGGTTGAAGTACTGTAACTCTCCTACTCTTTAGTATGTAATTTTTCTCCAGGAACGATCAACAAATTAGAGTTAATATATGCTTAATTTTCTCTACAAAATTGGATTGCTAGTTTGTTTAGTTAAATTCTCAACTTCTTAAATTTGTGTAGATGGAATTTGCACATCGTAAATAGATGTATGATAGAACTCATCCTAATCGTGCGGGATTGAGGGTGGAATTTATAAACGGGGTTAAGAAATTTATTGCAAAGGCGAAAACTAGAAATGATTTTCTTATAGAAGGCACAATTAGGTGTCCTTGTGCCAAATGCAAGTGTATCAAGTTATTGAAACCAGATAAAGTTGAATTTCATATTTTGAAGAATGGATTTATGGATAATTATTATGTATGGACTGTTCATGGAGAGAATGACGCCAATGTAGCTAGTGTTGATTTTCAGAATGCTTTTGATGGTGTGGATAATCCTGTAGAGAATAATAATGTTGAAAATTCTCGATTCAATGAAATGTTGAGGGATGCTTTTGGGATGTTCCCAGGGGTTCAATCAGAACCAAATGATGAGGCTAAGCGCTTCTATGGAGAGTTAACTGAAGCTAGTCGACCATTATATGAAGGTTCAATGCATTCAAAGTTGTCTGTTGCTGTTAGATTGCTAAGTATAAAGTCAGATTATTCAATTTCTCAAGCAGGAATGGATTCTATCATTAGGCTTATGAATGAGCTTGCCTAAAGATTTCTACACGACAAAGAAGATGGGTTCTAAGTTAGGGCTTTCATCAGAAAGGATTGACTATTGTGAAAAAGGTTGCATGCTATTTTATAAAGATGATGTAGCTTTAGAAAATTGCAAATTTTGTAATCAAGCTCATTATAAGGAAGTCACAAATGTCAAAAGGAAGAAGGTTCCGGTGAAGTCAATGCATTACTTACCCCTTATACCTAGGTTAAATAGGTTATACGCATCAATGAGCTCTGCTCCTCATATGAGATGGCATTACGAACATAAAAAGCCACCTGGTGTTCTATGTCATTCATCAGATGGAGAAGCATGGAAGCATTTTGATAGAGTGTTTCCTGACTTTGCTAGTGAACCTAGAAACATTAGGTTGGAATTATGTAGTGATGGATTCACTCCATTTGCGGTCTCTGCGGCACCATATTCATGTTGGCCAGTATTTGTTACGCCATATAATCTCCCCCTGAGTTATGTATGGCAAGTCCATATTTGTTCCTAACTTGCATTATTCCAGGTCCAAACAATCTAAAAAATTTGATTGACATATACATGCAGCCTTTGATCGATGAGTTAAATTATTGTGGAATCAAGGTGTGGAAACATATGATGTATTCCATAAACAAAACTTCATAATGTGTGCTGCTCTGATGTGGACTATAAATGATTTTCCTGCTTATGGAATGCTGTCTGGGTGGTCAACTGCTGGTAAGTTAGCTTGCCCATGTTGTATGGAAGACACAAAAGCATTCAGATTAAAACATGGAGGTAAGAACTCATGGTTCGATTGTCACTGTCGATTCTTGCCAAAAGATCATGAATTTAGGAGAAATACTAGTGCATTTATGAAGAACCAAACTGATTTTGAAGATCCACCGGCAACTTTATTGCCTGAGGAAATGTGGCATAGAGTTAGGGATTTACCTAAGGTAACAGACTCTTCATCATCTAAGATACCTGGTTATGGTGTTACACATAATTGGACAAAACAGAGCATATTTTGGGAGTTACCTTATTGGAAGCATAACCTTCTTCGCCCTAATTTGGATGTCATGCATATTGAAAAAAACTTTTTTGACAACATATTCAATACTGTGATGGATATCAATAACAAGACAAAATATAATTTGAAGGCTAGGATGGACTTAAAAGAATATTGCAGGCGAAGTGAGTTGTACTTGACATACCTTAACAACAAGATTCAGAAGCCCAAGGCAAGTTACACATTCACTTTGGATGAGAAGAGAGAGATTTGTGATTGGGTCAAGAATTTGAAGATGCCTGATGGATATGCTTCAAACTTATCTAGATGTGTTGATATGAAAGAAGGAAAGTTGATGTCTATGAAAAGCCATGATTGTCACATTTTTATGGAATCTTTGATGCCTATAGCATTCAAGTCCTTACATGATAGAATATGGATACCCATCACAGAAATAAGCCTTTTTTTCAAAGAATTATGCTCTAGCACATTGAGGGTGGAGAACCTAAATTACATGGAGAGTAACATTTGCCTAGCTTTAAACAAGTTGGCAAAAATATTTCCTCCTGGCTTTTTCAATGTAATGGAACATCTCCCTATTCATCTTGTGCATGAGGCACGACTTGGAGGTCCTGTTCAAGGTAGATGGATGTATCCTTTTGAGAGGTAAGAACTTTAAATTATTTTTCTTTTTGTTTGAATTTTTTTTGAAAAAATCGTCTAAAAGTCACAATTTACAGGATTATTGGCAAAAGTAAAAGGACCATAAAAAATAGATGGAGAATAGAGGGAGCGATGCGTGAAGCATATCGGGCCAGAGAAATGTCTAATTTTGATTCATATTATTTTGAAAGTGATGTGCCATGTTTGAGAAATAGACCCAATCGACATGACGATGGAGGAATTATCGATCATTTGGCACCACCCTTTTCCATATTTAATTATCCAGGAAAAGGAGGTCCAAAATATACTCCAAAGCGAAAGTTAACTGAGATGGAGCTAAAGTCAACTACAACACATGTATTATTGAATTGTCCTGGGGTCCAACCTTATCATAGGTACATATGTATATATATCCTACTTCTAAAAAAAATTCATCATCCCTTTAACTAATTTAAGTTGTTATTTTGTCGGACAGTTATTTTGTTGGTACATATGGGAATGATGTTGTTTATTCTAGGTTTTCAGACTGGTTCAAAGAACATGTAAGTGTTACCTAATACTAATAAGTATTTGCTGATCAATTATATGTATTTTTAGAATTCTAAATTTTCTTTAATTCAATATAGGTTCATAATCCAGTTAATGTCGTGGATGTCGTAAATGTCCAATTTTTACATGATATTTCTTGAGGACTTGATCATAGAGTTAGAATAATGTCTAAGTACTTCATCAATGGGTACAAATTTCATACAGAAGAATGGTCCAAAGGCAAGAAAACCAATAATAGTGGGGTGTGGGTGAAAGGTGAGGGGGATATTGATTATTATGGTGTGCTTCAAGAGATAATAGAACTCGAGTATGTTGTTGGTTGGCCAAAGAAAAAGCTAGTGATCTTTCGGTGCAAGTGGTATGATCCTGATTCTAGTGGTACAAAGGTGCATCCTCAATACAAAATAATTGAAATTAATCACACGAGGCAATATCATTTCTATGATCCATTTATCATTGCACAAAATGTGAAATAAGTGTATTACGTTCCTTATCCTTTGTGCAAGAATAAATCTTCGTGGCACGTAGTTATAAAAACAAAGCCCGTGGGGAGAGTGGAGGTTGAGGATGCATTGGATGTAGCGTATCAAAATGATATATCAAGTGTTGAAGCAATGGTGGATGACGAATTAGCAGGTGAATTGCAGCATAGTGAAGGCATCTATGAAGAATTTGATGCTATCGTCCTTCAATCAGATTTGAATAATTATGGGGAAGGAACATCCAGAGTTAACGAGGAGGAATCCCAAACTGATGAATATGAAACAAGTGATGAGGAATTACTTGAAGAAAATGAAATAAGTGATGAGGAAGAATTTGATAGTGATTATGAATCTAATGAAGAAGATTGACTTGTTTGATTATTTTTTTCTGATTGAGCATTCCTATATTGGAAGTGCTTCTGTTTTATCATGATATGGATGTGTAAGCTTTAGATTTTTTCTTCTTGTGGTTATAATACTATGTTCATTTAAGGTCATGATTGCCAGTTTCTTGGCTATTCTTGTTGGACTCATTATGCAGCCTTGTCTAGTTTATTGTGACAAAAAGAAATGGTTAAGTTTCTCTATTAGCTCTGATCTTGTGGAACTACAGACCAATTATCATCAGGTTGTTGAGGCTTAAAGTGATTAGACTCATTTTAGCTTAAGAATGATTTGTGCTAATCTCTATTGCATTAGACTCATTTTAGCTTCCTTATAGTTGAGCATTAAAACTGAAAAACTTGATCCCTTCATTCTGCTTTAGTGAGAGAGTGTTGTGTTAAACAACAGGTTTGGCTCTGTCTATCAAACTAAATCAGTAGTATCTGTTTTCTTTGGGCGAGTAATAATTTATTTTGGAGAAACAAGTAGTTGTTAAGGCATAAGCTTCACAGGTAAACTTTCTTTTGCTGTTAAAGCATAAGCTTCTCCTGATTCTTGTCTACATTTGACTTGCAAAATTTGTTCATTAATTAGTGTTTAGACTTCACTTCCAAGTTGAAACATTGTGCATACTAAAGTTGTGTGATATGGTTGTTTACAGTCTGATAAAATTTGTACTTTGTTATAAGTTAGGACTTAACAATGTTTAGCACCTCTCTATCTTATAACAACAACAACATACTCAGTGAAATCTCACAAGTTGTACTTTAAATATCATAGTTTTACTTTCACAATTTGTTATCAAAGCACTTTCATATTTTTCTTGCTTTATTCCAGTGTATCATTGTGCATATTTTAAGTATCTTTTCAGGCAATGAAGAAGACATCTGGAAAGCGTCGAAAGCATACAAATAAGAGGAAACAACACGATTCTCAACCAGCTTCACTGCCACCTACAAGTCACTCCAGCCAGCCAGATGTAGGTCCTCTTAAGGAGAATTCATTGCCACCACCCATTCCTCCTCAATCAAGTTCACTGCCATCTGTCGCTCCTACTCAACAACATTCACGACCATCTGCTATTACTCATATGTCGACATCATTACCCCCTAGTTTTCCTCCTCTGTCGACCTCATTACCATTTTCATTTTTAGTGTACCACCATGTGGGCCTATCCAAAATAACTCCACAGCTTCTCATGGCAGGAGTACAAGTCTTCCTAATAATATTGTTCCCACACCTCGTATAAATTCTTCTTCGAGCTGTCATATCAGTCAAAAAGGCAGCTCCTCATCTCTGCTTCCATCATCAACTCAAGCTGTATCTCCAGCATCATCGACACCTAGTATATCTAGGTCAAATATTGGAGGCCCTGTACAAGCATCACCATCTGTGATCAGTAGTAGTAGTACTACACCTGCTTGTGCAAAGACTCAATATGCTGGAGATATCAGAGAATATGATGCTTTTCATAGGCTAATTATCACCCCCGATGAGGATGGGTAAGTTATCCTTATGTTATTTTTATGTTATTTTTAATTTGGTGAATGTACTTCTTACATGAATTAAGTTTAATGCAGGTTTGCGCCATATTATCTTGGCTCACGCATGGTTGCAGAATCTATTACACCATTCTTCGATGATGCTTGGGGTAGATGGAAAGAATTTCCCTACAATATCAGAGAACAAATATGGAATCAATTTAAGGTACAAATAAAACTTGTTCTTATGTCAATTATCAAATATTGAATTTTGAATGTAATGACATTTTTTATGGTGCAGACGAAGTGTGTATGGCAGCCATGTTATGAGAATAAAATAAATTCCATTTTTGAGAAGAATGCTCGTATACGAGTTACTGAAATGTTGTTTGTAGCTCGAAAAAATAATGAGAAGCCCAGTTGGCTACGAGCAGATATATGGGTTAAATTTTTGGAGAAATGGAACACTCCTGAATTTAAGGTGAAGTGTGAGCGAGCAAAGGCAGCTCGGGCCTCCGTAAAGGGTGGCTCTTTACACACCGAGAGGTTCTATGAGTTCTGTGACCCACAAATGAAAAATGGTAATTTTTTAATTGAATCTCCTTAGTTTTAACTAAATGTGATTGAACTTCATATAACTTTAATTGCATACAAAGTTAAAGGGTGCAGAAGTGTCTAATTCTGAGGTATTTGAGGAGACGCATAAGAAAAGAAATAAGGATGGTACAAGGGAGAATGGATAGAGCCACGTGCAGAGGAGACATTTGTAAGTTATTACTTCAATACTATTTCATTTAACATAATTTTAGAATCATAGATCATCAATGGCAATAAATCAGAAAAGAAAAGCTGCAATTCGCCTCATCTCAATGGCAATAATCTAATGTTGCTTATAATTCGATCATCGTATAATTTTGTTGTAGTTACTATTCAGTATGCTTTGTCATGACTTGTGTAGTATTTTACCTTGTGTAGTTCTGACTACTCAATAAAATATGTAGCTCACAAGTTATTCTAGTTACTGTCAGTATGTTTGTTAACTGCCACTCCAAATGAGCAATCTTTACTGCAATTTGGACTAGTATTTACTATTCAGTATAGTTGACTAATGTAGTAATTGACAAAAGATATGAAGTAGCTACTCTCATGATCAGTTTAAGGGTATAGTTAAGAAGTGTTGACAAAGACAAGTTCCTTGGTGTCTAATGTATCAACTCATCCAGAAATTGAAGATGTTGAAACTTCAATTTCTTGAAACAAGAATTATGAGTCGATGGGGTTATTATATTATCAGGAAGGTAGTTGTCTTGAAAGACCTTTTGTTGTTTATCGAAAACAGAGTACTCTAGCATGAAACAAGAAGGGAAATAGTACGCCCGGTTCACCAAGTTCTACCACTGCAGGGCCCAATCATACTCAAAAGAAGAGTTTGATCCTGGCTCAGAAGGAACACTAGCTATATGCTTAACACATGCAAGTCGAACGTTGTTTTCGGGGAGCTGGGTAGAAGGAAAAGAGGTCCTAGCTAAAGGTAGCTTGTCTCGCCCAGGAGGTGAGAAGAGTTGAGAACAAAGTGGCGAACGGGTGCGTAACGCGTGGGAATCTGCCGAACAGTTCGGGCCAAATCCTGAAGAAAGCTATAAAGCGCTGTTGTTATTCATTTCAACGGGTAAAATAAACTCGTCTACATCGAAAAATGGATCAAAAAAACAATCTTGATCTTGATTTTCATGAGAAAAGGTGTGTTCAACACCATAGTTGAAATCAAAAAGAAGTTGTTGCATAGTCATCATTTCTTTTGGGTTGAATTCTTCAACATTTGGTTCCAATTTAGTAGCAGAAAAGTAGCTAACACTAGCCATTCTTGAATATTCAATAACACACCCTTTACAAGCAAAATACAAATTGAGCTTAAGTAACAAATAGCATAGTACTAGTAGCTTAAATTAGTATAAGAACATGAAGTGGTTAGTTTAAGAAAGATAGAATTAGTTTAAGGATAAATACATTAATTGAGATGACAAGCTACGAAAGTTACATACTCAACATTTTGCAAGTTTGTTAGATGAGGTTAATTAGGTTAGAGGGAAGTTGTAGGTGGCACAATAAGCTAAAACAACAAGAGGAATTAGAAATTGATAAGGGATTTAAAAGGGTGAGCTACTTGACAGAAGTGATGTTGATTCAAAGAAGAAAAACAATTTGGTTGAGACTAGGGAATGATAATAATCAATATTTTCATTCCAGTCTCAAATAGAAAAGGCTTCGAAAAACAATTCTCAGTTTCAAGATGAGAACATCCAGATGCAGACTTAATCTGAACAGATCGCTACTATATTTGTAAGGCATTTTTCTCAATTATTAGGGGAAAGGGAAGTTGGACAAAAACAAAAGGCTGAAGAAGTGTTCTTAAAATATGGAAATCAGTTATCTATATATCAATTGGTGTAACTACTTGAAACTTTTACTAGAAATGAGGTAATAAAAGGTTGTATTAACAAAAGTGCGGGATTTGATGTTTATAATAGTGGTGTCTTTAGAGATGCTTGAGATGTAGTAAGGTATCTAACTCTTTGATTTTCTTGCTACTCATCAAGACATCCATAGCAGGCTCCCTTTTTATGTATCTTACCACCTTGAGGGCTGCCTCCATATGTGATTTCTTTGGAATCCTGCAAAAACTGGCTCAAAGTTTGAACTGCAAATCCAATGTCAGGTCTGGTTAAGGTTAGATACAATAACCTTCCAATTAACCTTTGGTATGAACCTTTATCTATTAATGCTGGATCATCTGTAACTTCCATTGCTTCATCTAGTATGGTAGTTGCCAGTTTCAAATTGTTATCCAGTGGTGTCCAGGATTGCTTAGCACTAGTCAGTCAGTCCCATTACTTCTATCAATTTCAAAGTGTATTTCCTATGATTCATCGAAATTCCCTTATCAGACCTGCTGAACTCTATTCCTAAGAAGTATCTCAGGACTCCAAGTTCTTTAATCTTGAACTTAGCATGTAACTCTTGCTTTGTCTGCTCAATCAACATCAAGTCATTACCAGCCACAGGCATATCATCCACATATACCAAAATCACCACAATTTGTTGATGGTGTCTCTTGATAAATAATGAATGATCTAGGCTGCTCTACATAAAACCAAGATCAACCAGTGGATCAATTAGTTTGACATTCCGTTGTCTACTTGTCTGCTTTAATCCATACAATGATTTTACTAGCGTACAAACTAATCCTGAAGTCTCCCCCAGGCTAGAAAAACCCTCAGGCAAGGACATGTAAACTTCCTCATTCATATCACCTTGAAGGAAAGCATTGAATACAACCAGTTGATGGATATGCCACCCAGAGACTGCGGCAGTGGTGCCAGGACCCATGTATTGTTTGCCTCAAGTGCTTGAATTTCCTTCTTGATAGCAGGAATCCATTTGGGGTCTGAGCAGGCTTCCTGATAGGAATGGGGCTCAGTGACACAAGAAAAAACAAACAATTCGTATTGATAGTTAGATGATAGGTTAGCATAGCTCAAATAAAGGATGGGCTGTTGATGCAGAGACAATATTCGTGGCAAAATCATTCATCCAAGTAGGTTGCTTTTGAGGAGTACCAGGAGGTGAGACCTGCTCCTATGGTAAAGGTTCAAGCATATGGGAAGGTCTAGCAGCATTATCATCAAGGAAATCAACAGAGGTATCTAGGAATATAGCAGTAGAAGGTGATGGTATCTGGAAAGGAAAAGTATCCTCTTTAAAACTGGCATCCATGGATATAAAAAAACATTTGCAGTTAAGCTATACAACACATATCCTTTTGTGACTTCAGAATATACCATATGAACAGCAGGTATTGCTCTAGCTTCAAACTTATCACCAATTGGTAAGCATTTAGCATAGAATAAACAACCAATGGTTCTGAGATGAACAATGGACCCCTTACAACCATGAAATACCTCAAAAGGAGACGGCCCTTGGAGTGCTGCAGACGGCAACCTATTCATCATGTAAACAGCACCAAGCACACAATGTCCCCAGAACTTGAGAGGTATTGAACCCTGAAATCTGATAGCTCTGGCAAGCTTTAGAATATACCTGTGTTTTCTCTTAACCACCCCATTTTGTTGTGGGGTGTACACACAAAATTTCTGATGGACTATACCAAGGGAGGTAAATAAATCATGACAAGCAGAATTTACAAACTCAGTTCCATTGTCTGATCTCAACATTCTTACCCTTTTTCCAAACTGTGTACTAACTAGTTGAAAGAAAATTTTCAGCACTACTATGACATCACTTTTAAGCTTCAGCAAATATATCCAAGTCATACGAGAATGATCATCAACAATTGTCAAGAACATTTTATAACCATCAAAAGCGGAAACATGAAATGGTCCCCATACATCCAAATGCAACAAATCAAAAATAGAGGAAGATCTAGTCTCACTAGCAGCAAAAGATAATCTAGTTAGTCTAGCAAGGGGACAAATTTCACACTTGTCCGGTGCCCTTTTACATTCAGTAGAATCAATTTTAAACAAATGATTCATTGTTCCTAAGGAGGCATGGCCCAACCTTCTGTGCCAAAGAAGAATGTCCATTTTTGTAGCTGTCATCCCTTTTATTGAGTGATTAGTTTCATTCCCTCTATGTTTCAGCAAATAGAGTCCCTCCTTTTCTTCACCAATCGCCAATACCTTCCCATTTGAGAGGTCCTGGAATAAAAATTGAACTGAGCACCGAAGCTCCTTAGTTATCTTGGACAGTGGAAGTAGATTGTATCTAAAATCTGGAATGTATCACACATTTTTCACAGACTTGCCATCCATTAAGTCACAACCACCAATCAGAGTTAAGCATCTCTTTGTGGGAAATCATATGATTAGACGCACCAGCGTCTATTATCCATTCCCTATTATTATTATGAATACAAGAAGCAAACACATGCCCTGTAATGGAACCTTCAAGCACAGGAGAAGTAGAGATATCACCTCCCATGTTTGCTGAATCAAACACCGTGCACATGTTGTAGGAAGACTCTGGTACATCTGCCTTTGGCATGGGCTTCCTGAACTGATTAGTGTGTGAAGAAGTATCCACAGGCTTCATCATCTGTTTGTGCTGAGGTTGAGAGGGATTGGAAGAGCCTGAGAACCTGTGCCAATCACCATTCCTGGAGAAATCAGGACCTAGGTCATTGTAAGAGTCAACATAAGCAGCTCGAGCTGGGGATCCATCATAGTATGAACGATTGTCGTCAGTCCTCACATTGTGAGAATGATTTCAAAATTCACCTCCTCGATCACCTCCTTTCTCATTAAAACCTGAATTGGGCCCAAACTTCCTTTTGAACTTGAAGTTAGGAGGATACCCAATCTGCCGATAACAATCAACCTTCGCATGACCCATCAACTTGCAGTGATCACATTGAACATTCCAATCCTTTTTGAATTTGTTAGGATCATGGCAGGAAGTCATAAGAGCAGCAACCTCCAAATTCGCAGTTGGTCCTGCAGAATTAGCTATGATTCTTTGGCTTTCCCTTTCAACCATCATTGAATAAGCCTGATTGACCGAAGGGATTGGGATCAGTATCAGGATCTGGCTTCGAGCCTGCTCATAGGATTCATTTAGATCCATTAAGAACTGCAATTACTTCTGTCTTTCATAAACTCGACAAAATCTCTTGATCATGCACAATCACAACCAGGAAGAGGGTCGAGACAATCAAATTCTGCCCAAAGTAATTGCAATTTTTTAAGTTACTCAGCTATAATGTGTGTACCCTGCACCAAGTTAACAAACTCCCTGTGTAATTGAAAAATTCGCAAGCCATACGCTTTGTTGAATCGGTCCTTCAGATTGTTCCAAACTGCCAATGCATCTGTAGTATAAACGATCTCACTCAACAACTCCTATGAAATGCAGTTCATAATCCATGAAAGGACAATTGCATTGCATTGCTCCCACAAATCAGTCAAATTAGGACCATAACTATCTTTCGTGCACTTGCCATTAATGAGACCCAATTTGTTCCTTCCGAGTATGGCTATACGCATCGAACGGCTCCAGACAGAATAGTTTTCATATCCGGTAAGCTGAATCGAGATCAATACCACTCCAGATGTATCTGAAGTATTTAGAAAAAGAGGATGATTATGGCTGAGTTTTTCCGGCAATTCATTATCAACAGTAGCTTCCATTACTGTCTTCTTCAGCTTCAATCGCACCTAACGCTTCTTGATCTAGACCATATCCATGGCCATTAGCTCTGATACCATGTTGTGAATTGAGAATATTGCATATCAAAAGCTAAGAAGATTCCAGAAGGAGACAATTTCTTATTGATTAACTGTGAATCTATACAATGTAAGTTAAAATGAATGAGGCTACTTTTCTACATTATATACACGTCTTAGTTGGTTGAAATGACTTACTAACTAATCTAACAACTTTCTTAGAGTTAGTTACAACTAACTTAACATCTTCCGAATGGTTCAAGTCACAGCTCCTTTCTCTTTATTATTCAATAGACGTTGAACTCATTGCGACTCAACAAATAAGATAAAGTTGATAGTGCACTTATGTTGGGAATAATCCTGCTAAGTAACTTGATTCATTTGATAGATGAGAGGAAAGAGTTTTGTTTGTCTGAGGCTGTTGTGTATTTCATTAAAGCAATATAGTGAAGAATTCAAATGCCCAAACTTGTACTTTCTGCTACAAAGTACCAAAACCTAAAGTCCTCTTTGAAGTAAATATTATTCACATACTTAAGAGAAAATTTGTAATGAATTTTGACTGTTTTTTCAGCACTTAGATTGATTTTGATCTCAATACTACTATGTGATTTAGTTGTATACTACTTATAAGATGTAGGAGTTGCTGCGAAAAGGTAATGTAAAACATTGATGCTCGATTTCAGTTGGGATAGATATCATAGATGTTAGGAAACAAAAGAACACACATACATTTATTCCATCTTTGTATCAATCAGAAGGAAAATTCCATCCAATAAATTTAAAAATCCCATCACAGACTCTGCGACTCACCTGCTGTGGAAGTCCATAATTTGTCTGTTCAAGTTTGATTTTCACATCATGGCCTGTCATGTACAGAAAATGCTTAGGATCAGATTTGTTTATCATCATCAAACGGAGTACCCGAGACTCTACCTAGAGTACACACCTTGAATTTCATCATCAGCAACACATAATGCAGCCTTTCTACTATCAAGCAACAATTTAACTCTTTTGTTTGCTATATAAGGTAATGTAAAAATTATATTTGTATGATTTGAAAGTTGAATGAAGTATATTTCAAAAGGTGTCTTTCACACTGAAAGCTGGCGATGAAAGGTTTAGACATGCAATGAAAGCTGGCGATATTAGTGCATGAATTAGTATTATTTATATTGTTGATATGCTCGATATTAGAAATTTTGATTCTATTAATATGATTGATCTGCTACTCGGTTGATTTCCAAGTTTGTGTGCCACCATTTTGTCTATTGGATATCACCATGTTTCTCTTCCTCTTTCCTTCTCTTTGGGGTTGTGACTACATTGCCTAGATGTAGGGGCAAGAAGGACGCAACAACAACTTTGTTTAACTTGTCAATACTTCATGAAAACAAGGTCCGCATTGTGCAGGCGGGTGCTGTTAAGTTTCTCGTATAATTGATGGACCCTACTGCTGGGGATGGTTGACAAGGTTGTTGCTGTTTTATCAAATTTCACAACCATTCACGAGGGAAGAGCAACAACTGGTCGGGAAGACTCTTGATGATGATCTCAAATGCTGTTTCTTGATAATGATTTCAGATGCTTTCCAAGAATTGACTTTTGATTGCTCCTTTCAGGTAAGACTGCTATGATTTTATAAAGTGCAGCTCTCCTGTTCGATACATTCGATTCACTGTCTCATGATTCTTTCAGTGAATTTGTGGAGTATATGATGTAATTTTGGAGTTCCTTTTATATAACAGAACTTAGTTGTGTTTTTAAATTTCAAAGTCAATTATTATAGGCAAGTTTCAAATATTAATTGTGATTATAGTATTTCAAACAATTTCTTGATTAGCATTTATGTGTAATAGTGACGGTTAAAACTAGCCTGATATCTAAAATGAAACCGTTGTATTAAATCACGGAAGATTATGGCGGTTTCTAAAAACTGCCGTAATATGTTAAATGAAACCACTGTATTAAAGATTATTACAGTTTTTTAAAACCATCGTAATATGCAAATGAAACTGCTTACATTTGTGACGGACAGAATAACGGCAGTTTTAGAAAAACGTCATTTGTGACAGACAGAATAACGGGCAGTTTTAGAAAAACGCTACTTTCAATTTTATATAAAATCTCATTTAAAGCTAAGTTGATCATGTAGAGTGAAGATTAAAGATCATTTATAATTGGTTGCCATCATCTGATTCAAGATGATGGCCTAAGAAGCAACATTATCAAAATGTTATCGAATAGGATTAAAGCAAGTTGGCAGATGAGGTATTTTTTCACTTGCGTCGTGTTTTCATAATTAATCTACTGCTCAGTAGTGTTGGTCCTTCCTCCCTAATTAATACAATATAATAATTTCATAATCATTAAAACTCTCTCTCACACACAAGGATGGAATAAAAGAACACTTCCAGCGAAGATTATTTAAGAGTAGAGTTTGGTCAAATACTTGTCGGGACATAGTGTGTGATTATCTTCTTCTAAATTCTCTTTGTGGGCGATAAACCAGCCGTCCTTGAACACTAACACAAACTTAATAGTAAGTAAATATTAATTTGAGAGGGGGTCATGAAGGAGTTCAACTTATTCAAGAGAAATACAACACATTGTTGTGTGTGAGAAATAATGGTATTTTGTTATCTATCTATCTATCTATCTATCTATCTATCTATCTAGATATATATAAGAGATTTTTGGTTAAGACCCAGAAGGAAATAAATACCGTAACTGGGAACAATGGAAAAAGAAATTCACTAAGGTTGAGGAGGAAGAACGATTGGTCTGTTTTAAAAATCTTTGTTTTGATATTCTGCATGTTGCTCTGTTCCACTGTGAAAGTTAACATTGATTGCGCATGTGTTTACCCGTGCTTTTCATGGCTTAATTTTGACCATCGTTCAACAATCATCATCTAAGATGTATTATTGTGCATGTTTTTTGGATTGTCAAAGTTCAAATTATTAAACCTTTCAAGATCTATTAGTGTGAAGCCAATAGTGATTTTTCATAATCTACCTGATGAATTGAGATCAGGTGTCATCCTTAACATATATACAAGATGACTGTTGTAAAAATGTGGATATTATACTAAATTAGAAACCTTAAGAGGGTGCAAAATAGCATAATAGGGTACTCTTCAATATACTGCTCTGTAATTCGAGGGTCTCATCTCTTGCCACATGCTGTGGCTAATTGATAGCAGTTCAATTGACATACTGCTCTGTTTGTGGTTCATTTTAATTATTTGGAGCTATCATTTGATTCTTCTGTATCCTGGTATTATTTCTTTTTATTTGTGTATTGCAAAATGGTAGTCCAGTGAAAGTTGATTCAACTCCGCAAGTAATTTGATCAGTGGTTAGTAATTGCAATTGTTGTCCTACCTACAGATACCATAGCTTCTGTAAGTGAGTAGATAAAAAATTTGAAGTTCGAATTGCTCAAGTTCTTGCACCTGTGTAGCACTGAAATGCCCTCATTTCTGGTGCCTTTGTCTAATTACTGAATTTCACAAAACTTTTGGAGCGGGAAATGATTCCTCGTGAGTGGTTGAGCTAGATAGTAGATAGTACCTGCTTCGTTTTCCGTTAACATACTCATATAAGTTTAATTCATACCCTTTAAGGTGAAGTTTGCATGCTGATGTGTCAAGAGTATACATTATAGCTAATATATTCACATGTTTACTGCAGGTTTGTTGAACTTCTATGGCAATTTTCATAGCATAGGCGAATGTTTGCTGCTGATGTTGTTTCTAACCTCTTGCCTGCATCATTAACAGATGTAGCTTTCTCACATGCAGCCACACTACTTCCTGTAACCAAGGTCTCTCTTCTCATTCCTTCCATCCGCTAGGGTTTTAAAACAGACACATTTTCGATATCACGGGTTCTTGTGACCTTGAATCTAACAGCTTATAATCACCTGAAGCCAAGGTTTTTAGTTTTCTGCATATTTTAGATGCAAGGCATGCAGCATATGATGTGATTCGATTTTCTTTCCTAATGTGGAAGCTATTACTGCATTAATGCAGGAAATAGATCATCCAATCTATATAAAAAGTTTGGTCACTTGACATCAAGAATATAAAAAGTTTGGTCACTTGACATCAGGAATAGTTGCTTGAATTTGACCCTTAGTGTTACATAGCTTGTAGAAAATTTCATTTAGCTTGTGCATAGTATTCCCTGCTTAGGTTTTGATAAATAAATTACTACAGTAATATATTAAATATGCTTATTTTGTTACCCTATTTAAAGTTCCAAATTGCTAGATCCAATAAATAAAATGGAAAAGATTCAGTTGTATAAAGTATCTGCTCAAACTTTAATACATATATCCACTTACCAAAGGTAAATCTCCCTCTCTCATGTTTGGTTGGGTATTTCTATATCTTGAATTTTTAAGGAAACGTTCATTGGCGTCATAACTAACAGGGGAAATAAGTCAACAATTGGGCTTACGATGAATAACTCAAGTGTTGGCCTGCTTGTAATGAAGAATAATAGCAAAATGAAATTGTTGAGGAGAAGGAGCTTGCTTATTTATAATTGAAAGACATATAAAAAACAACTGTGTAACTAAAATTAAGGAGATTATGATACATATCTTCCAATATTTTCAAAAAGGAAAACAATCCCCAAATCTCTCTCTACTTTCTTTATAGCAGCAAAAATAGGGGCCTTCTTTATTCGAATATATATATATATTTAAATAATTAAATATTAAGATCTTCTTTGCATTATCATCTGATGTGTAAAATTTAAGGGATGAAATTCAAATTATATTATTACAGGCCAAAATTTGATTTAAAAGCGGACGCACTTTGACTCCGAGCTTTAATGCTACTCATTATCTGTGAATCATAAATATCTAATTAGACCCATATGTTTTTTTCTAATACATTTTCTTGTTGCCTTCTTCTTTTTCAGGTGAATCATAGTAATCTAGTTAAGCCTATTTATTTTTTTAATAATACATTTTCTCGTTTCCTTCTTCCTCAAATATTACGTGAGGTAAATCATTTTTAATTAAACACATTATTTATGTATTCCTTCCTGATAAGATTATGAAATGCATGAAACCACTTTGTCCATTATCGAAAATCGCTCTCGAAACTGTTACATAATATTTTAGAATTGTGAACAGGCATAATTAAATGTTTTCTCCTTAGCTTATATATAACTCGCGTACAGTGATAATCTACTAATCAATCAAATATTTACAAATATAGTGCACTGATCTGTACTTTTAGTGGCAACAAATATAGCTATAGATAGCTAAAAGTTATCAGTGGCAACATTAGCATTGTGACAAGTACTTTCATAACTAAATGTTATTTGTGATGAAGTCGCTACTAAATACACTTATTTGTGGCAACTAAAGGTAATGTAAATATGCCACCACAAAATAGATATTTGGTGGGGTCGCCACTATAGTATAACATTTGGTGGTGAGTGATTCTACCTCCAGCAACAACTCTTGTCGCTGCAAAAGCCTAAGATTTAGTGGCAAATTAGTCGCCGCAAAACATTCTACATAATATTTGAATAAAAGAATCCAAAACATTTTTAAGAAAGTAAATGGATCATATGACCTTATCTTCCACACGGTATGAAATTCATACATATATAAATAGCGTAAAATGGTAAGACTATACCGGTTTAACGTACAAAAGAACATCATATAGGTGACCAACAACAACAGTAATGTTATCTTAGATAGAGAAGAACACACCGAGATTTACTTAAGCTCCCTTTGAGTTAGTTAGTTAACGATGAAAAGCTCAAAGAAAATTTGTATGTAATAGTATTTCATTATTTACAAAGAAAGCAACAATTATAAAGTTGTATAAACTGCATAAAAATAGATATAATTCTTCACAACCATAAAAGTAAATATGGAGAAATTATAGAATAAATAATGTTCTTCTTGGTGACTCTTTAAGCACAAAATGGTAAAGTGTTTGATAGTATAAAACTAACTGGATTGTAAGAGCCAAAGAGGTGTGTTCATATATTATAGAGAAAAAAGAAAATGAAAAAATATATTCATCTTCTTTGTGATTTCCAGTAAATCTACCAATTCCTGTATATTTAAATTTTTATTAACAAATTTATATTTGTAGAAGTGAAAAAACTAATTATAAGATTAATTTTTTAATTTCAAAAATATTACATGACTTAAAAAAATTAACCTACCCATTTTGTTACTGCTTCAAACCTCACTGAAATAAAATAAAAAATATCAATTCCTCTTATATTCAGGCATAAAATGTGTTTGGATCAGATCTTTATATAAAAGGGATTAAGGTTGTTTTTAGTTGGATTGGGTTTGTGTATGTAACACCCCGGAAAATTTTTGAGCTATGACTCGAACCGTTCTTCTTAGTGAGTGAGATTTTACCAAGGAATTAAAATATTTCTTAAGTGTTACGGTCACTAGATGTAGCACCTTGAGTTCCAAAAAGAACTAAATTGGAAATAGCAAAATCTGAAATTTTACAAGTTATGAGTTTTGGGTCAACTTCAAATGACCTTAACTCTCAGTACATGATGAGTTAGGTGTGCCATGAGATGGAAAATGAAAGGTCTTTGAATTATCTTTCCAACGCCACCTAGTTTGCTAAATTTCGAGCTCTGAGTAAAAAGTTATGACTGATTTACTAACGATGCCCAAACCTGACAGCAGCTCCAAGATGGCTCCGTGTTATGGACTTCACTGCCTTGTGAAAAATTATTCTGACTACTAGATCATTTTATTTATTTCTTTAAGGGTATTTTGGTCCTAAAAACCCTTAGGAGGTCATCTAAATTTTCCTAAACGTGTAGAAAAATCACTTTTCATAAATCAAACCCTCTCATCCACTCCAAAGATTATACGCTCAAGAAATTCAAGAAACGCTAAGGCAAGGGTTCTTCTTCCAAGATTTTTCTTCAAGTTGCTTCAAGAAGATGGTTCTTTCAAGTATGTAAGCTTTCATAGTGTTGGGTTTGCTTACCCTCACGCCAATCATGTTTAATTCTATCATGTAATTCATTTTTTAGATTGAATTATTAAGTTCTTGAGAAGCTCTTGAGTTTTAGCCATTATTGAATGTTTTTGAGTTCTTGAGGTGTGGGTTTTGCAAACAAGTTGAGTTCCTTGATAGATTTTATATGGGTTTCATTGAAATCGTTCTGGGTTTGTGAATTTTTGTGAACTTGATCGATAAAATTACTTTGGGTACGAGTTGAGTCGAGTTTGGGAGAGGAAGAAAAGATTGGGAAAATAATTGCGCCCAGTTCTATGTCGCGGAGGCGCTTAAGGTTTCAGCATCCAGTCGGTCACCCCCCCTCCGCGTCGCGGAGAGGATACAGAGTCCTCTGCCTCAAAGATATTTTAGCAACCGAAAATTTAATTCCATCTCCGTGTCTCGCCAGTGTTCTTTAATTTGGGTCTTCGCCCATTCTTGTGATCAACTATCTTAACCCTCTTAAATTATTGAGAGGTCCTACATTCCAAAGCATAACCCTTGAATCCATAATTCAAATTCAATGTAGAGTTAAGAGTTAAGTCTTGAGAGTTCTTTCGAACATTTTGAGAAAGTCCCTTTTAAGTTTTTTTGAGGAGTCTTCTACAACTTCTAATAACTTGTTTCAATACTCAAGTAAGTGAGTATGAGAGTTAGGAGAATGTATTCATGAGTCTAATTTAGCAACACGATATCCTTCATATCATGAACCATAACTCTTGAATTCATAATTCACATTCAAGAGAGAGTTAAGAGTAGAGTTCAAGTAAGCCTTTGAGTTCAATTGTGGATCCTTTGAGATCAACTATCGATTTGAGCTAACTTTTGAGGAAGTAAGTATGAGAATGAGAAGAGTCGTATACATGAGTTTCATATCGTTATGTAGAGTTGGGTCGTTCATGCTCATAAATTTCGCATGAACTCCATAAACTGAGTATCTTTGAGAGGAGTAGCATCTTCAAGTTCTAAGTCTTGAGTATTGAGTTCCTAATCCCTTTTGAGATTTTATTCCTAATCATGGGACTATTACATATTACCCATGAAGTCCTTGAGTTGAGTTGTTCATGCCCATAATTCTGCATGATCCCTCTGAGTCGAGCATTCTTGTAACGAGTATTACCATTAAAGTTCTTGAGTTTTGAGTTGTTGACTCTCGAGTATTGAGTTCTAGTTATGGTTATTAAAAACCTTGAATTGAGTCGTTCACGTCCATAATTCGGTATGAACTTTATTCTGAGAAGTTTTTTACAAATTTTTCTAAAATTGTTTTAAGACTTGAGCACTTGAGTTGAGAAAGAGTGGAGTCGAGTTCATTTTCTTTAAAATGATATATGGGAACTAAGTATTCCCAAGAGTAAATGCTTTCACATTTAAAGAGAAAGAAACTGAGATTTCCAAAAGAGTTTTGAGCAGTTGAGTAACATCTCTTTTTAGAGAAAGATTTTGGGTAATAATCTCAAACCACAGAAAGAGTTATGTTTTTAAACATATGAGCCGAGTATATTTTGGGAGTAGTATTGAGCACCGATATGGGGGAGAGTTCATACAACTCATAGCCCCCATAAACCATGTAGCCGACGTGGGTAGAAAGGGTCATACTTTTTAGATGATTCTTTATTGCTTTTTAGCACAGACTAGTGGATCCACTTAGTTGAGAGGTCTTATACCTTGGCAAAGTATAGGACAGTTCTGGCAGCGTGGACGAAACACTGTATCATCACATAGCTCATAGTGATGGTTGTCGGTTAGAGAAACTCCCACAGAGTTATATTGTATTTTTATATACACACCGAGTATTATTGTATTTTCAATACATTGATTTGCTATCTACAGTTTTACAGCTTTCCATATATATTGCATCTTTTACTATTGCTTTATCCTTGAGTATCCTGAGTTGAATATCTTATCCTTTGAGTTGGATATCTTATTCTTGACTTGAGTCGAGTAAGTGAGTTGAAAAGAGGTAAGTATGTTTCCTTTTCATTAAGTTAATTCCAGCTTATGTTTATGCTTTAGAATTTTCCTTACATGCTCGTACATTCCACATACTTAGCCATTTGGCCTGCATTATTTCATTATACAGATACAGGTATTCAGGGTCATCAGTAGGAGCTTGGTTGATACTACATGGAGTTCGAGTTAGCTATGGTGAGCCTCCTTGCTTCCAGAGGGTTCCACTTTTACTTTCAGTTATATCAGTTGTTAGGATATCGTGGGTCTTGTCCTGACTTCTATCTTTGTCATTTAGAGGCTTCTTAGATAGACAGTAGAGTTTCAAAAGTTTGTTCTTTTATTTTGTTAAATGTTTTAAAGACTGATCTACGGCCATCACCTACGGACCATCAATGGACCTACGGTCCGTAGATCATCTCCGTAAAAGCCTTTTTTCTGCATTTAGCTCAGTTGTCTCCATACCTCTGCGCCTGAACATCTTTCCTGTAAAAATACAATGAAATACATAAAAACCAATACGATAAGGCCCTTGACACACACAACTTGTAAGTTAAATGTATTAGAAATACTGTAAACTCACGGTATATCAAAGACTTAAGTTGCCCATTTTATGGCGAGTTGAATAATTTATTTTATTCAGAGTTTTTTCATTTGAGTTAAAGCTTTGTAATTGAGTTTCATGGATTTTTATTCAATTTTAAGCTTTGTATGCTTGAGTTAGTCTTCCACTTGTAGTCAGCCAGGATGAGGGTTCACTTGGGGACCAGAAATGATTCTCAAGTGCCGGCCACGTCCAAGGTGTAGGCTTGGATCGTGACAGTGTAGCTCTTAAGATAAAAATGAATGATGTAATTTTTTTAAAGAAAAAATCCTTGATATTTCTGAAATATAGAAAATTAGTTTTATGATTATTGTTTTTTTGTTGTTTCTGGTTGTTAACGAAAAGATAAATATGTCCCATTAGTTATAAGACAAACATGGTATATATGCACCATTTTCTTAACAAAAGATATATCCTTTCGAAATCACAAAGTTGAGCGATATGTTTGCACTTTTTTTCTATATTGGTATATCCAAAACATATTTTAAAAAACGATTTTATTATTTTTAAGCTAAATACACAAATCAAAAAGTTGAATTTTTTTATTTTGTCAATTTTATGATTTTTCAGGTCTTTATTCTATATCACTAATTATTTTAAATCCTTAATTATTATCATCATAATTTTTTTAATCTTTAATTAAAGTGATAAAATATATCCCTAAATTAGTTTTTTTAGTACGCAAAGTGTTTCGTTCAATATTTTATGTATTTATTTAGAGTTATATTTTTTTGAATAATTCTATGACATTATTATTAGAACTTTTCAAATATTGGTATGATGTTTATATATGCGTATACACATGAAACTATTATTAATAAAATCTGAATTAACAAAGTAGAAGAATTAGTGGCGACTTGCAAATGTTGCCACAAAGATGCTGATCTTTTTGTGGCAACAATGAAATATTGCTACAAAAGATGATCTTTTTGTGGCGACCATATCGCCACATATTAGAAATTACCCTATTGTAGCGAAGACTTGTAGGTCGCCACTACATCAAATTTTACTAAAATTTTTAGTGCATATTTGTGGCGATCTAAAGATAGTCTCCACTGAATATGTCATCTTCAGTAGCATTTTTAAGGCTCGCCCCTAAATCTAGTACCGTTTGTGGCAACCTTTACAAGTCGCTACAAAGCCCTAACTTCTGTGGCAACTCTATGCGTCGCCACTAAAAGTCATCATAGTAAATCATATTTCTTGTAGTGAATATGCCGCATCACATAAATAAGGAATACTTATTTATCATCAAAACAAATTTTTAAATGATCATAATAAACAACTAAATTATTGTTTCATAACCAACTTAAATTGTATCACTAATTACTAGAAGGAGAAAATTATTTAGAGAAGATACAATCTTTGTTGAAACACGTGCTTCATATATAGAGAGAGAGAGAAAGAGAGAGAGAGAGAGAGAGAGTAAAAAAAAAAGTTGAAACCATATGGTTAAATATTCTAAATACATTTACCCCTCTTCCTCTATAAATAATCTGTTGATTAACTAGAACATTGCATGTACTAGCCACTAATGCCCCATCAACTGAACCTATTGCTCCATAAAAGTATTCAACAATAATATATTCTAAGGTATCAGAAGAATTGTAACATCTCGCAATTTGAAATAACTAGGAAGAAGCTAATAATTGGAAATAGTCATTTTTGGAAAGAATGAAAATCTGGAAATTTGTTCAAGTTAGGAAAAGTTGAGTTTTGGTCAACTTCAAATGGCCATAAATCCTAGCTCAGGATGATTTAGGTGTACTTACAGATATGGTTAGAAAGATCTTGGAATTATCTTTCCAACGCCGCTGAGTTTGCGCGATTCCAAGTTTGTATGAGTAAGTTATGCCCTTTGGAAGTTGGACTGTTGGATTAAGGAAAGTCAATCCGGATTTTGGAAGGGTAATTTAGTCTTTTCCTTACCTAATTATTCTAATTCGATTTTAGGTGTTTAATTGGGGTAAAGCCAGATTTTAGTCAGTTTAGAAAAGTGAATTTTACGCTAGGGCTTGGAGAAGAGGAGAAAGGAGAAGAACGTTCAAGATTCGTCGATTTCGTCGAGGTTAGCTTGTGGATTTCGTCGGGGGTGATCCCTACAAGGTATGCGAGATCACATAGCATTGGGTTAGTTCGCCCACGCGCCAACCATGATTCAATTCAGCGAATTTAAGTCTTTGAAAGTTTAGAAATTCAGTTCTTGATGAACATTGTTGAAAGTTTCGTTGAATTCTTGTGGGTTGTGTTGTTGAAGTTTCTTGATGATTTGATTCATGTTTCCAGGTGAAATTTTGAGTTGAATCTATTTTATATTGAGGGTATTAATGATTCTAAGTGTTTGGGGAAAGAACCAGGTGAAATTAGAGGGTTTAGAGTTGAAAAATGAAGAAGAAAGTTCAGAGTTTTCTGAGGAGGGGGCTGGGGTGCCGCGCCTCCCAGAGTGCCACAAAAGTTCCTCTGAACTTTGGGCTCTGGTGCGCCGCGCCAGCCAGAGCGCCACAGCAAGCTCTCTGAACTTTGAGGGCTGGCGCCCCGCGCCTCTCAGAGCGCCAGGGACGCCAGTTCTCCCCATTTCTTCCCCGCCTTTTCATACTTGTTCCTTAGCAATGTACCTATGTTTTCTAGTTGATTCCAACACTCTAAGGTACATCTAAACATCATGAAATCATCCATAAACATGAGATCATGAACCTTGAATCCATAATCCAATTCAAGGAAAGTTAGGATCAAAGTCAAGAGAAGTTAAGAGTCAAGTCTAGAAGTTAAGAAGCAAGTCAAAGCAAAGTTTATAAAGTTTTCAAAAGTCTTTAACGAATGTTTTAACTTTGTTTTAAGACTTAAGTTTCAAGTTAAGCAAAGAGCAAAGAGTTGCGTTCATTTTCTCAAAAAATTATAAGGGAACTAAGTATTCCCAAGAGTTTAAAAATGTTTTCACAATTGAGCAAGAAAAGGGAACATCGATTCCAAGAGAGCTTTTAAGCTAAGTTTTGAGTACTTATCTCAAACCAAAGAAAGAAGTTTGTTTTGAAAACATATGAGCTAAGTATATTTTGGGAGTAGTATTGAGCACCAATATGGGGATGTGAGTTCATATTAACTCAAGTCTCCATAAACCATGTAGCCATCATGGGTAGTAAAGGGTCATACTTTTTAGATGACTCCTTAAGATGCTTTTAGCATAGACTAGTGGATCCACTAAGTTAAGCGTTCTATATGATGGCAAAGTATAGGATAGTTCTGACAGCGTGAGCAAGACACTGTATCACCACTTAGGCTCATAGTGGTGGTTGTCGGTTAGAGAATCTCCCACAGAAATTATATTACTTTATTATATAAATAAAATTGAGTTTGTTATTGCATTTCTTTAACGAACTAAGTTGTTTTCCACTGTTTTATAAAACTTTTCATATATATTGCATGTGTTTTATTGCTTTATATTGAGTTGAGTTGTTCATGAGTTGAGAAGCCAAGGTAAGTGTTCTTTCAGATTCCTTTCAAGCTTAAGTTGTGTTTAGCATTCCAACTCGCATACTCGTACATTCAATGTACTGATGCCAGTTGGCCTGCATCGTCTTATGATGCAACACAGGTAACCAGGATCAGCATCCAGCGTCTCATTGATCATGTTCAGTACTCAAAGTCAGTTGGTGAGCCCTCCTTGCATTCCGAAGGACTCTTTTTATCAGTTGTTTTCTAGTTTTCAATTGTTAGGAAGATCGGGGGTCCTGTCCCAACTTGCCTCTTTGTTTTAGAGGCCTCATAGACAGATAGTTTTAGTTCTCCAGTCTTATTCATTTTAGTTGTAACGTTTAAGACTTTGGTTGTCATTTTGGCTAAGATTTTTATTTCTTAAAGTTATTGCATGAGTAATACTTCTTGTGTTTAAGTCTTCCGCTAAGTAAGTAAGTCAAGCCAAGGGTTCGCTTGGGACAAACAATGGTTCTCGAGTGTCGGTCACTCCAAGGTGTAGGCTCGGGGCGTGACAAGAATATGATATATACAAATTTAATTTCTGAATTTGTAGGCAAGATAAATCATTTGTGGTAGATCCTTACTAAAAAAGTGTATATATTTTGTATAATCAAATATTATTTTTGTATCTATTTTATGTAACTATGTATAATAGGTTGCTATACACAATTATACATCATAAATACACTCTTTACACGATTTATCTAACAAACTACCTCACGTCTGTCATAACACAACAATTTTACATTACAAAATAGAGAAACTTTTAAAAATAGCTAAAACTAGAAACATAATTAGGTAAAATAGCTATAGATAGTTTGCTCAATTACGATTTGTAGCTCCATGTTAGAAGGGGAGAGAGGCGAGCGAGATTGAAAGAGAGAAGAGGCGAATTGAATTTGTATATCAAATGGATAATTGTATATATGTAACTAGTATGCATATGTATCAACTATTGTATTTGTATATCTGTTGGATAATTGTATACTAGTATATATGTACATGCATCAATGAATACAATTGTATTAACAAATCAAAATTTGTATTTGATTATATTGTGTATCAATGTTGTATTTAAGTTCAACATTTGTATCTGTATAATTAGTTGTTATATTTGTATCAATATTGTATCAGTGAGTACAATTATATCTGAATACAACTTGTATCAATGAATAAATTTTAATTGTTATATGTATCGTTTTTACTTTTTAAAACCACTTTTGAGTGTAGTTCATTTCGAAACCACAATCCATATTAATATTATACGCTAAATCCACTTAATTTTGAAACCACAATTCAGACCAATATATATATATATTATTATTATTATTATTATTATTATTATTATTATTATTATTATTATTATTATTATTTTTAACTACTCAAATCATATAGTTTAATTCCTTATTTATACCACAGTTCATATAGTTCATATTGGTTATTAGTGGTATGAAATAAGGTTTACAATGCACCACTTATACTATATATTCTTTTCAACCACATTTCATACATAAAAAAACATACTCCCTCTGTCCCATTTTATGTGGCAACATTTCCTTTTTGGTCAGTCCCAAAAAGAATGTCACATTTCCTTATATGGAAAGTATTTAAAGGTACAATTCCTTTTTTACCCTTGTTGGTCCCACTTAGTCTTAAAATAATACTCCAATACATTTATGAGGAGAGAGAAAAGTGAGTCTACTTTTTAAAGGGCAATTTGGTAAACATTTCAAAGTCTTCATTTATTTCTTAAACTCCGTGCCCGGTCAAATGTTGCCACATAAAATGGGACGGAGGGAGTATAATTATTCAGCATGTATATGATAATTCATATTTTATATGGTTTGTTTCAAAATCACAATATATACCAATATTATACAATAATTCTAGTTAATTATGAAACCATAATTTATACTAATCTCATACAATTAAACACTTATTTTTTGAACTATACAAACCATATAGTTTAATTCATTATTCCTAACACAATTCATACCGTCCACATTCTTTATTAATATTATAAAATAAAGTTTTCAATATACCATATACCATTACTTTAGCTATGAAATACTACGAAAATCAACAAAAATATTCAAAAAAAAAGAATACTAGGGATTCAATTCCTCTCCATTTTCATTGTCTCCATTTCCCCAAGTTCTTACTTAGATGAGAGGCACATGGCATAGGTTACCATTAACTATTAAGATTATTAACTAAACTAAGATTCTAATCATGATTTGGATGATAAATAGTTTATATATTTGCTTCCAAAATTATAGTTGCAGTATTATTTTATCTATAAATATATTTTTAGAAAACTCATACTACTAAACCCAAAAACTCTCTTCTCTCTCTTTCAAGCGATATATGGCATGAATAGCATCCATGGTTGCTTCGCCCTCTCCCCAGCCTATGGCTGTGGCCTGTGGGAGAGACAAACCCTAACCCTAATACAGGTCGTACATATGCTTCGTCAATCAGTGGGAATCAACAATCTAGTGAGAAATCTCTCAAACCAGTCATTCTTTTACTGGAGAACCCACAGTGGTGTTTGACTCCAGAGACCTAGAAACGTTTATCACGGAGGACAATTTAAAATACACTCTCATTGCCAAATTCTCACATGGAAGGCCTGGACTTTCAGATTTACGGAAAATATTGCCTCAACAATTAGGATTTAAGGGTGAATGTAACATTGGGTTATTAGAAATTCGGCATGTGCTACTGCAGTTCACTTTAAAGGAAGATTATATTGCAATCTTTTCAAAAAATAGTAGATCGATTAAGTTTGTTAGTACTATTATACCATTCAGAATCCAAAAGTGGACTCCCTCTTTTAGTCCTAGGGAAGAAACCTCCATTGCAATGACATGGATTTCTTTCCCAAGTTTACCATGTCAATATTTTTCTCGTAATGCTCTATTTTCAATGGCTTCAATAGTTGGACAGCCTCTTGATGTGGATCGAGTGACCTATGATAAAACACAACCTAGTACTGCAAGGGTAAAAGTCAGGGTGGATCTTTTAAGGATTCTTCCAAAAAGAATTAGAGTTCAATTCAAAGATTTGGTCACTGGCGAAATTACGAACGTATGGGAAAGAATCAGGTATGATTATTTATCATATTATTGCAAGAGATGTAAGCATCAGGGGCATAGAGAAGCTAATTGTCGAACTCTCACCGATGGTCAGTGAAAATCATATTGAAGGAGAATTTTCAAGGAGATCATCGTGATCATCTCAATGCTAAAAAAACTAATTTAAATAGGCTGAAAATTGGTGAAAAGGATAATGAAGAAACTATTAAAGATTTAGATGTATGGGCTGAAAAGAGTGCTGTTCAAGATCAAAATTGGATGTTGTATTCAGTTAGGTTATTATTATTGTCAGCGACGAAGAGATGTGTTAGTTGTTCTTGAGATTGAGATTTAAGTGCAATTAAAGTTCCTCAATTATATGTTATATGTTATATGTATACTCGATGGGGCGTGCCCATGCGAGGCAAGGACTATGACTCATATTGTTATATAGACTTGGTACATTTATTATTAAAATAATTAAATATTATAATTTCATGTCTCATACAGGTTTGTAAATTGGTTGTAACCTGCAACAAATCAATACTTATTGTCAGGAGATGCACATGTGACACACGAGATACACGTGTTACGCACGAGATACACGTGTGACGTACGAGATGCACATTTGACACGCAAGATGCACGTATGACACACGAGATGCAAATGCACATGATAAGATAATTTATACAATCTTCTTTTAAGTTAAAAAGAGTTATACATAACTGGCCCAAAAGTGGCATGATCCAAAAGCAATGTATATTACAATAGATATAGACAAAGAGTAGAAAAAAAAGGTTTTTATATAGTCTATACTAGAGACCAAAACTATAATAATCATGATGAAATATGGGACACTGAATAACCCCAGTGGAACACCATCCACTGATGTAGTCATGGTGATACATATGCTCATAGGGGAGAATGTGGAGAGAATCTCCATCATCATAATTCTTAGAGCATATGACACACTCTCCATCATCGTGGTTAGAAAATATAATTATCGAAAATGTATCGATGATCGCATATAAGTCAACAGGCAGTCTAACCTCTACAGGAGCAACTTGAGCTGCTACAAGAGCATTATGTGCCGCTACAGGAGCACCCTGAGCCGCTACAAGAGCATCCTGAGCCGCTAGTAGAAGACCCTGCATCTCTATATGAGTAGCAATAGCATCCAACATCCCTCGCCGTCGATGATAACCCATATCTATGCAAATGGTGATAATAGCAAAAAGAATCACAAAATTGCCGACAACAAGGTACAACACCCAAGTCGGCAGTGTTGGTTCTGCCCGACTCACGCCATCTCGGACCTAAGCTGTAGCAAGTTGTGCAAAGCCTAAAATCACCCATACCTGTTTATTAGCCTTGGTAGATTTATTATTAAAATAATTTAATATCAGAATTTCATGTCTCATGCAGATTTGTAAATTGGTTGTAACGTGCGACAAATCATTACTTATTGTTAGGAGATGCACGTGTGACAAATGAGATGTACACGTGACGCACGAGATGTACGTATGACGCACGAGATGCACGTATGACGCAAGAGATGCACGTGCACGTGAAAAGATAATTGATATAATCTTCTTTTAAGTTAAAATGAGAATTCATTTTTTACTGTAATTGCCCAAAGTTTCGTGGAATGTCTCTTGTATTGTGGATTAAGGTACGCCTTTCAAAAGATTTTTTAAACTACTCTTCTAGTCATAGCTGAGAAATGATGTATTCGTTATTTATGTCTTTATTTTTTTTGTTATCCATAATCATTCATACGCATAATGAAAAGATGTTCATCACCAACAATATCCATAATCACTACAAAACTTCTAATACGGAAAAGTAAAGCTTGAAATATTAAATTAAATTTGTCATTACATAAAAAATAGTTATACATAACTGGCCCAAAAATGACCAAATCCAAAAGCAATGTATATTACAATAGATATAGACAAAGAGTAGGAAAAAGTGGTTTTATATAGTCTATACTAGAGACCTAAACTATAATAGTCATAACAACATATGGGACATTGAAAACTCTAGTGGAACACCATCCACTGATGCAGTCATGGTGATACATATGCTCATAGGGGAGAATGCAGAGAGAATCTACATCAACATAATTCTTAGAGCATATGACACACTCTCCATCGTCGTGGTTAGAAAACATAATCATCGGAAATGTATTTATGATCCCATATGAGTCAATGGGTTGTCTAACATTTACAGGAGCAACCTGAGTTGCTATAAGAGCATATTGTGCCGCTACAGTAGAACCCTGAGCCGCTACAGGAGCATCCTGAGCCTCTACTGGAGGACTTTGCATCTCTATATGAGCAGTAATAGCGTCCAACATCCCTAGCCGTCGATGATAACCTATCTATATGCAAATGGTGATAATAGCAAAAAGAATTACAAAAATACCGATAATAAGGTACAATGCCCAAGTCGGCAATTTTGGCTCTGCCCAACGCATGTCATCTCGGACCTGAGTTGTAGCAAGCTGTGTAAAACCTAAAATCACCCATACCTATTTATTAGCCTTGGTAGATTTATTATTAAAATAGTTTAGAATCATAATTTCATGCCTCGTGCAGGTTTGTAAATTGGTTGTAACGTGCGACAAATCATTAGTTATTGTTAGGAGATGCACGTGTGACACACAAGATGTATGTGTGATGCACGAGATGCACGTGTGATACATGAGATGCACATATAACGTACGAGATGCACGTATGACACACGAGATGCACGTGCACATGATAAGATAAAAGATACAATCTTCTTTAAGTTAAAATGAGAATTCATTTTTTACTATAGTTTCCCAAAGTTTCGTGGAATGTTTCTTGCATTTTTTATTAAGGTACGACTTTCAAAAGAGTTCTTTTAAGTACTCCTCTAGTCATAGTTGGGTAATGATGTATTCATTATTTATGTCTTTATTTTTTAGTTATCCATAATCATTCATACGCATAATGAAAAGATGTTCATCACCAACAATATCCAAAATCACCGCAAAACTTCTAATACAGAGAAGTAAAACTTGAAATATTAAATTAAATTTGTCATTACATAAAAAAGAGTTATACATAACTGGCCCAAAAGAGACCTGATCCAAAAGCAATGTATATTACAAAAGATATAGACAAAGAGTAGAAAAAAAGGGTTTTTATATAGTCTATACTAGAGACCTAAACTATAATAGTCATGACGACATATGGGACACTGAATAACTCCAGTAGTGGACCACCATCCACTGATGCAGTCATGGTGATACATATGCTCATAGAGGAGAATACAGAGAGAATCTCCATTAGCATAATCCTTAGAGCATATGACACACTCTTTATCATTGTGGTTAGAAAATACAATCATCGAAAATGTATCTATGATCACATATGAGTCAACAAGCTGTCAAACCTCTATAGGAGCAACCTGAGATATTACAAAAGCATCATGTGCTGCTACATGAGCACCATGAGTCGCTACAGGAGCATCCTGAGCTTCTACTGGAAGACTCTACATCTCTATATGAGCAACAATAGCATCCAACTTCCCTCGATGATAACCCATATATATGCAAATGGTGATAATAGCAAAAAGAATCACAAAATTGCCGACAATAAGGTACAACTCCCAAGTCGACAGTTTTGGCTCTGCTCGGCTCACGTCATCTCGGACTTGAGCTGTAGCAAGCTATGCAAAACCTAAAATCACCCATACCTATTAATTAGATTTGGTAGATTTATTATTTAAATAATTTAATATCATAATTTCATGTCATATGTAGGTTTGTAAATTGGTTGTAACCTGTAACAAATCGTCACTTATTGTGAGGAGATGCACGGGATGCACGTGTGACGCATAAGATGCACGTATGATGCACGAGATGCACGTTAACGTGTTATGATAATTGATACAATCTTCTTTAAGTTAAAATGAGTACTCATTTTTTATTGTAGTTGCCAAAACTTCATCGCATGTCTCTTGCATTGTGGATTAAGGTATGACTTTCAAAAAAAAAATTGTAATTGCTCTCCTAGTCATGGGAAATGATGTATTCGTTATTTATGTCTTTATTTTTTTGTTATCCATAATCATTCATAAGCATAATGAAAAGATATTTATCACCAACAATATCCATAATCACCACAAAACTTCTATTATAGAGAAGTAAAGCTTGAAATATTAAATTAACTTTGTCATTACATAAAAAAGATTTATACATAACTAGCCCAAAAGTGACCTGATCCAAAAGAAATGTATATTATAATAGATATTGACAAACAGTAGAAAAAAAGGGTTTTTATATATTCTATACTAGAGACCTAAATTATAATAGTCATGACGACGTATGGGACACTGAATAACTCCAGTGGAACACTATTCACTGATGTATTCATGGTGATACATATGCTCATATGGGAGAATGCGGAGAGAATCTCCATTTACATAATTCTTAGAGAATATGACACACAATCCATAGTCGTTGTTAGAAAATATAATCATCGAAAATGCATCGATGATCACATATGAGTCAATGGGATGCCTAACCTCTACAGGAGCAACCTAAGCTGCTACAAGACCATCATGTGCCGCTAGAGGAGCACCCTGAGCCACTATAAGAGCATCCTGAGCTTCTACTAGAGGACCATGCATCTCTATATGAGTAGCAACAGCATCCAGCATCCCTCGTTGTCGATGATAAGCCATGTATATGCAAATGGTGATAATGGCAAAAAGAATCACAAAATTGTCGACAATAAGGTATAACGCTCAAGTCGGCAGTTTTGGCTCTGCTCGGCTCACATTATCTCGGACCTGAGCTGTAGCAAGTTGTGCAAAACCTAAAAGCACCCATGCCTATTTATTAGCCTTGGTAGATTTATTATTAAAATAATTTAATATCATAATTTCATGTCTCATGCAGGTTTGTAAATTAGTTGTAATGTGTGACAAATCATTACTTATTGTTAGGAGATACACATGTGATACACGAGATGTAGATGCACGTGTGATGCATGAGATGCACGTATGACGCACGAGAAGCACGTGCACATGCTAAGATAATTGATACAATCTTCTTTAAGTTACAATGAGAATTCACTTTTTACTGTAGTTGCCCAAAGTTTCTTGGAATGTCTCTTGCATTATGGATTAAGGTATGACTTTCAAAAGATTTTTTTAGCTACTCTTCTACTCATAGCTGAGAAATGATGTATTCGTTATTTATGGCTTTATTTTTTTTAATCCATAATCATTTATACACATAATGAAAAGATGTTCATTAACAACAATATCCATAATCACCACAAAACTTCTAATACATAGATGTAAAGCTTGAAATATTAAATTAAATTTGTCATTACATAAAAAAGAGTTATACATAACTGGCTCAAAAGTGTCCTGATGCAAAAGCAATGTATATTACAATAGATATAGACAAAGAGTAGAAAAAAAAGGTTTTTATATAGTCTATTCTAGAGACCTAAACTATAATAGTCATGACGACATATGGGACACTGAATAACTCTAGTGGACCATCAAGCACTGATGCAGTCATGGTGATACATATGCTCATAGGGGAGAATGCGGAGAGAATCTTCATCAGCATAATCCTTAGAGCATATGATACACTCTCCATAGCTGTTGTTAGAAAATATAATCATCAGAAATGTATCGATGATTGCATATGAGTCAACGAGTTGTCTAACCTCTACATGAGCAACCTGAGCTGCTACAAGTGCATCATGAGCCGCTACAGGAGCATCCTGAGCCTCTACTGGAAGACCCTACATCTCTATATAAGCAACAATAGCATCCAACATCCCTCGTCGTCGATGATAACCCATATTTATGCAAATGGTGATAATAGCAAAAAGAATCACAAAACTGTCGACAATAAGGTACAACTCCCAAGTCGACAATTTTGGCTCTACCCAGCTCACGTCATATCGGAACTGCGTTGTAGCAAGCTGTGCAAAACCTAAAATCACCCATACCTGTTTATTAGCCTTGGTAGATTTAGTATTAAAATAATATAATATCATTATTCCATGTCTAATGTAGGTTTGTAAATTGGTTGTAACGTGCGACAAATCATTACTTATTGTTATGAGGTGCACTTGTGACACACGAGATGTACGCATGACGCACGAGATGCATGTGTGACTCACGAGATGCTCGTATGACGCACGAGATGCACGTATGATGCATGAGATGCACGTGCACGTGATAACATAATAGATACAATCTTCTTTAAGTTAAAATGAGAATTCACTTTTTACTGAAGTTGCCCAAAGTTTCGTGGAATGTCTCTTACATTTTTTTATTAAGGTACGACTTTCAAAAGATTTTTTTAACTACTCTTCTAGTCATAGCTGAGAAATGACGTAAGCGTTGTTTAGTCTTTATTTTTTTGTTATCCATAATCATTCATACGCATAATGAAAAAGATGTTCATCACCAACAATATCCATAATCACCACAAAACTTCTAATATAGAGAAGTAAAGCATGAAATATTAAATTAAATTTGTGATTACATAAAAAAGAGTTATACGTAACTGGCCCAAAAGCAACTTGATCAAAAATCAATGTATATTACAATAAATATAGACAAAGAGTAGAAAAAAAGGGTTTCTATATAGTCTATACTAGAGACCTAGACTATAATAATCATGAAGACATATGGGACACTTAATAACTCCAGTAGACCACCATCGACTGATGCAGTCATAGTGATACATATGCTCATTGGGGAGAATGCAAAGAAAATCTTCATCAGCATAATCCTTAGAGCATATAACACACTCTCCATCGTCGTGGTTATAAAATATAATCATCGGAAATATATCGATGATCGCATATGAGTCAATGGACTGTCTAACCTCTATAAGAGCAACCTGAGCTGCTACAGAAGCATCTTGTACCACTAGAGGAGCACCTTGAGCCGCTACAGAAGCATCCTAAGCCTCTACTGGAGGACCCTGCATCTCTATATGAGTAGCAATAGCATCCAGCATCCCTCGCCATCGATAATAACCCATATATATGCAAATGATGACAATAGCAAATAGAATCACAAAACTGCCGACAATAAGGTACAACGCCTAAGTTGGTAGTTTTGGCTTTGCCCAGCCCACGTCATCTCGGACCAGAGTTGTAGCAAGCAGTGCAAAACCTAAAATCACCCATACCTATTTATTAGCCTTGGTAGATTTATTATTAAAATAATTTAATATCATAATTTCATGTTTCATGCAGGTTTGAAAATTGGTTGTAACGTGCGATAAATAAATACTTATTGTTAGGAGATACACATGTGAAAAATGAGATGTACGCGTGATGCACGAGATGCACGTATGACACATGAGATGTACATGTGCATGAGATACACGTGCATGTGATAAGATAATTGATACAATCTTCTTTAAATTAAAACGAGAATTCATTTTCTATTGTAGTTGCCCAAAGTTTTGTGGAATATCTCTTGCATTGTGGATTAAGGTACGACTTTCAATTGATTTTTTTTTAACTACTCTTCTGGTCATAGCTGAGAAATGATGTATTCGTTATTTATGTCTTTATTTTTTTGTTCTCCATATTTATTCATACGCATAATGAAAAGATGTTCATCACCAACAATATCCATAATCACTACAAAACTTCTATTACAGAGAAGTAAAGCTTGAAATATTAAACTTGATTTGTCATTATATAAAAAAGAGTTATACATAACTGTCCCAAAAGTGACCTGATCCAAATGCAATGTATATTACCATAGATATTGACAAAGAGTAGAAAAAAAAGGTTTTTATATAGTCTATTGTAGAGACCCAAACTATAATAGTCATGATGACATATGGGACACTGAATAACACCAGTGGAGCACCATCCATTGAATCAGTCAGGTGATACATATGCTCATAGGGGAGAATGCCGAGATAATCTCCATCCGCATTATCCTTAGAGCATATGACACACTCTCAATCGTCGTGGATAGAAAATATAATCATCGGGAATGTATTAATGATCACATATGAGTCAACGTGCTGTCTAACCTCTATAGAAGAAACATGAATTGCTACAGGAGCATCATGTGCCACTACAGGAGCACCCCTAGCCACTACAGAAGCATCCTGAGCCTCTACTTAAGGACCCTTCATCTATATATGAGCAGCAATAGCATCTAGCATCCCTCGTCGTCGATGATAACCCATATATATGCAAATGGTGATAATAGGAAACACAATCACAAAATTGTTGACAATAAGGTACAACTCACAAGTCGGCAGTTTTAGCTCTGCCCAGCTCAAGTCATCTCAGACCTGAGTTGTGTAAAACCTAAAATCACCCATACCTATTTATTAAGCTTGGTAGATTTATTTTTAAAATAATTTAATATCATAACTTCATGTCTCATGCAGGTTTGCAAATTGGTTGTAACGTGCGACAAATCATTACTTATTGTTAGGAGATTCACGTGTGACACACGAGATGTACGCATGATGCACGAGATACATGTATGACGCACGAGATACACGTATGAAGCACGAGATGCACAATCACGTGATAAGATAATTGATACAATCTTCTTTAAGTTACAATGAGAATCCATTTTTTACTGTAGTTGCCCAAAGTTTCATGGAATATCTCTTGCATTGTGGATTAAGGTACGACTTTCAAAAGATTTTTTTAACTACTCTTCTAGTCATACCTCATAAATGATGTATTTGTTATTTATCTTTCTTTTTTTTTAATCCATAATCATTCATACGCATAATGAAAAGATGTTCATTACCAACAATATCCATAATCACCACAAAACTTCTAACACATAGAAGTAGATTAAAATATATAATTAGATTTGTCTTTACATAAAAGGTATTTATACATAACTGGCCCAAAAGTTACCTGATGCAAAAGCAATATATATTACAATAGATATAGACAAAGAGAAGAAACAAAGGGTTTTTATATAGACTATACTAGAGACCTAAACAATAATAGTCATGACGACATATGAGACACTGAATAACTCCAGTGGACCACCATCCACTGTTGCAGTCATGGTGATACATATGCTCATAGGGGAAAATGCGGAGAGAATCTCCTTAGAGCATATGACAAAATCTCCATCGAAAATGTATCGATGATCGCATATGAGTCAACAGGCTGTGTAACCTCTGCAAAAGCAACCTGAGCTGCTACAGGAGCATCATGTGCCGCTACAAAAGAACCCTGAGATGCTACAGGAGCATCATGAGCCTCTACTAGAGGACAATGCATATCTATATGAGCAGCAATAGCATCCAGCATCCCTCGCCGTCGATGATAACCCATATATATACAAATGGTGATAATAGCAAATAGAATCACAAAACTGTCGACAATAAGGTACAACGCCCAAGTCAGCAGTTTTGGCTTTGCCCAGTTCACGTCATATCGAACCTGAGTTGTAGTAATCTGTGCAAAACCTAAAATCACCCATACCTGTTTATTATCCTTGGTAGATTTATTATTAAAATAATTTAATATCGTAATTCCATATCTCATGCAGGTTTGTAAATTGGTTATAACGTGCGACAAATCATTACTTATTGTTAGGAGATGTACGTGTGACACAAGAGATGTACGTGTGACACACGAGATGCACGTATGATGCACGTGTGCAAGAGATGCACGTGCACGTGATAATATAATTGATACAATCTTCTTTAAGTTAAAATGAGAATTCATTTTTTACTGTAGTTGCTCAAAGTTTCACAGAATATCTCTTGCATTGTGGATTATGGTACGACTTTCAAAAGATTTTTTTTAACTACTCTTCTAGTCATAGATGAGAAATGTGTATTCGTTATTTATGTCTTTATTTTTTTTGTTATCCATAATCATTCATACGCATACTAAAAAGATGTTCATCTCCAACAATATCCATAATCACCACAAAACTTCTAATACAGAGAAGTAAAGCTTAAAATATTAAATTAGATTTGTCATTACATAAAAAAGAGTTATACATAACTGGTCCAAAAGTGACATGATCCAAAAGCAATGTTTATTACAAAAGATATAGACAAAGAGTAGAAAAAAAGAGTTTGTATATAGTCTATACTAGAGACCTAAACTATAATAGTCATGACGACATATGGGACACTGAAGAACTCCAGTGGACCACTATCCACTAGCGTAGTCATGGTGATACATATGCTCATAGGGGAGAAAGAGAAAGAAATCTCCATCAATAATAATCCTTATAGCACATGACACACTCTACAACGTCATGGTTAGAAAATATAATCATCGAAAATGTATCGATGATCTCATATGAGTCAACGGGCTGTCGAACCCCTATAGGAGCAACCTGAGCTGCTACATGAGAATCTTTTGCCGCTACAGGAGCAACCTAAGCCGCTACATGAGCATCATGAGCCTCTATTGGAAGACCCTGCATCTCTATATGAGCTGTAATAGCATCCACCATCCCTCGCCGTCGATGATAACCCATATATATGCAAATGGTGATAATAACAAAAGGAATCACAAAACTACCGACAATAAGGTACAACTCCAAAGTCAGCAGTTTTGGCTCTGCCCAGCTCACGTCATCTCGGACCTGAGCTGTAGAAAGCTGTGCAAAACCTTAAATCACCCATACCTGTTTATTAGCCTTGGTAGATTTATTTTAAAAATAATTTAATCATAATTTCATGTCTCATGCAGGTTTGTAAATTGGTTATAACGTGCGACAAATCATTACTTATTGTTAGGAGATGCACGTGTGACACACGAGATGTATACGTGCCGCAAGAGATGCACGTATGACACATAAGATGCACGAGATGCATGTGCATGTGATAAGATAATTGATACAATCTTATTTAAGTTAAAATGAGAATTCATTTTTTAATGTAGTTTCCAAAATTTTTGTAGAATATCTCTTGCATTGTGGATTAAGGTACGACTTTCAAAAGATTTTTTTTTACTACTCTTCTAGTCATAGCTGAGAAATGATGTAATCGTTATTTATGTCTTTATATTTTTTAATCCATAATAATTCATACGCATAGTGAAAAGATGTTCATCACCAACAAAATCCATAATCACCATAATACTTCCAATACAGAAAAGTAAAGCTTGAAACATTAAATTATATTTGTCATTACATAAAAAAGAGTTATACATAACTGGCCCAAAAGTGACCTGATCCAAATGCATTGTATATTACAATAGATATAGAGAAAGAATCGAAAAAAAGGGTTTTATATAGTCTATACTAGAGACCTAAGCTATAAGAGTCATGACGACATATGGGACACTGAATAACTCCAGTCGACCACCATCCAATGATGCAGTCATGGTGATGCATATGCTCATATGGGAGAATATGGAGAGAATCTCCATCTACATAATCTTTAAAGCATATGACACACTCTCTATCGTCATGGTTAGAAAATATAATCATCGGAAATGTTTTGAATATCGTATATGAGTCAACGGGCTCTCTAACCTATGCAGGAGCAACCTAAACTACTACAGGATCATCATGTGCCGCTACAGGAGCACTTTAAGCCACTACAGTAGCATCCTGAACCTCTACTGGAGGCCCTGCATCTCTATATGAGCAACAATAGCATACAACATCCCTCGCTGTCGATGATAACCCATATATATGTGCAAATGATGATAATAGCAAAAAGAATCACAAAACTTCCAACAATAAGGTACAACGACCAAGTTGGCAGTTTTGGCTCTGCCCATCTCACGTCATATAGGACCTGAGCTGTAGCAAGCTATGCAAAACCTAAAATCACCCATACCTGTTTATTAGCCTTGGTAGATTAATTATTAAAATAATTTAATATCATAATTTCATGTCTCATACAAGTTTGTAAATTGGTTATAACGTGCGATAAATAATTATTTATTGTTAGGAGATGCACGTATGACACACGAGATATATGTGTGATGCACGAGATGCATGCATGACACACGAGATGCACGTGCACGTGATAAGATAATTAATATAATCTTCTTTAAGTTAAAATGAGAATTCATTTTTTACTGTAGTTGCCCAAAGTTTCGTGGAATGTCTCTTGCATTGCGGATTAAGGTACGACTTTCAAAAGATTTTTTTTAACTACTCTTCTAGTCATATATGAGAAATGATGTATTCGTTATTTATGTCTTTATTTTGTTGTTATCCATAATCATTCATACGCTTACTAAAAAGATGTTCATCACCAACAATATCCATAATTACCACAAAACTTCTAATACAGAGAAGTAAAGTTTGAAATATTAAATTAAATTTGTGATTACATAAAAAAGAGTTATACATAACTGGCCCAAAAGTGACCTTATCCAAAAGCAACGTATATTACAAAATATATAGACAAATAGTAGAAAAAAAGGGTTTTTATATAGTCTATACTAGAGACCTAAACTATAATAGTCATGACGACATATGTGACACTGAATAAGTCCAGTGGACCACCATACATTGACGCAGTCATGGTGATACATATGCTCATAGGGGAGAATGCGGAGAGAATCACCATCAGCATAATCTTTAGAGCATATGACACACTTTCCATCGTCGTGGTTATAAAATATAGTCATCGAAAATGTATCGATGATCCCATATGAGTCAACAGGCTGTCTAACCTCTACAGGAGCAACCTGAGCTACTACATGAGCATCATGTGCCGCTACAAGATTACCTGAGCCACTACATGAGCATCATGATCCTCTACTGGAGGACTCTGCATCTCTATATTAGCTGCAATAGCATCCACCATCCCTCACCGTCGATGATAACCCATATATATGCAAATGGTGATAATCGCAAAAAGAATCATAAAACTGCCAACAATAAGGTACAATGCTCAAGTCGGTAGTTTTGGCTCTACCCAGATCACATCATCTCGGA
The DNA here is from genome assembly GCA_029007595.1 of Solanum commersonii. Lineage (NCBI taxonomy): Eukaryota > Viridiplantae > Streptophyta > Magnoliopsida > Solanales > Solanaceae > Solanum > Solanum commersonii. The sequence continues at coordinate 2,579,287 of JAJTWQ010000011.1, forward strand.
CCTGAGTTGTAGCAAGCTGTGCAAACCCAAAAATCACCTATACCTATTTATTAGCCTTGGTAGATTTATTATTAAAATAATTTAATATCATAATTTGATGTCTCATGTAGATTTGTAAATTGTTTGTAACGTGTGACAAATCATTAGTTATTGTTAGGAGACGCACGTGTGACACACGAGATGTACGCTTGACGCACGAGATGCACGTATGACGCACGAGATGCACATGTGCCGGAGATACACATGTGCACAAGATGCATGTGCACGTGATAAGATAATTGATACAATCTTCTTTAAGTTAAAATAATAATTCATTTTTTAATGTAGTTTCCCAAAGTTTCGTGGAATGTCTCTTGCACTGTGGATAAAGGTACGATTTTCATAAGATTTGTTTTTAACTACTCTTCTAGTCATATATGAGAAATGATGTATTCGTTATTTGTGTCTTTATTTTTTTGCTAGCCATAATCATTCATACGCATAATGAAAAAATGTTCATCACCAACAATATCCATAATCATTACAAAACTTCTAATACAGAAAAGTAAAGCTTGAAATATTAAATTAAATTTGTCAATACATAAAAAAGAGTTATACATAATTTCCCCAAAAGTAACCTGATCCAAAGTAATGTATATTACAATAGATATAAACAAAGAGGAGAAAAAAAGGTTGTTATATAGTCTCTACTAGAGATCAAAACTATAATAGTCATGACGACATATGGGACACTGAATAACTCCAGTGGACCACCATCCACTGATGCAGTCATGGTGATACATATGCTCATAGGGGAGAATGCGGAAAGAATCTCCATCAACATAATCCTTAGAGAATACGACACACTCTCCATCGTCGTGGTTATAAAATATAATCATCGAAAATGTATTGTTGTTCCCATATGAGTCAACGAGCAGTCTAACCTCTACAAGTGCAACCAATAGGAGCACCCTGAGTCGCTACAGGAGCATCATGAGCCTCTATTGAAGGACCCTACATCTCTATATGAGAAGCAGTAGCATCCAACATCCCTCGTCATCGATGATAACCCATATATATACAAATTGTGATAATAGCAAAAATAATCACAAAACTACTGACAATAAGGTACAATGCCCAAGTCAGCAGTTTTGGCTCTACCCAGTCCAAGTCGCCCATACTTGTTTATATGTCAAAGTAATATTATATAATTATGTGAAAGTTTTGGAATATACTAAAATTAGTATTTTTTATACTTAATTACGAATGGTGAAGGTATACTCGATTTAAGACTATTTTAAATGAGTGACGTATCTCAATGTATCTCACTCCAAATTTGATACAAAGTTATTAAATAGTGAAATAATATGCAACTATTTAACAATATAAATTTGATCAATATAATGTATGAATGTTTGTCTAATTAGATAGTTTTCCTGTTAAAAAATAGGAAAAGTTACCTAAATACACAACTTATTTTACCATATTATCAAAATTCTCTACCATTTGAAAAATTAAAAAAACTCTACTCTCTCATATTCTCGGATACATCATTTTAAGTGATGTATCGGTCAGATACATCATTTTAAGTGATGTATCGGTCAGATACATCACTTTACGCGATGCATCGGGACGTACGTGATGTATCTAGATGTTGAGTGATGTATCCAAAACCGACATGTGATGTATCTGGACGTTGAGCAGTGTAACTGAAACTAGAACGTGATATATCAAGATATTTTGGAATGTATCTAAATTCCACCAAATTTAAGAGATTTTTATAATTTGAAAAATAGTAGGGATAAGATATATTTAACTCTTAACACTATGAGATTTCTATAAAATTATCCAAAAAAAAATAATGCTAAGAAGACTGGGATTGATTTTCTTATTCCGGCCAAAGGTTTAGCTCAAACGTTTAAGGGAGGGGACATGGTCAAATCTATTTTTAAAGAATGGATTTATGTCTGAAAGTGACAGCTCTTTGGGGAGAAGGTCAAAATTAATTATAAATAATGGATTAATATTTGAAATTGACAACTCTTTGGGCCATTTCTTTTAAACAATCGAATAGAACAGAGAAATGAATTTGTAGTCGGAAGAACATGAGAGAAAGTGAAATATTTGTTTTGTTTATAGACTTTGGCAAGAAGCCCAATATATTGTTTCTTGGATAAATCGCCTATATACACATCTTTTTCCCCATTATTCTCTATCAGTTCTAAAATTTTCCAAAAGCCCTTATTTTACTCCCAAACCCCCTGGATACATAAATCTTAACTCCCAAAACTAACGTTTATCCTGTCACAACCCGAGCCTACACCCTGGACGTGGCCGGCACTCAAGAACCATTGTTGGTCCCCAAGCGAACCCTCATCCTAGCCGACTACAAGCGAAAGACTAACTTAAGCATGCAAAAGTTTAAAAACTAAATATAATTTATGAAACTCAAATACAAAGCTTTAACTCAAATTATTTACTCTAAATATAAATAGAATATTCAACTAGCCAACAATAGGCAACTCAAGTCTTTAATACATTTAGTAAGATAAATGAAACAGACTTCTCAAACTCTACTATCTATTTATGAAGCCTCTAACTGACAAATATGAAAGTCGGGACAAGACCCACGACCTAACAACTAATATAACTAAAAAGTAAATGAAATCATCCGGAAGCAAGGAGGCTCACCATAGCTAACTCGAACTCCATGTGGTATCAACGAAGCTCATGTTGATGATCCCGAATACCTGAATCTGCATCATGAAAGGATGCAGGCCAAATGGCTCAGTACATGGAATGTACGAGCATGTAAGGAGAATTCTAAAGCATAACATAAGCTTGAAACTTGATAAAAAGGGAAACATACTTACCTCTTCTCAAAACTTACTCAACTCAAGGAATACTCAAAGGATACTCAAACTTACTCAACTCAGAAGTACTCAAGGATAAGATACTCAACTCAAAAGACTCAACTCATGATAAAGCAATATTAAAAGATGCAATATATATGGAAAGCTGTAAAATTGTAGATAGAAACTCAATGTATTGAAAAATACAATAATACTCAATGTGTATATAAAAATACAATATAACTCTGTGGGAGTTTCTCTAACTGACAACCACCACTATGAGCCTAAGTGATGATACATCGTCTTGCCCACGTTGCCAGAACTGTCCTATACTTTGTCGTCATATAGAACGCCTTAACTAAGTAGATCCACTAGTCTATGCTAAAAAGCACTAAGGAGTCATCTAAAAAGTATGATCCTTTCTACCCATTATGGCTACATGATTTATGGAGACTTTAGTTATTATGGACTCGCGTTCCCATATCGGTGCTCAATATTACTCCTAAAATATACTCAGCTCATATGTTTTTAAAAACAAAACTCTTTCTTTGGTTTGAGATAATTACTCAAAACTTAGCTTAAAAGCTCTCTTGGAAACCGATATTTCCTTTCTTGTTCAAATGTGAAAACATTTTTAACTCTTTGGAATACTTAGTTCCCGTATAATATTTGAAGAAATGAACTTTACTCTTACGCTTTACTCAACTCAAAGCTTAAGTCTTAAAACAAAGTTAAAACATTTGTAAAAGATTTCTTAAAATATGGTTAATGCCGAATTACGGACGTGAACGACTCAATGCAAGATTTTCAATAACCATAGATAGAACTCAATACTTAGAACTCAAGAACTTCAATAATAATACTCATTTTAAAAATGCTCAACTCAGAGGGTTCATGCGGAATTATGAGCATGAACTACTTAACTTCAGGACTCACATATACTTCTCATCTCAAGACTGTCCAACTTATAGAGTTCATGTGGAATTATGGGCATGAACCATTCAACTCAAGGAATTCATGGGTAACATGTAATAGTCCCATGATTAGAAATATAATCTCACATAGGATTAGGAACTCAATACTCAAGACTTAGAACTTGAAGATACTACTCCTCTCACAGGTACTCAACTGATGGAGTTCATGCGGAAATTATGGGCATGAACAACTCGACTCAAGGGTCAAAATATCAATAAGGAACTCATGTATACGACTCTTCTCGTTCTCATACTAACTTACTCAAACGTTAACTCAAATCGATGATGGATCTCAAAGGATTCACAATTGAACTCAAAGGCTTCCTTAAACTCTACTTTTAACTCTCTCTTGAATGTGAATTATGAATTCAAAAGTTGTGGTTCATAATATAAAAGATATCATGATGAAAAAGTAGACTCATGACTATATTCTCCTCATTCTCACAGTCACTTTCTCAAGTCGTGAAACAAGTTATTAAAAATTGTAGAAAACTCATCAAAACACTCGAAGGACTTTCTCAAAATGTTCGAAAGAACTCTCAAGACCTAACTCTTAGATCTAACTTGAATTTAAACTATGAATTCAAGGTTATGATTCAAGTTATGAATGATTTCTAGGTGTTTAGAAGTAGTTTAAAGTGTTTAGGATCAAAGGAGAGTAAAGGTACCCTTCGAAAGAACTCAAACGGACGAAACGACACAAAACGGGTGGGGGCAGGCTACCCTGACGCACTGAGTGGCATGGGGTGACAGCCCCTAAACTTTATAGGAGTGGTTGGAGAGATCTGGCTGGCGTGGGGAGCCAGGCCCCAACCCAGAAAACGCCGATGACTTTCTTTGCTCGTTTTCTCACCCTATTTCGCTTAGATTCGAACAGTTTCTTCCCTAGTCACTTGGATTCGATTACTTAATATAAGTACATTCTAATATACTCAGTACCACCCTTAAAACACTGACTTACATCTCAAGAAATCATCAAAGCCCTAACACAATAGATTTAGAATGAACTTCAAGAACTCTAATCTTTCCACTTCAAGAATGAAATTTGCGCTGACAATAATATGATTGGCATGTGGGTAAACAAACCCAACACTATGGAAGCATACATACCTCTTAGGAATTAAACCCATGGCGAAAATGTCACCCCCCGAGCCTATACCCTGGGAGGGACTGGCACTCAAGAACCATTGTTTCCCCCAAGCGAACCCTTGGTCTGGCTTACTTACTTAGCGGAAGACTTAATTCAACAAAGACAAGTCTATGTAATAAACTAGAATGTTATAATAGAACATAACAACTTGGCCATTAAGTCAAACTCAAGTCTTAACATAAGATAATGACAATGAAAACACTAAAGAACTAATATTTGACTATCTATGAAGCCTCTAAAACAACTGAGATGGATGTCGAGATAAACCCCACGACATCCTAATGAACTAATAAAATAACTTAAACTAATATAAAGGAGTCCTCTGGAATGCAATGAGGCTCACCAACTGACTACGGAGTGCTCATTGGATCAATAATGCGCTGGATATTGACCCTAGTTACCCGTGTCTGCATCATAATAAGATGCAGGTCAACTGGCATCAGTACAATGAATGTACGAGTATACGAGTTGGAATGCTAAACACAACATAGGCTTGAAAGAAATCTAAAGAACTTACCTGGCTCAACTCAACTCAACATAACTGAACTCACTTCAATATAAAGCAATTTAAAACAAGTGTAATATAAAGAAAAGTTGTTTAAAATATGATGTCAACTCTCTGTGTATGCAAAGATACATATTACTCTGAGATGTATGGAAAAATAAAAATAAACTGTGTATTTAAGAATACAATTACTTCTGTGGGAGTTTCTCTAACCGACAACCATCATGTAAGAGCTATTGTGATGATACAACATTTTGCCTCACGCTGCCAAGGTCGTCTTATACCTTGATGAGGGTAAAAAATCGGAACTACTAAGTGGATCCACTAGTATATGCTAAAAAGCACTAAAGGAATCATCTAAAAAGTATGACCCTTTTCTACCCATGATGGCTACATGGTTTAAGGGGGCTGTGAGTTGTCTGAACTCTCCCCCATATTGGTGCTCAATACTACTCCCAAAAATATGATATTAGCTCTTTTGTTTAAAGCATACTTCTTTCTGTAATTTGAGATTAGTGCTCAAAAAGCTTAGCTCAAAGGCTATCTTGGAAATCAAAGTTTCCTCTCTTGCTTCATTTAGAAAGCAATTACTTTATTCTGAAAACTAGGCCGAAAGCTTTTTGGTAATCGAGGTTTCCTTTCTTGTTTAAATGTGAAAACATTTAAACCCTTTGGGAATGTCCCCATATATTTTTGAAGAAATGAACTTCAAACTTTACTCTTTCATCTTTACTCAACTTGAACTTTAAGTCTTAAAACAAAGTTAAAACATTTGGAAAAGACTTTTGGAAAACTCTAAGAACTTCTCTTGACTTTGATCTTAACTTTCCTTGAATTGTATTATGGATTCAAGGTTCATGATCTCATGTTTATGGATGATTTCATGATGTTTAGATGTACCTTAGAGTGTTGGAATCAACTAGAAAACATAGGTACATTGCTAAGGAACAAGTACGAAAAGGTGGGGAAGAAATAAGGAGAACTGGCGTCCCTGGCGCTCTGAGAGGCGCGGGGCGCCAGCCCTCAAAGTTCAGAGAGCTTGCTGTGGCACTCTGGCTGGCGCGGCGCACCAGAGCCCAAAGTTCAAAGGAATTTTTGTGGCACTCTGGGAGGCGCGGCACCCCACCCCTATCCCCAGGTGTTTGACGACTTTTCTTGATCATTTTTCATCTCTAAACCCACTAAACTTCAATGGCTCTTTCCCCAAACACTTAGAATCATTTGTACCCTCAATATACATCAGATTCTACTCAAAAAACACAACTAAAAACATGAATCAATCTCAAGAAAACTCCACCAACACAACCCACAAGAATTCAAACGAATTTCATCAAGAACTCAAGGATTTACTTTCAAATCTAATAACTTCGCTGAAATTGAATCATGATTGGCGCGTGGGTGAACTAACCCAACGCTATGTGATCTCACATACCTTGTAGGGATCACCCCCGATGAAATCCACAAGCTAAAATCGACGATCTTGACGAATCTTACTTCTTTTCTCCTTTCTCCTCTTATTTTCTCTTTTCTCCAAGCCCTAGCGTATTTTGGTAAAAGCATAAACTGATCTAATTCTGATTAGACCCTAACATAATTACCAAAAATAAAATAAAATAATTAGGCAAGGAAAAGACCAAACTACCCTTTCAAAATCCGAATTGGACTTTCCTTATTCCAACAGCCCAACTTCCAAAGGGAATAACTCACTCATACGAACTTGGAATTGCGCAAACTCAACGGCGTTGGAAAGATCATTCCAAGAGATTTCCTACATATCTGGAAGTACCTGTAACTCATCCTGAGATAGAAGTTATAGCCGTTTGAAGTTGGCCAAAACTCAACTTATTCTAACTTAACAAAATTTCCAGATTTTCATTCTTTCCAAAAATGACTATTTCCAATTATTAGCTTCTTTCTAGTTATTTAAAATTACGAGATGTTACAGAAAATCTACAACAAAATGCAAGACTCTCGACGAACGCTATGATCCTCTCCTTTTTTCTCTTCTTTTCTCTTCTTGAACTCTCAACTAAAACCCTAGGCGTATATTAGGATTATAAAACTGAACCTAATAGGATTAGACCCTTAAAACCTAACTAAAAATGAATTAAATCTATTTGGGTAAGGAAAAGACCAAAATACCCCTCACTATTTTCGAGTAACTTTCCTTAACTAGACAGTCAAACTTCAAAAGGACATATCTCACTCATACGAACTCGAAACTTAGCAAACTCGGTGGCGTTGGAAAGATAATTCAACGAACTTTCATTTAATACCTTGTATCCCACCTAATCATTATTTACTAAGAGTTATGGTCATTTTAGTTTGACCCAAAACTCATAACTTAAGCATAACTTGCAAAATTTCATATTTTGCTATTTCCAATTAGTTCTTCTTGGAACTCAAGGTGATACATCTAGTGACCTTAAAACTTAAGAAATTTTAAACTCCTCAGTAAAATCCTACTCACAACGAAGGATGCTTAGAGTCTTAGCTCAAAAAACTTCTGAGTGTTACATATCCCTTCCTTATTTCACTCCACAAATCTCTCCCTATTTTTAGTCACACAATCTTAGCCGTTATTTTCTCATTCACGTTTGAAATTCAAAATCAGTCTCTTTCATGTAGGTTGAGAATATATCTTTAGACAAGAAAAAAAAATAAAAAAGAAAAAGATATTTATGAGTCTTTTAACTATTTTAAAAAATACTCCAAAATTTATAATTAAATAAAATAAATGAACTTCAAAATTTGAACACTACAACGTAAATTAGAAAAAAAAAATAGTAGTAGTTATTATTTAGTAATAACTAGTATACTATTTGTAAATTTTCCATAATTTGAGTTGGTTATGGACTCTAACAACTAATCCTTCATTGAAACCGATTAAGATTCTTGTATTATTATTTAATTTTCCCACTCTCTCATAATAATATTAGTTTTAATTTTACCAAAGTTTCATACAGTCTAATATTTTCCTCTATTTCCTGGTATATTTCATAATCAAATTTCTTTAATGGATTGTGTTTGTTCATGTATCTAACTGATAACTTAATTCTTATTTATTGTAATACATTTATAGATACGCTTTATTTCAGCTTACATACACCCTTCTTTCACAACCTTATTGTGATATACGTGGCCGCAAGGAAGAACTCGTAAGAGTCTTACCTCATCAAACTCGGCCGCACATATAGCACATGCGTCAAAATCTCCACATCTCTCATCCCATAATAGGATCAATAGAAACGTGTCGATAATGACACTTGACTCATGGTGTGGTTCCATAGGAAGTGCCTGTGTAGGAACCTGTTGCGCCTCTGACGCTTGTGAAGGAGCCTGTTGCGCCTCCCACGCCTGTGGAGAAGCATTGTTGTTTGCCTCTTAGCAGCAATGACGATTGTAATGAACGAAAAAACAAATGAAAAGAACGAAATTAGCTATAGAAACATAAAAATAATAAAGCTCTGGTGGTGTCTTCAACGGCTCTGGCCAGTAGCCAATCTGTTCGGATTAGACTAATCTACCTTTCAAAAATCCGGATTAGACTTTTCGTAATAACCCAGCCCAACTTTCAGAAGGCATAACTCACTCATACTAACTCGAAATCGCGCAAACTCGGCGGCATTGAAAAGATCATTCCAACCATATCTGGAAGTACACCTAACTCATCCTGAGCTAGCAGTTATGGCCGTTTGAAGCTGACCAAAATTCAACTTTTCCTAACTTAAACAAATTTTCCAGATTTTCATTATTTCCAAAAATGGCAATTTCCAATTATTAGCTTCTTCCTAGTTATTTCAAATTACGAGATGTTACAATATCTCCCCCTTGGGAACATTCGTCCTCGAATGAGATTATTCTTACTAGGCTAAGGTTGGTAACATCAGGTTCAAACACTCAACAAGCAAATGCAAACACACAACATGCTCACTCATAATTTAAAGAGTACTAAGAAGAGAATTATTACCTTAGTCTGCATTTTTTCCGGACTCAAAGAGATGCGGATATCTCTTCTTCATATCCTCTTCAGCTTCCCAAGTAGCTTCTTCAACAAATTGGTTCATCCAAAGGACTTTGACTGATGCTATCTCTTTTGTCCTTAACTTGCTAACTTGGCTATCTAGAATCTGAACAAGAATCTCCTCATAAGATAAGTTATCCTTGATCTCAATATTTTCAGTTGGTATGATCAATGAAGGATCACCCATGCACTTCTTCAACATGGAGATGTGAAACACCGGATGAACCGCGGCTAACTCTTGTGGTAGCTCCATCTCATAAAATGCCAATCCTCTTGGATATTTGATAAGGTACAATATACCGAGGACTAAGCTTTCTCTTCTTACCAAACCTCATAACACCCTTCACGGGTGAAACTTTTAGATATACCCAATCATCTACTTCGAACTCTAACGCCCTTCTCCTAACATCAGTGTAGGATTTCTGACGACTCTGCATCGTTTTCAACCTCTCTTGAATCACTTTCACCTTCTTCATAGCTTGATGAACTAAATCTGGTCCCATCAACCCTACTTCACCAACTTCAAACCATCCAATAGGAGATCTGCATCTTCTCCCATAAAGAGCTTCATATGGAGCCATCTGAATGCTAGAGTGGTAACTATTGTTGTAAGCGAACTCGATGAGAAGTAGGTGACCATCCCAATTACCTTTGAAATTGATCACGCACGCCCTCAAAATATCCTCTAAAGTCTGAATAGTGCACTCTTCTTGCCCATTTGTCTGAGGATGAAATGTGGTACTTGAGTTCACCTTTGAACCCAAACCTTTTTGGAATGACTTCCAAAACTGTGCAGTAAATTGCACACCTTTGTCTGAAATAATGGAAACTGGGACTCCATGAAGTCTTACGACCTCCTGAATATACAACCTGGCTAGATCTTCTACTGAATGAGTAGTCTTCACTGGCAAAAAGTGGGCTGATTTTGTCATTCTGTCGACAATCACTCAAATAGAATCATGCTACCTGCGAGACCTTGGTAAACCTGTGATGAAATCCATATTAATCATCTCCCACTTCCATTCCGGAAGTTCTATATTCTGAGCCAAGCCACCGGGACTTTGGTGCTCTACTTTAACTTGTTGGCAATTTGGGCACTTAACAACAAATTCGGCAATGCCCTTCTTCATACTATTCTACCAATTCACCTCCTTGAAATCACGATACATCTTTGTGGAACCCGGATGAATGGAATATTTTGAGCTATGAGCTTCCTCCATGATCCTCTCTTGGAGTCCATCCACCATTAGTACACACAATCTACCTTGATATCTCAGTACGTCATCTCCCCCTTGTTCAAAAGCTAATACTTTTTGCTTATGAACATTTGCCTTCAATTCAAGCAAAATAGGGTCTTGGTCTTGCTTGTCTTTTACTTCTAACACTAATGATGATTCAGCCCCATTCATCACCACTATTCCTCCTTTTGTGGAATCCATGAGTCTGACACCTAGGCGTACAAGTCTATGCACATCTTTTGCTAACTCTCCTTTTTATTCATCAACATGGGCGGTACTACCCATAGAGAACTTGCTTAAGGCATTAGCAACAACATTAGCCTTAACTAGGTGGTAAAGAATACTCATGTCATAATCCTTGAGTAATTCTAACCATCTCCTCTGTCTGAGATTGGGCTCTTTCTGAGTAAACACATACTGAAGGCTTTTGTGATCAGTGAATACATCAACATGAACACCATACAAATAATGACGCCATATCTTCAAAAATAATACTACAGCAGCCAACTCTAAGTCATGGGTTGGGTAGTTTTTCTCATGAACTTTCAACTGTCTGGAGGCATAAGTTATAATCTTGCCATTCTGGAATAATACACAACCCAAACCAACTCTAGATTCATCACAATACACCACAAAACCTTGCGTTCCTTCTGGTAAGGTCAATATTGGGGCAGTAGTTAACCTCTTTTTCAATTCCTGAAGGCTTTTCCCACAAGCTTCAGACCATTGAAACTTAATTGTCTTCCGAGTCAATTTGGTCAAAGGGGACGAAATAGACGAGAACCCCTCTACGAACCTTCTATAATATCCAACCAAGCCCAAGAAACTCCTAATATCAGTTAGAGATATGGGTTTAGGCCAACTCTGCACTGCCTTTATCTTATGGGTATCAACTCTAATTCCATCACCGGAAACTATGTGGCCCAAGAACGCCACAGACTCAAGCCAAAACTCACATTTCGAGAACTTAGCATACAACTCCTTATCTTTCAAAGTTTGAAGAATTATACTGAGATGGCTAGCATGATCTTCTTCATTCCTTGAATAGATTAATATGTCATCAATGAAGACGATAACAAACATATATAAATAAGGTTTGAAGACTCTATTCATAAGGTCCATTAACGATGCAGATGCATTAGTCAAACCGAACGACATGACCAGAAACTCATAATGACCATAACGGGTCCTGAATGTTGTCTTAGGAATATCATATTCCCTTACTTTCAACTGATGGTAGCCAGATCTGAGGTCTATCTTCAAAAACCAAGAAGCACCCTGAAGCTGATCGAAAAGATCATCAATCCTTGGAAGTGGATGCTTGTTCTTGATGGTAATCTTGTTCAGTTGACAGTAATCTATACACATCCTAAGGGAACCATTTTTCTTTCTCACAAATAAGACCGGAGTACCCCAAGGTGAGACACTTGGTCGAATAAAGCCTTTATCTAAGAGCTCCTTTAACTGCTCTTTCAACTCTGTTGGTGCCATTCTATATGGCGGAATAGATATCGGATGAGTATTTGCAAGAAGGTGTATACCGAAGTCTATCTCTCTTTCAGGAGTGACTCCGAGAAGATCGTCAGGAAAGACTTCTGGAAATTCTCTAACTACTGAAACTAACTGAATAAGAGGTATCTCAACACTAGAGTCATTAACTCGGACTAAGTGATAGATGCACCCATAAGAAACTAACTTCCTTGCCTTAAGGTACGAAATGAAACGACCCATAGGCACTGTTGAACTGCTTTTCCACTCTAAGACTAGCTCATTTGAAAACTGAAACTTGACAACTCGAGTTCTACAATCAATTGAGGTATAACAAGCATGAATCCAGTCCATACCAAGAATGACATCAAAATCTACCATGTCTAACTCAATTAAATCAGCCATGGTACATTTGTGATTGACGAAAATGGGACAATCAGAATAAACTCTCTCTGCTAGAATGGACTCACCCACAGGTGTAGAAACACTGAATGGTTCAATAAGTTTCTCAGGAATAACATCAAAATTCATAGCAACATATAGAGTTACAAAGGACAAACTCGTTCCTTGGTCTAGCAAAGCATAAACAGTAAAGTCAAAGACTTGGATCATACCAGTGACAACATCTGTCGAATCCTCTTGCTCTTGGCGACTATTGATAGCATATAAGCGGTTGTTCTTTCGCCAATACTGGAAGTAGCCCCTCTAGGTGCAGCTCTGTTTGGTGGACCAATTGAAGAATTGAATTATGGATTCAAGGATTTTGATTTGTGAGAGGAAGGATCACATAATGTTTAGTAATGATCTTAAATAGCTAAACATGAGAAAAGTCACGAAATCACCGTCTTGGAACAAGTCCGCAAAGCAGGGTATTTTAAATAATTACTCGCGAAATTAAACTTTGAGACAGAGGAGTCCGCGTCTTAACTACGACGCGGAGAAACTTTTTGGTCACTGCGGGAGAAAGTCCGCGACGCGGACTTGCGTGCCAGAATTATGCTCAACTTTTTCCTTCTCCGTTTTACAGCCCCAATTAACCTAAACTCGACTATTAATCTCAAATTCATTTCAGATTCTGATACCCAGCATATGTACTCCAGAACCTAACTCAAAACAACTCTAAAACTCAACGTAAAGATCTCTGAAACTCCTCAATTCATCCCAATTCAAGAACGATATTCAAATTCAAGAATACATGTCAAGAACATCAACTTTCAAACTCTTTTAGGGCAAATTTCGCTGAACTAAACATGTTTGGCACGTGGGTGAACGAACCCAACGCTATGAAAGACTCACATACCTTGTAAGATAAATTCCTTGGCAAATCCACAATCAAAATCTATCGTTCTTGGCAAACCTTGAGTTTTCCTCTCCTTTCTCCTCTTTTCTCTTTTCTCCAAGCCCTAGCGTGAATTTTCAATTGACTAAACTGATCTCCTTCTAATTTGACCCTTAATTAATTCACTAAAATGAATTAAATTAATTGGGTAAGAAAAAGACTAATCTACCCTTCAAAAATCCGAATTAGACTTCCTTAATCGCTCAGCCCAACTTCCAGAGGGCATAACTAACTCATACTAACTCGGAATCGCACAAACTTGGCGGCGTTGGAAAGATCATTCCAATAGATTTCCAACCATATCTAGAAGTACACCTAACTCATCCTGAGCTAGGAGTTATGGCTGTTTGAAGCTAACCAAAACTCAACTTTTCCTAACTTAAACAAATTTTCCAGATTTTCATTCTTTCCAAAAATGGCTATTTCCAATTATTAGCTTCTTCCTAGTTATTTCAAATTGCAAGATGTTACACAAATAGTCATCGGATGAGACTTAGATGAAGAGCATGACAATTTTTTAGGATGATGCAAGTCGCTTAAAGGACCAGATTGTTCAAAATCAACCACTTGATTTCCACCTTCATTAGGCAATGTACTTGACGGAATCTCCAAAGATAGAGAAGGCATAGTTGTAGGCATAACATGTGATTGTATAGGGTCCTGAGGTTGCGTAGAGTAATGTGATGTAAAAGTGGAGGATGAATTATCCAATAAGGTTGCACTGACTGTAGCAGGAGAAGAACCAGACGAGTGCAATAAGGAGGAAATAGGCACAATTGGTTGTGGAAGTGGAGAAGGTATTTGGACAGTAAGCGGGGCATCATTGGTTGATAAAAAATTCGTTGTTAAATCAAAAGGCTCTGATACCATGAAAGAGTTCTTTATTCATATATACAATAATAATGAATATATATAGAAAACCAAATAGCGAAGAAACCTACGGGAACTAGGCATCAAGGATTACGGAGAAGTAGTTTCCTTAGACATCACAACTTAACCTTTTACATAATTTAAATATACTAGGAATCTATATCTAAGAAGCCTATCCTTTACAAACAGATCTCACCATCAGCAACCACCCAATTACAATATTCTTTCTAATTACCAGTCCACTCTTTCAACATCATTAGCAGCCTATAATTCCTTCGGGCTTCAGCCCACCACACTTCCAACTTTAGGATATGTGTTTTGTTTCGCAAGATGGATTACCAGAAACAAAAAATATGAAGCTCAGGAATCACATTGCTCATGTAAAATTGAAAAAAAAAAAAAAAAACGCCTTCATACAAAGAAAGTATGTCAAAACTAACAAGTACAAGTTATACGTTTTTGAGATGTGTTGAGTGTTTGAAAAAATTAACCTACCCATTTTGTTACTGCTTCAAACCTCGCTGATATTTATTTTTTTTAAATTCCTTGATATTTCTGGAATATAGAAAATCAGTTTTATGATAATTCTTTTTTTTTTGTTGATTCAGTTTGTTAACGAAAAAGATAAATATGGTATACATGCACTACTTTTTGGAAAAATGCATAAGTACCCCCAACCTATGCCCGAAATTTCAGAGACACACTTATACTATACTAAGGTCCTATTACCCCAGAACTTATTTTATAAATAATTTTCTACCCCTTTTCGGCCTACGTGGCACTATCAACCAGATAGCTTGAAAAAATTGTCAACACGCGCTAGGCCCAGAAGATAGTGCCACGTAGGCCGAAAAGAGATAGAAAATTATTTATAAAATAAGTTTGGGGGGGTGGTAATAGGACCTTAGTATAGTATAAGTGTGTTTTTGAGATTTCGGACATAGGTTGGGGGTACTTATGCATTTTCCCCCACTTTTTTAACGAAAGATCGATATATCTTCGCGAAATTACAAAGCTGAGCGATATATTCTTTCATTGTTATTAAAAAGCTTTCTGACGGTTTAAGCTTTTGTGCGAATAACTTTAAAATTTCTTATATCCATTTAAAGTTATTAAATAAAGGCTTATTTTAACTACATCTTTAGATATTAGACTAGTCGTTTTGTTCAAAATCTTTACTCGAATAATAAATATTATAAGCTAGAGTGTACTTGGAATTAAGACCTTCAAATTATTTCATTTTGAAATAAAAAGAATGGCCGGATGATAGTAGAACTCTAGTCATTTAAAAGCAAGATAGTTACTCTAGTCATTTAAAAGCAAGGTAGTTCAAAATAATTTGAAGTGTAAATTCAAAATTAGCGAAAATGTTTAGTTCACTGGTAGCTACAGCCTACATTCACGGATTTTTAAGATGTCTAATTCCTTCCCTAATAAATTATTTGAACTTTTATTAAACTCTATTTTAAATAAAATATTTTTCTTTAAAGCACATTTAAAATGGCTTTTCTCCTAAAAGTAAGTGACGAACTCTATTTTCGAAATAAATATATGTCAAAGTTATATTTAAAAAAACTGATTTAAATTTAAATCAACCGTAACAATCACATTATGCCTAAGTTTGTGTAACGATAAAGGTATTTATTGGTCTCTTATAAACATAAGAAAAGTATTTTTATCCGTTCTTAATTCACTCTTTTCTTACTTTAACAATAAGTCTGAGATTAATTCGCAACTGATCATCTCGTTCTCTTACAATGTTTTTCCATCCTTTTCTTTTATTATATTGACAACGCGATTTAAAATATGCTCAATCTTTTTTATACTTAATCTAATTGATTGGGCCTTAAACATAGCTAGCCCCCGATAAATTCAGCTAGGAAATCAAATAGTAAAATTTCGTGAAACTGTATCCGCAAATTAAAAATAATCGATACTATAGCTATATTATATAATATACTTAGATGTTTGTCATTTCGTGTAATTTTCCCTAACGGCTAATAATTTCAAGTTGATTGGATTTTCAGCATATTAAAGATATGGATGGGTTGACATTGTTTCAATTTTAAAAAAATGATTTTTTTTTTTAATATTTGACAACATTTTTCCAAAGTCTTGAACCCATTAATAACTAAATCAAATATTTACCATTTTTAGGTGTAACTTGTAAGTAGCTAACCCGTAGGCCGTAGTACTAGTACATGAAAAAATGTTCTCCAGCTTGATGCCAAACAAGGTCCCGTAGAGCAACATTTTATGCCTTAGCAATTTTCTTATTAAATAAATCAATAGATTATGTGAAATTGGATAAACGGAAAAGGGTCTTGCCCACTCTCAGAAAAAAATGTTATATTTATCCTTCGTTACAGTTTATGGTATACAGTAAAACCTCTATAAATTAATATAGGTGGAACCATGAAATTTTATTATTTTAGAGATATATTATTTAATTAATAAATTAATATTTATTAATATAAAGAATGGTTTGAGATTTAATAAAGGTTAATTTTGATTATATCAAAATTATTGTATCTTACTAACGTATGTATCATATAATTTATTTATTTCACATAAAAATGTTATACATAAAGTACAATGAAATGTCAAAATCATTGTATCTTACTAATTTATGTATCATATTTATTGAATTGTCACTATCGTCCAAACAAAAGAGCATGGATGACAAGTGTGTTTTTTTATGAATATATTCGTTGGTTTGACCACAAAATGCATGGTAGACGAGTTTTGCTTATGGTAGATAATTGTCCAGCCCATAATAGAAATATTGAAGGACTACAAAATGTTGAATTGGTTTTCTTGCCACCCAACATGACATCCAAAATTCAACCTTGTGATGTTGGGATAATAAGTGCTTTCAAGATGTATTATCGTAAAAGATTTTATCGTAGGATATTAGAAGGCTATGAAGTGGGACAAATTGATCCAACAAAGATTAATGTTTTAGATGCTATCAATTTTTCAATCCCTGCTTGGTAACGAATGTTATGCAAGAGACAACATCAAATTGTTTTCGACACGGTAAAATTCGTTCGAGAGATGCAATCTCAGAGAATTTGAATGAACCCACTTGTGAATATGTCATTCATGAACTTGAGGTCATGATTAATGATCTCATTTACAACAATAAAATGGATGTCAGTAATCTATTGGATTATCCGGGTGAAAGTGATACATGTTCAGAGGTCCAGAGCCTAGAAGAAATTGTGGATACCATTGAAAAAAGTGATGTTGATGATGAAGTTGAAGGTGATACTATACCTTGGAAACCAGTTATGCGTAAGGAAGCACTTATCGTATCTAGAACTCTTCACAATTTTATGGTGCAGTTCAAAAAGACAACACCGGAGCTCTTGGATGCAATAAGAAAAGTTAGAGATGAGCTTCAACTAGATTTAAATTTTAAGAAAAAACAGAACACAATAGAATCATATTTCACTAAATTGTCTTAGATATATTCGTACTTTTAAAGAATTATTAATTTATGATATTGATGAGACCATATATTTATATAGGGGTCTTCTGAAAATATATTATCTCATTGAAATTGACGATTTTTCTATTGGCCCAAATCGGGACCGGAGGAAAATATTACTTTAGAGAGATTATTAATTTACCGAGTATTAATTTATAGAGGTTTTACTGTATTTGTCTTTGTCCCTACTTCTATTATTCTACATGACACATACAAGGCGCTTAACGTGTATATATTTTTATATTATTACTGTTAAAAATCTACTCCTTATTTAATATCTACCTAACCCAAGTGTTAAAACCCGACCCATAAAATTGTGAAGTTCCATTGAACCTAGCTTCTGTACCCATCCTCCCGCATAACTTTATACGTTAAACAGTCAAAGCTTCGATACAAATTATAATTTTTTTATAATATTCAACAAAAACTTTTAACTTGATTAAGTTACACCATCAACATTAAAATATTATGTGTTCAAATGTTCGTATTAACACCATGTATATTAAACACAAATATTTACTTGAAGAACTGAGCTCTCCAACTCCAATCATATGGTTGCAAGTTATAATCAATAAAGGAAAAAAATGAGAAAATTCTCGGTGAGGAGTTAAAAATGAATATTTATTTTTTAATGATTTTTTAAAAAAATGTAATTGAAAATTCTATAAGAGAATAGCTTATAAAATTACAAGTGTTTAACAGAAGTTCCAAATTTAGATAAAACAAAAACATATATTATATACCAATCTATTTTTGAACAAAACTTACATACACCAATCTATTAATATGCCTTTGCAAGTCTTTACTAAGTGAAAGTAATTAGCCTTTTTATGAAAGTTAAAACAAAACATACCATTATTTACAACATATTAAATGATAGAAAGAAGTTGTATGAAGAGGTCTCGGGCTGGGTATGGAGAAAATCTTGTTGGGAGCGTCACCTCCGAATGGGACCTACAGAGCACAATTCAGATTTAGTCAGAGCTCTAATGTGGGCTCCTGACACCGAATGGAAAAAAAAAGATTGTATGACTCTATTTTATATTTTGTATATAGTAATAGTATCAAGAAAACAATTTGATATAGTAAGCAAAAATAAACTTCAAGCTAATTTGCATGTTTAATGAGACATTTTACTTCCTCAAACAATGAAAACAAAAAGCCATTTAAAAAGATCAACATGAAATAGATTGTCCATTGCAATTATTGGATTTATTATCTTGATCGTCATATTTATTTTTGCCTTCTTTAATTTCTTTCATCTTGATAAAAAACATAGGATCTTAAATGTATCATGATACATCATGTATCTAAAATGTATCATGATACATCATACTTAATTTTATATGTATTAATCTTCATCTTAGATTGTAGAAAAGTAGGTTGCGTTGATTGCACATTCAAGCATTGAATTTTTATAAAAGCTTTGTTTTGGATATATTATTAAGATTATGAAATTATACAATTCTATAGAAAATTAATAAGTAAATTTCCTAAATCAATGTAATTAGTTACTTTATCGACTCGCATCAGTTAAGAAATTGTGCAATTAATGACAACGATCAAAATTGTATCAAAATTCCAAAAAATAAATAAATAACATTATTATGTAAATAATGAAAGTATTGTTGAAGTACATAATATACACCTATACTATAGCCATTTATGAAACTTACTCTACAAATAATTATGTCAACCGATGCATTATGTGTTGGGCCTCTTTAGACAAAGCCGCTAGAAAAGGAGTGGGCCTATAACCCCATATCAACTACAACAGGTTTATGAGCAAAGGAAGTGGGCTGGAAGCCCAAATTGATTTACAGAAGCTGGCAAACATGAAAGGAATGAATGTCGGGGTGGGCTTAGAGGCCCAATCTCCCACTCTCTTTGAAAGAACCATAAAATACCAAAACTATCAACTTTT
Organism: Solanum commersonii; assembly: GCA_029007595.1. Classification (NCBI taxonomy): domain Eukaryota; kingdom Viridiplantae; phylum Streptophyta; class Magnoliopsida; order Solanales; family Solanaceae; genus Solanum; species Solanum commersonii. Next base: position 2,599,123 of record JAJTWQ010000011.1, read on the forward strand.
CACAAACAAAATTAAAAAAAAAATTCGAAAAAGAACAATATTAATATAAGTATGTAATCAAACAATTAAACCTCATGCCGATGACATCCCAATTAGATTTTGAACAATGCGATCTCTGACTCTGATGACGTTTACGGTTTGAAAACTCCCGTTTAGTATCCGAAGAAGAAGTTGTTACCGAAATATCTAATTAAATCAATAACTTAAAAAATTGTTTTTTCAATTCAAATTATTGATTTCGATTTTTTAGTTGTAGGATCGATTGACGCACTCATATTATATATTTTTACATATATATTCATACAATTTCTATTGTTGCATGATACTTATTGGTTAATAACTTAATATTGCATATTGCATTATTTGTGAAATCCATATTATCATTATATATGCCGATGAAAAATAATTTTGTCTAGTGTCATTATGCAAAGTAATTTGGTTGAGTGGTGTTGTGATGATAAGTGATTTCGGTGCGTGATTTTGTGTTGATGAAAAATGATTGGTTTGGCAAGGACAACAATATTTTTATAAGATTAGAAAAAAGAAAAAATAACAATTAAAGATCTAAGTTTCCCAAATATGGTATAATAGTGATTGAAAATTTAAACTTGTACATTTTAATTTAATAAAAATTAAAATTTGATTAAAAAAAAAAGTATAATAGATATATAAAATAGTTCTTTCTATAAAATATTTGAATATTAGAATTACATTAATAATTGTATTTTTTTGTAATTTAAATCTCAAAAGCATGTTTTTTTAAAAAAATCAGTCAAATGCAATTGTGTATAAAAAGCACTTTTCAATTGAATTGGACAAACACAAATTGTTTTTTTTTTCAAAAGTACTTCTCTAAAATGTCATTTTTTTTAAAAACGCTTCTAAAAATAAACTGTTTTTAGCAACAATGCCAAACAATCTATTAGTTACTTAATTTTATATTACTTTCACATTATGTATATTAGTAAATCGCTAATAAATGAATGTGATTCAGCAACGGGAATGCAACGGGAATGCTGGTTGACCTAAAGGACTAATGCAATTCAACAGTTAACTTAAAGGATGTGTTTGGTATGAAGGAAAACATTTTCCGGAAAATGTTTTCCAATTATCTTATAAATAGCCTACTTTGAATTGCAAATAAATTTCAAAACATTTGCAATAGTTACTTAAAGACTCTTGAACTCTGTGCTCTGATACCAAGTTTGTCACTCCCCGAGCCTACACTCTGGGCGGGACTGGCACTCGAGAACCATTGTTGGCCCCAAGCGAACCCTTGGACTAACTTACTTACTCATTGGAAGACTTAACTCATCATAACTGTACTTTTAGAAGTAAACTGAAAACTCAAAGATAACTGAGAATGTATTAAGAAAACATTCACTGGACAAAGTGGCAACTCAAGTCTCAAAAGATAAGCCAATAACAAGGTAAAGACAAATGAATTAACTAATTGCCTATCAATGAAACCTCTAAAACTAAGATGGATACCCTGATCATCCTAACAACTGAAAACTATTAAACCAATGTAAACAGGGACCTTCCGAAAAGCAAGAAAGCTCACCACAAGACTCTGAATGCTCAACTGGATCAACGAAGCGCCACCTTCAAACGGAATCGATCAAAATTAGATGGTTTGGGAGGTGACTCGAAGACCCTTTCAGTTCTTGGCAATATTTCATTGATTTTTTTGGGGAGAGACCTAGTGTACAATTGCAGAGAACTTGTCGCTCCAACTTCACCTTCAGTGACTCAGGCGGAAACTCTGAGGGATCGAATTTTTGTACAACTGTGAAGTAAAGGGCGAAGCTATTTTTGGTACACTATTGTAGCACACGTCACGCGTGCTTAGGGCATCTCCCACCCAAACACCAAATTTTACACCAAATTTGGTGTCAACACTATTTTAGTGTAAATCAACTCCAACCCACTGCACCAAATTTTACACCAAAAAGGAATACGTTTCTCTCTTTTCATTATTATATTATTATTTCTTATTTCATTTATATTTTCTTATTTCATAAAACAAATTATTTCTAAAACATTCACCATATATAGTTCATATTATTTTCTTTTATAGTCGTTTAATATAAAATTATTTTATACCATAATTTTTTAAATACTATAAATTGCCAGCAAATGTTATACATTATACATAATAATGAATAATACAAATAAAAGTGAAATCATTAATGAAATACAATTAAATAAACATTACATAATTGAAAAAATTATTTTAAATTCTACATAAATATTCAACTTTCAAGATCACTATGGTGCTCCCATAAATGCATTACGTAGTTCAAAATGGGCTTCTTTGTCCCTTTTTTTTATATCGAGCTAGAAATTGTTGAAATAGATAATTTTCATCTATTGTCATTTCTACAGTCGGAGTTTGACCTTCCAACGCATCTTGAATTGGTGCATTAAGATCACGTTCATCCTCAATTATCATGTTGTGCATTATAATACATGAAGTTAATATATCATGTAGCACTTATTTTCTCCAAAAACGTGACGGCCCTGCGATAATTACGAAACAAGATTGCAAAACTTCAAGTTCAACATCTTTTCGACATGATTCTTGTTTCATGGAAAAATATTTGTTCTTTTCTTTTGAGAGCATGGCTCACGAATAGTTTGCACAATAGAGCATGCCACGTCGTTGTACTTTTTGAAATTATTAGGTATTTTATAATTCAATTTTGATGTATGTCAATTACTACTTTGTTGAATGTTTATTATTTTCGGTTATTTTTAAGTACATTGTATTATTTGTTTAGTAATTTATATGTTTGCATTTTTATTTTTTGTGAAGGTTAATTGTAGTTATATCCAATTTATAATTTATAGTAGAATTAACATGAATTTAATTTTAAAAAAAGTCATATATAGAAAAATTAATTTATAAAAAAAGCTAACTTTTATTTCTAAAATTAATATTGTAAAAATATTACATAAAAAATAATTAAATATACAAGAGATTTAATTAAAACATACAATTTATATAATGTTTAATTAAAAGTTTTGTATACTGAAATAATATTAAAATATTCAATAAAGTAAATTGGTGTGATGAATAGTATTACACCAAATTTGGTGTAACACTATTCACACACCAAAATGGTGTAAAATTTGATGTTGGATTGGAGCTCCCAACACCAAATAAGGATTTGATATAAAATTTGGTGTTGGATTGAAGATGGTCTTAACAATGGTGTTACTGGGTGTTCCTCGAAGAACATGGTGTTGCCACGTGTTTCCATGTAGGGGAGAAAGTACCAATTTAGAGTACCATTAAGATTGCATTTGGTACAATTTGTTGGTGTTGTGTTCGTCCTGCTTATAAATAAGAGAATGTCATATGTAGTAGATAAATTGTATCATTATTGTATCACTATTCACTATTGTAAACAACTGTTTTCATCAAATGTATAGAAATTGTATCACTACTATCTATATATACACTAGTAAAAGGTATCTGTGCTAGCATGGGTTCAATATCTTAATATTTTTTATATTAATTTATATGATGTAGGTAGAATTTAGAAAGTTGATTAAATTTTGATATGATTTTTAGATATTTAAGTTGTTAATTACTTTTTGTTTGCCCAAATTTATTGTGAAGAGTTTCATTAAGATGTCCATAATTAATTATTTTTCGTCATGGATCGTTGATTTTTCACTCAAAGTAGTTACAAGATATAAACAAATATTACCGACGTTCAAAATAACTAAAGTCATAGCTAAAACGGATTCCATAAAGCAATAACTAAAGAATATGAATTTAAAACTAAAATTCATAGCTAAAACGGATTCCATAATTTCAAAAAAATTATACACTAATTAAATTAAAGTAGAATAAAAGAAGTAATTTTTTTTGAAATATTTTTTTGAAACACGCTGAAGCATGCACATTTTCTTGAATTTAAAACTAAAATTCACAGCTAAAACGGATTTCATAATTTCGAAAAAATTATACACTAATTAAATTAAAGTAGAACAAAAGAAATAATTTTTTAAGTAAAAAAGCTGAAGAAGGCACGTCGACAAATGCGATAAAATTATACACTAACTAAATTAAAATAGAACAAAAAGAGTATTTTTTTAAGTTTTTTTTAAGAAATACGCTAAAGCAGGCATGTCGACGAAAACGCGGCTGTTTCAGCACAAACTGTCTCTTATAACTGTCTCTTATATAATACTAGTTACATTAGCCCGTGCTAGCACGAGCCCAACTTATGTTATTCCTTTATTTTAAATTATGTGATATTAATAGAATTTTAACAGTCAAACAATTTTGTGTATGCCATTTAAATTTTAAGTTGTTAATTATTGTGATTTATAGTACTTTATGTAATTTTTAATAATATGTGTTACTCTCTTTGTCCCAAATTTATTTGGCATTGATAGAATTTCGAAAGCCAAGCAAATTTTGTATATGTCTTTTAGATTTTGAAGTTATTTAATTATTATGAGTTATAGTACATTTTACATCATTTTCAAATAATATATGTTACTTTTTCTATCTCAAACTATATGACATGGGTAGAATTTTGTGAATCAATCAAATTTTTTATATGTCTATTTTGAAGTTGTTAATTATTGTGACTTGTAATACTTTTACGTTATTTCAAATAATGTATGTAATTTCCTCTATTCCAATTTATGTGACACTTAAAGATTCTGAGCTTCAACCAAAAATTTTAAATGTCTTTATAATATTTTAGATTTAGTTTTTTTTTTTCCGAAGATTCATTAATATGCTTTCTTCACAATTATCGGTAGAACTACCTTTCAGTGTTGATGATTTAGCAACATATCCTTAAACGAATAGACGAATGAAAGCTTCCTCTTTTTGCTCATTATGTGTATTATTAAGTAAAAAGTACTCTAGTAGAATTCACTAATTGAGTGCTGAGAGAAATTAATGTGAGAAAAGTACTGAAAGAAAGATTTAATCATACTCTCTTAGTTCAATAATAGTTGTCCACTCTATTATTTTGAAATGTCCAACAATACTGTCCACTTTATAAAATCAATAGATAACTTTACATTTAGTTCCTAATTCTCCTTATCATAATTATAGTCATTTTTCCACTACATTTTTTAAGACATTGTATTTCTTATATTTAAAGGGTGATATAATAAAATTAGACTTCTATTTATAATTTCGTAAGAAATGTGCAAAGTCAATAATGGACAAATATTATTAGACGTGGTAGATATTAGTCACCGAAGCAGCCACGTGGTAATAAGAAATCAAAAGGAATACAACTTAAGTTAAACTTAAGTGGGTCCATGTTTTCAGAAAGTTGTATGAATTAATGTTGTATGAATTATTTGTATTTTTAGGGGACAAATTAGTCCAATAGATACAAAAAGGTACACTGTTCCTTTAACTAACCAATTGAATGGCTTCTTTAATTTCATGTGAAATTACAGGAAAAGCCTCTTAGGACTTTTTTGTCAATTCCCATAAACGAGAAACTCCTCACCTTCGCTCTTATTAATAGTATATAAATATATATATATATAAAAAAAAAAAAAAAAAAATATATATATATATATATATATATTACCTTACCCTTATTTATAAGCCAACAACAATAGGACTAACACTGCAATTAAGTATTGTACACAAAGTTATTTAAGTGGTACTATAAATGTGTACCTATTTCATTGGGTATTGATCTTTTGTGTGCCTATTTGTTTAACACGTGTATATGTTTTTTTTCTACCAAAACAATGCATATGCCAAAGCATCTCAAATTCTTTCTCCCTGCAATCTCTCTTTCTAGGTAAGCTTCCATCTCTTCTCCAGTTTGCTATTCTATTTTTTCTCTCCTTTTTGCTCTCATTGTTTTTCTTTGGTTTCTCATCATCTTCTTCTAGGATTTGGGTTAAACTTTGTCTTGTTTTGTTGCTTTTATGTTCGATTGTTTTGATATTGCTTTCAATTTTTGTTGCTTTATTGGTATGTGGTTGTAGGTATGTTGCATGGACAGAATTCCTATGTTGAACCCACTTCTTCTTCATCTCCTATGCCCAGGACTGTAGACCCATCTCAATTTTGTATTGATGAGTTGCAACAAAAAATTTCTTCTGTCACATACCAGCAGAAACCTCAAAATTCAATTGGGTATGATATAGATTTCTTGGTCTTTCCTTTTCTTTTCTTTTTTCATTTATCTTTACCATTTTGACAAGTACCAAATTTTCATTTTGTAAACCCTAAATGTTAGACTAAGCAAAATGGAGCAACTTAGGTTAACATGTAATAGGGATTTATAAATTCAACAACAGATGCAGGCACTATCTCTTTTCGAAAATCTTTGGATTCAACCAACCTCCAAGCTCAAGAAACCCTTCAATTCCAGGGTAAATTGAAAATACTACATTTGGGATTTCTTCATACCCATATTGTTCTCTTTTTCTAATGATTTGGTCTGAGTTTTACTACCAGCACATTCTGTATATGATGGAATTTAATATGTCAAACTTTTCCACTTACAGACATTCTTAAAAGTATCCGTCTTTGAAGGGTATTTTCTATTTGGGGTTGAATTGAACTCTATTTTAAAAAAGAATCAATTTTTTTGGGTGCCCATTTTCATGATAAATCTTACTAATTAAGTGTTTTTTTGCTTTGATGCTTTTCGGCATGGCTGCAAATCTTGGAAAATTGAAAATTGAGCTTAGAGAGGCAGAAGATAATTTAGTAAAAGCACTTGCAGGTAAATATCAATCTCTCACAATATATCTTTTTTATGCGGTAGCATATTTTTTAGTTTTTATGTCCATTGCTATTTTTCTTTGATCTCTGGATCAAACTTTGAAGAGAATCGTGTGTCTAGGTTGAGGAAGGTTTTAGGTTTACTTAAAGAACACTAAGAAGGATTCTGGGATTAAAGCACTGGAAGAGTCCATGGCTGTAAACATAATTGAATTTATGTCCTTCATTCTTTTCTATATAGAGAAATTAAAGGTAAATACTTGTACCATAAGTAATGTAAGTTGTATTTTATTTGGGCTCATTTCATTAAACAAGTATTGCTTGCTAATTGCAAATGGTTCATTCAGTAGATAATACATGTTCTATTTGCTACTTAGAGGAGATACACATATGGCGATCTCTGTTCATCATTCTTTGTCATTTACTTAGACTAGGAGCAACTTCCAAAATCTTTGGTATGATAATATTTGCTCTTCTCTGCTTCTAATTTTCAGAATTTTGTTATGGTTTTTGTTTAATATGGTAATCTTGATAATTACTTTTGAATTTAAAAGCTTGCTTTATTATTTAATAGCTATATTTTAGAAGCTGATGTTTTATGAGAAGAATCTCTTATATGCATGTTATATGATTTTTTGTGTGTTTTTCATTGCCTAATTGCATCATGTTAAAGGAGAAATTCATGTTTTACGTATGTTTTTATAAGTCATAAAGATTCTTGAATTTTATGGTCTTAAACTAAAAATATATAGGATGTGCCAAAATGCCCTTTTGATCTTGTGGTCTTTAACATGTCATGTGAAAAGTTAGAAATAAAGAGTTGCTAAAAAGGTAAAAAGACATTCTTTTAAACGTACTAAAAAGAAAAGTGATACAAATAAATTGAAATGAAGGAAGTAAAATATGTTCTATTACCCTCTAGGGATGGTATGTTTAAGGTGAATTCAGTTTGTGTTATTAACATGTGTATATGATTGTTTTCTGCTCAATTATCAATACAAAATTTATTACTCCTTATAAGAAAAATTGTTGTGAATATTGTCTATGTATACTTACAAAAATAAAATAAAATGTTGTCGATGTGATATTCCACTCGTGAATTGACATTGTTATTCAGTTTAAGCTATTAATCAAATGGTTTATCTTAATATAAATCTGTTTTTCCTTTCTCTTTCTCTCTTTTAACTAAAACTTTTAGAAGATGTGTTGAATTGGAAGAAAAATAATAAAAAAGAAGAGCATAAAGGTCTCTTTCTCACTATTAATAGTTCTCCAAATGCAACTATGGACATTTTCAAGTTCAGTAGGAATAAACAAGCAAGGAATTGAAGTTACTTGACGGTATTGTGGGTGACTCTATTGTTAGGTGAGGAATGAAATTTTACTTCTTAAAAAAATACTATTAGGAATTTTTTTAGAGACATTACTTTACATTGTTTAATCAGCTGATTGGACCAGCACAATATAGCGTTAATAGTTATCCTTGTATCTTCTCCTTTGGTGCATTTACAAAATACATGATTCTTTATTCTAGAGAGTGATATAATTCCTTTGTTCTTATATGTTATTAGATAATGTTTAAACATCGATTTAGATTTTGAGCACCAAGTTCTGAAATTTTACTGTTCTCCATTCCAATTGATCCTGGAGTTCCACTTCATATGTGGAAGTGGAAATTTGAGAAGACATCAACACACCTCCAAAGAATGAAGAAGGTATCATCGACTGTGAAAATTCCTACATTGTCGTGTCAGATGAAGGAACATGGCATGTCCCTTGATAACCTACAGTTACATTTTCCAGCAATGTTATTACACTTATGTGAATACTCTGACATTTGTTAACTCAATTAGACGTTATTGCTTCATGCATGAGTATTTTTGAAAATAGAGTAATGCACCTATTGTTTCAATTGCTCTCTCGGTGATTTCTAAAAAGCAGTACTTTTTTTCAATTTTCTTTATTTAATTCTTTATAGGATCTTCACTGGGTACCTTTCAACCACCAGATGGAATCACATCAACAATTTTTCTTTCGGAGATCGACAATGAGACCATTGTAAGATGAGCTTAAGTTAATGAATGAATAGTTTTCTCTGCTTCAATCTAAATGGTTTCTGGTACAATGAATTTTTCGGTACATGCCTTTGCATGTGGATTGTTTGATGATATTGAAGAAAAGAACATGGCATTTGATTTTGGGTTATGTTTTTATGGCAGATTGTAGCGACAGCAGAAACAAAAAACTATGAGAAATTGTCTTAGAATCTTTGAAATGCTTCCTTTCTAAAGATTATGGAAAGACGTTTGAGAAATTTAGGAATGATATTGCTATTATTTCAAGTACTGTTTTCTTTAAGCTAGCTTCTGCACAAGTGAAGTTCTACTATACTCTTTAATTGTTTAGGTTGTGATTTTTGAAAGTTTTCATTGATGAAAGTGTACTCCTCTTTTCGTTGACCTTTGGATTGAAAGTCATCATGACCCGTGCAACTCCTGAGTGTGAAAATTTATTTTAATACTACAGACTACATATCGAAAAACAATGAGTGGATTCTTATAACGGTAGAAATTGGTAAAATGAAGTTTGGTAAGATAATATATCTTAAATATTCCAAAAAAAAAAAACAAAAAAAAGAATGATAAGAGAAAAGAACAAGCAAACAAACAAATGGATGATAAATTTTGGATGGTTAAAGTTGTGAAGGGTGTTGTAGATAGCATTTTATTAACATTTAGTCATTTACACATTTTCATGTTTAAGTTTGAACTTTTTTTTTTTGAAAATATGACTTTCTCGAATTTTATAAATCAAGTTTGTGTTAGTGTAGAGACTAACTAGAGTTCACTGCTTTATCTTTCTATAACATTTATGATAATCAAGCTAATGGTATAATTCTGCTAGCAGTCAAGAGGTACTACTATTTATTTCTTTTTCATCAATAATGCGATTTGTTTTTGTTTATGAGAAATCATATGATTTGTTGTAAGTATTTATATTGTTTCATGGTGGATAAAGCTATATATGTTGAACATCGAGTTGTAGGCGTGTTATATCTGAAAAAATTCCTCTTTGCTCTCAAATCAATGTTGATGGGAAAGACGCACCAACTAAGTGTATCAATTATTTTTTATAAGTGTCTTATCGGGTTCATCAGATAAAATAATAGATATAATAGCAAAGCGGTTGCAATTGGATGGAGTTTCAGCATTGGTAGGCATTGTTTATGTGGGAATTTATAAAAAAGAAGGAATAAAAGGTTGCCGCACATCTCCCGGCATCTTCTGATCTATCCCATCTACCTGATCCTCTTTTATTAACTTAATGTTGTCAATGTGTTCCATATGCCAATGTGTACTGACCGAGTCTGTTTGTAAATATATTTTGTATTTTGTTTGCCAGCTGTCAGTCATCAAGTTAGATCAACTCAACCCCAAGATAACTTAAACAAAGGAAAAAGTACACAATCCTCTGACCATTTCTCAAACAAGTAAGCCTGCTCTTTCCATTACATTTTCCGTATGGCATATTGATCTTCGCATTATTGTACATTTTCCATTATTATTAATTTGACATTGTCAATCTATTTTCTCTAACATGTATAATACCCGACTTATCTGAATTTGCCTACTTACATTTTAACTTCAACCTTTAAACATAAGAGAACTACTTAACTTGTATCTAAAATCTTCTGATTTTGCCATCTTGATATAAATATGCAATTTGTGTAAATAGTGAAGTTGATATCTTTATAGGTACATGGCCCAACTATTTTTGATGTGTTCCTTTTCAATAATTTGCAGGAACAACAAATAGCAACGTCCAGGCACTGAAAAGGAAATATGTGCAATGAAGGAGTTGAAGAGTTGATGTTCCCGGGACACATTGCAATTGCTAGAATACTTCTTTTTTCTTTTGAATTTCTTTTGTTTCTAACTTACTAGATCATCCCTTTTAACTAAATCATTAATAACTTGAATAAGTTGCTTCATTGCAAATTGTGGCTTATATAGTTGAAATAAGTTCCATCGATACTCTGTTTACAACAGGCTTACTATGTTGGGCCCGTGCTAAGCACGGGACATACACTTCTTGTACTACTACTATGGGAAGAGGCTAGCAAATATGAAAGATAGAGTATAAGTACATGGAATTCCTTAAGTATATACTCCCTCAATCCATTTTTAGTTATCATATTGTGTTTTTCGAAAGTTTATTTAATTAATTTTTAAAGTTAAATTTGATTATATTAATTTGATATTTTACATAAAAAATTTAAATATTCTAAAATTATACGAAAAATATTATAAATTATAATTTTTTACATATTAATTATATGATAAAAAAATATATCATAAAATATCAATCAAAGCTTTTATTATTTGACTCTAAAAAAATCATGACAATTAAAGTGGATGGAGGGAGTATCCTCACTGTCGTAAATGATTCTGCATGACAGTGCACATTAATTTTTAATTACCTAATTAACCAATTGTAACCTCGACCTTACTCCTATCTACAAAAAATGAAAACAAAGAAATTAGAAAATGCTACAAAAGCTAATCAGAGCAGAACATCGAGATTGACGCCAACTCTCACTTTCTTAGTCAAAGCTTTGGTTAGAGCAATCCTCTCTAGATATCTCATCATCGATCTTTTATTGTTTTAAAAACTTCTTCATGTGTGATGATGATATAATAATATAGTATGAAATAAATAAAGAAATAGAAATTCATTTAATCGATCATAATTTGCTTAGAATTAAGGCACAATTATTATTATGATTTTCTCTTTGAAATCTAAGTATCATAATGATACTTCAATTCATAAGAACATTTCTAATTATCTTTGATTTTCTAAATTTAAAAAGTAAAATAAATACTTCCTCTGTCATAATTTATTTGACATTTTTTATTTTTTGAGAATCAAACAATTTAAATTTGATCGAAAATTTGCGCATGAAATCTTTAAATTTTTTAAAAATAAAATTTATATATTTGTAAACTAAGTAAAAAATACTATAAGTCACAATAATTGATAATTCAAAATGTTTAAAAGATCTATGAAAATCTTACGCTAAAAAATAAATTTATTTAAATCTCAAAATTCAAAAAGTGTCACATAAAATATTACGAAAAGAGTATTTATTTTTAATACGAGGACAAGGTAATGTGAACTGAGGAAGTATGTTTTTAATTACTTTATCTTTAAAATACTTATATCGTACACGCAATTCCATATGTATTGTTTTATTACTACTTTAATCATATCAAAAGTCACCGGTTTGAGAAAGGGATAAAGAGATGTCCAGTCGATCACTTCTTAGTGGACAAATTCAAGCTTCAATCATAAAAATCATAAGTAATTAAAGGAAAAAGATCAAAAATATCTTTCAACTTTGTTTTATTGATTGACTTGTCTTTACTGTTTACCTCTGTCGTTACTAGAATAGTCAATCAATATTCTAGGCATTTTAATTCTCAGTACAATGTAATTGCTAACTAAATATAAGAGACTTCAGCAAAATGAATTGTCAATTAATTTACTAAAAACTAAAATATCTACATTTTGGACTACATATCTCCAAATCATTAAAAAAATACAACCTGATTAACAATGCTGAAACCAGTTTCTTACTTGTAGGTACAAGCAAAAACTCTAACTAAAGAAATTAAAATGAATCATAGTGTGTAATCTTTGTGATCACCAGGGGAGATGGATGGGAAGCTACAAAGCACTGGAAATGGCTCAGTAACCTTCAAATTCTGCCCAGATTTTTCGTCAATATGATGGTTTCCGCCTCGTGAGCCAATGATAGATGTAAGAGCAACAGCCAATGCAGATTGAAACTTCGGGTCTGATGTTATTGCTTTTGTTGCAGCTGCAATTGTATCTTGTGGTAATAAAATTTGTGCAGACGTCGCACTTTTAATATTGTTTTGAAGATAAGACTGGTAATGGATATCTTGGCTCTTGTGATAGGGTTGGTTATTTCCGTTACTCCAAGACATGGGAAGAAGATGATTAGATTCAAAGGAACTGAAATTGAGAATATTCGTGGACGAATTATTATTATTATTATATCGCAAGTGATAATTATTACTACTCGCGATTGTTCTGTGATGTTGGCCGCAAAATGAGGAAGGGGACGAGTTTGCTGTTAAATCGAGAGTGATTGTAGGATACTGAGAATGTGATGATGAAGAAATGGATGAATTTGGAAGGTTATAAAATGGGTTTGGTTTTGAGTTATCAGATAGGTAATAGTTGAGCGCGGTGGTTGTTGTACTTGTGGGGCCCGATCCGGAGCTGGATGAACCGGATAATAGCATGGAAGCGGCTGCTGAAGTGGTGAAAGTCATTGATGTGGCTGAATGAGGAAGTGGACGGTTATGTGTTCCTTCATATGTTGTGATCACGATAGACATGTCCTGAATGCATCTTTGAATCTGAAAAAAAAAACAAGATTTTTTAAGGGCTAACCCATTGGTGGCCCCTTAAACTTGGCACGAAATTTCACTTAGACACCTCAAGTGGATGATGTTCATTTTAAACACCTCATGTAGGGTTTAACTATGTCATTTTGACACTTTTTGCTTACATGGCATAGCGAGTGTAGTGCACTTGTTGAGCACGCGTGAAAAATCTATTTAGTCGATTTTTTAATTATTTTTTGCTTCTTCTTTCCCATTTTCAGCCACCATTTTTGCAAACTTAAATATCCAATATGGAGAAGATAATGGGGTGGGGTAACGGGTATGTGCAGATTTTTCTGCAAATGAGTTGGGGTATTTGGAGAAGGCGGCGGCGGGGGGTGGGTGGCGGCAGGTGTTTCTGCAAATGGGTATGGGTTATTGGAGAAGACGATTGGGGGTATTTGGGGAAGACAATGGGGTGGGGGAACAGGTATGTGCAGATTTTTCTGCAAATGAGTTGGGGTATTTGGAGAAGGCGCGTAAAGAAAGATCAGATGTCATATATAATCAGCTAGGTAGGAACCAAATCTAAAGACACAGATAAACAACAAACTCAAAACACACACAATGCGGTACTGATAAATGGAAAGAACAAGTGTAGATCCCACTTAATTAAATGGCAGACAATTGAACAAGTATGGAGGACTCTAATGCTTTAGCTAGCAACGGGGAGGATGGGAGAGTTTGCACTGTTCAGGGAGCTTCATGACAGGCATGTTTTGGATCACAACCTATATTGATTTTTGAAAGCTGATTATTTTTTCTAAGATTACACTCTTTAATTAATTTTATGTCATGCTTTTTTATTTTTCAGAAGTGTTTATCAAAAGAGTACATTGGGTGAGAATCGGCGGGGGGGTGGGTGGCGGCAGGTGTTTCTGCAAATATTGGAGAAGACGATTGGGGGTGGGGGGTCATGTGGGGATTTTATTGATTTAATTTGTTTTAAAATAATTATTTGGGCAAAAATTCACGTGTCATTGAGTCATTGGTTACTTTATATTTTTACTCAAAATTCATTATCTACAAATTGTTTTTTGACAAATGTCGTCATTTAATTCGCCACTTTACACGTCATTCGCAAGTGTAACACACACCTCATATATTTTTGTTGATTGACAAAAAAGTGTCAAAATGACACAGCGAGACCCTATATGAAGTGTCTAAAATGAACATCACTCACTTGAGGTGCCTAAGTGAAATTTCGTGTCAAGTTTAAGGGGCCACCGATGGATTAGGCCATTTTTAAAATTAAGACGCATTATGATTATTCATAAATTACTTTATTTTATTTCAAAAAATAACTTTTCATCGTATCAAACACAAATGATTATACTACGGTACCTGTTTTCTTACGGGGCAATTTGGTGCTACCGTGCAACTATAGTAAGCTCTAGGACATGGGTTCCCTTTTGCAATTTTTTGTCCATATTTTCTCCATTGACATCCATCGTTCATCTGATGGTCAGAAAATAAAACATAAAGTTTATTACTAACACAATATATTGCTTATGTTCAATGTTTTTTTAAACTAGTATATATATAAGTAAGTAATAAGAGAATATATCATCATCATCATCATTTTATATATTATTTTTATTATAAATAAGTGAGTTTCTTCGAACTATCAAGGGTAGTTCCGTAGTTTCACTCCTAAAATCTGTACGTATCTTCTAACTAGAGAGCCACGTGGGCGGCAATTTCCATCTTTTCAACACTACTTCTAAAATCTGTACGTATCTTCTCTTCTACAAATTTCCTTCTTCAACTCCTTCTTGGGTTGCCGTGTGTTTCAACGTCCATGGAAAAGGATGCAACTTGTGCATCTCAAATCTTGATGTCTGCTATTCTAAAGTGTTACCTTTATACTCCATGAAAAACACCTGCAGAAATATTATGAAATTTGCTTATGTTTCTTTTGTCGTGGTGGAATCTACGTGTTGCTGGTGAGTTTTTTCCCTGCTACATATTTGTCGCCTCCTATGGGGATCTCTTCCTTTCACATGTGTTTGTTATTCTAATATATTTCGGGGCATTGTCCGGAAATTTGCTGAATCTGGATTCTGGACATTGTGTGGAAGAAATGAATTCCGCTACACACGTTTTCAATTTTGTAAACAAATAAATAAACCCAACACCTGAAACATGCTCATGTAAGCTCTCTGTAAAGTTTTTACAGATTTACCCGACCACCGAAGCTCTAACTTGAGTAATTGTGATTGCTAACTGCTTCATGGTTCTATAGTATTACCGATTTCAGTAAAACTTCGGAAAGGTACGCATTTACTTGCCCTTACGCTACCCATTTCTCATGTTTACCTAGGTATAGATAGTGCAAGCTATACGATGGCCTTGATGTGTTTGATAATTGATATTTTATAAGTTGTGTATATACACATGTTTCAAAAATAAAATATAGGCATTTGAGCTGCCAATATTTTCCATGCTCACTATGTGTTTGACAATTTGTTTGAAAGAAAGAATGAAGGAATAGCCATCACTGATTGAGTGCATTTAGTAATGGATTTCGCTTAGTGGAGTTAGATTTTTGCCTATGATTAGGTCGTAATTGGCTCTTAGCTTCTCTTTGTCGATTCTAGATAAAGCACAATCAACATCTCTACCCTAAGGCTTCTAACATGGTCGATTCTAGATAGAGCACCGTAACTCACAATCCTCTACTCTACAAAACAAAGAGTTGAAAATCTCTTCATAGGATATTGTAGTTGTACATCCATAGTACCATCGGGATAGTGAGAGTTCATAAGACCCCATTTTTCGATTAAGACAACATGAAAAACACCTATATTGTAATACATAAGAGCCTAAGAGGAAGGACGACTAAGCAACTATGCTACTATTGGCACCCCAAACTAAAAGGCATATCCTACTTATTTGATTCTAATATTATATAATTTCAATCTTTCGTAATAGTTATAATAAGTTTCTGATTTTCTTAGGGGATTAGTTGGTAATATAACATAGCAGAGGCATTCTTGAAAAATAATATTTCTTTGTTCACCAATTCAAAGTTATGATATTAAAGCATAAAGTGTCAACTCGAATTAAAATCTGTCAAATCTTTCTTTACTCATCCTCTTATATATTCACCTAGCGTTTGAGTCTGCTCAGAAACTTGTCGTTTTCATTTCATAAAAACAGTTGTATCAAGCTTTTTTTCTAATCAATGCCAAGGTTGTTTGTTGCTGATTTCTTCGTTGTTGCTATGTATACTTTAGTTTTAATTCACTTCTACTTCCTCTTTGTCCGAGGAAATTTAGCTTTAACTTTATGCATACGTGTCATGATGTCTTCCAGTTTGCAGTAATGATCGACCGAAGAAGAGTTCTCAGTTATCATTGTGAATGATAGTCAAATAGTTGATTCTTCTAACTAAGAGGCTCTGACTGCAGAAACACCCAATTAAACTTCATGATATTTTAAATAGAAAGGCAAGTATCATCCAATATTAAGTTGTTGACGTCAAGTAGGAGATGACAACTTTATTGGTGTTGTTGTTATTCTTTATGCTCCGACCTACTTGGTGAGTTTGTTCACCTTCCTTCGTGTCCTAATCTGGAATACCAACAATTTCACTGTGCACGACGTTGCTGCTTGTGAGAACGACAGAGGTACATCTTCATTTTTTCCTTCTTGGGTCTGCAAATTGTTCCCCTGCTTTGAAAAAAACGACGCCCTGTTATTTCTCTTGATTTGTTGTGCTTGTATATTTGTTGGGTTCGGTCGATGTGGCAAAGTATGCTTTTTCCTATAGTTTGTTGTCTTCGCCAATTTTCTGTCCAATTTTACCAATTTTGGTCGTTTGAGTGTCAAATAGATCTCCTACTGTGTCAATGTTTACATACCACTGCTAACATTGAACACTTCTTAGCTATGTACTTCAATTCATCTTATTAAAAAAAAAAAACTTTATTTTAATTCTTAACTTGAACTATCCAGCTTTTCCTTTGTGGGTTTTTATTTTTATTACAATTTAAGCTTACTTGCTGCTAGAAAATTCAAGATTTTATTTTTAATCTTGAAAGCCATTTTATTCTTAAATGGCTAGTCCAAGGTAAAGGAAATTAAAAAAAAAGCAGAGAAGATCAAAGAAATGGAACCTAGAGAGAAGAAAAGCTTAGTGAGGAGATCAGGAATGAGGCGGAGATCGACGGCATTCCAAAGGTAAGACGACGACGAGATTCCTCTAAGAATCGGGTACAAGAACGTATTGTCACCGCAGTTAACGGAAGAGTCCCCGAGGACGAATAAATTGAAAAGGCCCTTTCTCACCTGCAGCAAAGGACATGGTGACCAAGTGAATTATCAAAAGGAAAGAAATTCTAAATTCCTTTTGTCCCCTTATATTTTCAATTCTAAAAGAAAAAGACTTACTGACCAATGTTTACTATTTTTCTTTGAAGATATGTTGTCTCATGACCTATGTTTCTCGGACTCTTCAAAACGGATGTTTGTCGGATTCTCCAAAACAATGTATTTTTTGAGAATTCGACATTAAAAGTGAAGACTCACCGCAACTTTACTCATAACCTGTCATTCTAGCCATCTATTACCTTATGTTGGTAGCTTAGCGCACAAATTTCTGTTCTTTATAGCTCGACAATGACTGTCTGATCTCTCTTATTTCCAATCTACCAGTTTAATAATATCTACCGTCTAAAATAATCCACTGATTTACTCTACTTTACTTTGGAAGTACTGAAATTGGCACTATACTCCCAATCCTAGATTGTTTTGTTTTTACCCAATTGTGAGTATAATGTTGCTGGCGACAAGCTTCAAAAAGTACTATCGAGTGAGTAGAGTTAAAACAGCTCCATGGCTGAGAAACTCTGTAAATTTTATGACCTTCGTGACAAAGAATGAGTGAACCTCCTATGAAATTGCAAAGTTCTGAGAATGATACATCAATTACCACTCGGATTATATAGCTATTTACAACTGAAGGGGTTAAAAACTAATGTTACTACTGCCAAAGCCCTCTGCTTACTCAAAGTCATCCCTTACCTTAACTGCTGGTCACAAATCAGTTGCTTACCAAGAACTCCAATTTAATTACTAAAATCGATAGGTAATTTCCCTACTCCATTTTAGGGGAGAAAAGAAAGAAACAAAAAACAAACTCTTGCTCAATCATATGTGAAGAATTAACAACTGACATATTGGAAAGTGTACTTTCCTTTTCCGGATTCATTTTTCAGAGCATTTTCAGTTATACACTCAAAAGCTATATGCACAAAAGGTGTTGTTGTTTAGCTCCTTATTCTAATTTGTTTAGTAGATAAAGATTATTGAAAAGTTCACAACAATGTGACTTTTCCCAATTCCCCTGCATGCTAATTCCATTACTACTGTGTTTGTTCTTATTTTTTTCACTTCTATATAAATGTTGTTGGTATGAAGTTTAATATTGTATCGTCTCAATGATTCTGTTATGTAACAACTGATATTCAAGAGAGCATTTCTTTGCGTTTATTCAAAGTTTTTTCCTTTCTTTTGTTGCATTTCAGCATTGCGAATGGTAACAGACGCAACTAAGACATTCAATATCTTCGCATTTTACTTTGATAACATTTCTGTTGTAAAAGATTTGATGATCACAACACTAACTTTTGGTGGTACATTATGATGGGTCTAACCGTTTCTTTTTTGTTGGTCATTTACTTACACTTATTGTAGCAGGTGCATTATTGATTTATGGCTTCTCTATGATTCATAGTTTCTGACGGAATGTCTGTTGTTTCGACTTGATGGTGGTTTTCTATGTACATATGAAAACTTCTGAGTCATAAAGAGCAAATCAGCAACAAGAAGCCACAGCTCAGCTTCAGCAGCAAAACTCTTGTGATGTTCTCAATGGTTGGATCCGTGCTTAACCTGAGCAAGCCTTTGTGATCTCAATATGAACGACCTCTTGAATTATCAAAATATAATTGAGTTACTCATAATTTAATTACTAACAAATTCGTTGTCATTTTTAAGTTCACCAAAATTCCTTTGTTTGAACTTTCTTATATATAAAAGGGTCTCAAATATAACATTATGAAATCAAAGTCTTTCTAATCAATCAAAAAATGAACCGGTGTGAAGATCTTGAATGCAAGAGTGAGTTTGCCTTCGTGGAAAAGAGCCTCTTCGTTGCAAGTGGATATTATCCAACCTGCGGTCAGCTATGATACACTCAAATCTTTTCACCTCCCTCTTCGATCGTTCCGGAAGACCCCATATCACTGGGACTGGGCTTGACATCAGAGACAGAGAAAAGCGTATAAGCGCAAAAAAGGAAAATTGCCTGGGAAAACAATCCTAAGGGAAGCTTCTCGCTAGTGTTTTCCCCCACCACTGAACATTGCGTTGCTATGGTCAATAAACAGCCTTAAAGTGGTTCCGAATGACCTTGAGGAGGCCTCGGCGCAGCACCTTTCTCGCTCGAAGGATCTATGAAAAGAACGTCCCACTACAAATTCCTATCCCATTAATAAAGTACAGATCGACTAAATGAGAGTGTGGCTGACATGGTAAAAGAACAAATCAGCCACACCTAAGATCTGAAGGAATCGCTTGAGAACTAACTACATACCTGAAGTTAGCTTGTGTGCGCATAGCCTTATCTTATCTTTGAATACTTCCTTTAGGCGGCTAGAAAGATGTTATTTGTGTGGTCCGTTCTAGTGACAACATTTATATTCTATTCTATTTATGTAGGAGTTGTTGTTTTTGCTTTGTTTGCTGGATTGGTACGCTTTCTTTTCTAAAAACCCTTCTCTCATAGGTCGTGACATGTCAGGCCATTTACGATCGTTTAAAGGGCCTTATATTATAAAGTCTAAAGAAAGTCAAGATTGTTCTTGCGGAGAAAAGCGTACTTACTTGCTCTTGCTGCTTTTAATTTAAGAGCAAGTCGGTCTAGCGCCACGATGCAATTATTAAACATAAGGGGGTGGCTAAATCACTTGTAACTCTTGAGTGGTATAAAAAACAATACGAGAATCTAAATCGCACCACGAAGGCCGTTGTGAAAACCCTATTCTATGTTAATTGGAAGACGTTAGATGTCGGTGAAAGTCTGCGATCGAGTAAATAGCTTTACGAACGAATGGATTGGATCGACTTGGAAAATGGAAAGATTTGTACAAGTTATACGTTTCGTCACCACTTTGTGGAAAATCGTTATGAATATGTTAGATACCGATCAATACACAGTTGAGGAGGCCGATCACGAATGCTACAAGTGTGAGAGCGATCCTAGTCAAGGAAGGCTAAGACGGAGCCTCGCATATGGGTAGCAAGAGGGCGCTTATGCCCCGACGCTGGGGCCTTATGGGGAAGGGCCCAGCCCAATAGGGACAGCACACCCCTCATGCACCAACTACAAGAAAAGACCTCATGATAGTCAATATGGGGCCTCAGCACCCATCAATGCATGTTGTTCTTCGACTCATCGTTACTCTAGATGGTGAAGATGTTGTCGACTGTTCTCAAACTGAACTAAGACTGTCCAACTAGAGTATAGCCGAAAGGAGCTCTTTTTGTATTGAAAGTGTTTTCAAATAGCAATCTATCGCGTTGGTAATAAGACTTAGAGTAAACGAACGATTCAAGCTCCTTACAGAAGGCAGTTCAGCTTATAGGAAGTTGATCCGGTGATACCTTAGTAGACTCTGCCCCTAGAGTAACAACCTTGGATATGTACCGATAGGGGTCCCTGGCTGTTGAAGCGCGCTCTATGAGATCTTCAGGCATTTTTATACTCTCAAGATCTAAGCCATCTTGCAAGGCTTCTTCATAGGAAGGGTATTTTTTATAATGAAAGGCGGTCGCAGCAAGGTACATTTAAGTCATTAGTATGGAAAAGAAATAATGACATCGGACACCGTGCGGAGCACGGGCACTTTATCTAAGTATACAACCAGTCAACCATTATAGTAAGATGAAGCCAAATATATATTCCATTCATTCTTATCCAAGTCCAACTTGTTTATGGTGGTGGTTTTTTTTTTTATTTTTTTTTATGTTTTTAATTTATTACAATATTTTTCTTTCCGTAATTATCTTTGTATGTTGCAGAAATACTATAATTTTGGAAAGATTATTTAAATGACATGGTATACCTTTAATCAAGTGTGCATTCTCATTAGTAATGTATACAGTATTATATTTTTGTGTGATTTAAGTTACTAAAGTGATGGGTTATTGTTGTGATTGATCTCTAATGGAGATATTTTAGAGGAGAAGATAGAAATACTAACATTTGAAAGAGGGAGAAAAAAGGAAAGAAAAGAAAAAAAGGGGGTGGGGGGTGAATTAAATAAAATAGTGTTTCCTTATTTTTGTACAATTGTTTGGGTCTGATGATGGTAAAAACAGTGAAATAATCATATAAATTTTTTAAAAATATTGTTTTGCCCAAAAAGTAAAAGTGAACTATTTATTGCTTTTTAAATATAGGGAAAATTTCTTATATAGCTAAGAGTTTGCATAATTACGTAGCATAGTTATAGTTCAGGAAGGTATTGTATATTACTTTATTTTACAGATTGAACTCTTAACTTAATTAATGAGGTGGTAATTTAGGTTATTAAAAATGAAAACATTCTCACAAATTATAATTATTGTATTTTGTTAGAATTTCTTTACCAAATATGACTTCTACCAAAGAAAGAAATATAAATTTAACTTCATAAATAGTCATGTCAAAAATGACTTAATAAATATATATATATATATATATATTATGATACACTCTAAAAGGTGAATATAAATTAAGTATACATGAAGTATACACTAACTATTTATCGAACCAATTTTTTTCAATTATTTATGAGGCTAATTAAAGAAGAAGTATAAGAACTAGTTAAAGGGGGCTTGATTTTGAAGGAGGAGACGTAAGCAAAAATAATTTCAATGCAAGTAAAAACAAATTCTTTCAATTCAATCCCGACCGTCAAAAGCATACTCTAAAAATCTCAAAATTTAGATTTGAAATCATATGGATATTTCAAATATATTGATATATTATTCGTCCAAAAAGATTCGTGTTTGCAGTACATTAAATTTTTGAATCAAACTTTAAAACTTTAATGGTTGATTGATCATGAAAGAAGAAGAAGGAAACCTGAAAACAATAAAGATAAAAGCAAGAAGAAATGGTATGGTCAGTTCAACCAATTTTCTTGTAAATAAAATGGCCATTTTACCTAATTATCCCAAGATAATATAGGAAAAATTACAGAAATCCCACCTTTTAGTTTACTTATTACCATTATCCCCTATAAGTTTTATAAATCTCCAAAATCCCTCAATTTCGCGCATCAAATTAGTGTATCTCGCGCATCAGATTAATGTATCAGCGCTTATATTATTGTATCCATTTGAGGGATTTCTATAATTATAAACTTTTAAGGAATAGATTGTAATTTTGTCTTAAAAGTATATGATTTATGTAAATTGCCCAATAATATATCTGGGCTGAGGCACTTATTGATAGCTTGAGGCCCAACTTACATGCCTTCCTTTTGAGTCAGCCTCTCTATTTAGGCCAAGGCACCATATAAAGTGAAGCCCATCAATAGTTAGGCCCATTTTATGATCAACCAAACAGAGAAAAAATGGGCCCAAATTGAAGAAAGTGGATCCAACTTTCGAACAAATAGATTAGTTGGGCCCAAATAGTGTACTTTTCTTAGATTTAAGCAAATTTGAATTTTATTTTTTGTGTTATTATTCCGTTTCATTTTTTATTTTATTTTTATATTTAACATAGATGAATCATCACAAGAATTTAAGTTAATTATTAAATTTCTTTGTTAATTTTGTTTAAACTGTTTGAATGAATATCATTAATGTCTTATCAAATTATTGTTTATTAAACTCAATTTAAAAGCTAAATAACTAAAATTTTTGAGAATAACTTGAATTCTTTATATCTCTCATAGTTATTAAAAAACATTACGATGGTTTAAGCTTTTGTGTGAATAGCTTTAAGATCTCTTATACGAATTTAGAGTTTTTAAATAAAAGCTAATTTAACTAAACCTTTAGAAATTAAACTAGTCGTTTAGTTCAATATCTTTACTCGAGTGAATATTATAAGTTGAGCTTATTAGAAATTAAGATTGTTCAAATTATTTCATTTTGAAATAAGAAGAATGACTGGATGATAGTAGAACTCTACTCATTTAAAAGCAAGATTGTTCAAAATAATTTTAAGCGTAAATTCATAATTAGCCAATATATATTTTTTTGTTGGTAACTACATTCATGAATTTTTTAAGATATCTAATTCCTTCACTAATAAATTATTTGAACTTTTATTCAACTCTATTTTAAATAAAATGTTTTTTTAAATACCTTCAAGACGGCTTTTCCCTAAAAATAAGTGACAAACGGATAATAATTCCAAGTTGATCCGATTTTCAGCATACTAAAGATATGGATGGATTGACATTGTTTCAATTTTAAAAAATGAACGAAAAAAATTGAATATTTGAGAACATTTTTCCAAAGTTTTGAACCCATTATTCTTAGGTGTAACTTGTAAGTAGTTAACCGTAGGCACTAATCAATTTTGAGAAGAACAGGAAAAAATGTTCACCAGCTTAATGCCAAGGTCCCGTAGAGTAACATTTTATACAAAATTGGATAAACGGAAAAGAGTCTTGCCTCACTCTTAGAAAAATGTTACATTTATCTTTAGCTATTTTTTATATAGTCGCCCTTATCATCTAATTTTGGGTACATATTTATTCATACACAGTTAAATATTATGTCCCCACTTTTATTATCCCACATGACACATACAAAACACATACGTGTATATATTTTTATTACTATTAAAAATTTATTCTCTATTTAATATTCTACCTAACCCAAGTATTAAAACCCGACCCAACAATTGTGAAGTTCCATTAAACCTAACTTTTTGTCCCCTTCTCCCGCATCACTTTACACCAAAGCATCGATACAAAATATATATTTTTTATAATATTCAACAAAAACTTATAACTTGTTTAAGTTACGCTAATTAACATTAAAATATTCTATGTTCAAATGCTCGTATTAACACTAAATTAGACAAAATATTTCCTTGAAGAATTGAGCTTTCTAACTCCAATAATAAGGTTGCAAGTTCAAAACAATAAAGGAAAAAAATAGAAAATTCTTAGGGAGGGAGTTAAAAATGAATAATTAATTTTTAATGATTTTAAAAAAAATGTATTTGAAAATTCTATAAGAGAATAGCTTATAAAATTACAAGTATTAAACAGAAGTTTCAAATTTAGACAAAACAAAAACATATACTATATACCAACTTATTTCTGAACAAAAATAACATACACCAAAATATGTCTTGTGTAATATGCTTTTGCAAGTCTTTAATAAGTGAAAGTAATTAGCCTTTTTATGAAAGTTAAAACGAATCATGCCATTATGTACAACATGATAAATAATGGAAAGAAGTTGTATGACTCTATTTTATATTTTGTATATAGTAAATATCAAGAAAACAATTTACATGTTTGATGAGACACTTTACAATGAGAACCAAAAGTCATTTAAAAATATCAATATAGATTGTACATTGCAATTATTAGATTTATTTCTTGATCATCATATATGTTTTTGCCTTCTTTAATTTTTTACATCTTGATAAAAATATAGGATCTTAAATGCATCATGAGACATCATATTTGTTTTTATCTTCTTTAATTTTTTACATCTTGATAAAATCATAGGATCTTAAATGTATCATGATACATCATACTCAATTTTCTATGTAATAATCTTCATCTTAGATTGTAGAAAAGAAGATTGTGTTGGTTGCATATTCAAGCATTGAATTTTTATAAAAAAATTTATTTAGGATATATTGTTACCGTTAGGGGTGTTCACGGGTTGGTTTGGGTCGGTTATTGGTCTAAACCAAAATCAAACCAATTTAATCGGTTTTAAAATTATCAAAGCCAAACCAAACCAAATATAATATACATTTATCGATTTAGTTGTTTTCGGTTTTGGTTTGGTTTGGTTCGGTTATTCGGTTATTAACCATACATAAAAATAAAAGAAACAATTCATTCAAAACGTGAAAAAAGTGGCAACAATCCATTCAAACGAAAAAATAGTTAGAATGGCGGCATTCTGAACTTTGGATCATTGAATTTACTGAATAAAACTTCAAAATTCACTATTTTGGCATAGAAGGAAGAGACAATGACATTTTCAGTCCCACAATGAATTTTCCATAGACATTCATATACATGAAACCAATAAGAAAAATGTTCTCACTTTGGACATTTTTCTTTCATAAGTAAATTATAAATAAATTTTGATGAAATATATGTAAAATCTTTAAAATTGTTTATGAATATAATATATTATGTATGTATAGTAATAAAATTTATGTATATAACTTGTTGGTTCGGTTCGGTTATTTCTTCGATTTTTTCGAACAAAACCATAATCAAACCAATGACTATCGGTTCTTAACAATCTAAAACCAAACCAAATCAAAACCCAAATTAAATCGGTTCATTTAATCGGTTTGGATCGGTTTTTATCCAAACCATGAACACCCCTAGTTACGGTTATGAAATTATAATTCTATAGAAAATCAATAAGTAAATTTCCCAAATCAATGTAATTAGTTACTTTGTCGCATTAATTACTCGCATCAGTTAACAAATTGTGCAATTAATGACAACACCCAGAATTGTATCTTTAATATAATTTTCCCATAATTTCGATTAAAAAAATAGCAGTATTATGTAAATAATAAAAATATCACTGAAGTCGAAATATACACCTATACTATAGCCTTTTGTGAAACTTTTTCTACGAATAATATCAACTGCCGAGTCTACCACACTCCTTTTTATCCGATGCATTATGTGTTGGGCCCGAAAAGAATGGGCCTATAACTCCATATCAGATACAACAGGTTTATGAGCAAGGGAAGTGGGCCTGAAGCCCAAACTGATTTACAGAAGCTGGCAAATCCCAAAAATGAAAGGAGTTGGGTGGGCCTAGAGGCCCAATCTTCCACTATCAAATCTGTTACAGCGTGCTAGATGTAGTGTACTTGGAAAAAATTCATAAATAGCTAAGATAAGAAACATAATAGGCCTCCTTAATTAGTGTTTGCCTATTTACATAGTATAACTATAGTTTGAATGATTAAATGGGTTATCCTTTGTATATTTCACTTTTTTTTTTACTGATTATACTAATCAAATCAATCAAATCAATTATTGATTTGTTTTAATTGATGCAATAGTTTTAGGCATTTTTATTTTTTTTATAAAACGAAAAATATCTCTTAAATCATGATTATTAAATCTAATTATAATTTCTTACCTAATATGACTTCTTCTACTTGATGAAAAAGCAAAGACTCATTCTATTCATGATATTGCAAATTCTTTCGAATTAAGAAAAAAGAATTCCATTGATTAATTTCTTTCATATATAAATAAAGATAAACAATACATTGTATTCATTACGAAATTTCTATGTTTCTGACTACAGTTGTATACATTTATATTTGACATGTTTGTTAGTTAATTGGTGTTTTATTTCAGTTTCTAATCAGTTCAATATGATACGAAAATAGTCCGTATGTAAATGAATAGTTATTTGTATATAAATGATTGATGTTTACACAAGTAATTTGTAGTTGAAGTATATACGTTTGTATAAACAAAAAAATGTATATCCCTTTGTATAAGTGTGTTAAATGGTATATCATAAGGGAAATATTCAGAACATTTAAATACCCCTTTACTAATTTTCCTATACATTTCCATTAAATTTGTGTCATGGAATGGAAGATAACTAGCTAACAAGACAAACAAAATCACCCCACATGATCAAATATCCGCCTTCTCTCCATCATATCCTCTCTTTATGACCTTTGGCGCGACATATGCTGAAGTTCCACACGTCGTGTGGAGGAGGCCATCTTATCTTTTCGTATCGAGAAGAGCACTCAACCCAAGGTTTTTGATTTCATTCATGAGTATATTTTCGGGTTTCAGGTCTCTATAATATACACCTTGACTATGACAAAAATCAACAGTCGTGATTAATTGTTGAAAGTATTTTCATGCTGTTGATTTCGTTTAGCAACCTTTTTGAATAATTCACCACCTCTAACATATTCTATTGCAAAATATTTTTTTGTTTTGCTAGCCGTTACTTCATAAAGTTCAACAATATTTGGATCCCTTTTATAAAACTTTCTCTACAAATAATGCCAATCACTTTTTATCCGATGCATTATGTGTTGGGCCTTGTTAGCAAAGCGACTAGAAAAGAAGTGGACCATAACTCCATATCAGCAACAAACATGTTTATGAGCAAAGGAAGTGGGCCGGAAGCCCAAACTGATTTACAGGCAAACATGAAAGGAATGTATTTTTTTATCTCATAGAAAAGAAGATAAAAAGAATATTTTAAAAAAAAAAACATATTTCTTTTTTCCCCTTCAAACACAATAGCCACATTTTCTCGGAGTAATTTTGGTATTGCACGTTTGATTCTAATAACCTCCCGTCCTTTTTTTTTTTTTTTAAATTTTATTTTCCTGCTCCTTTGTTTTATTATTTTTGTCAACATTGATAATTCTTTATTTTTATTTTTTTCTTTCTCAACCTATAATATTTCAAGAAAAAAGTTTACTAGCACAGAAAAATATTTAGTTGATTCTCACTTAGGCTTAAATATCATATAATTTAATATTTGAATATAAAAATATAACATGAAATTAATGAATATCAAAATTTGTAGGGAATATCTTGTTCTTACCAAATTTGAAGATTAGTTTTCTACAATTGATTGATTTAACTATGGTTATAACATTTATTAATATAATATAATCTTAACCTTTAAATTTTAAATAAGACACATGCCTCTTATCTAGACGTGTCGTGACGAAATGGAGGGAAGGGATAATCGAGGAGAGCCAAATCCTTATTTTTGTAAGAGCAATTCACTTTTCCTCTACCGTCTGCACAATAACAAATCAAAGTATATACGTGTTTGTTTCAAATTATAAACAAGATTTCTTTTTCAAAAGTCTTTAATTAGCCTTTATGTTCGAAATTTGTATATCTTATTAATTGCTTCTATATATAGGATGAAGATCACAAGAATGTATCTTAAAGTTGTACAACTATTTTCTCATTTTAAAATTAATCAATCAAGTACTATAAATTCCACTTTTTTACTATAAATATTTTTCAAGAGCATCTTTTCCACATTAGAGGCAAATTCCCTGAGTCTTAGCAAATTACTTTTCATCCATACCATAATAATTTTTACAAACTTTGAGTTACCTTATTTGACATTTTTTTGCATTTACCTTTTAAATTATTAGAATTCCACTAACTTTTTGTATTTAAGAGTTTAGTATACAATTTTGAAAGACCAAAAAAAGAGGTAGAAAAGGTACTTATTTTTTTAAATTTATTTTTGGAAAGACCAAGGGGCCTGATGTTATTTAGAAAAAATAAAAAATAAATAAACAAACAAACAAAAATTGGTATTGAATGTTTTTTTACCTACAAAAGTAGTCTTCCGTCACGATCCCATTTACATGATTGTACAGACACTTACTCTATTGCTAACTAGATAGGTAAATCGTAACCACTCACTAAAAAATATGTGAAAAATGTAATTTTAAATGCTCCTTGCGTTTGAACCGTTAACATGTTTCCAGAACTGTATCATTGTTGTATCACTGTTGTAACCTATTTTCATCAAATGTATAGAAATTGTATCACTACTATATAGGTATGGAAAATGCGTAAAACTTTTTATATAGTTTCTAAATATATAATTTTTAAATTTTTTTGTAAAGAAAAAAAAAACTTTAAGCGCAAATTCACTATCAAAATCTCAAATGTATCACATAAATTAGGACGTAGAGAGTACTACATATCTGTAAATTTCAAAACATCAACAAGCTTGATATATATATTTGTTCGTAATTGGTGATCGTATAATAGTTAAATAGATTTTACAAAAAAAGTGCAAATAAACAATAAAAGATAAGCGAATTAAATATATATTCCATTTATTCCTATCCAAGTCCAACTGATCTTTTAGGACAATGGTTTTATTTTGTTCCTTTTATCTTTTTAATTTATTACCATGTTTTTTCTTTTCGTATTTAATTTTACAGTTGCAAAATATTATAATTTTGGATTTTTTTTTGGTAAATAAAAATATTATTTAAATGGTATGGTAGTATGAATGCGTTAAGAAATAAGATATTTTTGGATGCATGCTTTGCATTGTACGAAAAGTATGTGTAATTGATCATTGAAAGAATCAGATATTTTTTTGGATATAATATGATAGAAAAGATTTAATTATTCCATAATTAATTCCATAACTGTTAGATACAATATAATGGTAAGAATCAATATAATAAAAGTAAAACAATAAAATTAGGAAAAACTAATTTGACATTCCTATATAAAGACGAGTGAATTATTCTTGTAAGAGCAATTTAGTTTTCCACTACACAATAAGAAATCAAGTACGTACTTGTTTCAAATTATTTTCTTTTCAAAAATAATTTCAAAACTCATACATAGTTCCATATTTCTAGTCTTTCATTAGTCTTTATGTTTGATGTTTTTATTTTTATAACTTTTTAATTGTTTGTATATATAGGATGAATATCACAAGAATGCATCTACGAGTTGTACAACTTTTGATTGCAATTATGATTTTTTTGAACTACAATGAAGTTGAGGGATTATCAAAGAAGGAGGATGAAGAATTTGAGAAACAACTAAAGATTTTAAATAAGCCACCTATCAAAACCATTAAGGTATATTTGTAGATACTTTATAGTAATTCTTTGTTTTGGTCATTTTGTTTTCATAGAATTCAAATATATATGGTACGTACACATCAAGATTAGTAATAACCTTCAATTCGCTAACATTAATTAAGCGAAATTGTTTAATTCTATAGACTGAATATGGAGATATTTATGATTGTGTGGATTTCTACCAACAACCCGCATTTGATCATCCTTTGCTGAAAGTAAAGATCCATACTCATCATCCTCAGGTATGTTCGACAACTTTGTTTTATTGATTATATCGTAACTAGTAGTGTAAAAAACTTCTGATTCTTAAAATTTTATGAGGCTCATAGATGAAACCGTCTTTCTCATTAACTAAGAGAGACAATTTGGAATCATCAACATCCAACAACTCCTCGGGGATTGGACTAAAAGATGGAGGTTGTCCAATGGGAACAGTTCCTATTAGAAGAACTACTAAAGAAGATCTCATTAGAGAAAAGAGGGTAAATCGATTTAATGCTAGTTATGCTCGTGGTATCTATCACGTAAGTTAATTTGATCCGAACTAATTTACTTTTGTTTATCCTAGTCATTCAGTATTTGTCAATATGTATACGTTTATATATTGTTTATACCTTGTTAAACATGTGGTCTAGCATAAGTTGCTATTTTTGATTTAGAATATTCTTGTCATTGACCAACGTGTTTTAAAACCAATTTTTGTTACTTGTTTTGGTTTAAACATTCAGTTTGCTCTAGGACAAACAACAGATGACCAAAATAACATGTTCACTGGAGCTTCAATGATAAGTAGTATTTACAGTCCAAAGGTTCTACCGAACCAATGGAGTGCATCTGTCGTGAAGTTACAAAATGGTGGTGACCAAATACAAGCTGGTTGGCGGGTATGTAGTAATATTCATGTCTCGTTTCTTGCTATAAGATTCATGTTAAGAATATTAAAAGTTGTTTAATTGATCTAGGTGGATCCAGTTCTTTATGGTGATACTCGTGCACGATTTTTCTCATTATTTAAAGTAAGTTGTCTTCTTCCTATTTTATTCTCTATTCAATTAATAAGAAATTCCTTCACAATATTGTTAATCACACAGTCTGGCACAACTCAATGCTTCAACACACGTTGTCCTGGATTCGTAATTATGAATAACAACATCCCTTTGGACAAGGTATTCTCACCAACTTCTAGTCTCAACAACATATTCGTGGACACGTTCCTCATTCAAAAGGTTAGATCAATACAATATTTTTTTCAAAGCACTTAAGATCTTTTAGTATGTACATTCAATCAATTTGTGAACTTAATTTTTTTTTTATCATATACTTTTTTTAATCAGGATCTGATAACTGGAAGATGGTGGCTGATTTATTCTAAGGATTTGACAAAAATTGGTTACTGGCCCCCGGAGCTCTTTAAAACATTAAAGGGTTTTGCGTCAAGGGCGGCATGGGGAGGAGAAATATTTAGTTCAGGACCTACTTTTCCTCCAATGGGTTCTGGTAGTTTTAATCAAAGTCCAGATTCTAATAAAGATGCATATTGTAGAGAAATTTCAGTTCTCACTTCTACTGGGAATGTTAATGATGCTAAATTACAAATTCTTAATGATGCACCTGAACTATACATTGTTCTTAATAGACCAGTTACAAGTGAAAAATTTGGTCCTACGGTCTTTTTTGGAGGACCTGGTACTAACAAATAAATGACATATATTTCATGTTACCTTTGTTATGAATTTGCGTCATGGTTTGGTTTCAGTTATTTTATCTTTTATAAATAATTAAAGCTTCGATTGTACGTTTATATCAATGCTTGTTTCTATTTATATTTATTCCCTACTATACGTCTAAAGTTGAAATCGGCCTAATTAAATGAAATTCTCCATTGAAAGCAATAATTTCCTCTTTAATTTGTTTAATTGTTCTTCACTTAGCTCTAAATGACATTTGTCTCAAAACTTAGATATTTCTTGATTAAGATTTGAAGTTAAAAGAATTCTTTTGTTCTGAAAAAAATGAAAGAGATTTAATATCTCTTAATAAATTTTTTTAGCTACTTTCAAAGCAAATATATAAAAAACTGTACATGTACTAGTTAGTGACAAAAAACATTTAACTATTAAAAATCCAATCCCACAATTTTGTTAGATTAAGCTTTCTTATTTTAAATTGCCTCAGTTAAGTTTAGGTAAATGGAACTTAGTAACACTTTCTTCTTCTTCTTTTCAAAATATATTACGAGTAAAAATATTTGTTTTTGTCATGATATGGAATTCTAAGTTAAACTTCAAACATAATGCAAAAGTAAAATTCTAAAAATCTTCTAATACAAATAGGAAAAGCTTTAAATATTAAATTAACTTTGCTAATGTAGGTAACTTATGAAATGGTGTGCATTCTGATTTACAAATCCTGTTATTTCTGCTCTCAAAATATAAATAAAAATAGAAATTGTGAAAAAAGTTTAATTCCAAATCCAAAAATAAATTAAAATTCCTTAAATAATTTAATCCCTTCACACTTATCCAAGATTTAAATTAATTCTTCCATGTATAGAAAATATGTCATATGTAATAGAAAAACTGTATCATTGTCGTATCACTATTGTAAACAAATGTTTTCATCAAATGTATAGAAATTGTATCAATACTATATATTTGAGAAAAATTGCATATACTTTTTATTATATATTTGAAATTTTATTTTTATAAAAAAGGAAACTTAAAATTTCTATATCTGAATTCAGTGGCCAATTTGGCACCTACAATCAGTCAACCATTATAGGAAGATAAAACCAAATATATATTCCATTCATTCCTATCCAACTTGTTTATGGTGGTGGTTTCTTTTAAAAAGTTTTATGTTTTTAATTTATTACAATATTTTTATTTTGGTAATTACCTTTGTAGAAATATTATAATTTTGGGAAGATTATTTAAATGATATGGGAAGATATTTTTGGATGCATTCTTTCTAAGAAATTATGTGTAATTGACAATTAAAACAATAATCTTTTTTTATACAATATGATAGAAAAGATGTAATTATTTCATAA
Organism: Solanum commersonii; assembly: GCA_029007595.1. Taxonomy (NCBI): domain Eukaryota; kingdom Viridiplantae; phylum Streptophyta; class Magnoliopsida; order Solanales; family Solanaceae; genus Solanum; species Solanum commersonii. The sequence goes on from JAJTWQ010000011.1 coordinate 2,632,251, forward strand.
TTAATCCCATAATTTTTGGGTACAATATAGTATATAGTGGTGAGAATCAATCTAATAAAAGTAAATCAATCAAATTAGGAAATGCTAATTTGGTGATTTCCTATATAATGATGTATGTGTTAACGTTGTAGGAACAATTTACTTTTGCACTACTCAATAAAAAATCAAGTACGTATTTGACCATTAAAAGAAAACGATTTTTTTTTGTAGATACAATATGATAGAAAAATGTAATTGTTTCATAATTATGAAAGAAATAAATCCCATAAGTGTAAATAGTATAATTGTAAGAATATTATTATTTTGAAAAGATTATTTAAATGATATGGTAATAGAAAGATATATGTATATGTAATTGATCATTAAATGAATGAGATATTTTTGGAGAAAATACGGTAGAAATGATGTAATTATTTCATAATTATGTAACAAATTAATCCCATAATTTCCTAATAGTATAATTGTAAAGATCAATCTAATGAAAGTAAATCAATAAAATTAAGAAACGTTAATTCGACAATTTCTAAGACGAATGTGTTATTTTTATAGGAGCAATTTACTTTTTCACCACACAATAATAAATCAAAGTACGTACTTTTCTACTACACAATAACAAATCAAGTACGTACAAATTAAAATGTTTGTTTTATTATGATCTGGAAAGCTAAGTAAACCCATGATTAAACATGATGCAAAAAGTAAAATTCTAAAAACTTCTAATACATCTAAGTAAGGTTCCAAATATTAAATTAACTTTGTTATTCTATAAAAAGATTTGTACATGACCGATCCAAAGTGTAACGACCTGTTCCCGTCGTTACAGAAAAGCCAATGGGGAAAAATTTGGGGCCGAAAAACTTTTTTGTAGTTTTGGATTCTCCACACCTAGTCCAAATTTGGACGAAATCGGAGTCATTAAGGTATAGGGAAATCCGGTAACAATCGGGTGATTTGATTATGATTTTTATTACATGAGTGGATAGATAACTCATTAAGGAACCCGTATGACTTAACGAAATTGAATTCGGGTGAGTATAACTCCCGGAATCGATCTTAGCGTGAACGGTATTTTCTGAGCGTTATTGGTTAAAGGTGTGTTGTGAAATGGGGTCTTGAAATTATTAAAATAGCTCACTGTTTCGTGCAAGCCGCTTTGGCGGTGCTTTTGGTCGCTCTGACTAGGCCACTGTAACGGGGTGAGGGCCGCTGTGGCGGGCCAGACGCGACTTAAAGTCGTAAATAAACCCCAAAATGACTTTATTCTGCACTTTTTTAACTTTTAGAGCTAAGGAACGAACCCCAGGCGACTCTTGACAGTTTTCCACCATTCTTGAGGCTAAATGTAAGTTTTTCACTCCATGAATCTGTTTTTCGATCTATAGAACGTAATAAATGGATAATTATCGATGGGGTAGAGTTTTGATCTAGATTCTATGGTGGAAAACAACCATATTTTGAATACTTGGGATCATGGGTATGATCTAGGGTTGTTAGAATTGCTAGTAATTCGGGTAATCAATGATTGTTTATTGATTCCCGTATTACATTGATTGTTTGTAGACCAAGAACAAACGAAACGAATCCAGAAAGGGAAGGATCAAGTTTCTTAGGGTTTCAAGCTTGTTTTGAGGTAAGTGATGGTTGTGATTTTATGATTGTGTGGTGTATGTTTGTTTTTGCTTCATTATGATACATGTATGTATGTATGTGGATGTTACATTATTGATTACTCTTGTGTAAATGAAGCTATTGAATAATGATATGCCATGAAATCATGACTTGATTGTATGATTGTGAGAATGTACATTGTGATTGTGATTGTGGCTTGTTGAATGGATCGGTTGCCACGTTCCGATATAACTATGGGATCAGTTGCCACGTTCTGGCATAAATATTGGATTGGGTACCACGTTTTGGTATGCTAACAGTTTGGGTTTGAATTCCAAGAGAGTACCAGTGATTTGACATAATTGTGTAAGTTGAGAAATGTGAAATGCGTCGTTGTTCTTAATATTGATAATATTGTATATGTTCGGTATATGCATGTGATTATATTGTTGTATTGACTTACTTATGCTGCACTTAGTGGGATAACCGCGTGATCCTACCAGTACACTGTGGTTGTGTATTGATACTGCACTTTCTTTGTTGAGTACATGACATCTTTAAGTGGCTATTGACATACCTCGTTTAGAAGATTAGTGATCGTTCGAATTCAAGGGTGAGCCACTTCTTTCGGGCTGCCATGAGTTCTCCTTTCGTCTATGTCCACATTTCGGACTTAGACTTTTCTAGTTAGTTGTTAGTTCGTTAGTTTGGGGTTGTAACCCTTATTGTTTAGACTTTTGGTTCATTGTTAGATGTTTTGGTATATTGACTTTCAGGTTCTAGGCGTATTTTCCACATTGTTTTAGTTGTTAGATCTTTTGGAAGTTTATGGGAACTTCAGTTTTTAGCTATTTAACTTGCTTCCGTAACTTAAATGCCTTAGTTTTTAGATTCGTTGCTTTGTTTGGGTTGTAGTAGTGGTTCTCCCACCGGAGGGTTAGTGTGGGTGTCAATCACGATGGTCTGGATCGTGACAAAGTTGATATTAGAGCCTAGGTTCGTTGATCTCGATGTACCAAAATGAGTCTAGTAAAGTCTCACGGAACGGTACAGGGACGCCTTTACTTTTCTTCGAGAGGCTATAGGATTTTAGGAAATCTCTCTGTTTTCTCTTGTCTCCTTTTGTGCTATAACTGGATTTCAATTGGTATCTGACAATTCAAATTGGTATTTAACCTCCTTCATTCTTCTATCCACATATGGTTAATACTAGATATAACGATGTCAGGCCTGTAGCTTCCGTCAATGCTCCAGATGAAGAATCTGCAGCGAGAGGTCACAATCGAGGCAGGGGTAGAGGCCGAGGAAGAGTGGCACCTGCTAGAGAAGGGGTACCGATCGAAATTGCTCCCTAAAATGAGGCCCCTCCTATGTATCATGAAGAAATAGAAGAAGAGGTGGAGGTTGAAAATGTTGAGGAGGTTGGACAAGAGGAAGAGGTGCAGGCTAAGACAATAAGTATTCCTCCCATCGATCTAGTGTTAGCTCAACAGATCATGTCATTTTTGAAAGGATTAGCCGGTCCTGGAGTGCTTCCATCTGTTCAAGCAACTCAAGCTCCTTTCAATCCCCCTGTTGCTATCACTACTGCCAAGGTGGGTGGAAATATAGGTACTGATGCTTTTTTCTGTCCTTTGTTGGATTCTGTTATGACTGGTAATGTGCATGAAATGTTGACTAAGTTTTTGAAGCTAAAGTTTCCCGTGTTTCTTGGTTCCAAGAGTAAGGATGCTTATGAGTTTATCTTGGATTGCTATGAATAAATTAGGTATCGTTCATCAGCATGGGGTTGAGTCTGTGACTTTCCAACTTCAAGGTGAGGCTAAGCAGTGGTGGAGAGCTTATATGGAATGTAGGTCTTCAGTTTTACCTCCACTCACTTGGACCCAATTCCATGCTCTGTTTTTAGAGAAATATGTGCCTAGAACTTTGCGGGATCGCAAGAAAGATGAGTTTATGGCTTTAGAGCAAGATAGTATGCCGATGGCTTCTTATGACGCCAAGCTCCATGCTTTGTCTGGATATGCTACGCAGTTGGTGACTACTGAGGAGGAGAGGATCTGTTTGTTTATTAAGGGATTAAATTCTGAGTTGCAAGTATTATCTGTTCATATGACTTCAGTAGAGAAAAGCTTTAATGAGGTGACAGACTATGTCAAGAAAGTGAATGGGGTGAGGCGAGATGGTCAAGCTAAGGCTTGAGCAAAAAGGGCCAATAACTCGGGTAACTTTCAAGGTTCTTACTCCAAGGTGTTCGGAAGGCCAACGCTTGCATCCAAGCCAATTTAGTCCGTCATGCCCACCTCTGCATGTAATTACTCATGAACTTCATCTCATAATTTGATTCAGGATAGCCAAGGAGTTGCCCCTTCAACGGGAAACAGACCATCATTTGATCGTACTTGCTACAATTGTGGAGAACCTGGCATATGAAAAGAGATTGTCCCCCATCCACGCATGTTGGATTTCATGCAACAGCCATCTAGAGTTGTGGTACCCACGGGGAATGGTAATAATGGTAGAGGACATCCATAAGGTGGGCGAGGATTTAATCAGCGAGATCGTGGGGGTAGAGGAAATGGTATCGCAAGATGGAGCTGACCTCGCTGCTGACCTGGGAGCAGGCTTACTAACCTTTGGCCATAGTGACTAGTGTCGAGAGAAGTTGCTTAGGGACCTACGAAGCTAGTGACCAAAGCTGAGTCAATTCATATTAAAACCAGAAGAGGGAATTCAATGTTAATCGCCATCTCCTTGGCACACGTGACGATTATCATCTCTACCACGTCCTCCTTAACGTCCCTTGTTATCTCGTGCGGAATTCTTCCTCTGTTGAGGCTTCTGCTGGTCATCTTTACCAGCTCTATCTCCTCTACCGAATCTCTTGCGACCTCGTCCTCTTCTTTTGCTCATAAGTAAGATTTTCTCTACGACATATTTTGACTCTTACCTTCGTTTCTTTCATTCACTTAGGTGCAATGCAGCCAGGCAGGGAAATAGCTCGTCAAGATGATAGGGGTCAATGTTATGTTTTTTCGAGCAAGAATGAGGCAGAGGTGTCTGACGTGGTGATCACATGTACTATTCTTGTTTGTGACCGGATGGCTAATGTGTTGTTTGATTCGGGTTCTACTCATTCTTATGTATCCGTGAGATTTTCCTCAGAGTTTAATATGAATTTTGATATACTTGATGCCCCCATCCATGTTTCTACCCCAGTTGGAGAGTCTGTCATAGTTACCCATGTCTATCGTGCTTGCTTTATTTTGTTTATGGGTTATCAGGCTTGGCTTATTTGGCTTATTTGGCTCATATTCGGGATGTTAAGGTTGAGTCTCCATCTATTGAGTTAATTCCCGTGGTGTCAGAATTTATAGAAGTGTTTCCTAATGATTTTTTTGGTATGCCTCCAGATAGAGATATAGATTTTTGCATTGATTTAGAACCTGGTACCCATCCCATTTCCATCCTTCCATATCGCATGGCTCTGGTAGAATTGAAAGAGCTTAAGGCTCAAATTCAAGAACTTCTTGATAAATGATTTATTCATCCTAGTGCTTCCCCATGGGGTACTCTAGTTTTGTTTGTTAAGAAAAATAATGGTAGTATGAGAATGTGTATAGATTACTGGGAATTGAATAGGGTCACTATTAGAAACAAGTACCCTTTGCCTCGAATAGATGATCATTTTGACCAATTGCAAGGTGCATCAGTTTTTTCTAAGATTGATCTAAGGTCTGGAGACCATCAATTGAAAATTAGGCCTGAGGATGTGCCCAAGACGGCGCTTAGAACTCGCTATGGGCACTATGAGTTTTTGGTTATGTCGTTTGGTTTGACCAATGCGCTTGCAACTTTCATGAGTTTGATGAATGGTGTGTTCAAACCATTCCTTGATTCATTTGTTATAATATTTATTGATGATATTTTGGTCTATTCAAAAAGTGAGGAATAGCATGCCGACCATCTTCGTATTGTTTTGGGTGTTCTTGGGAAACAAAGGTTGCATGCTAAATTTTCTAAATATGAATTCTGGTTGACTTCAGTTGCATTTTTGGGGCATGTACTTTCAAAAAAGGCGTAATGGTAGATCCTCAAAAGATTGAGGCGGTTAAGAATTGGGTTAGGCCTGGGTCTGTGACGGAAGTTTGGAGTTTTGTGGGGCTCGCTAGCTACTATCGTCGATTTGTGAAGAATTTTTCTTTCATTGTCACTCACTTGATCAATTTGACCAAAAAGGAGGTGCCCTTTGAATAGACTGAAAAGTGTGATGAGAGCTTCCAAAAGATCAAAACTCTCTTGACTACAACGCCTATTCTAGCATTACCGGTTGAAGGTAAAGAGTTTATTGTTTATTGTGATGCTTCACATTCTGGTTTGGGTGCTATGTTGATGCAAGTTAAGAATGTTATAGATTATGCCTCACGTCAATTGAAGGTGCATGAGAGGAATTATCCCACCCATGATTTGGAGTTGGCAGCGGTAGTGTTTGCTCTTAAGATCTGGCGGCATTACCTCTGTGATGTCAAGTGTGAAGTATTTACTGATCATCGTAGTTTGTAGCATGTGTTCACTAAAAAGGGTCTGAATTTGAGACAACGAAGGTGGATGAAACTACTCAAAGATTATGATCTGACCATTCAATACTATCTGGGCAAGGCTAATGTAGTGACAGATGCTTTAAGTCGAAAAGCAGTAAGTATGGATAGTTTAGCTTGCTTAAGTGTAACGAAGCGACCTTTGGCTAAAGAAAATCAGACCTTAGAGTCTAAGTTCATGTAGTTGGGCATCTCAGAAAGAGGTGGGATCTTAGCTAGTATTGAATTAAAGACCACATTCATTGAGGAGATCAAGGCCAAACAGTTTGAGGATGAGAATTTGGAGGAGCTTAGAAAGAAGACTGTGATTGGTAAGGCACAAGAGACCACTCTTGATGTGGAAGGTGTGCTCAACTTTAAAGGGAGAATTTGTGTTCCTCAAGTTGATGATTTGATTCAAAAGTTGTTGATGGAGTCCCATGGTTCGCGATATCTATTCATTCGGGTGTGACCAAGATGTACCGAGATTTGAAGCAAATTTATTGGTGGTGAGCATGAAGAAGGACATAGCGGATGCTATTTCTTTCCTTTATTTCCTTGTAATTGTAGTTTGTTTGTAATCATTATTGCATTTATGTTTTGAAACATTCCCTTGTACTTGAACTACGTTCGATCTGAATTCTCAAGAATGAGATACGTAGGCGGCCTATGTCGGCCTCGATCGTTTCCTTATCAATTTTTCTATTTTTGTCACTTCTCGAGATGGGAACTACGTTTAATGTGATTCCTGCCTCAACGGGATACGTAGGCACCACAAGGGTTCGGTCATATTCCTAATAAGATCTCCATTTTCCCTCATAATGGAAATTGGGACAGAATTTTTGAGAGGACTTCAAAAATTCTACAAGAAGAGTCATTTCCTACAAACAAGAGTCAAGGATAATATCGAAATGTGCAACTGGGAATAATTTTGAGGAGATCTCAAATTTAAGACTCCCGTGATCATCATCAGATTTGTTTTTGAAACATTTAACTGGGACAAATTCTTTTAGAAGGACCTCAAAAATTCCATCACGGATACTCGAACCTTTGAAGTCAACTTCAATTGCCTCAAATTGATGTGTTCTTAAAGGGTTTTAAGTTGCCAACAAGCTACCTATCATGTCGAAATTTGAGACAAAGGATTTTGTTCATGTCGTGCATGTCGTGACAATTAATTGACAGAGATTTTCTTTAAAAAGAAAAAAACCTATATAAAAAAAAAACTTTCATACCTAGCAACTGTTTTAATTTAAATATGATCTTGTCTTTTGTCTATTGCGATTCATTGGATCTACCAGACAGAGTTCCAGAGATAATGAGACCAGGAGCAAGGCGACTTCAACACAGATCAGTGTTCCAAAACTAACATGCTTTTGTGGATGTAGGGTATAATAAGATCATCAAAGGAGCTACATTTATCAACCAACTAGTTCAGGAGAACATATCCAACAAATATCAATTAGTGAGTGTAACATCTTCGTTTGATCAAAGAGGTATTTGATAGATTAAAGATTAGTATCTACTGCTTAAGGCTGCGAGATACCGATGAAAATGATGTTATGATCAAAAAGTACCTATCATCATATCAAATATTGATGAAAGACGACGTTCATAGTCAACATCATATTCAAATTGTCAAGAGCGCCATTGCATATTCAAATTGCCAAGAGGGCCATTTATATCAAAATGCCAAGAGGGTCATTACATATTCAAACCGCCAAGAGGGCCATTTATATTCAAATCGCCAAAAGGGCCATCACATGTTCAAACCACCAAGAGGGCCATTATATTCAAATCGCCAAGAGGGCCATTGCATATTCAAACCGCCAAGAGGGTCATTGCATATTTAAACAGCCCAGAAGACCATTGCATATTCAAACTGCCGAGAGGGCCATTGCATATTCAAACCGCCAAGAGGGCCATTGCATATTCAAACAGCCCAGAGAGGCATTGCATATTTAAGCCGCCGAGAGGGCCATTGCATATTCAAATCCCAAGATGGCCATTACATATTCAAGCCGCCAAGAGGGCCATTGCATATTCAAACCGCCAAGAGGGAAATTGCATATTCAATTCTCCAAGAGGGCCATTGCATATTCAAACCACCAAGAAGGCAATTACATATTCAAATAACCCAGAGGGCCATTGTATATTCAAGCCGCCGAGAGGGCCATTGCATATTCAAACCGCCAAGAGGGCCATTGCATATTCAAGTCGCCAAGAGGGTCATTGCATATTCAAACCGCCAAGAGGGCCATTGCATATTCAAGCCGCCAAGAAGGCTATTTCATATTCAAAATTCCAAGAGGGCCATTCATATTTAAAATTGCCAAAAGGGCCATTGCATATCAAAATGCCAAGAGTGCCATTGCATACTCAAGCCGCTGAGAGGGATATCATAATCAGACCGCCAAGAGGGCCATCATATTCAGACCGTCAAAAGGGCCATTGCATATTCAAACCATCGAGAGGTCTATTGCATACCCAACTGCTGAGAGGGCCATCATACTAAACCAGCAACATATTACATTAGCCTATTTTACTACTTCGATATTAAAAGAAGAGTACAGTGAAGAGTCATGTCGCAAATATGAGATACATGCTTTATTTGCTTTACGTCAAACTGAAAGAAGTTGACGTCAAATATTCAAGGAGGACAATTAAGTGTCAAAGTGGTTAATGACACTATCTCTCCATTTGAATTATATTTTACACTAATGAGTTTTATCTCAGTCTGTGTCGAGAGCATCCGAGAGGATGAATACTCAAATCAAACCACAAGTGCGATGACATAAAAAAGGATGCAGCACAACATGGAATTTTTCTTAGCAGCGAACTAGGACATAGTCCAAAAAGGAGTATCAAACTCTTAGGACACGAGCTGAGGAGCGACATCCACCACAATCAAATCACACCCCTATCAAAAGGCATGTGGGCATTTCCTTGGGTTTATCAGTTCCAATTTCGCATATAGAAAACTTTTCACTCTCACCGGAGGCAACTTTCCAATCTGAGTGACAATACACCAAGAACTTCAGAAATTATGTCTATGTAAGTTCTTATTTATGGGTGTGAAACATGCCACATTCATGGCTAAGAAGTTGCAAGCCTCCTTTTCATACTCGATTTACTTTGTCACTTTTTCAGAACCGAAGGTTATTTTGTATAATGGATTTCCTTTTCAACCAATAGAGTCGAACTACAAGCAATTTGATTCCCTAAGTTGAGGGATATGTAGGCAGGATCAGTGTTGAAAACCCGGTTTTATTTCGACAACCTCTCTCAAATCTTATTCTCGAGTATTCCGATCTCTTCATAATTCAATATCGGGATAACTTTTGAACTCTTTCACGATTGTGCGTCAAATCAAGAGTATGGAACTACATGTGGCCTGAATTCTCATATAGCCTGAGATATGTAGGAAACCTAATTTCAAGGTTCGACCATAATTCCTAAAGTCCGTACCAAAATCCCTTTCCTAAAAATTGGATTCATCAATTTCATTTGCCTCAAATTTCTTTCACCAATCCAAGTCAAACGAGGGACAGTTGTTGACACCTAATTTTGACCCTCCACAATATAAATTAATCATCAAGCTTCTTCAATTTCTAACGATTAAAAATAATTAGTTTTATAAAAATTTCAGAAATAAAATAAAATAAACATAGTTTGCAAGTTATTTTAAATAGTTTTGTCACTTTTTTAATATATATATATATATATATATATATATGTTTTATATAGTTATGTATATAATTAATGCATTTTATGAGTATTCAAAAATCATCTCGAAAAGATTTTATATTGTAAATACTTTATATAGTTATGTATATAATTAATGCATTTTATGAGTATTCAAAAATCATCTCGAAAAGATTTTATATTGTAAATACTTTATTAGCAAGGGTCATAATTTTGAATTAATGAATTTTATGAAATTCAAAGTACTTTCAAGTTATTTTTAGAGTAATTTTATCATTTTTAATAATTTTAAATAATAAATATGTATATTTTTACAATCACGTTATTTTATAAATATTTGAAAATCCACACAAAGATTTTTCATTTTTAGTTAAATATTTTATGACTTTAAGTTATAGTTTTGAGTTAATTAGTTTTTAATTAAACTAATTATTTTATAATAGAAATAATTATTATATTTCGTTAAGATTAAAAAGCTCGTTAATTAATTAATATTAATTCATTTAAATTAAACTCAATATGTTTATTTCTTAAAAGATCTAACCCCTTTTCTTATTTGGGCCAATTTTTAACAACCCATTAAGTTTAATTTCCCAACAGCCCATCAACCCATTTTTCCAATATCAACCCAACACTTCCCATTTTTTCTCCCAGCCGACCCAATTCCCATAAGCCTAATAAAATACCCAGCCTAATTCCCTTTTCAAATTTCAAATAAGCACTATCCAATTCCTCATTCTCACAATCAGCATACAATCCAGCAGCCAATCCGACCGGACCCTTTTCTCCTTCTTCCTCAACGTGTGAACTAAAAGTCAAGACACTGCAAACCAAAAATCGCGGATAGCAGCCAAAATCGCGCTGTAAACATGAAAATCTCATCCAACTACTCTACGAACCCATAACCCTCGCCTGCAGCGTCCAACCACCCTTACGTCCCTTTTCCCCCTTTTTTTCTGGGATTTTCTGAATCCCTTTACTGTTGCTTTCGAAAAAAGCAGAAAAAATCTAATTTTTGTTTGAATTTTCCAACAAATTCCCCAAATCACCCCAACTTCCCCTATAAATAATTCTTTACATTCAAGTGATGGGGGTTGTATTTTTTTTTTTTGAAATCTGACTTGGACATGTTTTGTAGAGCTTGGTTCTTTGGCAATCCTAATTTTACACTCAAGAAATTTTAAAACGATTCTCTAATCTTAAATTCCGAGAAGTTCGCCGCTTAGATTCTGCCTTGGGATTCTTGGTTTGTTGTTCGTATTCAAACTGCGTGGTAAAAGAGTTGCTCCCTCTCGAGCTCGTCAATCCAGCTCGCTGCTCTAAGAAAGGTACCCTCGCTTCCTTTGTATTCCGTTTCAATGTAGCATATTATGTATGTTCGATACTCTATGCGAAGATTGTTAACAAGAGTGTGTTGGTTCTATGGTTAGCTCGTCCATAATCTTGTTTTCTTGAAGTTTCGGGCTGCAAGTTTTAATCCCACATCAACGAATTTTGCTTTAACTCTGCTTGGTCGCTATGTTCATTAATTAGATTGGTATCCATATGGTTAGTTAAACCTCTGCTTTGTTGTGTCTAAAATGGGTTTGAAGTTCATTTAGTTTCCACTCCAAGTTTATTAACTACATAATTTAGTTCTTTCTTTGTTTGCTTGTGTTCCGGGTCGTCCTCTCTGCAATTTCTGAATGCCCATATGTCAGCCATATCTGGTAGTAATCATTCATGGCCAACTTGAATGCTGGTTGTGTTTCTCTCATTTTTCGGATATTGATGTCATGTTTGCAGATCATTATCGTGTTTTGCTTTCTAAGGCCTCTATAGCTTCATCTCATTTAGTTTAGTACAGCTCGTCTCTTCTCTCGTTTGAGCGTAGTCTAGTCTTTCTCAAGCAATGTCAAGTGTGTCCTCTCGCTGGTTCATTTTTGAGTTGGTCCTGTGACTTCCTGGAGTTCCTTATAGCCATATTCCTGCGTGATAATTGCTCTTCGATCAGCCAGTTGTTAATTAATTTGTCGAGAAAATTCTTTTAAGTGGTTTGATTATGGTTCATTGGTCACCTTTTCTTTACAAACCGTGAAACAAGTCTTGGTCTCAAATGCTGATAAGTTTTTTTCCTGTATTAAATTTTCAGTTTGTATATCTTAAGTTACTAGTGGATCTATTTGATTAAAAAGGAGCAATTTCATATATTTTTGAAAGATCAATTCTTTGTCTCTCTATATGAAATTGTAAACGGTGTCTTTGATATTCTACAATACCTCGCTCCTACGTATCATTCCCTCCCTTCCTGTGATTTGTTAGCATTCATTTGGCTTAATTTCCATACGCTTAATTCCCTGGAAATGGTATCCATGGCCAAATGGTTCTTAAAATAGTAGCATGACACATTTATTCTAAAATTGTTTGAGTCTCGTGTGATTATGTTCACATTAGTGCATTGTAATCTTATTTGAGAAGTATGACTATGGCTCTGGTTAAATGTGTTAATCTATCTTTAAGGCCTTGTGCTAGTTTTTAATAATCTGCCTTAGCCTGTGCTTTTGAAAATAAAAGAGTCGATCATTTGGCTTAGCTTAGTTGTGTTCCTTTCATGCCATAGCTACTGTTTTCCACCTAATCTCGATTTTAGCATCGTTTTTTAGGGTAAGGTCGATCATGCGGTTTCATCTTATATTGGTTAGCATGAGCAAAATATTAATTTGTCCAAGCTTTTAACGTTCATTTGCGTTGCTACCAAAAATTGCCGACATCGTGAGATTGGTTTGTATTTTGCTATTGTATGTCCCTCTTTTGTCTTAGCTTGATTTTTGTAGCGATACTCTAGTTAGCTTGGGTTTATGTTCATATCTTTTCAATAAAAGTATTTAATTTGTTGTGTTATTGATGACTTGATGTATATTACCTTTTGTTTAAACATTGTTTTCAACTCATTCATCACTATTTAGCATAACTTAATTTGATCAAGTCCATGTTATGATTCATGCCCCACTGCCTTAATTGTATGTCTGGGTTGCTATATACATATATATGTTTCTAGCACCTATAATTGCTCTTAAATCAATACATGCTTGATTTGTTACTTGCAAATAGGGATGTGCATAAATATCGAAAAATCGAAAAACCGAATCGAACCGAAAAAATTCAGTTCTTCGGTGTTTTGGTTCGGTGTCGATTTTTTTTCCCGAAACTTCGGTTCTTCGGTTCGGAGTTCGGTGTAAGGGTCCCGAAACTATGGTGCACCGAAAAACCGAAGTTTTATTAAATAAATTTAAAAGTACTTATTATATTACTTAATTTTTAACTTTACTTGGCCCATTTCAATTTTTATATTTAGATCCTAAACTTAAATAGCAAAAATCTTAATAACAAAATAGTAAACCCTAAAGACCTAAAGTCTAAACTAAACTAAACTCAATTTAATTCAAGTTTGAGCAACAACTTGGTGTTTCTACTTTCTACGTTTTTTTTTTATCATTTTATGTTGTTACTTTGAAGTGAGAACAACAAATTGATGTTCTTACATCTTATTGTTAGACGGTTAGTTGTTACTTTGAAGTGAATAACAATTGTTACTTTATCATATTCTCTCTTTATTTTTGTTGACACCGAAAAACCGATTTCAAAACACCAAACTAAACTGAACCGAAGTAGAAAAAACCAAATCGAACCGATCTAGTTTGGTCTGAAATATGGTGCACACTTTTCTAAAATCGAATACCGAAGAACCGAATCGAAGAACCGAACGCCCACCCCTAGTTGTAAATGCTTAACATAATATATTAATTCATTTGTTCTAGTTCATTAGATGCTTCTTGTAATGTGTCTCTCACCATAGATGTGAATGATTATGAATTGTGTAAATTGCCATTCTAATTCTTATCATTTTATTTTTTCTTGCATGAATCTCTTGTTTTGAGTCTAATTCAGGACTCTCTCTTTCACTCCTTGTGCCTCGATCTGGGTTGAAACCCGACTCTCCACTCTTTTATTGAGTCGGCCTTCATCATTTGTTTGAGTTTCGGAAGCTTCCACAAAACAGTATGCAGACATACAAGTCTCAGAAAGCTGAAGACAGGCTGAGATACAGCCTGTATACATTCATATATAGGTCAAAAAGTGTGAAAATACAGGTCTGGGGTGAAATACAGGTGTTCGGAAGTAAGAGATACATGAAAAGAGATGATATACATGCTCATATACACTGATATACAACCGGTATATACGCAAAACGGGAATTGGATTATAGCTCAAAAAATATAGCGAAATTGGCCCAAGAAGGGGCCTAATTTCCTTATCTCTTTCACTCTTCTAATTGTTTTGCTTATGCTTGACTAATTTTATTCATTCTAACTTTATAATCGTTAAATAGCTTAATTAAATTCCCCAAAAGATGAACAAATTCTTTATGTGAGTTTATCTTAATATAATTTTTTTTATCAACTCTTATACTTTTTATTGAATTGATTTAGTCAAAACTTTTATTTATTTTCTTTCAACCGAGTTAAAATAATTTTTCATGCTTTGTTTAACCAAATTAGTTCAAATTATTATTAAAATAGTTCATCAAATAAATTCTAATTAATCTAATTTTATTAATAGTCTAGTCACTTGTATTTAATTCAAATGTTTTATTTTTGGGTCCCTTTCTCTAAAAAATAAAAAATGCGTCATTTACTTAATTATTTTCTCAAAGTTAATCACATATTGTAAGTTATTATTTTAAATCATTATTTTCCTAAAAATAGTCAAATATACTTTAGTCAAGTCGCATGTCTACCGTTTGTTAGCGGGCTCTTCGAATGCTTAAATTCTTCTCGAAGTATAATTGAACCCCGAACCCTCTTTGATATTTTCAAATGATTTTTTCTATTTAAATCTTTGAAAATTATAAGTTTTCTTAATTTCTTTAAGAAATTAAGTGGCGACTCTTTTCTAAGTATTTTTCTTAAATTGTTTCATATTTGGAACATTTCAAAAAATAATTTTTCCAAAGATAGGAAAATTACGGCATAACAATGGTTGTGATTTTTGATTGTATGATGTATGCTTGTTCTTGCTTCAGTATGATACATGTATGTATACGGATGTTGCATTATTGATCACACTTGTTGTAAATGAAGCTATTGAATAATGATATGCCATGAAATCATGACTTGATTGTATGATTTGGAGAATGTACATTGTGATTGTGATTGTGGCTTGTTGAATGGATCGGTTGTCACGTTCAACTAACTTGGATCGGTTGCCACGTTCCGGCATAAATATGAAATCGATTGTCACGTTCCGGCATAAATATTGGATCGGGTACCACGTTCCGGTATGCTAACAGTTTGAGTTTGGGTTCCATAAAAGGACCAATGATTTGACATAATTGTGTAGCTTGAGAAATGCGAAATGCGTTGTTCTTAATGTTGATAATATTGTATATGTTTGGTATATGCATGTGATTATATTATTGTATTGACTTACTTATGTTGCACTTAGTGGGATAGCCGTGTGATCCTATCAGTACACTGTGGTTGTGTACTGATACTACACTTGCTCTTTCTTTGTTGAGTACATGCCATCTTCAAGCGGCTATTGACAAACCTCGTTTAGAAGATCAGTGATCGTTCGAATTCAAGGGTGAGCCACTTCTTCCGGGCTGACCTGAGTTCTCCTTTCGTCTATGTCCACATTTCAGACTTAGACTTTCCTTGTTAGTTGTTAGTTCGTTAGTTTGGGGTTGTAACCCTTCTTGTTTAGACTTTTGGTTTGTTGTTAGATGTTTTGGTACGTTGACTTCAGGTTCTAGGCATATTTTTCGCATTGTTTTAGTTGCTAGATCTTTTGGAAGTTTATAGGAACTTTAGTTTTTAGCTATTTAACTTGCTTCCATAACTTAAATGTCTTAGTTTTTAGATTAGTTGCTTTGTTTGGGTTGTAGTAGTGGTTCTTCCATCGAAGGGTTAGTCTGGCTGCCAATCACGACGGTCTGGATCGTGACACAAAGTGACCTGACCCAAAAGCAAAATTAATTATTGATCCAAGAAAAGACTAGAAAAGGGGTTTATTTCTAATATTTATCCTAAAGACCTAAATTACAATAATCACGACAATATATTGAACACTGAATAATATCCGTCGAAGACCATTCATTGATGTAGCTGTGATGGTACACATTCTCACAAGAAAGAATGCAGAGAGAATCCCCTTCAACAAAATCTTTCGAACATATAACACACTCTCCACTATCCTCAGAAAATACAATCATGGTCAATGTATCAATAATCGAATCTAATCAAATGAACATCTAACCTCTGTAAAAGCATCTTGCATCTCTATATCAGCAGGAGCAGGAGCATCTGGAATCCCTAATTTATATAAATGCTATCACTAAAGATAAAGATCTTTACACTCTAACTAGGAATGAGTTGATAAGGAACATGACGACCTCAAGTATAAGGGACTAGTTGTTATCAACCAATGTTTTTTATTCTTTTTTGTTGAGTCTTTCTTGTGTGCTAAACATTGTAAACTTACTCTTCCTAATGAAGCTTGTGTAGGTATCACATCTTCCCTTATCTTTTAGATTTGAGTTGGTGGCTAGAGTTAGCCATGGTGTATTGTTGAAGTCTATATCAACTAGAGTTAATTAATTTAGTGGGAGTCCAATAGAGTTATTACACTAGAGACTTGTAATAAAATTATTGCATGGAGGAGGGGGAGAGAGATTAAGAATTTAATTTTTGTATTGCAAGGGTTTGTAATATGAAATCAGGCTCGTGTTTAGTGAAGATTGTTGTGGAATCCTATGTGGTAGGTCATGATTTTTTTCTTCATTGAGGGAAAAAGATTCCTACGTACATATCGTGTGAGCTTTACTTTCTATGTGTAGTATGTTCTTAGTTGTTGGGTAGTCAAGGACCAGGTTCCTTGAATCCTTGTGGCCTTCATACGAGCCAATAAAATATTTTAGTTGCTTAATCATTTCAAATATTATCCCCTAAATAATTTTGGAAAAAGAAAAATTTGTAAAATTTTATTGGACTTGAAATAATAATACACCTATGCTTGGGTGGATGACACGTGGCATCAGAAGGGTGTTTTAAAAATTATTTAATTAAGTAGAGAGGTGTTTTTAAGGCTGTCTATAGTTGGGGACTAAAATAACAATTTATGTCAAATTTATGAGTGTTTTCAATACTTACTTTTTTTAAAAAATACGAAATTTCCAATAATAAAACAATGAGCAAAATCCCATGTTTATCAGACAAGAACAAGATAAGGGTTTGAACCCCATTAGGATTGACACCACCTTTAAAGCCTTTAATCGGTTAATACTACCACTGTGAATTAAGAGAAAATTGATGCATCCCCTTGTAGGTTTATGCAAATTAGATGGGATTGGAATAAATTTCATAAAAAACTAATGCTTTGATTTGGTACTATTGAACGCCCCAAGCTCTCATTAGGCGTAAGTACCCAAATCCATTGAATTCACTTCAAGCATTAGATTAGCTTTATAGAACTAATATCAAGTCTTGAAAAATTTAATTGCAACCTGAAAAGGATATTGATTGCTGAAATTGATGTTAGTTGTCCATTTGTTCCTACATTTTTCTTCTTATGTGGGGTGGTCCTTGTTTATCTAGATTAAGAATTTTTCTTCCCTTAATAGGGATATCTTGAAAATGGTTAATTTGAAAGTTACCTGCCAAAGAGAAAACTAGATTAGTAAAAAAAATCAGCAAGAGTTTTTCTTTCCCAGGGGAAATGCTTTACTTTTGCTAAAATACTTCTTCTTAACCTCGTAATGGTATTGACTTTCAAGGCTACATTCCATGGCACATCTTAGTCTCCTTCTATTATATGAACCATTGCTAATGAAGTTGTTTCAATAATAATATTAGTAATACCATGTTCACTACATTATGAAAGACTTCCCTTATAGCTCTAGCTTCTACTACCATGTTTGCAGTAACCTGAATTTTGAATCCTTGAGCAACCACCAAATTACCATTATGGTTCCTGATATAAAATGTTGTTGAATCAGGTCCAAGATTTCCTTTTGATGCTCCATTAGCGTTACACTTCAACATATTATTAGGAGGGGGTTTTGATCTGACATTTTTGTAACCAAACTTAGGCCTGTATTGCTCTAGTTTGGCTAGAATATAAGGCCAAGAATTGTTGGTATAATGACAAAAAATTATATCAGTAATACCCGAAAAGACAAAAAAAGACACCTACATGTAGATATCCTGACACACTAGTTTCACTCTATAATTTCCTTCGACATCCCACCACAACCTTATGAATTGTTTTAGATTAAGTATTGGATCCAAGATTCCTAATGCATATCTAAAGTAGTTCCATATTCTAGTAGCAGCTTCTCCCTTAATAAAGATATGTTCAATAGTCTCTTCTACAAAATTAACATAACATTTATAGTTACTTGAGCAATCAGGATTCCATATTTGCATTAAAGACGCTACAAGGATCTTTCCAAACCAAATCCTCTAACACCAAAAATGAGATTTTGAAGGGAATTTCTTTTATCCACAATTTTATCATGTCTTCAACTTTTTCTTTCTTGTTCATCAGAAGTCCCCAAATTGAGTTTACTGTGAATTTGTCATTGCTGATTTTAGTCCACCAATATTTATCAACTTAATTTCTGAGACAAGGAGGATAACAATTTTCTTGAACATGGTCCACCACATATCTGGCAAACAACCTCTAAATATTGTATAGTCTCATTCCTCTTCCTTTCAAAATTCAACAATATTTTTCCTAGGATAACAAGTGTGTACATAAGAATCATGCATGTGTAAAGGACCTGAATTAGACCACTTGTCATACCATATAACAAAAGTGCCTCCTCTAGGTTTCCACCACATGTGTTTTTTCAAAAGTTCCCTATTTTGCAGCATGTGCTTTCATATTTGGATCCTCTTTTTCATTGAACTAGCTCAAGAATCCGCTCTTTACAATACTTAGTCCACATAAAGTTAGACCATATTGTATTTTGTGTTCTGAAATTCCACCAAAATTTTGCATACATAGCTTCAATACATCAAACATGGACTTGAATATCAAACCTCCTTCAATTTTAGGAAGACAAATATCTATCCATTTGAACTAGTGCTTATTTCTACTATCTTACTTATTGTTTCAATAGAATTTAACGAAAAAATTATGAATTTGTTTTATCACACACAAGGGAGGAGTAATAGTAGAAAGTATATAGATGGGGAAGCTTTGAAGCACTTACGCAAAAGACTTCCTTACCCCCATATGAAATCATTCTACTTTTCCAGTTCTGTAGTCTACCTTTAATCTTCTCAAATAGTTCTGAATAATTCTCTTTTCTCTTTCTGACATGATTAATGGGGCAACTTAGGTATTTCATAGGAAAATTCTCGCTTACCATCCAATTATCTTCTCCATCTGACTAGCCGTTGCTACTACTACATTTTGGTGAAGATAATAAGAATTCTTTTCCATATTAATCTTCTGACCTAATTGTTTCTCTTAGTCCTACAAAATAGACATAATTTTCTCTAGAGAATAGTCATGATATGAAGTAAAAATAATTGTGTCGTTTGCAAATGCTAAATGATTAATGTTGGTACTCCACTTTGGCAACCTATAGCCAACATATCGGGGATATTCAAATAGAGCATTGAGTGCCCGGAATAGAACCTCAATTGAGATTATGAACAAAGTTAGAAATAATGGGTCACCTTGTTTAACACCCCTCGTGGAATGAAAGAAATCATGTGATTTCCCATTAAGGACCGAGTAGTAATTGTTAACAAGCAATCTCCAAATCAAACCTACCACACTATTGGAAAAGTTCATCTTCCTTAGTACTTTCATAAGAAAGAACCAAGAAACTATGTCCTAAGCCCTTGACTTATCCAACTTAATGATAACATTCTCAGGTTCTCCTCTCTTAATAATATCTACAATAATTTGTTGTGCCAGTAAGACATTTTTAATAATGCTTATATCCTTAACAAAGCCAAACTGATTAGAAGAAATCAATCTTGGAAGAACCTTTTTCCAGTCTATCATGAATTACCCTACATAAGATATTATTAATGAAGTCTAATATGTCTTATATTCGAAAAGGATTGAATTTTATCCTTTTTAGTTATCATAATCAAATTAGTGTGAGTGGATTTA
Source organism: Solanum commersonii (assembly GCA_029007595.1). Lineage (NCBI taxonomy): Eukaryota > Viridiplantae > Streptophyta > Magnoliopsida > Solanales > Solanaceae > Solanum > Solanum commersonii. The sequence continues at coordinate 2,652,314 of JAJTWQ010000011.1, forward strand.
GGTGAAGTACTTCCTGCATAGAATGTCTGCACCATTCTATAAATATCTTTCCCAATGATATCCCAACACACTTGATAGAAGTTACATGTAAGTCCACCTGGCCCACTAAAACTATCACCATTAAGCTTATATACTGTATTCTTTACTTCTTCTTCATCTGTTACAACTCCCAATTCAGAATTCTCCTCTTCAGTGATCAACTCTATGATGTGATCCAGTAGAGTAAAATTTGTTTCATCCCTATCTTAGAGTAATTGACATTGGATGTGATTTACTGCCTTATTAGTAATTTCTTCCTCATTTTTCAGCAATTGCCCTTGTGAATTTTGCACTCTAGAAACCCTCATTCTTTGTCTTCTTCCTTTCACCAAGCTATGAAAAAATATAGTATTTATATCCCTACTTTCAAATCAAATATAACCTCCCTTTTGTTGCCAAAACTTCTTCTCCATGTGGAGATATCTAGAATATTCAACTTTGGCCCTTTGCATAATAGCTCTATTTTTCAGAGAAAGAAACTTTGAAAAGTGTTTTTCCTTCATTCTAGATATTTTCTCTCGAATCATGAGTTGTTGAAAGCTATTCCCACAAGTATCATTGCTTCATGAAGAAAGAGCATGCTTTACTTTCTTTATATTCCTCTTAAGATTCAAAAAGGGTTTACAAAGTTTGTATCATCCCAACTCAACCTGACCACCTCTTTCAATCCCTTATGATCAGTCCAAAAATTTAAAAACCTAAAAGGTTTAATGAATCTGATTTCCCTGTTTTCACATAACAATAGGAGTGGGGCGTAGGGCTGGGCATATTACGGTTCAAACCGAAAAAAATGATCGAACTGAATTTTTTTTAATTTCAGTTTCTATTTTTCGGTTTGTTCAATCGGTTTCGGTTATTAATTCTAGAATTTCGATTATTCGAAATTATATTACACTACACTAACATTAAGTTATGACTAATAGTTTATCTACATAGGCCCAATTTAAATATTAAAATGTGGCCCAATTTAAAATGGGATAATTGTACATAATGACAAACTTATAAGCTAAAATAAATGGAGTAGCTACTGTTTGATTTAATTGCGCCCGTAGCAAACATTTGCCAGTCGCCTCTCTCCCTCCAAATTCTCGCTCGCCACTCTCCCTTTCTTGCTCGCTCCCTTTGTGCTAGCCTCTCTCGCTTTATACAACAGAATTGTATAAATTGTGTTTATGTTTGTATAAAGCGAGAGAAAATTGTATATACACATGCAAATACATATATATTCGTCCTATACACTTATAATTATACAATAAAAATATTCCCCTGCCCAGTTCTCTTTTGCCTTTCTCTCTTTTTCATTTTATACAAACACAAATTATACAATATAATGAAAAGTTTATGTTTGTATAATGTATAATTTATGTTTGTATAACGTGAAAAAAATTGTATATACATATGCAAATATATATATATATATATATATATATATATATATATATATATATATATTCGTCTTATACACTTATAATTATACAATACAATTATTCCCTTGCCCAGTTCTCTTTTGTCATTCTCTCTTTCTTGTTTTATACAAACACAGATTATACAAATATAATGTATAATTTATGTTTGTATAAAGCTAAAGAGAGAGCAATTTTTGATATACAAATATTTTTGTTAACGATTTATACAAACGAGAGGCTAACAACAATTTATACAAATGGCCTGCCAACGAAATTATACAAATCTAAAGAGGAGCCAACAAATTATACAATTGTTTCTTTTCGTATATATGTATAGTGAAATAGACATAACTTATGTATAGCGAATTATACATATATATGTTTGCTATGGAACGCAATTATGCAAACTTTGTTATAACATACAAATATGATTTTTTTGTTTGCTATATGTGAAAGTTGATCATTTAAAATTACACCCACCCAATTCCCAAATACCAAATTATAAGTCTGAAAAAGTTTGGGGACTCCCAAATCTGAAAATTGAAAGTCTTTCGTCGATACGACGACTTACGACGTCGACTCGTCCCATCGTCCCTTCGGTCGTCGGCCCACTGGCCAGCTCCGATGTCATAATGAACAGATGGGTAGCAATCGATAAGCAGTGACAACAACCTCCATTCTCGACATTCCACAAACGACAGTCGTCCTCCTCCTCTCTCACACTTAGAAATTAGGGATTAGAAGCAGAACTGACTACCGAGAGACCTTTGATTCATCGCTGTCGTCTTACGATAGATAGTTGTCCTTGTCTCTTAGACTTAACAACAGACTCGAACCATCGATGATCCAATACCAACATAACAATGATTCAGTACTTGAGTTGTTGTCTTGTGAATTTGTGATTGAAAATATATTTTATATGTTGGTTATGCATAACTTAGGTAGTTTAGTGGGCAGTGGCATTCTTCCTTCTGGGCCATGGTGAGCCTTCATGATTATGAGTCTGCTTATCGTTTGCAACTCATCTTAGCTATTAGGGCAGTGACATTCTCAATTTCTCCTCGCACTAACGAGTAACAACAGAGAAACAAGAGTACTAGCATTGTTGTCTTTGTGAAGTTGTGATAGAAAATGAAGTTGTGATTGAAAATGTGTGTATCATTGCTTATTAATCAAACCGAACCGAACCAAATTTATTTTAGTTTAATTTGGTTTAACATTTTCACCAAACCGAAAATCAAAAAACCGAACCGACCGAACGTCCTTGTTAGGATTTTGCCCTGATTTTCTTATCATAATTTAAGATTTATTTTCCCTTAAAGAAAAAACAAAACATTACCATAAATGTTTTTACTTTTCCGGAAAGGAAAATATAATATTCTTTCATATTTGGTTTATTCTTTCCTTTTAGGAAAAAGTTTTGGAGTAGCTAGTCATTTTCTAGTAAGAAAAAGTTTTAGGACTCTATAAATATATGTTTGTTTCTTCTACCAAAGAACAATAACATCTACAATGTAGTCGTTTAAGAGTCTTGTTTATGGGAAAATTTATTCTCTCCAAAGTTTCAATGTTTTTCTTTATATTAGTTTTGATATAATAATATTTTGATTTTTAGTATAAGTTTTTGTTATCTAATTTATCAACCACATGATTTGCAATTGTAAGCTTCCGCATGATGTCCTAGTCATCTTCATAACCCAACACGGCCCTAGTGGGGCGTGATTAGAGTCAATTCTTGGAAGATGCTCCACTTTTATAATATTGAGTTTACTCAGAAGCACATTGTTCAGAAAAATTCTATCTAATTTCTCAAAGATGCAGTCACTCTCTGCCCTACTATTTCGCCAAGTGAAAGGACAGTGTTTGAATTGAACTTGATAAATGTCATTAGATTTTATGCAATTTTGAAAGTCTTCCACTTCAGCCCCCAACACTAGTAGACCACCTATTTATTCACCCCCATTAAGAATCACATTGAAATCCCCTCCTATGATTCATGGTTAATTCATACCACTAGCAAGTTGAGTTATATCCTCCCAAAGCTTTAATCTCTTATTTGGGTCACATTTAGCATAGACAATAGTAATAACCATAATGAAATTAGTGGCCAAATTATTGATCTGTACACTAAATTGTTGATCAAAGTTACTCACTTCTAGTACCTCACAGCCATGATTAACAAACAACCAAATTTTCCCGTTATTGTTTGCATACCTCTTTGACATTCCAAGCTTTCTATTGAATCTATTCAGATATCTCACTTGCTGAAATGGTTTCATCAAAGGGAAAAAATTGAATTTAAGAAAATCATGTAGCAACTGGATTCGGTGTAAAGCATTTTGAGCTATTGTCGACCTTACATTTCAAATGAGAACTTTCATAGCTAGGGAATATTGTTGTTTATTAGTCACCTGCCTTTTGGGCTGAATTCAGATGTATTGATTAGAATCGTCAGTATCATACTTTCTCCCTTTTTTCAGACTTCATTACTTTACTACTTTTGGGAGAAATATGTACTTTTCTATTGTGATCATCTGCTGCCTCTGTTGACTTTCATTTGTTCAACTTTTAATTCTCTGTGTATAAGAATATCAAGAAGAACCTCATCGATCTGGAGATTGAGGTGTCTCTAGCTATTTGAGTTCTATATGTATTCATAGTTGTATTATAGTTCCCTCATTGCATTCATTTACTTCACTGTCACTCAATCTCCCCCATTTTTGCTCCCATATGCTTGCTGATTTTCACTTTTACTGTTTGTCTCCATTTCCATCCTAATATCACTCACTTGCTGATTTAAGTGATTTTCTGGTTGTTTTGTAAGGCTATTGGAATTTGCACAATTAAGAAGATTCTGAATCAGCTGCAGAAATCTGAATTACTGCATTTTTCATGTGAACTTATGCTTATTGGACTGTTGTTTATGAAATTATTATTCTGGTTATCTTCATTTCCGATTGCTAATGTTTCAACATGCATGTTCGGATATATGTAGGCTTCACATTGTCTTAACATTCTTGCACTTTCCTACTAACTTCATTAGCAACGTGATCCCCAAATTTAGTCAAGTACATTCCATTCTTTTATTTTTCACCTTGCATTGTAATACTGGACCAAAAGACTTTTGACCCAATCTTTTGTTCATTCGCCTTTATTATCTTTAGTGCAGTCCATGTTATCCTAATTGATTTCCTCCCCGATGTGAAAAAATTGTAATTATCACTATTCACTAGTGATCGATCTCTTGTGTATAAATGGATTTTTTTTGCCAAATGTATGCCTATTATTTGTTGCATAAACTAGATCAATTCATTATAAATTTATAATCCAGTTTTGACTTTTCCATATTTTTTTGGTTTCTCCTGCCTTCTCAATTGTCATCATTGTTTTTTGGGATTATTTCATAGACCCCCCCTTCAGGTTTGGCTTTACCACGCTTTATTTCCCTATGATTTACGATATTACATCTACTTTCCTTATTTTTATTTTCTCGTAACCATTCTTCAAATCTATTTAAATTAAATATAAATTAATTTAAATTTGACAAATTTACCCTTCTTTATATTAACAAATATTATCAAATAAAACAAAAATTAATAAACTAAAACTCATCTAACAAAGACTTCTTAAAATAAATCAACACACCTAAATTTTCTTTACTGCCTTGGGTTGGGACTCTAGCTGTCGAGGCTGCAAATAAAAAATGATAGCAGAAAATATATGTTCAAATAAAATGAATAAAAAACAGTGATTTTCAATCCGAATAGAATTAACTTCATGTCTGTTGATTTATTTTTAAAGTCTTTATTATATGTGTATTTGGTTTATTAGTTTATTTATATTTTTTGATAATATTTGTTAATATAACGTATTTATTTTTTGACCAAAAGCTGTTAATATAGAGATATTAATATAAAGAAGAATAAATTTGTAATATCTAAGTTAATTTATATTTAATTTAAATAGGTTTGAAGGATGGTTACTCAGAAAATGAAAATAAGGGAGGTAAGCGTAATATCGTAAATCACGGGAAGGTAAGTGTGACAGAGCAAAACCTGAAGGGACGTCACTGAAATTATCCTTGATCTTTTTAAAAAAAAATACATCTCAGTGCTATCGAAATCATGTATTACTCCCAATGTGGAACTTTTTGGCACAAAATTCAAAACTCTAATATAGATACCAGACACCAAATGAGAAAAAATAAATCATGTATATAATAAAAAGGATGCATTTTCTATGGGGCAAAAATCTAAACAAAGGAATGATACGCAAAAGCTGATTTCTTCTCTAAAAATGTCTAATAAATGTTATATTAATCGAGTTCAATTTGTAATTTCTTTCTATAATCCATTTAGTCAACGCATACCTAACTTAGGTTAGTTTTTCTATAACTTAGGACCCAAAGAATTCTGAAACTAAAATGCTGCAGAGATTTTATTACACAATTTCAAAGAAGTCATTAAAGATGATTTTTCATGAAAAGGCATACTCTTTCACGAATAAATATTTATATTGCATTTAAGACCCTCAAATATAACAAACTAACAATTCCCTATTATTTTTATTTTTTATAACATATATATCTCAATTTGAACTTTGTATTGGTGTTAAATTGTAAATACATTAATTAAAGTTAAACTAAGTTATTGTTATCTTTAATAGTTGAACCACAACTCCTTTAGGATCTAAGCAATCCAGTGTTTCTTTTAGCACTTTTATATGTCTATTAGCTCGTTTTGATTTCATTAAGATTTAGAAGATCAATCTTTTAATTAAATCTTGCTTGAAACGTTGCCATTTTAATATTCATGTAGGTGAATTTAGCTACCATGTTTTTGTTATTACAAGACATTTACTTATTTAATAAGAATGAATCCACCATAATAACTATTCACAATCCATTGCATTTCTCGAGACCTCCTATACATCCTTCTTTAACTATTTTGTCCAATTTTGACCTCCATATTCTACTTAACTATTTTTTAAATTTTTTTTTTTTTAATTTATTAATAACACACTCTTACTACTATTTTTCTGTTATAATACTACATTATTCTATCACAAATTTTACAAGATATATTTACTACAATATGTAGCATTTTCAGCTCCTTAATTTAATACCATAACATTTCAAATTAATTACGTCAATTATTTTACACTTAGTTATTATTAGTATTACATATAGATTGATATGATCTTATATTTACTCTCAGGATTAATTAATATTTTCTTTATGATATTGTATATCAATTCCACTCTTTTACTATAAATATTTTTCAAGAGTATCTTTTCCACATTAGAGACGAATTCGCTGAGTCTTATCAAATTGCTTTTCGCCCATACCGAGATAATTTTTACAAACTTTAAGTTACCTTATTTAACATTGTTTACATTTACTTTTTAAAATACTTATATAAGAGTTCCACTAACGTTGGTATTTTTAGATTTTAGAATACAATTTTGAAAGACCAAAAAATGAGGTAGAGCTTCAAATCGCTAACAATTAAGCCATATTGTTTAATTTTGTAGATGGAATATGGAGATATTTATGATTATGTGGATTTCTACCAACAATCCACATTTGATCATCCTTTTTTGAAAGTAAAGATCCATATCCATCATCCTTGGGTATTTTATATAATTTTATAGAGAACCTTGTTTTATTAAAAAAAAAAAATTCTTAAAATTTCATGATGCTCGTAGATGAAACTGTCTTTCTAGCTAACCAAGAGAGATAATTTAGAATCCTCAACATCCAACATCTCCTCGTGGATTGGACTAAAAGATGGAGGTCGTCCAATGAGAACAATTCCTATTAGAAGAACTACAAAAGAAGATCTCATTAGAGAAAGGAGGGAAAATTGATTTAATATTAGTTATGTTTGTGGCATCTATCACGTAAGTTGCTCCGATATAATATAAATTGCTCTTGTTTATCCTAGTCATATTATGATGGTATTGAAATTACTCGTGATCATTTTCAATGCCACTTATCTCTTTTTCTAAGATTTAGTATCCTTGGCTATATGCATACGTTGCTCTAGCATATGTTACCTTTTCTTTTATTTAGAATATTCTTGTCATTGATCTACTTTCCCTCCAATGGGTTTTGGCTGAAAGTCCAAATTCTAATAAAGATGCTTACTGTAGAAAAATTTCAATTCTTGATTCTATCGGGAATAAGAGAAAAGTTGGTGATATACTATCAATTCTTAATGATGCTGATAAAGGCTTATGTTCCTAGATGTTTTCATGATCTCCTCACAAGTGCAGGGACCTGGTCCTCTGCAGAGTATGAATACTCGTCCAGTGTCAAAGTGCTGAACAACTATAAAGCTGTCTGCGTCAGAAAGTTGGTGAAGTTGCAGAGTACTTCACCAATCAGAAGCAACGAGGTTGTTTGTACGTTGGATAATAATTCCTCATGGTATATATCAAACAACAAACAACATTATTCATCATTCATTCAAAGAGAGATACTTTCAAGCTTCAAAACAGCAAGGGACCTGGTAGAAATGCTTCTATTTGCTTTCAGTACCAGCTGCATTTGTCTGCTTGTAATAGTGCTTATATTGTAGGATTCGTTTCACTTGTGAAAAAACGTTTCAAACTTGTGTGAATCATTGTAAGAACTAGGTTAAGGGTAACTTAGTTTCTTACTCTAATGTCTATACTAATCGGTTAGGATTAGTATAGTGGGCAGTGTTGTATCTGTTCTGGCTCTGCTAAGTAATAGGAGGTATTGCTTAGAGTTAGGATTAGTAAGCTAAACTAATCTCAGTTTGTAAACTGACTTTTACTTTTGCTTGAGAAGATTAGTGAAAGCAGTTTGAAAAGTCCTGGCAAGCCAGGTTGTGGTTTTACTCCCTTGAGAAAGGAGGTTTCCACGTAAAGTTGATTGTCAATCTTTACTTCCAGCATTTGTTCTTTACTGTTTATTTTTGTAACTGTGTTGAGGACCTGGTCCATCTACATAGGTGGACGCATACCTTCCAACAAGTGGTATCAGAGCTTGACTTTTCAGTTTGGTTAACACCAAGAAAAGAAAAGATCCTGAAGGAATGGCTACTCCACCCAATATGGAGGAAGGACAATCTTCTACTAGGCCACCTCGTTTTAATAGTCAATACTATGGATGGTGGAAGAATCGAATGCACGATTACATCAACGTTTAGGACTCTGAGTTGTGGGATATCATCATTGATGGACCATGTATTCCTACAAAGGAGGTGAAGGATGGAGATCTTACCACTACTGTTGTCAAAACCAGAAAAAACTACAATGAGGCAGACAGGAAAATGATTGAAAAGAACTACAAAGCGAAGAAGATTCTGGTATGTGGAATTGGAGCAGATGAATACAACAGAATATCCGCTTGTGAGACTACTAAGGAAATTTGGGACTATCTTCAAACAGCCCATGAAGGAATCCAGTGAGTGAAAGAGTCTAAGGTTGATATGCTCACCACTCAGTACGAAAATTTCAGCATGAAGGAAGGGAAAACCATCTTTGAAATGAACTCAAGATTCACCTCTATCACCAACGAGATGAGAGGCCTCAGTGAGCCTATTCCTGTTAGCAAGCAAATTCGCAAGACCCTTAAAGTGCTTCCTAAATCTTGGGAAAACAATGTGGATGCCATAACAGAATCCAAAGATCTAATGACTCTTTCCATGGATGAACTAATTGGGAATCTTCAAACCTACGAGATGAACAAGAAGCAGGGGATGACTTTGAAGGAAGGAAAGAAGGAGAAGTCCATTGCTTTGAAAACATCTCAAAGTGAGGTCACTGAGGAGGAGGATGAGATGACGTATGTCACTAGAAGATTTCAAAAGATCATAAAAAAACATGGGGTTTCCAAAACAAAGCCTCTACCAGTAGAATTGCTACTGCAAATGATCTATGCCATAAATGTGGGAAGTCTGGTCACTTTATGAGGGACTGCCCCAGTCAAAGGCAGGAAACTCATGACATCAAACCTCGCAAGAGGGACCTGGTCCCAAACAATGTTCAGAGGAAGGCTCATACTGATCAGTTGGTGAGAAAAGACTTTGTTGTATGGGGAGATGATTCAAGTAAGTCAGAAGAAGATGCAGAAAGCCACGAGGATGTATCAATGATGGCCATTTAAGATGATGAAAATATTTTTAACTCAATTTTCTCTTTGATGGCTAAGTCAGATGATGAGGAAGATCTAGATGACGTAACCCTTTTTTATCTTAAGGATGATTTAGAAAATTTTCCTGTTGAAAAATTGAGGAAACTTGTTGCCCTGCTTATTGATTCCGTTGATGAACGAACCACTGAAAACTTAATGTTAAATGAAAAATTGAGTTTGTGTGAGGATGAGAATTCAACTCTCATGTCTCAAGTTTTCTGAAATGAGCTTAAGGATAGGTACTCTAGAAACTAGCAATATAGCTCCTAAGGAGGATCCTGGTACTTTAGAGAGTGGAAAGAGAAAGTTTAGCATCTTTGAGGAAGAATTGAAAGAAAAGCTTAAAATTTCAGAGTCTAAGCTAGTTGGTTCTCTTGAAACTAATTCCCAACTGAGAAAGGATCTGAGAAGGATCAAGGAAGAGCTAAGCCACTCTCTAAAGTGGACTGATTCCTCTAAGATACTCTCTAACTTGTCCAATCAGAGTTTCAATGGAAAGAAAGGGCTGGGATGCAAAACAATAGAGCCTCCTTATAATCCTCATAGAAAATATGTGTCTGTATCTGACAATTTTTTGTGCACTCACAATGGGCGTAATGGTCATCTAAAAGAAAAGTGTGAGAATCTGAGAAGAGAAAAAGAAAAGCATGTGAAATTTGTCAGATCTGAAAACAATGATAAAAGGAAACACAAGGGACCTGGTCCCATTATCGTTTCAATAAGAACATTTCTCCCTCCTGGACATGAAGGTTTCTTTTTAAGACTTTTGATAGTTATTGGGAACTCCGTTTGAAGTGGGTTCCTAAATCTAACAAGTGATTCTTTTGCAGAAGAGAGGAAGGAGTCAGTGCTGGTACATGGACAATGAATGCTCAAGGCACATGACTGGAGACACTTCAAACTTCCTCTCTTTAAAAGCACACCAAGGTGGTGGTGAGTCGTTTGGTGGTGGAAAAAAAGGGCTTTATCCTTGGTATTGGCATGATAGGGAGATCTGCTGATAATTCAATAAACAATGTACACTATGTGGAGGGTCTAAAATACAATCTTTTGAGTATTTCAAAAATCTATGATAAAAAAAATGAAGTCAAGTTCATGGCTGATAAATGTTTGGTTACAAATCGCATTACCAAAAGGGTTGTCATGTCTGCTACTAGAGTTAAAAATGTGTATGTTGCAGATCTGGATTCCATTGAGGGAGATGATCTGTCATGTTTAAGTGCTCAAACTGATGATGCAGATCTGTGGCATCGACGATTGGGTCATGTGAGTACTTCATTATTGAACAAACTTGTTACAGGGGACCTGGTCCGCGGATTGCCAACACTAAAGTTTTCAAATGATAAAGTCTGTGATGCCTGTGCTAAAGGGAAACAGACTAAGTCATCATTCAAGGCCAAGAAGGGAGTCAGTACAACGAGACCTCTAGAGCTGCTCCACATGGACTTATGTGGACCTATCAGAATCCAAAGCAGAAGAGGTAAGAAATATATTCTTGTCATTGTTGATGATTTTTCTAGGTTCACTTGGAACATATTTCTACGAACGAAAGATGAGACAGGTGGACAACTGATCACATTTGCCAAAGCCATCCAATTGAAGATAAACAGCAAGATAGCAGTATCAGATCATGGAATGGAGATTGAAAATTATCTACTTGAAGGGTTCTGTGCAGAAAATGGAATCAATCACAACTTCTCAACACCAAGAACTCTTCAACAAAATGGAGTGGTTGAAAGAAAGAATAGAACTCTGGTGGAGATTGCTAGAACTATATTGATCGATTTAGGACTTGCAATGAATTTTTGGGATGAAGCAGTTAATACAGGCTGCTATGTGACAAATAGGTGTCTTATCAGATCTATCATCAAGAAAACACCTTATGAGCTATTAAATAACAAAAAACCTTTAATTGCGCAACTTAAACCATTTGGGTGCAAATGTTTTGTGTTGAATAATGGAAAGGATGATCTAGGAAATTTTGATGCCATAAGTGATGAAGGTGTATTTGTTGGGTATTCATCTACAAGCAAGGCATACATGGTGTTTAACAAACGAACTCTTTGTGTTAAAGAAAGCATGAACGTCAAGTTTGATAAATTGGGTACAAGAAATGAGAACAATGAGGACTACGAGGTTGAAGAGCTGATGAACAAGCAACATAATGATAAAGGTACAAAAGAAAATGATGCAGAACACTCAGGAGGACCTGGTCCCTCAGGTTCATCACAGGAAACAGTGTCTCAAAATCTTGAAGAAGGTGAATGTGATTCTGATGCTGACAGAGAAGAAGAGATTACTAGAAAGTCCAGATTGAAGCATCAATCTTCACATCCACTGGACAATCTCATCTCTCCACTTGACTCAGGAATTCAAACTAGATCTAAATCAAGAAATCTAGTTACTCACTCAGTATTCATATTATCTATTGAACCAAAGAACATCAAAGAAGCATTGCAGGATGTAGATTGGGTAACTTCAATGCAGAAGAAACTTCATTAGTTTAAGAGAAGCAAAGTGTGGCACCTGGTCCCAGACTAATTGACAGAACTATTATTGGGACTAGATAGGTCTTCAGAAACAAACTTGATAAGCATGACACCATTACTAGAAATACATCAAGACTTGTGATGCAAGGTTACAACCAAGAAGAAGGGATTGATTATGATGAGACCTTTTCCCTTGTAGCTAGAATGGAAGCCATCAGAATCTTAATAGTGTTTGCAGCCCACATGGAGTTCAAGCTGTTTCAAATGGATGTCAAAAGTGCTTTCTTGAATGGGAATCTGAAGGTATATGTCAAACAACCCCTAGGCTTTGAAGATGCAGACCTACCCAATCATGTGTTAAAACTGGACAAAGCTTTGTATGGGTTAAAGCAAGCTCGTAGAGCTTGGTATGAACGCTTATCAAAATTCCTGCTAGCCAATGGGATCAAGAGAGGTAAAATTGATAACATTTTGTTCTTAAAATCTAGAGGTAAGGAATTGCTGATTGTGCAGGTGTACATTGATGATATCATATTTGGAGCTACTTCAGACCCACTGTGCAAAAAGTTTGCTATTTTGATGAGTAGTGAGTCCGAAATGAGCATGATGAGTTAGCTCACTTTCTTCCTAGGCTTGCAGATCAAACAAACCTCTCAAAGGATTTCAATATGCCAAGAGAAGTAAATCAAGGAACTACTCAAGAAATTTAATCTTCTTGAGACAAAGGTGTTGGATACTCCTATGAGCACAAGTGTGAAACTTAATAGAGATGAAAATGGTATGAAAGTCAATTAGATCAGTATAGGGGAATCATTGGGTCACTACTGTACCTCATTGCAAGCAAGCCAGACATAGTGTTCAGTGTAGAGATGTGTGCAAGATTTCAAGCATTACCAAAGGAGTCTCACCTGAAGGCAGTCAAACGTATCCTGAGATACTTGAACGGAACTCAGGACCTGGTCATCTTTTACCCTACTAGTGACTCTTTTGATCTTATAGGATATGCTGATGTTGATTATGCAGGTTTTCTTGTTGATCGAAAAAGCACATCAAGCATGGCACACTTCGTGGGATTAACTTTGATTTCATGGGGAACAAAGAAGCAGAATTATGTGGCATTGTCTACTGCAGAGGCAGAGTATGTGGCTGATGCATCATGCTGTGCACAACTACTATGGGTTAAACAGCAGCTGGAAGACTTTGGTGTACTCACAGACACTATTCCTCTTATTTGTGATAACACCAGTGCCATGAACATGGCTAAAAATCATGTCCAGCACAAGAGGACAAAGAACATAGATATGAGGCATCACTTTCTAAGAGACAATGTTGAAAAGCAACATGTGGAGATAAAATTCTGCAAGACTGAAGATCAATTGGTTGACATCTTTACCAAGCCTTTGAGTAAAAAATGTTTCATCAAAAATAGGATGAGGCTGGGGATGCACAAGATCATCTAATTACTTGACGAATTTGCACAAAAAATCCTCCATGTTGATTATGTTAAGGAGGGCAGGTATCTATACTTTTTTTAATATGTGTCATAAAAGAATTCATTTCTGGTACCTTAATGCAGGTATACACTCAGGGTATGTCTAGCTGAAGGGAAAGTTAAATCACACAGGCAGAGTTAAAAACTGAAAGAGGACCTGGTCCTCATGAGGTTAGTATCATTTATACTACACTGTCTAAACGTCAACATCATTGTCACATGTCACTCGCCCATTCATCGCTTTAGTTTCAAAAGTCTCGTCGCTTTAAAACCAAAGGTCACCACTTTTGGGACCCGATCCCTTCCAACTTTAAATACTAATTCTCTCCAAATTTCTCTGAACATTCAAAATCAAAGGTCGTCAATCCTAATCATTCTTCTAAAATCTCAAAATTTCTCTCAATATTCTGCTTCTCTCTTCTCTTCAAAATGCCTAACTTTGAGTCATCTTCAAAGACTACACTCTCCCAAGTAGTTGAAAACCCTAGTTCATTCGACTTCTCCATTTCTACTCTTGAGGATTCTCCCTCTACTCCAGTCTATGGGGCTGGTGAAATGGATGAGTCTTTCACTCCTCAGACTGAAATCACAGCCTTCCATGTTCCTCTGTCTGACGAAGTCTTGGTCTGTTCTCCCATCCTAGTGTTGTCTGGTGACAAATCTCAGAATTCAGAGGCTCAATCTATGGCAAAACCTAGTGCTAAACTTCTTTATGAAGAAACAGAGGTTGGGTCTATGGTTGTGTCGTCTACCATAACTGAAAGGTTGTTTGAAAGAGATTTGCTAGAGAGAAAGGGTCCGGACTCTTGTATACTAACAGCAGGGGCAGAACTAGTGGATGTTCAAAGTTTAGCCTCACTAAGAGGAGATACTAAATCAACATTGTTGGACTAGGAACTGAGATCACCGGATCAGGTCCCTAACAGAAGTGAACCTATCTTCGACCAAACACCAAAATACTTAGATATTGGGAGCGATAAGGAAGAAGAAGAAGAGATTCCATTAAAATGGAACTCAAGGGGAATGCTAGGAGGAAACAAATCTCAAGAAAATATTCCTGAGTTGGAAACAGTTAAAGGCACACCTAGTATTCCCATTGTTGAGGAATCTGCGAAACAAGAAAATGAGCAACAGAGAAAAGGGAAGGGAAAGTTGGTACTGACTCATCCTAAAGGAGACAAAAGAAAGTATGTTACAAGAACTGAAACACAAAAGGTTATGTGGAGTGTGATTACGGCAAGTAAAGCCCAAACTGAGAGAAATAGAAAAATGAGGAGAGAAGGGGTTGAACCTGAACAACCAGCCTCTGCTCCCCTGTCCATTAAGAACAGTGAAACTGAATCTAAGGATGCTGCCAAGTATGTGGAAAAAAGGAGAAGAAAGGGTTAAATCCAATGGAAATAAAAAAGGGGGGAAAGAAATCACCTACAAAGAGGGTGAAGGTTACAAAGCAGACACCTCTTGAAAAAGGGAAAATGTAGTTGAAGGAACAACCCGTAAAGGGACCTGGTCCCAGGGTTAGATATCAAATCGAAGAACAGAAATTGACTAGAGAGGAGCTGATATAGAAAGTGGAGCAACAAAAGTATTGAATGGTAGAGTCTTTGATCCTAACATTCTAACAAAATTTGGGATGGCCAATATGGTTAACGTTGTCACAATTCAAGGATGGAATCAACTTTTTGAATCACCAATTCCATACTTGCACGAACCTGAAGTGCGTAAATTCTTCTACAAGATGGAACTACTGGAAGAGGGTGGAATCAAAGCCATTGTCAAGAATGTGTAGATTTATCTTGATGAAGAAACTCTATGAATCATTCTTGAAGTGCCTGTGGTAGGAATTCAAACTATTTAGGGTTGTAAACTAACTGGTGATTTCTCGAAGCTTGCTACTAAACGAGAAGATGCCAAGTGTACAGGGCTCCCTAAGAAGTTTCTTAAATGGGAGTATCAGTTGATGTTTGAGTTCATTAACAAAGTAATGGTACCCAGGACTGAGAAGAGAACAATGGCTTAAGTTGCCTATCCTGTCCTCATGGAAAAACTTGATGAGCTTGAGGAAATCAATCTCCCTGCTATTATGCTGGAACATATGCATAGATTAATGACATGGAAGAATGTTAAACACGACAATCCCTATGGGTATTTGCTAAACTTTGTCTTTAACCATTTTGAAGTTCCAGTGGGAAAAGGGGTACCTGTACTACAACATTTTAGGCTTTTAGCCACACCAGTAAAGTGTAGCCTAAACTAGCAAAAAGTGTGGCATTTGATAAAATGCTACACTTTTAGACTTTAAGCAACGCTTTTTAGGGGGTGGCCAAAAGGAGCGTAACCTTTGACATTAGGCAACACTTTTTAAATGTCACCATCACAGCTATACTTATAAAGCGTGGCCAAAGAGGTATAAGGGCATGCTTTGTAGTGATTCATTAACAACACTTTTTTTTTAATTATACTACACTTAAAAGTGTTGCCTTTGATATGTTATTGGTCACACTTAAGAGCCTTTTATATCTCATCTAGAACAACACTTATAAAGTGTAACTTTTCTTATGTACAAGATAACATTGGACGTCCTACAACAACACTTTTGAAGTGTGTCAATGTTGTGTAGAATTTTGTAGCCACAATTTTTATTTTTAATGCAAATAATTGTTATTTGCATATATTCAATAATCACATAAATAAATATACAAGTAACCTAAAGCACAAAATTAACTAATAATTAAATCGAAGCTATATATTTCAAATAAACTTCTAGAAACATGTCATGTACAACCAATACTTAGAAAGTGATTGCTTAAAGATCTCTACTATCAATAAATTCCACAAAAAAAACAATGCGTTCAAACATATATGACAATAGTACAAAAACTCTTCATTGTTCACTACAATACATCAAGTTTACTTCTGGCCACAATTCAAATTCAATTACTGGCATTTTCCTGCACATTCAAAATAAAATTATAAGTTAGTGAAATAAATCATGTATTTGGAAGTGCATAATTGGAGAATATTCACTATAAGCCAACCAATCCAAATCAATATATGCAAATCATATAGAACAGACATCTGGCTTCATTGCCTATTTGTTGTAAATTACTATTTACCTGATGAAATAATAAGTTGGAGTATTTTATACATAAGTTATACATGATGATTGTATATGTAGGCTACACTTTACGATTTACATAAACCCAATGCCTCGGCCCCTCTATGGTATAACCCGTAAAACCCATTCCACATTTCATGACTACAGTACATAACCAGTTGTACCTGTATATACTCAAACAGGGCCAAAATATCCTGGGAAGGAAGCTGCCCCATTGTAGAAACAAAACAAAGCACAAGCATAAAAAATCTAAATAACTTTATTGCAACACCATAAAAAGCTAAAAGGGACAGCTTTAACCTTCCAAGAAATATAAAAGGGATAACTTTAACTATGATAATCAGTTTAAGCAATGAAAACCAAAACCATCTCTCACAACAACTATCACAGTTCAAAGCAGTAAAACAATAGGGGGAAAAAGTACACAACTACAACCCAAAATCACTATAGTCCTCCTTCAACACAATACAACACTCATACAACTAAAAATATAAACTTTTCTAGGTATAGAAGCTGAAAGGAGACAATGAGTGACAAAAACAAAGTACATACTGAACTTTCAGAGATTCAAGATAGTAAAAAAAAAATCAGAATTTATTTACCAAGAACACCAGCTCAACTAGAAGAAAAACAAAAATAAAAAGTCTTTTGCAAAGATTTTTTTTCTTAGACTTAAAGTCAAGTGGATAGCTTATTAGTTTGAAACATTGTCCTTCCTATGTCCTGTGCATCTGCAGAACTCACACACCAACTCTTTCCAAAATTTCCAACTCTTTAGAAATTATAGAAAAGCTCAACTCTTTTCAGAAATTCCAGAATTGTATTATAGTGCAGCAGCTGAGTTTTCAGAATTTCCAGAACCGTATAATATTGCAGCAGCTGAGTTTCCAAAATTTCTAGAATTTCCAGCGCTGTATAATATTGCAGCAGCTGAGTTTTCTAGAATTTCAGGAATTTCTAGAATTTCCAGCACTGTATAATATTGTAGCATCTGAGTTTCCAGAATTTCCAGCACTGTATAATAGCAGATTGCAGCAGCTGAGTTTACAGAATTTCCAAAACTTCCAACACTGTATATACTGTAAACTGATTCTATAACCTGTACAGACACAATATCCAAGCAGGGAAGCTGGAGCCACAACTAAACAAATTCTATAACCTGTACAACCATTTAGATGAGCAGTGGCAGCCTGTGTAAACAATATAAGTTGTTGTCATGGATTTTCTAATTCTTGGTGATCAGTTATACTCTAGAGGGTAAGTCAAAAACTAACTTTTTAGAAGTAACTTATATAATGTGTAAAGTTCAGTTACTTTAATGCAATAAAATAGTTTCTGAGTATACTATCTCACTTGCTTACAATATGTAGTCTATACAAACTGTACTAAAATAAATTCAAACAAAATAAGGACATAGACAAACTAATTTTGATCAAATTGAACATTAGAACTTGAAGCCTCATACCATCAGATAGCATTTGAGAACAATCAGACGGAGATATACAATGACTAAGTTAAAAGATGCTCAAAAGAGAACTGAGTCACACTTGGAGAGAAAGGTAAACAACAAGATTTTACGACCCCATTTTGAGAACCCATAACACATAGCAGGCACACTTAAAATCGCGACTGAATGAACTACAGACCATCTTGAACAAACTAAAAGGAGACTCAGTTAACTTTAAGAAAACAGATCAAATCATATCAACTAAGAAACTGATATAAACTAGTAGCTCACTATTTCAGTCACAACAATGCATAACACTTTTGGTCTGAAACAAACAAGGAAAAATTAAAGGTAAAGAGTTGTACCTCTCTCGGAGTGACGAACTAGGGACATCGATGAAACCAGAAGCAACTTCAAACTGCAGAGCTCACTGTTCTGCCGCTAATGCCTACTACCTGATAATAAAAGGAAACTAAGGCCAGAAATTAGCTTTTTGTTTCAAATTTTCCATTTTGTTCTTTAACTACTAAAAGAGATGGTATAATTAATAGAACTGCCTCTTATAGTATAGTACTAGCTTAGCAACTGGTGAAATACCAAACTATACAAAATTAAGTGTTGAAGCTATAAATTACCTTGGAGTTATTAGTGTGATTGATTTAGCTTATAACAACTCCTAGAGGACTCGTCTTATTTATGCCCAACACTATTTTAGAGGCAAAGATTGAGCTTCTAAAAGTATGTCTCGAGTCGATCCTAGGGGCATACATTGATCTTCCTAAAAGTTTATTTTCATTCATGTGACAATATCATTCATGTCCTTGCAATTTACACATCCTGCAATGAGAATGAGGCTTTGTCTGCAATCTCAAGCAAGTCAGAAGTATTTCATGTTGCCATTGTAGAGGTATATCTTTTTCTTAGTTAATTTTGCAGACTATTAAAATCGTATCAACAACACAAGAATATCAAAATCCTAAGCTAAAATTTAAACTTTCAAAGATACACAAGAAAATCAAAATCGTAAAGCTAAAATTTAGACTTTCAAAGATAGAATTTCTTACCTGTTAAACCCTATTCCAATAAAATTGTGTTCTTCAACGAGAAACTTTTCAGCGAGAATCTGTCTGAAATCGTGTTCTTCAGCGAGAAATCTGAGAGAAAAGTGTGATGGAGAGACTTAGCTTCAATTCATCTCGCCAAAAGCGTGACGGAGATACTTAGAAATTTTATACTTCTAAACAATATATTTTTATTAATTTTCTGAAGTACTTCTACATTCTAAATCTCAACATATCAATTAAATCTAATCCATATTTTTTTTGTTCTAGCATTTATTAGAAAAACAATTTACCAACAGGATTTCTCATTCCATAGACAAGTAAAACCTCAAATCAGTAACCCCAGAATACGATCATCTTACCAGTATACTCATTCACTCAAAACAACTCCCACCATTCACGATTTTTGACACTTTCTTCCCCTACTTTGGAATTTCAGTTGTAACAACCCCAAAGTAATCAATTCCTTCTAAACGCAAAACAAAAATTCAATCAATCAATATTACACGATTTTATGTAATATTGCATCATTCTCGTAGTAAAGTAGCCATGATATCAATAGTACATCTAGCTCATCTCACAATCTATTCTAGATTTTGTCCAAATTCTGAAATTTTATTGGGAATGACTTAGGTTAAGGATATGGCTAAGTTTACAGGTAGTCATCATATTGTCCTCTATAGTGTCCCAGTGTTTAAGTGTCAAAATCAAACGATCATGGTTGGAAAACATTTCCCATTCGAGGAACATTTTGAAGATACAAACATGCATATGTTTAAGTAAATATGCTTGAAGTACATATTTCTATGTATGGACATAGATTAAATGGAGAGAACTAGCCCAGAGAATTATGTAATCGAGGTTTACTGGACAGAAAGTCTTTAAGAAATTTATGTGCATGTTGAAGAATGGAGAGTAGTTATTCAAGTACAGAGGTAGCAGATATCTTGTTTCATATGATCCTAAAAATTGTGTCTTTAGGACTCTAAGGGTTAAGGGGATGCCTAATTCTTTTCGGGCAATCGTTCATGTTATCTGCCTTAATTAGGCTGATATTCCTAACCCTGAAAATCTTTAGCAAAATCAGATCATACTTGGTGTCATTTCATTTTGTTTTTCATTATTAGTTCTGTGTTTTCTAGATTATGTGATCTTAATGTTATCCATCTATGTTTGATATCAAAATAGAGCATTTCAGAAGCGTTTACTTGAAAATTTCAGCATATTCATGTTCATTAGATACTTAATATGTAAAGTTTCAAAAATCAATGATGGTGTGGATCTTTTTGTAGTTCATGAAGATCACCTAAACTCGTAAGTTCTTCAGGTACACAAGCAGTATGTCATAGAATCGTCTCAGTTTCCTACATCTTGATCCATAACATAGTATTGCAGGTCATATATGCATATATAGACAATGTACTGTTCCTGAAACACTATTACTCGCAGAGAAAATAAGCGTTGACAAGACATATGTAATGCCACAACTAGCATCAAGATATGGAGTTACTTTAAGTAAAGAAATAAAAGTAGAACATTAGGGTGGCAATAGCATTAAAGCTTCATACTTTTTTCCTGTGGCAGAGGAGTTCTAAAATACGTGCTCCAACAGCATAGCCAGCATCTTCTAACCTATTTTCCAGAAAATCATTAATATCTACAAGAATGTGTACACAAATACACTGTGAAATTTGTGGCAGTGGCAAAATCTTACGGCAAAAACTATACCAAACTTAAAAGGGCAAAAAAATCCTAGCTAAAGCTGGAATTTGTACACAAATACATTGTGATTCTGCCATCATCCTCTAACATATTGACAAAAATAATGAGAATAAGAAGGAAGCGGTACTTACGCTTGACGAAATCTTCAGCTTAGCTCAGCTAAGCTAAGCTCAGATCTTCAGTTCAGGGAGAAGAGAATCGTAAGTATCGAAGAAATCTTCAGTTCAGCTCTTCAGTTCTTTGATCTTCAGTTCTTCGACTTCAACTCTTCCAGAGAAAAGTGTGTTCTTTGATCTTCAGTTCTTTAGCTTCATCTCTTCAGCTCTTCGAGAAAAGATTGTTCTGGAGTGGAGAATCGTAGGTATGGAGAAATCTTTAGCTTCCGTTCTTCGATCAGTTCTGGAGAAAAACGTGTTCTAGGGAGAAAGAGTAAAGCGTATCTGGAGAAAGAGAAAAGTTTTTATGAATTATTAATGTTTCATTTAAAAAAATTGGCCAATAAAAATGGGAGGGAGAGTTAAAAATGTTGGAGGGTATATAATATTTTAGTGAAAATTTTAAGGCCACACTTGTAATGTGTTGTTTTTACAATTATAAAAATAGGATACTTTAAAAGTGTGGCCATATATGTAAATAGTTGTTGCCAATTATTTATATTGTAACAACGCTTATAAAGTGTAGCCTATACCATTAAAGAGTACGCTTTACAAGTGTTGCCAATATTATCGTAGCCAAAAGCTAAAAACTTGGGCTACGCTTTAAAAGTGTCCCCAAAAATATTTTAGGCAACACTTTATAAGTGTTTTCCAGATTTAGTGTGGTCGTAGGCCTAAAATGTTGTAGTGCTGGTACCACCAAGCAAATGTTCACTATGTCTACTCTTCTAGAATGTGAGTGCATTGAGGGACAGGCTAGGGGCAAATATCTAAGTGGCGGATATACTGGAGCAGCAGACTACTCTTAAGAGGGAGGTGACTGATCTCACCAAGATTCTGAGCAACAAGGAGGTTGAAATCACTAGGCTCAAGTCTGAATTGCAGAAGGCTATTTCTAGGGGACCTGGTACTAGTGAGGGTCATGAATAGGTGCTCAAAGATTTGAGGGATGAAAACATAATGTTGTTGAAGACAAATGCCTCTCTTAATGAGGAAATTAAGTTCCTAAACAAGCAACTGATACAGGGCCATGAGAGTGCAAATGAGCGCATGATGTTGATGCGTACTTTTAATCCATGTGTCTTGTCTCTCTAGTTGTCTTTCTTTTTGTTATTCCACCTTTTTATCCTAAACTCTTGTGGCTTTGTGTTGTTTTGACTGACTACAATGGTCAGTATTTGTGATCTAATGCTACTTATGTTTTTGCCTTGTTCATGTGTGGTTTGATTATCTCTTCATGCTGTCATACGCATGTTCTGTGTGACCCATGGCCCTGAATTCTTGCATGCCTCGCATTTTAACTTGAATATGCTTATTGCTCCACCTTTTCAATGATGTCAAAAGGAGGAAATTTTTGTTTGCATTTTGTTCGGGTATTAAGGGGGAACACCAGTGCTTGAAATTGAATGAATGTTTGTTCACTCATGAGGAGTTAATGAAGGTTGTTTGTCATCATCAAAAAGGGGGAAATTGATAAAGGCTTATGTTTCTAGATGTTTTGATGATCTCCTACACATTTTTCTCTTTCTTCTTCTTTTCCTAGTTAACCCTAGCACGTAAATTAGGAATTTATAAATTATTTCCTCTTATCTTTGTTATTAATTTTCATCATGGTCTGGTGTAAGTTATTTTATATTATGGTATCAAATAATGCTTTGGTTGTACGAATATACTAGTGCTTGTTTCGAGTAATATTCGTAAAACCAAATAAAAACAGTTTACAAAATAATCGTTTAATTAGTAGTTTTGTGTCTAATTTAGAAGAACCCAACTTCCAGTTCTTCTAAACCTTCTTTAGTTCATTTATATATTTCAACTTGTAACTAATTACTTATTTTGATGGTAATTTAACTTATTTTATTTGTTTATTCATGTAATTTGTTATTTGATTCTATTAGTCATAACATGAATGGATCTTCTGATAAAGTTGCCATTTTTGAATTCTAAAATCTCTTTACTTTGTCAAATTATTTCAATTATCAATTTTGAATGATTATCGATTGTTGTTCTCTTTAATTGTGTCATTTTTCTTAAAATGAATTCAAGTTTTTCAATCAATTTTCACGTTCCTTTAAAATAAGTATATTTCAAGTTTTCAATTTAGCCAAATAAATAATCATGTTCGACACCCAATTTTGAACCTCCACAATATAGATTAATCGTCGAGCTTCTTCAATTTCAAACGATTTAAAATAATTAGTTTTAGAAAATTTCAAAATATTTTCCAAGTTTCAAAGTAATTTTGGTTGCTTTTATAATTATTTGAAAATTATCTCAAACGACTTTACATTTTTAGTTAAATATTTCAAAATTTTAGTTTAATTTAGATTATGTTTATATTTTGAGTATTAAGCTAATTATTTTATTTCATTAAAATTAAGAAGCTGATTAGTCGTTTCATTTAAGTTGTAGCCGAATACCTCAATTTGGTTAAATCTTTACCTTAAGTGGGCTAAGTTTACAATTCTAGCCATTGGTCTTCAACTCATCATTTTAAAATCCAAGATTTTACAACAAATTTCAGCAGCCCATTTATTCAATCAAAAATTCAAGCAGCAGCCCAACAAAATCAACCCAAACCAATAGAATACGTACAGCGATACTAAACGAGATTAATAGTTTGGCTTTCCTTTTGATTCTTATGTCCAGCAGTTTGTTTCCTTGTTGTTCTTTTGTCCTTGTTTAGTTGTTACTTGTTACGTACGTTCGTCTGTTGTTGTTAGTTTGATTCCCATGTCTACTTTTTTCTGTATTTTGAGTTTAATAGTTAGTATCTTTAAGAAAGTTTTAATTTGGTTGAAATTGTTCTTCATCATTGAGCATTTTTAAGGGTTTTTTTTAGATAGTATGCTGTTTTGGTGAGTGTTAGGCAGAATCATTTAATATTGTTGTATCTATTGTTCATTAGATGCAACAGCTCACCTTTCTCTCCATTTTTAGGTCTCGTGATTGTCCTATGGTGTTTGAATCAACTCTATGCCTTCATGCTGCTTGTTTTTGGTAGAAATTAAAACTGATTATTTTAAAGTGAGCATTTGCTTCTTCCTGGTTCTCTGTTTGCTTCACTCCATGTGTTTCTGCCATATTTCATTCTCATTTAGCATCCGCCTCTCTTTAGCATGTCTTTGATGAATATTCATATATTGGACTGTTTGTCTCTCAAAATTAATGTGAACTTGATTATGTCTTTCCTTGTCCAATTCCATACCACTCTACAGTATCCTCTTTAAGTTTCATTGTAATGGTACTACAAATAAGATTTTAATTGATTTTTACTTCCTTGTTTATTTTCACGACTTGGTTGGTTTTAAAGCCTCTAGTTTGATTGTTCTTTAAGATTAGAGTTGGTATGGTGCAGTGTTATATTTTTTTTAGTCACTTGGATGAATGTAAAAATCCTTTTGCTCTTTAGTTTGGACTCTGTTAACACAGTTATCTCATTTCTTTCGTTCGGTATAATTTATCTTACCCTTTTCCATGCTTTATTTTGGTTGGATTGTATGTTAATTTATTTTTTTTCATGTGAAATCTGCCCCCGAGTCCTCATGCTCTTTCTCCTATCCTTGCATTTTTTTATTGGACCACGGAGGCCCAAATCTACCTTTATCTAGTCAGCCAGCTGTAAAAATCGAAGAGCAAGTTCCAGGAGCCTATATACATTAAGTATACATGATAAAGTGCCGCAAATCGGAGAGTTGAAGAATTGGGCCGAAAGCCCTTTTTATTTTTAGAGTTGTATTTTGTTACTTTTGGGTCTAAGCCCCTTCATTTGAATTTTTATTGCTTTGATAGTTTTTAGGACAGGTGAAAAATTGTGCCTAAAGCCCAATGAAAAGATCAGATTTTTGTGTGTTAGACTAGGATAGATACAGGTGATTTAAATAGGCCAAAGACCCAAAATGAAATTAGGCTCAAGTACTGGTCCAGGCGGACAAAAAATTAGGCTCGGGCCCAAACTCTCTCTCTCTCTTTATTTTCGAGTAACTTACAAAAATGACTATAATTATAAGGTTATTGAAGTTCAATAGCTATAAGTATGTTATTTATCAAAAATGACTACAGTTTATGTCTATATCTAGCTATATTTTTTAATTTTTTTATTTATACAATGATACATTTATAATTATAATGCACTAAATAAGATAATTTTAGATATGTTAAACAACTAAAATCACTCCTTAAAATCTGCCAGTTTGAATATGTACTCTAAAGTGACAGTAATATTGTTTATTTTGAAAATTCAAAAAATTAAAATCGAAGACAAAAAAATTTGTAAAAAAAAATGAAAAACGAGAATACTCGTATGTTGAAAAACTATATCTCAATATTATTATTATACATATAAAGGACATGTAGATGAAAATAGTATATAGATACAAATACATATGAATACAATTATGTAACAATTAACTAATCTTCTATTATATTGTATTCTATACTTGTACTTGAATACAAACACACATGAATACAATAATATAACATGTAAATAACTTTATTATATTGCATTTGAAATCTGTATTTGAATATAGATACAAATGAATTTAAATTTATAACTATCGATCGACTTTAATTTATATGGTTTGATACTTATATTTGAATACAAATACAGAGAAATACAATTATATAACTATTAATTTGCTTTCATTTATAATGTATTTAGTACTTACATTTGAATATAAATACAAATGAATACATTTATGAATATATATATATATATATATATAAACATTTAAATTCATTTATCTCTGTATATAAATACATCTATATATATAACTACATTTGAATACAAAATACAATGAATACAAATACGAAGCAAAATATGGTGCTTTGGTTGGTCTGTCATTAGAGTATACCTCTTGTTAGCCTTTTCTGATCTGCCATTAGAGTAAAAATTTTGGAGTTCCTTTTGGTTAATTCTAATTGAAACTGTAGAAATTGAATGACAAAAACACACAAATATTTTTTATCTCAAATTGATTTCCACCATTCTAATGAAAAATATCTTCAATCGAAACCCTATGAAAATAGATGACACATATAGATGTATACAAATATAATCTTCATAAAAAACAAGAAAAAATGCAATTAGAATATACTTAATGAAGATGAATCACAAAAATTACTCCTACAATCATGCAAAAGGATAGTGAATCGGAAGGATTTTTGAAAAAAAAATAAAAAAAAAGTCGATGATATATGAATATGGAAAGAGAAAACATTGAAAAGGGTAAACATGGAAACCACACCGTAAAACATGCCTTACATAATTGATTAGGCGTGTACTAATTACTCTGCTATTTAATATTTGTTAATATACATATAAAATTGGAAAGAAATGGTTATTCATGTGTAATTAATTAACTTTGCTATTTAATATTTAATTATATCCATATAATATAAAATAAGTAAATTATAGCTATTTATCTTAAATATATATTGATGTTTGCTATATCTTGTTCGTATTTGTTTAATTGTTTATTTATTAGTCAATTTTAAGATTTTCCTAATTTGATTTCCCCAAAAAGATAGTCGTTTCTAGATTTTCTAAAGACTAAATAGCTATACTTATTTTACTACTAAAATTACTTTGAAAATATTTTACTTAAATAAATCCCTTATACTATTTCCCTTAAAAAATAATTTCAAGTCTTAAGTTTGTCTATTTCTAAACTAATCAAGCATGACTTTTTTTAATTAGCCAAGTATTTTAATTACCGGATAATTGCGAATTAGCGATGTTTTAGGTTCCCTTAACCCTTCCTAATAAGAACACCGAAACCCCTTTAATAGTTTTCATTAGATTTTTTGTTTTAATCTTTTGAAAAAAAAATAGTTTTCTTAATTTTACTTTAAAAATTAAGTGGCGACTCTAAAAACATCGTTTTAAGTTTTTTAAATAAAACAAGAACATGTACCCTCTCTATGGAATTTTGAAAGATTTTTTTTTTCGTTTTGAAGTCTCTTGGAATTAATTGATTTAAAAGTTTTCTTAATTTCTTTTAAAAAAAACTAAGTGGCAACTCTGAATTGATTTTTCTTAAAAGTTTGAATCAATTATTGAAAAATTAATCTACTTCTTTATTATAAAAAAAAATACAGTGAATTAGAAATAACACATTTTGGAAAATGTCAATGATCCTAAATATCTCTAAACCTATCAAAAAGAGTATCAAATCAATGAAGGAATCCTCAAGAGATTAGCAATCACAAGCAAACAATATACATAATCATCCATACGAATAATCAAAAGATGTTCATCACCAACAATATAATCATCCCAGAATTTCTAATATGGATAAGTAAAGCTTGAAATATTAAATTAAATTTGTCATTACATAAAAAAGATTTATACATAACTGGCCCAAAATTGACCTGATAAAAAAGCAATATATATAACAATATACATAAAAAAAAAAAAGAGAGTAGAAAAAGGGGTATTTATATAGTCTACACTAGAGACCTAAACTATAATAATCATGACGGCATATGGGACACTGAATAACTCCAGTGGACCACCATTCACTGATGCAGTCATGGTGATACATATGCTCACAAGGGAGAATGCGGAGACGATCTCCATCAGCATAATCCTCGGAGCATATGACACACTCTCCACCGTCGTGGTCAGAAAATACAATCATCGAAAATGTGTCGATGATCGCATCTGAATCAACAGGCTGTCTAACCTCTACAGGAGCAACCTGAGCTGCTACAGCAGCATCATCATGTGCTGCTACAGGAGCACCCTGAGCCGCTACAGGAGCACCCTGCATCTCTATATCAGCAGCAACATCTAGCATCCCTCGTCGTCGACGATAACCCATATATATACAAATGATGATGATAGCAAAAAGAATCACAAAACTACCGACAATAAGGTACAACACCCAAGTTGGCAGTTTTGGCTCTGCCCAGGTCACGTCATCTCGGACCTGAGCTGCAGCAAGCTGCGCAAAACCTAAAATCACCCATACCTGTTCATATGTCAAAGTAATATTATATTATTAAGTGAAAGTTTTGAATATATAACTATTTTTTATACTCAATTACTAATGGTGAAGTTATATCTGATTTAAGACTATTTTGAAGGAGTGATGTATCTCACTCCAAATTTGATACAATGTTATTAACTAGTGGAATAAGATATAACTATTTAACAGTATAAATTTGATTAATATAATGTATGAATGTTTGTCTAATTAGATAGTTTTTTCGTTAAAAAATAGGAAAAGTTATCTAAATATAAAACTTATTTTACCATATTCCCTAAATTCTCTATCATTAGAAAAAATTACAAAAATCTCTACTCTCTCCTATTTTCGGATACATCACTTTACGCGATATATCGGGACGTATGCAATGTATTAGGATGTTGAGTGATGTATTCGAAATCGAGACGCGATGTATTTGGACGTTGAGTGATGTATTCGAAATCGAGACGCGATATATC
This sequence comes from Solanum commersonii, assembly GCA_029007595.1. Taxonomy (NCBI): domain Eukaryota; kingdom Viridiplantae; phylum Streptophyta; class Magnoliopsida; order Solanales; family Solanaceae; genus Solanum; species Solanum commersonii. The sequence goes on from JAJTWQ010000011.1 coordinate 2,680,857, forward strand.
TGTACGTTGAGTGATGTATCCAAAACGAGGACGCAATGTATCGGGATATTTTGGGATGTATACGGAATCCACCAAATTTAAGAGATTTTATAATTTGAAAAAGAATAAGGATATGATATAATTAACTCTTAACATTATGGAATTTCCATAAAATTCTCAAAAATAAGGCTAAGAAGACTCGGATTGATTTTCTTTTTCCGGCCCAAAGTTTTAGCTCAAACGTTAAAAGGGGGTGGGGTAGGGGGGGGAGATGGTCAAAACTATTACTCCCTCTGTCCCAATTTATATGACTCACTTTCCTTTTTAGTCAGTCCCAAAAAGAATGACACATTTCTATATTTAGTAACAATTTAACTATAAAATGTCTATTTTACCCTTAATGAAATGATTTACAGCCACACAAATTTCTATCATTCATTTTAGACCACAAGTTTTAAAAGTCTTCCTTTCTTTCTTAAACTCCGTGCCGAATCAAACTATATCACATAAAATGGGACGGAGGGAGTATTAAAGAATGGATATATGTGTCAAAGTGACAACTTTTTAGGGAGAAGGCAAAACTATTTTTAAAGAATGGATTAATGTCCGAAAGTGACAGCTCTTTTGGCCATTTCTTTCAAACAATTGAACAAAACAGAGAAATGAATTTGTAGACGGAGGAATATGAGAGACAGTGACTTATTTGCTTTGTTTATAGACTTGGGCAAAAAGCCCAATGTATTGTTTCTTTAACTTTGATGTTTATCTCCTTTTTGACCTAACAAAGGAAGTTCATAATTTGTCAACTTCTTTTGAGTCTATTTATTTCTAAGGGCGTTAGTGAATTTTCATAGTAAGTTTTTTTTTTTTTTTGGTAAATAACAAATTTTATTATTACTGAAGAGTCATGTAAGTACAAAAGGTTGAGCAAGAACTAGACACCCCCTGCCTTACTATGCCATTAACAACTCAAAAGAAGTTCCCTATGGATAGTACTCAAAGTACTAGTCAATTTAGTCTGTTTCCTCTAATATGGACTTCCTAAATAATATTTCTGATAATTATATTGGCTGATCTTGCATTCGTTTGAAATATTCAAAAATTTCTTTCTTGCCACACAGTATACACACTTGCAGCCAAAGCCATTCTAAAGATCTTTGTTGTAGCTTCCCTTAAAGTTTTGCAGAGCCCATATTACCTCCTCTTTCCAGCAAAGTGCCTGCCTATCTATACGCATTCATTGTAGAATCTTCTCACAAATAGAGGCAATATATATACAATGAAAGAATAAATGCTCACAACTATCAACTCCTAAGCTACATAATATATATCTAGTATCCTCTATCACTCCCCAAGATGCTATCATTTGCAAACGCTCCTTGAGTGCTAAATATAGAATAAAGATCCATTTAGGCGGTGCATCATTGTTACACAACAGTCTCCTCCACTCCATCTTTTGGAAGTTACCTCTCATCTTCAAATACATCTTCTTGATGGAGAAACCCGACCAAGTCACGCTTCCTGTTCATACCACCTTGCCTCCTCAAAGTATTTTTGGGCTTTCAGGATTTTCATTACCATCCATGATGCATGTTTCGGTTGAATCCCCCATATTGACCCTTGATTTCCATAATACATGTGTACCTATTGGATCCACATTTTGTCTTTCTTCTTGCTTAGGCTCCATAATAGTTTACATATAGCTGCTTTATTCCATGTAGCAATGTCCAAAAAATTCATCCCACCCGCAACTCTAGGCCAACATAACGTTTCCCAAGCAATCAAAGCTTTCTTGGAGGAGTCAACTCCCTAGACCAAAGAAATTTTCTGCACAGTGCTTTTATACAATGAGTCACTTTCTTTGGCATAACAAAAATTTGATCCCAAAAAATCTATATTGAGAACAACACACTTATGATCACTTGAATCCTCCCTGCATATGGTAGGAATCTAGAGGTCTAGCTCTTTACTTTCCCCATAATTTTTTCAATCAGTGTTTGGAATTGGACAATTGAAGTTCTTTTGGAGCTAAGTGGTACCCCCAAGGTAAAGTGCTCTATACAAATCCTAGTAGATGTAGGATTTCTTGTTGTACCTCCTTCGGCACTCCTCCAAAATAAACAACACTCTTCTCCTCATTTGCTTTGAAAATATAGTAAACAGGTCATATAGTAGTTTCACTGATTTGGGGTCTCCTCTGCTAAACAATAACAGTAAACAGGCTTCCTTTCTCCCCTTGTGTATGAAGTCCATACACAGTAGAAAAAGCAAACCTAAGGTTCAAAGAACCAATATGAATTGGTAGTGCAGTCATATACTCGAGTGTCAGGGTTCCATATCACCTAGATCCTTCTTCTATCACTATGATAGTAGTTCGCCAACCATAGTGGTGCAATCTTCCTCACAACTAGTTCTTCACATAGTGCTCTTTTATTTTATGTTCTATTAAAGCTAGAATACTTATATTGTTTGTACTGAGCAACTTTCTAACTTCCTTTTGCTTGTACACTTTATTCATGCATCTAATATTCCAAGTAACTAGCTTCATATGGGTAGTAATATGGGGTTGACAATGCATACTTCCTCAACACCTTGCCCAGTGATCTGCTCATTGAAGATATTAAATTCATTCAGACTGCTTACTTCAATGACTTGGAGGGATCTCTGTGAACTTCTAGCTGCCGACTTCCCTCTAACCTCCTTCCATTTATCTTCCTCATGTCCAACAGGCTGAGTATAATGATTTTGTATTGGTGAAATACTTACTCCAGCTGGAGTTACTTGAGACACCTGGCCTTTTTTCTTTGTAGGTTTTATCATGATTTGCTCACCTTGTTCAACTTGTTTCCTTTGCCATTCTGTCTGAGGTGCCTGCATTTGGGTTGTTTACTGGACATTTAAGTCCAACTTGAAGGCATTTGGGACAGTAAGTAGGGATCCATTCATATATCACTTTTTGGTCAAAGAATGGGAGGTCTTTTGTTATGTCAAGCTCAATCAACACTCTTGCAAAGGATATTCTAGCTACCTTCGTTGTGCACTCATCAGCACATAAAGGCAAACCCAACATTCTACTCAAAGATTGCATCCCCCAATAGTTCAAGGGAAGATTCGGGAATTGAGCTAGCTAGTTTTGCAGGACTTCTTTGCTTAAATCAAAATCCCGGAGTCGTCCGTGTTTTCACAATGACTGGCTTGTTATTATAAACTACTATGATTTTAAGTTCGAATCGCTAAAGTAATTAAGTTGTACCTTCAAATATCCATTTTCAAAACAATTATTTTTCTTTAGCCATAATAAGTAGTTCTAATCTCTCGGGCAGGTGTGAATTTTTTTAAAGTGCCTAATACCTTTTTTTAAAAGATCACATGAACTCTTTTCTGGACTTTGATTTTTTTTTTTTTTTAAAAAAAGGTCTTTCTTTAAATTGCCTTAGAAACGGTTAATTAATTTACTTAAGAAATTAAGTAATGATTCTTTTATTTTCAAAATAAATTGGTCAAGTTATGAAAGTTTCGATTAAATCACGCTACATGCAGTTGTGGGTTCTTAAAAATGTTTTCTCAGCTATGATTCTCAGTTATAAGCCCAATGATTAAAAAAAAGAAAATTTTGAGAGTCGTACGAACCTTAAACCACGTTGTAATAGACACTCCACGAGTTTGCAAATGGTGGTGGTGGTGCTGTACGTTTTGGTGGTGGTGGTAGAGCTCCATTCCTTCAGGCTTCAGTGATGAATATAAGTTGTAGGTAGCTAGCTATCTTTCCTTGTTGATTATAAATTTTGTTAGTCAACAACTTGGAATATAAAAAAAATACGTAAATGTTCAAAAACAGGAAATTTCTATTTTTGCTATGCTTACTATTTATATTCTCGTTTCCATTTCTATGCTAGACTGTGGACTGTGGTCCTAATTTATTTATACTCTCTCCATTCCGGTCACTTTTCGTCGTTTAAGTTTAAATTTGTTAGTTTAAGAAAAGATACATGTTTAAATTAATTACTACTTCTTTTATATCTGCATGCATGTTTTAATTCATACAAAAACTAAATATATAATTATATATTATAGCAAAATATTAAGTTAAGAGTGTAAGTACGGTAATTCTTCACGAGTTAACAGTTTATCTGATAAGGAAATTGAATAATCCTCCCCCACTCCGATAAGCCGTTAATTATAAAATTTTAGTTCATTCACTAACCGTTTATTCGATAACCCAATACCAATAAACTAATAAACTAATTTTACGGTTGGCTTATCAATTACGGTTCAATTTTGAATACCCTATCTAACACGCACTAATTAATTTAGAATAATCTATATATTTGAGAATGTTAAGTCAAAACCTATTAATTAACCCAAGTTTAGAAAATGCAAAAATCTGGTTTTATCTAAAATAGTAGTAGTTGTTTCTTTCAACATATGATTTTAAGTTCTACATTAAAGTAGAGTCAGTAAAGTAATTAAGTTGTAATTATTTCCTTATAGAATAAAATCATCACAAAAATGGAAATAATTGAAACAAGGAACAGTTCAACCTAGAGAGAGAGAGAGAGAGAGAGAGAGGGGTGGTCACTTACCGGAAACGCCACAGCTATGCCACCAAATCCAACCAGCACCGCGTCGTCAAAACTCCCAGACTCTACCAAGAAGAGGGCTAATGGTCACTGGAAAGAGGATTCGTCACCTGAGACCAGCTGAGTATAAGAGGACTGTGAACCGTGCCTATATATGGTGGAGTATTGTCTGGAGAGGATTCTCCGAGCTTTCTTGGTGGAAGAGCAAAAAATTGTTAACAAGATCCAAAAGGAAAAAGAAAAGTTGGAGTTAAGCAGAGAGTTTAGAGGAACTCTCTTTTTATGTTTTGCTGAAATTTTGACATTCAACTGTTTACTAGTTTTGTGCTATAAATTCACCTTATTGCTACAACAATTTAAGGCACTTTTTTGCTTTAGTTGATTAAAATAAAAAACTACCCCTTACTAGCCCAATCTAAGCATATTTGTATAAAAAATTCATCTAATTAATAACGTAGAAACAGCCTTTTCAGCTGAAGAAGAACAAAGAAAATGCACAACAACTTTGAGATAACTATGAAATCTTGGAGCAATGCACGCCTCACTGTTGGAAAGACAACACAAATCTAAAGAAAAATAAATTAAATGAAATACCTCGTTATTTCAAAATAATATTATGAATCTCTTATTATTTACAACAACAACAAAAATAATAATAATAATAACAACAACAACAACAACGTACATGACAACAATTAGTAAACCTGTTGAAATTTCCTAGCTTCCCTTATTTTTTGAGGGGAAAAACTAAAGCTAACTAAACGCCCTATAGATCCAAACAACACCAATATTATTGAACAAATAACTTTTCACTTATCTAAACATAACTAAACAAAGAATTCATCAAAATTAGTAACGCACAAACACCAAAATTTTGATAATTAATTAAGGAAAAGAGTGAGAAAGGGACCTTTAAATATACAAGAAATAATCACATGTCATACAATTTTATTCTAAATTTAATAATATAACAAGTTCAAACATATTATAATGTAAATATTAAACACATAGAATTTAAACAATTTCATAAAAATTGCTCTAAAACACCCTTAAACGACCCTAAACCCTAAATAAAATGAACTAATAATTTTCAAAACTACCCCTTACTAGCCCAATGGAGTCTCTTATTTTTATATTTTTTGAAGAATTGGCCAATTTTTGAGTGGAAATAACCCAGAAAGCATTTTTTTTTTTAAAAACAAGGAGAAGGTGTCAAATCTAAGCAAATTTGTATGTGCTTTATCAAAAATTCACCTAATAACTTGTAGAAACAACCTTTTCAGCTGAAGAACAAAGAAAATGCACAAGAACTTTTGGACCAACTGGATGCTAAATGCACTGGACATGTATTCATCAAATTAATTAAGGAAAAGAGTGAGAAATGGACCTTTAAATATACAAGAAATAATCACATGCTATACAATTTTATTCCAAATTTAATAATATAACAAGTTCAAACATATTATAATGTAAATATTAAACGCACATAGAATTTAAACAATTTCATAACATTATAATCATGTCTTATATAATTGTGAATCGAGCTATACAATGAAGATCAAGTGTTACTTTTTGTGAAAATAAATTCACAACACTACAGTCAAGAACCACAAACTCGAAACTACAAAGATAAACCTCGAACTCAACCCTTTTTCTAAATGTACCTCGAACTCAACCCAGGTATGTGGGAGTTTGGGTGTGGTAGTAGGAAGGAAAAAAATGTTTGAATGTTGTTGTTATACGTATGGTGGTGGTGGTAGAGCTTCACTGTGATGAATATAAGTTGTAGGTAGGTAGCTATCTTTCCATAATGATTATAAATTTTGTTAGTCAAAAATTCGTAAATGTTAAAAGAAAAAGGAGATTTCTATTTTTGCTATGTTTATTCTCGTTTCCATTTCTGTGCTAGACTGTGGTCCAAATTTATTTATATTATATACTCTCTCCATTCCGGGCACTTTTCGTGGTCCTAAATTGGTTTTCAAATTTACAAATTCGCTACAAGATATCGGTTGGTCCAATAACAAATTAGCGTTTGTCGTATAGACATAGTTATCGAACGATATATCGACTAACTCTACCTTTTTTTCTGTAAACTCGCCTTAAAAAAAGATTTTAATTTTTCCCTATTTTAAATGCAAATAAATTATAAAATTCTTCTATATTACAAAAAATTAAATTAATAGTTAATAACAAAAATATTAATAGGTTTTCAAGTTTTTGACTTTACAACAATAGGACTAATAATATATAATGCAAAATATTAAGTGAGGCTAATATACCTAAGTTAAGAGTGTAAGTATAGTAATTCTTAACGAGTTAACAGTTTATTCAATAAGGAAATTGAATGATTCACCCCCACACCAATAAACCGTTAATTATAAAATTCTAATTCATTCACTAACCGTTTATTCAATAACCCAATATCAATAAGCCAATAAACCAATTTTACGGTTGGCTTATCGGTTACGGTTCAATTTTGAATACCCTATCTAACACCCACTAATTAATTTAGAATAATCTATATATTTGAGAATGTTAAGTCAAAACCTATTAATTAACCCAAGTTTAGAATTGATTAGCTAGTTTAATGCAAAAATCCGGTTTTATCTAAAATAGTAGTAGTTGTTTCTTTCAACATATGATTTTAAGTTCTACATTAAAGGAAAGTCGGTAAGTAATTAAGTTGTAATTATTTCCTTATAAACTACCTTCAAATATCCATTTTCAAAACAATTATTTTTCTTTAGCCATAATAAGTTTTAATCTTTCGGGCAGGTGTGAATTTTTTTAAAGTGCTTAATACCTTTTTTAAAAAGATCACATGAACTCTTTTCTAGACTTTGATTATTATTTTTAAAAAAGGTCTTTCTTTAAATTGCCTTAGAAACGGTTATTTAATTTACTTAAGAAATTAAGTAATGATTCTTTTGTTTTCAAAATAAATTGGTCGAGTTATGAAAGTTTCGATTAAATTTAAAATAAGTTGTAACTTTTATATATAAAATAAAAAATTGAGTGGTTTTTTAAGTGGATGTAAAAAATTGAGTGATCATTTAAATTATATATATGGGTTCACTCTAAAAATATGTTACTACTTCAAAACCTCACCTTCAATAAAAATCCACGAGAAAATACCTTCAATATGTTTTTTGGTTGTGTTTATTCGTAGGGACGTAAATAGGGTGGAGCAGGACAAGTCTTGACCTGTTAATGTTTTGAATCGCCCTATTATATCCTGCTCCGTTAGCATATTTTGTAAAAATTATTATGCCCCATTTCAGGTATGTTATATTTATTTTTCATTTTGTAGATAATTTTTTTTTCAAAAGTACCTTTTTGATAAGTTTGGATGGGTATTGATCAACACATTTATTATTCATTGAATATTGGGTTGCTATGTAGCCTAAATTTTTGGACTAATGAGAAATTTTGTCAAAATAATACTAATGTTTTGACTCAACCTATCCTGCTCTATTAGCATTTTTCGTAAAAACTATCCTGTCCCATTTCATGTATGTTATATTTATTTTTCACTTTGAAGATGATTTTTTTCAAAAATACCTTTCTGATAAGTTTGGATGGATAATTGACCTGCACATTTATTAGTTCAATTCATTGAATATTGGGTTGATATGTGGTCCATATTTTTAGACTAATGAGGAATCTTGTCAAAATAATTTTTAAAGACTTTTTTTTTTTGACATGTTATATATAATCATAATAAAGAAAAATAATAATTTTATAGGTACTGAAAGTTTTTAAAAGAACAAATAAAATCATTAAAACTTAGAAAATATTGATGAACTAGATTATGACTCATTACTTGATCTGTTTTAACTATAAAAAAAAATTGGATTCAATTGTGTCTTGACCCATCCAAACTTAACCTAATCCGCCTAATTGTCACCCCTAATCGAAACATGATGTTACTATAGAGAGATTTGATATCTCATGAGCAACATTCTTGACTCATATGATAGCAAGTTTGAGGCACAACTATTTTCAGTGCCCTTGGGTAGGTGACAACCATATTCACAATTATACAAATTGTTCTAGCTTTCAACAATGATGTTAACAAGTAGTCATTATAATTATATAGCGTTTAAGTTACATACATGCATCATAAGTGTAAGATTTTTTACACAATCAAGTCACTTACCTATTGACATATCTCGTTTTTAAGATTATAAATGTTATATGATAGAAGTTTAGACGATTTACCTGTAAAAGCGATTTATTAGCAGCCGATATTACTGGTGGAGGGTGTAGTGCAGCCGTCAACACAAATCAACAAGGCACCATGCAAGATAATGAAGAAGCTTATATTATTCACTTTCGAGGCTAATATGTATTTACTCTAATTTGTATTGGTTTTATTTATTAGGCCAGGTCACTTTTGGGCCTGGTCTTGTACATTAATTATTTTGCATTTTAGTATAAGGTCAACCTCATGTCCACTAAAAATAGGATTTTATAGAATATCAAAAAAATAAGTTGATACGAATTATTTATATCAATAAATAGTACTAGTATTTTGTACTTGAAGTTATCCTTGTAAATTTTCTTATCTGATTGCGCCAACCCCAATGTTGTACTATCAAAATATGGTAGCACTGGAAACATCATATTGTTATGCCATGAATCATTATATCATCAAAGTTGATCGATAAATAAGTGATCATCAAACAAAAGAAATGTCTCATCACTTTTACTCAAATATAAAAATAATTTAATTACTATTCAATAGTTTAACATATATAATGTCACCCTAATTAAACATATTTTCTCTAATTTGTGTTTTTGTCCTTTTCTCATTTTAGACTAACAAAACAAAATACAAAGACAACATATTAACTAACTAACTTTAGACTAACAAAAATATTTTTAAAAAATTAATTCTTTCTTAAGAAAAAAAGAAGAAGATTGCTTTCAATTGCTAAAAATAATTGTTTGAATAAGCATTGATTATGGCTCTTTCGTTTGACCTGCACCAACGACCACGTCCATTCACGTATATGTCTATTACTAATACAATTTTTATAATATTATATTATATATTTTCAATTCCTTTTTTCTTTTATTCAGATAGAAAAATTACTTAATAAATAATATATTTTTATTCTTAAGAACTTTTTCAACTTTAAACTTCTCATTTTTACTTATAAAATAAAGTTGAGTTATTTTTGAATTATAAAATAAAATTGAGTGACTTTTTAAATAAACTGTTGAATTTCATAAGGCCTTGAGGTCACCCAACATTCCCGTAAGGGAATCACATTCATTTATTAGCGATTTAATAATATACATAATGTGAAAGTAATATAAAATTAAGTAACTACTTGCCTGTCTAGCATTGTTGCTAAAAACAACTTATTTTTAGAAGTATTTTTTTAAAGGGCAAACTACATAAATCTCAATAGTTTAGGTCTTAACTAGCAGGATTCACGTTAGTTTAGATTATTACTTCATATACCATATTTCGACATTTGAATACATGTATTATGCCTTGCCAGATACATGTATCCGACAGTTAAAAAATCAAGATACATGCTTTATTATTATTTTTAATTAAATATATGTAACTGTTATCCTTAATTAAAGAAGTAATTGAGTATTAATTAAGGGAAAACTACATAATTGGACATACTTAATTATCATATATACATATTTTACCTACAATTTAAAAATATTTTTTATAATACTACTTTTTAATAATTATACCATATATTATAAAAGAATTAAATCAGATATACAAATCTCTTAAATTGGGGGAGGGAGATGCACAAATCTCATGATTGTTTGTGTTATTATTGTTGAAGGAAGCTTGAAAACCAATGGAACATGTCGAAGGAATAGGTCCATCGAAGGAGGCCGATGAGTTAGAGTTAGAGTCATACTAGGACTAGACTACTAAAATCCTAATTTATGTACAACTAATTTACTGTATATTGTAGGAGTCGACTAGGATAAGGTATTTGAGCTTTAATATAATACTACTCATGTAAATAATTGTGTTGTAGTAGGATTCCTAGTATAAATAGAATAATACTCTTCTCATATATAAGGAACTTGTAACTTAATATTATAATCATCAATACAATCCTTGATTTCTCCATACTTACGTGAGAATTCTACATGGCAGTGGAGACTAGTGCTCTATACTCAACTTCAGTTCCTTTCTTTCTTCCTCAACATGTGCCACACTACCCATCGATAGTCTGCTAAGAGCATCTGCTACTACATTGGCCTTACCAGGATGGTAATGCACACTCATATCATAATCCTTGAGGAACTCAAGCCATCTTCTCTGGCGAAGATTCAACTCTTTCTGGGTGAACACGTACTGAAGGCTCTTGCAGTCTGTGAACACATCTACGTGAACAACATACAAGTAATGTCTCCAAATCTTAAGTGCAAACACCATTGCGGCAAGCTCGAGGTCATCAGTTGGATAGTTCTTCTCATGTACCTTAAGTTGTCTAGAAGCATACGATATAACCTTACCTCGCTGCATCAACACACAACCTAGGCTGACTTTGGATGCATCACAATAGATAGAGTCAAAACAGGAGTTGTGGTCAACCTAGTTTTCAGTTCTGCAAAGATTTTCTCACAATCATCTGACCACTAATACTTGACCTTCTTCTGAGTCAACTTAGTCAATAGAATATGGATGAGAATCCTTCCATGAACCTTCTATAACAACCCGCTAGACCCAGAAAACTTCTGATATCTGTAAGCGAGGTAGGTCTGAGCCATTGTTTTACTGCTTTTATTTTTTGAGAATCAACTCGGATCCCTTCACTAGACATAATATGCCCAAGGAAAGCAACTGCTTGCAACCAAAACTCACATTTGCTAAACTTAGCGAATAACTGGAGATCCTTGAGAGTTTGAAGAACCACCCTCAAATGATTCACATGTTCTTCCTCATTCCTAGAGTAAATGAGGATATTATCAATAAAGACGATAACGAACAAGTCCAAATACTGCTTGAACACTCTGTTCATCAAGTCCATGAAAGCTGCAGGAGCATTTGTTAGTCCAAATGACATAACTACAAATTTATAATGACCCTATCAAATTCTGAAGGCTGTTTTTGGGATGTCACTATCTCTGACTCTGAGCTGATGATAATCGAATCTGAGGTCTATCTTTGAGAAATGACTAGCACCCTGAAGTTGGTCAAACAAGTCATCAATTCTGGGGAATAGGTACTTATTCTTGATTGTGACTTTGTTCAACTGCCTATAGTCAATTCACATTCTGAGAGAATCATCTTTCTTCTTCACGAACAACACTAGTGCACCCCATGGGGAAATACTAAGTCTGATGAAGCCTTAATCTAGAAGGTCTTTTAACTGCTCTTTCAATTCATTAAGCTCAGCTGGAGCCATTCTATAAAGAGGAGTAGAAATAAGCTGCGTATCTGTAAGGATATCAATTTTGAAGTTGATTTCTCTTTTGGGAGAAACTCCGGGAAGATCTTCTAGAAATACTTCTGGGAATTCATTGACTACTGGAACTGACTCAAGAGTTGGGGTTTCAAAACTTGAATCCTTAACCCGAACTAGATGATAGAGACAACCCTTGAGATCATTTTTCTGGCCTTAAGGTAATAGATGAATCGACCCATAAGCGTTAAGCTACTACCCTTTCATTCTAAGATTGGTTTGTTTGGAAACTGAAAACGAACAATCCTAGTTCTACAATCGACTGAGGCATAACAGGAATGTAACCAATCCATGCCTAGAATGATATCGAAGTCTACCATTTCTAACTCTACAAGATCTGCTAAGGTGACTTTTTGGGAGATTGTGATAGGGTAATTTCTGTATACCCGTCTAGCTATAGCTGAGTCACCGACTGGAGTAGTGCAATAACCTGTTCCTATCGTTATTGAAAAGCCAACGGGGGAAAATTTAGGGCTGGAAAACTTTTTCATAGTATTTGGATTTTCCCAACCTAGTCTAGATTTGGACGAAATTAGAGTCTTTAAGGTGTAGGGAAATCTTGTAACAATCGGGTGGATTATTTATGATTTTGATTGCATGAATAGTTAGATAACTCGTTAAGGAATTTGTACGACTTTACAGAATTGAATTCGAGCAAATAAAACTCCCAGAATCGATCTTAGCATAATTCGGGTTCATAGAATTGTTAGTAATTCAGGTAATTAGTGATTGTTTATTGATTACCATATTATATTGATTGTTTGTAGACCAAGAACAAGCGGAACAAATCCGGAAAGGGAAGGATCAAGTTTCTTAGGATTTCAAGCTTGTTTCGAGGTAGGAGATGATTGTGATTCTATGATTGTACATGTGTGATGTATGTTTGTTCTTACTTCATTATGATACATGTATGTATATGAATGTTGCCTTGTTGATCACACTTGTTGTGAATGAGATGGATGAATTATGATTGCTATGAAATCATGACTTAAATGTATGATCTTGAAGATATACTTGTGATTTTGATTGTGATTGTGATGTGTTGAATGGATCGGTTGCCACGTTCCGGCATAATTATGGGATCGGTTTCCACGTTTTGGCATAAACATTAGATCGGGTACCACATTCCGTATGTTAACTGTTTGGGTTTGGGTTCCATGAGAGGACCAATGATTTGATATAATTGTGTAGCTTGAAGAATGTGAAATACGTTTGTAACACCCCGGAAACTAGCTAGTTGAACTAGTGAGTTCTAGAGCCTTTTGTGAGAGATTTGGAGTGTCGTATGAGGATTAAAGTTTGTAAAAATGACTCCAATACTTAGAATGAGGTGTTTAAGGGTTAAACGGTTGGGAATGACTCCCCAAGGGTTAACCAAAGGGGTCCTTGAGGAGGACCCCAAAACTGTCCCTAATCTGCATTTTTTTGGTGAGCTACGTTTGGGCACCTATGGGGCGTAGGTCCACTCACGCCCCGTAGATCTTGGTCATGGGTCAAGTCATGCATCAGGCCTACAAGATAAAGCTTCAGTTAGCTTCCACAAAGAAATAGTACGAGCCGTCAACCCACCTACGGTCCGTAGGTGGGTAATTCGTAGGTCAAACAGTTTTTCAGCTTTTAGTTTTTAAGTGGGGACTTAGGGGTTAAGTTATTAATTAATTAAGGGATTAGGGGGTCAGTTAGTTAGTTAATTATCCACCTATAAATACCTAATAGACCCCTAAAACTAAGTCATTAACTCATTCATCTAAGACCCCAAATTACTCTCCAAATATTCTCTCTCTAGAAGCAAGGAAGAAGAAGAAGAGAAGAGAAGAGGTCAGTGTTTCTCCATTGATTCAATATTTCTTTAGGGATTTGAAAATAGGTATGTTTAGCTTTTAATCTATGGGTTCTTCCACCCATAGGTTCCCCTAAGAATTTCTCCTAATTTGTGAAGAAGAACCCCAATCTAAGCTGGGGTTTCTTCCAAAGTGTGGGTATAGTTGGGTATGATTCCAAATGGTTGGATAATACTTATTTATGGTTAATTTAGCATTGAATTGTGATATTGTGATGAAATTATGTGATTTCAATGGTTAACCCTAGTTACTTGATGAGTTTCATGTTTTGTGGGTTGATGCCATTAGAAGGGAAATTGAAAGTTCATGAGTAATCTTTCTAAATCATTGTTATGTGTAGTAATTGATCAAAGTTAGGATCATATAATTATGAATTGAACTAGATTCTATTGTATATGATGAATCTTGACATGTAATGTTGAAATTGAACCTTTAGGATGAATTGTGGCTAGAATCACCTAGTAATGAAGAATGTGGTTGAATGTCTTGAAATCTAGGTTCATAAGATGCTTTTAAGTTGTAGAGTTGTTCAGAGTGAAGACTTCTAGTTATGAATGTTGAAGGCTAATATGATTGACTATGATGCTAAGGCTTTGAGAGTAAAGTCTAAGTGAGAATAAAGTCTAATAGGTACAATTATGGTGAAAGTCCTATACTCACCTAACCTACCTTATGAATGCTTGAAAGTATGAAGTGATAGAATCACTTGAACATGGATGGATTGTCACGAACATCCTTCCATAATGAGTGTTAAACAAGGCTTGACAAGTAAACCTTGGGGTGTATGCTTGGATCCAAGTGGATATTGACAATAAGATGGAGTGTCACACAAGATAGGGTTCGGAATCCAAGAAGAAATGAGAGCCACACCTAGTTGATGTGAGGATTGTCCAAGTTAAAGGGGGAACTCTTACGTAGTAGAGTGTGGGTTTTCCCAAAATTAGGTCTCATGAGATGGGGGCCTTCACATAGTTGAGTTAAGGTTCCTAGTAGAAATCTCCATATCCAATGAACTATGACATGCTTGAGAAACATCTCTTAGTGTTCTAAAGCACAATTGAACTAAGACTTACTTAATGAAGTACCTCATATTGTGTAAGAGTATAAGTGGACTTAGACATGCTTAAGGTAGTATCTCATAGGGTCCATATGAGTAAGGAACTTAGACATACTAAAAGAAGTATCTCTTAGGGTTCAACCTAATAATGAATTTAGATGTGCTTAAGAGAGTACCTCATAGTGTTCTAAAGTTAAAGAAAGGAACTAGGTTCCAAACCAAGAAGTATTAGTATGAGGACCTAAAAGCGGTACTTAGCATGATTAGTATTATGGGATGCTATGATTTCATTGCACAAATATGACTTAGGGTTACTAAAGAAATGAGTTGAGATAGGATTGTGCCATAGTTGCCTTCCTTGCTATAGTTGACTAAAGGTGAGAGATTCCCTTAGTTATGAGAGTTAAGCTAATAATAAGACCAAATGAGGGTGAGTATGACTAGTATGACTTCAAGGCTATGCTTAATGTGAAGGGTAGTATGGGATGCCTTTCACACATGGCACAAGTGTGCTCTTAGGTTACCTGGAAGTAGGGTGCCTTTATGGTAGAGAAGCTTAAGAGTTGACTATGTGTATAGACTATGATTAAGATGACCAAAAAGGGATACTTGGCTCAGGTAGTATTATGGGATGCTATTTTTGCTTTGCACTTATGTGCTTTTGAGGTTACTTGAGAATGGTGCTATTATGGTATAGAGGAGTAAGAGTCAATTATGCTTATATGATTATGACTTATCTCCTATGCTCATTAACTATGTCTTATATTGACTTATGTTTATATGATGCTTATAATGAAGACCATGCTATGACTATGATGATTATGTTATGACCATGTTATTATCTCTTATGTTATGATTCTAGATTTCATACTTGGTACATTTTGTACTAACGCATATTTCCTACATTCTAATCAAATGTAGGGTGTTGGAGATTGAGTTGCTTTGAAGGCTAGGTTTCTAAGAAGGGAGAAGACTTGAAGATTGGTGAGTCCTTATAGCTTCGAGGACAAACCTATATTTTCCTTGTGTCATTTCTTTATGTTTTAGACTTTGTATGGGCTACGTACCAAGACTTTTATTCAAGATTTTAATATATGGTTTGAGACAAAGATTTAGTAAAGAATTCTGCTTGCTTATGAAAAATGTTTTCAATTGTTTGGATAAAAAAAAGTTTTAAATTTTCCTGTGTTTTATTTCTATTACCTATGTTATGATGCTAAGGGCTTGTATGAGACCCCTTTGGGGTCAAGTATGCCATGTTACATCTAGGGGGTACCCTTGGGTCATGACAGCATTGTTGTTCTTAATGTTGATAATATTGTATATGTTCGATATATGCATATGATTATATTGTTGTATTGACTATGTATGTTGCACTAGTGGTATAGTCGCGTGATCCTACCAGTACACTGTGGTTGTGTTCTGATACTGCATTTGCTCTTTCTTTATTGAGTACAGGGCAACTTCAAGCGGCTATTGACAGACCTTGCTTAGAAGATCAGTGATCGTCGTTCGAATTGAAAGGTGAGCCAATTCTTCCGGGCTGCCATGAGTTTTCCTTTCGTCTATGTCCACATTTTTGACTTAGACATTTCTATTAGTTATTAGTACATTAGTTTAGGGTTGTAACCCTTCTTGTTTAGACTTTGTTCATTGTTAGATGTTTTGGTATGTTGACTTTCAGGTTCTCGGTAGTATTTTCGCATTGTTAGTTGTTGGATATTTTGTTGAAGTTTATGGGAACTTCAGTTTTTAGCTATTATTTTTGCCTCTGTATACTTAAATGCCTTAGTTTTGGTTTAGTTGCTTGGTTTGGGTTGTAGTAGTGGTTCTCCCACCGAAGTGTTAGTATGAGTGCCAATCACGACGGTCTGGGTCGCTGAGAAGGGTTCTGAGAGAGTTTTTGGACTAACATCGAATTTGACTGCTATATAAGGAGTTACAAAAGAAAGAGTATCCCCTGGATCTAACAATGCATAAATATCAAGGTCAAAGACTCGTAACGTACCAGTGACTACATCAGGAGAATCTTCCTGATCTTAGCGAGCCTGGAGAACATATAACTTGTTTTGGCGCTGATTGCTACATATACGAGATGAGTTACCCTGTTGAGTGACCTGCTGGTGCTGCTGAAGTTGTGGACTAAGCTCTACCATTGTTACCAATTTGACCCTATTTAGAAGGACAATCTTTCAACCTATAACCAGACTGAGCACACCAAAAATATTCTTCCTTTCCTGCAACGCACTCGCCCAGATGGTTCTTACCACACGTTGGACAAGTTGTGTAGGTTTTGGTGCCTGAAACACTACCTTGAATCTTAGAGCCTGATGCCCTACCTTTCTGATCATTACGAAACTTGGAGGACGGAATACTAGCTGATGAAGGTGCTGGAGTTGAAGACTTCTGCTGATACTGCAAGCGATTTCCACCACCCAATTTTTATTGAGAATAGTCATAGTTACTTGTCTTTTCTTTCTTATTCTCCTTGGCCTGTTCCCTAATATTATCACCCTCAACCTGCTGAGCATGAGTCATGAGCCTAGAGATGTTCATATCTTTGAGCAACATGGCATTCGTACACGCTGTTTTCACAAGATCAGATACCCCATACATGAACTTGTTCATATGATCCCTGGAGTCAACAACCATGTGAGGAGCATACCTAGAGAGTTGGGTGAACTTGAGTCCATACTCTTGGACCGTCATAGAACCATGCCTCAAATTCATAAACTCTTGGGCTTTTGCCTCCCTTAACTCTCTTGGGAAGTACCTGTCCAGAAAAGTCTCACTAAAGCAATCCCAAGTGTTAAGAGTTGCATATGTACCCATGGTCTCCTTCCACTGAGTATACCAGATATGAGCTACATCCTTAAGCTGGTAAGATGCCTACTCAATCCGATCAGTTCCAGTTACCTGCATCACTCCAAAGATCTTCTTAACCTCATCAATGAAGCTTCCAGGATCCTCACCTAACTGCGATTCTAAGAACTCAAGCGGATTCATCCTAATGAAATCACGAACTCTAGCTGCCGCCGACCCAACATTAGCATTTGCCGGAACTGGAGCTTGCTGATTCTTCTGTTTGGTCACACTCTAAGCCAACCACTGTATAGCATTCCAAAATTCAGCATTCAAAATTTCTTGATCTGGGACTTGAGGAACTGCGTTTGCGTTCCTGGCATTCACATTCCTTCAATAAGCTTTACGAGGAGGCATGATTTGAAACGCATAACAAAGGATTTAGAAAGAGAAGTTGGATCATACTTCACGCCCAATAAGAGTAACAAGAAAATGAAGTCTTTCCTAAAACACTTCATAGCCTCCCTCTCATTAGATGTGGTGCACTTCACACCCATGAAAAGGACTATACTTAGTGCGACTTTTCAGACATCCTAGGACTCTTAAACGTAATGCTTTGATACCAAGTTTATAACGCCTCGAGGCGACCCCCTGGACGTGGACGCCGGACCTATGATCACGAGTGACCCTAAGCTAACCCTGCTGGTATAATCATAAGCATACTAAAGATAAACTGAGCAATAAAATTGTGCGAAAGCTAAATCATATGGAAATCTGAAATAATGGGGAATACCCATATACTGTCCGAATACATGAAAACTAAGAGTTTGAATACAAAAGAAAAATCACACTCTAAGGCTAAAGCTGAAACTAACTATGTCTGAAATAAAACCTCTACTAACTAGAAATGCTGGGACATGCTCCAGCTAGATCTAGCAAAACCGAAACTAAATCTAAAAGCAGTAAAATAATTGTCACTAGTCCTCGAAGAATGAGGACTCACCATTGAAGCTGCTAGACTGAGGATCAGAAATTGATCTATGCGTGATCTGACTGTCGAGGACCTAAAACTACATCACGAGAAGATGTAGTGTAGAGTATGTGTAAGTACTTGAAAGGTACTGAGTATGTAGGATAGAATAAAGCAGAATAATAATTATAACTGAATTAAAGCATAAATCTGAGCAATGATAAGAGATAACACATGAGAATATACTGAGAATACTAAACATGAAATATTGAATGCAATGACCTAGTGTATAACATGTTGAGACTGAAATCTGAACTAAAATGATAACATGGTCAATGCAATAGAGTCTGACTGAACTATAAGGGAGCTACTAATAACTGACATAAAACCACATGAACAAATGTGGAGTCCGATGTATATTCCCCATAGAGAGGACCCAATATACCCGGCCAAAGGTATAGAGGCATACTGGCGTCACTACTATAAAAGGGTCCTTTAACGGCAATAAAATATGGCTTTAGCGGCAATAACATTTGTCGCGATACTCTATACCCACCAATGAACTTTAGCCTGCAATGTTGGGGTCGGCAAAGGCTTTTGCAGCCATTGTGGAAAATGCTGGTAAAGGGTAGCATAAATTGCCGCTACAAACCATTAGCCTTTATGGCAATTGATTGCGGCAATTATGTTAGCTGCTAAAGGTAATTCATACTGTCTAACTATTGTCTTTTAGCGTCCATTGATTTAGTCGATAAATCTTAATAAATAGCTGCTATAAGGTAGTACTTTTAATGTCAATTGTTTGCGGCAATTGTCTTGGCTGCTAAAGGTAGTTCATTCGGGTAACTATGGTCTATTAGCATCCATTTATTTAGTCGATAAATCTCAATAAAGAACCGCTTAAAGGTAGTAGTTTTAATGGCGATTGTTTGCGGCAATTATGTTGGCTACTAAAGGTAATTCATATCGGCTATTCATGGTCCTTTAGCGTCCATTGTTTTAGTCGATAAATTGAAATAAATAGTTGCTAAAATGTAGTAGTTTTAACGACAATTTTACTGCGGTGAGTAATGGCTACAATATCACTTCTAAGAATGTCTTAGTTTGCCCCTTTAACGTCCATTTTATGGCTAATAATTTCCATTGAATTGCCGCTAAATATCATAACGTATAACAAAAATTGTTTAGCCTCCATTAATAATATCTACTACATTATCGATAAAATGTATATATAAAAATCAAACAAACATGTTCGCAAAAGAGAGCCTCATAGTAACAACAATTTTCGCTAATAGTGAAAACATATATATTACTATTAATCCATAAAATAGAATATATCTCTTTAAATCTAGACAAACAAAAAGAAGTATTGATCCAAAATACGACAATACAACTTTAAAAATAAACATATATTGTTCAAACTATTGAATAATGTTTTCAAATAAGTATTGTTACTCTTCTTCGAATAATGTAACACCCCGTATCTGAAACAGACAAAAAATGCAGATTTTGAGAAATTGTAGGTGCAACCCATAGTTGCCACCCACGGACCGTAAGTCAGACCACGGTCCATGCTGGTGGTCCATGGTTTACCATCGCAACTCCTCCCCAAACCCAGCTAAAAAAATTGGCTAAGTTTCGACCCACGGACAGACCCACGATCCGTAGGCCAGACCACGATCTATAGGCCCGACCACGATCCGTGGATCTTGGCCCTATTTACCCAGCCTCTAATGTGAATGAAGTTCGACCATCACATACCATCGTTCGATCCACGGTCCATATGTCTGATCGTTAGTGAAGGCCAGCAACCAATTAGGGGGAAATTGCTAATTGGGTCAACTTCAAATGGTCATCACTCTCAGCACAAAAGGAATTATGTGTCCCATGACCTATGATATATAGATAATTGAATCCTCTTTCCAACGCCACTAAATTTACTAAAATCCAACCTTCGAGTAAAAGGTTATGCTCATTTTAGTGAAGCCCTGTCGGGCAAACTTGACGTACGACCCCAATCTACGGACCATAGGTTGACCTATGGTAGTAGGTCCCGTTCGTCGGTCACTTCGACAGCAATTAAGTCAGGGGTCTTTTGGTCTTTTTCTATTTCATTGGACCCCTAAGCTATGTCGTTTAGACCCTAAATTATGAGGTTTTAGTCAGTTTAATCCTGGAAACATAACTAGAGCTTACCTAAGTCAAATAATTAATCAAAATTTAGAAAATTAGAAGCAAAAGAGGAGTAAAAGTCGACCAGCCTTAACTCCTAGAACGCAACAAGTTTTCTTCTGTTTCAGCCCAAAAATCAAAGTATTTCTCCGTGAAATTCGTCACCAGGTATGTGGGATTTCACTAGTGGGTTCCTTTCACCCATTAGGTCCCTAGTTTTCAGTTAGTTTATTCATTCCCTTATTATGACTAAACCTAGGGTTTCTTGAATGTTAGAATTATTGGGTTCTTAGCTATTAGAATGATCCAAATCATATTAGTATGTTAATATTCAGCTTATTGCATGAATTTCAAAACCCTAGCTATGTATTTCTTTAGTTCTTGGATTACACATGCTAGGTCAGATATTTCAGTTATTACAGATATACATGCCTCAGTTTTTGAATATGTCATTATCAGTATATTAATGTTCATTCCCAGTTTGCATGTCAGGTTTGAGCTATCCAGTATTTTACAGAATTCAGTCATAATGTGTTAATTACTCAATCCATTGGAGTAGCATAATACCGAGTTAGACTAGGGTTCAACGTACCCAAATAGTCCCAGAACTTTGCTACGTAGGTTGTAAGTCCCCTCTGTGGGCATCATTTCAGTGATCACGCCAGCTTGCCTTATACCTCTGGCATGGTATATTGGGTCCTCTCGATGGGGCATATACATCGAACTTCACATTTAGCTCATGTGGTTTTTTATTGGTTATTAGTAGCTCCCATAGTTCAGTCAGATTCTATTGCATTGACCATGTATCAGTATATTCAGTATTTCAGTCTCAGCATGTTATAAATTGGTCATTGTATTCAGTTAGCTCAGTATTCAGTATCTATATCATGTTCAGATTATTTCATTGCTTTATTGCTTTGTTTAGTTATATGTTATTTGAGCTTTACTCTATCCTGCATTCTTAATACCTTTCAAGTACTGACGTATACGTGCGCTACAGCTTCTCGTGATGTAGGTTCAGGTTCTCAGCATCCATATAACGCTTAGATTGGTTCCCGATCTCCTGTTCAGCAGAATCAATGGTGAGTCCTCATTCTTCAAGAACAATAGTCATGAGTTTCTTTTTTAGTATTTTTAGTCCATTAGTTTCAGTTTTGCTAGACTTAGTTGGGGCATGTCCCAACATTTCAAGTCAGTTTAGAGGCTATTTTCAAACATAGTTAGATTCAACTTGGTTATGAGTTAATATTTTTCTTGTATTGAACTCATCAGTTTTCATTCATATTAGTTATAGTACATGTGTATTTTCTCCATCTTTTCATTTTATTTATGATTATAGCTTCCGCACAGTTTTTATTATTCAGTTATCTTTAGTATGCTCATGATATGCCAGCAGGGTTAGCTTGGGGACACTTGTGATCCTAGGTCCCGTGTCCACGTCCAGGGAGTAGCCTCGGGGCGTGACAAACTTCGTATTAGATCACTAGGTTTAAGTGTCCTAGGATGTCTGAAAAGCCGCACTAAGTAGAGTCTTTTTCATGGGTGTGAAGTGCACCACATCTAATGAGAGGGAGGCTACAAAGTATTTTAGGAAAACTCATCATTTTCTTGTTACTCTTATCGTGCGTAAGGTATGATCTAATTCCATTCTAACTCGACGTTCTATGTTTCAGATCATGCCTCCTCGTAGAGATAACACCAGGAATGCAAACGTAGAGCCTCCAATCCTAGAACAAGAAGTCTCAAATGTTGAATTTAGGAATGTCATCCAAATGTTGGCTTAGAGTGTAGCCAACCAGAACAATCAGATGATTCAAGCTCCTATGAATGTGAATGATGGATTAGCAGCAATAAGGGTCCATGACTTTGTTAGGGTGAATTCGCCTGAATTCTTAGGATCACAGACTGGTGAGGATCCCCAGAATTTCTTGGATGAGATCAAGAAGATCTTTGAGGGGATGCAGGTCACTGGGAATGATCGGGTTGAGTTGGCATCTTACCAACTGAAAGATGTAGCTTATATCTGGTGTATTCAATAGAAGGAGAATAGGGGTACATATACAACTCCTATTGCTTGGGATTGTTTCAGCGAAAACTTTCTGGACAGGTTTTTCTCCATAGAGTTGAGAGAAGCAAGGGCCCAAGAATTTATGAACTTAAGACAGTGTAACATGACGGTCCAAGTGTATAGGCTCAAGTTTAACCGACTCTCCAGGTATGCTCCTCATATGGTTGCTGATTCCAGAGCTCAGATGAATAAGTTATTGTATGGAGTGTCAGATTTGGGTAAAACAGAGTGCAAAAATGCTATGTTACTGGGAGATATGAACATCACTAGGCTTATGACTCATGCTCAGCAGGTTGAGGGTGATAAGCTTAGGAAATAGACTAAGGAGAGTAAGAAAGCGAGAACAGGCAACTATGACTATTCTCAACAGAAATCGGGTGGTGAAAATCGCTCGCAGGGTTAGTAGAAATTTTCGACTCCGGCGCCTTCATCAACTAGTGTTCCATCCTCCAAGTTTAGGAATAATCATAAAGGTGGAGCATCAGGCTCTAAGTCTCAAGGGAGTGTTACAGGTACCAAAACCTATTCGACTTGCCCTAAGTGTGGTAAGAACTTTCCGAGTGAGTGTATTGCAGGAAAAGAAGGATGCTTTGGGTGTGGTCAGTCTGGTTACAAGTTGAGGGACTGTCCTTCTAAACAGGGTCTAGGAGGCAATTCTAATCGAGCCCAGTCTACAACTTCAGCAGCACCAACAGGCCACCCAACTCAGCAGGGTAACTTTTCTGGTATAGGTGGCTGACATATCCAAAACATGCTCTATGCTCTTCAGGCTTTCCAGGATCAGGAAGATTCTCCTAATGTAGTCATTGGTACGTTACGAGTCTTTGATCTCGATGTTTATGCTTTATTAAATCCAAGGGCTATTCTTTCTTGTGTAACCCCTTATATAACAGTCCAATTTAGTGTTAGTCCAGAAACTCTCCCAGAACCTTTCTCAGTCTCTACTCCAATCAGTGACCCAGTTATAGCTAGACGGGTATACATAAATTGCCCTGTCATAGTCTCTCAGAAAGTCACTTCAGCAGATCTTGTAGAGTTAGAAATGGTAGACTTCAATGCCATTCTAGGCAAGAATTGGTTACATTCTTGTTATGCCTCAGTCGATTGTAGAACTATGATTGTTCATTTTCAGTTTCCAGATGAACCAATCTTAGAATGGAAAGGTAGCAGCTTGGCCCCTCTGGGTCGATTCATTTCTTACCTTAAGGCCAAAAAAATGATTTCTAAGGAGTATCTCTATCACCTAGTACGGGTAAAGGATTCTAACTCCGAAACCCTAACTCTTGAGTTAGTTCCTGTAGTCAGTGAGTTCCCAGAAGTGTTTCCAGAAGATCTTCTCAGAGTTCCTCCCAAAAGAGAAATCGACTTTGGAATAGATCTCCTTCCAGATACCCAACCTACTTATCTTCTTCCTTACAGAATGGCTCTAACAGAGCTTAAGGAATTTAAAGAGCACTTGAAATACCTTCTAAATAAGGGCTTCATCAGACCTAGTATTTTTCCATGGGGTGCTCTAGTGTCATTCGTGAGGAAGAAAGATGGTTCTCTCAGAATGTGCATTGACTATAGGCAGTTGAACAAGGTCACAATCAAGAATAAGTATCCCATCCCCAGGATTGATGGCTTGTTTGACCAACTTCAGGGTGCTAGCCATTTTTCAAAGATAGACCTCAGATCCGGTTATCATCAGCTTAGAGTTAGAGATAGTGACATTCCAAAAATAGCCTTCAAAACTCGATATGATAATTATGAATTCATAGTTATGTCATTTAGACTAACCAATGCTCTTGCAACTTTCATGGATTTGATGAACAGAGTGTTCAAGCAGTACTTAGACTTATTCGTTATCGTGTTTATTGATGATATCCTCATTTACTCTAGGAATGAGGAAGAACATGGGTGTCATTTGAGGGTTGTCCTGTTAACTCTAAAAAATCACCAGTTATTTGCTTAGTTTAGCAAATGTGAGTTTTGGTTACAATCTTTTGCTTTTCTTGGGCAAATAGTATCCAGCGAAGGGATCCGAGTGGATTCTCAGAATAGAAGCAGTGAAACAATGGCTCAAACCTACCTCTTCTACAAATATCAGAAGTTTCTTGGGTCTAGAAGGTTATTACAGAAAGTTTGTGGAAGGATTTTCATCCATAGCCTCTCTATTGACTAAGTTGACTAAAAAAAAGGTAAAGTTTCAATGGTCAGATGATTCTGAGAAAAGCTTCGCAGAACTGAAAACTAGGTTGACTGCAGCTTTTGTTTTGACTCTACTAAAGAGTTCAGATGGTTATGTGATCTGTTGTGATGCATCCAGGGTCGGCCTAGGTTGTGTGTTGATGCAGCTACGTAAGGTTATAGCTTGCGCTTCTAGACATCTTAAGGCACATGAGAAGAATTATCCGACTCTTGACCTCGAGGTTGCAGCTGTGGTGTTTGCACTCAAGATTTGGAGGCACTACTTATATGGTCTTCATGTAGAAGTGTTCACAGACCATAAAAGCCTCCAGTATGTATTCACCCAGAAAGAGTTGAATCTTCGCCAGATAAGCTGGCTTGAGTTCCTCAAAGATTAAGATATGAGCGTGCATTACCATCCAGGTAAGGCAAATGTAGTAGCAGATGCTCTTAGCAGATTATCCATAGGTAGTGTGGCACATGTTGAGGAGGAAAGAAAGGAGCTAGCAAGGGATGTTCACAGACTTGCTCGCCTAGGAATTCGTTTTATGAGCATATCAGATGGTGGTGTAACGGTTCAGAATTGGGAAAAATCTACTTTGGTAGTAGAGGTTAAGGAAAAGCAAGACAGTGATCCAATCTTACTTGAACTTAAGGGCGCAGTCCACAATCAGAGAGTGGAGGTTTTCTCCCAAGGGAGAGATGGTGTACTTCGCTATCAGGGTAGATTGTGTGTTCCTGATGTGGGTGAATTGAGACAACATATTCTTGCAGAGGCCCATTACTCCAGATATTCTATTCATCCAGGTGTTACTAAGATGTATCACGATCTGCGGAAAGTCTATTGGTGGAATGGTATGAAAAGAAATATAGCAGACTTTGTGGCTAAGTGCCCCAATTTCCAGCAAGTCAAGGTAGAACATTAGAAACTAAGAGGTATGACTTAAGATATTGACATTCCTATTTAGAAATGGGAAGTGATCAACATGGATTTTATTACAGGGTTACCTTGTACGCGCAGACAGCATGACTTCATGTGGGTGATAGTTGACATAATGACTGAGTATTTTTGCTTTTTGGCGGTCAAGACTATAAATTCGACAGAGGACTATGCCAAGCTTTACATTAATGAGATAGTAAGGTTGCATGGGATTCCTTTGTCTATCATTTCTGATAGAGGTCCTCAGTTTACCTTTCATTTCTGGAAGTCCTTTCAGAAGGATCTTGGTACTCAGGTTAATCTTAGCACAACATTTCATCCGCAGATGGATGGCCAGGCAATGTACCATTCAGACCTTAGAGGACATGTTAAGAGCTTGTGTGATCGATTTCAAGGGGAGTTGGGATGATCACCTTTCTCTCATTGAGTTCTCCTACAATAATAGTTACCATTCCAGCATTCAGATAGCCCCTTATGAGGCATTGTATGGGTGTAGATGTAAATATCCAGTTGGTTGGTTTGAAATAGGTGAAGCAGCCTTGATAGGACCAGATTCAGTCCACGATGCTATGGAGAAAGTGCAACTCATTAGAGATAGACTTAAGACTGCCCAGAGTCGCCAGAAGTCTTATACAGATGTGAGAAGAAGGGAATTAGAGTTCCAAGTTGATGAGTGGGTTTTCCTGAAAGTGTCACCTATGAAAAGGGTGATGAGATTTGGCAAAAAAGGGAAGCTCAGTCCTAGATATGTAGGCCCTTACAAGATTCTGAAGAGGTTTGGTAAAGTGACTTATGAGTTAGAGTTGCCAGCAGAATTAGCAGCAGTGCATCCAGTTTTTCACATTTCACTTTTGAAAAAGTGTGTGGGTGATCCAGCATTCATAGTGCCAATAGAGAGTGTGGTCGTGAAAGATAGTCTCTCATATGAGGATGTACCAGTTGAGATTCTCGATCATCAGGTTAGAAGGTTGAGAAACAAAGAAGTCGATTCAATCAAGATTTTGTGGAGGAGCCAGTCCGTAGATTGAGCTACTTGGGAAGCAGAAGCAGCCCAAAAAGAAGCAAAACATGATTTTCTTTTTTGCTTAAGCATTTCAAAAGTTTCAGCTCTAGCAGATAAACAGATATGCAATTACTTACAAATATAGCATGTCAAAGCAGCTAATGAAAGTTAATACCAAAAATGTAACACCAAACTAGGTAGCAATCTATTTGTGATTTAACGGAATATTGAAAGGAAACATATTAGCATAACCATAAAAATCCGTGTCCCAATAGTTATTATTACTATAAAGCTGAAAAGATTTAGACTCCATCCTCTTGAAGCAGAAACAAATAACAAATGACGTAAAGGCAGAGATAAAAATTCTAAACATTTAATAAATAAATAGTGCATCAGAAACTCGATTTTTGCATCACCCATGATGTCTTGAAGGGAAATCCAAGTAACTCATCATGTGCTTTTTAATTAAAGTCAAAGAACAAAAAAAAACTCGAAAACACAATTTCAAAAATACAACACCAGATTGAACATGAAACAAATGTAAGAACTAAATAAACAGTGCATCAGAAAGGAAAATGCAAAGGCAAAGGTTAAACATTTCAGACGTCCCATAAATAAATAGTACATCAGAAACTCGATTTTTGTATCACCCATGATGTCTAGAAGTACCGATATTTACATCTGGCTAGCTTTGTTAGATGATGATCCTTTCTTTTTTCTGTGTTAAATTTTGTAAGCCAATAGGTCAAGATATCTTAAATGTATTAGCTTTCTTATATATGAGGGTACCTCAATATTGTCAACACCATGAAAACTTAATACACAAAAAATCACAAATACTTGAAATTTGATAACATGCTTCTAGAAACATTATCTGCTATAAACAAAGCGCCTAAAGGTCTTGTTTTGACAACTGAAGGTATTGATTACATTTAGGACTTCATTGGAAGATACCAAACATGTTGACGACCATCTCCTGTATTGCACCCTAGTACTAATATGATGGATATTTTTATCTAAAATACATTTTTGATTAATTTTCTCTTTCTTTTACTAACGTATTTCGAGCAAGTTTACAGGGATTGTACTATGCTTTTAACCAAATTTATATGTGACAAGCGATGTAGACTTTTCTTAGTAGTGATTATAGGGGTAGCCAAATTTCTAGGTAAATCCTCTAAAAAAATAATTAACATCTTCAATTTTGTCGTTTCTTTGATTTGATGGCACAAAATGAAAGTGGATGCTTCTAACTTGTAATTTTTTCAGATTAGTCACACCACTTACAATATTTTTATACTTTGGATTTTATCTATTGACACAAAATCATTTTTATTTCAGGTTATACAATCTGAAGTTCTAAAATTTCTTATATTGGTGATTTTGAAGACATTATTTGTCATGCCTCGAGGCTACCCGCTGGATGCGGACACGGGACCTAGGATCACAAGTGACCCCAAGCTAACCCTGCTGGCATAATCATGAGCATACTAAAGATAACTGAATAATTAAAAGTGTGCGGAAGCTATAATCATATATAAATTTAAAAGATGGGAAAAATACCCATATACTATAACTGAGATGAATGAAAACTGACGAGTTTAATACAAGGAAAATATTAACTCATAACCAAGCTGAATCTAACTATGTCTGAAAATAGCCTTTAAACTGACTAGAAATGTTAGGACATGCCCCAACTAAGTCTAGAAAAACTGAAACTGAAGGACTAAAAATACTGAAAAGAAACTCATGACTATTGTCCTCGGAAAATGAGGACTTACCACTGATTCTGCTGAACTGGAGATTGGAAATTAATCTAAGCGTGATTTGGATGCTGAGAACCTAAACCTATATCACGAGAAGATGTAGCGCACGTATGCGTCAGTGCTTGAAAGGTACTGAGCATGCAGAATAGAGTAAATCTGAAATAACATATAACTGAACAAAGCAATAAAGCAATGAAATAATCTGAACATGTTATAGATATTGAATACTCAGCTAACTGAATGCAATGACCAATTTATAACATGCTGAGACTGAAATATTGAATATACTGATACATGGTCAATGCATTAGAATCTGACTGAACTGTGGGATCTACTAATAACCGATAATAAAACCACATTAGCTAAATGTGGAGTCCGATGTATACGCCCTATCGAGAGGACCTAATATATAGAGGCATGCTGGCATGATCACTGAAATGATGCCCACAGAGGGGACTTACAACCTACGTGGCTATGTTCTGGGAATATTTGGGTACGTTGAACCCTTGTCCGACTCGATATTATTCTACTCCCAATGGATTGAGTAATTAACATCTTATGAATGAATTCGGTAATATACTAGATAGCTCAAAACTGACATGAAAACTGGGAATGCACATTAATATATTGATAATTACACATTCAAAAACTGAGGCATGTATATCTGAAATAACTGAAATATCTGACCTAGCATGTGAAATACATAGCTAGGGTTCTGAAATTCATGCAATAAACTGAATATTAACATACTAATATGATTTGGATCATTCTAGTAGCTAAGAACCCAATAATTCTAACATTCAAGAAACCCTAGGTCTAGTCATAATAAGGGAATGAAGAAACTAACTGAAAACTAGGGACTTAATGGGTGAAAGGAACCCACTAGTGAAATCCCACATACCTGGTGAAGAATTTCACGGAGAAATACTTTGATTTCTGAGCTGAAACAGAAGAAAACTTGTTGCGTTATAGGAGTTAAGGCCGATCGACTTTTACACCTCTCTTGCTTCTAATTTTCTAAGTTTTGATTAATTATTTGACTTAGGTAAGTTCTAGTTATGTTTCTAGGTTTAAACTGACTAAAACCTTATAATTTAAGGTCTAAACAATATAGCTTAGGGGTCCAACGAAATAGGAAAAGACCAAAAGACCCCTGACTTAACTGATGTCGGAGTGACCGACGAACGGGACCTATGGGCCGTAGGTTAACCTACGGTTCATAGATTGGGGTCGTAGGTCAAATCTGCCTGACAAGGCTTCACTAAAATGAGCATAACCTTTTACTCGCAGGTCGGATTTTAGCAAACTCGGTGGCGTTGAAAAGAGGATTCAATTATCTATTATATCATAGGTCATGGGACACATAACTCCTTTTGTGCTGGGAGTGATGACCATTTGAAGTTGACCTAATTAGCAATTTCCCCCTAATTGGCTGCTGGCCTTCACCAACGATCAGACCTACGAACCGTAGATCAAACGACAGTCCATGCTGGTCGGCCATTGTTCACGTCAGAGGCTGGGTAAAGAGGGCCAAGATCCACGGACACAGACCACAGACCGTGGTTTGGACTACGGACCGTGGGTCTGTCCGTGGATCGAGACTTAGCTAATTTTTTGAGCTGGGTTTGTCGAGGGGTTGCAGTGACCACCAGCATGGGCCATGGTCTGACCTACGGTCCCTGGGTGGCAACCGTGGGTTGCACCTGTAACTTCTCAAAATCTGCATTTTTGGTCTGTTTCGGATACGGAGTGTTACATTATCTCCCCCTTGGGATCATTCGTCCTCGAATGAAGACTAAACTAGATAAGTATGGAGGGAAGAAGCTGCAATCCCTACCACTAAGTACTAGAAAATGATTTTTTACTGAACTTAGTTCCAAGAACATGCAAATACGCTGAAAATGCAAGGCTGACTGAAGGAACAAAATACTAAGACTGAATTAGCTCATGAATAACTGAAAAACTGAAGAGGAACTATTACCTCAAGCTGGAATGGAATCGGAAGGAAAGAGGTGAGGATACTTGGACTTCTTTTTCCAGTGGATCCATGAAATGTATTTTGGGTTAATTTCCAGTGTATCCATGAAATTAAGAAATGTATCTCTTAATTCCTAACTAGTTGTTGCTTAGAAATTTATATAATTTAATTTTTCCATTTGGAAACAGAGAAACAAGTTTATGACATATTTTGCTTAAGGCTCATCGAGTACAAAGGTATGACGGTGAAGCACTGATTGGAGAGGTATCGAGGTTCAGAAGATCAAATAGTGGAAGAAGGTGATTGATGAAGAGTGGAAGAAATGTGCTAATTTCCACTTCCATATTCTTTATGCAAAAATTGAACTCTCACATGAAATGTCACAGAGAAACAATATGTCCAGCTATATTATCATGGTACTATTGAAAAATATACTAGAAACTCATAGGCTTTAATGATTAAACTCTTTAGAAAATACTGCCATAAAGACAAATAAAACAGAGAATGCTACAATAGAAAAAAGGCAAGTCCTTAATACCCTGGAAACAAGCTTGGGATTTAATTATGAGAGTATCAGATGATCAATTTGAGTTATAAGTGAAATTCCTACCATTAGAAACATAAAGCATCAACTTCTGCAAAAAAAAAAAGGATTTGGCATCTACTCAACTACTACCGCAATTGGGGACTACATACAAGATCAATAGTTCATTACACTCATCTAACGTGTATCATATAATCTTACCAATCACCCTCTGTTGTTAGCTAAGCTTATTCTATTTAAGGAAGCAAATTTTTACTGAACAATCTTGACGCTGGTTCTCTGTAAAATTTGTGCAGCTATAACTCTGTTATGGAGATTTTCTCTTTGTTCAGTAAGGTCAAAACTTCATCAATGACATTTTGTTATGGAGAAGTATGGAAGTTCAGAAGATCAAAGACTGGAAGACAAATGGTAATTTTCAAGTATCACATGTTTTAAAAGAAAGGAACCACCTTGCTAATTTTTTAACTAACAGAGTATTTGTTTGTGCAGGTACTATTCAATCCATTAACTTTCAGGAACTCCCATCAGAAACTAAAAAGATACTACAACCACAAAATTCCAATAATTCGATCTCAGGCGATAAGAGAATGGGAAGCAAATTAAATGTGTATTTCTAATACTAGGTTCTGGACTGATCAACAATAACTCAGTACGCTACAAGTCCAAACACTAAAGGCATACTCAAAAATGTAGAAAGAAGTACTTATATACGTTTTTACCATATTCCATTTGGACAACTTGTTTGTGGATTCTATTGTGATTGTTTTAATGTGTGGTATCAATCTCCTCGAAGGTTCACTCTGCTAGAATCAAAACTAGGGGTGTACAAAATCAAACCAAACCGAAAATCGAGAAAAAAAACCCGACTAGTGGTTGGTTTGACTTGGTTTGGTATTGAAAAAAAAACCCGACTATATTTGGGTTGGTTTGGTTTTAAACTAAAAAAAAACAACCCGAGACCAAACCAACCCGACATTATATATATAATTTAAAATTTGTATTTTATACATAAAAATATTTACTTTGATGTAATTTTTAAATATTTCTTATACTTTTTCATAGTTTTTATCTTTTAATATATTATTATTTCAAGTTTGAAACTTAGAATTCTAAATGGTTCAATAAAGATTATAGTCCATAGATATTGGTAATTATAATAAAGCTTAAATCAAAATTAAATTAATACTAAAGCAAAAAAATAATCAATTCAACACTAAGAATGACAGTAATATTGAATATTTGTTCTATGGTTTTACATTGGTTTATTCAAATACATAATCTAATTTTAATTTCCTTTAATATTTAGTCATGTAACTAATACTTATTAAACTTATTTTAGCATGCTTTAGTACTTTTAAATTATGATCATTTTCATTATTACCTGTTAATTTGCAATATTTGTTTTACGCTATTTCATTATTATTATTTTTTGTTGGATATTATAGTATCATTACTCATATAATATTTTGTGTTATTTTCTTAAGAAACACCTTAGATAGTTGTATTTTGGTAGGACTAAAGAAATATTTGAAATACAAGTAAATTATATGTTTGTATGAATACTTTTCCAGAAAAAACCCAAAAAAAACCCGAAGTTGAAAAACCCGAGTTTTATTGGTTTGGTTTGGTTTATAGATTTAAAACTCCAACACAAATGGTTTGGTTTGATATTTGAGAAATTTGAACCAACCCGATCATGTACACCCCTAATCAATACAATGAAAATCACAAAAGTGACACTCTGAATATATCTTATGTCAACAATTAAGGATTATCGACCAACTTAAACATCAACTTCATCTGGATTCAGTTCTCTTCAAGTTTGAAAAAGAATTATTTTGGGTAAGATGTCACAGCACCTGGTGGGAGATAGGCAAAGTTTGGTCAAACAATGGAATGCATGAAAGACAAGGCCCAACCATAAAAGAACATGGCATTCGAGATGGTTCATTCAGCTAAAGAAACAGAGCACAATAAAATAAGTGAAGCAGCCAAGACAACCAAGATAAGATTAGTAGAGCAGGTCAAGCTACAAAGGATAAGGCGGCTTGAGCAACTCAAACAACGAAGTGAAGACAACTAGAGCCAATCAGGCTACTAAGGCGAAGGCCAATGGAGCAGCTTAGGCTACAAAATAGAAGGCTTTAGAAATAATGGAGTTGACATAAGAAAAGACTCAAGCTGGTGAAAACAAAGCTAGACAAATCTTTTGGCAGCCATGGCCTATGGTGTTTCTGATGTTGTATAGCACAGTTTTGCCATGGCTAACAGTTATGAAGATCCTAATGTCACAAAATACAAAACTTTATATCAATAGTTGGCCTGGTCGAGTTTTTTTTACTTCGATCTCTTTTTAATTTGTTTCGTGATGTATTGAGATTCAGATACTTGTGTATCTTGTGTTTTGAAGCTACATGTTCGTTCTTTTAAAGATCCCCCTCTTCCTTCGAGGGGATATAATCTATAACTAGATGATGCTTAAGGTCTACTAACTTTGTGCATGTTAATCCTAACCAGATTATAAATGCCTCAAGTGTACTATTTCATCTGTTGTAAGGTAACATTTCATATTTTATGGCCAAAAAATAGATATTCTAATAAACGTCTAAAACAGAAAATTAGATGAACAACAAAAGAATTAAATAAAAGATTCAAGGACAAATGTAAAACCTACCAGAAAATAGACCAAAAGGTTTAAAAAATGCTTCCAGTTACGGATAATATCAATAACAGAGAGCTCAAAGTCAAAAACAAAAATTGATGAAAAAACATGAATCTAAACAATAGTGAATCTATGTAATCGCTAAACTTGAATTTTTCAAAAAAGAGATCTTAAGTCGAGTCAAAACAAAAGAATTGTTTCTTTATACTAGTTCTTGTATTCACACTAAAACTTTCGAATGATCATAAGTTACAGATGAACGAAAAACCACCCGCCTTAATATATTAACAACCACACACCTTAAAGTATATTAACAGATGAATTGATTCAATCAATTGCAATCAAAATAGTAGCAGCCAGAGATCACAAACACAAAAATATTACTTTTACGAATCTCAAATCACTTATAAATCACAGCTAATACCTAAATATTGATTAGTTCGTCAAGTGTATTTTCTATTTTCTTCTTAGTTAATGTGTGATTACTGATTAATGAACATAATAGAAAATAAATAATAGGGATACATTCACAACGAAGATGTACAGAGCAACAAGGGTAATAGAATACGATAGAAACAGAAGAGTGGAGATGAGTGACCTACAGACCTGAAAACTTTGTTTTTCCTGGACGTATTTCCTGCGAGTAATGTATAGTTGTTGAACGTCGCTGCTGCAAGTTGATATATGATGCCGGAAGGTTTCTACTATGAATGAATATATGGTGCTAGACGTCGCAACTCTAAGCAATTTAGGATGTAGAATCCTTATGTGTGTGGGAGATCGCTTTAGGAAATTTTTCCTTATTTGAAGCGTACATAGGGTTTTTTTCTTAATAATGTTTTCCTTATTGCCTAGGAGTTCTTTTTTCCCAAATTTTGGAGAATGGCGGGAAAATAAATAATTTAGAGAAAGTAGGAGTTTTAAATTTTAGGGAAAAAAGGCTTTTTGGCGGCTATTGTGTGGAATTTCTACTAAAAGTGTACTTTTCCTCGGCCATTATACATTAGCCACTAATATATTGCCTCACATGTAGGAGTTTTTAATTTTAGAAAAAAAAAAGGCCATTTTGGCGGCTATTGTTTGAAATTGCTACTAAAAGTGTACTTTTCCCGGCCATTATACATTAGCCTCTAATATATTGCCTCTCATGAATACATTAGCGACCATTTGCTTATTGCCGCAAAATAATTGTCGCTAAAGTTCATTTTTGTATAGTATGTGATCACTAAAATGATGCCCACAGAGGGGACTTACAACCTACGGAGCACATAGTTCTGGGACTTGAGGGTGTATGACCCTAGTCCACTCGGTATTAAGCTTCCCATATGATTAAGTAATTTAACACATTATAACTGAAATACTATACTACTGGATAGCTCAAAATACTAACATGCAAAATCTGAGAATGCAACATTAATATACTAATAATGACACATTCAAAACTGAGGCATGTATGTATGAAATATCTGAAATAGTTGAACTAGCAAGTGTAATTCATGAACTAAAAAACTACATAGCTAGGGTTCTGAATTTATAAAGGAAGCTATACTAAAACATGCTAAAAGCCATGATAAACTGATTTGGAACATTAAGAAACTAATTCATAATAATCTACTATAATTCTAGAAACCCTAGGTCTAGTTGATAATAAAGGAATCAAGAATCTGACTGAAATTAGGGACCTAATGGGTGAAAGGGGCCCACTAGTGAAATCCCACATAAGTGGTGACGAATTACACGAAGAAATCTTTCGATTTCGAGGCTGGAACTGATGGAACCTTGTTGCGTTCTTGAACTAGGGTTCTTGACCTCTTTCTCCTCTTACGCTCTAATTTTTTTCTAAGTTTTGAAGAATGATTGACTTAGGTAAGTTTTAGTTTTGTTTCTAGGCTTAAATTGACTAAAATCACATAGTTTAGGGTTTAAACGACGTAGTTTAGTGGTCAAGCGAATAAGGAGAAGACCAAAAGACCACTGACTTAACTGTTGTCGGGGTCACCGACAGACCGTCGATTGACTGACGATCCATGCTGGTCAACCATCAATCGAGACTGGGAGCAGAAAGTTTGGGGTCCGACCTACGGTCCTGGACCACGGACCGTGGTCTG
The DNA here is from genome assembly GCA_029007595.1 of Solanum commersonii. Taxonomy (NCBI): domain Eukaryota; kingdom Viridiplantae; phylum Streptophyta; class Magnoliopsida; order Solanales; family Solanaceae; genus Solanum; species Solanum commersonii. The sequence continues at coordinate 2,716,956 of JAJTWQ010000011.1, forward strand.
ACCTACGGTCTGTAGGTCCTGGCGTGGGTCAGGACTTAGAAATTTTCTGAGGCTGAGACTAGGGTGGGTTGCATATGCGAATCACGGACCACCAGCACGGGTCTTGGGTCACCCTACCATCCGTGGATGCAACCGTGGGTTGCACTTACAACTTCTAAAAATTTGCTTTAATGTCTGTTTTTGAATACGGGGTGTTACATCAACCAATTTTCTTGTAAATAAAATGACCATTTTACCTAATTAACCCAAAATAATATATCTGGGTTGAGGCACTTACTGAGGAATTGACACATATAGACAAGTGTTACATACAATTGGCAACATATAGCCCAATATTAATTAGCAATTAATAAACAAATAAAAAATTGGCACATATTCGCCTAAAAGTAATATATCAACATTTTTTCAATTATTTTTTTTAAATAATAAAATATATTTAGTATCATCTCTGTTCTAACTTCCAACCATTACTCCTTAAAACTAGCAAAAGATTATTTAGAATTATATGTCCTTTCAAATTATTACGTGTTTTTTAAAATAATAATAAAAAAATAATTTCATCTCTCTTCTAACTTCCAACCATTTCTCCTTAAAACTAGCAAATATTATTCAAAACTCTCTCCTTTAAAATTATTTCGTATTTTAAAAATAATAAAAGAAAATTAATGTCATCTCTATTCTATCTTCCAGCCATTTCCACTTAAAACTAGCAAAATACTGTTTAGAATTTTATTTTTTTCTTAAAATTAGCAAATAATATTTTGATTATGATTATTCTTATTTCAAAGGTATTCCTATGAGTTCATTACCTGCCAATTATTTTGCCTTTGAACTCAATCCATATTCATTTAACAATTTTGTATACATTTGTTTGCATTGGTATTCATTAATCCGTATTCATCTAAAAGATTGGCACATATTTGTATTGGATACATTTGTTCGTATTCATAATAAATTGGTATACATTTATATTTATTTGCATTAATATCTTTCAAAATTTACATATGTCTACATTTGTATTGGATACATTCGTCCATATTCATTTATAAATTGGTATACATTTGTTTGCATTAATATCTTTCTAATTTTATATTTGTATTGGATACATTTGTTCTTATTCATAATAAATTGGTACACATTTATTTGCATTAATATCTTTCAAATTTATATTGGTATACATTTATATTTGATACATTCGTCCATATTCATTTATAAATTGATATACATTTGTTTGCATTAGTATATTTCTAATTTTACATAGGTATACAGTTGTTTGCATTACTATTTTGTAATGCAATCAACGAAATTCATTAACAAATTAGATAATTTTACATTGTTCGTTTGTATTCATTAACAAATTTAGATACATTTGTTGGGGACAAAATAAATATTCATTATCAAATTCAATCAACGAAATTTAATATCTCAAAAAATTGTCATAAATATATTAATTTATTATTTATTAAAAATAAAAATGTCAATTCCAGAAATCACAAAACGTTGCAGTTTTTGGAGGAAGAAAAGTTGTAAAATTATAATACAAATACGAAAATTTGTAAAAAGAAAAAATCTTGCATCCAACTACAAGATAAAGAATGTAGAAATTTCAACTTTTTATTAAAATAACCCAGACAATCAATATAAAAAAAAATTAGTATGATTTGAGTTACTTGTTGTGAAGAATTACTATTGTGATTGATCTTTAATGGAAATATTTCAGAGAAGAAGATAGAAATCCTAAAATTGAAAGTGGGAGGGAAAAAAAAGAAAAGAAAGAGAGAATTGTAAAATACGGAAAAAAAAAATTGTTGACAAATTATAAGGAAAAAGAAAAAAGGAACAATTTATAAGGAGAGAGAAAAATATCTCTAACTGCTAGGAAATAGAGAGAAAATCATGAAAAAAAAAACCAATTTTTTAAAAAAGAATGTGGCTATTTAATGCCAAATAAATATTTAAAAAATTCTTTTTTTGCCAAAAAACTTAAAGTGAGCTATTTATTGCCAATAAAGTCTATAGGTTGTCATGCTATGCCATTTTTCCTTATTGATAGCTTGAGGCCCAACTTACATGCATTCCTTTTGAGCCAGTCTCTATATTTGGGCCGAGGCACCATATAAAGTGAAGCTCATCAGTAGTTAGGCCCATTTTCTCGATTAACCAAACAGAGAAAAAATGAGCCCAAAATTGAAGAAAGTGGGTCCAACTTTCGAACAAATAGATTAGTTGGGCCCAAATAGTGTACTTTTCTTAGATTTAAGCAAATTTGAATTTGATTTTTTGTGTTTTTATTGCGTTTCATTTTTTTATTTTTTTTTATATTTAACATAGATGAATCATCACAAGAATTTAAGTTAATTATCAAATTTCTTTGTTAATTTTGTTTAAACGGCTTGAATGAATAGCATTAATGTCTTATCAAATTATTGTTTATTAAATTCAATTTAAAAGTTAAATAACTAAACTTTTTAAAGAATAACTTGAATTCTTTATATTCTCTCACAGTTATTAAAAAACTTTACGATGGTTTAAGCTTTTGTGTGAATAACTTTAAGATCTCTTATACGCATTTAGAGTTATTAAATAAAAGCTAATTTAACTACACCTTTAGAAATTAGACTAGTCGTTTAGTTCAATATCTTTACTCTAGTAAATATTATAAGTTATAGCGTATTTGAAATTAAGACTTCAAATTATTTCATTTTGAAATAAGAAGAATGACTGGATGATAGTAGAACTCTACTCATTTAAAGGCAAGATTGTGCAAAATAATTTTAAGCGTAAATTCAAAATTAGCCAAAATATTTCTTTTTGCTAGTAACTACATTCTTGGATTTTTTAAGATATCTAATTCCTTCACTAATAAATTATTTGAACTTTTATTCTAACTCTGTTTTAAATAAAATGTTTTTTTTAAAACACCTTCAAAATGGCTTTTCCCCTAAAATTAAGTGACGAACGGATAATAATTCCAAGTTGATCCGATTTTCAGCATACTAAAGATATGGATGGATTGACATTGTTTCAATTTTAAGAAATGAACGAAAAAAATTGAATATTTGACAACATTTTTCCAAAGTTTTGAACCCATTAATAACTAAATCAAATATCTACCATTCTTAGGTGTGACTTGTAAGTAGTTAACCGTAGGCACTAATCAATTTTGAGAAGAACATAAAAAAATGTTCACCAATTTAATGCCAAGGTCCCGTAGAGCAGCATTTTATACAAAATTGGATAAACGAAAAAGGGTCTTGCCTCACTCTTAGAAAAATGTTATATCTATTTTTAGTTATATTTTTTTGATATATTCATCCTAATCATCCAACTTTGGGTACATATTTGTTCATACATAGTTAAATATTATGTCCTGAAGGAATAAAAAAGAATTACTAAAATTTTCTCTATGTATTTCTCTATTCTGTATCACGTATATATACAAGCAAAATAAACATTCTAGCTAAATGGGCCCAAATAAAAGGCATCTAAAATAACTAACTCTAACAAACTACAAAAGAAAATATATACAGAATATAATTGTTGTACACGTGTCATTTCCTACAATTATACTTCTTTGATTAGCTCACACATTTGACATGCTAAGATGTACTTGATCAAATAAACGTGGCACAATCTTGAACAATGACAAAATGAAGAATGAAGAAATCAATCATCTGAATATTTCATATTCCCAATTAAGTGAGTTCATCAGATGAGGTTGAGATGTCACCGAATTCTCCATTTTTTCCGGCAACCCCCCGCCCTCAAGTGGGAGAACCGGAGATCGAACTCCCAACTTGTGCAAAATAATCCTATGAAGAGGTCCGGCAAGAGCTTTAGTAAAGAGATCAGCAAGTTGTGATGAAGAAGGCACAAAGGATAGAGAAATCAGACTATCCAATAGTTTTTCGCGGACGAAATGACAATCAAGCTCGATGTGTTTTGTTCTGTCATGAGAGACTGGATTTTTTGCTATGTGAATGGCAGCTTGATTGTCACAATGTAGAGAAATGGGCAAAGATGGGGTAATAGAGAGATCATGAAGAAGATGGACAAACCAAATAATTTATGTGACCAACTGACGCATGGAGCGATACTCAGCCTTGGCAGAAGAAAGGGGACAACTGGCTGCTTTTTAGATTTCCAGGAAATGGGGCTACCACCAAGACTAACAAAGAAACAACTGACCAGCGACGTGAATCTGAGCAAGAAGCCCAGTCGGAATCACAAAAGGCCAAGATTTGAAATGAAGGAGACAGAGAGATGAAAATCCCTAAACCAAGGTCCCTGCAAATATAGCGTAAAGTGTGAAGAGCAGCTTGATAATGATTGTTGACACCCAATTTTGGCTCTCCACATTTAATAATAATAATAATAATAAATAATAATAATAAAATACATATGTTATGAAAATTTTATAGGAATACGAAAAGATTTTTAATTATTTATTTGACTTGATAAATTTATTTCATAAATGTTATTTCTTATAAAGATTAAATATATTATATATATCTTACTATTTACTTTCTCATTTTTTTTAAAAATAAATGTTGTTCTTAAGAATTGAATCTATTTTTGTTCAAATATAATTCCTTTTGTCGCAATAGATATTTTTCGTACATTTATTAAAATTAGAAAGTGTTCAGGTATCTCGATTGAAATCCCCGTAAATGGTATTTTCCGTCGAAATAGTCTTAATTAATTAATGAGTTACTAATTTATATTAATTTAATTTTAAGAGTGATTAATTTTATCAAATAAGCTAGCCTTGTAAAATAATTATTTTTAATTTAATAAATTATGACTATTTAACAAAGAAGTAGTTATAATTTAAATGATTTTAATTTGAGCAATTTTGGCAATCCAAGTCTCCTTAAACCGGCCAATCCGTGTATGCCACGTAGGCGAGCACATGGATTGTGCTTCTTTAGCATAAATCTTGACCCTACGATTAAATCTAATATTCCTAGTTAACTACGCTTTTACCATTATTTATATATATATATATATATATATATATATATATATATATATATAACTTTTTCTTTTAATTTCTGATTTATCTTATTTGATCGGACGGCCCGAATTAAATAGGACATTTTCATCTTTTCCCAAAATTGTACAACCCCTACCGCCCCCTAATCTTTCAACTTCCCAAGACCAACGTTCTTCTTCACTTTTCCAGAAAAGGACGACGCCTCACTCTCTCTTCTCCTTCCCCAGGCATCTGCACGCTCACCTTCTCCATGTCTCTTTCGACCTCTCCCATCAAGGTCGTCCATGAACCGCCGGAAAACAACAATATCTAGCGGTCTCCAACATCATCCACTCCCTCATCACCTCACAACTTCTCTTCCTTCCCCAGGCGCTGCGCTTTCCCATGCCCGTCACTCCTTCGTCCCAACAAAGAACGACCATTGACCGCCGAAAAACAACAATTTCCTACGGTCCCTTGCTTTATGTCTCCTCCATCATCCTTTTTCTGATGAAAAGAGACCCCTACGCCGCCTATGCCTGATCCCAACGGCTCCAAAATCTAAAAAAAGTGACGTTGATTTGTTCTGTAGCAGTAGCTCTCTATTTTCTAGTGAATATTTTGATTTCAAATTCATATTTTGAATTCGATTTTTGCCTATAAAAGGATGGTGTCTTCCCATCTGAAATGGAACCGAAGGAGATCCGAAAATCAGCCACGAACGATCTCAAAAACAACCCAACAATCATCCATCAGCATCGAGAAAAAATGATTGAAGAACTGCTAAAAGAGAGAAAAATCGCAACACTTCAGAACTTCTTTAAAGTTACGTTTGAAAATTATTTCTCTTCTTGTCTTTCTGTTTTTTATTTTTGAATTCGAGTTTGAGTAAGCTTGAAATTGGAATCTTGACGTCAACGCTCTAGTTTATTGCTCTACACAAGGTTAGCAACTTTCTTCTCTCCTTATCCTTAAATTCAAAATTAGGTGATGAATATAGGCGTTTCGTCCACCTTTTAATATAACAGGACCATTTTTTCCATATGAATAATATACTGTTGATATATTTTGACATCAATCCTGTCTTTTAAAATAAAAAATAGTGACCCCTTACATTTTTGTTTGTTAAGGATCACTTTCTGGTGCATTTGCATCATTTGAAAAGCATGTGGATGTGTTCTTGGATTTTTTACTAGACTATTATGTTGGTGACATTTTTTTGCTGATCTCTATTCTTGATTACTAGTTGTGCCCTTGCTAGACTGAACTTGTAAATGGCTAATTGTTTGGGATTTAAGAACCCACTTCTTCACATTATAATTTTACCATGATGCTGGAATAAGTCTTATTCAATCCCTTTTTTAGTTTTTTTTTTATTTGAATTCATAAACATTAGATTTTGCTATGTAATATCATTATTATTATAATTATAGTTTCTGACCATGAAGAGTGAAGCTATCTACCCAACATTAATATTTTAAGTCGTCTGTTTCCACACCTACGAACCTAGGATGATCAAGACATAATTATCTATCTATAAAATATGTCAAAACTTCATTTAGCTTACTGGCCATACTATATTGATCATTGATTTTTGACATGAAACCTAGTAATTTGTCATGATATAGGAATAACTAGTTTGTTAATCTGTGACTTTATCAGTGAGAATCATTTTTTGGAGTCTACCAAAGAGATGGTTAAGCTTTCTTCTTTGTTAAATGTAGTAATCTATTGAAAGGGCTCCGAGTTCATATTATACGCATAGTCATTATATCCTAAGATCCGTGATAATATTGGGGATTATTGGGTTAATATATGCGTTAATTGACTTAGAATAATTTGGCATTTGCAGTTCTAATTCGTTGTCTATGTCAAACCCTTCTTAGTCTTATAGCTAAAACAATGTCTTAAAGTATTGACATGCCTTGTTGACATTTGAACATAGTTAAACAAACATAAGTATAAAATGGAATGGAAGCCTATTTTGTCTGATGGTGTGATTCATCTTTTGTGTGCAAATTATCATTTTTCTATCGCCTAATAGTATTGTTCTTTCCTAACAAGCTTAATGGAAATATTGGTTATATCACATGTAGTTTGAGAAATCTTTTTATTTTAAGTTCACGACGCTTCTCTCTTAAATTTGATATTGTTGTTTGAATAGTTTCTAATCTTTTTTTTCTCGTTGTATGTTGCATGTACAACCGGAGGGCTGGAGTTTCTACTTTGGAACTCGTTATTAGCCTAAAGTATTAGGCCAACAACAATTAGGATCATCGCAACGCTTGGAGTCTCACAAATTAGGAGTCCAATATTTCTTAGACTTCCTCTTTTCGAGTCTTAATTATATTGTTTGGATATATTGGCTAACCTTTGCTTACAAGTTTTTGATATATTTCTTGGTTTATTTTGAAGTTTATTTACGTGAGCTAATATTATTTGTTTATGAATTTAGTTGAGACACCTTTAGAACAAATGATACAAAAGATATTTTCTTAAAAAATGGGTTAGCATTCTTACTTATAGCATTCTTTCAGGCCTTTTAAGTTGAAAAGAGAGGCTTATAGTTTTAAAAAAAAATTCCAAATGAAGTTTCAAAAGGGTGAAGTAATTTTCATTTAGGTACTTAAGTAGAAAAGATAAAACTCATGAGTTGAGACTTCCAAATGAATTTAGAGATACATAAAGGCTAAAATAATATTCATTTAGGCCTGCTCATCACTAAGGACCTCCAAATATTTTGAAACTAGTTTAAAGGCTAGAATAATTATATTTAGAAATTTACCTAAGGCTAAGATATTTATCTTTAGATATACATTTTTTAAGAAAAATAAGTAGGGAAGTATGCTTATATATTTAACAAAACAAATGTGACTATAGAATAAGTTCTAATAGTAGGCCTATTTTTTACTACCTCCTTCATAAAATATTTTGACTATTCTTACATTTTGGATCAAACATTGCTAAAAACATTTAATCTTGTAACACGCTATTTCAAATTTTAGATATGTCAACAGGTTCAAATACAAGGCACATACATATATATGTCATACATATAAAGGTATATACTCTATATTTTTTATCTTCTCTACATAACATTATTTATTTATTTTATAATTTATAAATGCCTACACTTAGATATACGTATTTTTTTACTACGTATAATTTGTCTTCAATTTTTCTATACATGTAAATAAATAATAAGTGTTCACATGTTTTAAACAACTTACATGTATATACTACACTTTACAATAAATATATTTAAGATCACAAGTTTTATATAATATTTTAACATTTAGTATCATTTATGATTTATTTTTTTATTTTTTTTAGAAAACCCCATTTTATATATTTTCTTTTAAATTACACATCACATATTACTAGATATTTACACCCAACTACTATCTTATTTCCTTTCACATCTGAATAAAGCGACAGTTTTTCATAAATTCAACATCTATATATTGATAGGATAAGTTTATTATGATACATCTATATTTTCAAACATATAAAAATGGTAGTATATTTTAAGAGCATTTATTTATTCTACTTATTTATTTTGCCATAAGATTAAACATACTACTATTAATTTTATTTAATAAACACATATATATGTCGTACCTTGTACTGTACATTTTTCTTAAATTAACTAATTAACTTATCATTTGATTTTTAAAGCAAATAAATAAACAAGTTTTCCTAATTATATTTTCCTAAATTGAGTTTAAGGACCGTCTTCGGATAGGCTTTGAAGGATGTTTAACACATTTCCCTCGAGTAACCAAAACTCTTACTCAGAATCTCACTAGTTTTGCAAATTAAAACAGAGTTTACATTTACATAAAAAAAATGGTTTTCCTAATATTTTCCTTAAAATTTAGGTGGCGACTCTAAAACAAACAAAACAATTTTTTCCCAAATCAGAGTGACAACCATATTATGTTGTGAACTGTTTCAGCCTGTTCGAAATAGGGTGCGACAATGACCTTCACAAGGATAATGCATGTACTGACTGAGACTGTAAGGTTGGGCACCAGATCGAAATGGGACCACCGGACCGGAACGAATCGGAACAGGACGATTTGACCGGGTTGTTGACCGGTACCGGGATGAACCGGACCGTAACTTCTGGGATGGAGGCTCAGTTCCGTCCCGTCCCACTATATACCGGGATAGAACCGGGACAGACCGAAATGGACTGGAACGGAACGGGATGGGATAAACGGGACGGCACATATAGTTATTTCAAATAATAATTATTTTTTGAGTTATTTTGAATTAAGAAAATATGAATGTTTTTTTTAATTTTTCTAAGTTATATTAGTTTATAGCATTTAAGGTTTAAGGTTTAAAATTTATAATAATTTTACTTAAGTTTATTTTAAAGATTTTTTTTTTAATTTTTATGTATATAAATTTGTAAGTTAAGTTTAATAAAGTTTTTTTAAAAAGTTTTTGAACTTATGTAGTTATGTTATAAGTTTTAAAGATTTGAATCTTTTGAAGTTTATAAGTTATTAAGATATACTTATAACTTGTAAGTTAAATAACTTAAGTTTGTAATTTTAAAAAATTAAATAAACAAAAAAGAAATGCAAATAAAAGTAAATAATGACAAAAATATTATTTTTTATTTTAATTAAAAATGATTTACCGAGATCGGACCGGTACCAAAACGGAACCGGAATGAACCGGGATGAACCGCTACCGGTATACCGGTACCAAATCATGATACCATTCCGTTTCGTGTACCGGTTCAATATATCCCATTCCGTCCCAAATACTACTGGACCGAAACGAACCAAAACGGTACCGGTACAAGCCGTTCCGATTCCCTGCCTTAACTGAGAGACTGGACAATAAAGGATAGATAAGGACGAGTACTGGTTAAAAAATTGAGCTTTTCGATGAGACGATGATAAATGGTCGGATTGGATAGAAGAGAACCACAATCAGCAGTCAATTTAACGGTAGGATCCAAAGGGGTGGACACGAAATGAGATTCAAGACAATCATAATCAAATAAAAGTTCTAGAGCAAATTTGCGTTGAGTGACAACCAAACCACCTGATTCATGAAGCAATTCCATCCCTAAAAAGAAATGGGCTTCTCCCAAATCCTTAATATGAAATTCTGAATTAAGAAAATGTTTCATAGCAGCAATCTCAAACAAGTGGTTTCCAGTGATCAAGATATCATCGACCTAAACTGCGATAATGATGGCAAGAGATCCAGTGAACTTGTAAAAAAGAAAGTAGTCATTGAGAGAACAACTAAAACCTCGTGTGCCAAGGGCAGAGGAAAGACGAGCATACTATTGATGAGAGGCATGTTTAAGGCCATACAAAGATTTACGAAGCCGACAAACATGAGATGGAGATGAAGCAAAAAGACCAGGAGGCAAACGAATGTATACTTCTTCATCCAAGTCCCCATAAAGAAATGCATTATTAACATCCAACTGATACAATTTCCAACCCTTCTTGATAGCAATGGCCAATAAACAACGGATAGTAGTCATTTTTACAACTAGAGAAAAAGTTTTCGTATAATGAATGCCCTCACGTTGAACATCACCTCTTATAACCAAACGTGCCTTTAATCTTTCAAGTGTACCATCTGACTTGAGCTTAACTTTGTATACCCATTTGCAGGGCAATGCAATTTTTCCAGGGGGCATAGGTACAGTGTCCCAAGTTTGGTTGGAATCAAGTGCTTTAAATTCAGCATCCATAGCAGACTGTCAACCAGGATGCATTGCGGCTTGAATATAAGAAATAGGTTCTTGAATTTGACAAACGGAAGTAACCAATTGTTGATTGGAGGTAGTTAAAGTAGAGAAAGAAGAAGAATAAAAAGGAAAAACAGGGGGATTAGGAGACATGACTGAAAATGCATTATGACAAAAGTAATCTAAAAGATACTTAGGTTGGTTGTGATCCCTTTGAGATCTGCTCAAGTCAGGAGCTGGTGCTGAGGATGACGCTTCACCTGTAGAATTAACAAAGTAGATGGAGAGGGTGAGGATGGTTCGATGGTATCTGGACAAGAACTTTGGGGAAATAAAGCAGGGGAACTAGGAGAAAAATTCGGTGAATGAGGAGAGATAGAAGAATGAGAAAGAGATGAAAAAATCATCGAAAGAGATACGGGAGCAGGATGTGTAAGAGAGAAAGGAGAAACAACACTAGGCTCAACAGAATTGAGATGAGGTACTGGAAATAAAGGAGGCATAGGTAATGGAGAAGCAAAAACAAAATGTGTTCAATAAATTTGACATCCCTCGAAAGGTGAATCTGACGAGTGAGTAAATTTAAGCCCTTATAACCCTTCTGTCTAAAAGGATATCCCAAAAAAACTCTAGGAAAAGCCCTAGCATCCAGTTTATCCCTTCCTCTAGCCAAAGTAGAAATGAAACATAAACAACCAAAACACTTGAGATGGGTGTAATCAGGTGTTGTGCCAAATAAAATTTGAAAAGGAGATTTGTGGTGTAAAATTTTCGAGGGAAACCTATTTATAAGATAAGTGGCAGTAAGTAAACAATTGCCCCAAAATTTCTCAGGTAGTTTGGGCTGGAAGAGTAATGCCCTGCTAATCTCAAGAAGATGTCTATGATTTTGCTCTACTACCTCATTTTATTGTGGAGTAGAGACATAAGTAGTTTGATGTAGAATCCCATAAGATGTAAAAAACTCCTTAGGACAGTTTCCTGAACCCAATTCATAGGCATTATCTGATCTAATCACTTTGATTTTTGTGGAGAATTGTCTCTCTATGAATGAAATGAAGGATTTCAAAGTTGGAAAAGCATTTGATTTGGTTGAGAGTAAATATGTCCAAGTACATCCAGAAAAGTCGTCAACAATTGTAAGAAAATATTTCTCTCCTTTGTAGGTTGGAACTTTGTAAGGCCCCCAAGTGTCGATATGTAAAAGTTAAAAACATCTTTTGGATTTAATCTTACTAATGAGAAAAGCTGGTTTAACTTGTCAATCCATTGGACATATTACACAATGAGGATCCCCTTTAGTGGTGAGCTTAGGCAAAATAGAGATATGTTTCATTGAATCAAAAGGCAAATGCCCCAATCTATAATGCCAAATTTGTACCATAGAACTCAAATTAGAAACAGAAAGAATTCATGACTTCATTGCAACTTGGATTCAAATACAAAGACTTAGACTCAGAATTCGAAACAGACTCAAACTACAAGACTTAGAAAAACTAGAAATAAAATTAAGAACTGGCTCAAGTGCCTTGGAATTAGAATTTGTTGGCTGCAAAATGTCATCCTTCAGCATGTATAGTCATGACTGTGCTTTACCAAAAATTAATCCTCTTCAACAAAGGGTCCTGTAGAAAGCATCCAGTCTTAGTAAAAAAACAAAATAATGTTATCATGTAAGCATAGTTGGCTAACTGAAAGAAAATTGTGTTTGAATGCAGGGATATATAAAACATCATGGAGTTCAAAATTATGTGAAATAAATATGTTGCATGTATAATTTACTTCAACCTTATGTGAATTAGGCAGACTTACTAGGACAGGTTGTGGAAACTTCTTAATGTTATACAAGATTGATTTATCAAAAGTCATGTGTTGTGTTGCACCAGTATCGATGATCCAAGAGTTAGAATGTGTAGAAGAAAAAAAAAGTGTAAACATGTAATGCAATGGGGTTACCAGCCAGGTTTTCACTAGCACTGGTTGCCGAGTTTAAAGCAGTTGGACTTCCTTTCTTTGCAGATTGGAACATAAGCATCAGCTGCTCAGATTGCTCCTTGGTAAAACCTTAAATACCTGAAAATTGATTTCCTCCATTGCCTATCTTGTTGACCTCTTCAGTGTGTACCACATTAGCCTGCTGAGGCAAATATGGTCCTTTTCTTAGTCTGTTATTGTTGAACTTGAAATGCTCAGGATAACCCACTAGTTTGTAGCATTGTTCCTTGAGGTGTCCTTTTTTTTTGCAATATTGACAATAAATGTCGTCCCTCTTATTTCCATTATACTGATTTCCTCCATTGTTTGCAGGGTAGTTTCTTGGTAGATCCCCTCTCTTTGCAGTAAAAGCAGAAGAGTCAATAGAAAATTGAGTTCCAGTGTGTACCTCTCTTTGGCTTTCCTCATGAAGTACGATAGACTATGCTTAGGGAGTTGTAGGCATAGGTTTCATCATCAAAATGTTTCCTCTTATCCCCGTATAAGCCTCATTCAAACCCATTAGAAATTGGATGAGTTTTTTTTTATCATTAAACATCTTCTGATTGTGACCCTTAGCATACATGTACAATCACAGTTGCAAATCATGAAAGTGTTCAGTTCCTTCAGTTGATCCCATATCTTCTTCAGTCATAAAATAAGCAGCAACATTGTTCGTCCCTTGGTGAATGATATTGAGCTCCCTTTGGATCTGAAACATCTTAGCACTATCAGCTTGCTCATATCTCACTTCCAATTCATTCCACAATTTCTTCTGCGGTTTGAGAGTACAAAACACTCTCTACAATTTCCTTGCTCGAGGAGTTAGCAATCAGGAAATGACCATGTCATTACATCTCATCCATTGAGCGAGCAGAGTTGGATCATTTTCTGGTATTTTGCAGGTTCCCTTGATGAAACCCACCTTGTTCTTGGCCGACAAGGCAATAAGAACACCTTTTTCCCAATTTCCATAATTAGAACCATCAAAGTTGTTTTATTTAAAATAATACTTTAGACTGGTTTAAGAGTCGCCACTTAATTTTAAAGTAAAATTAAGAAAAACTGATTTTTTCAAAAGATTTAAAACAGAAAATCTAATAAGAGTAATTAAGGGGGTTCGGGGTTTTTATTAGAGTTCTAGGGAGGGTTTTAAAGCATCTAGAACACCCGCTAATACGCAGTTATCTGACGATTAATTGTTTGGCTAAAATAATTTTAACTTAGCTTAGATTGCAAAACTGAACTATTTTATAGTTAGGACCATTTTAAGGAAGAAAATAGAAAAATATTGCAATATTATTTAAGTGAAGTATTTTGTAAACTTATTTATTTATTTACTTATTTCTTAAATCAAGTAAGAGACGAATAATTTAGTTAAGTGATTAATTCAGAGTAGGTGTTTTTTGGAGATTTGAAATTTTTAACTTTAAGATTAATAATAGATAATAACTAGTAAACAAACACAACAAAGAAATGAGGGAAAGAGATTTGGGCCCAAATCTAGTTTTCCTGTCCGCCTGGGCCAATATTTGGGCCCATTTCCGTTTTGGGTCGTTGGCCAATTTGAGTCATCTGCACCTGTCCTAAACTAACATAAAAAGAAATATATTTTTTGTCCTTGTCTAGTTCACCTAACCTAGACTCTAACAAGATAATAACAAGGGCTTCTGCCCAAAATAACAAAAATACAATTTTCGGAACTAAGAGTGGGCCTTTGGCCCAATCTTTTCAAATTCCTTATCTGCTTCATATCCTTTCAACTTTGGGACATGTTCGTCGATTTTTAGCTGACTCAGATAAAAAGAATTTGAGTCTTTGCGGCTCTCCCGAAATGCAAGAGAGAAGATAAGAGTTCATGGCGAACTCGGGCGGATTTCACATGCAAGAAAAATGAAATATTAACACATAATTCAGCCAAAATGAACAGAGGAAAAGAACGATAAGACAAAAAAAGAAGAAAAGAAAATACACATGTAACGATTTCCATAAATGAGCATACAATTCCAACTAGAGGATATTATAAAGATTTAAAAGGCTCCACAGGAAATCCCTGATTATCACTAATAAGCATAAACTAGACAAGACAATATAATACATTAAAAAAAAAAAAAACCAACGATACAAAATAACTGATTCCTAGATATTACAGAAAAGTAGGAATAATAAAACAAAGGTAGAGGGACCAAGGAGACGTTGCCAGTGAGCATATGGAAAATACGAATTGACCTAATGTTAAATGACAATTCTCAAACCATGGGGGCTAAAATAAAGAAACAAAGGTGAAATAGTATATTTTCTAAAGGACAAAAATCTCAAAACTAACAACTTCTTAACATAAAGCAACCAAACCAAGGTGAAATTTTTAGAGATGAATCCACACTTAAGTCACAAAACCACACACATTTGCAAAGAATTTAACTTGCATATGCTGACAAAAAAAAAATTATAGACAACACGGATTAGTTGATCATTAAGTAATATGTAACTACATGTGGTTCCAAATTTTAATTAGTAGGTGGGGGATTTTATGCTACCCACTAATCATGTATGATAATGTGTACTTACTAATGGAACAATGTATACAAAAACATAAAATTTGAAATTAGAATGTAAATAACAGTAAAACAAAATATCTTAAATGAATTGCTTAAAAAAGATATGATAGATAGGAAGGAATATTATCATGACTATCCTTGAAAGCCATAAGTCACAAACGCACACGCATGAACACTACCGTAGACACATCAAAACCAAATATGCGATGCACATTAACTAGTTCTAAGACTCCAACTTTATTTTTATTTTTTTTCTAAAAGGGAAATAACATTAACAACAGTAAGGAAAAGGAACTTCATACACCAATAGACAATGAGGGCATAAATATGAGTATTCAAGCAAATGGACTCGAAATGAAGGATAGAGAAATTACATTAAGATAAGCACATAGAAACAGTGACGTCATAAATTAGACGAGCAATAGTATCACAGACAGTCATGCTAGAAATTTCATCAACCTTGAACCCAAATGAATTTTAGATTATCCTAAGCCGACCAAGACATAAAATTAGCTATTCTCATAACAAGAAAAAATCACATCGAAGGAAAGGATATTATTCCAACAGTGTTTTGCTATTTAACATACAGCAGCCCACCATTCTCAATTCAAAAGAGATGAGGAAAAAGCAAAAGAATAAAGAAGAATGTACCTCTTATGAATTTGAGTCTTTGCGGCTCTCCCGAAATGCAAGAGAGAAGATAAGAGTTCATGGCGAACTCGGGCGGATTTCACATGCAAGAAAAATGAAATATTAACACATAATTCAGCCAAAATGAACAGAGGAAAAGAACAATAAGACAAAAAAGAAGAAAAGCAAATGCACATGTAACGATTCCCATAAATGAGCAAACAATTCCAACTAGAGGATATTATAAAGATTTAAAAGGCTCCACAGGAAATCCCACAGATTATCACTAATAAGCATAAACTAGACAAGACTATGTAATACATTAAAAAAAAGAAAACCAATGATACACAGTAACTGATTCCTAGATATTACAGAAAAGTAGGAATAATAAAACAAAGGTAGAGGGACCAAGGAGACGTCGCCCTTGAGCATTGGAAAATATGAATTGACCCAATGTTAAACGACAATTCTCAAACCATGGGGGCTAAAATAAAGAAACAAAGGTGAAATAGTATATTTTCTAAAGGGCAAAAATCTCAAAACTGACAACTTCTTAACAGAAAGCAACCAAACCAAGGTGAAATTTATTTAGAGATGAATCCACACTTAAGTCACAAATACACACACATTTGCAAAGAATTTAACATGCATATGCTGACAAAAAAAAATTATAGACATTACGGATTAGCTGATCATTAAGTAATATGTAACTACATGTGATTCCAAATTTTAATTAGTAGGTGGGAGATTTTATGCTACCCACTAATCATGTATGATAATGTGTACTTACTAGTGAAACAATTGGAATGTAAATAACAGTAAAACAAAATATCTTAAATGAATTGCTTAAAATAGATATGATAGATAGGAAGGAATATTATCATGACCAACTGTGAAAGCCATAAGTCACAAAAACACACTCATTAACACTACCGTAGACACATCGAAAGCAAATATGCGATGCACATTAACTAGTTCTAAGACTGACTTTTTTTTTCTGAAAGGGAAATAACATTCACAACAGTAAGGAAAAGGAACTTCATATACCAATAGACAATGAGGGCATAAATATGAGTATTCAAGCAAATGGACTTGAGATGAAGGATAGAGAAATTACTTTAAGATAAGCACATAGAAACAGTGACTTCATACATGAGACGAGCAATAGCATCACAGACAGACATGCTAGAAATTTCATCAACCTTGAACCGAAATGAGTTTTAGACTACCCTAAGCTGACCAAGACATAAAATTAGCTATTCTCAAAACAAGAAGAAATCACATCGAAGACAAGGATATTATTCCAACAGTGTTTCGCTATTTAACATACGGCAGCCCATCATTCTCAATTCGAAAGAGACGAGGAAAGAGCAAAAGAATAAAGGAGAATGTACCTCTTTTGAAGCAGCGAACTCGGACGAGATGAGCTAGGACGAGCAACGACTTTCTCCACATAAACACAAACAGCGAACAACAGATTCAAGAAAAATCTCAACCCAACTAAACTTAGAGAAAGCATTGGCGACGGAAAGAATAGAGGATCTTAGACTAGAATCAACTATCCTTCCTCCTTTCTTAATTTATTTAGTATGTATTTGTTTTCGTTCGTTACTGTGTTATCCTCTTTTTCGGATAAAATTTCCCAACTAAAAAATCTCTTCCCCTTTCCCACAGTAAACAGAAACAAATATATAGCAAGGAACTAGGGTTCGAAAATAGGGGGAGGAAGGTACGAAAATTTGGGTTCAAGGTCCATTCCCAAATTCAAAATTTGAAATCTTTTCCATTAAAGGGGAGACACCTTTTTTTCTGAAATTTCGACCTTTGCTGGAAGAGGAAAGGAGAGATGGACGAGCTCGATCGATCGACTCATCCTTGGAGTGCTACGTGGCAGGATCTTGCAACCACAAGGACGATTTTCGCGTGCTGGCAGATGTTGTATGACCTATTGGCGAGGCAAAAGGGAAACAAAGAAATTGGACGTCATGTAGCTTTCGTGAGTCATCGTGTATTATTTGCCATTGTCGCATTTGGACTGTTGTTGCTGTATTTTGACGTTGGAAGTTCTGGGTTTCTTTTTTGAGAACAGAAGAGTGGATGGGTCGGCTATTAGGAGAATTAGTATGGGCTGCTGGAATTGATTGGCTGCGAATAGAATTAAAAAGTGGGCCGAGTTGCGGGACTGATTGAAAGAAAACAAAAATGGGCTGATTTTAAGTATTGGACTGCTGAAAAATGCAAAACAAAGCCCCGAAATTGGTCCTTTAAAGGGTTGGAAATAAAATGAGCACAAGGCAACGATTGACATTATAACCAATTGAGGTTAAAATTTTAACCGGCTTGGAATTGGTTTGCGAATTCGGCCAAAAGCTCAACAAGATGAAATTATATAAATTAATTAAGGAGCTTCTTATTCTTAACAAAAATAAAATAACTAACTTAGTTATGAACCGATCGATAAGAAAATATAACCCTCACTTTAAACTAAACTAATTATAATAGAATATTTAAAATAAAGTCTTTTTGAGATGATTTTCAAAAATTTATGAAATATACCAACTATATCTATAAAACTATATGAAATATATTTACTATTTATAAGTCATGTAAGTCGACTAAGATCACTTAAAATGACTTTGAAAAATATTTGAATTTTTTATAAAATTAATTATTCCAGATTCTTTGAAATTAAAGAAACTCTAATTATTCCAGATTCTTTGAAATTAAAGAAACTCGTGAATTAATTCTTCTCGGGAAATGTCAAAATTGGGTGTCAACAACTGTCCCTCATTTTACTTGAGTTGATGCAAGAAATTCAAGAAAAATGAAATTGACTAATCCAATTTTGACTGACCACATCTTTATCTTTTGGAAAAGGGATTTGGTACAAACTTTAGGGATTATGGCCGAATCCCGAAAGTGGGTTTCTTACATATCTCAGGTTATATGAGAATTCAGGCCATTTATAGTTCGATACGCTTGATTTGACGCACAATTTGAAAGAATTCAAAGCTATCCCGATATCGAATTATGAAGAGACCGAAATGCTCAGAAATAAGATTTGAGAGTGAATGTTGGAATACAACCGAGATTTCCTCATTGATCCCACCTACATATCCCTCAAATCAAGGAATCAAGCTGCTTGTAATTCGACTCGATCGGTTGAAAAGGAATCTATTATGTGAGATAACATTTTGGTTTAGAAAAGCAACAAATAAGTCGAGTATGAAAAGGAGGTTTGTAACCTCTTAGCCATGAATGTGACGCGCTTCACACCCATAATTAATAACTTACGTGAACATAATTTTCAAAGCTCTTGGTGCAGCATCACTCAGATTGAAAAGATGCATCTGGTGGAAATTGAAAATTTTCGGATGCAAAACTCAAACCAGGAAACCTAAGGAAAACCCACATGCCTTCTGATAGGGGTGTGGTTTTATTATGGTGGAAGTCGCTCCTCTGCGCACGTCTTAAAAGTTTGGTACTCCTCTTTGGACTATGCCCCAGTTCGCTGCTAAGAAAAGGTTCCACATTGTGATGCATCCTTTTTTATATCGTCCGTACTTGTGGTTTGTTTTGAGAAAATATCTTTTCAGATGCTCTCGAAAAAGACTAAGATAAACTCATCAACATAAAAATGCAATTCAAATGGAGAGATAGTGTCTTTTACCGTGTCTCTCCTTGAATGTTTGACGTCAACTCCATCGGGTTTGACGTAAAGCAAATAAAGCTTGTGTCTCATATTTACAATATAATCTTCAATGTACTCTTCCTTTGATGTCAAAGTAATAAAATAGGCTGGTGTAATATGTTGACAGTTCTCTTGATGTCGTTGTTGACTGTTCTCTTGAAATATTCTTGCAAATGACAATAATGCGGTTGATGTTGATTTTTTCGCGATGCATGGTCTCCTTTTTGTGACGCATGAATCTTTCTCTTGTGATGTATGACTCTTTTCTCTTGCAATGCATGACTTTTCCGCGATGCATGATTCATTTCCCAGGATGCATAAATTTTTTCCCCACGATGTATGAATCTTCTTTTGCAATGCATGATTTCTTTTCCTTGCTATGCAGGATTTCCTTCTCTTGCTATGCATGACTTCCTTCTCTTGTGATGTATGACTTTTCTCTTGCTATGCATGAATCTTTCTCTTATGATGCATGATTTCTTTCTCTTGCAATACATGACTCATTTCTTGTGATGCATGAACCCTTTCTCGGGATGCATAAATCTCTTTCCCGCGATGCATGGATCTTTTCTCTTGTTATGCATGACTCTTTTCTCTTGCTATGCATGACTTTCTTCTCCCGTGATTCATGACTTTTTCCCTTGCTATGCATGATTTCTTTCTATTGCAGTGCATGATTTCTTTCCCTTGCTATCAGGATTTCCTTCTCTTGCTATACATGACTTCCTTCTCTTGTGATGTATGACTTCTTTCTCTTGCAACATATGATTTCCTTCCTTTGCAATGAATGATTTCTTTCTCTTGCAATGCATGATCTTCTTTTCTGATGATGTCATCCCTGGTATCGAACGAAGATAATGTCTCACCGGACAGCATAGGTGATCTTCTGGGTGGCGGTATCATCTCAATTGACAATATAATAAAAATGACCCTCGTAGTAGTGGTATCATCTCATTTGACAATACGATATAAATGACCATTCGGATAGTGGTATCGTCTCAATCGACAATACGATATGATTAAATCTTAGAATAGCGGCATCATCTCATTCGGCAATGCAATATAAATAACCTTCAGGGTAAGAATATTATCATATCTGATAACATAATGACGATGAACGTCTTCCTGGTATTTTTAGTTGATGGAAAACAATAAAGTGTCTTTTCTCGGGATTTTCATTTGTCCCATCTCTGAACATTGTTGTACGTTCATTATGGACTTTGCCTTGTTTGGAAATTGAATGAAATAATGTTATTCATATTCCAAAATCTTTGATATAAGCAGCATAAAATATTTCTTGCATCCACAGAAAAATTATCAATTTTGGGGAGCCCATCGCTCCTTTGACTTCTCCATATCCATTGAATGGAAGAACATGCCGATTTTGAGGCAAATCTATACACATGCATTCACAGAAAAATTGTTAGTTTAAAAATGAACTGATCTGTGTTGATCTCTTCGGTTGTCTGCTCCTTCTCTTGCTATCTCCGGTTGATTCCTCCGATCTCCCACCTCTTGACAGATAAGACAAAATATATTTATGCAAAATAATTTAAACAAGAAAGAAAAGTTTAAAAAAAATAGATTTTCAAAAAAGAAATATTTGGAAAGGTCTCTGCCAAGTGTCATGTCACGTCGAGCTTAATGAACGTCTTTGAGGTTGATCCCTCGAGGTCTATCTGATTACTTTCTGGGAAGTATTCAAAGTTGTTCTAAACTTCTGATGATCCTTATTGAAATTTTTGAGATCATCCTCAAAAATTTCTATCCCAGTTAACTGTCTTGGCGCATACCAAGCCGTCGATGATTAAATGATGAAATTTTTTATATCTTCTCAAAAATTGTGTCCCAGTTGCAAATCTCAATGTCGTTTTGGTCTTGACTTGTTGAAAAGTTCTTCTTCTCAAAAATTTTTTAGTCCCTCTCAAAAATTCTGTCCCAGTTCCTATTATAAGGAAAAATAGAAAACTTACTGGAGATATGACCATGCCGTTGTGGCGCCTACGTATCCTGTTAAGGCAGAAATCAGGTCAACGTAGTTCCCCTCTCAAGGATTAACAAAAATAAGAAAATTACAAAGAAACCGACCGAGGCCGATATAGGCCGCCTACGTATCTCATTTTTTAGAATTCAAGTCGAATATAGTTCAAATACAAAGAAATATTAAAAGGGGATAAAAGAGTGACCGAGGTTGACATAGGCGCCTACATATCTCATTCTTGAGAATTTAGGTTAGACGTAGTTCATTACAAATGGATAAAATTTTAAATAAAGTGATTACAAGCCAATAAAATGATTACAAGGGAATGATAGAAATACAAACTGAAACTTCACACATAGTATCTCTTGACAGTATCTGAGTTGATCGGTTTCGGCCATTCGGTGCAATCTATCTCCGACAGGACCAAGGCACCTCCAGATAACACTTTGCAAACTATGTAGGGTCCTTGCCAATTTGATGCAAATTTCCCTTTGTACTTATCCTGGTGAGGGAAAATGCGTTTCAGAACCAACTGGCCGATTTCGAATATTCTGGTTCTTACTTTCTTGTGGAAAGCACGAATCATTCTCTGTTGATACAGTTGACCATGACAAATAGCAACTATTCTCTTTGCATCAATCAATGTTAATTGATCAATCCGCTTGTGAACCCATTCAGCATCACCCAATTCAACTTCTTGGATGATTCTTAATAAAGGTATTTCAACTTCTGCAGGTACAACTGCTTCTGTTCCATATACTAACAAGTATGGAGTAGCTCCAACTGATGTTCTGACAATCGCCCGGTAACCCAACAAAGCATACGGCAGCATCTCATGCCATCCTCTGCGATTATCAATCATTTTCCTCAAAATCTTCTTTATGTTCTTGTTGGCAGCTTCTACGGCTCCATTCATTTGGGGACGATAGATAGTTGAGTTCCGGTGAGTAATCTTGAATTGTTCACATATTTCTCTCATAAAGTGACTGTTGAGGTTCGCTCCATTATCAGTAATGATAGATTATGGTACTCCAAACCTACATATCAGGTTGTTGCGAACAAAATCAGCTACAACTTTCTTAGTTACCGATTTGTACGAAGCAGCTTCTACACACTTGGTGAAGTAGTCAATGACTAACCAAAATGAAACTGTGTCCATTAGAGGCGACTAGCTCTATTAGACCAATGACATCCATGCCCCAAGCTAAAAATGGCCAAGGTAAACTCATAGTATTGAGTTTGTGAGGCGACACTCGAATCAAATCTCCATGCACTTCACATTTATGACATTTCTGCACAAACTTGCAACAATCATATTCCATAGTCATCCAAATATAGTCGGCTCGAAGGATCTTCCTCGCCAAAGTGAGCCCATTCATGTGAGTACCACATACTCCGGCATGTATCTGTTCCAGAAGCTTCACAGCTTCGGTAACATCAACGCATCTGAGAAGACCTAAATATGGAGTCCTCATATAAGGGATTTCCCCACTTGCAAAGAAATTGAGGGTCATACGGCGTATTGACTTCTTCTGGTTAAACGTTCCATTCTCAAGATAAGTCCCGGTCTCTAAATACTTCTTGATGTCAAAATACCAAGGCAAATCATCTGGTTCTACTTCAACATGTGAACAGTGGTTAGGTTGCTCTTTTACCTCTATATCCAAGGGATCAATATAACTTGTATATGGATGTTTAATCATTGAGGCAATGGTGGCAAGGGCATTGGCCAACTCATTTTGTGTCCTGGGAGTGTGTCTGAACTCGATCTTGCAAAATCTCTTACACAATTTCTGTTATATACCACACATACGGTGTGATCTTTGGGTTCTTCACGGCCCATTCTCCTTGAACTTAATGAATCAGTAAATCTGAGTCTCCAAAAACTAGTAACTCGTGAACATTCATATCAATGGGCATCCTCAGACCTAGGATGCAAGCTTCATACTCAGCCATGTTGTTTGTGCAGACAAATCGGGGTTAGCAGCCAAAGGATAATGTTGACCAGATTTTGACACTAAGACTGCTCTGATACCTTTCCCTTGATGATTCGCCGCTTCGTCAAAAAACACTCTCCAAACAGGGTACGCTTCAGAAATATCTTCACCCATAAATTAAACTTCCTCGTTGGGAAAATAAGTCTTGAGCGGTTTGTACTCCTCATCGACTGGATTCTCTGCAAGATGATCAGCTAAGGCTTGTGCCTTTAACGCATTCTGAGTCACATACACAATGTCAAACTCACTCAAAAGCATTTGTCATTTAGCCAACTTTCCGATCGGCATTGCTTTCTAGAAAATATACTTCAACGGGTCCATCCAAGAAATACGGTATGTGGTATAAGAAGACAAATAATATCTCAACTTTTGAGCGATCCAAGTCAAAGCACAACATGTTCTTTCTAAAAGAGTGTAACGAGCCTCATAAGGAGTGAACTTTTTGCTCAAACAATAAATGGCTCGCTCTTTTTTCCTAGTCTCATCATGTTGACCAAACACGCATCCCAATGCATTATCTGAGACCGACAAATATAGCAATAACGGAATCCCTTCTCGCGGAGGGACCAACACCGGTGGATTGGATAAAAAGTTCTTGATGGCATCAAAAGTAGTTTGACATTCTCCAGTCCACTTGGTCGAGACATCTTTTTTCAATAACGTAAAGATGCGCTCACACACCACGGTGGATTGAGCTATGAACTGGCTGATGTAGTTCAACCTTCCCAAAAAACTCATCACCTCTTTCTTGGTCTTCAGAGGAGGTAATTCTTGGATCGCCTTGATCTTGAAAGGGTCAAGCTCAATGCCCCTTCTGCTGACTATAAATCCCAACAACTTGCCAGCTGGCACTCCAAAAGCACATTTGGTGGGATTTAACTTCAAATTATATCGACGCAAGCGATCAAAGAATTTCCTCAAGTGAGTTAAGTGATCCCAACTCTCGCGGGACTTGATTATGACATCATCTACATACACCTCGATCTCCATGTGAATTATATCATGAAAGATGGTCGTCATAGCCCTCATGTAAGTAGCACCAACATTTTTTTGACCAATCGGCATCACCCGATAATGATATACGCCCCAACGTGTAATGAAAGCTGTCTTTTCTGCATCTTCTTCCTCCATCAGGATCTGGTGGTAACCCGCATAACAATCCACAAATGACTGCATCTCATGCTTAGCACAGTTATCAATGAGAATATGTATGTTAGATAATGGAAAATTATCTTTTGGGCTAGCTTTGTTGAGATCTCTGTAGTCAACACAAATTTTGATTTTTCTGTCTTTCTTGGCAACCGAAACAACATAAGCTAACCAAGTCGGATACTGCATCACTTCCACTACTTGGGACTCGATCTGCTTTGTAATCTCCTATTTGATCTTCAAACTCAACTCAAGGCTTGAACTTCTGAGTCTTTTGTTTTACTGGACTGAAATCTGGATTGATCGACAACTTGTGGGACACCATATTCGTACTCAGTCCTAGAATATCTTTATAAGACCAGGCAAATACATCAATATATTCCCTAAGCAAACGAACCAGGTCTCTTCTTTGAGCTTCAGTCAGATGGACACTAATTCTTACTTCCTTAACACATTCCTCATTCCCGAGATTCACAGTTTCAGTTTCTTCCAAATTCGGCTTGTGTTGATTCTCAAATTGTCAAAACTCCTCAGCAACATGTTCGGGTACCTCATTTTCTTCTTTAAATTCCTCACACTCATCATCACCTGCCTCACTTTATTCACTCGGTTCATGACATGACATTAGCAGGTTTTAAATTATTATTACTAGATGAGTGGGAAAGCAGGAGTGGTGTAGAGGTCCAGTTCTGTAATTGCTCATCAGGTTCTGCATCACAGATTCTTGATGTCCCAGCCTCTTCTTCGATGACCGCATCAATCTCCTCAAACAGGCCCCATATTCCTTCCCCGAGGCCATCATTGTTAATATGTTTTTGCACCGGGAATGACTGGTACATATGAGGAATTGGCCTGGCCAATGCTTGATCAACACTTTTGTTCTTCATCTCTGCTTCATC
The DNA here is from genome assembly GCA_029007595.1 of Solanum commersonii. Classification (NCBI taxonomy): domain Eukaryota; kingdom Viridiplantae; phylum Streptophyta; class Magnoliopsida; order Solanales; family Solanaceae; genus Solanum; species Solanum commersonii. The sequence continues at coordinate 2,742,541 of JAJTWQ010000011.1, forward strand.
AGCATTTGTGGGGACATGTCCCAAACCAAACTTTGCTCCTTTGGTGGGGATTTAAATAGGCTCGACAATTCCTTGAAAGTGTTTTCCCAATCCAAAACCTGGTTCGAAACCATTCTGGAGCATGACAGTAGCAATCATCTTGTATATGGCAGGCCTAAGAGGTTGTGGAGTCAAGTCATCACCGGTGGCATTTACCAGCTTCACCGTGTAAAAATCTCAACCTCGAGAGACATCATCAGCGATCGGTGCATACCCATTGGAATGGCTCCCTTCACCATAAATGACCAAATCCTGGTCCTTCCAAACAAACTTTATTAGTTGGTAAAGGGTAGACAGCACAGCCTCAGCCATGTGGATAAACGATCTTCCTAGAAGCAAATTGTACCTAGTGTTGATATCCAACACCTGGAACACCACGTTAAATTTTGCAGGACCCACCTGAATACAAGTTTAAATCACCCAATGTGTTTCTTTGCACTCCATCAAAATCTCTCACATTGACTTGGTTCTGGTGAAGCTTTCCCAAGTCGAATTTCAGCTGCCTCAGAGTCGAAAGTGGGAAAATATTAAGACCAGATTCATCATCCACCAAGACGCGATTTATTATCTTGACTCGACACATAGTGGTGACGTGCAGAGCTTTGTTGTGCATCCTGTCTTCAAAGGGTATCTCATCGTCACAAAAACTAATTCGGTGTCCTCGAATGAACTGGTTAATCATGGCTGCTCGATTATCGCTAGTGGTGCCCACGGGTATGTAAGTATCATCCAAAGCCTTCATCAGAGCTTGCCTATACAACTGTGAACTCAACAACAAAGCCATACAGAAATCTGAGTAGGTGTTTTCTCCAAATGCTTCACTATTGAATAATCTTTCGGCTGCATTTTTCTCCAAAACTCCTCGGCCTCAGCTTCACTGATCGGACTATTTGTTTGGTCCTTCTTGGATCTTATGCTTCAGATTGATACAGTCCTCGGTATCATGTCCAACACTGTTGGAGTGATACGCGCCCCTCTGATCAGGTCTGTAAAACTTTGAGCTACTGTCAATCGACTTAGGCCCTACTGGATGAATATATCATGCCGCAGTTAATCGCTCGACCAACTTTGTTCGACTTTCAATAAGCAGAGTGAAAATTCTAGCAGCTTTTTTCTCAAATCTAGGACGGGAGGGATCGTAATTGCCTTGTGAAGGAGGAGGCGTTTGGCGATAATTTGGAGTATTCGGACGGGGGGCTTGATATCTGGGATATAAGTTGGTTTGAATAATTTGGTTGTGGAGCTCGATAGTTCAAGAGGGTATTTTGATAAAATGGAGCTGGAGTTTGATACATTGGGGGAGGCGTTTGGAATTTGTCTTAACGTTGGCACAGTTGGGGGCGACATTTCGGTAGTGATGAGATAGAGTCTGGTAAACTGGAAGGGGAGTTTGGTAGATAGTAAGGGGAGTTTGGTAGCTAGGAGGGGAAGTATTTTGATAACTGAAAGGAGGGGTATTTTGGTAACTGGGAGAGGGGTATTCTGGTAATCAGCATATGCATAACAAGCCGGGTATGAACTTTGTGAAGGTCGAGAACGACCTTGGTATGATAAGAATTTCATTGGGGTCTTCTTCCTCCCATAAGAGATAGATAACACATCCTTTCTTTTCTTCTTCAACAAGCCCGAAGATCCGGGCGAAGCAGCAACACGGGAAATCTTCCCGGTTCTCAATCCATCTTCGATAGTCTCACCTACCTTGACTATCTCAGCAAATTTTACTCCAATGAGCAACATGATTCTATCATAATATTCGGGCTCTTACACCCGCACAAACACTTCGACAATTTCCTTTTCTGACATAAGAGGTCTAACTCTAGCTGACTCCTTTTTCAATCTATATGCAAATTCTCTATAACTTTCGGTCGACTTCTACTTCATCTTTTTCAAGGAGTAACGATCAGGAACGATCTCCAAATTATAAGCGAATCGTTCGATGAAGTCCTTAGCCAGAGCGTTCCAGCTAGACCACTGTCTCGTTTCATGAGATGTAAACCATTCTAGAGCTTCTCTACTCAGACTTCGGCTACAAAGTCGCATTAACAAAGCTTCGTCTCTCCCAACTCCCATGAGTTGGTCATAGTAGGCCCTCATGTGTGTCAAGGGGTTCCCCGTTCCTCCGAAGATGTCAAATTTTGGCACCTTAAACCCTTCTGGGAGGTCCAAATTCGGATGAATGTAGAGGTCTTCGTAACTCAACTCGGTGACCAAATGGATTTATCTGAACCAATACATAATTTTCTAATTTCCTCATTCATATCTATCTTGGCGGTCTCTTCCTTTGACCTCCACTCTATCTCCTTTTCCTTATAGTGGTCGAGCTTCGAATCATGGGCGTCATGCTCGTTGGGGACTGGTATTTGGAAAGTGGCTTTTTGCGGTAGTAATGGAGCAATAGAGGGACTCTGGTCATTTAAAGGTGCGTGATAGTTTTGGGGAAAAGTTTGGGAGCTGGTATACTGGTTTTGGAGAATGAGGGAAGTGTATGGGCTATTAGCATTTTGGCTATAAGGGGGTAGGCCAGTTTGGTGGTTTGCATTAGTGGGAGGGATTGGTGCTTGGAGATTGGTATTTTGAGGAGGGAGTGGTGTTTGATAAGAGGTTGAGGCGTAATGAGGGTTTTGGGTGGTAAGGTCAATGATGAAGGGATTACGAGCAGGACTTAAAGGCAGGTTTTGATCTTGTTCCACGTTAGGAGAGGGAATTTTAGCTGGAGGTCTTCCGTCTGGTTGAGCGTTGACAGCAAAAATCAGAGGAGGCAAATCTTGTTTTCTCTGCATCTCGACCCTCATCTCAGCAATTTGTTGCATCAACTTTAGGATCAGTTCATTCTTATCAGCAAGGGAGGGCTGAGCCACCACGACATCAGTAAAGCTGGTTTCTTCATTGCTATCACCCATTGTTGTTTTTCCTTTTTATGAACTTTGACTGGGGAAGGAATCTGTAAGACCTTTAGATCTAGTGAAATAAGGATGATCGGCCAGTGTATCAACACAGATCAGTTCTAACTACCTGTAGAAAAAACAACTCAAAGGTAAATCTATTAGTATTAGGTATGGGTGAATAACGCAAGATATCACATAGAAGGCATATAAACACATAAGAGTTGCTTCATTTGAGAACATGTTAACCCACGAATAATGGGGACTGATTTTTTGAACAAGCAGGAATTTGCTCGTTTTATTTTGACGCTAGCGACTCATGAAGGTTGAATTGCATCAAGCTAAGGTCTTCTTGCTGCATCTCTCAGCATCTGTTGATCCGAACTCAATGTTTCCTTATAGAATGAAGGGGAAAAAGAAAATTTTAAAAGATAGGGGGCGGGCCTTGAAAGGCTGCCTACGTATCTCCGAAGGAGAATTCAGGCCCTACGTAGTTCGAATACAAAGGAAAATTTCATTTTCATTCATTCATTTCTGGTGATTACAAGGAAAGTGAAAAACAGATAATAAAACTCCTAAAAGATAAATGGTGCCTTCACCGAAACTTCTTCCTCTGACAGCCGTATTAGCCATGGGGGACAAACTCAACTTGAATCTTTCCCATGTTGACGAGGGATTCCACGTCATAGCGAAACCTGAGGCACCTTCTAATGTTGTGATCTATGGCATCATGATAAGGGAAGGGTTTCCAGATCTCAATCCAACGAGATCGGTTGCTTCGTCATCCTTTCTAATAGAGGCCAAGACTCTTTTTCAAACTAATAGACTGTAGATATTCAGCAACGTTTTCTTGAAAGGCGTGAAGTAGTGACAATAAAACAAAGTGTGCTTAGTGACCGGCATACTAGGCTCCTGTTGGTCACAGATAAGGACGATGTTCTCACCCCACATATACAGGGTCTCCCCAACGTTGATCAGGTTGCGGATTGCTTCCTTAAGATCCACACATTCCTCTATAGTGTGTCCTCTTTGGTTCGGGTGGTAGGCACATGTCTTTTGAGAGCTTTCATGCCCAAAGCCAAAAGTGGTTCCTTCGATAGGCTTCAGCATACCTCACGCCTTAAGGTGCTCGTAAATGAGAGCACACAGCACAACTCTTACACCCACGCTATGTGTCTGCTCATAAGCTGGGAGAGTGATCTTTTTGTCTCCTACTTTCAGACGTCCCAGGAAGGGAGGCGAAAAGATGATTTCCTCATCAGCATCTTCTTTAGTAGCTCCAGGGTTAGTGTCTTTGGGACCGCTATTGGCTTATTGATTGAAAAAAGAGCATTTTCCACGTATCTTATAAAGCCTCATGGTTATGTCATTGTTAAAGACATCATGTTCCTTCCGCACAGTAACTGTCTTTTTACTTATAACATCGCATTTTGTCATCTTTGCTGCCAATTCCGCGTCTAGTGCCTCATTTGCTGCTCGTGCGACCGCGATGGCAAACTTCACTTCTATTATCCTTTCTCTGGTTTCTTGGATCTCTCGCCTGAGCCGCTGCAATTCCATCCTCAAATCCTCCTCAGTTAGCTCTATGTCATTACCCTTGCCTTTTTCCATCTTAGCAACAATTTCACCTTTCCTAAGATGATAAAATAATATTTTAGGATTTGGTAGTAGGATTTTATTTCTGCCTGAGAAACTTAAGACTCATGAAATTTTGGTTGAACATTTAGTAGTGACTTGTATTTGGTATTGGGAAAATTTTCGAAAAGGAGTGGGCTAAATATGTCCTCATTCAAAGCACCAATATCGCATAAACAGTTAAAACATATAAGTATATATCACGCGTCCTAAACAAGTAGGGGGCTAAAAATGTCCTCATTCAAAGCAACAATATCACATAAATAGTTAAAGCACATAAGCAGGGAAAGTAGGGAATAAACTAGTAGGGGGCCCTTTTGCGCCAAGGGTAGGCCTAGCGTATTTAAAAGATGTATGTGTAAAATTGAACCATTTTGTTACGCCAAAGCAAATTCTGCATATAATATGATGTTCACGAAGCAAAAATAAGCAGGGAAAGTAGGGAATAAACAAAAAAACACAAAGGAAAGGCCCACGCAGGGGTCATTTGAAAAGAGTACCAAAATACAAGAAAGGCAAGCCCACACAGGGGCAAATAACAATAAGTACATATAGCAAAACCCACGCAGGGGGAAATCCGCTAAGACGCTCTTGATGGCCCAACCTCTGATCTGCTCCTCTTGTTTTGTGCCATGAGATGCTAAAGCCTATATTGAATCATTAGCAAGTATCCTTCGCTTCGGCGGCCTTTCTCTTCCCAGTCTTTGAGACACATTCCACTTTTCTTATCTTCAATCCATAAGTTAAGCTCTCCCAAATCGCTTCTCAAGCTTTCTAATTCTTGAGTTACGCTCTCGAGGGCGTACTTATCCTCCTATTGCTTTCGGAGAAATTCCTCGTGCATTTTCTGGGCTTCTCTTCTTACCTCTCTTAGTTCTATCAAAACTTTGGACTCTTTGTCCTCTACACTGCGGTAAATGTTCGAAACTGAGAAGGAGATACCCTGTATATTGCGCTTCAACCAAGCTCTGCAAGTTTCATCGTACCCCGCATTAAATTGATCAATGGCAATGGTGTCCTTGTTCATTCGCACTGCTCTTTTCCATTCCCTCAACATCTCTGAAGCCTCAATCACTCTATCATCCCCGATGTCGAACACATAGATACGGTAGTATGCTTCTAGGGTGTAGTTTATCTTCTTCCGAACTACCTCAGGACCCGGATGGGTGCATATGGGCGAATACCTCGAATACCTGGCAGAGGAAGCACAAGTTGTCTATTTCCCCATACTATGGCATCTTTAGAGATGAAACGGTCAAACATCCACTGGATTTTTCTTCTCTCAACTCAGAAAAAATTTGAGCCCATCTTTCTCTGGTTCTTATTTTTCTAAGTCTGCCCAGAACAACATGTTATTCAAACTCTTAAGAGTATTATGCTCATCGAGGGTATGGAGTTCTTGAGTTCCGTGTCTCTTCACCAACTGACTCATTATCCACCATTAAAGGAGAAGGTTGCAACCCTGAAAGTAACGATGCCCTTCCTTGCATTTTCCCAAAGCACGATACATGTTGGAAAGGATGACAGGTGCGATAGGATAATACTTTACTTGTCATTGGTTCATATGTCTGTGGAATAGAGTGTGTGCAAGCATTATTACCCGGGTGTTGATACTGAGGCTCGGGCCGTTTAGGAAAACCATGGTGTCTAAAAGTGCGATAGTAAATGTCAAAGGTCTGATCTCGTCCCATTCTCTGAAAGTGACCCTAAAATCTTGGTTGTAATTCGTATAGAAACTCGCATGCCTGAATCTGACATAGAGATTCATAAAAGAAACGCTAGAACCCTCGACCCAGTAGGCGCAATCCTTTCTTAATACGAGCCAGTTTACAATATCCTCGAGGGTAGGCTTGTTAGGGATTAGGATGCTTTCTCATTTTCTCACTTTTCCTTCAAGCCATATACCGACTGTGTCTATTCCGACCCGAATTTCCTCAATTGTTGGGGTGATCTCCATGGTTCCAAATCGGAACACCATTTTCTCATTGTCCTAATAGCTTGTGAGGACTTCAATCAGTTCAGGCCACCCAACCATATTGATGAGTTCTGTTAGGGCTCATATATATTTGTTGAGGGGACTTTTGTGAACCACATTAAGGTCGTTATTCCATATCTTGAGCAAAACTGGGGCTTCTATTACCATGTCGAATTTAAGAAATCGATCTATACCTGCAAAATAAAGCACGGTTAAGATTCCCTCCCCTAAATAGGAAACAATCAGGTTTCCCCACATACATTTTTCAAATGTCAAATAATATGATATGTCGTTAGGTCGTGGACCATGGACATGATTTTTGGCGGTTTGACTAATAGACTTAATACGCATTGGGTATTAAGCCTTCTTAGGCTAACGCTTAAATTTGGATTTGGTTTTCGCTTTACTCTCGATTGACTAGAATTGGTTGAGGAATGACAGCTACCCGAGTCAAACAAACAACGGAGTAAAGTCTAATAAATAACGTTGGATAACCACAAGCCAACTTTTCGTTTATCACTTTCGAAGAATTTCAACTTGTGTTTTTTCTGAAGGACAGCTGTGGTAAGCCACGTAATCGCTTTTTTTCTAATGCAATCTATTTGCCGTTTTGCGGAATCGGGTGCCCTGAATGCCACAGTTCAATATATAGGATAAATAAAACAAGTAGGCAGTTAAAACACGTAGCCAAATAACTTAATCTTAAGGTTAGAACCATACAAATTTCCAACAGAGTCGTCATTCTTTTTTATTTAAAATAATACTTTAGACTGGTTTTAAGAGGCGCCACTTAATTTTAAAGTAAAATTAAGAAAAATTGATTTTTTCAAAAGATTAAAAATAGAAAATCTAATAAAAATAATTAAGGGGGTTCGGGGTTCTTATTAATGTTCTAGGGAGGGTTTTAAAGCATCTAGAACACCTGCCAATACGCGGTTATCCGACGATTAACTGTTTGGCTAAAATAATTTTAACTTAGATTAGATTGCAAAACTGAACTATTTTATAGTTAGGGTTAGTTTAAAGGAGAAAATAGAAAAATATTGCAATATTATTTAAGTGAAGTATTTTGTAACTTATTTATTTATTTACTTATTTCTTATATCAAGTAAGAGACGAATAATTTAGTTAAGTGATTAATTTAGAATAGGTGTCTTTTGGGGATTTGAAATTTTTAACTCTAAGATTAATAACAAATAATAACGAGTAAACAAACACAACAAAGAAATGAGGGAAAGAGATTTGGCCCAAATATGGTTTTCATGTCCGTCTGGGTCAGTATTTGGGCTCATTTCCATTTTGGGCCAAAAGGTCATTTGAGTAATATGCACCTGTCCTAAACTAACATAAAAAGAAATATATTTTTTGTCCTTGTCTACTTCACCTGTCCTAGATTCTAACAACATAAAAAAAAGGGTTAATGCCCAAAATAACAAAAATACAATTTCCGAAACTAAGAGTATTTCCGATCTGCTTCATACCCTTTCAACTTTGGGACCTGTTCGGTAATTTTTAGCGAACTCGAATAAAAAGAATTTGAGTCTTTGCGGCTCTCCCAAAATACAAGAGAGAAGATAAGAGTTCATGGCGAATTCGAGCGGATTTCACATGCAAGAAAAATGAAATATTAACACATAATTCAGCCAAAATGAACAGAGGAAAAGAACGATAAGACAAAAAAAGAAGAAAAGAAAATACACATGTAACGATTTCCATAAATGAGCATACAATTCCAACTAGAGGATATTATAAAGATTTAAAAGGCTCCACAGGAAATCCCACAGATTATCACTAATAAGCATAAACTAGACAAGACTATATAATACATTAAAAAAAAAAAAAACCAACGATACAAAATAACTGATTCCTAGATATTACAGAAAAGTAGGAATAATAAAACAAAGGTAGAGGGACCAAGAAGACGTTGCCAGTGAGCATATGGAAAATACGAATTGACCTAATGTTAAATGACAATTCTCAAACCATGGGGGCTAAAATAAAGAAACAAAGGTGAAATAGTATATTTTCTAAAGGACAAAAATCTCAAAACTAACAACTTCTTAACATAAAGCAACCAAACCAAGGTGAAATTTTTTAGAGATGAATCCACACTTAAGTCACAAAACCACACACATTTGCAAAGAATTTAACTTGCATATGCTGACAAAAAAAAAATTATAGACAACACGGATTAGTTGATCATTAAGTAATATGTAACTACATGTGGTTCCAAATTTTAATTAGTAGGTGGGGGATTTTATGCTACCCACTAATCATGTATGATAATGTGTACTTACTAATGGAACAATGTATACAAAAACATAAAATTTGAAATTAGAATGTAAATAACAGTAAAACAAAATATCTTAAATGAATTGCTTAAAAAAGATATGATAGATAGGAAGGAATATTATCATGACTATCCTTGAAAGCCATAAGTCACAAACGCACACGCATGAACACTACCGTAGACACATCAAAACCAAATATGCGATGCACATTAACTAGTTCTAAGACTCCAACTTTATTTTTATTTTTTTCTAAAAGGGAAATAACATTAACAACAGTAAGGAAAAGGAACTTCATACACCAATAGACAATGAGGGCATAAATATGAGTATTCGAGCAAATGGACTCGAAATGAAGGATAGAGAAATTACATTAAGATAAGCACATAGAAACAGTGACGTCATAAATTAGACGAGCAATAGTATCACAGACAGTCATGCTAGAAATTTCATCAACCTTGAACCCAAATGAATTTTAGATTATCCTAAGCCGACCAAGACATAAAATTAGCTATTCTCATAACAAGAAAAAATCACATCGAAGGAAAGGATATTATTCCAACAGTGTTTTGCTATTTAACATACAGCAGCCCACCATTCTCAATTCAAAAGAGACGAGGAAAAAGCAAAAGAATAAAGAAGAATGTACCTCTTATGAAGCAGCAAACTCGGACGGGACGAACTTGGACGAGCAACGGCTTTCTCCATATAAACACAAACAACGAACAAAAGATTTGATAAAAATATCGACCCAACTAAACTTAGAGGAAGCGTTGGCGACGGTAAGAATAGAGGAATTTGACTAGAATTAACTATCCTTCCTCCTTTATTAGTTTATTTAGTATGTATTTGTTATCGTTCGTTACTGTGCTATCCTCTTTCTTGGATAAAATTTCCCAACTAAAAATTCTATCCCTTTTTCCCACAGTGAACAGAAACAAATATATAGCAAGGAACTAGGGTTCGAAAATGGGGGGAGGAAGGTACGAAAATTCGAGTTCAAGGTCCATTCCCAAATTCAAAATTTTAAATCTTTTCCACTTTTTTTTTGAAATTTTGACCATTGTTGTAAGAGGAAAGGAGAGATGAACGAGCTCGATCGATCGACTCGTCCTTGGAGTGCTACGTGGCAGGATCTTGCGACCACAAGGACGATTTTCGCTTGCTGGCAGATGTTGTACGACCAACTGGCGAGGCAAAAGGGAAACGATGAAATTGGATGCCATGTAGCTTCCGTGAATCGCCGTGTATTCTTTGCCATTATCGCGTTTGGGCTGCTGTTGCTATATTTTGACACTGGAAGTTCTGGGTTTCTTTTGAGAAAAGAAAAGTGGACGGGTCGGGTATTAGGAGAATTAGTATGGGCTGCTGGAATTGATTGGCTGGGAATTGGATTAAAAAGTGGGTCGAGTTGCTGGGACTGATTGAAAGAGAATAAAAATGGGCTGATTTTAAGTGTTGGGCTGCTGAAAAATGCAAACTAAAGGCCCAAAATTGGTCCTTTAAAGGGTTGGAAATAAAATGAGGACAAGGCTACCATTGACATTATAACCAATTAAGGTTAAAATTTTAACCGGCTTGAAATTGATTTGCAAATTCGGCCAAAAGCTCAACCAGATGAAATTATATATATTAATTAAAGAGCATCTTAATCTTAACAAAAATAAAATAACTAACTTAGTTATGAACCGATCGATAAGAAAATATAACCCTCACTTTAAACTAAACTAATTTTAATAGAATATTTAAAATAAAGTCTTTCTGAGATGATTTTCAAATATTTATGAAATATACCAATTATATCTATAAAACTATATGAAACATATTTACTATTTATAAGTCATGTAAGTCGACTAAGATCACTTAAAATGACTTTGAAAAATATTAGAATTTTTTATAAAATTAATTACTCCAAATCGTTTGAAATTAAAGAAGTTCGTGAATTAATTCTTTTCGCGGAGGATCAAAATCGGGTGTCAACAAAAGTTAAAGCTGGTCAAATTTATTCCAGGTGAATCAGAGTGATTCATAAAGCATGGATGATAGTTATCAATCTAAGTGGCAATATTCTCAGAAGTGGATTTAGCAGCTTCAATACCCATCGTTTACTGGATAAAAATTTCAGAGAAAGAAGAAGAAGAATTGCAAAGATTGTTTCCTCAAATATGTTGCTCTGATACTATGAAGGAATAAAAAAGAATTGACAAAATTTTCTCTATGTATTTCTCTATTCTGTACCACGTATATATACAAGCAGAATGAACATTCTAGCTAACCTATTGTGCACCTAAATGGGCGCAAATACAAGTCATCTAATATAACTAACTCTAACAAACTACAAAAGAAAATGTAACATTTCGCACCTAGAAATGACTATAAAGAGTTTAAAATATGAAAATATTGATTTTTAGAAAGTATAAGGAAATCTGAAAAAATTGTAAGTTAAAGTTGGGTTTTTGGTCAACTTCAGACGGCCATAACTACTATATCAGGATTAGTTAAGTGTAGTTCCAGATATGGTTAGGAAGATATTGGAATGATCTTTCCAACGCCGAATTCGTATGAGCAAGTTATTCCCTTTGGAAGTTGGGCTGTTGGATTAAGGAAAATGTCCAATCCAGAAATATAAGGGGTATTTTAGTCTTTTCACTTCCCTATTATTTTAATCCGATTTTAGGAGTTTAATATGGTGCAATTTAGAACTTAGTCAATCTTAGAACTTAGGATTTCACGCTAGGGCTAAAGAAAAAGGAGAAGAGAAAAAAAGAAGGGGAAAAGTGCAAATTCATCAAGATCGATCAAGGAACTTGTTGTTTCGCCAAGGATTTACTTTATCAGATATGTGAGACTCTCATAACGTTGGGATCGTTCTCCCACGTGCCAAGCATATTTATTTCAGTTTGTATTAGTCCTAAAAGCATTTGAATATTGATGATCTTGATACCTACTCTTGAGTTCATAGATTGTTCTTGAATTTGACTGATTTGGGAAGTTCCTGAGTTCGTTACGTCGCGTTATAGGGGCGTTTTGAGTTAGGTTCTTAGGTACATTGTTGGGCCTGAGTTCGTTACGTCGCGTTATAGGGGCGTTTTGAGTTAGGTTCTTAGGTACATTGTTGGGCATATGTATCTAAAAGTAAATTGAGAAAAAGAATCGAGTTTGGGTGAATTGGGGATGGAAAATGAAAAAGAAATTTCGTCATACGAAATTAGAGGATGGACACGCGTTGCGTGCCTAGTGCCTAGATTTGAACATCTCAGCTTCACGTAACGGAGTTAACACGAGGTGTTCTGCCTCAAAAGAAGTTTTTGGAACCAAAATTTAATTATGCCTCGCGTCGCGGACCCACCTTCAAATCTTGAGTTTCGGTCTTTTCTCACATTTAGCTATCTGAAATCATTCCTAAACAACATGAGATCTTTCCAGTCATAAATCTTAATCCTTGAATCCATAATTAAATTGAAGGATCAGTTAAGAGTCAAGTCAAGAGCAGCTAAGGTCAAAGTCAAGAGAAGTCGGGAGTCAAGTTAAGATAAGTTCTTAAAGTTTACAAAAGTCTTTCACAAATGTTTTAACTTTGTTCAAAGACTTAAGTTTGAGTTCAGTAAAAAGTAAAGTTGAAGTTCTTTTCTTCAAAGAAGTATATGGGGACTATGTATTCCCAAAGAGATTTAAAAATGTTTTCACATTTTAAATAAGAGTGGAAACTGAGATTTCCAAAGAGCCTTCGGGCTAGTTTTCAGAAAAGAGCAATAGCTATCTAAATGAAGCAAAAATGGAAACTGAGATTTCCAAGATAGCCTTTGAGCTAAGTTTTTGAGCAATTATCTCAAATCACAGAAAGAAGTATGTTTTTAAAACATAAAGAGCTAGTATATTTTGGGAGTAGTATTGAGCACCGATATTGGGAAGAGTTCAGATAACTCACAGCCCCCATAAACCATGTAGCCACCATGGGTAGAAAAGGCTCATACTTTTTAGATGAACCATTTTCACAATAGACTAGTGGATCCACTTAGTAGTTCAGGTCCTATACCTTTGGCCGGGTATAGGATGTGCTGGCAGCATGAGGTAGATCGTTGTATCATCACTATAGCTCTTATGTGATGGTTGTCGGTTAGAGAAACTCCCATAAAAGTTATTGTATATATATATATATATATATATCAGTTTATGGTATTTTTACATACATCTCAGAATTATATGTATCTTTGCATACACACAGAGTTGTCATCATGTTTTTGAACAACTTTTCTTTATATTGCACTTGTTTTAACTTGCTTTATATTGAAATGAGTTCAGTTAAGTATTCATGAGTTGAGAAGAGCCAAGGTAAGTGTTTCTTTCAGATTTTCTTTCCAGCCTATGTTGTTTTAGCATTCCAACTTGCATACTCGCACATTCAATGTATTGATGTCAGTTGTCCTGCATCGTCTTATGATGCAGACACAGGTAACTAGGATCGACATTCCAACGCACCATTGATCCAGTGAGCAGTTTAGAGTTTGTTGGTGAGCCTCCTTGCATTCCGGAGGATCCATTTCATTGTTTCCTAGTTTAGTTCATTAGGATGTTGTGGGTTTGTCCAAATATCCATCTCAGTTGTTATTAGAGGCTTCATAAACAGTCAGATGTTAGTTCTTTAGTCTTTTCATTGTCATTATTCCATGTTGAGACTTGAGTTTGCCTTAATGGCCAGTGGAATGTTCCTTTATAACATTCCAGTTTATTATATGAACTTATCTTTGTTGAGTTTAAGTCTTCCGCTGAGTTAAGTAAGTCAGGCCAAGGGTTCGCTTGGGGCCAACAATGGTCTTCGAGTGTCAGTCTCACCCAGGGTGTAGTCTCGAGGCGTGACAGAAAATATATACATAATAATTGTTGTACACATGTCTTTTCCTACAATTATCCTTCTTTGATCAGCTCACACATTTGGCATGCTAAGATCTACTTGATCAAATAAACGTGGCACAATCTTGAACAATGACAAAATGAAGAATGAAGAAATCAATCATCTGAATATTTCATATTCCCAATTAAGTGAGTTCATCAGATGAGCTTGAGATGTCACCGGATTCTCCATTTTTTCTGGTAACATGTCCCCACTTTTATTATCCTACGTGACACATACAAAACACAATGTGTATATATTTTTATTACTATTAAAAATCTATTCTCTATTTAATATTCTACCTAACCCAAGTATTAAAACCCAACCCACCAAATTGTGAAGTTCCATTAAACCTAACTTTTTGTACCGCTTCTCCCGCATCACTTTACACATCAAAGCATCGATTCAAAATATATATTTGTTTATAATATTCAACAAAAACTTATAACTTGTTTAAGTTATGCTAATTAACATTAAAATATTCTATGTTCAAATGCTCGTATTAACACTAAATTAGACACAAACATTTCCTTGAAGATTGAGCTTTCTAACTCCAATAATAAGATTGCAAGTTCAAATCAATAAAGGAAGAAAATAGAAAATTCTTAGGGAGGGAGTTAAAAATGAATAATTAATTTTAATGATTTTAAAAGAATGTATTTGAAAATTCTATAAGAGAATAACTTATAAAATTACAAGTATTTAACAAAAAATTCAAATTTAGATAAAACAAAAACATATACTATATACCAATTTATTTCTGAACAAAACTAACATACACCAAAATATGTCTTGTGTAATATGCATTTGCAAGTCTTTAATAAGTGAAAGTAATTAGCTTTTTTATGAAAGTTCAAACGAATCGTGCCATTATTTACAACATGATAAATGATGAAAGAAGTTGTATGACTCTATTTTATGTTTTGTATATAGTAAATATCAAGAAAACAATTTGATATGGTAAGCAAAAAGAAGCTTCAAGCTAATTTGCATGTTTGATGAGACACTTTACTTCCTCAAACAATGAGAACCAAAAGCCATTTAAAAATATCAAACTGATATAGATTGTACATTGCAATTATTAGATTTATTAGCTTGATCATCATATATGTTATATGTTTTTGCCTTCTTTAATTTCTTGCATGTTGATAAAAATATAGGATCTTAAATGCATCAAGATACATTATATTTGTTTTTACGTCTTGATAAAACCATAGGATCTTATATTATATTTACGTGAAAGAGCTGGTAGTTCCTATCCTATACAGTTTTGCCATCATCGAGAAAGTTAGCAAGATAAAACAAACGCATTTTCCCCAAGAAACTTAGGAGCATGTCTGAAGAAAGATACAATTGCAAGGAAAAATGTGCCAATTCTATAAGTGCTTTTCAAACACCTCTATTGTGCAGCAACGCTATTAGAAACTATTTGACTACAAGTCATAATTAGAAACAATGAGCTAGCTTAAGATGTACTCATCATATCTTCTAAAAAACTTCTTATCTTCACAAATTAAAGAGCCAAAGTAGTCAAAAATTTAATTAAACACTCATAACGATGTACGTTAATTTAAAGAACAGAGTCGTCTTTCTAGGTAAATAAAAAAAAAGGCAAAAAGATAAAGATTTAGTGCAAAGTTTTAAACTTTCAAGCAAACAAATTGAATTCTTACAATAATTTGTAGGTAGAGGAAAAACTTTATAGTAGCAACAACAAAGATTTAAATCAAACCAATTCTTACAAGGATGAAACAACTTATCAACATTAAGTACTTTTTTTGAGAACTCTTCTTTTTCCTGCAAATTCTCCGTTCGGCATAAGCATATACAACCCAGAAATTCTCCTAAGCTTATTAACCTCTTTGGTCGTTACGCCAATAGAAAATTTTGTCGAAAATCTATGAGATTTTAGCAGCGAATCCTATCCGGAAAGAAGAATATTTGGTTCTTCGAAAATACAAAAACAATGGAAAATCAAATTAAAGAAAATACCATAAAAAATATACTCATTTTCTAATATGAAACCGTCTCCATGTATGAGAAAAGACATTAATTCGTCCCCATTGTTATTCAGACACAGATAAATAAAGAACCGACAATAATTACAGTAGGAAAAAATAGATGAAAGAGACGACGAAGAGAAGAAAATTCTCAAACATAATAATACTAATGAGATACTATTACATCTAAAAGCCAAGAATTAAAGCTTATCCAAATTCGGAGAAGACAACAAACATGAAAGCAAGAGCGAAATTGTAGATGTTTTTCAGTTGTAGGTGCAAATGAATGAATGATACAAACTATAGTGAGGTTGATGCAGTGGCTTTCTATTCTAGATGTTCTGTTTTCCATGGAATTTGAGGAGTTTGCACAGACGAAATTGTAGACTCTGTTTTACGGACACGTAAGTGAACCAGAGAATTGTAAAAGTCAAAACTAACCTTATAAATAAATTAAATGACATGAAGCAGTCATGTTGATACCAACTCCTACTCACTCTTCTAATATAGAAGAAAAGAAATCTTCATCTTAGATTGTAGAAAAGAAGATTGCGTTGATTAATTGCATATTCAAGCATTGAATTTTTATTTTTATTTTTAAATGTTTAGGTTATATTGTTATCGTTATGAAATTATAATGCTATAGAAAATCAATAAGTAAATTTCTCAAATCAATGTAATTAGTTACTTTGTCGCATTAATTACTCGCATCAGTTAAAAAATTAAGCAATTAATGACAACACCCAAAATTGTATCTTTAATATAATTTTTCCACAATTTCGTTTAAAAAATAGCGGTATTATGTAAACAATAAAAATATCACTGAAGTCGAAATATATATACACCTATACTATAGCCTTTTATGAAACTTCCTCTACGAATAATATCAATCGCCGAGTCTACTAGACTTCTTTTTATCCGATGCATTATGTGTTGGGCCTGAAAAAAGTGGGCCTATAACTCCATATCAGATACAACAGGTTTATGAGCAAGGGAAGTAGGCCTGCAGCCCAAACTGATTTACAGAATCTAGCAAATCCCGAAAATGAAAGGAGTTGGGTGGGCCTCTAGGCCCAATCTCCCACTATCAAATCTGGTACAGCGTGCTAGATGTAGTGTACTTGGAAAAAATTCATAAATAGCTAAGATGAGAAACATAATAGGCCTCCTTAATTAGATTTTGTCTATTTACATAGTATAACTATAGTTTGAATGATTAAATGGGTTCTCGTTTGTATATTTCGCTTCCTTTTTTTTTACTGATTATAGTAATCAAATCAATTATTGATTTGTTTTAATTGATGCAACAGTTTCAGGCTTTTCTTTTCTTTTTTAAAAGGAAAATATCCCTTAAATCATGATTATTAAATCTAATTAGAATTTCTTACCTAATATGACTTCTTCTACTTGATGAAAAGCGAAGACTCATTCTATTCATGATATTGCAAATTCTTCCGAATTAAGAAAAATAATTCCATTGATTAATTTCTTTCTTATATATCTAAAGATAAACAATACATTGTATTCATTACGAATTTCTATGTTTCTGACTACAATTGTATTTGACATGTTTGTTAGTTAATTGGTGTTTTATTTCAGTTTCTAATAAGTTCAATATGATACGAAAATGGTTCATACATAAATGAATAGTTATTTGTATATAATAATTGCATATGTATATAAATAATTGATGTTTACATAAGTAATTTGTAGTTGAAGTATATACGTTTGTATAAACAAAAAAATGTATATCCGTTTGTATATGTGTGTTAAATGGTAAATCATAAGGGAAATATTCAAAACATTTAAATACCCCTTTACTAATTTTCCTATACATTTTCATTAAATTTTGTGTCATGGAATAGAAGATAACTAGCTAACAAGACAAACAAAATCACCCCACATGGTCAAATATCCGCCTTCTCTCCATCATATCCTCTCTTTATGACCTTTGGCGCGACATATGCTGAAGTTCCACACGTCGTGTGGAGGAGGCCATCTAGTCTTTTCGTATCGAGAAGAGCACTCAGCCCAAGGTTTTCGATTTCATCCATGAGTATATTTTCGGGTTTCAGGTCTCTATAATATACACCTTGACTATGACAAAAATCAACAGTTGCGATTAATTGTTGAAAGTATTTTCGTGCTGCTGATTCCGTTTAGCAACCTTTTTGAATAATTCACCACCTCTAAAATATTCCATTGCAAAATATTTTTTTTGTTTTGCTAGCTGTTACTTCATAAAGTTCAACAATATTTGGATCCCTTTTATAAAACTTTCTCTACAAATAATGACAACCACTTTTTATCCGATGCATTATGTGTTGGCCCTCGTTAGACAAAGCGACTAGAAAAGGAGTGGGCCTATAACTCCATATCAGCAACAACAGGTTTATGAGCAAAGGAAGTGGGCCGGAAGCCCAAACTGATTTACAGGCAAACATGAAAGGAATGTATTTTTTATGGAAAAATTACAGAAATATCACATTTTAATTTACTTATTATAGCAACAACAGGTTTATGAGCAAAGGAAGTGGGCCGGAAGCCCAAACTGATTTACAGGCAAACATGAAAGGAATTCATTTTTTATGGAAAAATTACAAAAATCTCACATTTTAGTTTACTTATTACCATTATCCCCTATAAGTTTTACAAATCTCCAAAATCCCTCATTTTCGCGCATCAGATTAGTGTATCATGTATAAAATATACATCAAATTAGTATATCATGTATAAAATGTAATGTATCTTACTTGACAATTAATGTATCTCGCGCATTAGATTAATGTATTAGCACTTATATTATTATATCCGTTTGAGAGATTTCTGTAATTATAAACTTTTAAGAGATAAATTGTAATTTTATCTTAAAAGTATGTGATTTCTGTAATTTGCCCTTTTTTTATCTCAAAAAAAAGAAGATAAAAATAACATTTTTTTAAAAAAAAAAACATATTTCTTTTTTCCCCTTCAAACCCAATAGCCACATTTTCTCGGAGTAATTTTGGTATTGCACGTTTTATTCTAATAACCTCCCGTCTTTTTTTTATTTCCTGCTCCTTTGTTTTATTATTTTTGTCAACATTGATAATTCTTTATTTTTATTTTTTTCTTTCTCAACCTATAATATTTCAAGAAAAAAGTTTACTAGCACAGAAAAATATTTCGTTGATTCTCACTTAGATTTAAATATCATATAATTTAATAATTGAATATAAAAATATAACATGAAATTAATGAATATCAAAATTTGTAGGGAATATCTTGGTCTTACCAAATTTGAAGATTAGTTTTCTAAAATTGGTTGATTTAACTATGGTTATAACATTTATTTTTGTAAGAGCAATTCACTTTTCCTCTACCGTCTGCACAATAACAAATCAAAGTATGTACGTGTTTGTTTCAAATTATAAACAAGATTTCTTTTTCAAAAGTCTTTCATTAACCTTTATGTTCGAAATTTGTATATCTTATTAATTGCTTCTATATATAGGATGCAGATCACAAGAATGTATCTTAAAGTTGTACAAATATTTTCTCATTTTAAAAATTAATCAATCAATTACTATAAATTCCACTTTTTTACTATAAATATTTTTCAAGAGCATCTTTTCCACATTAGAGGCAAATTCCCTGAGTCTTAGCAAATTACTTTTCATCCATACCATAATAATTTTTACAAACTTTGAGTTACCTTATTTGACATTTTTTTGCATTTACCTTTTAAATTATTAGAATTCCACTAACTTTGGTATTTAAGAGTTTAGTATACAATTTTGAAAGACCAAAAAAAGAGGTAGAAAAGGTACTTATTTTGTAAAATATATTTTTGGAAAGACCAAGGGGCCTGATGTTATTTTAAAAAAATAAAAATAAATAAACAAACAAAAATTGGTATTGAATGTTTTTTTACCTACAAAAGTAGTCTTCCGTCACGATCCCATTTACATGATTGTACGGACACTTACTCTATTGCTAACTAGATAGGTAAATCGTAACCACTCACTAAAAAATATGTGAAAAATGTAATTTTAAATGCTCCTTGCGTTTGAACCGTTAACATGTTTCCAGAATAAACTATTTTCATCAAATGTATAGAAATTGTATCACTACTATATAGGTATGGAAAATGCGTAAAACTTTTTATATAGTTTCTAAATATAAATTTTAAATTTTTTTGTAAAGAAAAAAAAAACTTAAAGCGCAAATTCACTATCAAAATTTCAAATGTATCACATAAATTAGGACGTAGAGAATACTACATATCTGTAAATTTCAAAACATCAACAAGCTTGATATAGAATATATTTGTTCGTAATTGGTGATCGTATGATAGTTAAATAGATTAAAAAAAAGAGTACAAATAAACAATAAAAGATAAGCGAATTAAATATATATTCCATTTATTCCTATCCAAGTCCAACTGATCTTTTAGGACAATGGTTTTATTTTGTTCCTTTTATCTTTTTAATTTATTACCATGTTTTTTCTTTTCGTATTTAATTTTACAGTTGCAAAATATTATAATTTTGGATTTTTTTGGTAAATAAAAATATTATTTAAATGGTATGGTAGTATGAATGCGTTAAGAAATAAGATATTTTTGGATGCATGCTTTGCATTGTACGAAAAGTATGTGTAATTGATCATTGAAAGAATCAGATATTTTTTTGGACATAATATGATATAAAAGATTTAATTATTCCATAATTAATCCCATAACTGTTAGATACAATATAATGGTAAGAACCAATATAATAAAAGTAAATCAATAAAATTAGGAAAAACTAATTTGACATTCCTATATAAAGACGAGTGAATTATTCTTGTAAGAGCAATTTAGTTTTCCACTACACAATAAGAAATCAAGTACGTACTTGTTTCAAATTATTTTCTTTTCAAAAATAATTTCAAAACTCATACATAGTTCCATATTTCTAGTCTTTCATTAGTCTTTATGTTTGATGTTTTTATTTTTATAACTTTTTAATTGTTTGTATATATAGGATGAATATCACAAGAATGCATCTACGAGTTGTACAACTTTTGATTGCAATTATGATTTTTTTTAACTACAATGAAGTTGAGGGATTATCAAAGAAGGAGGATGAAGAATTTGAGAAACAACTAAAGATTTTAAATAAGCCACCTATCAAAACCATTAAGGTATATTTGTAGATACTTTATAGTAATTCTTTGTTTTGGTCATTTTGTTTTCATAGAATTCAAATATATATGGTACGTACACATCAAGATTAGTAATAACCTTCAATTCGCTAACATTAATTAAGCGAAATTGTTTAATTCTATAGACTAAATATGGAGATATTTATGATTGTGTGGATTTCTACCAACAACCCGCATTTGATCATCCTTTGCTGAAAGTAAAGATTCATGCTCATCATCCTCAGGTATGTTTATGTAATTTTATCGAGAATTTTGTTTTATGATTATATTGTAACTAGTACTGTAAAAAACTCTGATTCTTAAAATTTTGTGATGCTCATAGATGAAACCATCTTTCTCGCTAACTAAGAGAGACAATTTAGAATCATCAACATCTAACAGCTCCTCGGAGATTGGACTAAAAGATGGAGGTTGTCCAATGGGAACCGTTCCTATTAGAAGAACTACTAAAGAAGATCTCATTAGAGAAAAGAGAGCAAATCAATTTAATGCTAGTTATGCTCGTGGTATCTATCACGTAAGTTAATTTGATCCGAAATAAATTACTTTTATTTATCCTAGTCATTTAGTATTTATCTATATGCATGCGTTTAATTATATATTGTTAAAGACGTGGTCTAGCATAAGTTGTTATTTTTTATTGACCAACGTGTTTTAAAAAAAATTCTTGTTACTTATTTTGGTTTAAACATTCAGTTTGCTCTAGCACAAACATATAACCAAAATAACATGTTCACTGGAGCTTCAATGATAAGTAGTATTTACAGTCCAAAGGTTCTGCCGAACCAATGGAGTGCGTCTGTCATGAAGTTACAAAATGGTGGTGACCAAATACAAGCTGGTTGGCGGGTATGTAGTAATATTCCTTCCTTGTTTATTGTTATAATATGCATGATAGGAATATAAAAAATTGTTTGATTAATTCAGGTGGATCCAGTTCTTTATGGTGATACTCGGGCACGATTTTTCTCATTATTCAAAGTAAGTCTTCTTCTTTTTTATTTTTTATTTTGTATTCTTCATCTAATTAATAAGAAATTCCTTCACATTGTTAAATCATATAGTCTGGCACAACTCAATGCTTCAACACACGTTGTCCTGGATTTGTAATTATGAATAACAAGATCCCTTTGGACATGGTATTCTCACCAACTTCTAGTCTCAACAAGATATACGTGGACTTGTTCCTCATTCAAAAGGTTAGATAAATACAATTTTTTTTTCATTTCATTTGGAAAACACTTGAGACTTTTTAGTATATATGTACATTCAATCAAATTTTTTTATCAAATATATTTTTTAATCAGGATCTTAAAACTGGAAGATGGTGGTTGATTTATTCCAAGGATTTGATAAAAATTGGTTATTGGCCCCCAGAGCTCTTTAAAGGATTAAAGGGTTTTGCATCAAGGGCGGCATGGGGAGGAGAAGTATTTAGTTCAGGACCTACTTTTCCTCCAATGGGTTCTGGTATTTTTGTTCAAAATCCAGATTCTAATAAAGATGCATACTGTAGAAAAGTTTCAATTCTCAATTCTATTGGGAATGTTATACCAGTTGATACTCAATTACAAATTGTTAATGATGCACCTGAACTATACACGGTTCTTGATATACCATTTACAAGTGATGCATTTGGTTCTACTGTCTTTTTTGGAGGACCTGGTACTTAACGCTAATATGTAAATTAGGAA
Organism: Solanum commersonii; assembly: GCA_029007595.1. Classification (NCBI taxonomy): domain Eukaryota; kingdom Viridiplantae; phylum Streptophyta; class Magnoliopsida; order Solanales; family Solanaceae; genus Solanum; species Solanum commersonii. The sequence goes on from JAJTWQ010000011.1 coordinate 2,765,132, forward strand.
TAAATCATTTCCTCTTACCTTTGTTATGTCATGGTTTGTTTTCAGTTATTTTATATAAATAAATAAAGTTTTGATATATATCAGTGCTTGTTTCTATTTTTTTTTTTATTCTCTACCAAACGTGTTTTTCTTTTTGTTCTGAAAAAAAAATGAAGACATTTAATATCTCTTACTTAAATTATTTAGCTACTTCCAAAGCATATAATATAAACAAAATGCACATGTACTAGTTAGTGACAAAATAAAAACATTTAACTATCAAATGTTGCCTCAGTTAAGTTTAGGTAAATGGAACTTACTAACATCTTTTGTTCAAAATATATTACGAGTAAAAATATTTATTTTATTATGATCTGGAATTCTAAGTTAACTCATAAGTAAACATAATGCAAAAGTAAAATTCTAAAAATCTTCTAATACAAATAAGTAAAGCTTTAAATATTTAACTAACTTTGCTAATAATGTATGTAACATATAAAATGATGTCCATTCTGATTTACAAATCCAACACTGTTATTTTTGCAAATCCGGCTCCTCTCAATTTCTTTTTTCTTCATTTTCTCCAAATTCTAGTTTGGATTAGAGACACATGTCATATGTAATTTCAGGTGCTAAAGTTTTGATGCATACAAGTTACTATCAAATTATTACAATGTGCTAGTTGTAGTGTACTTGCAAAATATGCATAAATAGGTAAGGTGAGAAACATAATAGGCCTCCTTAGTTAGTGTTTGCCTATTTACATAGTATAACTATAGTTTGAATGATTAGATGGGTTATCGTTTGTATATTTCACTTTTTTTTACTGATTATATAAATATTAATCAAATCAATTATTGATTTGTTTTAATTGATGCAACAGTTTCAGGCTTTTTTTTTAAAAAAAAAAAAAATTATCCCTTAAATCTAATTAGAATTTCTTACCTAATATGACTTCTTCTACTTGAGGAAAACCGAAGACACATTCTATTCATGTTATTGCAAATTCTTCCGAATTAAGAAAAATAATTTCATTGATTTCTTTCTTTCTTATATTACTAAAGATAAACAATACATTGTATTCATTACGAAATTTCTATGTTTCTGACTACAATTGTATACATTTGTATTTGACATGTTTGTTAGTTAATTGGTGTTTTATTTCAATTTCTAATTAGTTCAATATGATACGAAAATGGTCTGTATGTAAATGAATAGTTATTTGTATATAACAATTGCATATGTATATACATAAATGATTGATGTTTACATAAGTAATTTGTAGTTGAAGTATATACGTTTGTATAAACAAAAAAATGTATATCCGTTTGTATATGTGTGTTAAATGGTATATCACAAGGGAAATATTCAGAACATTTAAATACCTCTTTACTAATTTTCTTATACAATTCCATTAATTTGTGTCATGAAATGAAAGATAACCAGCCAACAAGACAAACAAAATCACCGCACATGGTCAAATATCCACCTTCTCGCCATCATATCCTCTCTTCTTTATGACCTTTGGCGCGACATATGCTGGAGTTCCACACGTCGTGTGGAGGAGGCCATCTTGTCTTTTCGTGTGGAGTACCAAGGTTTCTGATTTCATCCATGAGTATATTTTTGGGTTTCAGGTCTCTATAATATACCCTTTGACTATGATAAAAATCAACAGTCGCGATTAATTATTGAAAATATTTTCATGTTGCTGATTCGCTATTAGCATCCTTATTGAATGATTCACCACCTCTAATATATTCCATTGCAAAATAACTTTTTGTTTTGCTAGCCATTACTTCATAAAGTTCAACAACATTTGGATGCCTAATTAATCTCATAACAGAAATTTCAACAACATTTGGATCCGTTTTATAAAACTCTCTACAAGAAATTTCAACCACTTTTTATCCGATGCATTATGTGTTGGGCCTCGTTATCTCCTCAAGACAAAGCGACTAGAAAATGAGTGGGCCTATAACTCCATATCAGCAACAACTGGTTTATGAGCAAAGGAAGTGGGGCGGAAGCCCAAACTGATTTACAGAAGACCATTTGCACTATATTTAGGGTAAACTACATAAATTCCACTAGTGTAGATCCTAATTACTAGGAATTCCAATAGTTTTTGATATTACATCATATACCATTTTCTGTTGTTGGATACATGTGTTGAGATATGTATATCAGCTGGGTCTATAAGGACGCGATACAAGATACGTCAGATACGTGTATCAGTTAGGTCTATAAGGTCAAGATACGTGATTTAAAGACTCAGATACATGTATCAGTCGAGTGTATAAGGCTGAGATACGTGATTTAAATACTTTTGCATTAAGTAATGTCTTAATTAGCGGAGTAAAATATGGGATACAATTGAAGCGTGATACATGTTTTAAAGTGTTTTTTGAGGATATGCAACATAAAAAATTCAAAAAATAATTCAAAAAAATATAGAATTTCATTCATTCTTTATCGAGAAAGATAAAAAGTGTAAAAAATCTACTTCTTTTCATTAATTCAATTTTATTTCTTCGAATCTTGATCTCGGTTTTTTTTCACAATAGCCATTTTTATTCCATTTCAAAACCGTGATGATGAAGTTATTTTCACAATAGCCATATTCATATACATACTAGACACATTAACAATATATTCTATGTAATGACAAAGTTAATTTAATATTTCGAGCTTTACTTATCTATATTAGAAATTTTGGGATGATTATATTGTTGGTGATGAACATCTTTTGATTATGTGTATGGATGATTTATGTATATTGTTTGCTTGTGATTGCTAATCTCTTGAGGATTCCTTCATTGATTTGATACTCTTTTTGATAGGTTTAGAGATATTAAGGATCATTGACGTATTCTAAAAAGTGTTATTTCTAATTCACTCTATTTTTTATGTTAAAGAAATAGATTAATTTTTCAATAATTGATTCAAACTTTTAAGAAAAGTCAATTCTTTATTAAGAGTTGCCACTTAATTTTTTTAAAGAAATTAAGAAAAAAATTAAATCAATTCCAAGAGACTTCAAAACAAAAAAAAAAAAAATCTTTCAAAATTCCAAAGAGAGGGTACGGGTTCTTGTTTTATTTAAAAAACTTAAAACGGTGTTTTTAGAATCGCCACTTAATTTTTAAAGTAAAATTAAGAAAATTAAATTTTTTTCAAAAGATGAAAATAGAAAATCTAATAAAAACTATTAAAGGGGGTTCAAAATTCTTATTAGGAAGGGTTAAGGACACCTAAAACATCTGTTATCTTGCATTTATCTGATAATTAAAATACTTGTCTAATTAAAAAAAGGCATGATTGATTAGTTTAGAAATAGACAAACTTGAGACTTGAAATTAAATTGATTGAAAAAGTTGAATTCATTTTAAGAAAAATGACACAATTAAAGAGAACAACAATCGACACTACAAAAAACGCCTGAATTGTGGGGGTTTCAAAGCGAAGGTTAGCTGCAACCCCCACAAATTACACTAAATACAGGGGGTTTAAGAACCGACATAAAATAAAAATAAATAGCGAGGTTTAAAATCCCCGCCATTTGAAAAGAAAAAAATCTAAATAAATAGCGAAAGTTTAAATACCCGATATCTGAAAATAAAAATTTTCATTTCAAAATTATAAAGTACGACTTGTACTTATTTCTCATTCTAAAAGCTATTTGTACCTCTTTTATTTAAAATATTAAAGACAAAGTTATTTAAAAAACATAAGCTATATTAATTAAAAATATATACACCACTACCAACAAAATTTCAAAAATATATACTACCAACAAAAATTCAAATATATTTCAAACTTTGGAAACTTAACTCTATCACTCATTTCTCAGAACTCGCACTCCTCACTTCTCCATCGATCGTACACCGCCATTCTCTCATCGATTGTTACACAGCCAGTTCGCCGCCACTTCAACCATGTAAATTTCAGCTAGCTTTTCAGATTCGGAATTGAAATAACCATTTTAAGGTTAAAAAAGTGTCACTGTTCTTATTTTTTTGGATTCTCTCATCTCAATATGCACATATCTGAAAGTTACAAATTTCTGATTGTATCAATTAGGTTAGTTCATTTGTTTTCTATTTGTATATCTGCATGAAGGTAGAATTAGGTTAATTTTGTTGTACTTCTCAAGGATGAAAAAATTGAAATGAACTGCACTAGCCTACCATTTTTGTGTATTTTGTGGTAGAGTTAGGTTAACTTTGTTATATTTTTCGTGGTTTAGTTATTTGTGCTGGTATTGTGTGGTAGAATTGGATTTTCTAGGATTTATGGTGAACTTGATAAAATTGTTTAAATTTAATATTTACTTAGTATTATGTTAAATTTTGTAGTTATTTTGGCGGCTGCAAAATGCTTTGAAGTCAAATTATTTCGTGTTTGTTTTACGACAGTGTGCTATGTCTTGATGTGTGCTTGTTTCTTTACTTTTTACCTTTTTTTTCCAGCTGGTGTTCTTGTATATCTGCTGTGTGATTTTGGTAATGTTTCTGTTGTGTGTTGTGTTATCTCGGTAATGTTACTGTTGTGTGTTGTGTGACTTTTGAGGCTCAACTTGACAGCATTGAGAAGAGATTAGAAGGAGCATTCAGGAGCGAGCTTCTCCTGAATGTTTTCTCCAGCTAATATGGAAGTTCCTACTCCGTATAGTAGTTCACGAATTGAAAGAATATACTCAATTTTTTGTTTCTTTCTCTCTATCTGACTCTCTTCTCCCTTTACCTAGCTAAGAAACATCAATATGTAAGAAAAAATCAGTTACAATATGCATCTAGTAAGAGTGTTTCGGTGTTTCTATTACTCTAGTAAGAGTGTTTCGGTGTTTCTATTGGTTCTGCGGTTTGGATCTTGGTGTCTATTAGTCTTTTTCTTATTAGCAAACAGATTGTTCTGTTGTGATCAAAATCAAGGATGTTCGCTCCTCATTAGATGTTGACTTGCATTGTTCAAAGTGTTGAGATTCCTTGTAAGTACTTTTGCTGCTAGGATGAACAAAGTAAGAAATAGTGGATAACATGGCTTCTTAATCTGATTTGTTGAGATAATCACCTGTGTCACATAAGATTCTGTGTCTTATTCAGTTGTATGGTGTTTCGTGTATTCGAGAAGAGATAACTGCATTATGTGAGAAAAGTGAACCGTGGCTACCTATAAAATAGTATCTATGAACTATAACATGGCTTCAACATCCTCAACTATATCCATTTTTCTCTTTGATATCGCTGTTGGTTGCTGCCCTGTTTCGTTCTTTCTCTAGCATTGTTGTATTACTAGTGAATATTGTGTGGATCTTAATCTTTAAATTAGTTACTGATTTGCTTATTTGTTGGTTTCACATTGACCTTTTGGCCTGAATGATCACTGAATAGCCTTTTTCTCTGCATCTTTTAGGTTATTCAGCTTAGACTCTTTCTCTGATTATGAGTAGCTTGTTGAAATGATATTTTCCGCTTATGTTCTTTGAGGTCCATAGCTCTGTGTCTCCATACAATATGATTTCTGTTCCTTGTTTAAGTTCTTTTTCAGATTATGGTTTGTCTCAAACTCAATGGTTCTTCAAATTTTTATGCTCATTTGAGCTCTTCAGCCTACTGTAGTTATCAGGGTCAATTTTGTTTTTTCTTATCTACTCATTATGTTTAAAATAAATGTCTGGATCAGTTCATTAGTTGTTCATATTTTCAGAATCCATGTAAAACCTCTTTATCTGAATTTGATTCAAAAATAGGTTAACAAACTGACTAATCTAAGTTTTGTTGCTTCTCTTTTATTTGTTCAAGCTTATTTTATCTCTAACAATGGTTAGTTGCGTGTTTTGTTAATTCTCAGCTATAGTAATTGGTACATCCACATAGGAAGATTCTATTAGTAAGTTCTCCAAGCAGTCCAACATTTCATTTTGAAGTATTTTGAGGTGAATTCCGGATGACAATCTTGATATGAGGCAATCAAAAGATTAACTTGATAAAATTGTTTAAAGTTTCATGCCAATGAAGCCTAAATCTATGTGTTTGTCTCTGTCTCATTTTTTTTCTTGGTATGATCTAGAAATATAATTCACTCTGAAGAAAATGATAGATCTACTGTCTGAAACAAGAGAGTAAGAGTGACATGATTTCCATTGGTTCATAACTTGAGTTTTCATTCATAGATTCTTAACTTAAGTTGGTCGTTCTATATAAGCAAATGTTGTGACATCATAACTGCTGTTTAAATATTCCTTTTGCATAATCTTATAGAAAATATTCCTTTGTTTAATTTATCAGGTCTAACCCCCTTCCAATATTTGCTTTTTTTGGAACTGGAACTGGAGAGCTTCTAGATCTTATTTGTTCAGGGATAAAGAAAGTTGAGGTACTCTGACCCCCTTTAAATATTTGTTGGTACTCTTTCATGATAGCTTAATGAACTCCCTGGCATCAAGTTTATTTGTTGATGTTGATGCTGAGCTCTTTCAGTTTCAGCTATCTGTTTTATTTTACTTCCAAAATAAATCAATGAGTTTCTGCCGAATAAGTTAGTACTTAAACAAATTAATTGAACATCGAGTACAAGCTCGTAAATAGTTTAGGTCCGCATAAAGTCAACTACAATAGTACAAAATAGAGGGAAATAGACCTTTACTCTCAGATTGTTGTTGTGTAAATCCAATTCCTGCTAATGTCCATTATGTTGCAATTTCGGCATGACAGTAGAAAACATTATGATTGAAAATAGATCGACTAACTTGAAATGGAAACTAACTAGATGAAAGATTGTACTATGACTTACCATCTTCTGCATATACATAAAATTGTTAAATATGTCTCTAATCTTATAATTTTCTCATGAAAATCTTATAAGTGACATTGTCTGCTAATCTGGTTTTTTTCAATGGATAAATCTTGGATTAGAATGCCAAGGACCACAAAAGAATATTTGGTTGGCTTGAATCAGTTTCTAGAATTTGCATTTAAAAATGGAGCTATAGAAGATAGAATAAAATTCCCGTGTCCTCAATGTTGTTTTGGAAAATGGAAAATGGCAGACTAGAGCTGTAGTGTTTGATCATTTGATTTGCAAGCCATTTCCTCAATTATTGATTAATGAAGCATTTCATGGCTTTAGGCAAGAGGGCGGAAATCAATAAACAATTACCCAAATTACTAACAACCCTAGGTCAAATCCTTGATCCCCATATCTTAATTAGAGTTGTTTCCACCATAAATTCTAGATCAATACCCTCCCCCATCAATAATTTCCCATTAGATTACGTTCTATGGATCGAAAAACGGATTCGGGGAATAAAAATCTTACTTTTAGCCTCAAGAATGGTGAGAAGCTGTCAAGAAAACCCCTGGGTTTGTTCCTTAGCTCTCAAGTTCGAAAATTGCAGAATAAAACATTTTTGGGGTTTATTTCCGACTTTAAGTCGCGTCTACCCACCATGGCGGCACTCATCCCGCTACAATGGCTTGCACGAAAACAGTGAGCTATTTTAATAATTCCAAGACCCCATTTCACAACACACCTTCAACCAATGACACTCGGAAGCTATCCGTTCACGCTAAGATCAATTTTGGGAGTTCTACTCGCCCGAATTCAATTCTGTAAAGTCGTACGGGTTCCTTAACGTCTTAGCTATCTACTCATGTGATCAAATTCATAGTTAGATCACCCAATTGTTACCATATTTCCCTAGACTATAGTGACTCTGATTTCGTCCAAATCTAGACTAGGTTGGAAAAATTCAAGTTACTACGAAAAAGTTTTTCGATCCAAAAAAAATTTCCATTGGCTTTTCTATAACGACGGAACCCGGTCGTTACAAGAATGCAAGTATGTTCTTGTATTTTGGATTTGATCTCTGCTTTTAAGGCTTAAGCTATTTCCTTTAATACCTAGTTCCTGATCATAAAAGGAAATTGTTATAAAGTTCGGATTTTGCTACATTCATCCATGTTTTAAGTTTGGATAAAGTCACTTATTGTGTATTCTCCTGTGCAGTCAGCGGATGGTAGTGACAATAATCGTAGTGAAACCAGCTGAAGTTCCATAAACTGCTGCAGATCCTTTCTAGAGTTTGGTTGCTATTGATTTGAAGTTTAAGCAAGTTTTTGTAGTGTTTGAAGTTACAACAATTTTTTGCAGTGATTTGAAGTTCAAGCAAGTTTTTGTAGTGATATGAAGTTTCTTGTAATCGTAATGGTTGAAGCGAATGACATGTTTCAATTTAGTTTGTAAAACTAATTGTACACTTTATGATATACTTTTGTGGCGAAATATTGTGTTATTTTCTATTACTAATATGCCTTTTAGGTTTGACAATGATGTAAAATTGAATATTTCTGGCAAAATGCTATAAAAAGTTATATTTCATAAATTGCAAGGGTTTAAGCTCACGTTAATTTTAATGTAAAATTCATTAATTGTGGGTGTTTTGACTCCCCGAGTTCACAAATTGTTGGGTTCTGACTCCTAGAATTTGAATGCGGTTGGGGTTCAAAACCCCCGTAGTAAACCTCTGCTAATGGTATCAGAGGTTGCCAAGAAACCCCCGTGACTTAATTGTGACACACATAATTGCAGGGGTTTAGTCAACTGCCGTAACACTAAATTGCTGGAGTTATTGACCATCACAATATGTAATTATAACCCCCAGAATTTGAGCCTTTTTTTATAGTGCGATAATCATTCAAAATTGATAATTGAAATAATTTGACAAAGTAAAGAGATTATAGAATCCAAAAATGACAACTTTACCAGAAGATCCATTCATGTTACGACTAATAGAATCAAATAACAAATTACATAAACAAACAAATAAAATAAGTTAAATTACCATCAAAATAAGTAACTAGTTGCAAGTTGAAATATATAAATGAACTAAAGAAGGTTTAGAAGAATCGGAATTTGGGTTCTTCTAAATTAGACACAAAACAGATATAAGAGAAAGATTTGAATATTTGTCATGCCAACATAGATATTATATTTCAATTCTACCTATAAATTGGGGAAGAAGACGCGTAGAGATAAAAATAGGGTTGGGATTGAGGATAGAAAATGGGTTGCTGGAATTGAATTGCAAAATTGAGTTGGGTTAATGTTCGGTATTGAAATTAGGGTAAATGGTTAGATTTATAATTAACAATTTAGCCAAATACAGTTAAGAATTTAGCCAATTGAATTTAATTAGTAAATTCTATTAAAACTTAAATTAGATAAATTATAATTAATTAACGAGCTTCTTACCTATAACAAGTAAAATATTTAACTTAATAATAAACTAATTAACTTGAAAGAAAACTATTATTTGTAAACTGCTTTTATTTGGTTTTACGAATATTACTAGAAACAAGCACTAGTATATTCGTACAACCAAAGCATTATTTGATACCATATTATAAAATAACTTACACCAGACCATGATGAAAATTAATAACAAAGATAAGAGGAAATGATTTATATATTCCTAATTTACGTGCTAGGGTTAACTTGGAAAAAAAGAAGAAAGAGAAATATATGTGTGTGTATGTCATTTATTTGTTAGTATCAGGCCCTTAAAAATAAGACCGTCTGCACTTGTAAATGGTGTATTAAAAACCTTGTATAGTCTAGGTGCATCATTAAGAATTGACAGTATATCACCAACTTTTCTATCATTCCCAATAGAATCAAGAAATGAAATTTTTCTACAGTATGCATAGTTATTAGAATTTGGACTTTCGGCCTAAACCCATTGGAGTGAAAGTAGGTCAATGACAAGAATATTCTAAATAAATAAAAAAAAGTAACATATGCTAGAGCAGGTATGCATATATCCAAGGATACTAAATCTTAGAAAAAGAGATAAGAGACATTGAAATAGATCACGAGTAATATCAGTACCATCATTATATGACTAGGATAAACAAGAGCAATTTATATTAGATTGGAATAACTTCCGTGATAGATGCCACAAACATAACTAATATAAAATCGATTTGCCCTCCTTTCTCTAATGAGATCTTCTTTTGTAGTTCTTCTAATAGGAACTGTTATCATTGGACAACCTCCATCTTTTAGTCCAATCCCCGAGGAGATGTTGGATGTTAGAGGATTCTAAATTGTCTCCCTTGATTAGCTAGAAACTAGAAAGACAGTTTCATCTATGAGCATCATAAAAATTAATTTTTTTCATACATTACTAGTTACAATAATAATCAATAAAACAAGGTTCTCTATAGAATTATATAAAATACCCAAGGATGATGATTGATGGGTATGGATCTTTACTTTCAACAAATTAAAGGATGATCAAATGTGGGTTATTGGTAGAAATCCTCATAATCATAAATATCTCCATATTCAGTTTACAAACAATATAGCTTAATTGTTAGCGATTTGAAGCTCTACCTCATTTTTTGGTCTTTCAAAATTGTATTCTAAAATCTAAAAATACCAAAGTTAGTGGAACTCTTATATAAGTATTTTAAAAAGCAAATGCAAACAATGTTAAATAAGGTAACTTAAAGTGTGTAAAAATTAGGGATAAGGGTTTGAAAAATATCCCAACGTTGGTCGGATTTGCTGTTGAGAATTACCTCCCTAGACTATTTAATATCGTATTTTTTACCCCTTGAACTATTTAATAATGTCTTTTAAAGGTATTTATGTGCTCACGTGGACACATTACTATTTATAATTTTGCATTATTTTTTATGTCCACGTGGGCAAATATATATGTTTAAAATACGGTATTAAATAGTTTAGGGAGGTAATAGGTCCTCATGAAAGTTTAGTATCGCAACAACAAATTCGACTAAAGTTGAAGTATTTTTCAGACCCTTATCCCTAAAAATTATCACGGTATGGGCGAAAAGTAATTTGATAAGACTCAGCGAATTTGTCTCTAACGTGGAAAAGATGCTCTTGAAAAATATTTAGGGAAAATGCATAAGTACCCCCCAACCTATGCCCAAAATTCCTGAGACACACCTAACCTTTACTAAGGTCCTATTACCTCCCCAAACTTATTTTTTAATTAATTTTCTACCCCTTTTGGGCCTACGTGGCACTATCCTTGAAAAAATTGTCAACACGCACTGGGCCCACAAGATAGTGCCATGTAGGCCGAAAAGGAATAGAAAATTATATATAAAATAAGTTTGGGAGGGTAATAGGACCTTAGTAAAGGTTAGGTGTGTCTCATAGATTTTGGGCATAGGTTGGGGGGTACTTGTGCATTTTTCCAAATATTTATAGTAAAGGAGTGAAATTGATAGAAGAACAATATCATAAAGAAAATATTAATTAATCGTGAGAGTAAATATAATATCATATATATATGTAATAATAATAATAACTAAGTGTAAAATAATTGAGGTAATTAATTTGAAATATTATGGTATTAAATTAAGGAGCTTAAAATGATACATATAGTAGTAAATATATCTTGTAAAATTTGGGATAGAATAATGTAATATTATAACAGAAAAATAGTAGTAAGAGTGAGTTATTAATAAATTTAAAAAAAATTAAAAATATTTAAGTAGAATATATGGAGGTCAAAATTGGACAAAATAGTTAAAGAAGGATGTATAGGAGGAGGTCTCGAGAAATGCAATGAAACCTAAATACGTCTGCAATCGCGCTTAGTCTGATCAACTTGTCAATTTCATTCCTTGTTTACTTCCAAAATAATTATTATAGTGAATTTATTCATATTAAATCTTGTAATAACAAAAACATGATAGCTAAATTCACCTAAGTGAATATTAAAGTGATAACGTTTCAAGCAAGACTTAATTAAAATATTGATCTTCTAAATCTTAATGAAATCAAAACGACCTAATAGACATATAAAAGTGCTAAAAGACTGGATTCCTTAGATCCTAAAGGAGTTGTGGTTCAACTATTAAAGATAACAATAACTTAGTTTAACTTTAATGTATTTACAATTTAACACCAATACAAAGTTCAAATTGAGATATATATCTTATAAAAAATAAAAATAATAGGGAATCGTTAATTTGTTATATTTGAGGGTCTTAAATGTAATATACATATTTATTCATGAAAGAGTATGCCTTTTCATGAAAAATCATCTTTAATGACTTTTTTGAAATTGTGTAAGAAAATCTCTGCAGCATTTCAGTTTCAGAATTCTTTGGATGATTGTAACCTCCTAAAAATAATACAAATGATATATATATATATATAATCAAACCAATTTGGTATATAGAACAAGATACCTTAATAACCATATTAATGGTAATTAAAAATTTAGATGAAGATCTAAGAAGAAAAATAGTGAGTATTATCACTTTAAAAAATAAATCTGAAGAAGAAAGATACAAATTACATTATAATTTTGATGAAGATATTATATGTGATATGGATACTTCAGATTACTATGTTTCTGAATAAAATGAGTCTAAAGGAAGTTTCAGAATTACTAAAAGACCTTATAGAGAGTCATAAACAATTAACCTTAGGGTTAAAAATGATAGAAATAGAAATCAGTTCTATAAAAGAAAATCTTCCGGGAAGAATTACAAATATAATTGAAAAAACTGAAAAATTTGACAAAAATGTAAGTCAAAAATATATAAAAGAATTACTAGCAAAGAAATTTGCAAGTAATAATACTTATAAAAAAGGAAGTATGGATGAAATGTTAATCCAAAATTTCTTCAAAAAACAAAAACCAATAAAAGAAACTTTAAAAGAAGAAGTTCTAGAAACTGCAAAAAATAAAACTGTAGATTTGGAAGAAACTCTTCAGAAAGATGAATGAACAACTTGATGAGCTAGTATATGCTATGGAAGATCTTAATCTTTCAGAACAAGAACTAAAAGTATTCATGAATAAAGGGGAAACAGGAGGACCCCAAGGAAAAATTGAAGAAGATGAGGGATCTACATCCATTAAAGAAGAATGGCAAGAGCTAGAAAAAGAAAGTAAATTTTTTTCAAATAAAGCAAAAAAGAGCAACGATTTTATAAAACAATATCACAATGATGATAAATCCAGGTTCATGCCTAATAGACTCCCAACAGGAGATATTGAAACCCAATTTCTAGATCTAGATTGTAAAAGAGATCCAGAGTCAAGTCTAGATCTATGGTCCCAAAACATGCTTCTATATTTCTTATTAGGAAAAGGAAATTATACAGATGAAGAAAAATATATCATCATAATAAATACCTTAACTGGTAAAGTAAATGACTGGTTTTTTGGATTAACAGAAGATTTAGAAAAAATAAAAAAAAATGATACTCTAGAAGGACTAAAAAGGTCATTACAAGAAGGCATCATGAAATTAAAACAATATATCGCAAATGAATTCTTTGGAGGACAAGGAAGTCATAATAGATAACAGAGAAAAAACCAGAACAATTGCTAAAGAACAATTAGAAAAATTACAAATCTATAAAATGAACTATATTCAAGAATACACTTGTGAATTCGAAGAATATTATTACAAAATCTTTGATAGTAGTAAGGAAATGATACCATATCTTGAAAAATACTATAAAAAATTACCAGGCTTTTGGGCAAAACACTTCAGAGAAGATTATGAAAAAGAATATAAAAAAGGAGACACTCTTGGTCAAAGAATAAGCTTCTTGAAAAATAGACTTGATCAACTATGTATGTCACACAACATACAAAGAAAAGCCAAAAGAATTAATACGCAGATTTATTGTCTGGATACAAATGCAGCCTCACAATGGGGATGCCATGACAAACCTTATAAAAGAAGGAAACTCAAAAAGAGTTTAATAAAGAGAAAAAAAAATTCTAAACAAAATTATGTACCTAGAAAGAAATATTTTAGGAAGAAAAAAGAATTCAATAAAACAAAGCCTACTGACAAACGTAAATGTTACAATTGTGGAGAAGAAGGCCATAAAAGTTACGAATGTAACAAGAAGAGAGTAAAAATCTTAAAAATAGATAGAGTAGAAATAGATTCAGACCTAAAATCTATAAAGTCAATAGGAAGTGAAGATTTCTTCAACGAAATATATGAAGAGTACTCAAGTTCAGAAGAATCTGACTAAATGAGTAAAGAAATTCAAGAAAAAGAAGATTCAGTTCAAATATTAGAAACTGAAGAAGATCACCGAGGATATGCTTTAAAAGCAACCTTTGATAGAGAAACATTCCAAAAATTCCAAGGATCAAAACTAAATATTAAAACAGGAGATAATCTACTAAGCAGAATGCAGAGAGTGAAAAGAAAAGGAAAAAAATGAATTATATTCATTTAGGAGGAATCCAAATATTAGTCAAATTGACTTTCAAAGAAGGAATTAATTGTCTAATAGTGATAAATCTATCTGATGAAAGATTTATTAATGCAAGAGAAGGCAATCTTGGAATAGTGGAAGGAAACCTAGCTTATACAAAACTCATTTTCACATATTATCCAAAATATTGTATCTCACTCAAAGATGTTGATTTCAATGATGCATTGAGTTTACATTTCCAGATCAAAAGAAAAGATCTTTTCAAACCAGGAAAGCAGATAAAGAGTATCTATTACCAAGCCTCGTACACTGTTACAAATTCAAACTATGGTAAAGTATATAAAAATAAAAAAATGATCGAAATAGATCAAGAATGTGCAGGAATAGCAAGGATCGTTGAAGCAGAAATTCAACAAGCTCAAATTCCAGATGAATATGAAATTCAGTTTGAAAAAACACAAGAAATAGGAAATTCTAGCAATCCTAGACTTTCAATAGAATATGGAAGAAATTCCATTAGAAAAAGTATTTCTAATAGATATCCTTTAAAAGTATTTCTAATAGATGTTACTAAAATAAAAGGAAGAATCTTCAATGGGATAGAATGGAAATATCAAGAAATCTTGATACAGACAGGAGCAACGGCTAACCATGTAAAAGGTATTCTACTAGATGGAATACAAATATACGAAGGAAAGCAATATACATATAAAACTTTCGAAGGAAACAAATTTAGCTGCAAAAATATGGTAGATTTACCTATACAACTAGATACAATAAGAATAACTGTTCCATGTTATATTATAAATCACGAAAATGATCAGGATATAATCTTAGGAAACCTATTCCTAAATAAATTGGAAGACTATAGCATAGGGAAAAATGGCATCGAAATGATATACATGGGTGAAACTTGTTTTATACCAAAAACGTAGAATGCCAAAAGAAACTAATTTCAAAGTCTCAGTTTTCATAGAAATAACCTTCTATGATACAAAAATCACAACCTGTTGTCAAATAGACAATGGATCATAAGCTAGCTTAGCAAAATCTTTTTTAATAAAAGATTGAGATATAAATAAAAACAATATCTCTATGATTGGAATAACAGGAGATAAAGAAAGACTTTCTAAGTCTAAGGAAAAAGTAGAAATAATTTTAGGATAAAAAATTATTTCTATAAATAAATTATTTGCTTATGATAAACTGGAAACATATTTATTATTAGGAACTGATTCTCTACAACAATTTCAGGATTATCATCAAACATTATACATGATAAGCCTCAAAACTCCATGTGGACATTTTATAAAAGTCCCTAGAAAACAAAATCCATATAATCTTGAAAAAGATAATGAAAATTATAAAAGAAAATACTTAGACAATCTAAGAAAAATCACATGTAAATGTCTTAATCTAGAAAAGATTAAGGAAAATTTACAAAAGTCTTATGGAGAAAATTCATTAGAAAAATGGGAACAAAATCATGAAAGGGCAACTTTAACTTTAAAAGACCCTAGCATAATTATTAGAGTCAGACCCATGCTCTACAACGAAGATGATAAAATTGAATTTAAAATTCAAATTAAAGAATTGCTCAACTTAAAACTTATAAGAATGAGTAAAAGTCCTCATAGTAGCCCAACATTTATGGTAAGAAACCATGCAGAAATAAAAAGAGGAAAAGATCGTATGGTAATAAACTATAAAGAGCTAAATAAAAATTGCTTATTTGATGGATATTTTATTCCAAATAAAAATAATCTAATTAACCTTGCAAAAGGAAAAACATATTTCTCAAAGTTTGACTGCAAAAGCAGATTTTGGCAAATAAAATTAGCAGAAGACTCCATTCAGCTAACTGCTTTCAGTACTCCTAATGGACACTATGAGTGGTTAGTTATGCCTTTCGGGCTAAAAAATGCATCATAAATATTCCAAAGAAAAATGGATAAAATATTTTTAGAAAAAGAATTCTTAATAGTCTATATAGATGACATTTTAATATGTTCGAAAACATATGAAGAACATCTAAAACATCTAAAAGAATTTTTAGAAATTTGCTTAAATAATGGAATTGTGTTAAGTCAAAAGAAGGCTGACATCAATAAAAATGAAATAGAATTCTTAGGAATGATTATTTCAAAAAATGAAATTGAACTCCAATCACATATTTCAAAAAAGATCGTAGAATTTCCTGATAAATTAACAACAAAACAAGAAATTCAAAGATTTCTAGGCTGTTTAAATTACGCAGGTGAATTTATTCCGAACTTAGCAAAGAAACGAAATATTTTACAAAAATTAATAAGAAAGTCCAATAGACTTGGATGGACAGAAGAACACATACAGTGTATAAAAAGTCTAAAAGAAGAATGTGTCAAGTTGCCAAAACTCAGATTACCAGAAGATAATGATAATATAGTTTTACAAACTGATGCATTTGACTATCATTGGGGAGCATTATTGCAAACCGATTTAAATGAAATTTGCAGATACACAAGCGGTACTTTTAATGACGCAGAAACAAAATATTCCACAAATGAAAAGGAATTATTAGCTATTGTTAGGGGGATTAGAAAATTTTCTGCATTCCTTTTACCAAAATCATTCGTTATTAGAACTGATAACACACAGGTGTCGGGACTAATATTTAACAAGCTTCCTTCTAGACCTCAATATAGAAGACTGCATCGATGGCAAGTATTGTTATCTTTTTATTCATTTTCAATAGAATATATTAAAGGAGATGACAATTTTCTTGCAGATTTCATTTCCAGAAATGTCCAATATGGACAATCAGACAAAAATCCTGGTAAACAGGATATATGAAAGAATGAAAATAGTGGATGAATCTATTGATGAAAAAAGCCAGAAGCTATTCAAAATCCGAGACGAATTATCAAAATTGTCTGAACAATCTCGAATGTTACAGTTTGATTTAAATCAACTCAGTACTACGCAGGCTGAAAATATGAGAGAGTTTTTGCTCTTATGTGAACACTTGGATACACATCCAATATAGAATTCAAATCTGAAAGGGAATTTTAATCCCAACAAAGTGGCAAGAGATGTCCCACTAGCACTTAGTGCCCAAAACATCTCAAAGGTAAGCACGGATATGCCTATTTCTACATCGAGAGATGAAGAAAAAAGCCGAGAAAATGAAGCTTCAATCTCATCTTCAGCAAAAGCTGAAAAAATTATATCTGAGAAACCAGAAAGCAGAACTAATATAGTTCCATCAGGAACAAAAGTTTTTTCATCTTTTCAGGTTGGCAAGCAGCATCCGAAAGAAGAAGAGTATCTTACATTTACTAGATACATTTACAATCTCCCAGAAGAAAGCGGAGAAACCTTCGGGGTTTTAGGAACAACAAGTTTGTTTCCTAGAATATCAATTTTTCTAAACGGATTACCGAGCTTTACGGCTCAGTTGTTCGAATTCGGATACTTAGATCGAGTATATACAAAACCTAATCTAAAAGAATTGTCTCAACTATCACCAAAACTGTTCAAGCAGTAAAAAATTATGCCCAAGACAACGGAGTTTATTGCAGGTTCTTTAGCATTTCCATGGAAGGCAAAGATTTGCAGGCATACTATCCAGCACTCAACTATATTTCAATTGAAAAAATTAAAGATTTTAATGTTAAGGCTACTGGAGTAGATAAAAAACTCCACACCTTAATAAAAAATGGATTCAAACAAGGCGAGCCTTAGGAATAAAAGTCCTATATTCCATCCTTAAACGATTCTACAATGAAGATTGCAGGGTCATAGATCAGGATCATGATTGGGTTTTAATCACCAGAGGAAAATTCAAGTCAAAGGAGCTAAAAGAGAGAATACTTGATATAGAACTCCATAGATTGGGGGCAACCGAAGAAACTTGGAAACTAACATGTAAAATGCTAGACCACGACCATCCATAATGTAGCATGGAAAAGGACAAGAAGAAAGACGTAAGCACTTACGTCATGAAGATAAGCAACAAAGAAAATAATCTGTCTTTTCTTTTTCTCAAAGTCAAAAAGAAGGGTCACGTCGTGTCGGCCATCAACAAAAGAAGAAGATCTCACCTTATCAACAAGGAATCTTCAATCAATGAAGGACCAAAAAGAAAATATGTAAGAATTTAGGGAAAGTCCCTAAAAAAATTTACATTTTGTAATAAGTCCCTCCTTATATCTATAAAAGGAGAGGAACTTCATACTAGCAGGGGCAGACTATATTTTCTGAGAGAAAAACACTTAAGGAAAAATGTTAGGTACTTCTGAGAGTATGAGTAAGATTAGTGAGTAGTAACTTCTCCCACCAGGGAAAAGTGTTTCTTAATTATGTTGTGAGTATTATTGAATATATAGAGTGTGCTTGTAAAATAATGATATGAAATAAAAAGTTGTTTTTATACTTCTTTTCTTCAAACTCCATTAATAGTTTTAAGTGAAAGTTGCGATCTTCAGCCTTAGGGAGGAACAGTAAAGAAGTAACCAAGACTGCGGTCGTAAGGGTGAAAAACTGTTCATAGCCTAAAGGGAGAACTACTGCGGTAGTGATAAGGACTGTACATCAACACAAAAGAAGAAAGGTATACACATAAACTTTTTATTACATGTTAATTATTGTATAAACATACTATATCATATTTTATTAATATTCACACATAAACACAGAAATACCTAGTACCTATAGGGAATAAAAAATAAAATGAAACTCATGATCATACAACATCATATCCATGCTATTTGCATAAAAATTAATTTCCTAATCATTCTATACTTCTAGTATAATGAAAAATATTCAGCAACACTTACTTGCTATAAAAAAGAGAGTTTGGAAGCATACAAAAGCTTTATACCATATGGATAAAACAATCTTTGAAATGGAACAAGTATATATGTATACTAGTTATCATTATGATGCTATAATATTTTTCAATACATGAAATAAAAATGTATAGAATACAAGAATATTTTGAATATAAAAATGTTCTATCCATCTTAGGAAACAGTAGAATTTTTACAGCATAATCATGCTTGCTTATGAATGTTATCCGCAACCCTGTTTTAAACCCAGGTTTTTAACAGCAACGAAATATATATAGAAAAGTAGTTGTTCGTTGATATGTCTGCTTTCCTAGTCAGAGGCGATATTGGAAATTTCATAATTCTATGCTGAAATAATATTGTACATGAACTTTCTCTTTGTAGGACACAAAAGCAGGTTCACAAGTTACTTTTGTTCTTTATTTCTGCCGAAAAATGGGGCTATTTTCCATGCACGTAGGGCCCTTGTATCTCTCTATTTCACTTTTTTTTGCAATTTTCTTCACTGTTATCCAAATACCTCTTAATATATGGACCCTACTTGAAAATATCTTACCAATGTTATGAGAAAATTTGGATTCTCAGAAATATGATATGGAAAATTCTTGCTAATAATTGGGACTCTATTATCATTAATGGATCCCTCATGGTTTCTTTAAGTGTGAAAAAGGTATAAAATAAGGTAATCTTATCTCCCCTTCATTGTTTATTATTGGGTCTGAATGCTATGAAATAGAATTATTTTAAAAGGGCTAAAAAAAATATCTTCTCGGCACAATTAAACAAAACAAATCATGTGTGTTGTATTAATTAATGTCACTATTCTCATCACTTTTTTAGTTGTTTTTCCTTTTCTACCAAGCAATATGTTTTAGGCTTGAAAGTTTATGTGGTTAAACTTTAATAGTTTGTCAAAAGATATTAATCATTTCTTAGCATCTTCTTTCTTCTATATATACTAGACACAAGTGTCCGTGCTAGCACGGGCCCAATATCTGTTATGTTTTTGTATCACTTTATGTGACATATAGAATTTAGATTGTCAATTAAATTTTAATGTGATTTTTAAATATTTTAAATTGTTAATTATCGTAATTTATAGTATTTTCACGTAATTTTAAATAATATATATTACTTCTCTTGTCCCAATATATGTAGCACATATAGAATTTAAGAGTCAATCAAATGTTGTTAATTATTGAGATTTACAATACTTTCTACGTAGTTTCCAAATTAAATATTAGGAGTACATGTTACTTCTTTTGATTATTGTAATTTATAGTACTTTTTACATAAATTCTTAAGAAAAGTGCTAAATGGCCAGAAAAATGTGACCAGAATTTGGCGAAGAGCATACAAAGACTATACTAACCTTTTAGTTTAAAATAAAGGGAAAATGTATTAAAGGAAGAATTTGATTGATTCAAAAAACCTTTGCAATTCCCAGTAGAATTCTATACCATTCCCTTAACCTTGTTCTCCTAAATTAAATAGGGAAAATATTGAATAAGTTATAAAGCGGCAAAAACATGGGTTTTGAATAAAATATACAAAATATTATAAAGTGGCAAAAATAGTAATATAAAAGAAATTAACTTCTCTCCACTGACAGTGGACAACAAAATTACACAATTCCTTTTTAGAAATACTAATTTCTTTTAATTTAATTATTATATTTTTACATTTAAAGATTTGTGATTTTTCAGCTTCTCTTTTTCTTTACATTTTTTATTTTTTAAAACAAGTTTTCTTTTTTAAAGAACGTTCAAATATTTTTGATACTATCAACTTTAAGTATTATTTAAATAAATTGGAGTACATATGATAGTATATGAATCAAAGTTTGTTTTAAATTAATTTTTGTATTGTTGATTGAATGAACTAAGAAGAGAAAATATAGTCTGAAGCAATAGAAGCATCAATCCAAAAAGTTTTTTGATATTGAAAAGAATACTTAATAAGATATGAATAGTTATTTTATAAGATTGATTAGTTTAATTTTTTTTAAAAGAAAAAAAGGAGTAAAAAGTTATTTGACGATTGTCTCAAATTGCTTCAATGGTGTTGATGTAGAACGAGGTGAAAATAATGAGGACAAGAAAGTGGTCAAAGAATCCTTCTTATTTTTGACAACCAAATAAGAATCCTAAACAAACTCCTATAATTAATTTGAGCTTAAGTTACCATATAATACTTTTTTATTATTTTTATTTAAATATTAATAATATTTGAACATATTAAAGGAAATAAATATTTCTAAAAATAAATCGACAGTGTAATTTTGTTGCTATGAAAATTATTTTGCTTTTTACTTCATACTCTTATTCATGATCTTATTATTTGATTTCATAGTATAAATTGAGAACACTTGCATAAAGAACAAAGTTGTTCGATCACTTTTTGTCCCCTATATTATGTCGATTTTATAAATTATGAACCATTACTTATGCTTGTTACTAAACTGACCTCCAACTATGTAATTTGCTTAATTATTTTGTTTAAATAAAATTAAGCTATGTAAATAAATAATTTTTAAATGTAATTTGTAAAATATTGGGATAACGACAACTCAAAACACATTAGACCTGGTAAATGTCAATAGTTATAGAAATCACGCGTATAGCTCATACATGTTGAACCAGAGAGAGATAGACATTAATAGTATTGATCCTACAAGTCTTATCTCCTATATTACGTCGATTTGATAAATTGTGAATCATTACTTATATTTGTTACTAAAATGACCTCCAATTAAGTATTTTTTTAAATTATTATGTTTAACTGAAATTAAACAATATATTTAAATAATTTTTAAATGTAATTTGTAAAATATTGAGATAACGACAACTTAAAAGATATTAGATCCGGTAAATATCGATAGTTATAGAAATCATGTGTATAGTTCATGTATGTCGAACCAAAGAGAGTCAAACATTAATAATATTAATCATACAAAATTTGTCCTCTATATTACATTGATTTGATAATTATGAATCATTATTATATTTGTTACTAAAATACCTACAAATTCCAATTAACTATTTATTTAACTATTATATTTGAATAAAAAAATTTAATGTTAAGTAAATTTAGTTAACACTAATCTTTTGGCCATAATCTGCTGTAATATTAGTTAGGTAATTTTTTTTTATTATAATACAACCAACAAGAATATAATGTGGAATATCCATAAGATTTTAGTGTAATGACCCGGACCCGAAAGGTCATTTTTGATAATTTTGAATAGTCATTTATCTATAGTTAATTAAGTTGCGAGTAATTTGTTTACTATTAAAAAAATAATGGACCAAATCTGAAATATTAAAATAGGTGAATAGGAATGTTACTTTTAATGCATAAGTAATTTAGAAAAGAAAATAAAGAGTAGTGGAAAGAAAACTGACCTGTGGCGGCGTCGACGAACGAGTGCAGGTATGTGATTCTCATAAATGGAAAATTGTTTATTTATTCCTGCATGCACTCAATATTATTTTATAAATAGATATGTAGGAATGTTAGTATATGACGAGAGGAAACAGTAAAGAGGAAAACTAATTTTTGCACTTAAATAAATTATTATATATTTATATTTGTAAGTTGCAGTGATTTGGAATTGGAGAATTGGAGTGCCATTATGTTAGCATTACAGGCAAATGGCGGCTATGTAAACATGCCAATTAATGAAGGCATTCGTTTGGATTAAGAATGCAATGTTCGTCCGTAATAAAAGTAATTAGGGTTTTAGTCTGAGTTTTACGATTTTATTATAATTATCAGGTTATAATTCAAGTTTTAATATATTGATATATGAAATTAAATATTAGGTATATTTGTTTGAGATAAATATTGTCAAATTTATGATATTTGGAGGAAATTAGACTTAACCCTAGGCTTAAAATTTAGGAGGATGATATGTAGCGTATGGGTTGGCATCAAGAACTAGGAACTGGATTATAGTAATGTGGGTGTTTTTAGTTTCAAAACCTTATTGTGATTATTAATGTGAATAGATTGCTTTGAGTTGGAAGTTCAACGAAAGGGGAAGGCTCAAGTCCCGGAGTAAATTCTTATTTGATTTGAGGCAAGTGGATTTCTAAACCCTTGTTAAGCATATGGAATTCGTGTATTTCCTTGTGGTATATGGTTGGGAGTAATGTGATCGATTGTTTGTGTAATGTGTTGAGAATTGTTTGAAAGACCTGTTGAACCATTGTTGAAGTTGTATTATGATTGTGTTGTTGTGATTCGTGCAATGTTATGAAAATGGTCATCTCCTCATTATTTGTGTGAACATGTTATTTGCATTGTTCTGAGACATGATTGTGATAAGTGTTATGTGATGAGATGATGTACCATTTCGAGGGACGTATCGCGCGCCGCGATGGATACTATATTTCGAGGGACGTATTGCACGCCGCGATGGTTACTATTATCGAGGGTCGTATCGCGCGCCGCGATGGATGCATGGATAGATATGTCCCCCATGGGTCCCGGACTGAGAGACAGCGGGTGTGTATCATTAGGTTAGACATGCATCACTATATTTGACATTGCATTGCATTGCACATTTTTATTACTGATGAACTTGATTTTGTGTGTTGCTGATCTTGTGAGTGCCTTTCTGTGAAACTTGTTATTGAGGAATATTGAGATATTATTGAGAATATATATAATCTGTTAGAGTCTTTGTTGTTGAGTTTGTATGCTTTGTAAGCGTGAATTGTTAGGTTGAAATTTGGTTTTATGCGGGTTGTAGTTATGGAGGTTAGGATGGGGTGTAAGGAGTACCCGTATTACGTACCCTTAGCTTGTGTTTAGAGGTTTGCTTGTTGAGTACCGTGTGGTTTGGTACTCACCCCTTGCTTCTACAATCTTTTGTAGGTTACGAGCTCGGATCTTCGTGATACCTTCCGTTCTCTTCGTTTCCGAGGCTTTCTGTGGAGATTTGAGAGGTAGTTGTTTGTCATCTCAGCGAACCTTCTTACTCCTGTTTATGATTTTGTTTTTACTTGAAAGACAACGTCATTTGAGCCTTGCGTATTTTTATTTCGATTCTAGTATTTACATTAGAGGCTTGTGCACGTGACAACCAGGTTTTGGGGATTGAATTAAGTTGACTTGTTTTCGTAATAGTAATTATTATTGAATTTTGCTTTATTTCCGCACTTTATCGAAATGATTGGGTTTTAGGCTGACTTGTCTTGGTGGGATACGACGAGTGCCATCACATCCATTTTTGGGTCGTGACATTTAGTGATTCTTTGCCGAACTTATAAAAGATATATAGCACAAACAAGAAATAGAAATAATATATATATATATATATATATATATAATTATAGTTTGAAAAATTATATTTTTTTCAGATCAAAGAGTAATTCACTGTAACGAAATTTTTATTGGTTCAACAATATGATTCTTAATTTATTTCCTCTCAAATATATTTACTCAATAACGTCATCATATAACTCGAACATTTATTTTAATTATAAATAAGTTATTCAGTCCAATACAACCAACAAGAATATAATGTGGAATATAACGTGAAATTTTTCTTATTCTAATACAATCAACAAGAATACAATGTAATTCAAAATTATTATTTTTTACTATTGATGTTACAGTTTTTATTGTTTTTTTGTAAAACATAATTTGAAAACATTTTTTTTTTATAGATGGCATGAGATCACTTAATGTTTTTTTTGTTGAAATTTGTAGTTTTTTTTTCTTTTCATAATTGACTTTGGAATCATCACTCATTAATTATTTTCAATATATTGGAAACATAATGAAAGGATATAGAGATCCGAAGAAATTATTCAATTTCAAGCTAAAAGGGTAAAATTGTCCAAAATGAAACAAGTTTATAGTGTGAACATGTCATTTTACTATTCTGGCAAAATTATGGCCAAATTTTTCTGACCAAAAGGATTTTTCCAATTTTTAATAATATATGTTACTTCTATTATCCCAATGTATGTAGCACAAATAGAATTTCAAGAGTCAATCAAATGTTGTTAATTATTGATATTTACAATACTTTGTACGTAGGTTTCAAATTATATATTACATGTTACTTCTTTTGATTATTGCAATTTATAGTACTTTTTAAGTAAATTTTTATAATATATATTACTTCTCTTATCCCAATGTATGTGGCACAAATAAAATTTTAAGAGTCAATTAAATGTTGTTAATTATTAATTATTAACTACTAAAATTGTATTAATTTACAATTGTCTTCATTATCTCATGTACTACAAAAATATTATATACATTAAAGTGGACGATTTTTTTAAGATTGATTTTTTAATAATAATTGTGATTGTTTTTATTAACAAAAGCTTATTGTGATTTTTTTTTTAATTAACAAAAGCTAAATTGTGAATATAGAATTTTATAAAGAGAGAAAGAAAATATGTCTATGAATAAAGGATAAGCACATGGGACCATAATTGTGGAAAAGATAAAGGACTTGGCAGGTGTACTCTCTGACATCACTATTGGTGCCTTTTTAATAGAATCATCCTTTGGTTTTGTAATATTTACGAAATTATCTTCAAGCAATCATGTAATAAAAGATCAAATTCGGGGAAAAATCAAAACATAAAAAAGCAATGCATGGGCTGCTATTTGAATTAAGCAAAAAACAATTGGGCTTTGTGTCAAAATCTCAAAACGTCCAACAATCGATCCTACAATGTACAACATGTCATAAGTAAATGATAGTGTTATTCCAAAGATGCCCTTGATCGGCAAGCATGTTGACCGTCTCATGTCTGGTTATTGCCACTTATATATAAGTAGTAGATATAATAACAGAAAAAAGAAAAATAAACACAAGACAACATATTCAAATTTATTCTCTAATGTTATGTGTTTTGCTTCTATAGTTTAATAACAAACGCATCATGTAATTAAACTTTATTAACAGTTACATCTCAATTTCAGGAACAACTATTGCCTCTCGTCGTCGCTGACAATAGTAATAACCTAACCTAATACCACACGCAAATAAGAAGGCTAAAACAACAACCACCGGGATCAGATACTTCAAAACCCATTTTGAATCCTCCGATGTTGTCCGCCAACTCTCTGGATCCACGTCTTTTGTTGTTCCGTGATGTGCAAACGCTAAAATAAGCCATACCTGCACAATCGATTTGTACGCCAAAATATTATTGAATTATATTTCTCAGTTATGACTAAAAGAGTGGTTTAAAAAGAAACATTTTGAAAGTAAGGGAAACTGTAGACATTCTAGCACCTGTTCAAGATATACCCATTCAACATAATCACAAGTATTTTCCTCATATCAACCTTCATCATACACCTCGAGGAGATCTTTTTCCTGCCATATCCTTTGAGTTCATGGCTAAGAATAATGTTATCATTTATCAACCTACCGGGAACAAAAACAGATTGATTTCTATCGAATATACTATCCATTACATATTGTAATCTCACTACAAGAAAAGTGTGGATTACTTGGGGATTTTCTTGGGATTGTATACGAAAATTCACAAGAAATTTAGTTTCCTGCGGATTTTCTTGCCATAGAGAATTCGATGGTAAAACCTTCCTAGGTAATTATTTCCTGCAAATTTCAAAATCCCCAAGTAATTTACTAGGAATTTATATTTTGCATGTAAATTACTTGCGAATTTTCCTACAAAAATTACCAAAAATAGAAATTTTCTTATCATTTTTTCCCTAAGTTTCTTGTAAGAAGATATTAGTTATTATCTCCTAATTAATTATTTAATTTATTATTAAATCTCTTACACATATACACACCTCTTCTTGATTACTTGTATTTAATACAATTTGTCACCTATATATATTGAATGCACAACTTAACCCCAATCCACTACTAAATGCCCAACCTATACTAATTGCTACATTGTCACAGTCATAACATTATATATGGCAAATTCTTAGTGTATTCCATCGATATGGTACAAATAGTATTAATGTCATTACACTAACTTTTAGTGTTTTTCTAAGATTTGATTATTTTTAAAACTAAATATAATTAAACTTTAAGTAGGCTTTACACAGCAGTAAAAGCAAACCTAAGGTTCAAAGAATCAATATGAATTTTGGTATGAATAATTAAGTTGTTCAGTAGTCATATACTAGAGTACTGTCAGGGTTCCACATCACCAAGATCCTTCTTCTATCACTATGATCGTAGTTCGTCAACCATAGCTATCTTCCTCACAACTAGTTCTTCACATAGTGCTCTTTTATTTTATGTTCTATTAAAGCTAGAATGTTTATATTATTTGTACTGAGCAACTTTCTAATCTACTTTTGCATTTGGGTTGTTTGCTGTACATTTATGTCCAACTTGAAGGCATTTGGGACAATAAGCAGGGATCCATTCATATGAGTATCACTTTTTGCTCAAAATTTTTTCCATTTGGGTCTTCCAACTTTACCATGAATGGGATCGGAGGTCTTTTGTTATATATGTCAAGCTCAATCAACACGACTCTTGAAAAGGATATTCGTTGTGCACTCATCAGCACATAAAGGCAAACCCAACATTCTACTCAAAGATTGCATCCCCCAGTAGTTCAAGGGAAGATTCGGGAATTGAGCTAGCTAGTTTTGCAGGACTTTTTTTCATTAAATCAAAATCCGGAGTCGTCCGTGTTTTCACAATGACTGGCTTGTTATTATAAACTACTATGATTTTAAGTTCGAATCACTAAAGTAATTAAGTTGTATGTACCTTCAAATATCCATTTTCAAAACAATTATTTTTCTCTAGCCATAATAAGTACTTCTAATCTCTCGGACAGGTGTGAATTTTTTTAAAGATCACATGAACTCAGTTATAATTAAGCTCAATGATTTTAAAAAAAAAAGAAACTTTTGAGAGTTGTATGTACCTTAAACCACATTGTATTAATAGACATTCCACGAGTTTGCAAATGGTGGGCGTTTTGTTTAATTTGTAGCCAAGAAACTTTTCAAGAGCACCGGAAAAGCCGCTGGATATGCCGGGACTACTTTCCTGATACTCGTTGTTCCGTTAATTATCGAGATGGATCGCGATGCGCAGCTCACTGAGCTTGAGATGCAACAAGCTAGCTTGTTGGGAACACCGCAAAGTGAGGATTTTGATTTCGTTTTTTTTGTCTTTAGGTAAGAGAATTCAGGGACGTAAATGTTAGTCAACAACTTAGAATATAAAAAAAAAAAATCGTAAATGTTCAAAAAAAGGAAATTTCTATTTTTGCTATGCTTACTATTTTTATTCTCGTTTCCATTTCTGTGCTAGACTGTGGACTGTGGTCCTAATTTATTTATACTCGCTCCATTCCGGTCACTTTTCGTCGTTTCAGTTTAAATTTGTTAGTTTAAGAAAAGATACATGTTTAAATTAATTACTACTTCTTTTATATCTGCATGCATGTTTTAATTCATACAAAAACTAAATATGGAGTATCCTGCCACGTATTAAAAACTAAATTGGTTTTTAAATTTACAAACCAACAGGATATCGGTTGATCCGATAACGGATCGGATAGTTATTGGGCAGTGTATCGATTAATCTCTACCTTTTTTTCTCCCTGAACTCATCTGAAAAAAAGATGTTTTTCACTATTTTAAATGCAAATAAATTATAAAATTCTTCTATATTACAAAAAAAAAAGATTAATAGTTAATAACAGAAAAGTAAATAGGTTTTCAAGTTTTTGATTTTACAGCGATAGGACTAATAATATATAATTATATATTATGGAAAAATATTAAATGAAGGTAATATACCTAAGACCTAAGTTAAGAGTGTAAGTATGGTAATTCTTAACTAGTTAACAATTTATCTTATAAGGAAATTGAATAATCCGCCCCCACATAAATAAGCCGTTAATTATAAAATTCTAATTCATTCACTAACCGTTTATTCGATAACCCAATACCAATAAACTAATTTTACGATTGGCTTATCAGTTACGGTTCAATTTTGAATACCCTATCTAACACCCACTAATTAATTTAGAATAATCTATATATTTGAGAATGTTAAGTCAAAACCTATTAATTAACCCAAGTTTAGAAATTGATTTAGCTAGTTTAATGCAAAAATCCGGTTTTATCTAAAATAGTAGTAGTTGTTTCTTTCAACATAGAATTGAAACATTTTCATAACATTATAATCATGTCTTATATAATTGTGAATCGAGCTATACAATGAAGATCAAGTGTTACCTTTTGTGAAAATAAATTCACAAGACCACAGTCAAGAACCACAAACTCGAAACTACGAAGATAAACCTCGAACTCAACCCTTTTTCTAATTGTACCTCGAACTCAACCCAGGTATGTGGGAGTTTGGGTGTAGGAAGGAAAAAAATGTTTGAATGTTGTTGTTATACGTATGGTGGTGGTGGTAGAGCTTCACAGTGATGAATATAAGTTGTAGGTATCTATCTTTCCTTAATGATTATAAATTTTGTTAGTCAACAACTTGGAAATTAAAAAAAATACGTAAATGTTTAAAAAAAAAGGAGATTTCTATTTTTGCTATGTTTATTCTCGTTTCCATTTCTGTGCTAGACTGTGGTCCAAATTTGTTTATAGTATATACTCTCTCCATTCCGGGCACTTTTCGTAGTCCTAAATTGGTTTTTAAATTTACAAATTCGCTACAAGATATCGGTTGGTCCAATAACCAATTAGCGTTTGTCGCATAGACATAGTTATCGAACGATGTATCAATTAACTCTACTTTTTTTTTTACATGAACTCGCCTTAAAAAAAGACTTTTTTTCACTATTTTAAATGCAAATAAATTATAAAATTCTTCTATATTACAAAAAATATAGATTAATAGTTAATAACAAAAAAATAAATATGTTTTCAAGTTTTTGACTTTTTGGCGATAGGACTAATAATATATAATTATATATTATTGTAAAATATTAAGTGAGGCTAATATACCTAAGTTAAGAGTGTAAGTATGGTAATTCTTAACGAGTTAACAATTTATTCGATAAGGAAATTGAATAATCCGCCCCCACACCAATAAATCATTAATTATAAAATTCTAATTCATTCACTAACCGTTTATTCGATAACCCAATATCAATAAGCCAATAAATCAATTTTACGGTTGACTTATCAGTTACGGGTCAATTTTGAATACCCCATCTAACACCCACTAATTAATTTAGAATAATATATATATTTGAGAATGTTAAGTCAAAACCTATTAATTAACCCAAGTTTAGAAATTGATTAACTAGTTTAATGCAAAAATCTGGTTTTACCTAAAATAGTAGTAGTTGTTTCTTTCAACATATGATTTTAAGTTCTACATTAAAGGAGAGTCAGTAAAGTAATTAAGTTGTAATTATTTCCTAATAAACTACCTTCAAATATCCATTTTCAAAACAATTATTTTTCTTTAGCCATAATAAGTTTTTATCTCTCGGGCAGGTGTGAATTTTTTTAAAGTGCCTAATACCCTTTATAAAAATATCACATGAACTCTTTTCTAGACTTTGATTTATTTTATTTTATTTTTAAAAAAAAAAGGTGTTTCTTTAAATTGCCTTAGAAACGGTTATTTAATTTACTTAAGAAATTAAGTAATGATTCTTTTATTTTCAAAATAAATTGGTCAAGTTATGAAAGTTTCGATTAAATTTAAAATAAGTTGTAACTTTTATATATAAAATAAAAAATTGAGTGGTTTTTTAAGTGAATATAAAAATTGGAGTGATCATTTAAATTATATATATTAATGTATGAAGTTGAAATATTTTAGTCTTTGATAAATATCACTCAAAAAAAAAAATCCTTTATATGTAAAGAAATTCAAATCTATGACATTACTAATGGGTTCACTCTAAAAATACCTTATTTTTGTCTTGACCTGTTAATGATTTGAATCGCCCTATCCTATCATGTTCCGTTAGCATATTTCGTAAATACTATTCTGCCCCATTTTAGGTATGTTATATTTATTTTTTATTTTGAAGATAATTTTTTTTCAAAAATACTTTTTTGATAAGTTTGGATGGGTATTAATCAGACATTTATTAGCTAAATTCATTGAATATTGGATTGCTATGTAGCCTAAATTTTTGGACTAATTAATGAGAAATCTTGTCAAAGTAATACTAATGTTTTGACTCAACCTATCCTGCTCTATTAGCATTTTCGTAAAAACTATACTGTCCCATTTCATGTACGTTATATTTATTTTTCACTTTGAGGATGAATTTTTTTCAAAAATACTTTTCTAATAAGTTTGGATGGGTAATTGACCTACATATTTATTAGTTCAATTCATTGAATATTGGGTTGATATGTGGTCCAAATTTTTGGACTAACGAGGAATCTTGTCAAAATCATTTTAAAAGACCTTTATTTTTTTTTAATTTTATTTTGACATGTTATATATAGTCATAATAAAGAACAATAATAATTTGATAGGTACTAAATTTTTTTAAAAGAACAAATAAAATCATTAAAACTTAGTAAATATTGACGAACTAGATTAAGACTCATTACTTGATTTGTTTTAACTCAAACAAATCTAAATTCAATTGGGTCTTGACCCACCCAAACTTAACCTAATCCGCCTAATTGTTTCCCCTAGTCGAAACATGATGTTACTATAGAGAGATTTGATATCTCATGAGCAACATTCTTGACTCATATGATAGCAAGTTTGAGGCACAACTATTTTCAGACTAATGTCTATTTACTGTACTTTGTATTGATTTTATTTATTAGGCCAGGCCACTTTTGGGCCTGGTCTTGTACATTAATCATTTTGCATTTTAGTATAAGGTCAACCTCATGTCCATTAAACATAGGATTTTATAGACTATCAAAAAATAAGTTGATATGAATTATTTATATCAATAAATAGTAGTATTTTGTACTTGAAGTTATCCTTGTAAATTTTCTTATCTGATTGCGCCAACCCCAATGTTGTACTATGAAAATATGGTAGCACTGAAAACATCATATTGTTACGCTATGAATCTTTATATCATCAAACGAAAGAAATGTCTCATCAGTTTTACTTAAATATAAAAATAATTTAATTACTATTCAATAGTTTAACATATATAATGTCACCCTAATTATACATATTTTCTCTAATTTGTGTTTTTGTCCTTTTCTCATTTTATACTAACAAAACAAAATACAAAGACAACATATTATCTAACTAATTTTAGACTAACAAAAATATAAAAAAAAAATTAATTCTTTTTTAAGAAAAAATGAAGAAGATTGCTTTCAATTGCTAAAAATAATTGTTTGAATAAGCATTGATTATGGCTCTTTCGTTTGACCTGCACCAACGACCACGTCCATTCATGTATATGTCTATTACTAATACAATTTTTATAATATTATATTATATATTTTCAATTCGTTTTTTCTTTTATTTAGATAGAAAAATTACTTAATAAATAATATATTTGTATACTTTAAACTTCTCATTTTACTTATAAAATAAAGTTGAGTTATTTTTGAATTATAAAATAAAATTGAGTGACTTTTTAAATAAACCGTTGAATTTCATTAGGCCTTGAGGTCACCCAACACTCCCGTAAGGGAATCACATTCATTTATTAGCGATTTAATAATATACATAATGTGAAAGTAATATAAAATTAAGTAACTAATAGCCTGTCTAGCATTGCTGCTAAAAACAACTTATTTTAGAAGCGTTTTTTTTTTAATGGCAAAAATCTCAATAGTTTAGATCTTAATTAGTAGGATTCACGTTAGTTTAGAATATTACTTCATATATCATATTTCGGCATTTGAATACATGTATCATGACTTGCCAGATACATGTGTATCCGACAGTTAAAAAATTGAGATTCATGTTTTATTATTTTTTAATTAAATATCTGTAACTGTTATCCTTAATTAAAAAAGTAATTGAGTATTAATTAAAAGAAAACTACATAATTAGACATACTTAACTATCATATATACATATTTTACGTGCAACATGTCAAACCGCTGGGTCAAATTCTCCTTTGTTGGGCCGTTATTTCTAGTAGCTCGTACGAAGAATTATTTGTTTTCTTGATTTTTCCTCCTCTAGTGGACAACCATTCGTGTAATATATAAATTATTATAAGGAAAAGTTACAATAAAATTAGCATGCCCAAAAGTAAACCAACCTCTCGGACTGCTGCGAAAAATATCATTGGATTCAATTTCATGATTGTATTCCACGCTGAGCATAACATCCTTATGCACCCATGTGGCTGGTGTATTCAGTGGTTTACATTGTTAGGGCAGTTTTACAGACTTTTTATTTTTATTTTTATAATAATTTATTCTCTTTATTTCAATTTATGCGATGCTTTTCACTTTTGAAGAGTCAATTTAATTGATTTTTAAAGTTAAATTAAATTCAATAAACTCAAATTTTTAATTTAACTAATCGTGAATTGATGACAAAATTGGTTTAATCTCATATGGGTTTACAATTTAATTTAATTTTTAAAAAAAGGAGATACTGAGGTCAGGATTAAGGTCGATATCAATGATTGATTGTAATATTTGGAACTTCTTAATTGAAGTTTGTAAAACCTCAAATGTGCTATTTGAGCTCTTCTTTCGCTATTTTTTCTCTAGGACTAATTAATTCTTGATTAATTGCAAGTTTTCAAAGTATTTCGTGTAATATTTTCTTGATATTGTGAAAAAGTTTCAAAAATACTGCAGCTTTTGCTAAAATCTTATACTCTTTTATAACTTTGTTTGATATCTTTCTTGTTAACTCTTTTTAAGTTTGAGTAGCAATTTTATTCTTCCAACTTTTTGTAAGAACCTCTCCAAACAATTTAACAGATAATTCATGTGATAAATGTCACATAAAGTGATGATGGGTAAGTAAATGTAGTCCATAATGTGTTTGAGAAAATGACATTTTTTGTATGATTGAATCCATAATAGTAATGACAAACAAAAACCTAAAAAGAGTAAATTAGTTGGTAAAAGCAAAGGCTATATGTCCCAAAAAGTGATTTTTTTATAGAAAGGTTGAGTGTAGCATTAATAAGGAGACAATAAAGGCAACCATTATGAACTTATCTACTATTCTTATTTTTATTTTATTTTTTTGATTTAGTACAACGTTCATTGCATTTTGAAGTTTTATTGGGATTTGAATATCATTAGATTTTGGAAATCTTTGATGCAATACGGACCTACAAAAAAGTTTTGAAATACTCTAGTTGATACTATTCGAAGTTGAGTAGAAAAAAAAGTATTTGAACAAAAATACAAATGACTTTAATTTCATGAGTAAGAATATGAAAGAACTTGAAAAACTTCTAAGAACAAAGATCAGCCTAATAATATCTGTTGATGGTGTGAAACAACTTTCTACTGTCGAATTTCAAAAATCACGAGAGGCTCCCCACATTTCCTTGATCCGTCTCAGGACGAAGTGGAAACTTGATACGAGTGAAAGTGCGATGTGTATGGAGACTCGAGATCATAAATAAACTTGATGTAATAATTCAGATTCATTTGCAATACACATGTTCTTACTAAACTAGACACATATCAGTTATAAGAAGTATGATCCTAAAAGTGACTTTATGTTTTTTCAAACTTCAAATTCTATATTTTAAGTTTGAAGTTGAATTGATGGGGTCAAAAATTGAACAAGTGAGGTCATTAATTAGAAATTCATAAATTAAGAAGGCAAGACAAAGAAGTATACTCTAATAAATTGATAGAATAGCTAGGTTGGCAATTAAAATACAGTATTTAGTAGATACAATATAATCTTAAATTTGGTTAACCTTTTAGTTACATCTGAAATATTTGCTAATGATAGTGTTATCCCCGATATAAAGGATGACAATCAAATCGCATTACCTTTTTGTCCCTTCCTAATTAACCTATCCTTACTCTTAAGCAGTGAAAATATTAGCACTTTATATTATATTTCTTACTACAGTACTTAATTTTTTAAATATTTGTTTTTTTGGATTTTTGTTTATTTGTAAATTTTTGGGGCCCAGGGGCAAGAAAATCCGGAGTTGTGCTGTCCACTATCCATGTTTTGGATATCTCATTTGACAAATTACTAGCTTCTCTAATTCATTATTTTACTATAAAAAATATATATATCACTTTTAAAAAAAAAAAAAAAAAGAGAAGTGGCTCCTTCAGTACTTACCAGATAATATGCAAAGATGGAATACTCTTTTTGTTTTAAATAACCTCTCTAACTCGAAACTAGTCTCTCTAATAAGATCTACGTATACTTTATTCTCGCAGTCGTTGACCTCGTACTGAATATATTGTTATTAGAATACTGCTTTTTTGTTCATGTTACCTTACCTATGTTTGGATCGACCTGAAGATGATAAATGAAGCAAAGTTTAAAAAAGATAGGGGAGATAATAATAATAATAATAATAATAATAATAATAATATGCTCAAATTGTTTGGGATTATTTATTCTTTAATAAATACTAAAATAACTAGGCAATTCTTTTGTATTTATGGTTTATATATATACGGTAACTTTTGAAATAAAAGATTTTGAGAAATTGACAAAGTTGATCCATTAGATTTGGCGGTATGTTTAAATTAGTACTTTAGAATAGCTCTTAGCAGTTTTTGGTCCTTGAAATTTACTAAAATTCAACACTTATGGTCCACATCAAATATTAAGAAGTTTTGTCTATTAGATTTAACACTTATGGAATCGTGAAAGAATTCTTTCTAAGGGGATCTCACATATGGGTATTGCGGTTTATGCAATTTCTGTTATTTTTGGACTATTTTTAATGTCTAATAGAGGATGCAGTTTCTTGCTATCGTTTGCCGTTTGTCTATTTGACCATATTTTCCTGTCATTTCTTGTTACAAAAAATCGTTTCACAATTCATATTAAATGAAATAATTAGAGTTTGTTAATTATTTGTGCTACCAAAAATGCTCACCTTCGAAAACTTAAAAAGACCAAAAACTATTCATTACATTTAAGGCACCGTATTTTAATTTAATCCTCTCCAAATATAATTAAGGAAACACTACTTTTCTCATTTTCATATCTCTTGGTTATTCATATTATGAATATAACCATTTCACATGACATTATAGAACAATAATAGTAACAATATACTGAGCGAAACTTTATAAGTGAGGTTTGGAGATTGAAGAATAGACTACACACAAATTTTACTCTTGCTTCATGGAATTAAGAAAAGTTAATATACTCTTATTAAAATAATTGTCTCTTTTTAAGAATGACAATTATAATTCAAGTTAATCTTTGCATGCATGCACTGTAACATGTCAGAGTTAAGCGTGTGAGTTACTTGGATCCATAATACAATGTATTTAGTTTTTTTTTTCCAAAGTTGTATACATAATACAATATTGTCGAACGATACTCTTTTCATTGCTTGTATTAAGCTCTATCTTGAGACTCGACGAGGCTCAATTATATTTAGCTCGACTTGCTTAGGTTTCGATTTCGACAAAACATATTCGATTTAATTAGAACTTCACTTAATTCAACTTGAGCTTGGTCGATCCAACTCAATCAAATATTGCACACTTGACATACAAGAAAGTGAAAACGCACCTTGTGAGAAAGGCCACCACCCACGTAACATAAGTTACTTGATACTCCATTTTAATTTTTTTGTCCCGCTTTTTCTTTTTTCAAAAGAATGTTCTTTTTTGATAACTTGGGTATTTTAACTTTTCAATTGACATATTCAATATTATATGATTAAAAAATATTGTGATATATTTTACATATTTTTAGCTTAGGATGGTAAGATTTAAGAAAAAATTATTTTTTGAGAGAAATATTTAAAGCACCCCCTGAATTTGGTGTAAATTATTAATTTCATCCTCGAACTATTAACAGCTTTGAAAATAGTCCTCTACTTGACTAGTTAAATTTAGATACACCCCTAATCAGTCATATGACATAGTAAGTGGTCTTAACTTCTTGTAGGAACACGTAACTCTTAATAAAAAGCCAAAAAAGTATTGAAACTCTTGTATGTATATATATAAGTTCAGTTATAGTCAATGAAATGAGTTTTTTTAAGGCTATCAATAATTTCAGAATCAAACTAATAATTCACACCAAATTTAAAAATGTTTTCAATACTTCTCTGTTATTTAAAAAAAAAAACACAAATTGGAGTACTTATAGTAGTTAGTATACTCCTTGTATATATGTATGTATAATGTATATGATGTGAATAGAAGTTAGAAGTGTCACATCAAAAGAGCTGGCTTTGAACTCCGTAGTTTGTCGGGGTTGTGTTTGGGCTACGTATTTGTGTGCCCCAAGGCCCCGCAGCCACCATCTTCTTATTTTTTTTAAAAAAATATTTATTTAAAATAATTCATTGCATTTGAATTCGATTAATTCAAATTCATATTACACATTATAATAATTATTATCAAAACATTTTGTACGTCTCGATTGTATCATTTCTTTCACGATCCTTTTTATTATTATATAGTAAATGCTTCATTATATCAATGTATTATATAGTAAATGCTTCATTACTTTCTATTTTCATATATGATATTAATCATCTACTCAAGAATTATTTTATTTTTCACAAAATAGACAAATTGAGGTCATAGATTCTCATACCACCTAGCCATAAATATTCATTGTTGTTATTGGGTGTATATTCAATGTATAACCAGTGTATAAATATTATATACTGATTATATAATAATTAATTATATTTGTAAAAGTTCGTAAATGATAAAAATTGAGATTATTTATTTTTACAGATTTCTTTTTGTACTATTACTTATTAAAAAATAATTTGAATGATTTCTAAGAATGACTATGAAAATGAGTGATCTTAAAATTACCGACTCATTTACTTCGTGGACAAAACTTCAAAGTTTGGATATGATGTATTTCTTATATGTCTACTTCTTTAATAGTAACCTCCGTTGTACCCTTCATACATTCTTTTAGTACACTTTGCCTTTAATTTGGACCCAAACTTCAATATTTTTTGTTTCTTAATATTTGGTTTCACCTGTTTATATTTGCGCACTGTGAGCGCAAATATTTTTTTTATTATCGAATTATTTTAAAAAATAATTATAAGTAAGTCACATTAATATACATGAGATTCGTAATCCTAAAAATAAGATAATGTACCTAAAATAAGATGTAAAAATAATAAATTGTGTAAAAAATTAATTTCTTTCAACAACGATATAAGCAACTCAAATTCTTATATTAATTATTTTGGAGGAACAACATATTAGAATTATTTATTTTTAGTTATTGATGATTTGTGAGAGTTCAAGTGTACACCTAAATCTAATGTTTTTAACCCTTGTAATTACTTCCTTCATTCCTATTTCTATGTCACCATTTCAGATTTCAAGTCTCTTAAGAAATTACGTAAGTTTACCATTGTACCATTTATTTAGTGTTCTCTTGAAGTCAAATTTTCAATAAATGAACATAAATTAGTTTATTTTGATTAGTTAAATTAGCCGATGAATATGAATTAATCACTTAGCTTTGCTATGTTAGTAAAATTCATACTTTCAAGGTTAATAACTCTCAAGGATAAAATAGAAAGAATAATGTTGTTTATATATTAATTTTGTGAAATGACAAATATTAAGAAACATTTATTTTTAATAAAAATGACATATAAATAGAAACGGAGGGAGTAATATCAAATTCTACAAAAATTGACGTAACCTAATTAACTTGGAGTAAAGGCACTCTGCATCTCGTAAATCCAAGTTTACTAGTTAATTAATCCGATAATTATGGAAGTTGTCTTGTGCCAAAGACACCTATTGGTCCATTAATAACCGGATAATTTAATTAGTTAAAATTACTTAATTAGTAAAAATATTATTCGAAAAGTGAGTTTCCTTCATTTGAGGTCCTCGTCAGCTTAGTGGTCCTTCTGCGTTTCTTCTAATCTCTATTTTAAAACATATTTAATAAACAAACAACACTTTTACTCACTCCACCCAAATGAGTTATCGTATTTGATATCTCGAGAGTTAAATTCTAATCAAAATCTTAAAAAATATAGTTTTCATCTAATTGACATGGAAAAAGTAATAATTTATATTAGTATTGTTCATATTGAATATCTGAATTTTAATTGCAAAATATTAAATTGTTGAAGACGAAAACAACTAATTTAAAACGACGAAAGATTAGTTTTCTAACCTTAACTTTTAGTTGTACAAAAAGACGGTAGAAAAAAAAATGTTTACAAGACATGCATGCACATGCTACATGTGATTACTTCAAGCAAAAAAGATAAACTTAATTATCTTAGCTAATTGCCGGCCGTCCAAACTTAATTAAGAAAGAGTTGAATCTTATGCAGACGTATAAAAATATTTACAGAATTACATTAATTATTATATATTTATAAGTAAATCTCGTCATACGTAATTAATTGAATTATAAACATTAATTGATAATTTTTAAAATGATTAAATAACATACTATATTACCTTTAGTAATATTTAAATAGCCTGACAAGGTAGTTTTAGAAATTTTGACTAAATGTGAGGCATGTATATTCAATTCCAAAGCATAGAGTATAATATATACTTTAATAACTTGAAGGTTTTT
This sequence comes from Solanum commersonii, assembly GCA_029007595.1. NCBI lineage: Eukaryota > Viridiplantae > Streptophyta > Magnoliopsida > Solanales > Solanaceae > Solanum > Solanum commersonii. The sequence goes on from JAJTWQ010000011.1 coordinate 2,804,816, forward strand.
TTTTTTAATTAAGTTTGAAGCTAGAGTACTCTAGTTTTAGCTATGGGTTCGACATGACCCAATAATATTGGTTAAAATTTTATCTTTTTGTTAGAATCTTAATGAATATATAATTTATACATATTTATTCTCAATCTAATGATCTGTCTATTCTAACATTCATAAGTCATAAATTTAAAATTATGGAGCCATAATGTATTTTTCCTTTTCGAATTTATGAAGCGATGGGAAAGAGTTACGAAGTTTTGGTTATCAAATTAGTATACCAAAGATAGCTAGCGTCTCTATATCATATAATTTATTTTTAACTCATTAATTTCTTTTTTTTAAAATAAATAAATTATATCCACTCCATCCAACTTAAAAGTCCTATGTTTTCTTTGATCTAGTACGATGTTAACTAAAAATAATTAGTTAGTGTCTGTATTTTAGGCCTATGAAAGTTATTGCTCCAATTTAAGTTCTTGAGTCTAATTCTGCTCGGCATTTTGTGCATGAGCAATTTATAGGAAGTTGATTATAGATACACAATAATTGGAAGGGGGCCTTTTAATATCATGTAAAGAAATGAATTTAGGGTTTAAATCAAACTCAAAAGTTAACTCATGAGAGGTGGATAGTCCAAGACATTATATTAACCACCGATGTGAGACGAGTCTTCACATATAAAGAAATAGATCTAGCACATAATTCAACCCTTAAAGTTAGCTAGCTCATGAAGAATGTCGAATACCACCTATTTCGTTAATCATCAATATGAGACTATTCAATACTTCACCTAACGTCTAGGATTGAATATCTATAGCATGAATAATTTAAGGAAAAACTACATAAATGAGCCATAAAACCCAAAATAATTACATGTTCATAGCTCAATTCAAAGTAATTCAAAAAATACTCATTCTCTCAAAAAAATTACAGTCCATACCCCCCCCCCCCCACCCCCCAAACATTCATTAAAACTGATAATTTTTGCACAATTGATACTAAATCACAATATATCATCCTTAATGATATCATTAAAGCTGATAATTTCGCTTAATATATATATAAACACACACACTATATTGGTATCATTAAGGTTTCTTGTTCAGAAATTACTCATTAGTACTAGAAGAGTATATGTATATTGTTGTGGTACATATATTGATTTAGTATCAGTTAAGCGAAATTAATTGGGGGTTATATAGTGTAATTATTTAATGGTATATGAATACAAGGGGTATATGTTAGTAATTATTTAATTTTTTGGGGGTATTTGCTTAATTTCCCCATTTAAATAGGGGCCCATTATTAACAAAATGAACCTCAAGTTTCATAGAAATGAATATGTAGAAACTTTATAGATAGTGTACATCGATCAAAGAGCAATATGTACATCAAAACACTCTTAATCATGGAACTGAGTCATTTTATATACTAACAAATTTCTCTAAATAGTGCAAGTAACTATTAAGAAAAAGATAGATGTTAATTTCTCTAAATCCTTTTATGATTTAATTTAAGCTATTATATATAATATATAATGTTAAGTGGATGTGGTGTTCATCATTTCAATATACATTTCTAAAAGTTAATTAACAAGTGATGAATGCGATCCTAACTGTCATAACCATGTTTAGCACTAATCAATATTGGCTTAATTAATAAAACCATTAGTTAGTAATCAAAAAGCATTTCTTTTAGAAAAGGAAATTAAGGAAAGAAATAAAGCTAGTTTTGGAATGATTCAAATAAATGATCCACGTGTCAAGCTGTAGATGACGTGGATCTATGCTGAGTCAGCAAGCATCACATGGGTGAGAGGTAGAAAAACTACGCTTCTCAAAGCCATGTGGACAAAGTTGAAACTACAAGACAGAGGAGACTTGGATGTGTCTTAGTTGTACATTTGCATTAAATTAAACAAAATATATTTAAATAAAAATTATATTTATCACACACCATGTCCATCCAACTAATTCTATTCATTATTGTTATTGTTTTTCTTTTATTGCCACTGGGGCGGAGCCAGATAAGTCTGAGGGGTTTATTCGAATCACATTATTTATATATGATTGAAATTATTTTTTATGTATATGTAAGAGATGTTGAATTTTCTTTTCTTCAATTTCTTCGTATATTTATTTTCTTGTATTTTGAACCTTCTTAATGAAAATCTTGACTTCGTTACTAGGTGGGAGATGGGATGGGGGTACATCTAAATAAATGATTGGACTTAGCTCTTTTTTTCCTTTTTTTATTACTTGCCACCATATTTTTATATATTTTAATTTAATTTCTCAAAAATAATGTCTAAGGTAGATTCATTTAACCCAACCAACCCATTATCAAATTTGAAATACTAGTGAGCACTAGAGCCAAGACAAAATCTAACAGTTCTCACCAATTATCATTTCCCTTTAATCTGATTCACTAAATATAAAATGCTGAAAAGCATAAATATTACTCTATAAATTACTCAATGAAAAGAGAAAAAAAATTGTGGTGGAATATGGGCCACTTGTTAAAATCAGAAAATTTTGGAATCATTTTTTAGTACTCCCTCTGTCAAAGGTTGATTAAAATTTTAGCATGTTCATTAGGAAAATATTATATATATATAAAATATAGTTTGTTAAATTATTTTTATTTATTTATTTATTGAAAACTAAATATTTTTCTTTATTTCATTTACTTGTTCAATACACTATTTTTTTTAATTTTCTGTTTTAACAAATTAAGAGAAATTTTTTATTTTCAACTTTAATCTGATAGTTAAGTAGCTATTTCTTAAATTAAATAGAGCTTATTAGTTTAATTTAAAATTTTTAAAATATCAATAATAAAAATGACTAAATAAAACTAATACTAAGTTAATTTTTTTTAATGGACAAGCAAAATATAAATTGAACAAACAAAGGAGCACAATGAGAGTATTTCTAGAAAATGTATATCGCTAATCACTTTTGATTTCTTTAACAGTAAGAAAAAGATTAAAAGAATATAATCAACTGTGTCTTAATTATTGTTATGGTAACGAAAATATCAAATTGTAAATGTCCGCTCAATATTTCTATGACTTTTTTTAAGAACCACGCGGTAAAGAAAATAGCTCGTAAGTCGTAAGTAGTTTATGCTTATAACTTACTAGAATTTTTTTGCACAATTTCATAAAAAAATATAAATTAAAGAGAAAAGACATAAAGTTATCACTAAAATTATTCCGCATTTTCGTAAAGACACCTTAACTTTGGAAGTATCCTATCACCCCACAAAACTTTTTAATATCTTTGTAAATGGGTCAAAATGACCCATTCCCTTGTCTCATTTGGGTTGTCGCGCGTGCTATTCACTCCTGTAATATTCGTTCAACCCGACCCGACCATATTCTTTTCAAGAAAAGTCTTCTCTTTTCTTTTGTTATTTCTCAACTTTCCCTAAAATCACAAAATATAGAAAAGTCTTCTCGTTTTCTCTTGGTGTTGATAATCTCGTTGTTGATGTTTCTTGGTGAAGATTCTTGGAAGGACAAGTAATTGAAGGTGTAACAGGTTAGGGATCTACATTATATGATAAAGATCTTTTTTTTGATTAAACCATAAAAAAACATCAAATTAACACTTTCTACTGGAAATTAAAAGATAAAACGAATTCCTACCTTAATGCGCTTGGGGAAGCTGATGAACTCGTCAAAGAGAGAGTACCAACGTTGATCTTGCTTTGGAAAAAAATATGAAATCGTAAATTTAGGGTTACCAATGGCTCTTTTGAGTTTAAATTTGGGAAATATGATGTAAATTAATTAAATAATTAATAATAAAGAAATAAAGCGACATGTGCGTGGTAACAACTCAGACGAGGAAATGGGTCAAAATGACCCATTTACAAAGATATTAAAAACTTTTGTGAGGTGATAGGACACTTTCAAAATTAAGGTGTCTTTATGCAAATACGGGACAACTTCAACGATGACTTTATGTATTTTCTCTAAATTAAACAAACAACATGCAAGTAACTTACTCAGATAACTTGCAAATTACTTTTTTAAAAATTGTAATAGCTAAATTAATCCATTTTATATACTAATCTCAAGTGAAATAAAATCTTTCGTTCTCTCTTTAGATTTCTCAGTTATATTTATTATTTCGTTATACATTTAAAATTTTAAATAAAAGAAAAGGCGTAATAATTAACAAATAACTGGTAGAGGGAAAAGTCAGAATGCCAGTTATAAAGACTAGGTGCCGCAACAAATATTACTTGGGAATAAACTATAGTATATATTTGTATTTTTTATTTTTAAAAAAAGGTAATAAACTATAGTATATATTTGTATTTTTTATTTTTAAAAAAAGGTAATAAACTATAGTATATATTTGTATTTTTTATTTTTTTAAAAAAGGTAATAAACTATAGTATATATTAAGCTGTGGAACTTTAAAAAGTAGCCCCACAATCATTCTTAGGAAATTGATCCATTTTCCAGACACGATATTTAATTTCTCTTCTACTTCTCTTTGGATCTAGTTAATTACAAAAATCAACTTGAAATATTTAATTTTTTTTTCCCAAATTGATTATTAAAAAAAGAAAGCTTATCATTATAAACCTTATATTTTATAGGTTCTAATTTAATAATCACAAGGACCTTCATCTTTAGTTTCACTTTAGTTTCTCCATGTCTAAGTGCCTCTCCATATTAGAAAATTTAAATATGTATAGAAAAGAAATAAAGTGATAAAGAAAAATATAAATAATGTTAAAGAATTATAAAGGAGTGTATTGGCTCTCACGTTCCGAACGCCAATTTTAGTTGAAGTTTCATATTTACATATAGATAAATTCAATAAAAACATGCACATAACACATAATAAATTTAATCTATTTTTACTAAAATATTTCTTTTTGAGACTTCGTCATTTTGACTTCTATTTCGTTTACTTGATCAACTAGCAAATTATTGTTTGAAAATCAAGAATAGCACTGTTGAGCAAGCTTTAAAATTTTCAATAAATTTATTGCAAAAACAATAAATTTAAACGAAAATCCGCATGCAAGAACATTTCTATCCAATTTAAACAAAGAACTCGAAAGACATTGTTATGATATGGTTAAATTTATGAGCAAAAGAAATGATATATATTCTCTTGCAATATAATCATTTTATATTGCAAGCTTTCCAAACAAATCATAGTCTGAGTCAACAAAGAGTTTATACCGATTTGATATTATTCGTGACTAATTTAGTATGATAATTTGACTATATTAAATATAACATAAAATTATATCGATCTATTATGATTTATATGTTACAGTTCACAAATTTTGAATTTTTGACTCCTCTTGCTCAATTTAATCCAAAATAAAAGAAATATTTCTGTATAAGTTTCAGTTTAAATAGCATCACAAAAGTATTTTTGTATGCAAATTTACCCAAAAATCGGGCGATTGGTGGTGGGGCCCGATCCACAAACACGTCATCCATCAAAATCCATTTCTCGTTGGGAACGCCTTATAATTCGCGTTCCTGATAATCAGGAGTATACTCTCTCTGTTCTAAATTAGTTATCATATTTTATTTTTGAGTTTTAAGAATTAAATTATGATTGAGATATTAATTTTTTTTAATCATATGAACGTAGAAAGATTACAATTGATACTATTTCTCATATGATTTTGAAGGTATAAATTTTAATTTTAAAATATTATATTCATAATTTTAACAAATCAAACATAAGAATTCAATATTTTCCTCCCTACCAAACACACTTAGAAAATATCCTTTTAATGCTATCAGCCTATTACTATTATTGTGTATTTGTGTGTTAGCAAACCTTCCACATAATGTCTTTAACATATTTTAGAGATTTAAATTGCAACGTGTTAAGAATTAGTTCAATTTCACATTTTATTAATTATTTGACCCAATATATCTTTTTCGTCGTGCAATTTTTTCTTTTTTATAGAAAACCTTGAACATTTTTTTCTTGAAAGTTTCATAAGAGGGAATTTTCTGAAAAACTTTTTGGGTTCAGGACAAAAGTTCTAACAACTTCTCAACAAAAATTTCACAAAAAAGAAAACTAAAGAGCTAGAGTGCTGTTGAAATTAGTTGACACACAAACATAATATACAAATATAAATTTTAGTCACCAGTAACTTGAAACTCATTCAAAGTTTACAAGAATTTTCCATTTGTAGACTACAAGAAAATAGTTAACTTGACATTATATTATTTTCCATTAATTGAGTCTTAACCTAATTGGAAGGAGGAAAAAACATGTAGAAAGGGTACGCATTGTACATATTATCCCTAATAAGACACTATAAATATGCATTATGATTAGGGGTGTACATGATCGGGTTGGTTCGGGTTTTTCAAATATCAAATCACACCATTTGTGTAAAAATTTTAAATTTCTAAACCAAACCAAACTAATAAAATTCAGATTTTTTCGGGTTTTTCAACCTCGGGTTGGTTCGGATTTTCAAATACCAAACCAAACCATTGTGTCGAATTTTTAAATTTATAAATCAAACCAAACTAATAAACCTCGGGTTTTTTTTCTAGATTTTTGGATATTTTCGGTAAAGTTTGCATGCAAACATAGAAATTAACTTGTGCTCCAAATATTTCTTTAGTCCAACCAAAATACAATTATCTAAGGTGTTTCTTAAAAAAATAACACAAAATATGAGATGAGTGCTGATGAAACGAAAATATTCAATAAAAAATAATAATGAAATCATCATATAAAATAAATATTGCAAAGTCATAATTAAAATGATCATAATTTAAAAGTACTAAATCATGCTAAAACAAGTTTAATAAGTATTAGTTACATTACTAAATATTTAAGGAAAATTAAAATTAGATTATATATTTTAATTGTCTAAACCAATGTAAAACTAAAGAACAAATATTCAATAATATTGTCATTCTTAGTGTTGAATTGATTTCCTTTTTGCATTAGTATTAATTTGATTTTGATTTAAGTTTTATTATAATTATCAACATATATGAACTATAATCTTTATTGTACCATTCTGAATTCTAAGTTTTAAACTTGAAATAATATATTAAAAGATAAAAATTATGAAATAGTATAAGAAATATTTTAAAATTATATCAAAGTAAATATTTTTATGTATAAAATAAAATTTTAAAATTACATATATAATGTCGGGTTGATTTTTTTTAGTTAAAGCCAAATCATATAGTCGGGTTTTTTTTCTAATACCAAACCAAGTCAAACCAAACCACTAGTTGAGTTTTTTTTTTTTGGTTTGACTCGATTTGCGGTTTGGTTCGATTTTGTACATCCCTAATTATTATGATTCATATCATGCACATTTTATTATATCCTATTAAGACTAAAAAAATTGTCTAACATACCATGTATGATATTTCAAGTACTCTATGTAAGGGTGAAATAAGTTCAACTAGTCATAAAATTCAAAAGAAATTGTTGGATCTTTTGTAAAATATAAGTAATATAGATCAATGATATATATATCGAGAGTAAAACGTGGAGATCATGTTATTTAAATGTCTTCAAATGTGTATCACAATGATAAATGAGTAATGATAACTTTATTTATATATTGAAAAATCAGTTACTATATAAAATACCGAAATTAATAGATACAATGTACATATATAGGTAATAGGTGTGTTATTAAAAACGTTGTCGGGAGTGATTCACAAGGTGAGGCTAGCAAAGTGTTTGCTCAAGGCATCCAAAATTTTGAGGCTTAAAAATTTTTTAATAGTGATTTTAATTTCACTTTAAACAATATTGAAAATTATAAAAAAAATATAAAATTTAAATTAGATAAAAAAAGAAAGTAGGATTATCTATTTTTTGTCAAAAATATTTTAGAACTTTGAATTAAATAACTCAAATTTTTATGTTAATAAGTAAAAAAATTTACAAAAACATCTAAGTTAATGTATTGCAAGCAAATGACTATTTTCTTATTAACTGTAATTATTTCTTACTCTTATAAATAATAATATTATTATGTGAGGTTAAACACTTAATGACTTTCAAGAATACTACACTAAAAACAAGTAGAATCTAAGAATAAAAAGACAACTCTAAGTTTATATTATCTTTGTGTATATATTTAATATTTTTTACCGTAATTTGACTTTAAACCACTAATTTTACTAAGTAATTTGAAAATGACGAAATAATCATTTTTTTAAATGAATTCGACAGTAACAAATGATGACTTAATTCTAAACAATAATGATAATGAAGATGATAGAGTGACGGATGAAATGACATGAAAAAGAAGAAGTGAACAATAAAACAAAAGTCTAAGAAAGGAAAATAGAGTAAAAATTCACCTTGAAAATTGAGTTGTCAATCAAGAAGATTGAACAAGTTTGTTTCTCTAACTTTTTGTTTTACAACAATTGCATATATACAATGTAATTATACCAGCAATTGCATAGTGTTCTACGCGAAGAGCGAATGAAGTTTATTTTTAGCATGATTTTTAAAAATTATTTATTTAAGTATAATAATGAAACGCAGTGTTAAATTGGACATAATTCCAACAAATTAAAAAAATAAGTAAAATAGAATAAATAATAAAGATATTTTTAAGTTAATAAAAGAAGTAAATACAATTCTAATCCAATTTTTCATTTGTTTAAAAAGAAATTAATTCAGAATTGTTTGATTTTTATCATACTCGTCTTGCTTATTATCGACTAATAAAAGGTAAATTAAAAGAATCAAATTCGATCATTATAATGTTTTTTTTTTTTTAACCTTATAAAATGAAAATTTAATTTACTTGATGAATTTATAGAAGATGGAATTGTGGCAACACCCAAAGTAGAAGGCGCTTGGTTGTAAATTGATACTAATCATTGGACAACGCATATACTATAAACAAGTCAAACAACAGATAGATAGAGAGAGAACTGACTAAAAAATATAGATATAGAGAGCGTGAAATACACGCGCGTTTAAAGTGCGTGACCTCGTAAAAGGCGGGGAGCAACTCGTCGTCTCCAATTTAAAAAAACAAAAAACAGAGTGATCCCTTTCTGTCTAATTGACACCACAAAATAGTAACAAAAATTACTACTACAACTATATTATACTCTGTCACTACCAGCTAAATCATTTCTTCTTAAACAAATACAAAACAAGAGAGAGAAACAAACTTTTTTTTTAGAGAGAGAAAACAGAGTTCTTGAAGTTTTTTTTTTTTGGCTAAAAGAGTACTATGAATGTAACCAGAAAAATTTAAAATGGGGGCTGGGGTTTTCACTGTATAAAAAATTGAAATAAAATTAAACATAATACGAAGACTTACAAAAGGCACATGGCTTCTTGAGTTTGGTCTCCACATATTTTTTGTTTTTCACAAATTAGTATTATTTTTTCTTTTGCTTTCACATGGTCTCCTTTTACATTCTTCATAATGGTCCAAAGGTTTTGGGTATTATTTTTATTTTTGACTGATCACTTTCAAGAGATTCTTTCAGATCTACAGTGAAAAGGAGAACAAGGGTAGGTGTTCTCTAAATTTTCATAACTAACTTTCTGCTTCTTCTCTTCTTCTTCTGGTTTTGGTTCAATGGAAAGTTATTTCAAGAATTCTTGAAAATAAAGAAAGGTGGCTCTACTTTAATGCAATTTGGTTGACTTTGGTATATGTGTACGTGAAGTTTGATCTCAATCTCAATTTGCCACATTTCCATTGGAATATGCAATTTGATTTTGCTTATTGTATGATGAATGAGTTGATAGATGATTCATGAATATTTTTCAAGTTTTTCTCTGCTGAATTATTAATCTTAAATATATGTCCCACCTCAATTATGTTGTTGATTTGTATTCTTTATATTCTTGTTGGAAGTTGCACAAAAGGGTGAATCTTTTTTTATTCTCTCTTTCCACCTCATTTCATTGCTCCAGTTGAATGCATAGCTTTAAGTTGTTGGGTAGTGTTTCTGAACAGTTTAAATCATAATCTTTTGATTGCAGAAGAATTTTTTACATCAAATGATTGCCATTTTTTTTAGCTTCTGTTGTAGTAATAATAATAAAAGAATGGCAAAGTTGGACGTTTTTCACTAATGATCTGTGATGAAGCAAAAGGGATGATGTTAAAAAAATTTCATATCCCATATTTGGATCTTAATAAAAATAGTGGGCGTTTGTTGAAATCTCTCTAAGAGATTCAGCTTTGTGTATATTTATCCAATAGGGATCAATACACTCATCTTTCTTGATCATTTTGTTTGCAGATGTTGAGCTAAACTTATATCTTATTGAAAATTCGATTCAGTTAAGCTCAGATGCGAGAATTGTTGCTTGAGAACTAAGTTAAGCAATAGTTTGACTTTCTAGTTGTATGTAACATAATAAGTCGAAGATGGTTTGCGAGATGGAAAGTGATCAAACAGAGTACATGGAGATGGAAGTGGAAGTACTTTCGTCGATGTGGCCTGAAGATATGAATGAAAATGGAAAACAATTCAATATAGATTGGCCAGGAGAAGACCAAGATATGTTGGAGGAGGTTAATATCAATGAGGATTCCACCATAGTTGATTTCAAGCGCCTTGTGGAACTTACTAATTATAGCGAAAAAGGGTCATCTCAGTTGGCTTACTTGGTGAAAAATTGGGAATATAAACAGGAAAATGCTGTAAGGTTACTTAGAGAAGAGCTTGACAATCTTAGCAAGCAACAACAAGAATCAGAGCTCAAGAAATTGGAGATATTGGAGAAGTATCAATTTGAGGAAGAACGATATGGAGGTGATAAGCGTCCAATATCTATATTGGATGAAGAATTGAAGAGATACATATTCCAAGAGGCACCTAGGAAAAGGAATGATGTGAAAATTCAAGATAAACTAGAAATAGATGCTGAGTATGACAGTATAAAGTACTGGAAGCAGAGAGCTACACATTTGGAGAAGATGTTGGAAACGAGTGCTCAACGGGAGCAAATACTAACTGAGAAATTGCAGGAAAGCATAGAAAATCTTGAAAGACAGTCCTCTCCTGTGGAAGAATTATCTCAGATTCTGAAAAGAGCAGATAATTTCTTACATTTTGTCCTCCAGAATGCACCGGTTGTCATCGGCCACCAGGTCAGTTATCATTTGGAATAATTTGATGAGTATTCACTTACCTAAATTGGAAATGCTCCCAATTTCTTGTTCTAGTTCTGTAGATGTTACCTTGTTATGTCCTCATATTTTACAAAATTCCAACAGATTTATTTTCTCTTCTTAACTTTTTATTTCTTCAGTCTAGTACAAACATTGGATAAATCAAGTACTTGGGCTATAGTCAACTACTTAATTTGGTTAATTGGTATAAAGCCATTGGACAAACACTTTCTCTATACTACTAACACTGCCATCTGTTGCCTGGGACATATGAAGCTCGTGGATGTTGTTAATTAAAACCACGAATCTCCAACCAATCGAAATAGCAAGAAAGGTGGTAATAATTGATGCTTGTATGGTGGTCTTCTTTGCATTACCATTTAGGTTCAACTTAAGCCAGATAAGGGAGTAATAAAAAATATTCTTGTCAAACGTCTTGTAGTGTTTGTTTGCATCAGTTGCAAGTGTGAGAAAGTCCTGGCTTCCAGTGTAGTCCAATTGATGTCAGTAGAAAATTCAAGCTACACGGAGTTAGTGTCGAAAAACAGTCTAACTCCCATTCCTCAGTTATTGTAAGAGACAAAAATTTGATCGGATATCTCCACATACCTCAATGATCTGATAAGTTTTTCTGCTCGAATATTAGAAGAGATTGGGATGATGACATTTTCATTCTACTTATTCCCTCAACCCCTCTTCCTTGATACAATCGCCCTCATTTGTAAACAGATGTTGGATCATTTCCAAATCATTTTTAACCTCTATATAATTCTCCTCAGCTATTTTAAAGGCATACTATTTATTGACATAATATGTTTTGAAGAAACTACGTGTTCTGATATTCTTTTGTGCAGGACAATGAGTTACGCTATCGTTTTATCTACAATCATTTCCCAAGTTTGCGTGAAGAGGTATATCAACCTTAAAATGCTTTAGAACTTCTCCTTCATTCTTTTGGAGTGGAATCAGTACTCCTATCTTTCTATAATCCATCAGTTCACTATGAAGAAATTTCTTCGACATTTAGAATCTGGTACGTGTTTTCCTCAATCATACTTATCTTTCAGGACATCATTGGCAAAACAGATGTAGAAATTTTTACTGGTGCTGGTGTAAAGGAATCTCAAGACTTCAAAAGAGAGGTTTTGGAACGGGGAATACCGGCAAAGAGGGAAATTACATTTGACACAGGATTATTTGGGTCAAAGACTTTTTTAATATATGTTGAACCTGTGTTCAGTAAGGCAGGGGAGACCCTTGGAGTAAATTACATGGGAATGGAGATAACTGATCAGGTGAGTTAGATTCTTTACCATTAACTCTAGATTCTTCACCGGTTACTCTTGTTGGTACTCAGCAGTAATTTTTGCAAGGAAGTTTGAGTTCTGATGTTCAAAACATCAGTTTAAAGGGCTGATACCATGTTATATACTCTCTCTTCATGGAAGCTTAGTAGTAATGCCATGGTTAAAATGCAGGTAAGGAAAAGAGAAAAAATGGCAAAGCTGCGCGAAGAGATAGCTGTACAGAAGGCCAAGGAGACTGAACTTAACAAAACTATTCACATAACAGGTTCCTTTTTAAGATATTATAGGCTTTATGCACATATGTGAAGTCAGCTGCTAGAAGAATAAACATCACTAAGGTTATATACTTCATTTGTTACAGAGGAAACAATGCGAGCGAAACAAATGCTTGCAACCATGTCCCATGAGATTAGATCTCCTTTGTCAGGAGTTGTCAGCATGACCGAGATTCTTTCTACCACAAAACTGGACAGGGAACAGCATCAGCTTGTGAATGTAATGTTGTCTTCAGGAGATTTGGTTCTTCAACTAATAAATGACATCCTTGACCTTTCCAAAGTTGAATCAGGTTTAATTTCATTCTCTTCTCTTTTTCATTGCAGTATTTGTTAATAATATTTGATGTGATCTCCTAGATGTTTGTATTTGGATGTTTCAATGAATCGTGTAGATCTAGTTTTAACCCTGTCTTTCTTAGGAATGAATTCCATGAGTTTTTCATTGGCACGCTTGGCTGGGATAGTTGAAGGACATAGCTCAACAGTAGAATAGCTTAAGAATATAGTTCAATCCCTATGTGACCTTTCTATGTTATAAGTAATTTCCTTTCTATGTGTATATTTCCTTTTGGATTAGCCAAGTTCTTACTCTCTGGAATTTTCTGTAAACAGGATTTAGTGATTTTGTTTCTTGTCTTGGCATCAATAACTACATATATGATTTTGTTTTTGTCTTAGCAGTAATTAACTACATTAACTTGATTGTCCTGAAAAAAGGTTATTGTCTAATTCTTGTTCAGGAGTAATGAAGTTGGAAGCCACAAAATTCCGACCTCGGGAGGTTGTTAAGCATGTCTTGCAAACTGCAGCAGCATCACTACAGAAAATATTAACATTGGAAGGCCACATTGCTGAAGATGTTCCCGTTGAGGTAAGATTTCTCATGAATTATACGAACATGACAACAAAAACCCGAGGGCATCTGTATTCTTTTTGCCCATACCAAGACCAACCATACTGACATTCACTAATGAGCATCCAATTGAAGAGCAAACTTTTAAATTACTCTTTATTATTCCTTCAAGTACACGAGTGAGATGAGTGCTATAGGAACAGTTGCAAAATTGGGAAAAATTTCTACATGTTTCTCGACCACTTTGCAGTAATGATTCAGAAATTTGACACAGTAAAACTATGTCTGGCTGCTTCTTTCTCTCTCTCTCTCCCCCCCCCCCCCCCCCCACTCATTATCTCTGTAGTTTATCTTTTATGAGCTTCCTACTGAAGAGTTTTCCTGAAATCAGGTTGTCGGGGATGTATTAAGAATTCGCCAGATTCTCACGAACTTGATCAGGTATGAAAATCATTTGGTGGATGAAGGCCTCTGTGATGCTATCTTGTTAGTCAAAACATCTACTGCATATTCTGAGTTCTTCTTAAGTCTTGCTCTCATTTTCCGCAAATGAGAGATGTCTCCACAATGGAAATGAAATGAAATGTGTACATAACTTCTGTTGCTTGAGCATGCCAATTGTAGCATCTTGTTATTTCATAGTACTGTACCAGAGAGTTAACTTTTTCCCCTTGTGTCATAAAAGCACTTAACTTTCTTCAACTTCTTTCTGAAAGTTCCCCATAAATAACTGTATCTAAGTCATAGGAAACCTGATTATTTCTTATGTTATGCAGCAATGCTATAAAATTTACTCATGAAGGGAAGGTTGGTATAAAGCTGTATGTGGTTCCCGGGCCATGTCCTGATGTGAAACAAGGATCCTATAAGAGGATGGCTTCTGATCATTCAAAGGTTTTAGCAAAGATATGTAAGGAAGATAAGTGTACATCACCATCTCACAACTCCCTTGATCGTAGAGGCTCTGGTGGATGCAAAGATGCCGATGGTGAAAACGAGAGATTGATGCAGAACGGGGAGGGCAACTATTCAGAACAAAATGGAGCTTCTATAGAAGATGAAGTGGATGATCCAAATCAACAGGAAACAACTGTGTGGATACGTTGTGATGTTTATGACACTGGGATTGGAATACCAGGTACTTACAAACTCAGCTTTCCCATGACCTGGTTGCTGATCCATAAACTTCATGGATACCTTTGACCTTATTTTGTATTAAGTTTATGTTTAATGCATTGACAGTGTAAAATTTGTTCAAAATATTATGTTAGAGTAACTTTCCACATGAGGCCTGATATGATAACTTGGAAATTAGAGCAATAATTTGCTATAACCGGTTAACTTGCACTGATGGTGTAAAAAGTTACACCGTCAGTGAATATAACATATAACTCTTCTAATATCTTTAGCTTTTTTTTCTTACTGTTGCTAAGCCCGTTTTACCTTGATTAACAGAAAATGCAATACCCACTCTATTCAAGAAATATATGCAAGTCGGAGCAGATACTGCTCGGAAGTATGGTGGGACAGGACTAGGATTGGCCATTTGCAAACAACTGGTAATTTTCAAAACCTTCTAAATTCCATTTAGTTTCAACTTTGTTTTTGAACAGAAGTTCAAAGATTTAAATATGTTCCATTGAGAAAATTTTGGAGAAATGCAAAGGATGCTGTTCTACTAGGATCGACTCGACAAGCCTTCCATCATTTGAGGTTATTGCATCCTAGTTATGATTGGGTCTTGTCAAGACGATCCAAACATATGCAGTCTTCAAATGTAGGACGAAGAACCTAGTAGGACGACTCAAGCCTTTCAAATGTAGGATGACGAATCCAAGGGACAACTCATATTCTTTTGAAAGTTCATTAGACTTTTAGAGTTCTCAAAAAGGATGAATGCAGAGTAATTGAAGTGTGTTCTCAATACTGAGATAAAGTAATGAGAAAGAGCCTAATGATAGGATAAATCATCTAGTACTCAAGTTGATATTCTTTGATAATTTGACTTTTGTGGATTTTTGGCCATAACATTACTTGTGAAAATATGCCTTTTACTTCACAATGTAGTGGCAAATTGTTAAGTTTCATTCCTCACATTGAGTCATGGGACCTTTTACATTACATGGCATAGTCTTCTATCTTATCTTGGTTCATCTGAACTAGTAAGCTATGTTGTTCCGGCTCTTCAAGAATGTTGAAGGGTGCTTGTTGGATCCTTCAGAAGTAGTGCATTTTTGAAGGGATCTTACATGGGTACGACATCATTTTTGGAGAGTCCAAGCAATATAGCTAGTAAATTGTTTTTCCTTAGGAAGCATCATTTTATGGTCCACAAGTATTGCCACATCTTAGTGCAACTCAAATTTTGTCATAACAATTTTCACTTGTACTGAAATGACTTTGGCGAATCGTCTATGATATTAGTACTTACCTTGACCCCTCATATTCTAATTGAACAGGCTGAGCTTATGGGAGGTCATATGACTGTATCCAGCAAAGAGCACCATGGATCTACCTTTACATTTATTCTACCTTACAAAGTTTCACCTGTATGTGATAGCTCGGATGATAATGAAGAACTCACTGAAATGGATAATCATGATACTTCTTCTGAAGGAAATGATGATGATATAAATTCCGGTTTTTTCCAATTCCAACCGCGCACTTTAGGTTCTCTGTTTTCTTCTCATAGTTCTGGAAGAGCCACAAAATTTTCACCAAACGGTTTTGGGTATAACACTTTGAATAAGACTAATGGATTTCAAGTGAACTCCCATTCTTTCCCTTTAGATAGCAATACATCAAAAGAGACAGGTTCAGTAGAAGATGCATGTTCAGTAGCTGATGCTGTTGAGACATGTTCTGATCCTGAATCTTCCTTCAAACACACCCGAAATTCTGGTAATCCAAGCACGTCTGGTAGAGAACAAAAGATTAACGGTGTTTTAGATCATACCCCTTGTTTATCTTCCCCTAATTCAGAAACTACAAACAGTGATCAGGGTGAAATTACAGAAAAAATAGAAAAAAGTCAGATACAGGAACAACCTGATAGAAGTTCTGAGTGCTCTTCTAGCAAGGATGCACAAATTTCAAAAACCTCTTTGAAACCCAAAATCCTCCTTGTAGAAGACAACAAAATACTTGTGATGGTAACACGTTCGATGATGAAGCAGTTGGGTCATGACATAGATATAGTGAATAATGGAGTAGAAGCTTTGCGTGCTGTTCAACGCCACAGATATGACCTCATTCTAATGGTACGTTAACTGAACATTTGTTTTCTTTCGCTTAAGATTATGTTTGTTGCATGGTGGCTCATAACTCACTTAATGTCCTACACATGCATGTTTATTGTTCATTTCAATATCAATTGCTGCAGTGGCGGATCCAGAATTTATACATTGTGGGTTCTGATATGTATAGCTAACTCTTGTTTCCCACGCATGTATATAGAGTTTGACCCCAAAATGTTAGGTTCTACTGAACTCATGTACGCTGACTGGATCCACCACTGATCTGTTATACAGTTGATTAATGAGACTCCTTGAACATTTAAATAACAGAAGGTTAAGACTAGGAACTTTCCTCATCTTTTTGTCCATAAGTAGAGGTTAGATCTTAATCAATCCAGTCTCCAGATAATTAACGTAGCACGAGGGGATAATGCACTTTCTAGTTCAGTGTTCGCAGCAGATGACATATACCATTAACTTAGCAGAATTTTTACTTGATCTCAAGCTCTACATAGGCTTACATTTAGTATCAAATGTAAGTCAGGGAGGAATTCATGCTAACTTGTGCTGGTCATTATTTTATTTATGCAGGATGTATGCATGCCAGTCATGGATGGACTTCAAACTACAAGATTGATACGATCATATGAAGAATCTGGTAACTGGGATGCAGCAAAAGATGCTGGCATTGATGAAGAGGTTTTCCCTTCAAATTCCTTACAGAGAAGTGATGAATCCTCCACGAAACGTATTCCTATAATTGCAGTAAGAACATACACTCTAAATGCCTTAATTGCCTGTGCTTTACAGCCTCTATACTTCCATATTATCTCTTGCTTGCTCCATTTCTCTCTTTGTTGCCTGTGCCTTTACAATATCATTCTTACAATTCAGAAAAATGTCTATAAATTGTGATCAAGTTAGCTTCATTTGCAAAATCAGGCTATTGAAGTCTAGCCTTGTTTTTTTTTGTTGTGTCATGCAACCTTTCTTTCCATCAATTTTCTGCTGCAGCTAACAGATGAAACTCGTTTACTTTATCGCAGATGACAGCCAATGCAATATCGGAAAGTGCAGAAGAGTGTTATGCAAATGGTATGGACTCTTTTGTATCAAAGCCAGTAACACTTCAAAAATTAAAAGAGAGTCTACAACAGTATCTACCATGACATCTTTTCTTGTAAATGAATGCACCTGTACAGGAATAGAAAAACAAAAACAAGAAAGAATGTGTTAGGAAATTTTGTACTCAAGTTGCTGTTCTTCTAGTTGTCTGTTCAGAATGATGTACATTAATAGTCTGCCTTCTGTTCCTCTACTAGTCCTCATAGCAGCAGCAAATCACATAGCTGAAACTCATGTATCTGGACTTACCAAAATGGAAAGCTTTTTTTTATATGAATTCCATTGAAGAGGAAATAAGTCATGAGAATCATTATGTATCACTATGTGTAACATATTTTCAATCAACTCACTCTGTTTACTATCCTGTTTGAGATTGAGGCGTTGTTGTTTCACTCCACTCCATTCCCAAAAAATTAAAATAATGAGCAGCTATGTATTAATACCAATCATAATGACAATCTCTAACCTTACAAGTAACATTTTACAAAAGAATCCAACTCCCACAACCTAATCTAAACATGTATATAAGAGCTTCTAAATAGAGTAACATAAGAAAAGACACAACTTTCAAATAGAGCCGTCAATAAAGGCTAGGCCCGTTGGGCTGGCCTGGTCTAACCCGTGATTTGATAGGGCTGGACTACGATTTTTGAAGCCCATTTAAGAAAAGAGCTTTTTAGCCCGGCCTGAATAAGTCTGCCGATTTGTGGGGCTTGAGAAATATGGATAGGGCCGGCCCGTGGGTCAAATAAAAATTAATTAAAAAATAAAAATAAAACAGAGTATTTTAAAAATAACAAGAGTCTAAACTCAAAATCCATTTAAAGTTTGAAATTTTACTATTTAAATACAAATTATGTTTATAAAATATGAAATACATAAAATATAAATTCCCTAAAATTTCTACGGATTCACTATATGGGTCATAGCCTATGGAATATTGTCGTAGTTTTTGTGTTTTTTTTAATGATCATTGGAAAACAATTAGGTTAATATTTCTATTTAGCTATTTATGCTTTTACTTGAAATCAAACTTAATAAATATTATAAAGATAATTTTATTTGTGTATTTGATTAACAAGTAGTAACACTAACACCATGTAATATTGTCTTGTCTATATTTATAATAATATTTTTAAATTATAATTTAATTTAAAAAATTATAAAAAATATATTTTTAAGAAAAGAGGGTTGTCCTGGCAAAGCCCGTAGCCCACATACTTGTAGGCTAAGCCGACCATTTTCTGGCCCACACAAAAAATGAGCTACCCCGGCCTGACCTGTCAAATTTCAAAGCCTGTATAAGTTAGCTCGGATGGGGTGGGCCAGCCCATATTGACAGTAAGTTCACCCTTTTTAGGCAACACAATTTTTCAAATACAAAATTTGACCCACAAATTTATATTTTGTTAAAACGACCCCACATTTATGTCTACTAACCATTTATTTCATATGTAAATAAAATTTATAATCATATCATTACTTTTAAAAGTTTATTATTCTCATCAACATAAAATTTATTATTACTTCAAATCAGTTCCTACTTTATTATTTATATCCATCAAATTCATTATTTTTTTATCAAATTTATTTATCAACCAAATTTATTACTACTACTTTAATATTTAATTAAAAAAAATAGTTCTTCATCTATATACTGACCACAATGGCTCTATAATAATTTATTATGCGATTTTATAAATTTTTGTTTATTTGGTAAGATTGAATAAATAATTGGGACTATTTTAATAGTTTTACCACTTATGTGATTCTTATGTTTATTAGAAAATATACAAGACAAAAACTTTAAATCGCATGTCCAAACAAAACTTCGATTTCATATTACATGGCCAAGCGGGCGTAAATATAATCGATAACTCAGTTGGCCAAATGTACGTGATCAATAAAAGAATGCAAAAGAAATACTAACATAACATGCTGGCTTAGTACGTGGTCAATAGAAGGTTTGAATAACTTATATGCAAAATACAAATTCAATTTGTGACTGGCAATTAAGATCATTAATTAAATTATGTACAGAAAGTAACCAGAAAATGCCAAAATTCTGAGAAAAAAAGATAAATAGTGTCATCTCATTTTTTTATTATCTAAATTTATTATTTTATTTATTAAAATAAGTGAATTCTTAAGGCATTTTTTATAGTTCAAATTAATTTAATTGTTCAATCTTATGCTTCCATTTAAAATCAGTTTTACTAATTAGCCAAACACCTTAATTTTTTTTTAAAAATGTTTTTTTTCTTTAAAATAATTATTTTTGGTCTCCCAAAAGCAATGCCAAACAAACTCTTAGTCATTCTAAAAAATGAATTTGACAATAATTTAAAATGATAAAAATAAATAAATAATGTCTAACATATCTTATTATTATTTTCTTAAAGGACGTACAATACTCCAACAATTCACTTATTTGAAATGGAGTTACACATTATTATATATAGATTCTCGTAATTATTGTTATTCGTTATGTTTTTCTTTCACATCACTAATAATATTATTGCACAGCATTTTCACATTATTTGATGGATCTATAAAAATAGACAACTTTCCTTATTCATTATTATGCCAGAATGGTGTAGTTGGCAAGCTCAATATAATTCGAGTGAAGAATTGTAACTTTATATTCGACTCCAGCTAAATTTTGTTTAGTTACTTTTTTATTTATTTTTAGTTTAAATGTAGACCAAGTCCACAGCTCTATTAAAAGGAAAAATTACTTAAATACACAACACTTCTTTACCTATTCTCAATATTTCCCTACTCTATTACTAAAATACAAAAATCCCTTATTTTCCCTCAATTCAACTTAACCGGATACTTTATTAGTTTAAGTATCTGCCCGTTATTAATTAAAGTATCCGCGCTGCTATATTATGCATCCGCCGTTAATTTAAGTATCCGCCCATTATTAATTAAAGTATCCGCGCTGCTATATTATGTATCCGAAAAACACTTAAAAAAAGGGATTTTTGGTAATTAATGAAAGAGTAGGGAAAGGAAGTAATTTCCTTCTTATACTATGTCATTTGCCTAATTTTTACTTATTAAAAACCATAAATCAATACCAATTGGGTCCAAAAGTGGCCTGATTGGAAACAACAAACAAAGTAAACTACAGGAAGAAGAAAACAAACTAACAGAAAAGGAAATAAACTCTAATGTCTGAAAAAATTTCAGCTTCTCCGATGTGACAGTCGCCGGAGAATCTTCCCAAAGTGACGACCAATCCTTCCAAATACTCACTTCCTCTTGATATGAGCGATGTTCGATATCAATCCATGTATGGATTGCAATCACTTCCACATCAACAAATCTCACTGATGTAATGATTCAAATACCTTTGAAGACTTCTTCTACTTGAATTTCATCGATCTGAGCTAGATCTCAAGTTATATGCAAGAATTTTGGGGACACGCTTCAGTCGACATCGAGATTTAAAGACAAGATCTATTGAGATAAACTTTACCTTTATAATTTAATTACTCATCTTTGAGATATGTTTTGATACTCAGTCCTTGATTATTCTCCTCAACAGGTTGAACCCCACCTGAATTAATACCACTGTTTAAGTCGACTAATCTCCGGCCTTGCATTGCTCAACCTTTTCTAGGAGACTAAGGTAATCTTTCACCTTCTCAGTTTAGTCCTCTCCTAATTTGCTTTGGACTGATGTGGTGCTCTTTTTTCTTTTTATTTTTTAAGAACCATTATTAATGTAAAATGGATTACGTCAAGGCTATCCATTCACAAACTTCAATGCTTTGATGGAGTGTTCACAAGGATGGAGGCTATTTTTCATGTATGGATGCCAAGGAGGGAGTTCAACGCCTTGAAGGAGCTCCCAGCTGGGCAACACCATGCTTGGATGATAGCTTGGAGCGTGGGAGGCCTAACGAAGCGAGAAGGAGCAAGTGAAGAATGTGCTCCATTCGGCGAGATGGACACCCTTTCGGCGACTTGCCAAAACCCTTTGGCAAGGGTTCCAAGATTGCTTAAGGTCCCAAGGAGCTACCAGGGAAAGCTACACAAAGGGCGAGCTGAAGACCATTGGCGCATCTCCAAATGGATTGGGCGATGGTCCCCAGACCGCCCAATGTTCCAGTAGCCCCCAGCCAAGGCTAGGAGCAGAGTTCATCGTCGAGTTCATTGGGTGAATCGCCGAGCCATTAGGCGAGCCCGACTTGGCTTGCTCATTGGCCCATTTCGGGTCACTTTTGGGCCCATCTATGTAATAATGCCTAAAACTATAAATAGGCCTTTAGGGATTCATTTTAGGGCAGATGATTTTGATTATTGTGGTTGTAAACCTAAACTCCTTGTGTGAGTATTGAAAGCTTGGTATTAGCTTTTGTTGATTTTTGTTTAGAAACGGGGGTTGCTTGTGATATCGATTCCCTTGAGGTCTTTGTAAGAGTTAGGTGCTTCTTGTTGGATTAACGAGGTGAGGTCTTTGGGTTTAACATACCCATAGGTTGCTTTTTGTTTCCTCTTTTTGTGTCTATCTATCTATCTATCTATCTATCTATCCGTATTAGGTGCTTCTTAGGATCTAGATTGGAGGTTATTGGATTTAATACATCCTTTAGTTGCGAATTGTTTCTTATCTTATGTCTCTCCTTCTATCTTTCTTGTTTTTCGCTATTTATTGTGATTCTTCTTGTGAGAATTACACCATTTGGTATCAGAGCCAAGCTTAGTATCGTTCCTACGATTCTAGTCTTGGGTTTGTTTCTACAAAATAAAAGTGTTCAAAACATTTTTGTCAAAATTGCTGAAATGGGTTTGTTGATTTGTGTCTTGTTTGAAGTTTCCAAGGTTGGATTAGTGTTCCCTCACCTTATTTGAGTCTAGGGCTGAGATTCAAAAGGGTTTGGTTCACAATTGAAGAATCCACCATTGTTGGTTGAAGGAACTTTGAAAAAGACAAATGGCTTTTGAAATCTGGAAGTTTTGGCAAGGAATTAGGCGCTAAAAAGTATTGGGGTTTGTTCCCTATATCTAAGTGAGCTTGTATCTTGAATTTCGTGAAATTCCGAGCTAAAAATCTAAAGGGTTTTATTTTGAGTCTTTATCTTGTTCTTGAAGTTATTGAAGAGCATTCAAATCTTCAAAGGGAATAATATTCAAAAAGGAAGAACGATAAAGTGTTAAAGTGTTTGTAAAAAGGGAAATTCATCTAAAAGGGTAAATACTAAAGGCTAAAGGCAGTGGGGGACCACAGAGGTTCAATTTTCGAAGCTGTAAAGTTACAGGTTGAGGACATTCGGTGAGCCCCGACTTAGCTCGCCTAGTCCACTCGGCGCCTCGCCCTTTGGGCATCTAGGTCACCAAGTTGGACCTCATTTTGGTGGAGATACTGGAAATTTCGATGAGCTAAACCCTGGTCGCCGAACCCACTCAGTGCATCGTCGAACTTCCACCCAGATCACCGGTTTGCCTTGTCCGATTGTCAAGTTTGGCGAGTCAATCTTTAAGTTGGTGAGTTGAACTTCATGTTTGGCGAAGAACATGCCATTTGGCGATGGAAAACTCGTCTTATGACCCCTTTCATCTCAGGTTCTAATTCTTAGTTTCTTTTCTTTTGACTCTAGCTCTAATCAAGATTCCTAAACTGATTTTCAACTTGTAATTGCCTACTTGTTGACTATTGGTTCTTGAAATTCACTTCTTTATTAGTGCTTTTCTTTTCATGGTTTTATTCGTTTTATTTCGTATTTAACTCTTGACTCAAGTCCATTTGCTTTAATTGAGTCGTCTGTTCTTCTTGAAATAAAAATCTATTCTGACCTAGAGTAGAAATCAAGACCTTGTGATCAACTGAGTATAAGCAATCTTCAACATTAGCCACGCCAATTTGAGAGGCAATCAAAGGTGTGTAAACACGAGTGATTGTGAGTTCGTTTTACTAACGCTAACGTTGTGTGCTATTTTTGTTGAGTTGTCTTAATTGTTAGGTACCATGGCAATCAGAAGTGAAACCCACCCACCTAAGGGGAAGGTTACTTTGGGAACTATCATGGAAACGACCATGGATGTAAGTCGGATGATTAGGCACATGCATGAACGTTTAACTGCCATAGAGGATGGGCTATCACGAAAGGATGAGACTTGGCCCAAAGAGAGAGAGAGTTCACACTATCATCGTATGTGGTAAGGCGGACTATACCTAGGAAGGCCATGATCAATCACGAACAAAGAGAGAATATCTTCTACTCCAAGTGCCTTATGCAGAACCAAGTATGTGTCTTGATCATTGATAGTGGAAGTTGTGCTAACCTTTCTAGCACTACTGTGGTGGACTACTTGAAGCTTTCTACCACTAAGCTTGCTAAACCATACACACTTCAATGGTTGAATGATGTGGAATTGAGGGTACATGAACATGTGTTGATTAAGTTCCAAATTGGGAAATATCAAGATGTTGTCCTTTGTGATGTGATTCCCATGCAAGCTAGTCATGTACTACTCGGGAGACCCTAGAAACACAGCCATGCGTCCACACATGATGGAAAGCACAACACATACACCGTCAAGTCAATGGGTCATAAGTATGTTCTTAAGCCAATGTCATCATCCCAGGTCATAGAGATGTATCAAAAGATGGATGAGTTGAGGGATAAAAGGAGGAAGGAGGAAGGACATGTGGAGGCTGAGGCCCAAGGAAAAGGAGAAATGAGGGAGTTGAAAGAAAAGTCCAAGTTGTTGTTGGCTGAGCATAAAGAGATGAGGGAGGAAGTGGGAGTCGAAAGTGAATTGATCCTTAGAGATCATGAGTTGCAAGCTAACCCATCTCACTCTTCCCCTCCCCATTCTATTTCTTTCCTTTTGCAGGATCCTCATGAAGCCCTTTCAATGGATACACTTGTGGGCTGTCCAAACATTCCTAATGGAGTGTTAGTTGAGGGTAAGGAAGATATTTCTTGCGGGCATCAAGGTACAATAGCTAAACTTAACACTTTTGCCTTTACAAATGAACAAAGTGTGAATTTTAGTTTGTTTTCAAGTGAGCCTATTGATTCTTTACCTTGTATTGATAATGTGCTTGTTGAGAATGTGGATACACTAGTTGATCCTATTGATGACCAAATTGATTCTTCTAGTAAGATCGATTTGTGTCCACCTAGTGTTGACACCCGTGCTTTGAATGCTAGTTTATTATCTTGTAATTATCGTGTTGATCAACATGTGTGTGAGGGTAGTTCACTAGTTGAGGGTCCTTGTAATGTAATTAAGAACCTCAAGTTAGTGGTACTAATGATAATGTTGATCAACTGATTAAGAGTGACTCTATGAGTATATCTATTGTGGAAGATCCGATTGCTTACCTTGCTCATAGAGATCATGTGCTTGAACATGCTTCGAAAAATGAGATGTGTATTTTTTACAGTAAACTTGAATGTTTTAATTCTTCCTTAGTGGTTGATCATTTCCTTTTTAAGTACAATATCTTATTTGAAGATGATGAAATCACTCATAGTGATGTACTTAGTGGCGTAAAACTTGAGAGTAGTGTAGTTCTTAATAACTATACTGTCTATAGCAACTAGAGCCGTCAAAATGGACTTGGCCCGCTAGGTCGGCCCAACCCAACCCTTGAATTAAATGGGGTTATGCTCAATTTTTTCAGCCCATTTAGAAACGAGGCTTTTTAGCCCAGCCTCATTTGGCCCGCTGGCCTCGTAGGCCCAACTCGCAAGCCTCAGAGGCCAACCCGCGGGCTGTGAATTTTTAAAATAATTATTATATATATTTTAGGGAAAATTGTACATAATGACAAACTATTAATTCAAATTAAATGGTATAACCACTCTTTGATTTAATTGTGCCTTATAGCAAATTGTTTGCCAGCTGCCTCTCTCCCTCAAACTCTCGCTCGCCACTCTCCCTCTCTCTCTCTCTCTCTCTGTCGCTTTATACAACAAAAATGTATAAATTATGTTTTCGTTTGTATAAATCAAGAGAAAATTGTATATACACATGGAAATACATATATATTTGTCTTATACATGTATAATTATACAATAAAAATATTTCCCTGCCCAGTTCTCTTTTGCCTTTCTCTCTTTCTCGTTTTATACAAACACATATTATACAAATATAATGTATAATTTATGTTTGTATAAAGTGAAAGAGCGATTTTTGATATACAAATATTTTTGTCAACGATTTATACAAACGAGAGGCTAACAACAATTTATACAAATGGCCTGCCAGCAAAATTATACAAATCTGAAGAGGAGCCAACGAATTATACAGTTGCTTCTTTTTTGTCTATATGTATAACGAAATAGACATAGCTTTCAATTGTATATGTATAGCGAATTATACATATATATATATGTTTGCTATGAAGCGCAATTATGCAAACTTTGCTATAGCATACAAATATGATTTTTTGTTTGCTATATGTGAAAGTTGTTATATATTTTAAGTAGTGTTTTACTTGTTAAGATTTTGCCAATAAATATTTTTAAAATATCAATATAAAATCAAGACTATATTTTTACATATCTTTTACATTTTAGGGTCATTAGGACACTAAATCTTCTTATTATCCAAAGTCCATTACTTCATTATAACTATGAATCATTGACCCCTTTTACTTTTATTTTTATGTCAAATTTTTTACTTCTCCTTTATTGTCTTGTTTATGAAAATAGTGATCATGTAATATTTTTTGCTAGGATGAATCTTATGAATGTTTTATCTTCGCTATTATGTATTTGTTTTGTAAATATTTACTGAAATATGTGTAATTCATGAATGAATTTATGTATGTATTGATGTTGTGTTAATCAGACATCAACGTTCGTATTCTTTCTAAGAGGAAAATGTTATCCATTTTTTTTAAGGGCCAACACGTCCCAACCCGTGGCCCGCTTAGGGTTTGGTTGGGCTGCTATTTTATAGGCCCTTTAATTGAAAGGGCCAGCCCGTCCTAATCCATTTAACTCTCTAGCCAGTTAGGGTTGGGTTGGGCTAGCCCATTTTGACATCTCTAATAGCAACCACTATGGTGTGAAACTTTTCCTCCCAAAAATGGAAATCTCTTCTTGAAAGATGAGAGTACTCTTGTGGGGAAGGAATGTGATGAGGAGGAAGGTGGTGTTGGTTTTCCTATTACTTCTTCTTCTTGGTGTGTTTCAATCCTTGATAGTATGACCAACGCTTTTGAGCCTATTGGTAGTCATATTCCTGAAAACACCTTCGAGGAAGTTGAATTGCGAGACACATTTCTCTATTACTTGTTTACATATAATGATGCTCATGTTGTTGAGTGGAGTATAATGTTGGAAAATGAGAGTGTCAATCGGGCAAAAGGAGAAGTACTTGGTCCAAGTCCATGGATCTCCTTTCCATTTGACCCTGGTAGTGAATTAAATTGTGGCACTTGTGTAGTGATGCTTGGTCAAGTTGACAAGTATCATTTGGATGGATTTGTTGGCACCTTTCCCTACGATAGAAAGTCTTTCTTGAGGGTTTACAATTCGATTGAGGAGCCTATATTGTGTATGGTGAAAGGTATTTTCCTAAGCCTTTTTCTTTACTCATGCTTTGAGTATGATCTTGTCGATCGTAAATTTTATGGGGGTAGGAGCTCTTTGTTGAGAGAAGGTGAAGTTTATTTTAAATTTGCCATGAAGTCTTTGTGTGTTCCTTCTTGTAAAGTGATGTGTTCTAGGATCCTTGAACCTAGTTGTGCTCTTACATATGAGAACACCTTAGATGTCCCTAGTGAGCATGACACCTTTCTCTATTATATATTTGCATATGATGATACTCATGTTTGTGTGGGTACCATATTTTATGTTAATAGTGGAATCAATGGGGCAAATGAGAGTCTCCTTGACTCGATGCTATATTTTTCCTTCCCATTTGACCTCGATATTGGTCTAAATTGTGATGGGTATGGTAGTAACACTCTTTTTTCTTTCATGTGATTTTTACTTAGTGTTATTACTTGATCCTATGTGCTTGAATGAGGTTTGTTTGCCAAGTTGTGTGGGGAATACTTTTGTATTTGACCCCGCTCATGAATTGGGAATAACTACATTCTTGAAGTTAGCTAGTGCATTGGATGGAATCTTAATTTGGATTAACTTTGTTTATGCCCTTGCACTTAGTTTTGAGAGTGTTTATGTGCTACTTGACATAAGGGAGGTCTTGTGCTTGTTTGAATGTGGAACCAATGAGGGCTTACACATGAGATTGTTTAAGTGTATTGGTCCTTACGCTCTACCCCTTTGTCAGTGTTTCTTACTTAGCCAAGTATCTATTGATTTGATGGGTTATAAACCCTTGATTGATATTTGTGATGCTTGGTTATATGTTAAATTTATGCACCCTTGGCATGGTGATGAAATTGTTATTGCCAACACTAACACTCATGCCATGTGGATCTTGTTCATGTTTGCTTCCCCTATGGTTTTGCAGGGTATGGATTCGAGGACGAATCCTTTTCAAGAAGGGGAGAATGATGTAAAACGAATTACGTCAAGGCTATTCATTCACGAACTTCAATGTTTTAATGGAGTGTTTACAAGGATGGAGGTTGTTTGGCATGTATGGATGCCAAGGAGGGAGTTCAATGCCTTGAAGGAGCTCCCAGTTGGGCAACACCATGCTTGGATGATAGCTTGGAGCGTGGGAGGCCTAACGAAATGAGGAGGAGTAAGTTAAGAATGTGCTCCATTCGGCGAGCTGGAGACCCCTTTGGCGAGGGTTCCAAGATCGCCTAAGGTCCCAAGGAGCTACCAGGGAAAGTTGCACAAAAGGCGAGTTGAAGACCATTAGCACATCGCCAAGTGGATTGGGTGATGGTCCCCAGACCACCCAAAGTTCCAATAGCCCCTAACCAAGGCCAGGAGTAGAGTTCCTCGCCGAGTTCATTACGTGCATCGCCGAGCCATTAGGCGAGGCCAACTTGGCTCGCCCATTGGCCCATTTTGGGTCACTTTTGGGCCCATCTATGTAATAATGCCTAAAACTATAAATAGGCCTTTAGGGATTCATTTTAGAGGAGACTGATTTTGATTATTGTGGTTGTAAACCTAAACTCCTTGTGTGAGTGTTGAAATCTTAGTATAAGCTTTTGTTGATTATTGTTTAGAAACGGGGGTTGCTTGAGATATTGATTCCCTTGAGGTCTTCGTAAGAGTTAGGTGTTTCTTGTTGGATTAACGAGGTGAGGTCTTTGGGTTTAACATACCCATAGGTTGCTCTTTATTTCCTCTTTTTGTGTCTATCTATCTATCTATCCTGATTAGGTGCTTGTTAGGATCTAGATTGGAGGTTATTGGATTTAATACATCCTTTAGTTGCCAATTGTTTCGTATCTTGTGTCTCTCCTTCTATCTTTCTTGTTTTCCGATGTTTATTGTAATTCTTCTTGTGAGAATTACATCAATTATAATGTTTGTTTTGAACTTTTCGGATCCTCAAATTAGAAGTCTTTTCTTTGTCTTATTGCAAAATAGCTTTGGCCTGTTGTGGTAGTTCCTGTATATTTCGATATTATTGTCTCTCTGTACCTGCAAAATGAGTAAACGACTTAGTTAAAGCATCAGCGAGGTTGTTCCCTTCCCTGAGGACATGAACCACCTCCACCCCATGACTCCTTATCATTGTCTGAATGTGTCTAATATCCCAAGCTATCTGTCAGGGACCTCCCATACTCCATGTATAACTTTCTAAGCCACCAGTGAGTCTGTCTCAATTATCAAGGGAAGGAAATTTCCTTGACTATAGTACTGTAACCCTTCCTTAATTGCCATGACCTCTGTCTCCAAAATAGATGTAGTATTAATTCTTCTAGATTCTGCATATTTCAAATTTCCTCGTATATCTCTAATACAAAAGGCTATGCACTCAACTCATGATTCAAGATGATAAGAAGCATCAATATTGCATTTATATACTCCCATGGGGGAATGACTCCATCGCATCACCATAGTTTTTGTCAATGGAGCATATCCTTCAAGATATTTGACAATTAAGGGTCAGTTTTGAGGGACATTCTTCAACCATGGATATCTACTCTTAGTAAATAAGTAGATGTTTCTATGTATCTCTACAATCATTGAGGTTGTTGACATATTTTCACCATGCTTCATCACATTCCTCCTTTTTCAAATTTTCCAAGTTATGAAAGCAGAAACTACTTTAAACAATTGCTTCAATTTAGGATTACCATCAACTTTCCACCAATCTTCCATAATCTGTTGAAGTTGATTAATTGGAAATGATAACCTTGCAGCATTTCTAAAAGTTTTCCAAATAGATTGAGCACTAGGATAATTGACAAATAGATGAGAGAAAGTTTCTGGAGCACTAATACTGCAGCAACTACAATCAACCCTCTCCACTATGTTCCTTCTAATTAAGACCTCTCCAATAGGAATCCTTCTAAACCATAATCTCCACATAAAAAAGAATACCTTAAAAGGCAAGCCTTTCTCCCAAATATTGGAGATATCTTCTATATACGCTCCTCTACTTCTGCATAATTCCCAGGCTGAGCTAACTTTGAATCACTACTAGGCATCCACCATGCTTTATCTCTTCCTTCAGTACTAGTAAAGCTTCCTAAGTTATTGCATATGTAATTGCATATATCCTCATTGAAATTACTTTCCAGTGCATTAATCTTCCATCCATCCTCAGCATATAGTTCCTTGGCATCTTCCAGTTGACTTTGGTTATGTGATATAGGCATCAAAAAGTGCAAAGCACCCAGTTGTGTCCAGTTATCAAACCACACACTAGCATGTCCTTCTCTAGGTTCCCACCAGATCTCTTGATCAAAGAAATCCCTAGCTTGTAACATAGCTAGGGATTTATGAATTTTAGAATTTTTTGTAAGCTTATGTGACAAGAAGCAATCTTTTTTTTTTTTTTAAATATCAGAATTTTTTTTTTTCTTAAAAAAAAAAGGTTTACTGATGAACATATTTTATTTTTTTATTCAATATAGATTTATTTTTTATTTTTAAAAAAAAACCTTCTCCGCTTGGGGAGAAGTTCACCTGTATACGGTCTTCATAAAGGGCCTATAAAAATGCTAACACATAATTAATACGCAATTTCTATAAAACCTTCGTCTATTATTTACTGAAAGTATAAATAAACTCAATTTAACTTACTTCTCCTTCATAAGTTAAATTATAAATCGGATAAAACCATTACAAATAATTTTTAATGATTTCAGTTTTTTTTTTTTGTATTCATTGTTTGACCTTTTTGTTTAACACAAAATTATTTACCACAAGTCGTTATTACAAACTTACACTTAATCTTTTTAAAAGGTTCACTATTTCCTCCTATTCATTAATTATCATTTTATTACGAGGATATAAGGGTGTATTTCATTCATATTGCAAGATTGGAGATGTATTTAAGTTCAGTTAATCAAGTAGAAGAGTATTTTTAAGACCGTCAATATTTTGGAGATAAAACGAATAATTCACGCATAATTTAAAGATATTTCAATATTTTTCTCTTAGTAAATACTTCATTATTTCTTGTTATGGTCATTAACATTAGAAATGCTGTAAATCTATATAAGTCTTTATTTTAGTTTTTTAAGTTAGCAATATTAGAATTTCACAAAATATTTTTGAAAGTTAAATTGAATTTCTTAAATTTTTATATATGCCAATAAAATAAAATATTTGAGAACAAGAATCATGTAAGTGTATTGAAACAAATGGTTTAGTCTTTAGATTAAAACTCATATAAAGTTTACTTATAAATTCAAATAACTTGTTAAAGTTGACTTTTAATACTAATTTTATAACTCGATCTTTATATATATATATATATATATATATATAATTTCACATATTTTATTAGAAAATTACAAAATTTACAATTTAAGATATCATAATCCCCTCTCGAATACATCCTTATTCCCTATTGAATACATTTATCCCCTTTCGGATACATACCTATCTCCTCTCGGATACATCCCTCTCATAGAGTAATATATTACTTGCAATGTATCGGAAAATGAAGGAATGTATTCGAAAACAATGAAAAATTTGAGATTTTTGTAATTGAGAAAACTTCTGGAATAGGATTTAATTAGCCTCCAAAGATATGAGATTTTTGTACTTTATACTAGTTTTTTTCTTCAATAAACAACTTCAATATATCACGTAACAATCTATTTCAAATGTTCATATGACATAAATGCGTCGTTTACAACCCAAATTGAGAAAGTTGAATTCAGAAAAATTTCATGCAGTAAGGAAATAGAGAATTGTGTTAGATTATGAGTTAAAACATATCGTGTTCGAGGAATATATAAAATGTTGATGTCTTTGAAAAAGTTCATTGATCTACATATTTTTCACAAGTGGTATCTATTTTCACTATGTTATTATCTTCTTCTTTTTTTTGTAATATTTGCACCATAAGCTATGTATATGATAAAATACTAATCATTGATCAACCAATTCGTAAAGATCAATTCAAAGTCTTTCAAATCTCTATTGGTTCAACTTTAGTATACTGTGTTTTTAGTTTGCTTTGTCGATGAATTTTGTGATACATTTTATTATTGTCTTCGATAAATAGAAATACTTCTATTTATTTGATTTTAATATTAAAAGTACTAATCAAAATTGATTTTTAACTCCACAGCAATAAAAACAAGCAGGAAAGTAACTTTATTTCTATATACAATAACAATTATCGTAATGTTAAATTCTAAATATTGAAATTATTTATTAAAAAATTATTTCTAACTCCACACCAATAAAAATAATCATGAAAGCAATTTTTTTCTATATGCAATAACAATTATCATAATGTTATATTCTAAATTACATTAATAAATTTTTTTGATACTACACTCTTAATATCATGCTGTAAAAGAAAACTTTAAATCTTACCCCCACAAAATAACCAATATACTTGTTTTTCTTTTTCAGGTTGTTTTTCCCTAATTTATTTATTTAGTTTTTTTGTTCCTCTATATTTCTCAACAAAGTCCTTTTCTATTGACTTTGTATTTTGTCGTTCTTCTTTATTTTTTAACTACTCATTTTTCTTTAGTTTGTATTTTAATATTCCTTAATTTGAATGTTAAACTTTCTCCTTGTCAAATTTTCTCTGTTAAATAGTTTATTATATTATATTAAGAAAATATCCTTGATAGAAATGAAAAAATTATATTTTTTAATCTTTCGATGAATACATTATCAAATCATTAATTTCTTGATAGTCAAACATTGTTCATTCTTTTAGTCACGAAATTTGATATTTTCTTCAAATTAATTAAAAAATATTGATACGTCATTTTAAAGACTATTTCAATGATCAAGATACGAATTTAGTGGTCATATTATGTAACATAATATTAAAAATATGTTTACACAATATCCTTTAAAGTATTTTTAGGAACAAATTATTAACTATTCAAACACATTTTATTTTAAATTAGTTCAAAATTTTCTTTCTAAAATATGTCAAAATAAGCTTAGCATTTATTATTGTTTGTAAGAAGTTAACTAATAGAAATTCTTCATTTTAACAAAATTACAAAAATATCTTTATGGGCCCATAACAAAAGTAAAGACATACAATATATGAATTCTTCTAGATTTTCATTTTGACCACTAATTACACAATTATTATTTTACCCTTAAATGATATTAAATTATTAAAATGCCATTGATCGTCCTTCTCATGGCACTTCTATATAATAGATAGAAATGTTAATTGTCATAACAAAACAAAAATTATAAGATATAATTTACTTATAGTTGAAAATTACTTATGAAAAAATGGAGTACAAACTATACATTTAAATAAGTTATGTCATATACATATTAGTGTAAAGAAATTTCACTCTATAAATTTATTTACTTATTATAATATGTAATTTATTTTATTATGAAAATTTACAAATTTGATGTTTTATGAAAAATTGATATGAATATTTTTATGTGACCTCATAGTATGAAATTCTTTACTTTATGATCTAGAAGAATACTACTTAAAATAAATTATAATATCTTAATATAAAAATGTGATTGAAAATATGGATCCATATTAAATGTCATATCATTAGGATACACATGGCATTTAGAAAAATATATTTGATTGTACTATCATTATAAATCTATTACCACTTTTTTGATGTCATAACATAGAAACAAACATTCTAGAATTTTTATGAAATGACAAATTTGTCCTTGGTCGTCCTCAACTTGGCTCTTCAAAATGGAAGAAACAATATAAATAATTTATTAACGAATGAATTAATTAATAAATAATATTCAAAGATCCCTGGAGGATAGAAATTGGAAATAATAAAATATAAGAACAATGCAAGGAAAAATGAAATGGTGTACAAAAGTAATAATAGGGCCCACACAATTAAAGCCGTAAAAGAGGAAAAAAAGTAAATGGTTTTTGTGTCCAACAAAAAGGAAGTACATTTATGAAGCAGGCAAGTACAGTATATTTCAAGTTTGAAAAGTACGAAATACCATAAAGCAACCCACTATTTTGATTTATTTACGCAAGTACCTTCATCGTCCGGCCCACGTGGAGGCTATTAACTGATTTCGTAGTATTGAGGTCCTCAACACCTATGTAAAGTAAAGCATAGAATGACAAAAATAACCCTTAAATTGAGTGTATTTTCACGTAAGCACACGTGTTGACAGAGAAGAGTATGTATTTGTCAGGTTAAATTTACTATTTTGCCCTTGGTCGTCTTCACCTTTCTATATAATAATAATAACAATATATATATATATATATATATATATATATATTTAAAACATATGGGTTGAATAAAGTCATCCATTCTTTTATACGCGAGAATTATGTATCGAATTTCAAAAAAAATGTTTTCATAATATATTTTTAAAAAATTCTCTATCCATGTCTTCTAATTGTGTTTACGTTATCGATCGGATATATCCTTCTACTATCTGCAACGAAATCAAATTGTTCATTTTAAACTCTTGGTTAATACTGAAAATATCTATCCATAAAACAAAATATTTCTTCAAGTTTGAAAAGAGAGTAAAAACTAAATAAAAGAGCATGAAATAAAGTTTTTTTTATATTGTGGTAACTTCCATAACTTGCTTTGTAATATTGAGGTCCACTCCTCATTAGGTATATGATGAATCAAACTTCCATTCCCCTAGGTTGTCAAACATAATATTTTAAGTTTTTTGTTATCACAATCTAAAGTAAAATGGTAATGCAATTTTTTTACTTTGAAGCTTCCTAAATGATTATATCCTAGAGAATAAGAGAAAACAACGAAAATTTCAACCTAACAAGAGATTATAGAACGTTTATATATTAAAATAATGAGATATAGATTTTAGAGAGATTATGAAAAGAAATTTGGAGAAAAATATAATGGTAATGCAATTCTTTTCTTCTTTAATCAAAATATCGCTCCTGTCTTGCGTCATTTTTAAGGGCTTATTTAGATAAATAAAAAAAAAAATGTCGCTATTCCTAGTCCCCTGCATCTTAGGAAGGTTCATTTGGATATAACCAGTGTTGTTCTCCGAATATCTTTAAAGCATTTAAGTGATCAAATGGGTCTGTTGGTTCTTATTTTTGTAAGGTTAATTTTGTTGTTGCCTGAAGTAATCTATTGTGATTTGTTATGTCTTGAAAACTGTAGCGTGTTTCATCTTCTGCTCACTTCAGATTTGGTTTTGGGTTTATAAGACGAGACAAATTTTGTTTTCTTCATAAGCATGACTCGTTGATAGATAGATTTCTTTAGTGTCGCATTTAAGTATGATAGCCTATATCATTCTTTGAATTCACTCTAATTCCAGCTTGTCTTCTTTATCAATGAGTCAATATTTGTTTGGTGCATGATTTGTTTATTTGTTTATAATTGTTTAGTTTAGCAGCCTAATCAAAAATATGTTAAAGATCCAGTTGGCAAATTTTGAATCATAGCTGGTTAGATTATTTTTTTTGGTTTATCTGGATTTTAAAAGATTATCCATTTATTTTTTAGTTATCTGGAAGCATGAGGGATTTATATATATATATATATGTAAATTTTTGTTGTTCATATGTTTCGTTGACGGCCATAATATTAATTTGTTGTGTGAAATAACCGATGTACTTTCCTAATTACTTTTTTTTAGCTATTGTGTTCCTTGTAATGTGACCGAACTTGAATATCTGGCTTTAGGTGTTAGCATCCTCTATTGGCATATCTGCTCATTAAATAAGTTGGTTAATATTTGTTGTTGTAGATTATTTTTAGTGTCAAGACAGTAGCTTAAATAGTCATTATTTTATCATTAGCATGACTTGAGCATTTAGTGTCTTTGGAATTTCTATCCCGCTACCTGGATCCATGTTGTTTGAGTTCAATCGAATTATTTGCTTTATATTGGTTTAGGGACTGCTATGATTTGCTTTAGATATGTTGTTGCTTTATTATTCTTGGGTACTAATCCTTACTATCATTTTGTTGCATGTGAAATCTATCCGAGTTCGCCACGAACTCATTCCTTTCCCTTGCATTTCAAGAGAGCCATAAAGGCTCAAATTCCTTTTATCGAGTTAGCCAGCCGTAAAATTAAAGAGCAGGTTTTCAAAAGTCAACGTACGGGTGTCAAAAACAAAAATTCAGGAATCGGAGATGAGATACACAAATATACAGCTGATATACTAAGTGTATATGTTGTGTATATGGCAGCATTGGGCCCAAAAACCCATCTCTTTATCTTGATTTGTATTTTGTTAGAACATAGGACAGGTGGAAGATGTACTTAAAGTCCAATAAAATCAGGCTGCTACATTAGCTTAGGATAGGGAATTGGGCCTAAAAGCCCCACAAATTTTGGGCATTTTAGTTTTTTTTAGGACAAGTATAAGTGGCTCAAAAGTTCTAAAATCGAAATAGGCCCAAATACTAGTCCAGGCGGACAGATCCAGACTTGGGCCCAAATTTCTTTTCATATCTACCATTATGTATTTATTTGTTAAAATTAATCTTAAGGTTTCAAAAATTCAACTCCCCAAAAAACACCCATTTTGAATTAACTATCTAAAAATATGATAAATATTTTACTTAGGTAACATCAATTTCCCACTACATATTACAAGTATAATTCCCTTTTTTTATGGGTTACGAGGGGCCATTAATTGAAGATTGAGCTATTCCCTTTATTATATTTGCTGGACCGGGTTGTCATAGAGTGCCAAATTCTTAGAGGGATAGTCAACATATGTTTACATTGAATTTCATGATGTCAAATCACTAACCAAAAAGTGATCTTTATCATAATTAATTAATATGATAAATATTTTACTTAGGTAACATCAATTTCCCACTACATTTTACAAGTATAATTCCCTTTTTTTATGGGTTACGAGGGGCCATTAATTGAAGATTGAGCTATTCCCTTTATTATATTTGCTGGACCGGGTTGTCATAGAGTGCCAAATTCTTAGAGGGATAGTCAACATATGTTTACATTGAATTTCATGATGTCAAATCACTAACCAAAAAGTGATCTTTATCATAATTAATTAATGGTAATATTTTAATTATTGATAAAAATATTCAAAGATAATTAGTATTCTTTATAAATATCACTAAAGTCTATAACGATATTTGATTCAATAACAATCAACTTATAAAACCGATAAAAGCTTCAACACTCTTATTAATATGCATATTTATTAACTCTAAAACTGTTTTGTCGCAGTGAATCTATTTTGAAGTTGCTGTTTTTACCTTCTTTTCTGAGCCACCATAGTACCCTCTTCATTTTTTCTCTTTTCTGTAAAATACATTACATTTACATTTTTATACACTATTATACATTACATATATATTTTTATACACTATTATAAATTACATATATATGCACTATATATAGAATGTATAAATAATGTATATGCTTTGTGTAATCATGTATAAACATACAAGAAACCCACTCAAATCGCGGGTAAAGTTGCAAAAGTTCAAGAACTCTTCTATTCAATACATTTAAGCCTAAGTAACTTTTAGATGATTGATAATTCACTTGTTTATAATTAACACTTTATGCTTTAGCGATTCTGAAGGTAATGACATTAATTAATCCAATTATCACTTAAAAAATCTATCACCACTAAACAACTATTTTATTATCGTATTTTTGTAAAAATATATTAGAACCAATACCTATTGATTGATCTATTTATAATTGTATGCTGGCCTAATGTTGCTGTCTCCATAGATAGAACTTTAAAGCTAAATGCTATAAGTACAAGGCATACACATTTAGCTACAAATTCTTATGTACATATACGTGGCGTATTGCTTCTCTACAGTTATATTTTGTTGTAAAGTTCGTTCTTCCTCTTAAAATAAGTATCGTTTTAGCTCATTACATACTTATTAAGAAAAATAATAAATATAAGATATAGTTAATTTATTAGATGTTTTTTGGGAGTTGAGCACTACTAGGAAGAAGTAGCTCTTCAAAATGGTCATTTCAAAATAAGTGAATTGTTGGAGTTTTTTTCTTTTCATAGTTTAAAATAAGTGAACTGTTCATAGTTTAAAAGAGTAACGTTGTTGAAAATTTCTTCCATTTTTGCCGCTCATTTACATTTTGTAGGTGATAATTTCAAATGAGTTAATTGTTCATATTTATGATTTTACTCTGAATTATTTATACTTTCAAGAATAATTTGAGAATAACTAAAAGGGCAAAAGTGAAAAGTGGTGTTCAATTTATATCCTTTTTCTTAATGGATGTATATTGTCTCAATAATTCACTTATTTTAAAATGAAAAAAGTATAAGAGTATATTAAAAACTTTATCTTGAATTTCTAAACAATTGTCCACCCAACTGATTAAACTAAAAATAACTGATAAAATATATAGTCTATGTATAATCTATGTAACGTATGTGTATAATCATATATAATCAATATATAACTTATACATATCGCCTTAAAAAAGTGTATAATAAATTTGTCCAATTATTTGTACGAAGAAACCCAATATTTTTTGCTTTTAAAGTAGTGACATGAAAGGGAGGGAGGGAGCTATAAGTACACCAATATACTTAATGAGCACTTCATTAATGCTTCAAATCAAATTCAGAGCATTTAACTGCCAACAATTTTAAACTTTATTGTTACTCCCTATTGTAACAACTAGCAAAGATATTGTTTGTCCACAATAGACATCAACAAAATCAAACAGCTCATTTGCTTGTAGAAACATTGGATGACGCATATGAATACAGAACTCGATTATTTACGTGTCCTTTCTACTTTATCATATTTGTTTGATGATGTCAAACTATGTAAGAATCAACTATTCAAAACTAGAATTCAATCTATCGAATGCTCATGTTATGATTTTTTACATCTTGAATCTTCTCGTTCCGTCTTCTGATTTGTATTTTTTTAATGTAGTATTCAGATCAAAGATCGTTTAGGTATAAAAATAAATATATTTTGTGGTATAAAAGTAAAGATCAAGCTCTTATGAAAAGGTCATGAAATCATAAATATAAATTTAGGTATAATTTAAAAAATCTCCCCTCAAGTTTCGCTTTATCACACTGACCTGAGAAGAATTGGCATTGGGGAAACCTTTATAACTTAATTTACTCTATACCCATTTAATTTATTTTTGATTTATTTTCTAGGGTTGAGCTTTTTAAAAAGGAAAAAGTGTGGGGTCATGGGTCTCTTTGGCTTTTTTAAAACTTGGGGTATATTTGTGAATGTGGGGTCATGGGCTTGTTTATTACTTTTAAAACTTGGGGAAAAGATATAACTTTACAAGAATCTATTATAATCCCAATACATTTTAAAAAATACTATATTGTGATAAAATATTACTTAAATTACAATCCCAAGAAGTATAAAAAAATATTTAATAATATTATGTATAAACATTTTCCGAGGAAACCTCAGAACGTTTCAACATACTATTGGAGAACTCTTCGTCTTCTCCCATAAACTCTCTCTACGAAATCATCAACCTCCATAAAAAAACTTATCATTCTCTAACAAAACTTTCATCTTCCATTATTGAAAACATAAAGAAGTGACATCCTATAATTGTTCTTGAAAAATGAAGTGAAGTTTATTTTTTTTCATCAATCTTGTTTCCCAAGTCAGTTTGAATATTTTTCGATCTTCTTCCCAAGTTCAGTTGGATCTTTTTGGAATCTTCTTCCTCTCAAGTAAGCTTAATCGTGTTTACAATAACTTTTAGCCTATTTGATTTTTCTATTGCGATAGTGTAGCAAAGTTTAGATTTTTGCTTAAAGTTATGAAAATCTGACCCGGTTTAGTTGGTGGTTTTTATTTAGAATCATTACTGACATTTTGCTTTGGATAATCCATAGAAATTTTAGATTTTTTATGTTTATCTGGCCTATCGATTTGAAAGTTCTTATTGTATTTTGGTCGAGTTTAATGGTGTTTTTGTCAATGGCATTATCGAGTTTTGTTGGAACTAGTACATGTTTTGCATATTATTTTTAGCATTACTCTGTTTGTATTAATAGACTAGTGATCGATATTTTGATATGAAAATTATATTTTTGTATATAATATAGTATGGCTAAAACTAGAGGAGGCATTGTTAAACGATTTGTTCATCAGCCTTCTAAAAGCAAGAAAAGAAAGGCGGAAGAAGTTTCAAGATCTTCACAAAAAGAAAAAAATTGTAGTTGAAGAACCTAAGACTAACTCAGATTCTGATACAGTGGATGAGATTGACAACTATGAGGATAGTAGTGCCCAGAATACTGATGATGTTGAGTCTAGTGAAGTAAAAACTGACAGTGGAGATGAGGAGAGTAGTAGAGATAGCCAAGATACTGGAGATGAGGATGATGATCCCCTGTCCTTGCCATTTTGTGCAAGAGAAATCTCTGATAAGTCGTATAATCTAACTACATGAATGGATGAATTGAGATCTTTTTCAGCGAAAATTTCTGTGAGAGCAATAATGACTCTTCATCATGATTTTAGAGATGTTTTAGTTCAAGAAAAAAAATTATAATGACTTCAAAGGTACTTGTTTTGGACATTTAAGGCATTTTTCAGAATATTACAAGTTCAATGGACAGATGGTCCATTATATGTTGCGACGTGCCAAAAATGATAAAAAAAAGTGCATGAGATGTGGTTTTGTGTGAATGATAAGCCTGTTTATTTTGGCTTAAAAGAGTTTGCACTGATTACGGGGTTGAATTGCTTAGCATACCCCGTGATTCAAAAATGACAAAAGTGCTTCAAAAAGGTGAGATTTCTTTATAAAGTGACCAAGAATAAGAATATCAGTGGTACAAAGTTGATGAGTTTGATTAAGGGTAGCAGATTGAATAAGGAGCAGAAGTTGAAGTGCTCTTTAGTTTGGTTCGTCCACTCGATGTTGCTTGCCCACGATCGATCTAAGATTGTGGATTCAAACCACATTAAGATGGTCAATGATTTAGACTTTTTCAAGAGTTATCCCTGGGGAAAGAGTATTTTGATTTAATAGTGAAGTAATTGATGAAAAAAATTAATTTGAAGAAGCAGAGTGAAGTATACAAAGAAAGAGGGAATGCATCGTATGCTCTGTATGGCTTCTCCTGGTCATTTCTGGTACTTATTATCAATTATGTACTTGATTTCTAATAAACTCTTATATATTTATATAGTATTTCATAATCTCTGTTTATTTATTTGTTAATTTTATTAATATCAGGTTTGGATATATGAGGCTTTTCCTCATCTTGGTAAGTATGCAAAGAAGTCCTTGGATTCTCCTCTGTCCATTCCCCGTTTACTTAGATGGCACACGACAAAGAGAGATAATGTTGTCGAAGGTGATCCATTCAAGTATAAAGGGAGAAGTACAAATGTATAAACTTATTTATTATCTAGAAATATTTGTAAATTAGCGAAGGTCTTGCACTATTTATATATATATATATATATTTATATATATATATATATATATATATATATATATATATATTTGTAGGTTGTGCATCCATACCTCATACCTACTGTCCGTGAGACAAAACAAA
This sequence comes from Solanum commersonii, assembly GCA_029007595.1. Taxonomy (NCBI): domain Eukaryota; kingdom Viridiplantae; phylum Streptophyta; class Magnoliopsida; order Solanales; family Solanaceae; genus Solanum; species Solanum commersonii. The sequence continues at coordinate 2,846,817 of JAJTWQ010000011.1, forward strand.
ATTATATGGCAACATTAAAGCCATATACGGACGAAGTGAAGGACACAATCATTGATGCCTTAAAGGCCAATTTGAAAGGTGTGATTGTGCTTACTTCATCAATAGAGAATGTAGAGGATGGGTATTCAAGTGATCACAATCCTAATCAACCTTGTGAGAATTTTGAAATTTGTATATCAAAATATGTACTGGTTGTCAAAATATATAGACCCCTTAAATAATCGATGTATTTCTATGTGTGTGGTGTGTGTATGACCAATGAGATTTATACTCTGATATTAGTAAGGTATATTTGGGTTTATATCTATGTTAAAGCATTGTCGATACTGCACCTACTAGAATATGACACTTATATATAGACCAAAACTAGTAGAATTTAAAAAAGACAACAATTAATTAATAATAAATTATGTTTTTGAAATTTATCCTATTAAATAAGTTTAAACAAGTCATATGATCATGTAAGAGTCCACATAAATTGGGTGTGGTGATTAGAGATGTATGAGGAAGACTTGTGGTTATACAATCAATATCCTTAAAACAATGTATGAGAAAGTGTAAGTATATTGTGAGGATGATCACATGTTGTTCAACAACACATTGTTGATTGCCACTCCCAATTTATGTAGAGTCATACATGATCACATGCTTATTCTAAGGATGTTGATTGTATAACCACACATAACAAGTAACATCCTTACAACATACTTATGCTTTCTCAAACATTGTTTTAAGGATGTTGATTGTATAACAACAAGTCTTCCTCATACATCTCTAATCACCACACCCAATTTATATGGACTCTTACATGATCATATGTCTTGTTTAAACTTATTTAATTGAATAAATTTCAAAATCATAATTTATTATTAATTAATTATTGTCTTTATTAAATTCTACTAGGTTTGGTCTATATATAAGTGTCATATCCTAGTAGGTGTAGTATCGACAATGTTTTAACATAGATATAAACCTGAATATACCTTACTAATGTTAGAGTGTAAATCTCATTGGTCATACACACACCACACACATAGAAATGCATCAATTATTTAAGGGGTCTATATATTTTGACAACCAGTACATATTTTGATATACAAATTTCACAGTAACATATGATTTTTTGATAATTCTTTAAGGATCGTTTGGTAGAGTGTATATTCAGATAATGTTTGTATTAGTCATTTTGTATTAGTTATACTTAGATCATTTCTTATGGATAGTTTGATTTGGTGCATTAAAATACACATGCATTAAAATACACAACTTCAGATCATGATTTTTTTTACAACACTTCCTTCTTTAATCATTCTAATTCATGCATTAAAATCATTGCATCATGAATACCATGAATTTTAATATAATAATAATACACAATTTAATAGAAAACGGATGGACTCGATAATAAACATTAATAGATAGCGTACAAAATGTATGTCATCTTTGATTGATCTATATTAGATCATGACTAATTACGTTAATAAATGACAATAAATTGACCAAAATGTTGGCAGTAGTTTGATTACATTAGCAAAAAAAAAAAAACAGTAGTTTGATTACAAAAACAAATTCAATCAAACTTGTTTAAGATTTGTTGTTGTTCACACATGTAGTTCTCGTGTCTGGTTCTCTTACAAATTGAATATTTGTTCCTTCTCTTGCTTTTGAAATTCTCATTGATGCCTTGGACACGTTTTCTTCTTTTTCTTTCAAGTTTGGTATCGACAAGAGGCGGAAGAATATTCACATTAAGCAATTCTTCTGGCACACACCATTTCGACTCGAGAGGGACACCATTAATAGAATCCATGTATGCAAGAAGGTACGCTTCAACTTTATACAAAGGCGAAAAGTACTCATAGATGCTCATACCATACTCATTTCCATGCTTCGATCGCAAAGCGACCATCACGTGAGCACAAGGTATCTTGATCAAGTCATATTCCCTACATGAACATGACTTTTCCAGTAGGTCCACATAGGCAGTAACACTTGCACCGAACACGGTAAATTGATTATCGTCCCCAGCTACATTCTCCACATACAAAGAGTCGCCCTCGATTTTTTTTCTTGCAATTTCTTCGGCAGCTGGCACCATTTGATTATCCATTGATTTGAGGATATATGCATGCCTCTCCCTAAACAATTCTCCAAACCTCTTAGCAATCGAATTAAATATAGATTTCATGGGATGCTTTCTTTCGATTATCAGCATAGCATTGAGTGACTCGGCGATATTTGTGGTCATCACATCATATCTATTGCCAGAAAAATATGTCATGCTCTACTTCTCAAAACCAATATCATGCTCAAAGACGACGGCTGTAGCGGGGAATTTGTTCTTGAATTCTACAAAATGATTGTCAAACTCCTCCAAAGAATAAGCCTTTGGCGCATTATATTAAAGATAAAGGTAATCTCCATAATGATGATTTACGCAGAGATTTTCACCAAGGTGCCTCATACAATATCCGTGGTAACCATGATTGTAAACCTTCACAATATCATTGGCGATACTCTTGTGTCTATCGTAGATAAACCACAAATCTGGTTCATCGACCACAATATCCTTCAATATCTCAAAGAAGAATGTCTAAGATACATCATTCTCTTTGTCCACGACATAAAAGGAAATTGGATAAACATGACTCTCTGTATCTTATGCAACAGCGCTCAATAACACGCCTTCGTATTTACCACGTAAATGAGTGTCATCAACCGTAATTACCTTTCTCATGTGGGCAAATCCCTTAACACAAGCACCAAAGATCAAGAAATAATACATGAACCTATGACTATCCTCATTTACCATGAGACAATAGCTAGAACCAACATTAAGTGTCTCAAACGTGTAGGAAAAAACTGGTAAGCGTGAATATTTGTTCTCTACTGTCCCTCAGACCATTTCCTTGGTAACCACACCATCCTTCCAACATTTTCAATAGCTTAGACTACAATGAAAAGAATTAAACATAGCTCTTTGAATCTCTTTAACATTTGGACCATTGTCATCACGATACATATTTACACAAAGTAAAGCAATAACTTTGATTGAAATTTTTCTATGGCTAATGTTGGCATGTTCAACGCCACCACTATGTTCGCCAATGTACTTATAGATACGAAATTTATCCGAACACTCATAATTTCTCGCCCGCAACATCCATGCCCAATTGCGAGATACACATTTCACCATTAAGTATTTAGTACAACTCTTCACAGTAGCAAATTCAAAAGACTTTTTTGCCGCCGCTTCGACTAATAACAATTGCAACTTATTCTTGTTACTGAAAGTTTGGTTTATACATAAATTACTTCCATCGGAGAAATGGTTATATTGTGATCCCAATTCCTTTTGTCCCTGCATTTCTTCACAACATTCAGGTTCGGGATCTTCCGCATCTACTGGATGATTTTTCACATTAATTGGATCATCATGGATATTCATTTAATGATCACCCAAACTCTCATCTGAATTATCATCCAAGCTCTCCTTTGAATGATCACCCAATCTTTCATTTTCAATAGAATCATTGTCGCCATTAAATGAATTCGTTGGTTCAATTAGAGGCCTCGCATTGACGTTTATCCACAATGTAGGCCATCAATACCAATATCTAACATGTACAAGCTTATGTGCCTATCATTTTTTATGAATGTGGGATGTATTTTTCCCCTCCCATTCATTTGATTGTTAATCACCAAGTCATTTGGCTTACAGGTTAACTCATCAGCCTCAATTATGCTTGCAATCATATCGTCATATAAACCATTGCGACGCAACGCAATGGGCACTGTCATCTTACTAAAAGATTTCCAATTCTAGCTTTTGGGAGTCTGCTCCTATACTCCCATATAATCACCACTAGCAACAACAAATTTAGCTACTACCATTATAGACTACAAAGATAGATACAAGTTTACAGCATCAGTCGTTAACAATGAATGAAGTACGACATTCGTACAGACATGCGACTTAGCAAGATTGTGGTTCAATATTCAGCTCCTGCAATGGCGAAATAGATTTTAATGCTTTTAAACTACTAAAATGTATCTATAATGAGTTATTAAGTGATTATTATGAAAGATTTCTCGAATTTCTAAAATGGCGGGAAAATCATTTTGAAGCTTGGTTTTAGAAAGAAAATGGAGTAAAAATGAAAATGGCGTAGGAGATGATGATGATTTTACCTTGAAAATGGATATATTGGCCAAAAAACTCGCCGGAATCGTCAGTTTCGACAACAGCAAAAACGAGTTGCTCTTCTTTCCCATTTGGCTTTTTTCTTTTTTCTAAAATAAATTTTAACAATTTCAAATAGATATATATTATTCCAAATTAGTTGGAAAAGAAGGGGGGGAGGGACCAAAGTGAAGATATGAAAACTTAGGGAGGTCTTTTGTATGTGCCAATTAGGGCACATGGATGGTGTCATTAATAGTGAATATACCACAAATTATTCAAGAATTTTGTCTTAATGTTCAATTAAGTTTGGAGAGTGTCTATTTTTCCAACTCTCCCCACTGACCTCCCTTGTGGTTTATTTATAATACTATAGAAATGGTCTCCCGTATTTTGATCTTTATGTAATAAAAAGGGAGATTTTCATAATATTATAAGCCGCGAAAGAGGTTAGTGTTATAGAACGAAACCCAAGGAAAGGTGTCCGAAGCCAAATTAACTTCAGACATGTAATTCTACACTTCATACATTTTAGTATGAGGTTCAAGCATATATTTAAAATTTGGTTGCATTGTAAACATTTCAGCATGAAGTTTTGGTGGATAAATTTTGCCTTAAAATAAATATATTTTTCGTATTTTAGTTTTGCTAAAAAACAATAATAAATCTATCAAATCCATTTTACAATACAGTGATTTGCTATTATGACGAACTTTTTTTATAGCACCCACTAATTAGCTAGCGTTTGGCCAGAGATTTCCAAATATTTTTGGCAAATATTATTTGGGTGAATTTCACCATGTGTTTAGCCATAATATGTGGGAAAATATTTCACTTTTTTAGAAAAAAATATGATTTATACTCATAAGTTTAAAAAAACTATCAAAACTAACTATCAATTTGTATTACACGTCAATTGAATCTTCGTTGCAACAAATAACAAGCAGTGTCCATGACACTAGAGCAATGTGGTAGTTTGGAGTGAGTGCAACAAGCATCATTCCATACATCGTGAAATAGACAAAGCACATGACTTTGTTACCTTGGGTCAATTGTTCATAATTTTCATAAATAATCAAATCATCACTTTCATAGTCACAGAATATTTCATCACTACTTTGATGTACACGTAACAAATTATGTAATACAGCGCAAACAACTACTATAGAGGGTGTTTTTGTAAAAGATAAAAGTTTGGTGTAAAATTTAAATTTTTAAAAGATCCCAAATAATGAGATTTGGCCCAAATACTAATTTTTTCTAGTATTTGGGAATTTGGGTTATTTGCCAAAAATATTTGTCAAATAATGACAAATTGTATGGACAAACACTATTTGTCCCAAATTTTATTTGGAAAATTTATGACCAAATGGATCCTTAATTTAAACTTACTTTTCATATTCGTAATTTAAGATCCACTTTTTTCAAAATATTATACTTCAACTGCTTATAAGTTCAAAATTTTTTTTTATATAAAACAACTAAGAAGAACAAAGATGACTAGCTTATCTTCGGTCTGTGAGATATACTGGGTACATGTGATTTCGTACTCATACTATACTTGCTGCACTCTTTTGTGGTGCAGATTGTATTTCGAATTTGAGCATATTTCTTGGAGCCTGAGTCTGAGTTTGGTTTATCTTGGAGTTGCGGTGAGCTACTTGGATGTTCTGCGTCCCATACCTTCAGCTATCTTTATTTATTAGGTTATTTTGGTATTCTGATAGGATATTTCTTATGTTTAGACTTGTTATATAATTAGAGACTTGTATTGACTTTTACAAGCTCTTGTACTTATGACACTAAAATCTTGGGGTAGTATTTCAGTTTTCTGCATTTTATTTAAAAGACTTAGTATGTAAGATATTTATTTGTTACTTACTTTTCCATATTTTAAGTGGAATTGGTTTAACTTATTGGGTTGGCTTATCTATCGGTTGGGAACATAGGTGCCATCACGACTTGTGATTTTGGGTTGTGACAACTTGGTATCAGAGTCCTATGTTCATCGTTCTCATGAGTACAAGAGTTGAGTCTAGTAGAGTCTTGTGGATCAGTGCAGAGATGTTTGTTACTTATCTTCGAGAGGCTATGGGACTTTAGGAAACTCTTATTCCTTATCGTGTGTGTGTAATTCTATTTATGGTCAAAATTTCTTCGTTTCATTCTCTCATCAATGGAGAGGAGACGCTTTTAAATTTGACCTTAGTGGTAGAGGATGACGTTATGCAATATAGTACTAATATTGTGTGGCTGTCAAATAAATTTGTAATGAGAATTTTTTATTCTAAGGTTGATATTGAGAAGGTTGAAAATAGTAAGAATAATTTGCTCGAGATGTGGTTTAGACATGAATACTTGAACCTCTTTGAATTTGTTAGGACAATTTTATGAACCGTGTTTACCATAAGTGAATAATTACTAATGAAAAAGTATTATGTTGATGTCTAGAAGAGAATGTAAGATTAGAAAGATCAATTGATCAAGTTATAGGATAGTGATTACGGTAAGGCTATGAGGAGAAGTCGAGGAAGGACAAAGACATAAAAGTGATCATTTCTAATGATGGTTAGGGGATAAGACTTGATATAAGATTAGTATAATTCTTTTTTTATCTATCTATTGGAGTGGAGGTATATTGCAGATATTTGAATAGTCAAATTGGATGGAATGATGGTCATGTTGGTATTCAATTGATGAGAGTCCAGGGGTTTGTCAAGTTTAATACATCAAGAAAATATCAAATGCAAAATTAGATATAAGTCAACAAGGAAATTTAATGTGGAGTGTTAACGACATATATTGATAAACTCATGTTGCGAGGAGCCTTTCAAATATTGATTTGAGGGTCAGTATATTAATTGAACTAAGAGAAGAGAAGAGTTCTTTAGTTAAAGGATTTTGGCAGGGATACTTGTATGGAACTATGTGGGAACATTCATAAAGACGTGTGTATAATGGTAAAGGATCACCCTACAATTCATAGACTAATATTTTGGTGGTTGGAAATATTATATCGATAAATAACTAAATCTATTGGAATAGCCAAGGTTGTTCAAAGTATCGTTCGATAAGCTCTCCATTGTCTACAGTTTTAATTTGAGTGTGGGTCTAGTTTATTTTACGTAAGTACATACCTTATTTAGGATTTGAATATGCTTTGTGACTCTTCTCCTATGTCTATTCATATTCCTACACCTGTAGGTGGTTCTTAGTGATAGATCGATTACTTCGATCTTATGTTGTTGACTTGATAGTACATGACACGTGGACAAACTTAGTTCTTTTGAATATTAATTGGATCACTCCATATCATGCATTTTCAGATTATTAGGCCAAGACAGTAACCTCAGATTTGTCAAGTATTCCTAAAATGAAGAGCCAAGAAACTCTCAGTATTTATCCGAGAAGGGTATTTTTAAATTATGAAGTCCGAACTGGTAAAAAGAGAAAGTGATGCATCATATATTTGACTTATTTTTGTGATGCTAGTATTGATAATTTTCCTGTAAATTCAGTTCCAGTGGTAAAAGAGTTTTTTTTTTTAAAAAAAAAAAATATTTCACTTGATCGTAGTATCGAATTTAGTATTGGCTTGAAGTTGGACACTCGGCCTATTTCTAGTATTTCTTATTGGAATACTCCGATGGAATTGAAAAGAATAGCAACAAAACTTGTTGTGTAAGAGATATTTTCGATCAAGTATATCTTTATAGGGTGTTTCTATCGTACTTGATTATTATCTTCATCGATGATATATTGGTATACTCCCATAGTAAGAAGGAACACGAGCATCATTTGAGGATTGTTTTTTAAAATCTTAAGAAAGATTAAGCTCTATGCATGTGTTTTAAGGTGTGAGTTTTGGTTAGTTTGGTACCATATTTGGAATGTGTAGTGAGCAAGAAAGGTATTATGGTGGATTCCAAGAGGATTGTGGCAATTAAAAAAATTAGGTCTAACCTACTTCAGTTACAACATTTGGATTTCTCAAGCCTAATTGGTAATTATCGATAATGTTCTCATACATTGCCTCCACCTTGACTAGATTGATGTAGAACTAATTGGCTTTTGAGTGGTTTGATGTGTGTGAGGTGAGATCCTAAAGCTCAAGACTTTATTTACTACTTCTTTGACTTCACCCATGTATGGAGAGGATTTTACCGTATATTGAGAGGCTTCTTGGATTGGAATTGGTTGGTTATTGATGTAAAAAGATAAGTCATAGATTATGCTTCGAGTCAGTTGAAAGTTCACGAGAAGAACTATCCTACTTATAGCTTAGACTTGGTTGTGGTGGTGTTTGCATTTAAGTTTTATAAACATTATATTTATGGTGTGCATTGTGAGGTGTTTCAGTATATATTCAATGAGAAGAATCTAAATTTAAGACATTGGAGATGGTTAGAGTTTCTCAAGGACAATGGAATGACTATCGTTTATCATTTGGGCAAGGCAAAATGTGATAGTAGATATCTTAGGTTGAAGGTTGGGTGAGTATGGGTAGTTTACTTTTGTTACATGTGGGAGAGCGTCTTTTGGCTATACATGTACAATCATTATCCAACAGCTTTGTGAGACTTGATATTTTGAAATATAGTGGAGTTTTGGCTTATACGGAGGTGAGGTAATATTTTTATTAGAACAGATTCGGGTTGGACAATTTGGTGATGAAAATTTATATAAGATTTGAGACAATATGTTACAAGGAAACTTGATAGAGGAGATTTTGGATGGTAAAGAAGTTTTGAGGATAAGAAGTCGTATTGGATTTTCATGAACAAGTGAGATTACTTGATTGATCATGAACGAGGCCTATAGTTGAGATATTATATTCATCCCGAGGCTATTAAGACGTATTGTGATTTGAAGCAACATCATCGTATCGTATGAAAAAGGGCATAGTTAGATTTGTATCTCATGTTTGAATTATTAGCAAGTAAAGTATAAACATCAAGAGCATAAAGGTGTGCTCAAATGATGCACATACCTGAGTGGAAATGGGAGCGGATTGATATGGACTTTGTGTTAAGATTGCCACGTACTTTGGGTAAGTTTGATGCTATATAGATCATCGTGAATTGATTGACTAAAATTTCACGTTTTATATTGGTTCAGACTACTTATAATACACAAAAGTTAGCCAAGATCTATATTCGAGAGATAGTTCGCTTGCATAGGGTGTCAATTTCAATACTTCAAATTGAGGTACTTAATTTACATCTCATATTTGGTGGTTTATGTAGAAGGGGTTGGATATTTGAGTGGACCTTAGTACATCCTTTCACCCTCAGACTGATGGTTAGTCTAAACAAACTATTCAGGTTTTGAGGACATGTTGTGGGTGGGTGTGATTGATTTTAGTAATCATTGGAGCCCATTTTGGCCTTTATCAGATTTTGCCTACAATAACAATTGTCATGCGAGCATTAAGATGACATAATTTGAGGTTTTGTATGGTAGGACATGTCGATCTCCAATTGATCAGTTTGATACATTTGAGGTTAGATCGTGGGGTACAAAATTGTTGAGGGAGGTCGTGGACAATATTAAGTCGATTCAGGGCGGGCTTCTCATGGCTCAGAGTAGGCAAAAAAGTTATACAAGTTAAAAGATTCGTGATTTAGAGTTCATGATTGGAGATCGGGGTGTTATTGAAGGTTTCACCCATGAAGAGTTTGATAAGATTTAGAAAGAAGGACAAGTTGAGCACAAAGATATTAGTTGTTTCGTGATTGTTGAGTGTATCTGTGAGGTAGCTTACGTGTTTGCTTTGTCACCTAGTTTATCGGGATCTCACCTGTATTTCATATTTGATGTTGAAGAAGTATTATCAGGATGGTGCTCATGTGATTCAATAAGATTTGGTATTACTTGATCAGAATTTGGCCATTGATGGGGAGTCGATAACCATCTTGGATAAGAAAATTCAAAAGTTGAAGTTGAAGGAGATTGCTTCATTAATGTACAATGGAAGCATCGTTCTATTGGGGAGGCAACTTTGAAGATTGAGTCGGACATGCGAATGAGATATTCTCATCTTTTTAAGTGTTTGGGTACTTCCTATTCTTTTACCGTTCAAGGACGAACGTTTATTTTAGTGGTAGATGATGTAACGACCCGCTAGGTCATTTTGAGCACTAAGACTATTTTGACTCTTCCCATAAAATTTTAAATAGAAAATTTGAACTATTCGGTAACTACGAGTGTATAGTTGACGAATATTTACTAAATAATTAATATAATTAGTAGTTAATGGGCCAAGTCCATAATTTATTGGAAAAATTACAGAAATCCCACCTTATAGTTTACTTATTACCATTATCCCCTATAAGTTTTACAAATTTCCAAAATCCCTCATTTTCGCGCATCAGATTAATGTATCAGCGCTTATATTATTGTATCTCGCGCATCAGATTAATGTATCAACGCTTATATTATTGTATCTCGCGCATCAAATTAATGTATCAGAGCTATATAAGTGCTGATACATGCGCGAGATACAATAAGGTAAGCGCTGATACATTAATCTGATGCATGAGATACAATAATATAAGCACTGATACATTAATCTGATGCGCGAGATACAATAATATAAGCGCTGATACACTAATTTGATGCGCGAAAATGAGGGATTTCTGTATTTATAAACTTTTAAGGGATAAATTGTAATTTTGCCTTTAAAGTATGTGATTTCTGTAATTTGCCCTAATTTATTTAAATACCATTTTACCACTTGGCCCATGTATTGAAATAAATTAGAGGGGTTAATAATTCTTTTTGTCATACAATAACTCATTACCGTTTCTACGACCTTCTGCACACGACCAAAGAAAAGATCGGCCGCCAAATCTAGAGAAACAATAACTCATTTTAACCTAAGCCTAATTATTGTATTTTATGCTTGTCTTGGATATTAGAAGTTATATTGGGTGTATGAGTTAGAATTAGTGGGAAGTTATTGGGTAATAATTAGTATGTAGTTTTTGGATTGGAAAAAGAGGAAAAGAAGTCAAGTTTTGGAGGTATTGACAATGCAACACGTGATAGGTTCTGATGGGGGGAATGACATAATTTTTTGTTAGGAAATATTATTCATTGGCAAATTAAGACTATTACATAATTGGTTTGTGTATATTTTCCGTTGTTAAGGTTACAGATTGTGAAATTATTGATTTTAATTTCGGAGTTTTGTGATGGTTATTAACTTATTACTTTATAATTGAAGTTTTAATAATTTGAGATAGGTAATTAAATATTAGGGCATTGTATTATATGAACACCATTAGTTTTATGATATTTGATAAATTGAGACTTACTCTTAAGCTTAATTTATTAGGAATATGAGACTTGGATTATTTAGTTGGCACCAAGATTTATGAATTTAATTATAGATTGGAGGAGTTTTTGATTTAGGATAGACATATAATAATATGGGTGTTTACGAACTTGCCTGCTTACGAATAATGCATATTTGATAGATTGAGAACATTCTGAAGCTTTACGAAAGGGAAAGGCAAAATCCTGAGGATTCGTGACATGTGTTCGACATTCAAAGTATGTTAAGACTTCCTAGACTTCGTTGAGGGACGTTTTCTAATTAAATATTAAAAATGGAATAGACAATGGGTAAGGGCAAAATATGGGGGTCTCGTACCAATGGTGTGACGAGCATTAATACGAGTATCGGTGTTATTAAAGGAAAAGTTTATTACTATAATATGATAGATTGAAATTCGATCATGCCAAAGCATATGGGCATTAGCTGATGTATTTAGTGACTTGATTTCTTTTGTATGGTTGTGTTTCTTTATTGAACCCATATGTTTGTGATAATTGAGGTGATTATATGTCATAGCGACATTTGATTTATTGAAATGCTTCATCACCCCCCTTTATTGATATCATATTGTGCACATGCATTGACATGATATTGAGTATGAGTAAAGGTCTAACACGTGGAGATCGTCCGTGTTGAGATCGAGTATGATTACAATTTGAGCACGTGGAGATCGTCTGTGCGAGTGATTGATTTTGATTATAAAGTTGGGCACGTGGAGATCATCCGTGCTGGGATTGTTTGATATTATGATAGTGCGTTGAGATCGTCCGCACAAACACGTAGAGATCATCGTTTGTATCGATATATGGACCTCACGAGTCCTCCATGGGTCATGAACTCTCGATGTATTTCCGATGAGTATCATGTATATACAGTTGAGAGAGTACTTGGCCTATGAGGCATATCATTCATGGTGTCACATTGCATTGCATCTCATTACATCCCTCATTCTCGTTGATTATGTGTGTTATTGGTGGTTGAACATTTCGTGACATTTGATTATCTCTATTGATGAAAACTTAGTTGATAAGTATAATGTGGACTTGTAAAAAATTAAAGGATTATTTTCTTATATACTCATGTCACTACTTCTTCGTTGTCGGTCTATGAGATATACTGGGTACACGTGGTTTCGTACTCATACTACATTTGCTGCACTCTTTTGTGGTGCAGATTGTATTTCAAATTCGAGCGTATTTCTTGGAGCCTGAGTCTGAGTTTGGTTTATCTTGGAGTTGTGGTGAGCTGCTTGGATGTTCCGGGGCCCATACCTTCATCTATCTCTATTTATTAGGTTGTTTTGGTATTCTGATAGGATATTTCTTATGTTTAGACTTGTGAGAGACATGTTATGTAATTAGAGACTTGTATTGACTTTTAGAAGCTCTTGTACTTATGACACTAAAATCTTGGGGTGGTATTTCAGTTTTCCACATTTTATATAAAAGACTTAGTATGTAAGATATTCACTTGCTACTTACTCTTCCATATTTTAAGTGAAATTGGTTAACTTATTGGGTTGGCTTACCTATCGCTTGGGAACATAGGTGCCATCACGACTTGTGATTTTGGATCGTGACAGTCAATCACCTAACAGTTTGGTCAGTTTCGATTAAACGTAGTCCAAATTAATCATACGAAGTCTTGTCAATATTTCAATTTTATAATTGGATGTGTCAAATATAATTATGATAAAGAAAAAAGTTATATTACTTTTGTTTGATAATTAAATAAATTATAAGAAACAAACAAAAATACATAAAACTTTAATTTGTATAATGTTGGGCAATTTGAATTATTAACTAGGAAAAAACTCAAATATGTCATCGAATTTTTAGAAAAGGCTCATTTATGCCACCCGATAAAAGTATGGCTCATTTATGCTTTCACCGTTTAAGAAAAGACTCATCCATGCCATTATTTTTTAATTTTGGTTTTGCGAAACTATTTTTTACACCCCAAACAACTTTTAACACTTTTCAATTGGGGTTTTTGGATCAAATTTACTCCTTTTGCTTCTTCTTCCTTAAGAACACCAAGAACATCAACAACTCCCAAATTTCAATTCTTCATGAAATCACCTTAAATTTCAAGAGTAGCTTCCCTCCGAGATGGATACCAAAAATCAATATCTTTTGAGCTCGAATTTAGCCTAAATCAATGATGCATGAACTTATAAAGAATAATCTAATGGAATAGTAAAAAAAACTGAAATTGCAAGAGAAGAAGAATTAATCAATTCTAGCTAATTTACGGCTAGAGATATTTTCATTGATAATTTTGAAACATGGAAGAGAACATTACAATTCATGCCAAAGCATAACCCTAGATGACTCACCCTTCTTCCCAGACAAAAAGATAAGGTAGCACAACTGCTAGCTAACATAGTCTAACATGGACTAGATAGTGACCCCTCATCTAATTAACGGGTCTAACGTGCAGATAAGAAAAATACAATTTAAACTAGAGGGGACCATAGTGTAACTAAGACTCAATGCCCACTTAACTACTTTTCAACTAAATGGCACTACTGTGCAAACAAAAAGTACTACTCCTACAACCCCAATACCTCATTCTGCATCATTTCTCCCTTCTTAAAAACTTTCTTATCCTGATTGAAGAGAGTAGGGAACCTGATCTTTATAGCTGAGTAGTTCTCCCAAGTTGCTTGTTCCACAACCATGTCCTTCCATTGAATCAATAATTGAACCACTGCCTTATTCCTCTTTTTAATCATTCTTCTGTCCAAATGGCTTAAGGTTCCACACAATATGGACTGGAAACATCAACTACTAGAGGATGAGTTATGTTTCCAAGAACTTCATGACAAAACTTCAATTGTGATACATGGAATATAGGATGAATGGCAATATGATAGGTCAAGTTAAGCTTGTAAGCTACTGGATCTATCTTCTGCACCAACAGGTAAGGTCCATAAAACTTAGTTGATAGCTTGTAATATGAGTGATTGGACACTATGACTTGCATATATGGTTGTAGCTTGAGATAAACCCATCTCCTACTTGTTATAAATTGCCTATTATTTCTTCCCTTATTGACCATAGCAACCATTCTTTGTTGGGCTCTATGTATATGGAATTTGAGCAGTTGAACCTTGCATTCCCTAGTCAACATACTCCTATGACCTATCCACTTCGTCATTAGCAGCCTCACCAGAAACATAAGGGAAATGAAGAGATGGAGGTTGACCATACAGTGCTTCATAAGGAGTAGTTTGTATTGCAAAATGAAAGGTAGTCATGTACTACCACTCAACTAAGGGTAGGTACAAGGACCAATCAGCTTGGTTATCAAAACAACAACACCTTAGATAGGTCTCTAAGGTGCTATTTAAGACTTCAGTTTGACCATCTGATTGTGGATGTGCTCAGTGTAACTCCTTGAACAGAAAATAAATCCCGCCAAAACTTACTAAGAAATATAAGATCGATCTCTATAACTCACAATAATTTTTGGCATACCATGGAGTCTGAAGACCTGATCAAGAAAGATTTTGACCACAGATATTGTTATGTAAGGATGATTGAGAGAATTGAAATGGCCACTCTTGATCATGAATTGTCTTCAACAACTCATAAAGTTATTTTAGGAAGTCATGCTTACACCCTCCACTCCCCCTTCTTTTGTTTCCTACGATAAATGAAATGCGGCATCCCGCATGAATTGGGGACAATAAACAAGGGTTTAAGGGATGGTTAACTATAAATTAAATAAATCTTGATTCTTAGAACCAAAAGTTAACGGGTGTAATAAAATTTGAGGTGCATTGGACCAACCGAAAAGACTTCATACTGGAGGAGATCCAAGTCCATGTTTGGTATTATACAGAGTCGGTAAGGTTTGGCCTCTTTCGTTAACAATACGACCTGCATCACCGCCTTTACAAACTCTTTGACGGCTTTAACTAAAGGGAAAATGACAAGTTATGCATAAGTCAAATCGTAGATTCTTTAAAGAATTATTTCACTAATCGACATTAAAGTGCGTTTATATATTTATTATGTCTTTATGATGACATATATCCAAGAAATTTATCGGTTTTACGCCAGCATAAGATAAAACGAGACAACTGGCTTCTTTTTGTAGTGTAAATATTAGATATGCATTTTAGATCTTTTTTGTTTTAGTTTTTAACATATCTTTATTATTTCTTTTACAAGGATCTTTCTAATACTTGATAAGCGGATTCAGAATCTCCATTTTAAAGAATGAAACATACAATTACGAAAAGAAATTGAATATCCCAAGATCCGAATACTATTTATTCAAAGAAATAGCAGTAAAAAGTTATTTACGCGAGATTGAGGGTTTAACTCACTTGGCGAGCTTACTATATTCTATAGTTAAGGTGAAGAGTTCAAATTTGTTAGTAATGTAGCATCTCCGTTCCCCTTCTCTACTTCCCCGATGTAATAATAAAATATATAAATAAATAAAAAGATATTGGCACACATTATTTATAGCAAACAAATGGATGCATATCATATCACAGATCTCCATCATGGTCGATGAGTAGTGTCTAAGAAATAAGGAGAAAATAGATCAAAATCAAGAGAGGCAAATTTAAGAAGTTGTTATTTATTCGAATAAATAGTATGTTTCAATTAAAGCACCACAAACTTGGTGGAGGGTTTAGGCTATGACCAACTTGTACATAGTCAAAACTTAACATAACACGAAGGAGGACATAATCTTTAACCTCCGATACAAAGTAAGGAATGATAAAGTTCAATCTTGTGTACATTTGCTCAAATTGCTATGCCTACTATGGGGGATCTCCTCCATTGCAATTTTTATGTAAAACAACACTTCCCTTCGTATTAGGGTGATTGAGGAACAATTAACTCCCGCTTCTTTGTCTCTTTTCATTATAGGTGTTGTAGAGGCCGGCTTGTGTGCGCCTCGACTAATTTAATGACCAGATACATGTCACCTAGTTTTCATTATCAACAAGTATCAACTAACTCTGTTTAGGCTTAAGCAAATAGGAGGAAATCACCCGATGTTTTTATCTTGGGAAAAGGGTTTGAAAAATATTTCAACTTTGGCCGAAATTGCTGTTACGATACCAAACTTTATGGAGGACCTTTTGCCCCCCGCACTATTTAATAGTGTATTTTAAAGGTATATATGTATCCATGTGGACACGTTACTATTTATAATTACGAATTATTTATGATGTCCACGTGGGCACATATATACCTTTAAAATACACTATTAAATAGTGCAGAGGTAAAAGGTCCTTTCCAAAGTTCGGTATCGTAACAGCAATTTCGGCCAAAGTTCGGATATATTTCAGACCTTTTTCCCTTTTATCTTTATTGTTATTTGAACCTGAGACTTCACGATTCTGAACCCACTTCATTAACCATTAATCGGATCGTATATACACATAATTACGCATATAGGTTCTTTTCATCCGAATTATGCAAATTGATCAAGAGTTTATAAGATTACACACGTTTATTCCAACATGTAATTGTTTGTTTTCTCTTCATTTGGACTATTTTTCAATTATAAAAATGATAGCATTTAAAACGAAAATATTTCCTACTTGTAGATCTAGGACTAGAAATGCATTCATAATATCTCATACGAATTTATATATGTTAAAAATGTATTTTGACTTGAAAATTTAGTGCGACTGTTTATGTTGGTATACAAGAGAGTAGCCAACTTATAGCCACTTTCCATGCAAAAAAAATTATACTATTTATATATGATTAAAATTATTTTTTATATTTATATATAGATATTGAACTCCGGCAGTGTTTATGGTATTGAACATTTTAACGGAAGAGTTTAATTGAGCTCTTTATATCCTTCTACCATTGGTGATTGGTCTTGTGTTACTATATTGTAACGAACTCAAGATTTATATGATAAAGGTAGGTGAAAAGATAAAAAGACCAATTTGGAGACAATTTGACATATAAAGCAAAAATTAATTTTAATTGTTCTCAATTACATATCAAAATATTAATTATGAGAATTGCATTGCTAAAATAAATAATGGCAGATAAGATGCCTATTATAACTTATTATATACATCATCATTATAAATAAAAAATAAAAAAATTAGACCATCAAATCACCTTTGTATACAATTTCCGTTTTTTGTTGCTTTAAAGGGTTCTAGTAACACTTTTTAGGCATTTTCCCCCACATATAAATTGAAGAAACTTGAATGAGTATAAGTGACTTTTTAGCAAAAACACACAAAACACTTGGTGGATCAAAAACAAAGTGAAAATACTAATGGAAGAAAAAGAGGGGTTAACATATATCCATCCATCTTTAAATGCAGACAACACATATAAAAGGGGAAAAAAATTCACTTTGCACCTCACATATATATCCCCATGTTTCCTTTAATTTCTCTCTTTGAGAAGACGATTATAAGGAGAGGACTCGAATCTTTATCAATAAGATGAAAATTCGACTAATTAACCAACTGAACAACTAAACACTCCAGATCTTATTATATTCTTTTTATGTTGATGTACTTTTTCCAAACTAGTACCATAAAGTTTAGAAAGCAACAAGATTTATAAGTATTAAAGTCATGCCACTTAAATAAACACTTCATTGATAACACAAAATGATCAAAGCTTAACAAAGAAAGCTCAGATAAATGCCCCTAATAATTGTGCATATCCACTTACTTAAAAGAGAGAAAAAAGACATAGAAAAGAACCTTTGGAACTAAAAAAACGTCATCACAACCCATAAGGAAAAGACAAATTTAAAACAAAAACTTTAGAAAATGCATTTGTCACACAAAAAACTCATGACAACCGCTACTAGACATTGAGGTGCACAGAAGATGAGAAGATGATCTGACTGATCAGTTGATGGATGGCTTGGTGGTGGAATCGATGGAATTAAAGCTAGTGCTGCTAGTGGATGATTTGTACTCTTGTTCAACCTCAACATTGTGTGTGTTTTCACCATCAGTAGGTGTCAAATGAGGCATTGAACTTGAGCTGCTACTACCCCATTTATACAAAGTAGTTGCCATGGTTAAACGTCTCCTTTTGTTCAAAGGGCTTTCTTCCTTTTCAACATCTTTTATATTTTTCACATCACCCAAATTCATGAATGTCTTTGATTTTCCTTCATAAAATCCTGATAATCCCCGTCTATAAAATAAAATAAAATCATATCACCAAAAAATTAGACGAAATCTTAGCTTATAAGCAAAAGAAAATCTTTTTATTATACACAAAAAATTATTAAATCTATTGAAATTCTTTTAAAAGCATTTACTAGAGATGAATTAGTACAGTCAATCCTTTTAGATAAAATTTGAGAAACTAAAGATTTGACAAAAAGTACACATGAAAAATGAGGTTAAAATTTTGCTATAAATTCCTTTGATAAAATTCTTGTCTCCGTCATAAAATGTCTAAATCAGATTTTAGGAGAATTTTTTAAAGGAAAATTAATTAAACGGGTTAAAAAAGAAAGAAAGAAAAAACTGACTTAAAAGGAAGAGCAGCTTCCAATGTAGCCAAAGAATTGAGGGATCCTTCCTCAACAACAGCCTTGCTTTGTGCTTCTTCGCCATCTTCATCATCACCACCATCTCCATGACTCAACACACCAATCGAAGACGATTTGGAATTAGTTTCATCATCATCATTTTTAACTGAACTTGTCAGGTCATCATCAACCACTTCATTTTGATCAACTTGAACAGGAAGAGAAGACATGATTGATCAAAAGAGTTACGTTTCTTATTTTTATGTATATATATGTGTAATGAAAGTAGAGATGAAGACGATTTTATATTGAAATGAAGCGGTGTGTGGGGGTTTGGATTACATAGATATAGCGGTGATTAAACGTAGTAAGTGTTGAGAAGAAGATGAATTTAAAGTCATTTTATTCTTGACCTGAAATATTTGGAACTTATAACATAAGGTCATAAAAATATCGTCTTCTTCTATAGAAGACCTTTGCCACATTGCATAAGAGAGGCCATTTCACACTCAACCTAATTACCCACACTCCAAAATAGACTAAACAAAAATGAAAAACTCATTAAATTTTATTTACTATATTAATATTACTGGAAAATTTGAGTAATACTATCCAATATTAATTGATCTAATTCTTTTTTTTTTTTAATTCTAAAGAGTAAAACATGATCATATGAAACATATATAATGCCTGGAAAACTCGAGCTAAAAACAAATTTGCTCGCTCAGGGCAAAACGAGTATTAAAATGCAGAGGCGTTCCACTTCCAATGGAGACGACACAAGATAACGAAACAGTTATACGAAACGATAAATATCAAAACTTCCACCAAGGCATTAAAAAAAAAAAAACATTCTTGAATATAAAGGCGTTAATCAAAATTAATGCCCTCAACAAAACTATCTAGCAAGTTGTGTTCAAGAAGCTGGCTTACTAATTTGTAAGTGCGTCCAGAAAGGGGGGGGGGGGGTGTTGGTGTGATCGATGAGCTGCTCATACACATTAGGTTGATTTGGTTCAGCAGCACCAGAGTAGTTTCCACATTGAAACTGAAATTATTGGCATATTGATACAATGCCTCTATCTCCAATCTGGAGCAACTGAAGATTGTGCTGTTTGTCAGCTCTCAACTCAAGTGGGGCACAGCACTGGAATTCTGCAAAAAAGTGATCAATGGGCCGGGGTAGCTGCAGCTTCCTCAACCATGTTAGTGTGATTAATTAAGCAGCTCAATCTTCGCCTTGAGTATATTCATCTGGGTATAGTCAGTCCCTGCTCTTGCAAAAACTCCAGTAACGGGAAAATCAATCGAGTGAATGTCCAATTACTAGATGGTTGGAGAAACACCTATATATGTATGTACCATTTTGATTACATAGAGACAATTTTTTCTATACGCTCCCTTCTTATCCTTTATTTTAAGCAAATCTGGATTTTCTTTCTTGAAATTTGTTTCTACTATGAATCTCAGGATGCGTTGAATAATTACGAATATTCTTAAGGATAGTGTTGACATGTCTTAAGCTAAATTCTTTATAATAGTATAATTTTATCTAGCAAATGAAAATATTTAGAGAAATAATACCATTATGAAAAGATTTGATTATTCTATTTTACTTCATTAAACTTTTGAAAGAAATAAATTTTACTATAAAAATATTTGACTCTTGTATTTTTATATATATTACATGAGTTTTGACGTTCATGTATGATCAGACATGCTTATTGTCCTAAGAAAAATTAATACCAAAAACGGGAAATAAATCAAACCAACTTTAATAGTGTAATCATTGTCTTTTTACGAAGTCAATGAAACTAGAGCTTTCAACAATTAATTAAAATTTCACATTTTGGAGAAAATATGACTATAGCTTTAGGGGTGCTGAAATCACAGACGATTACTCTCAAATAATTTCTATCAATATTAATTATTCCAACACTCAATTGATTAAGGTTGACCACTAGAGATAGCAGAACCTTCATAGGAACAGAAATTAATAACATAAAGCAGAAATTAATGACTGAAAAAAAAACATATCAGAATATGTAACAATAGTATGAAATAGAAAAAAAAATTGAGTCTACTGAATGCACATTGTCTCCTTAAGGAAATTATTTCCCTCTAGTATCTAAGGTTTAAAGGAATAGATACTCTCGGGATAGAACGATTTTATTCACCAGTGTATTGATACAAAAACAATGGTGTCAGCTAGTCATTCAATGGGAACAAAGTATACGAATATTTAATTGTGCAGAAGAGAAGAAGTTCAGAAATTTTGTTGTTGTAAAATGGGAAAAAATCCCTCTATTTAATTATAGACAACAAAGGATAGTGTGAACAAATATTTCTTGTGCTTTATCAGAAAGGTCACAACTCTTTGGAAAAGTTACAACCCTTCGTAAAGATCGAAACCTTTCATAAAAGTTGCAACTCTTCATAAAAGCCGCATTTTTTTTTATTAAAACCACAACTCTTCATAAAAGTCACATATTTCATTAAAAGTCACAACTCTTCATATTCCATTCACACCTTTTAAAACCCAACAAAATCAATATTCCCTCCATTCCATATTAACTTAATTTTTGAGGTGTTTCACACCCTTTAAGAAAAGTAGATTAAGACATAAATTGAACCTAGTTTTCCATTTTTACCCTTATTAATTATTGTCAAATTTATGATTAAAATAACTAAATATTAATTAATCACTAATTCCAATACTAACTAATGAAGGGTAAAATTGAAAGAACACTCTAAAAGTAGTCTTGAAAACTGAACAATTAAGTTAATTTGAAAAATGAAAAATGCCTCAAAATTAACTTAATATGAAATGGAGGGAGTATTAGTTATATAATTAGATGAAAAATATTGAGAGATGAAACGAGTATATTCCATAGTGAGATCGCAATGTTCCTAATAAATTACTTATTATGACACTGAACATTTTTTTATTAAAAAAAATCACTTGGAATATACTGATAAGTAAATTATTAATCCAACAAGTATTTATTAATCATTTTAGAAATGATAGATTATCTGATATAACAATTTAAATTACATCAGTAATATATATGTGTTGCTTCTCCATATTGGGAATGGTATATATACTCACATATTGAAGAATATGTATCTACCACACCAACGTATATCACGTTTGAATTTTGAGAAACTAAACAAAATAATTAGTAAAAATTATTTTCCTCTTAAATATGTCATACACACGATATATAAATTAAAATGAATTTAAGTTTTACATACCGTCTGTATAAATAATTTTTATTTAAAAAAAAATGAATTTTAGCGGCATTCATCATATTTGTCTCATCCTAGTAAAAGGTGGGAAAATTATTTGTCCTAAGTTCACCTACGTGTTGTCCCTATTGATTGACACGTACGATTTAATAAACAACAAGAAATTAGTTATGCAATTATGAAAGTCAAAAAACTCAATTACAACTCTAGGAAAACCAATGAAAATTATTGTATTATTATTATTATTATTATTATTATTATTATTATATATATATATATATATATATATATTATGGGTTCGGTTATTTGTCTAGAAAAAACATCGAGAATTATACGTTCAACTTTCATGTGAGTGATTACTAGCCTCGGAACAAATTTATTATTGCATGGTTGACACCTGACGGATGATTACTACTCCCTCCATCTCAATTTATGTGAGGTACTTTGACTCGGCGCGAAATTCAAGAAAGAAATGAAGACTTTTAAAACTTGTGGTAAAAAATGAATGATAGAAATTTGTGTTGTTGTAAATCATTTCATTAAGAGTAAAAATAGATATTTTATAGCTAAATTGTTACTTAATATAGAAATGTGTCATTCTTTTTTGGTCTAACTAAAAAGGAAAGTAAGTCACATAAATTGGGACAGAGGGAGTAGTGATTTTGGCCTCACACTGAATTATAGAATATTTAGATGTTGTTTATATATAGATTGAAATATCAAATATATATTGATTAAAATTGTTTGTTTTTCTCAATTTCTAAAGATATAAAATAAAATCTATATTTAAAAAAATAATTGGAATGAATTGTTAAATTAACCTAGTACTAAATTAATTAACTACTTTTAAATATTATATGGTTATTGATGATGGTAATGACTAGCGATAAATATTGTGTGTCAACAATTGGGGATGGTGTCGATTGGTGATAGCTATATATTGTGGCCTGTGGGCAGTAGTTAGTAATATAGTGACTGACAATAATAATTAATAGTGATAATTGATAAGTGATAGATAATTACATGGGAGATAGATAATAGCTATGATGATGGTTAATAATATATAATATGGCTAACTAACAAGTTCAAAAATTTTGGTTGAAAATGTGATGAATTCAACTAACAAGTTCCCAATTAGAAGGCATATAAAATCATAATCTTGAAAATTGGTGTTAAAACTTGTGATTATCTCCAATAATTTCAAAAGAAGATTTTGGAGTTAATATTTTAAAAGGTCACTGAATTATGAGAAATTATCTTGTAAAGTCACTAAACTTTATTTTGTATCACTAAAATCACTCAACTTTACACTTTTATCTTTTAAAATCATTAAACTATATTTGTCACCAAAATAAATCTGACATGGCAAAATAAATTATTTTTTATGCCATGTCATCGTGGACCCCACAAATAAATAAAATTATAAAATTAATTTATTTTAATGTCATGTAATCATAGACCCCACAAATAAAAAAAATAAAAAAAATTTATTCATTTTTATGTGTTCCCCTCTTAAATCCTGTTTTTGCAATAAAATCCATAACTCTTTTTTTTTTGGACTATTTCAATCAAAATTTCTTTCTTATCAACAATATTTAAAAAATTATAATCAACGTTGGAAATAAATGTTAAATTCAATGGCACATACTATATTGCCTCCTGTGTCCACCATGTGACATAATCATACTTGTACATCAATTCCAACATAAATAAGCAAAACACAAGTAACATTAGAGCATTTCTAAAAATATATTACACACTAGGCTATTATGAGCACCATTGTTAGCAAAAAAAAAAAAAGAATGACAACAATATATAGTGTTGTAATAGGTGTCTCACAT
This sequence comes from Solanum commersonii, assembly GCA_029007595.1. Lineage (NCBI taxonomy): Eukaryota > Viridiplantae > Streptophyta > Magnoliopsida > Solanales > Solanaceae > Solanum > Solanum commersonii. Next base: position 2,870,938 of record JAJTWQ010000011.1, read on the forward strand.
AACCACAAAAAATTACAAAGATAATTTATATACTTTGCTATGATTTCCAATCTTCTTCTTCTTCTTCTTCTGAACTTCAACAATGTACTCCTTCATGACTTTTCTCGTAAAGAGTCTGCCCCTCTTAGAAGTATGAGATAGTCTAGTAGTTTCGATACCTTTAATTGCAACTTCATCAACACCTTGAGCAGCCACTACATCAGTTTGAACAACTATTACCTGTTCTTCAATTGGTGCCTTGTGAACAAAAAAAAAATAAGAACTAAAGATAATGGTAGAGAAAGCATTCAAATTGTATTAACTTTAAAACAATGATTACCTGAGTTATGGTCGACTGATATGCCAAATTCAATCCTTGGAGATTATTATTCCACATCTCCGGGTTATACATATTTAAATAATCCCCATCATTTGAAGCTTTTTCAGTTGGACTTATAGCCTCCAAACAATGGCTGGAAGATGATTCTCCGGCTTTGACAAATTTATAATGTCCTCTTGCATTATGTCCATACTTTTTGCAAATTGAACACATAACCTGCGTAGAACCTTTTTGGATAACTTTTGAGGTCGCCTTTTTTCAGACTTCTGCTCAGCTCTTTTTTTAGCTTTTCCTACAGCTTCAGCCTTCTTTTTCTTCTCTAATTCTTAAGGCTCTTTTTTTCTTGATTTGGGCTTTCCTCCTCACTTTTTCTTCACAATTTTAGGTGGTATTACCTCTCCACAATCCACAACCTCAGGCCAGTGATCTTCTGGATTTGTTGGATTTATGTAATGTGAATATACATTCTTGAAAGTTTCAATTGTGTAGAATGTATCCACATAATCCTCCACTCTTTCACTATTTCCAATAATACATGCATATGCATGAGGACATGATAGTCCAGTAAGTTCCCATCTTCTACATGTACAACTCTTTGCCTTCATGTTAGCAATATTAACTCCATCAGGACCATCTACCGAGACTCTTGGTCCCCCCCGAATAATCAGTTTTAAACCAAATTGCTTCCTTGCTAATCTTGTTCAATTTTTTCACAATTTTTGGGCAAATTGAACTATCAGACTTTGCAACCCACTCTCTTTTCTTGTACATTCTTTTCATCAACTTGTTTTTTATCATTTCTAGCATTGTAATAATAGCTTTATCTCTAGCATCAAGTATATACCTAAAATAAGTGCTACATTAGTAATACATATTATAAACTAATAACTACAACAACTAGATACTCAGTGTAATCTCACAAGTAAGGTCTAAGAGATAAAGTGTGCATAGACCTTACTCCAACTTAACATACACCAGTCGATAAAGGTGATCAACATAATCATAAATAACAGAAAACAACATTATCCTAACAAGAAACTTATCAATCGATATTTTCGAAGACAACCTCAGCCTGGCAATGTAACTTATGCAATTACCTAAAGGCATAAATAACAGCGTGATGACCAAAAAATAAGTGGATGAAAGTATTTAATTAATTACCTGTTAAAGCTTTCACACAAGTTGTTGAGTAAAATATCACATTTTGTATTTGTTCTAAACAATGCTCTAGTCCAACTTTGAAATGGCCTTTCTGGGTTATTGAACCACTCTCTTGCCGCTTTGTCCTCTTGATCAAGTGCTTCCATGCATTTCTAGAAGATCACCTTATTGCTTGCCCTAGCAGAATTCCATACCAAATCCTTCAAAGCTTTGCCTTTATGTTTTTGCTTGAAGTTCTAATACATGTGTCTAACACAATTTCTATGTTCAGCTTTCGGAAACAAATTTTTTACAGCTCCAATCAGACCCTACATAAGAAACAAAGTAGTAACATATGTATGTTAAATAGAAAAAAGAACAAAAAATATAAAAGATTTTTACTCACTTTTTGCCTGTCAGACATAAAGGCAATGTGGTGACTATTTTTGATGTCTAAATCATATCCAAGATTGTCAATAAACCAGCTCCATGTTTCTTTACTCTCTGTTTCAGCTATAACAGCATAAACAACTAAAAATATACAATCATTTGGATCTATTGCCATGGCAGATAATAAATTTTCTCTATATGTGCCTTTTAGTCAACAACCATCTAGGCTAATTAATGGCCTACAACCCGATTTAAAAGCTTCCTTAAGTGCTCCCAGACACACATAAAATCCCAAGAATTTTCCCCCATCTCTCCAAATTACAACATTAGATCCAGGATTAGATCTCAATAATTCAACTCTATACGATAGTAACTTGCCATACTAAAGACCCTCATCACCATAAATCCATTTTAATGCTTGACTTTTAGCCCTCCAAGCCTTCAAATTTTCTATAGTATAATCAAAGTCCTTCCTTACTATTTCAACAATATCACTTATGTTCCAACCTGGATCGGCTTTAAAAATATTCAAATACTTTCTAGCAATGTACTTAAGAGATAAGTGGAAATTATCAAACACCTTAGCACCTTTATGTTTTAGATAAAGTGACTTGATTTGAACAGTTGGATTGCGCTTATTCACTTTACTAGCATAAATTCTAAAGGGGCAATCATCAACCTTACAAATACAAACCACCCTCTGTTGATCATTGGGCTTAAAACGTAACTGCCTTCTTTTTCTAATACCCAATTCCCTACAAGCTTCTTTGAATTGCTTGAAATTCTTAAACTTCATCCCTAATGCAAATCTAAGCAAATTCTTGTTTTTACCTTCATCATATTCTTCATAGATATTATTTTTCTAACCATTGTTTTCTCCTTTATCAAATTGAACATCATCATCAGGCAATTCATCTGCATATGCATAATCAGATTCAACATCAGCATTTTGTAGAGGTACTAAAATTCCAGAGCTAACTGGCACATTGACACTTGCATTTTTGGGTCTTCCTCTAAGCTTTTTGACTTGTTGATCGTCAATAAGAACTTGCTGATCGTCAACAAGAACTTGTTGATCATCAATAAGAACTTGTTGATCATCAATAACATCTCGAAAATCGTCATTTTCATCGGACAAATTATAGTCTGGATCACTAAACTCCTCATCCACTTCATTAGTTACATCACCTCTAATACCTTGTAAAACAACTTTAGTTGAATTTCCCTCAATTAAAACATTTTTGTCCACACCATTATCCTCCCTATTATCAACTATTGTATCTTCAATGCCGATATCGCTAACAACTTCCAAATAGTTTGAAAAATATAGTTCTAAAGCCTTTGAAGTTTCAGGAAAACATGAACCGTAACTCGAAATAAAAAAGATAGAAAGAATACTTAGCATTAAATATTTGTTTTATACTAATAATAGTATAATCATAAAAAATAAACAAGTCACTCTTACAAACAAATAAATATTAATCCATAAGAATAATTTATAGCCTGAATGAAAGAAACCCTATATAGGCTAATGCCTGAATTTTTAATTTTACAGCACTACAATGGAGACTAAGGTTACAAAGACATTAGATAATCACATCCTCATACACGAAATCAACAATGAACTAACCTCCTCTAAATACGGGGGGGGGGGGGGGGGGGGGGGGGAATTAGAATACAAAAAGCCCTAAACCCATTTCGAGATTCTACAATAAAAGGACAATATAGTTAAAAATTTATATTTTTTACCTCGTTTTGAAGTAGGATTCGTTTACCAAGTGCGTAGTGGTCCCTTTCGTCGGCATTAGAGGCTTGTGGGTGCAGGAGGGACCATTCTTTTACAGATTTCATCACATTATTCCTCGAAGAAATGAATGAATCTATTGTTTATGAAAAATTTCAGCATCAATAACTTTAAAATAGACTTTACAATGCCTCTTTGTAGATGAGAATTTTGGGAGAAATAGAGAAAGAAGTAGAAGAAAGAAGCGGGAGATTTGGGCAGAAATAGGGTTTTACTGTTTTAGAAGAAGGCAACTTATGGGTGGGCATGTATATTGATAAATTAATTTTATAATTTTATTTATTTATGGGGTCCACGATGATATGGCATAAAAAATAATTTATTTTGCCATGTCAGATTTATTTTGGTGACTAATATGGTTTAATGAGTTTAGAAGATAAAAGTGTAAAGTTGAGTGATTTTAGTGATACAAAATAAAGTTTAGTGACTTTACAAGATAATTTCTTATAGTTCAGTGACCTTTTAAGATATTAACTCAAGATTTTGTAATAATAACAACTTTATATATCCTCCATATCTTTACCAAAGAAAGTGCTATAAAATCATTCCATGTGTTGATAAAAGACGAAGCTGACCATATGCACAAGTTAACATTAGCAAATTAAACTTGTATATACTTATAAAAATGTACACTAAGTTTATCGTATCATTCAAAATGTTTTTAGCCAAAAAATCATTATATGACACAAATTTTCATGTCATAAAGTAAATTAACTAACAGTAATAATATCCTGATTATACGTTCCTAAATTACTCATGAATCACAATTAATTATGTAGGAATTGGATAAATAATTCCTTTACTAGTCAGTTAATTAATTAAGTTGATTAGGTGAAATGTTAGTTAGAAGGTGGGGTCCACAAAGTTGTTAGTTAGTTAGTACAAGTCGATATTATGTAGTATGTATATAAAGCATTATTCATTGTAAATGAAGTAGATGGTTCAAGCAATAAAACTTTCTCTTCTTCTCTCTCAATTGTTAGATTACAGTTTCTATATGGTATCAGAGCATTGAATCGAGTTCGATTCAACTGCGTGAAGCTACGATCCTATATTTCCGCCATTGAAGACCTTCTGTGGAAGCAGAGGTAATGGTGAACAACGCAGAATCAACTGCAGCGACAGTTAGAACAGAGACGCTTGATGAAATTGAAAAGAAGCGTAATCATCCTCTGTATCTTCATCCTTCAGATACTCCTGGGTGTGTTCTCACCACAGTACAGCTCACAGGAACAGAAAACTATTCTCTATGGAGCAAATCTATGCTAATCAATCTCAGAGCTAAGAGCAAATTAGGGTTCGTGTTGGGAACATGCAAACGAAGCGATTATCAGCTGGAATTGGAAGAGCAGTAGAAGAAGTGCAATTGTTTTGTACTTGCCTGGATTATGAACACAGTCTCCAAGGAATTACTTAGTGGAATTGTGTATGCAGATGATGCAGCGACTATGTGAAAGGATCTCAAAGAGAGATTCGACAAAATCGATGGATCAAGGATCTATCAGCTCCATAAAGAGATTTGCACAATTCATCAAGGTAATTCGACTGTCTCTAACTATTTTACGAAATTGAGGTTGTTATGGGATGAGTTTGATGCATTTGTACCTCCACCGTCATGTAATTGTGATAAATCGAGGACATATGTAGATCACATGGCATACTTAAGGTTGTTTGCTTTTTTGATGGGATTGAGTGAGGTATATGGTCAGGCGAGAAGCCAGATCCTAATGATGAATCCATTACCAAATGTTAGCAAAGCTTATGCTATGATAATGGCAGATGAAAGTCTGCGTACAACTGCAGGGAATCACTCTAGTAGAGAACTATTGGATTCAGTAGCCTTATATGCAGGGAAAGGCCCTCCTCAAAGGGACACAAGGAATTTTCAGCAGAAGAAAAAAAAATTGGGATCAGTTTTGTGACTATTGCAAGTTGCAGGGACATGTTAAACTGAATTGTTACAAATTGAATGGATATCCACCGGATTGGAAGTTTAAGAAGAAGACTGGACCAGGAGTTGATCAGGGAGGAACCAGTCAGATGCAGGGATTGAAAATCACTGACAAACATCTGGCCAACCAAGTGAGATATGAGCATGATCCTGATGCATTTGGACCAAGAGCTCAAATGCAGGGATTGCAGATCACTGACAAACAACACCAACATCTGGCCAACCAAGTGAGATATGAGCAGTCTTCTGATGCACTTGGACCAGGAGTTTTGGCGACTCATCCTACTTTCACTCAAAGGCAATACCAAAGAATTATGCATATGCTGGACAAGGAAGAAGGTGAAGCAGCTGATAACACTGTGGCAAATATAGCTATGGCAGGTATGAGTCCAATTACTCAAGCTTTTTCTGTGAATGATGAAAAAGGAAGTTGGATAGTTGATTCAGGGGCTACATGTCACATGACTTCAAAGTTAGGAAGGTTAACTCACAGTAGAGATTGTGTAGGTAGAAAAGTGTATCTACCAAATGGAGAAACTCTTTGCGGTAACACACACCGGGGATTGTGACATAACTACTGGTGAATCAATAAAAAATGTCTTAGTAGTTCCTGTCTTTAATTGTGATCTGCTCTCCGTATCTCAAATCACCAGACAATTAAAGTGCTCAGTTAATTTCTTCCCTGAGTTTGTTGTTTTCCAGGACCTCTCAAATGGGAGGGTGAAGGGGATTGGTAAGGAACTGGATGGATTGTATTACCTTCCTAGTCGACCAACACATGGAGAAAATAAAGCAAATGAGATGCTACTGATGGCACAAGATGGAACACTAAATGATAGATTGTTATGGCACAACAGGTTAGGTCACCCTTCAGCAAAGGTGTTGAGCCAACTGTCATTGTCTTCAAGTGATATAGTTGTTGCTTGTGTTAAATGCCATGTGTGTCCGTTAGCAAAACAGACCAGATTTCCTTTCAATTTAAGTTTGTCTAGAAGTACTTCTATTTTTTATTTGATTCACTTAGATGTTTGGGGACCATATAAAGTGATGACTCACAATGGTTATAGATTCTTCTTGACTATTGTTGATGATAATTCTAGAATGACTTGGTGTATTTGCTTAAATTGAAAAGTGATGTGTTTTATACCTTACAATCATTTCTTGCATTTGTTCAAACTCAGTTTCAAAAATAGATAAAAAGAGTCAGATCTGATAATGGAACTGAATTTTTTAACAAAGAGTGCAATGAATTGTTTAGAGAACAAGGGGTTATTCATGAAAGTAGTTGTCCATACACTCCATAACAAAATGGAGTGGCAGAAAGAAAACATAGACATATACTTGAAGTATCCAGAGCACTCAGATTTCATGGACACATACCTATTAGGTTCTGGGGAGAATGTGTTCTTACAGCTGTGTATTTGATAAATAGGCTGCCAACAGCAGTATTGAAGAGACATACCCCATATGAAGCTTTCCATAAGGTGAAGGCTAAGCTAGATCATCTGAAGACGTTAGGATGCTTGTGCTATGCGACAAGAGTGCCTAAAGCTGACAAATTTTCCCCTAGAGCAGATGCTTGTATTTTCCTGAGATATTCAGTTACTCAGAAAGGATACATATTGTATAACTTGAGTCAGAAAAGAATGTTGGTTAGTAGAGATGTTCTTTTTAAAGAAGATATATTTCCTTTTGAGAAGATGAGTACCAAGCAGTTACCTCTATTTCCAGTTAATGAACTGACACTTCAAGAAGATGACATCCATGAAGTAACTCATCAATTCCCACATAAGGAGATATTTCCTGATGTTGCCTTACCATATATGAGTACAATTCAAGGGAATAATCATGTTGATCATAATGTTGCTGAAGATCATGTTGATTGTTGTGTCGTAATTTGTCTATCTCTGGAAAAATCACTTTTTGAAGTGTTCTAAGTATAAAACAATTTGAGAAATACTTAGAAAGAGTCGCCACTTAATTTTTTAAAGAAATTAAGAAAACTTATAATTTTCAAAGATTTAAACAGAAAAAATCATTTGAAAATACCAAAGAAGGTTCGGAGTTCAATTTACACTTCGAGAAGGGTTTAAGCATTCGAAGTGCCCGCTAACATGCGGGTGACACGTGACTTGACTAAAACAAATTGACTATTTTAAGAAAATAATGATTTAACATAAAATTAATAACTTACAATTTTTGATTAACTTTAAGAAAAATAATTAAATAAATAACGCATTTTTTATTTATTTAGAGAAGGGACCCAAAAATGAAACATTTGACTCGACACACAAGATTAGAATATTAATAAAATTAGATTAATTAGAATTTATTTAATAAATTTGAAATAACTAATTTAAACCAATTTAATAAATTTAAGCATGAAAATCATTTTTTAATTAATTGGAGAATGAGAGCAAAGTTTTGACTAACCCCTTTTAAGAAAATGTCCAAGTAAAAAATAAAATAAAATATATATATATATAATTCTATTTTAAGTTTACTTGAGGAAAAAATTACTTTGACCTTTAAATCATTTTTAAACGAGTAAAAAGTGATTTGAGTGTGAGACATTAAAGAATAGATTGTTGTTTTTATATATATATTTTTAGAACAAAAGATTTAACTTTTAAAATGTATAATTTGGCCAACATTTTTAATTAATAATATAGATTAAAAATAGTAATAATAATAATAATAATAAATCAAAAGTTAACCAACACAAAGAAAATAACTCATCTTTTGGGAAATCTAATTAAGTTAATTAAAATTTATAAAGTTAGAGTTAAACAATAAACAATAAATAATCACAATTAAATAATTAACGAGTAAGGGAGAAATGAATTTGGGCCTCTCTTGGGCCAAATTCGTAGGATTTTGGGTTTTAACCCAATCCCGTTTTTGGTATACAGCTGATGTATATCAGTGTATATCGGCATGTATATCAGCTCTTTTTGTGTATCTCTTGCTTCCGAACCCCTGTATCTCGCCTTAGCTCTATACTCCTGCATTTTTGACCTGTATATCTCTGTATAATGAGTGTATATCGTGGTATACAATATGTATACAGCCCATTTCTTAAGCTTTTGGCCTAATTTCCAGCAGCATATTGGAGCTCTGGAACTCGTAATGACTTTCGAATATAATGGGGCTGACTTGATCAATAGGGAAAGCAAAGATCAAGCCTTTATGGCTCAACTCGGTAATGCAAGGTAGATAAGTTCACCATGAACATGGATTCACATACACACAAAAAGAAAGAAAAGAAGTAGAGATTAGCATTTGAAATAAGGAAACGAATGAATGTAATTGAATTCAAATAAAAGTGACTTAAATATTTTAAGATAAAAAATAAAAATCAAGGGCCATTGTTAGGCCCATATGACAACATTCTCAGAACGTGCAAATGAACAAAATATATCTCAACAAGCAAATAATTAAAACTTTAGCAGCGTATTCTTTTGATCAAAACAATTTAAAGTAAGAGAAAAAAAAAAAAAACAAAGCAACAGAAAGGAGTTGAAATAACCCATATGTCATGTTCATTTTATTTTATTTTATTTTTTTAATTAATTATAAATGAGTAAGATTTTGGACAAAATATAAGTCCCGTTGGCTACATTGGTACATAACTAGAATGGCCAAAATGTTATCACACATATCTTAGATTATTTAGCAAATGAGACCACAACATCTAACCCAAAGATAATACACTAATCATGGAAGTTAAACTAAAATGAGCATGTTGAGAAGTCAATATTTGAAAGGACGTGAAGATGGAAACTTAAACAATCGATGAATTTGAAATAAAAAAAATAGCCCACTAAAAGATATATGCAACAATTGAAATAAGTTTAGCAATGACACCTTTAAACCGAGACATGGTCGACTTCATGAATACAAGCTAAACAAACCACAAGGAGATGAATTAAACACACTGAATGTATTGGACATTTTTTAAAAGAACCATAACAAGGCTAAAAGTAACCAAAGAAAAAGAACAAAATGCCAAATATTCATATTCACATATCAATGAACAAACAGTGACCACTATTTGGCCCAGGAAGATAAATCTAGCTAAAATATTATCGATTTTTCCCAATCTTAATTATAAAGAAAATCAAGACATAATTTAGAAAAGTAAACAAATAAACAGTAAGCACAACAATTAAAGATCAAAACGTAACAATAGCTTAAGAAAGGATTTTCACCTTCTTCCGGGCAGCGACTGAGAACGAAGAGCGGGAACGACTTCAACTTCCAAACACCGCTCGAAAGCCTCGAGAATTCCGGCAAATTTCGCAACCACAAAACAAGAACAAAAATCGATATATTGGGTGTATTTGTTGAACAACCAACTGTAATTTAATTAATTAATTTATTTTTTTCCTTTTCTTCCCCCTTTCACATAGAGAAAAACTATCTTAAATAGATGGAGCAAAGGGCCGATTTGAGGGGAAAAACGGATTGAAAACGGATTGATTTAATTTTTTTTTTAATTTTTTTAATTTTTTTGAAATTTGAAATCTTTGCTTGTTTTTTCAACTCAACAGGGGAAGGGATGGGAAATTTCTGAAAAGGGAAAAAGGGGACCGGAAGTGATGGCTGCTGCAGCGTGATTTACTCATTTGGATTTCTGGGATTTTTCGCTGAATTTGCAGCCCGAGTTCTTGGGTTTCACAAGCAAGGAAGAAGAAAACTAAGGAGGTGGGGTCGGTTTGGTATTGTATGTTGGGTTTGCTATGTATGTATTGCTGAAAAGTGGGATTGAAATTGGGCTTGAGTTTGTTTTTGTAATGGAATTGGTGGGCTGGAAATTGGAAGAGTTGGGCTTGGATTTTGGTAATGGTTTAAGGAGGAATTGGGTCGTGGGAATGGGCCCATTTTTTGGTCTTTTAAATGGTTAAGAATAGGATAAGCAATTGATAAAATTTGCAACAAGACAAATTTTCATAAATTAATTAACGAGCTTCTTAATATTAATGACATAAAATAATTAATTTGATTACAAAATAATTAATTTAATTACAAATTAATTAACTCAAAATTGTAAATATAGCTTAGACTAAAGTAAATTAATAAGATATTTAACTAAGATATAAAATATTTTGATGATTTTCAAATATTTATAAGATAGCGTGATTGTAAAATGTACATATCTATTATTTAAAAATTTATTAAAAATATTAAAAATGACAAAATTATCTTAAAAATAACTTGAAAGTATTTTGAATTTCATAGGATTCATTAATTCAAAATTGTGACCCTCACTATTAAAGTATTTTAAATATAAAATCTTTTCGAGACGATATTTGAGTACTTATGAAATGCGTTAATTATATACATAGCTATATATATAAATAAGTGACAAAACTATTTAAAATAACCTGCAAACTATAATATTATTTTTTGGAAACTTTATAAAACTAATTATTTTAAATCGTTTGAAATTAGAGAAGCTCGAAATGATTAATTTATATTGTGGAGGGTCAAAATTGGGTGTCAACAACTGTCCCTCGTTTGACTTGGATTGATGAAAGAAATTCGAGGCAAACGAAATTGACAAATCCAGTTTTGACCGACCACATCTTTATCTTTTGAAAAAAAAAAAAAGTTTGGTATGGACTTTAGGAATTATGGCCGAACCCCGGAAGTGGTTTTCTACATATATCAGGATATATGAGAATTCAGGCCACTTGTAGTTAAATACGCTTGATTTAACACGACTTTGAAAGAATTAAAAAGTCATCCCAATATCGAATTATAAAGAGATCGGGACGCTTGGGTATAAGATTCAAGAGCCAATATTGGAATGCAACCGAGTTTTTAGCATTGATTCCGCCGACATATCCTTAGACCTAGGGAATCACGCCGCTTGTAGTTCGACTCTCTCGATTGAAAAGATAATCTATTATGCAAGATAATCTTTGGTTAGGAGGAGTAACAAATGAGTCGAGTATGAAAAAGAGGCTTGTAATCTCTTAGCCATGAATGTGGTGCACTTCACACTCATAAGTAAGAACTTACACGGATATAATTTTCAAAGCTCTTGGTGCATTGTCACTCAGATTGGAAAGCTATTTCCAATAGAGATCAAAATTTTGGGATGCGAAACTAAAACCGACAAACCTAAAGAAAAACCCACATGCCTTCTGATAGGGGTGTGGTTTGATTGGTGGTGGAAGTCGCTCCTTTGCTCGCGTCCTAAGAGTTTGGCACTCCTCTTTGGACTATGTCCCATTATTTGCTAAGAAAAAGTTCCACGTTGTCTTTGCATCCTCTTTTGATGTCGTCCGCACTTTGTGGTTTGTTTTGGAGAATTCATCCTTTCGGATGCTCTCGACAAAGGCGAAATAAAACTCATTAGCATAAAAAGTACAATTCAAATGGGAGACATTGTCTTTCACCGTGTTGACACGTAATTGTTCTCCTTGAACATTTGACGTCAACTCCATCGGGCTTGACGTAAAGCAAATAAAGCTTGTATTTTGTATTTGTAATATAATCTTCAATGTACTCTTCTTTTGATGACGAAGTAATAAAATCGACATATGTAATATTTTGATAGTTCTCTTGATGTCGTTGTTGCAAATGAAAATGATGTAGTCGACGTTGATTTTCTCGCGATGTATGAAGCTTTTTCTCGCGATACATGAATCTTTCTCTTGCAATGCATGAATCTCTTTCCGCGATGCATGACTTTCTCTTGCTATGCATGATTTCTTTTCCTGACATACATGAGTTTTTTCTCTTGCTATGCATGATCTTTTTCCGCAATGCATGATTTCCTTCTCTCTTGTAATGCACGAATATTTCTCTTGCTATGCATGACCCATTCTCTTGCTATGCATGAATCTTTCCTTCGCGATTCATGAATCTTGTCTTACAATACGTTAATCTTTTTCCCGCGATACATGAATTTTCTCCTCGCGATGCATGAATCTTGTCTTGCAATGCATGATTTCTTTCTCTTGCAATGCATGAATCTTTTTCCCTTGCGATGCGTGATTCTTTCTCTTGCTATACATAATCTTTTCCCGCGATGAATGAATCTTTTTCTCTTGCAATGCATGATCTTTTCCCGCGATGCATGAATCATTTTCTCTTGCAATGCATGATCTTTTTTGCGATGCATGAATTATTTCTCTTGCCATGCATAATCTTTTCTCGCAATGCATGAATTTCTTTCCCGCGATGCATGAATCTTCTCTTATAATGCATGAATTTCTTTTCCGCGATACATGAATTTTCTCTCTCGCTATGCATGAATATCTTTTCCGCGATGCGTGACTTTCTCTGATGATGCCATCCCTAGTACCGAACGAAGATAATTTTTCACCGAACAGCATAGGTGATCTTCTGGGTATCTTCTGAGTGGCGGTATTATCTCAATTGATAATATAATAAAAAAAAGACCCTTGGAGTAGCGATATCATCTCTTTTGACAATACGATATAAATGACTCTCCGGGTAGTAATATTATCATGTCCAATAATATGATGCAGATAATGTCCTCCAAGTATCTTTAGTTGCTGAAAAATAAATAAAATTTCTTTCTTCCACAGAAAAAATTGTTAATTTTAAGGAGCTCTTCGCTCTTTTGATCTCTCTCCATTCAATGAATGGAGGAATATGCTGATTTTGAGATAAGCCTATAAACCTGCATCCACAGAAAAATTATTAGTTTAAAATGAACTGATCTGTGTCGATCTCTTCGGTTGTCTGCTCCTTGTCTTACTATCTCCGATTGATTTCTCCGATCTCCCGTCTCTTGATAGATAAGACAAAACATTTTTATGCAAAAAATAATTAGAACATAAATGAAAACCTTTTAAGGAAAATAGATTTTCAAAAGTAATATTTGGGAAAAAGTCACTGTCAAGTGTCATGTCACGTCGAGCTCTAGCGAACATTTTTGAAATTGGTGCCTCGAGGTATATCTGATTACTTGTTGGGAAGTATTCAAAGTTGCTTTAAACTTCCGATAAACCCTGTTAAAATTTTGAGGCCATCCTCAAAATTTCTGTCCCAGTTAAATGTCTCGACGTCTTGAACTGTTGATGAATCAGTCATGAAATTTTTGAGATCTTCTCAAAAATTCTATCCCAGTTGCAAATCTCAAAGTAACTTCAGTCTTGGTTTGTTGAAAAGATGTTCTTCTTGAGAATTTTTGAGTCCCTCTCAAAAATTCTGTCCCAGTTTCTATCGTAAGAAAATAGAAAACTTACGGGAGATATGACCGAACCCTTGTGGCGCCTACGTATCCCGTTGAGGTAGGAATCAGGTCGAACGTAGTTCCCCTCTCTCGAGGATTAACAAAATAAGAAAATTACAAAGAAACCGACCGAGGCCAACATAGGCCGCCTACGTATCTCATTCTTGAGAATTCAGGTCGAACGTAGTTCAAATACAAAGAAATATTAAAAGGGGATAAAGGAGTGACCGAGGCCGACATAGGCCGCCTACGTATCTCATTCTTGAGAATTCAGGTCAGACGTAGTTCATTACAAAGGGATAAATTCTAAACAAAACAATTACAAGCAAATAGAATGATTACAAGGAAATGACAAAAATACAAACTGAAGCTTCACACGTAGTATCTCTTGACAGCATCTGAGTTGATCGGTTTCGGCCATTCGGTGCCATCCATCTCCGACAGGACCAAGGCACCTCCGGATAACACTTTGCGAACCATGTAGGGTCCTTGCCAATTTGGTGCAAATTTCCCTTTATATTCATCCTGATGAGGGAAAATGCGCTTAAGAACTAACTGACCAACTTCAAATGTTCTGGATCTTACTTTCTTGTGAAAAGCACGAGTCATTCTCTGTCGATACAATTGACCATGACAAATCGCAACCATTCTCTTCTCATCGATCAAGGTTAACTGGTCAATCCGTTTGCGAACCCATTCAGCATCATTCAATTCAACTTCTTGGATGATTCTCAATGAAGGTATTTCAACTTCTGCAGGTATAACTGCCTCTGTTCCGTATACTAGCAAATATGGAGTTGCTCCGACTGATGTTCTGACAGTCGTTCTGTAACCCAACAAAGCATATGGCAACATCTCGTGCCAACCTCTGCGATTTTCAATCATCTTCCTCAAAATCTTTTTTATGTTCTTGTTGGCGGCTTCTACTGACTCCGTTCATTTGGGGACGATAGGCGGTGGAATTCCGGTGAGTAATCTTGAATTGTTCACATATTTCTCTCATCAAGTGACTGTTAAGATTCGCTCCATTATCGGTAATGATGGATTACGGTACTCCAAATCTCGCATATCAAATTCTTTGCGAACAAAATCGGCCTACAACTTTCTTGGTCACCGACTTATATGAAGTCTGCTTCTACCCACTTGGTGAAGTAGTCAATGGCAACTAAAATGAATCTCGTGTCCATTAGAGGCGGTGGCTCTATTGGACCGATGACATCCATGCCCCAAGCTACAAAAGGCCAAGGGAACTCATAGCATTAAGTTCGTGAGGCGGCACCGAATCAAATCACCATGCACTTGACATTTGTGACACTTTTGCACAAACTTGCAACTTGTCATGTTCCATAGTCATCCAAAAGTAACCGGCTCGAAGGATCTTCCCGGCCAAAGTGAGCCCATTCATGTGAGTACCACAAACTCCGGCATGTATCTGTTCCGAAGCTTTGCGGCTTCATTAGCATCAACGCATCTCGAGAAGACCTAAATGCGGAGTCCTCCGCAGAGGATTTCCCCACTTGCAAAGAAATTGAGGGCCATACGGCGTATCGATTTCTTACGGTTGAACGTTGCATTCTCGGGATAAGTCCCATCTTCTAAATACTTCTTGATGTCAAAATACCAAGGCAAACCATCCGGTTCCGCTTCAACATGTGAACAATGAACAGGCTGTTCTTTTACCTCTATATCTTTTGGATCAATATAACTCTGGGAGTATGTCTGAACTCAATCTTGCGAAATCTTTTACACAACTTCTGTATATATTGCACGTATGGTGTGATTTTTGGATTCTTCACGGCCCATTCCCCTTGAACCTGATGAATTAGCAAATCAGAATCTCCAATAACCAGCAACTCGTGAACATTCATATCAATTGCCATCTTCAGACCGAGGATGCAAGCTTCATACTCAGCCATGTTGTTCGTGCATTGGAACCGGAGTTTAGCCGCCATAGGATAATGCTGACCAGTTTCTGACACTAAGACCGCCCCGATTCCTTTCCCTTGATGATTCGCCGCTCCATCAAAGAACACTCTCCAACCAGGGTACGCTTGAGAAATATCCTCACCCACAAATGCTATTTCTTCATCGGGAAAATAAGTCTTGAGCGGTTCATACTCTTCATCAACTGGATTCTCTGCAAGATGATCAGCCAAGGCTTGTGCCTTTATCGCCTTCTGAGTCACATACACGATGTCAAACTCACTCAAAGCATTTGCCATTTAGCCAACTTCTCGGTCGGCATTGCTTTCTGGAAAATATACTTCAATGGGTCCATCCCGGAAATAAGGTATGTGGTATAAGAAGACAAATAATGTCTCAACTTTTGAGCGATCCAAGTCAAAGCACAACATGTTCTCTCCAAAAGAGTGTAACGAGCCTCATAAGGAGTGAACTTTTTACTCAAGTAATAAATGGCTCGCTCCTTCTTCCCGAGTCTCATCATGTTGACCAAGCACGCATCCCAATGCATTATCGACACCGACAAATATAGCAATAATGGACTCCCTTCGTGGAGGGACCAACACCGGTGGATTGGACAAATAATTCTTGATGGTATCAAAAGCAGTTTGACATTCTCCAGTCCACTTGGTTGAGGCATCTTTTTTCAATAACTTAAAGATGGGCTCACACACCACGGTGGATTGAGCTATGAACCGGCTGATGTAGTTTAACCTTCCTAGAAAACTCATCACTTCCTTCTTTGTCTTCGGAGGAGGTAATTCCTGGATCGCCTTGATCTTGGAAGGGTCAAGCTCAATGCCCCTTCGCCGACTATAAATCCCAACAACTTGCCAGCTCGCACCCCAAAAGCACATTTAGCGGGATTTAACTTCAAATTGTATCGACGAAGACGATCAAAGAAATTTCTCAAGTGAGTCAAGTGATTCGAACTCTCGCGGGACTTGATTATGACATCATCCACATACACTTCGATCTCTTTATGAATCATATCGTGAAAAATGGTTGTCATGGCCCTCATATAAGTAGCACCGGCATTTTTGAGACCAAATGGCATCACCCGATAATGATATACACCCCAAGGCGTAATGAAAGATGTCTTCTCTGCATCTTCTTCATCCATCAGGATCTCGGTGATAACCCGCATAACAATCCACAAATGATCGCATCTCGTGCTTAGCGTTATCAATGAGAATGTGAATGTTTGGCAATGGGAAATTATCTTTCGGGCTAGCTTTGTTGAGATCTCTGTAATCAACACAAATTCTAATTTTTCCGTCTTTCTTGGCAACCGGAACAACATTAGCTAACCAAGTCGGATCTTTGCGTCACCTCGACTACTTGGGACTCGATCCGCTTGGTAATCTCCTCTTTGATCTTCAAACTCAACTCAGGCTTGAACTTTCGAGTCTTTTGTTTTACCGGACTGAAGTCTGGATTAATCGGCAACTTGTGGGACACCATATTCGTACTCAGCCCCGGCATATCTTCGTAAGACCAGGCAAACACATCAATGTACTCTCTGAGCAAATGGACCAGGTCTCCTCCTTGAGCTTCAGTCAGATGGACACTGATTCTCACTTCTTTAACACATTCCTCATCTCCGAGATTCACAGTTTTGGTTTCATCAAGATTTGGCTTATGTTGATTCTCGAATTGTCGAAAATCTTTGGCAATATGTTCGGGTACCTCATTTTCTTCTTCATATTCCTTGCACTCATCATCTTCGGCCTCATTTTGTTCATTCGGTTCATGACATGACATGACATTGGCAGGTTTTAAATTAATATTTACTGAAATCACAAACGAACAAAGTTAGGAAAGTAACATACAAACGAGATAAATAAATAAATTTTTGATAAAAGAGGCTTTCATTTTAATCGAAAAAATAAGCACAAACTTTGGCTATGACTAAGGGTCATTTCGCCTTTTTAAACATTACAAGGGAATTTAAAAACTTCAAACAAGTAAAACTGGATAAAGGGTGGGTTTCGGGCCTCTTCCGGACTACCACCGATTTTGAAAATAAACAAAACACATGTCCTTTCTACCCGGATGAGCAGGAAATCGGGAGTGGTGTGGAGGTCCGGCCCGCAATCGCTCCTCGGGTTCCCGCATCACGGATGCCCGATGTCCTAGCTTCTTCTTGGATGACCGCATCAATCTCCTCAAAAAGGTCCAAGATTCCTTCCCCGAGACCATCATCATTGACACATCCTTTCACCGGGAATGACTGGTACAGATGAGGAATTGGTCTGGCCAATGCTTGATCAACATTCTTGTTTTTCATCTCTGATTCGTCATCGGTTGGGACATATCCCAAACCAAACTTTGCTCCTTTAGCGGGGATCTGAATAGGCTCGATAATTCCTTGAAAGTGTTTCCCCAATCCGCATCCTGGTTCGAAACCATTCTGTAGCATGACAGTAGCAATCATCTTGTATACGGTTGGCATAGGAGGTTGCGAGCCAAATCATCACCGGTGGCATTTACCGGCTCCACCGTGTAAAAATCACAACCTCGAGAGATATCATCAATGATCGGTGCATACCCATTGGAATGGCTCCCTTCACCATAAATGACCAATTCTGGTCATTCCAAACAAATTTCTGCTTGAGTTGGTGAAGGGTAGACGGCGGCCCCCAACCATGTGGATAAATGGTCTTCCTAGTAGCAAATTGTAGCTGGTATTGATGTCCAACACCGAAACTCCACATTGAATTCTCGCAGGCCCCATCTCGAACAACCAAATTTATTTGCCCCTATCGTGTCTCTCTGCACTCCATCGAAAGCTCTCACATTGACCTGGTTTTGTTGAACCTTTCCTAAGTCAAATTTCAGCTGCTTGAGAGTCGAAAGCGGACATATGTTGAGACCGGACCCATCGTCGACCAAAACACGATTTATAACTTTGTCCCGCGTTTGATGGTAACGTGCAGAGCTTTATTGTGTATCGTGCCTTCAAAAGGCAGCTCTTCGTCACAAAAATTGATTCGGTGTCCTCGAATGACCTGGTTTATCATGGCTGCTAGATTGTCACTGTTAGTACCCACATGCACATAAGTATCATCCAAAGCCCTCATCAAAGCTTGTCTATGCAACTGCGAACTCATCAATAAAGCCCCACGTAAAACCCGAGCCGGCGTCTTCTCTAGATGTTTTACAATCGAATAATCTTTCGGTTGCATTTTTCTCCGGAACTCCTCGGCTTCGGCCTCACTAATCGGCCTTTTCCTTGGTCCTTCTTCCGCACACCCCGGATCAGCTCTTCTCGGTGTGTAGCATCCGCGATCTGGTCATACCACAGGTAACGGCCGTTTCAATCACAAACTTTGGTCGGGCAAGAGTTTCTCGTGGCACCAAGGCAACAACCTTCTCGGGTGTCGAATCACAAACTCCTTCTTCTCCCTAATGCTCAACGAGGCCACAGACCTTTCTAGTTCATCGGGAACAATCGAAACTATTGCCTTTGTCGCGCACCAATCGTCATCTTTGTCTCTATCATATTGATAGTGACGCCTCCATGATTTGGCAAAGGATTACCGTTGACATTAGGCGCGACCGTCTCGAAGAGAGACCACATTCGGTCAATCGGGTCTTGGATTTTATGTTTCGAGGTTGATACGGTCCTCCCGTATCATGTCCACTTCTTGTTGGAATGATACGCGCATCTCCGATCGGGTGCCGTAAAACTTTGAGCTAGTGTCAACCGGCTTGGGCCCCCTTTGGATGAATATATCCTGCTTTAGAGTTAATCGCTCGAACAACTTTGTTCGGCTTTCAACAAGTGGAGTGAAAGTTCTAGCGAGGCTTCTTCTCAAATCTAGGACGGGAGGGATCGTAATTACCTTGTTGAGGGAAGCATCCGGCGATAATTTGGAGTGTTTGGACGGGGTTTGATATGAGTTGGTTCGGTAATTTGGTTGTGGAGCTTGGTAGTTCGAGGGGATATTTTGGTAAAGTGGAGCTGGGGTTTGGTATGTCGGGGGATGAGTTTGGTAATTTGTCTGAATGTTGGCACAGTTGGGTCCGACATTTCGGTAGTGATGAGATGGGGTCTGGTAAACTGAAGGGGGAATATTTTGATAACTGGGAGGAGGGGTATTTTGGTAATTGGGATGAGGGGTATTTTGGTGATTGGGATGAGGGGTATTTTGGTAATCAGCATATGCATAACAAGCCGGGAATGAACTCTGTGAAGGTCGTGAACGACCTTGGTATGATGAGAATTTCCTTGGGGTCTTCTTCCCTCATAAGAGATAGATGACACATCCTCCCTTTTTTTCTTGAACAAGCCCGAAGATCCGGGCGAGGCAGCAACACGGGCAATTTTTCCAGTTCTCAATCCATCTTCGATAGTCTCACCTACCTTGACTATCTCGGCAAATTTTGCTCCAACGAGCAACATGATTCTGTCATAATATTCGGGCTCTTGCACCCGCACAAACACTTCGACGATTTCCTTTTCCGACATAGGAGGTCTAACTCTAGCTGCCTCCTTTCGCCATCTATATGCAAATTCTCTGTAACTTTCGGTCGACTTTTGCTTCATCTTCTCCAAGGAGTAACGATCAGGAACAATCTCCACATTGTAGGCGAATCGTTCGATGAAGTCCTTAGCCAGAGCGTTCCAACTAGACCACTGTCTCGTTTCATGAGATGTAAACCATTCAAGAGCCTCTCCGCTCTGACTTCGACTAAAAAGCCGCATTAACAAAGCTTCGACTCTCCCAATTCCCACGAGTTGGTCACAGTAGGCCCTAAGATGTGCTAAGGGTTCCCCGTTCCTCCGAAGATGTCAAACTTCGGCACCTTGTACCCTTCTGCGAGGTCCAAGTTCGGATGAATGCACAAGTCTTCGTAATTCAACCCGGCGATCTCAGGAATGCAGTTCAACACCTTCATGGCTTTTCTAATTTCTTCCTACATATCTATCTTAGTGGTCTCTTCCTTTGACCTCCACTCTCTCTCCCTCTCCTCATAGTGATCGAGCTCCGAGCCATGGGCGTCATGCTCATTGGGGACCGGTATTTGGAAAGTGGCCTTTTGTGGTAGTGGTGGAGCAATAGAGGGACTTTGGGCATTTTGAGTGGTTTGGTAGTTTTGTGGGAAAGTCTGGGGGTTGGTATGTTGATTTTGGTGACGGAGGGAAGTTTGCGGGTTGTTAACGTTTAGGCTTTGAGGGGGTGGACCAGTTTGGATGTTGGCATTTTGGGGAGGGAGTGGCACTTGGAGGTTGGTATTTTGAGGAGGGGGTGGTGTCTGATAAGAGACTGAGGCGTAATAGGGGTTTTGGGTGGTAAGGTCAATGATGGAGGGATTATGAGCGGGACTTGAAAGGTTGGTTCGAGCTTGTTCCACGTTAAGAGGGGGATTTTGGGCCGGAGGTCTTTCGTGCAGGTTGCGTGTTGACAAGCAAAACTAGGAGGGGGCAAATCTGTCTTCTCTCGCATCTCGACCCTCATCTCGGCAATTTGTTGCATCAACCTGCAAGATCGGTTCATTCGATCGCAAGGGCGGGCTGAGCCACTACGACATCAGTAAGGCTGGTTTCTTCGTTGTTATCACCCATTGCTGCGTTTCCCTTTTGTGGACTTTGATTGGGGAAGGAATCTGTAGGACCTTTATATCTAGTGAAATAAGGATGGTCGGCCAGTGTATCAACACAGATCAGTTCTAACTACCTGTAGAGAAAAACAACTCAAAGGCAAATCTGTCAGTACTAGTTCGGATGAATAATGCAATATATCACATAGAAAGCGAGATAAACACATAAATGTTGCTTTATTTGAGGACACGTTAACCCACGGGTAATGGAGAATGATTTTTGAACAAACAGGAATTTGCTCGTTTTTATGTTGAGGTTGGTGACTCAAAAAGGTTAAATTGCATTGAGCTAAGGTCTTCTTGCTGCATCTCTGGGAATTTGTTGATCTGAACTCAATGTTTTCTCGTATAATGAAGGGGAAGAGAAAATTTTAAAAGATAGGGGCCGGGCCTTGAAAGGCTGCCTACGTATCTCCCAAAGAGAATTCAGGCCCTACGTAGTTCGATACAAAGGAAGTTTCATTTTCATTCGTTCATTTCTTGAAGATTACAAGGAAAGTGAAAAACAGATAATAGAACTCCTAAAAGATAAAATGTGTCTCCACCCAAGCCATTCTTCTCTCGATGGTCGCCTTAATCTCGAGGGGTAAACTCATATGCTTCGAGAGTGGTTTTCTCATTCCCTTTTTTCCATCGTCCTTGAAGAGGAGGCCTATAGACAATTTCCTCCCCAGTATCTTCTTCAGTAGCTTTAGGTTTAGCGCCTTTGGGATCACTGCTGGTGGCCTCTTGGCTGAAGTAAGAGTACTTTCCACGTGGCTTCTGAAGCATCAGGGTCATATCTTTTAGGGCATCGCGTTTCTTCTGCACAACGGTTATCTCCTCATCTACAACAACACATTTCGAAATCTTTCTTTGCCAACTCGTGTCTAGTGCCGCATTTGCTATTCGTGCGGCGCAGAGTGGCAAACTCTACTTCCATTCTCCTTTCCCGGTTTCTTGGATCTCATGTCCGAGCGCTTTGCAATTTCATCCTCAAATCTTCTTCGGTCGGCTCTACACCGATACTCTTGCCTTTTTCCATCTTATTTTGCAATTTTACCTTTCATGAGATGATAGAGTAATGTTTTAGGATTTGATAGTAGGCTTTTATTTCTGGTTGAGAAACTCAAGACTCAAGGAATTTTGGTCGGACATTTGGTGGTGACTTGTATTCAGCATTGTAGAGATTTTCAGAAATTTTGAAAAGGAATGGGCTAAAAATGTCCTCATTCAAAGCAACATACCACAGAAACAGTTAAAACACACAAGTAAACAGACAAAATTGCGTCCTAAACATGCATGTGACCCTTTGTGCCAAGGGTAGGCCTAGCGAATTGAAGGATGTATTGACTTTTTGAAACAAATTGTAGCATCCCCCAAAATAGAATTCTTAAACAATAGAGAATTCATTACAAAATTAAGCAAAGGGATACATTTTTTAGGGAAGGGATAAGTTGCAAATACAAAAACATCAATCCCACGCAGGGGAATAAGATAATTAAAATGTTGAAGGGCTTGCTCCTCTTCTTGCTTTTTCCACTTCTTCACGAATGAGGAACTTGCTAGTTATCACATGCGGCTCAGCGCTGGAACTCTTGTTCCCTTTGCAGGTATTCTTGCTCTTTACGTTGAAACTCTTGCTCTCTTTGGTCCCATTCCTGCTGAAAATGGTAGGCTTGGATTTGGAGCCTTACCTGGACA
Source organism: Solanum commersonii (assembly GCA_029007595.1). NCBI lineage: Eukaryota > Viridiplantae > Streptophyta > Magnoliopsida > Solanales > Solanaceae > Solanum > Solanum commersonii. The sequence continues at coordinate 2,894,009 of JAJTWQ010000011.1, forward strand.
TCTTCAATCTGTCGGCCCGTGCGTGGTGTTGGGTCAAGTATGCCACGCAGATCATCCTGCAACCATTTTTTGTATTCATCCACATACCCGGCTTCATATCTATTTTCTGCCATGCTCTTTTTTAGGTTGACCCGTCCAGCCCATTCTTGACAAATATCCTTGGCGTAAGGTATCTTGTCACACTCGTTGTAGTCAAAGACGTAGCGGCTAGTGTCTCCTTTGAAAGGTAGAATCGTCTTTCGCCGAATTGCCGCATTACCCCGCTAGGATTGTAAGGTCGTACCCCTCTAATGCCGGGAAGGATTAGGAAAGGACACTTAGCCCCCGAATAGCTATTTTTTCGACATGAAATCGTGAAACATCCATTGTACGTTTTCATCTTTTATGTCGTGGAAGACTTTAGCCCATGCTTCCCTAGTCTTTGTGGATCTTGAACTTATTGATGCTCAAATGAAACTCGTAATGGTCGAGGTGACTTTCTTTTGTGGTTCGGCCAATTTTTGTTTCGAGTTTCGTATGTCTTCACTAGATGTTTAGACATCCACCATTGCAAAGAAGATATTACAACCTTGAAAAAATGGAAACCCATTTTTGCATTGACCCAAAGATCGGTATATGTCACGAATGATTGGAGCTAGGTTGAAGTATTTCTTAAGTTGTCCTTTCTTACCAACGCCCTCGAAGATGGCGTGTGTAACCATGACAACCCGAGTATCAATTTCATTTCCTTCACCCTAGCAAATGCTAGAGTTTGAGTTTGACTCCAACTGTTGTGATTGTGAAACTCATTTGGAAAATTCTTATAATAACTCTCGTGACCCCATCGTTCATAGAATTTCACAAATGGAATACTCGGGGTATCTAGCCAGTCTGCATTTACCAATAACAACATGTTTTTCGTTTCGTGTTTGGTTGGCTTATCTCGGTAGCAAAATGTGATGATCCGGATGTTTTTCCTTTTTGGCACGTTCCGACGTTGTCTAGGCAATCTTTGATTTCTTCATCGGTTGGCGTCATTTCATCATCTCCAAAACGAAACACCATCCCCTCATCATCCCAAAATCGAGTGACCACCTCAATGAACTTAGGCCTGTCTCTGAGATTCATTATTGACGGGAGGTGGCCTAAGTGAATGGAAAGTTCTCTTTTCTGATACGCATTGAGATTGTACCACCATACACGGAGAAGGTTTGGCGTTTCGGTGACCATCTTGAAACTCAAGTGTTGCTTGGCCATCTACAAAAACATACAAATAATTAGAAACCCCCAAACCCAAGACACAACATTTTGTCAAATAGCGTATACATCCTTCAAACACGTAAGTATGAGCGTCCGTTTGGGCCGTGGGCCTTTTGGACTCAAGGTGGTCTTTCTAATGGACCCGACACTCCTTGGGTATTGGGTCATCTTAGGCCAATGCGCTAAATTTCAGGGATTTGGTCTTGCTCTATCATAATATGACTAAGAGTGAGTTTTCTTTAAAGTGGATTGGTGACCCAAGCGGACTACTTGGGCTGGAACAATTAACGACCGTTGACTATCCAGTAGCCAACTACATTCGTCAGGGTGTCCCGAGAACAATTTGGTTAACGAACGACTGCGGCCCGCATAATCGTCTTTTGAAAAAAAAAAAAAAAAAAAAAAAAAAAAAAAAAGTAAAGTGTCGTTTGACGGAATATGTTATGTCATGAATGCAACAGTTTATAGCAATTTTAACACATTAAGCACAAATAAACAATTCAGCAATTGATAACAATTAGTCAAATAGTCAAATCTTATGGTTAGAACTTAATTAGGTCCCCGGCAGAGTCGCCATTTCTGTTGTGTCGTAATTTGTCTATCTCTGGAAAAATCACTTTTTGAAGTGTTCTAAGTATAAAACAATTTGAGAAATACTTAGAAAGAGTCGCCACTTAATTTTTTAAAGAAATTAAGAAAACTTATAATTTTCAAAGATTTAAACAGAAAAAATCATTTGAAAATACCAAAGAAGGTTCGGAGTTCAATTTACACTTCGAGAAGGGTTTAAGCATTCGAAGTGCCCGCTAACATGCGGCTGACCTGTGACTTGACTAAAACAAATTGACTATTTTAAGAAAATAATGATTTAACATAAAATTAATAACTTACAATTTTTGATTAACTTTAAGAAAAATAATTAAATAAATAACGCATTTTTTATTTATTTAGAGAAGGGACCCAAAAATGAAACATTTGACTCGACACACAAAATTAGAATATTAATAAAATTAGATTAATTAGAATTTATTTAATAAATTTGAAATAACTAATTTAAACCAATTTAATAAATTTAAGCATGAAAATCATTTTTTAATTAATTGGAGAATGAGAGCAAAGTTTTGACTAACCCCTTTTAAGAAAATGTCCAAGTAAAAAATAAAATAAAATATATATATATATAATTCTATTTTAAGTTTACTTGAGGAAAAAATTACTTTGACCTTTAAATCATTTTTAAACGAGTAAAAAGTGATTTGAGTGTGAGACATTAAAGAATAGATTGTTGTTTTATATATATATTTTTTAGAACAAAAGATTTAACTTTTAAAATGTATAATTTGGCCAACATTTTTAATTAATAATATAGATTAAAAATAGTAATAATAATAATAATAATAAATCAAAAGTTAACCAACACAAAGAAAATAACTCATCTTTTGGGAAATCTAATTAAGTTAATTAAAATTTATAAAGTTAGAGTTAAACAATAAACAATAAATAATCACAATTAAATAATTAACGAGTAAGGGAGAAATGAATTTGGGCCTCTCTTGGGCCAAATTCGTAGGATTTTTTGGGTTTTAACCCAATCCCGTTTTTGGTATACAGCTGATGTATATCAGTGTATATCGGCATGTATATCAGCTCTTTTTGTGTATCTCTTGCTTCCGAACCCCTGTATCTCGCCTTAGCTCTATACTCCTGCATTTTTGACCTGTATATCTCTGTATAATGAGTGTATATCGTGGTATACAATATGTATACAGCCCATTTCTTAAGCTTTTGGCCTAATTTCCAGCAGCATATTGGAGCTCGGAACTCGTAACAGCTTTCGAATATAATGGGGCTGACTTGATCAATAGGGAAAGCAAAGATCAAGCCTTTATGGCTCAACTCGGTAATGCAAGGTAGATAAGTTCACCATGAACATGGATTCACATACACACAAAAAGAAAGAAAAGAAGTAGACAACAGAAAGGAGTTGAAATAACCCATATGTCATGTTCATTTTATTTTATTTTATTTTTTTAATTAATTATAAATGAGTAAGATTTTGGACAAAATATAAGTCCCGTTGGCTACATTGGTACATAACTAGAATGGCCAAAATGTTATCACACATATCTTAGATTATTTAGCAAATGAGACCACAACATCTAACCCAAAGATAATACACTAATCATGGAAGTTAAACTAAAATGAGCATGTTGAGAAGTCAATATTTGAAAGGACGTGAAGATGGAAACTTAAACAATCGATGAATTTGAAATAAAAAAAAATAGCCCACTAAAAGATATATGCAACAATTGAAATAAGTTTAGCAATGACACCTTTAAACCGAGACATGGTCGACTTCATGAATACAAGCTAAACAAACCACAAGGAGATGAATTAAACACACTTGAATGTATTGGACATTTTTTAAAAGAACCATAACAAGGCTAAAAGTAACCAAAGAAAAAGAACAAAATGCCAAATATTCATATTCACATATCAATGAACAAACAGTGACCACTATTTGGCCCGGGAAGATAAATCTAGCTAAAATATTATCGATTTTTCCCAATCTTAATTATAAAGAAAATCAAGACATAATTTAGAAAAGTAAACAAATAAACAAGTAAGCACAACAATTAAAGATCAAAACGTAACAATAGCTTAAGAAAGGATTTTCACCTTCTTCCGGGCAGCGACTGAGAACGAAGAGCGGGAACGACTTCAACTTCCAAACACCGCTCGAAAGCCTCGAGAATTCCGGCAAATTTCGCAACCACAAAACAAGAACAAAAATCGATATATTGGGTGTATTTGTTGAACAACCAACTGTAATTTAATTAATTAATTTATTTTTTTTCCTTTTCTTCCCCCCCTTTCACATAGAGAAAAACTATCTTAAATAGATGGAGCAAAGGGCTGATTTGAGGGGAAAAACGGATTGAAAACGGATTGATTTAATTTTTTTTTTTATTTTTTTTGAAATTTGAAATCTTTGCTTGTTTTTTCAACTCAACGGGGAAGGGATGGGAAATTTCGAAAAGGAAAAAGGGGACCGGAAGTGATGGCTTTGCGGGCGTGATTTACTCATTTGGATTTCTGGGATTTTTCGCTGAATTTGCAGCCCAGAGTTACTGGGTTTCACAAGCAAGGAAGAAGAAAACTAAGGAGGTGGGGTCGGTTTGGTATTGTATGTTGGGTTTGCTATGTATGTATTGCTGAAAAGTGGGATTGAAATTGGGCTTGAGTTTGTTTTTGTAATGGAATTGGTGGGCTGGAAATTGGAAGAGTTGGGCTTGGATTTTGGTAATGGTTTAAGGAGGAATTGGGTCGTGGGAATGGGCCCATTTTTTGGTCTTTTAAATGGTTAAGAATAGGATAAGCAATTGATAAAATTTGCAACAAGACAAATTTTCATAAATTAATTAACGAGCTTCTTAATATTAATGACATAAAATAATTAATTTGATTACAAAATAATTAATTTAATTACAAATTAATTAACTCAAAATTGTAAATATAGCTTAGACTAAAGTAAATTAATAAGATATTTAACTAAGATATAAAATATTTTGATGATTTTCAAATATTTATAAGATAGCGTGATTGTAAAATGTACATATCTATTATTTAAAAATTTATTAAAAATATTAAAAATGACAAAATTATCTTAAAAATAACTTGAAAGTATTTTGAATTTCATAGGATTCATTAATTCAAAATTGTGACCCTCACTATTAAAGTATTTTAAATATAAAATCTTTTCGAGACGATATTTGAGTACTTATGAAATGCGTTAATTATATACATAGCTATATATATAAATAAGTGACAAAACTATTTAAAATAACCTGCAAACTATAATATTATTTTTTGGAAACTTTATAAAACTAATTATTTTAAATCGTTTGAAATTAGAGAAGCTCGAAATGATTAATTTATATTGTGGAGGGTCAAAATTGGGTGTCAACATTGATCATAATGTTGCTGAAGATCATGTTGATCACAATATTGCTGTAGAAGGAGGGTCCAGACAGTCACTTAGAACATCTCATCCACCTATATGGATGAAGGATTATGTGACACAAGTCTCAGATTCAAGCCAGCCTTACACACTTGGAAACTATATCTCATATCAGCATATTTCTCCAAATTATGCTGTATATCTATCCAAATTCTCCACAGAGGTTGAACCTAGGAGCTATGAGGAAGCTATTAAGGATCAAAGGTGGGTAGAAGCTATTAAAAAGATTCAAGGCAAGACTGGTTGCTAAAGGATACAATCAGACTGAAGGAATTGATTACCAAGAGACATTTTCACCAGTGGTGAAAATGGTCACGGTTAGATCCATCATCTCATTAGCTGCTGCTGAACATTGGGTTATTTACCAAATGGATGTCTTTAATGCCTTCTTACAAGGTGATTTGTTTGAAGAAGTATATATGGAATTGCCTAAGGGATTTTTACCACAGAGGAAGAATATTGTATGCAAGTTGATTAAGTCCTTTTATGGACTTAAACAAGCTTCCAGACAATGGAATGCAAAACTTACAACTGCTCTTTGTAATTCTGGGTATACTCAGAGTCACTTGGACTACTCCTTATTTACTAAGAAGAAAGACACTAAGCTGGTCATTATTTTAGTGTATGTAGATGACCTGTTGATTACAGGGAATGATGCTGGGTTGATAGAAGAGACTAAACATGTGTTACACAGTCATTTCAAGATCAAGGACTTGGGAGAGCTTAAGTACTTCTTAGGCATTGAATTTCTTAGATCAAGTAAAGGGATAATGATGAATCAAAGAAAATATGCCTTGGAGTTGATATCTGAGGTAGGACTGGCAGCTGCTAAACCAGCCCTTACACCTCTAGAATGTAACATGAAGATGACTAGTGTGGAGTATGACGAGGGCACTGATATACATGATGACTTTTTTGAAGATGTAAACAGGTATCAACGACTGATTGGGAAGCTGTTATATCTTTACTAACACCAGGCCAGATATAGCCTTTGTAGTACAATCTTTGAGTCAGTTCATGCAGCAACCAAAGATCTCACACTGGGATGCAGCCTTAAGGGTAGTGAGATACATTAAGGGTGATCCATGTAAAGGGTTATTGTTGAGTTCAGTTCAGAAGCCTCAGCTTACAGGATTTTGTGATGCAGATTGGGCTGCTTGCCCAAATACCAGGAGGTCTGTCACTAGTTTTATATTAAAATTTGGTGATTCCTTGATTTCGTGGAAGTCTAAAAAACAAAACACCATTTCCAGAAGCTCTGCAGAAGCATAATATAGAAGTCTATTAACTTTGACTGCAGAGATAGTTTGGGTTACAAATTTGTTTCAAGAGTTGGGGATCAAACTGTTAGGACCAGCTAGCGTTCATTGTGACAGTAAAACAGCTATACAGATTGTTGCTAACCTTGTGTTTCATGAACGAACTAAACATATCGAGATTGATTATCACTTCATCCGAGAAAAGATCCAGGCAAGATTGATCAAGACCAATTACATCCATACCAAGGACCAACAGACAGACTTATTGACAAAGGCACTTGGAAGATCTCAACATGAATTACTTGTTGCCAAGCTTGGATTCTTGAACTTGTTCAATAGATCCAGCTTGAGGGGGAGTGTAGGAATTGGATAAATAATTCCTTTACTAGTCAGTTAATTAATTAAGTTGATTAGTTGAAATGTTAGTTAGAAGGTGGGGTCCACAAAGTTGTTAGTTAGTTAGTACAAGTCGATATTGTGTAGTATGTATATAAAGCACTATTCATTGTAAATGAAGTAGATGGTTCAACCAATAAAACTTTCTCTTCTTCTCTCTCAATTGTTAGATTACAGTTTCTATAAATTAATATACTTCTCTTTTTATAGTCTGGTACTCGGATTTCATAGACTTTCATCAATGCCTCAAAAATTTTGAAATTCGATGTGGTTGAAGTACAAATTTATTTTTACGTATCGTTGCTATCATAAATAGGAGCATTTTATGTTTTCGCCTAATAAATAAATGAAAAATCTTTTTGGCCAGAAAATTTGGCCAGAATGATATTTTTTCTATGTTACTTTACCTTTTTAAATATTTTTATCCTTATAACTTTAATACTTTTTAACTAAAAAATTAAAAAAAGATCATTTTATTTTAAAATAAAAAAATATTATAGTTTATTTAATTTTCTGGCCAAATTCTGATCAAATTTTCTGGTCATTTAGTACTTCCAATAAATAAAAGTCCAGCAGCTAAGAGGCCAAAAGTTAAATAGAAATTTTACGAGTTCTAATGAAATGGTTAGCAGATTATTACACTACATTTACCGGTGTCAATATGCTTTAATAAATACTATTTAATCAATTGAATCGAATCGTATTAAACAAAATATCAACCCAAATGCTTGAGAGATATTAGACGCAAAGAGAGCTGAAAATAAATCCCTTGGGTCTGACAAAAATAATGTCCTTGATCACATGCGTGAAACTGAAGAAAATTTTATATTTATAATTGTAAACCTAATTTTTATTACATATTAATTTAAAATTGCTTTAGCAACGCAAAAAATTCATGTCTTAAAACCTATCAGAAGCAGTAGTATCACACTTGAAAAAGGCATTATCGGAATAGGTAATTAAGTAAAACACATTTCATGGCAAAGAGTAAAGCTATTTATAAAATCGACAACTGTACATAAATAAATAAAAAATATAAGTTTAGACCAAAGAAAATTTCCAAATTTTTGAAACTTTTAACTTTTATAAGATTGTCGTTTGTAGCTCCGATTTCTAGCAAAAATAATAGAGCAACTTTCACATATAGCAAATATAAAAATCATATTTGTATGTTATAGTTATAGTTTGTATAATTGCGCTCCATAACAAATTTTATGTTTGCTATGGAGCTTTTGATTTATACATCCAATTTTATACAAATTGTTCAGTTTTGTATAAATTCATTTATACATTGTAATTTGTATAATAAGATCTGTATTTGTATAATTATAAGTGTATAGGACGAAAATATATGTATTTATATTTGTTTATACACTTTTCTCTCGCTTTATACAAACACAAACGCATTTTATACATTTGTATACCGAATGGGTAATTGTATACTGAAAATGGCTAATTGTATATCGAACCAGATGGCAAAAAAATGAGATGTTTGTTGCGAATTACAAATAAAATAAACTATGACTATAACATTTAATTTGAATTAATAGTTTATTTTTTCATACAATTTTCCCAAAAAAAAAAACATAACAAAAAAAAAAGGATTGTTTTACATGTGGGCCTCTTAGGCTTGGCCCATTTTTGGTGGTCCGGCCTATCAAGTGGAGGTGAAGCCCAAAGTTACTCCTAATGTTAATGTAGTACATTATGGGTCATTTTTAAATGTATTTAAAATGGAAAAAACTACTTAATTACATAAATATTTCGATTATATTTACTAAATTTTTTGTTATAGTTCGAAATAATTACACACGTTGATACATGTATTTTGCTACCAATACATTCTCAAATACATATACATAACGGATGGTATAAATGAGTCTTTTCTGAAAGTTCAATGTCATATTTGAGTCTTTTCCCTTGTACATATGAAAGGCACATACAAAAATTAGCTTAAAAACTCGAGTTTTGTGACTGTTTATTCCCCGAAAACCTTACCATAATCAACTAACACTCTAAAGCATATGCATCGAACTGAAATTGAAAGCCCTCTCAAGCATTTAATTTCGGATTGAAAGCATTAAAAGTAGTTACAGAACCTAGAAAACTTTCTTTTTTTAAAAAAATAAGGAAGAGAAAAGGCATTAACCTAAGCAAAGTCGAAGCTAAGCAGCTAAACAAGGGTGATAAGGGATGGCGGGCAATTAGAGATGAGAGAGGTCATCTCGGAAACACCTCCACTAACACTTCCTGTGGGGAGACAACAAGATAGACCTTCACACCCACAGAATCTTCCTATGGAGAGACATTTCGTGGTGAAATATACTGAGGTCTCTATCCTAGTTAACACATTTCCTGCCCGTCGAATTTCTATGGAGGAATGTATTAACATGTGTGAGATATGCCAGCTTGACTATGAAGACGGACAGCTCGTGCGAGTTCTTCCTTCTTGTAGTCATCATTGCAATCATTTGCATATTGAAGTGGATGACGTTTGTAGGGATGGCAATGGGGCAGTTCGGGGCGGGGTGGGGCAGGTTGAGCTTAACCCGCATAATTTTTAATTCGCCCCGCATAACAATTTTTTTAATATTTTTTTTTCTAGTTAAGTTTGATAATAAAAATAAAATTCATAAAATAAATTCATTTTTCATTAATTTGTATTAATTTAATAGGATAGTGACTGAAAAATTTGTAAGAAGTTAAAAGGCCAAACCCATCTGTGGCCCCCTAAAGTTGGCACGAAGTTTTACTTAGACACCACAACTGGGCGATGTTCACTTTAGACATCTCATGTAGGGTTCTGTTATGTCATTTTGACACTTCTTTTTCAATAAGCAAAACTATATAATGTGTGTACATTACGCTCGCAAGTGACCTGTAAAGTGTCCAATAAAATAAGGACATTTGTCATTTTCCCCCAAAATAATTCTTAAACAATGAATTTTGGTAAAACCAAAAAGATAACCAGTGAATTGATGACACGTGGCATTTTGCCCAAAAAATTACAAAAGGAAAACTTAATCACTTTTAAAAAGAAGTGTTTTGCAGAATACCAACCCACCCTTGACCCCTATCCCCCCTGCCCGCCAACACCAATCGTCTTCTCCACGAAAATCAAATCCACCCCTACCCCATTCGTCTTCTCAGCCATATCCGAGCTTTCTCTATTCTTTTAAGATTCAAGATATATTAAATCCTCTTCCCTATAAAATAAGCATTCGATGGAATTTGAATAATTTGAGTGAAAAATAATTCCTATTCTATATCTGTAGTGGAGTAAAAACAGAAAATTGAGGAAATTAGGACCAAACAAAATGAAGAAATTTATCCAATATAAGTGCAGGTGTCGTTTCCCATGGAGAGTTAGAGACTAATTAGAGCATAAAATACATAATGGAATCTAAGAAAGAGATATAAAGCAATTTTTGAGAGAATTAGATCTAACATGAATCTGAGAGGGTTAAACTATCAAGCAACAAAATTGTTTGTATTAATTTCAATCATGATTTTGAATCACATAATTTAAACAAGTCCTGATTTAAAAACAAATAATAAACTAATTTGACTTTTAAATTTAAATCAGTGAGATATATATTTAACTCTAAAATTTATGTCAACACTTTTCACCATGGAAGGAGTTTAAATTTATGAAAATGGTAGTTGAAAATAGGACAAGACAAAAAAGAAATTAAAAAAAACGGCTAAATAAAGTTCTGACGCGCTGTTAGTGAGTGTTATACACTCATTATGTCATGCCAGCAAAAAGTGTCAAAATGACACAACGAACTCCTACTTAAAGTGTTCAAAATAAACAAAGTGTATTTGAGATATCTAAGTGAAAGTTAGTGCCAACTTTAAGGGCTGTCGATGGTTTCACCCAAGTTAAAATTAAGTTTAAACCCACATGAAATCACATATACCCGCAACCCGCCCCGCCCTACATTAATTTTAAAAAAACTCACTTCAACCCTCCCCGCATCCCACCCTCCCCGCCCTTCCCATTTTCATCCCTAGACGTTTGTGGCTCTCAACTGCCCTCATTGTGGTGCAGTAATATATGATTTGTATAGTTTAGGTCATGTAGGATTTGATCTAGATTGGTTTCTCCAAAAGCATCCAAATAAACAAAAAAGAACTTGCTACACATTCAAGCCAGATCTGACAAGTAAAGTCATAGCTTCAAAATCAGCATTATTATTTTTTTAAGGCGAAATGGTCTAATGAACCCTTTATTCGAAAGCTTCAAAAATAGAAATGTTGACTTAGATTGTAAAAACACAAAGACAATTATATTAAGTTTTCAAGTGCATATCCTCCTAAAGTAGTACATAAGCGGGTTACATTTCTTCTACTAGCTATACATAAAAATATGTTCCTTAAATTATGTAACTCTGTCGTACCAACAATATGAGCATTGAATAGCATTTGTCAACATTTATTCAAGGATGCAGTCATGGTCATATACGTGGCCGTAAGGAAGAACTCGTAAGAGCCTTACCTCATCAAACTCAGTCGTACATATAGCACATGTGTCAAAGTCTTCCATGGGATCAATAGAAATGTGTCGACAATGCCACTCGGCTCATGATGTGGCTCCACTGGAAGTATCCTGTCTTCTTAACCCTTTAAGAGCTAAAGGAAGTGTTTCTTAATATAAAGACATAATTTTTCCTCGATTCTACCAATGAGGGGGAAACGAATTTTCGTTTTCCTTTCACTTAGTTCCCCACATTTCCCAATTCACATTATATGTACATTTCTCAAATCTCAATTCACACCTTATCTTTAAAGAACTCAAACCCAACAATCATTGAATGAGATTCTAAATGTTGTGTTAAAAGGGCTTTTCTCCTACTACATTACCATGAGGATCATAGTTGCAACTAATCAAAGTATCCCCTGTTTTGCATAAAACTTTTGCACAGCCAACTCTAGTGCTCTGTTTCCAAATAATCTGTGTATAATGCAAGCATTGCTCATTTTTCTTGCAAGAATTGCTCTTATAATCATAATAAGGTCTTTCTTTCGCCCACATCGTGACAGCATCGCTTGGCTTCCAATCCTTTCCGCTCCCCCAAAAGAGGTTCTCCCCGTAGTCGCCACGGGAATGAACCAACTCACAACTCACCTGCAAAGCGATGAGTTCAACTGAATTCAATATTTTCACACAAAAAACAAATCATATGTATATACGAGAAATTTATTAAAGTTTTAGAAAATATTAAGTTAGTCGATAACTTTTAAGGCAATAGGAGAGAATGTAATCAACAGATAACTAGTTAGTAACGCTATAGACTAGTCGGTACCAATAATTTGAAAAAACTATAGACATCTAGTGTATTCACTAGTTTTTTTCTTTGTGATAGGTAACTCATAGACTTTTTCTATTTACATTATAGCAAAAGGAGATGATATTTGCCTACATTTATTCATGATTGAGTATTCTATTTTAATTTTATATTTACTTAAAAAATTTAGAAATATAGTTACTAATGTTACTATATTAGAGTTTGAACTTATTGAATTTAAATTCTGAATCCATATTCTTTACTCACCTGTCGTTGGTGTCCCCACCAGCTTGCGTAATTTGCTAGTTTATTGCTCCATTTGAGTGGTGGAAGTCCAAATTTTGCTCTAGCTTTGTTGTGGGGAGTAAGGTATTGTTTGACTATGTTGCTTGGGGTAGTTGTCAAAAGGTGTCTAGAGGACAAATGTTGATGGGAAGAAAAAGAAAATGAAGTTTGAACTATGCAAAGGAGAAAGAAAATACTAAATTTTCCTAAGAGTCTTGGTTGCAAATATGCCATTTTGGGGAGTTTTGTGGTAAGTGAGAGGAGGAGGAGGGTTTGTATGGATGGATGAGTGAATCTAATGGTTTATATAGGTGACTAGTTGCAACTTTTTTTGTTGTTGCAAATATGTGTTATAGATTGTATATGTTATTATAATAATAATATAGTTTGATCTTTTGATTGGAAAAAAACATAACAAATAAACCGATATTAAAAAAAAAACATAATATTTCAACTTGTTCCTATTGTGTTTCGTAGACACCTGATGCTGGCGTGACACGTAAATTTTAGAGGTGCCTATATGATTATTTTATTAATTAAAGTGCTCAATTGACACAATATAGATGAAATGAGATATATAAATATGCATACTCAAATTTGAATATCTATTTATAAATTATACCTTAAAAACTTATAAAATCTATTTATTGAAATGTATACATCACATCTAAATTAATCGGATCAATAAATCATGAACACTGAATACATGAAAAAGAGAGTCATCAATAATGTTAAATCACTTGACTTATTTATCATGTTAGAATATTGGTGTACGAATAAAATGCACATGGTATAACATAGATTATGCACATCTTATTTTAATAAATAGAGTTCAGAACTCTGACAATATTTATTATTAATAAATATAACATTTACAAGTGCATATTACTTTACTACTATTAGAGAAAAAGTAATACAGGTGGTGAAGGAATCATATCACATGTGACACTTGAGGGTGAGGTGGAAAATCACGTTAATGAATGTGAAAAAATGCATAACTTCAGAAAATGGTTCCAATCATTGGCATGTGACCAACAAACTCTGCTAGCCACTTTAACTAAGAAAAAGATTAACTTCAAAAAATTCCACTTCTAATTTACATATAGAATCATTGTGTGCCATAATTTATCTAACTATTGTTATAGGAGAATATCTAAAGTACTAATAATATAGTTGGTTTGATAACCACTTCATAAAATTTACTTTTTAAGTCTTGATAACATATTTTTCTAATACAAAACATTGGATGCAAGTTTCAATTTCATGAACTCCATTTCAATACAATGTATAATATTATAGTCAATCTCCCTATTTTTTTAAATTATTGATCCAAGATACTTGAAACTTCCTCTCTTGAAGATGACTTGTGCATCAATCCTCACTTCCACATTTGCCTTGTGAGTTATGTCGTTGAACATGCACCTTTGAGTATTTTATTTTAATCATGCTCAACCTGAACCCTTTAGACTCACTAAGATATGTCTCCAAACCTCTACCCTGTTGTTAATTTCGTTGCGTGTCTCATCAATCAATACTATATAATCTGGCCTAGATCAGAAAAAGCCAAAATGGCACTGTCCTAAATCAGAAAAGGAAAGAAATCTAGAAACAACAGGAAAGACTCCTCAACTCCACTGACCATCTTCTTCAGATATGCCATGTCAGTTCATCCAATAAAAACAGAGCAAGGGTTGATCCCTGATATAATCCTATTGCAAAATCAAACCCAATCTGCCTAATCCGCCCAACCTGTTTAAGTTTTGGCTGGTTGTTGACTTGCTCATTCATTATCTCAACTCATTAAAAATTGGGTTGATATGTAACTCGAATTGACTCATGAGAAATCTTATCAAAATATTTTTAAAGAGTTTTTTTTTTTTTAATTTGATATGTTATATGTAGTCATAATAAAGAAGAAGAAAAATCTTATTAGGTACTAAAATAGTAAAAGGAACAAACAAAACAATTAAGCTTAGTAAAAATTGAGTTGGGTTGAGTCTTGACCCGTTATATAACCTGTTATCTAACCCGTTTTGGCCCAAGCAAATTTGTGTTCAGTTGGGTTCTAGACTTGATTGTTATCTTAATCCATTATCACCCGCCCAATTATCACCCCTATTCACTGAGAAATACTCCGAGTCTACTCCTATTGTTTTCAACCGGATCTGTGACTCCATTGTACATGAATCATCCTAATATAATACAGGCACAAATTTGTGTGTGTTGCCACTAGATCGATCAGCTGAAATGGTAATTAATTGTTCTAACGTTGCAAATGGATAAACTTAATACATTTATGGATGAATTAGAACAAAAAAGGTTATAAGAAAAGGATCAAAAAGAAAGAACTGTCACATTGTAATAAATAACAAAAGAATTCTCTATACAAGCACAAGAGTTGGTAAAACAAAGGAAGTGGCAAAACATTGGCATTTCCTTCAACTTGCTATTACATCCATCGCATTTCAAAGTAACATTATAATCGTGCGGGAATTTGTGTTTTCAAGGAACAATAAGGACTAGCTTGAAGAGTGCATGCATCTCGCGAAAGGAGAAATCTTACCAAGCCCGAATTATAGCTAAGATAGATATGAAGGAAGAAGCAGAAAACAACTGCAGTTTCGATTTGTCTACCACTTTCATCTCAGTATAGTCTCAAGTAACCTCCCCTTTCATTTCTTTCCCTAACGCCTGTACTTCTTCTAAGGAAGGATCTCCGGTTGAGAGACCAATTTCTTTTCATGTCTCGCCTTCTCTTCCAAGCCATTATATGACTATAAAGTGCTGGAAAAAGGAAGCAGAGGAGAACCAACAGCAGCAGAACCACACACAACATCATAACATTGCGGAACCCTTCCTTCAACTCAGGTTCTCTTTGGTTGGTCCAAGGAACGCCTCCAACATTCATCCCGAACACTATAACATAGCAGACAATGTAGAGATGTCAGATGATTTTCAACTATGAAATGGCAAAAATGACTTGGACTTTATGAAGCAAGTTCCTTACCTCCAGTTACTACCGACAAGGGAAGAAAGACGATGGAGAGGAAGGAAAGATAGTAAAGCTTTTTATTTATCTGCTCAGACTGCCAACTGTCAAGACCTGCCTGAATTGCTGTGACACGATTGGCGATAAATCCAACATTCTCCTTCAGTCTTCTCAGCCGACCAATTAACTCTTCAAGTGAGTTGATGTCATCGCTGGCAAACCAACCTTTTGAAGAACATTTCTCCTTGACTCGTGGAAATACTTGCTCCCCATGTGCAATCACCTGCAACAAGAGTGATTAAGATTAAATATGTCTTTAGAATCTAAGATTATACTGAAATCTCATGAATAGGAGAAATTAATAGATATCGTATAAGGAATTTTACTGCCAATTGCATGACCAAAATGAGCAACTTTTTTTTTTAGATGGATGAACAAAGTACTCTTTGATTCAACTATTGCCTTCCTTAATGGAACTAAATCAAGAAAACGACAAGAAATACAGGAAATGTGAGAAGATAATAGTTCATGCTCGGAAACCTACAGAAGTCTTTGGCTCATAGCAAGATGCTAGTGACTGGGGTTAAAAGTCTCTGTTCCCTCTAGCAAGGGCCAATATCAAATTCTTAACCTCTTTTGTATTCCAGTCTCACAGTTCATTACTCCCACCTAATCACGTGTCATATATATATCTTGATGATGGCAATAGTGTACTTTCGGTTGGTTGTGCAGCTTGGTGGAGGTGACCAGCTTATCCTGTTGTGCCTGTAAATCCTTATCTAGCCTAACGTTTCCCTAAATCCTTTTACTTGGCAGTGTCTTAAACTAACTAATTTTTTCCTTCAGCTAATAGTCATAAAAGTTCCTTCTAGCACTACTGTATTACTCTTTCTGCAACTCTTCTATCTTGCTTTGATTCATTCTATCTGCTTCGGCGTTACTTGTTCTTTCAGAATAGTTTTTTTAGTGCATGTGTTTGTGATGCACGGAGTCAATGATCAGAAAGCAGAGCACTCACTGATATGGGTTAAAGAAAAGTATATGAAACTGGATCTCAAATGCCTATATACGTGATAGGCACAATGTTTTACTTTTTTCTTTGACCCCATCATCATTTGCTATCCCAGTCGGTAAAGTTGTTTAAAAATCAACACCTACAAACTTCACAAAAAAGGTTCACCAATAATTGAAGTGTAAAAATTTTTTCTTCTTAAAAGAAGTGTAAGACATCCTTAGTCTTTCCGTCCTCTTACATAAGTTCAAAAGAACTGACTTTTTTCGTCATGGCAAACTGCAGTCAAGAATGTCATTCTTCTGTTGCCCTACAAGATATGGCATTTGGGCCTAACTCAACTCCAAAAACCAGCTCTTACGGATAGGATTGTCCAAGTCCAGATAAGAAGACCATCAGCCCATTCCCCAACCAATGTGAAACCAAAAGTTATCTCTTGAAGGGAGGATTGCCCAAGTCCATATAAGGAGACCACCGTGTTCCTAACCATGTTGAACTCTAACTCACTCTTACAGGAACAAATCGCTGGTATGCTGCTCAACAAGCAAGGAGTGGCATGCACATAGCAAAAGAAATAAAACCTAATATCATGAATATACTTTGCTTCTTATCTCCTCATCTTCAGAATGCATCTGTGCCACTTATTCTTTTTGTGATTCTTCTTGCAACACTTATGTTCTGTACTTGGATTTTCTTTCATTTGATTGTGTTTGATCAATATGTAAGGAAATGGTGAAGAAGGAAACTAAAGAAAAAGGAAATGGAGCATCAAGAAAACAATGTACAACAAAACCTATATTTGAATAGAATCTGCAACAAAGGTTTCGAGTTATAAAGAAGTGATCACATATGGGAGAAGAAACTGGAAACAATCAAACCTACCTCTTTTACTTCTACTCGTCTATTTCTCACCCTTGACTTTATTAAGTACTAGCTTTGGATGGTGTGTAATGTCTTTCTTCTGTCTCCTTAAACATTAATCCACTTTTCCATCCCAAGTCAAGGAACCTGACAACGTTCCTCATCCCCTTCACCCACTCACCACACTTGGAAGTATCAACATGAAATTAGTTGTTTACTAGGAGTAACAATTTCTTAAACAAAGGAAAATGCAGTAAATAAAGAAAAAGAACAAAATGCATGAAGGAATGCGAGAATCTAGAGTACTAGGCAAAAAGCAATAGGAAAACAGAGAGGATCATATTAAACCAATCCAAACTTAAATCTTCCTCAATAATTGTTAACAGCTAACAAAACGGAGAGCATTTTGTGCCAGTTAAGAAAGTGTACTACTCTTTTTAGTCATAACTAAGTCCACCTTTTGGTAATTCAAAATAAATTATTAATGAAGGTAAATGCAAACAGGAAGAAAAAGCTACTCCTTTCTTTCCCCTTCATGTCAGATTGATAGGAACTGTAGAACTACCTGGAGGAGGCGCTGCAGGTCAAGATGCATCTTCGGAAATCTTCTATCATCCAGCAATTGTTTCTTTAAAGCAAAACCGCCTGCAGCCAGAGAAGAAAAGAAGTCATTCACAATCTACAATGAACTTAAACAAAATTAATAAAATATGAAAGAAGGCATTAGGAATTAAATACATCAGGAATATTTTCAGCACAAACCCACAAAAATCAAAGCAAAAAGAAAATATAATTCTGGAATAATTGTGCATTTGTGCATTGGGGTGAGAGAGTAAAATGAAGAAGCAATTTCATGAGTGATTTTAGGATCTACATTTTAGGAAGTAATGGTGATATTTCCTACTCACACCCACCTCCCCCAAACCTCTCGCACTCAGGAGCCAAACAGTGTCTCGCTCTCATTTTTGCTCCCTTAATCCTGGTTAGAGGTGAAGAGTCTTTACCATTAGGCTATCCCTCATAATGTAATTCAGGAAAACTTATTTTATCTTTTTTTTACTCAATTAAAATTCTAGTCTCCTGATCCCAATATATATATGCACTGGTATTTGAATTTTTTTACTCCTACTGCACATATGAATTAAAATGAGGGTTGAAATTTGAAACAAGGATTACTTCAACAAGTTTAACATGGAGTGTCCATCAAACTGAATCATTCATCATGATGACTGGCATCACTAGTTGACAATATTCTGTCAGATTACAAATATTCCCTGGACCTTATGCCATGGAATGTGTTTTTTTTTATCTCCAAACGCAGAATGAAATGATAATTTCATATTACACGAAAGGAAAAAGGAAAATCACAAAAAATGAAACAATCTTTAGCTCTAGTCAAGTTGTCCACAGAAAAAATACTATAAATGTCAAAATATTTAATTTTTTTGTAAATTGGTCAAGACAATTAATTTCATGCATGCATACAAAACTTAATTTGTGAATAGATTAAATCACAAATTACTTTTTTTTTTTAGCTCCAACACTCTGTGCACACATAGTTTCACATTGGCAACCGACAACATTTATAACTTGACGGAAACAATGCAAATTCTAGAAAAATATCTTATTATTTTGAGATAAATTAAGAGTGTCATCTTCTCCTTGTTTGCCTACTGACCTCTTTCATCTACTTTGGTCCTCCTTCCACTCCCCATGCTGGTAAGAAAAGGGTCAACCCGGTGGCACATCGACGTCTTGAGCAAGTGAGAGTCTTGATCCAAGGTCGGGTGCTGTCGCAATCCGCAGAAGTAGCTTCAATCGAAGGTTGAGCAACTGCCAATAAAGACATTGCTCTACGACTCCTTAGAGGTTGGGGACGCTACTATTTCGAGAGAAGCAATCGGTTTGGGATGATGTCATTGGTTCTTTTCTTCTCTTTCCCTCTCGGGAGCTTCCTTTCGGAGTCGACGTGCTTCCTTATTTGGGTACATTTTTCTAGGTATCCTATAAGGAGAATGTTGTGGGTTTGGGGGAACGGGAGAAAAAAACCTCGTTTTTCTAATCGGACAAAAGAGTGGAAATCCCTGCTGCAGCAGGAGGAAGCAATTGATCGCATTCTCAGTCCCTCTTCCCGACGTTCGACTTCTCGGTGACCGAATAAGAGAGGTTTTTACCGCTTTCTCTTCTCTCCAACACTCTCGGACTGATCCTCCTTTTGCAA
Organism: Solanum commersonii; assembly: GCA_029007595.1. Taxonomy (NCBI): domain Eukaryota; kingdom Viridiplantae; phylum Streptophyta; class Magnoliopsida; order Solanales; family Solanaceae; genus Solanum; species Solanum commersonii. Next base: position 2,913,583 of record JAJTWQ010000011.1, read on the forward strand.
GATCAGCTCTTAGATGCAAAAAGTCAAATGATGAAGGGGGAAATGAAATGTTGGATTGAATCGCCGAAGCAGGGCTAAGACGAAATAGTATGGGTTTCGGGGAATTTAAGGGTGAGTTTTCTAAGTAAGCTTAGGTCAATGCCGCAAGGCTGGCTAATCGTACGCAGCAGGCTCGAATACCCCTGGTTCTGGAAGGCACATGAGTCCGAACGCTATGTTGAATGTGCAACCGAGACTACACTACGTAGGTACCTGTGCAGGTGAGGCGTCGGTCGGTCCTAGAAACGGCGGCAGCGACGCGAGGAGTTAACGACCGGACGTGAAGAGAGGGGCTTTTCCCATCCTATGAGCCCTGCGAGCTCACGAATCGTCAGTCACTCGGAGGATTTTATCGACCGAAACGCAGCGACGAAGGGCTTACCCCGAGACCTAGCATCGTCGAAGGTCAGGCTTAGGGCACGAGTTCTTTAATTTAAAGCTCCGTACTCTTGTGAAAACGGACTACACTGTCTCAACCACCCGCCTTTCCCTTCTTTTGTTTGTTCTGGACTCGAAAATGCCCGTTCGCTCCTATCGCTAAAAAGCGAGGTTTTCACCAGCACTTGAGCTAGTAGCCACTTTCTTAGATAGGGCTTTCGGCTAGTTTGTGTAAGAGTCTTTGTAAGCAATACCCCGAAAACTCCGACCAAGAGGCTTGGACTAGGAGCCCGCTTAGCAAACGAGGCTCGGGACAGGGTGGATGGTTATGGCGTATCGTAGATCGGACTTTGCTTTTCAGGCCAAATTAGATATGAGGAAAGGTTGAAATGACAAGAAGAGTGCTTAGTGAGGAGACAGCACCGGAGGGAGGAAATTCTCGCGAATAAGGAAGTACGTCGACTCCGAAAGGAAGCTCCCAAGAGGGAAAGAGAAGAAAAGAACCAATGGCATCATCCCAAGCCGATTGCTCTCAGTTCCTCAACAGGCCTAGTCCCTAAATCCCTAAACTAAATAGGACGCTTATAATCGCGATCATGCCGCATCAGCTCTTTCAGGTGCCAATCTAGTATAGCACTGCTAACAAGACGGTCAGTCGATAGCAAAAGCAAAACTTCTCACATCTCTATGACTCTTTGTTCTCATGACCTCAAAATGATTGACTACATTCAATATAAAGGAGAGAAAAAAGGTTGTGCGAAAGATTGAAAATCGTAAACCTAAGTACCTTAAGCATATCACAAGACTCAAACCTAATTGCAAGGAAAGAAGATCCTTCATTGTTGCAACGGGCCCTCCTCCAAGACATGATCTCACCCGCAACCGGAGAGAAAGAGTCCGTCGACCCAAAGTAGTGTGTTTGCATGTATCACTAGTAGTCTTCCGTTGTTCACTTTGTAATGTTATGCGGCTGGAGCCGCTAGATCCCACAGCAGCAATCTTCAAACTGATAAACAAACCTTTCACTTCTCATATGGGGAATCATCCACATGAGGACCAGAAGACGACATTCTAAGGCTATATAGAGCCCTTATCCAAGAAATGAGCTATCTTGCTTAGCATACCTCACCCAAAGCTATTTGAAGTAAGGGATTCACTTGCCTACCTTAGACAGAGCTTTGTATAGCCTAGCGCTTCGCGCCTTCACTTATGAACTAGAACCATCCCACAGATCATCTTTCAAAACCTGACTTGAAACTCTTTCTCGCCTAACTAAGCGTCAGTAGCTTCAGCCAAGCATCAGATAAACCAAGTTCGGGTTGGGAAAGGGGCTATTTACCCCAGCAATATAGAATAATTATTACCTTGCCTGAAATACTTGGAATAATTCTACCACTTCTACTAGGAGTAGCCTTTTTAGTGCTAGCTGAACGTAAAGTAATGGCTTTTGTGCCACGTCGAAAGGGTCCTGATGACTATTCCAATTGTTCTCTCTTCTAACAATACCAAAACATCTCTACCATTTGATTTTTATCCTCATTAAATGATTAAAGAACAAAGAGCTTCAAGTTTTGGAGACAACATACAAAGTTGAGATAGTTAGTCCTAAGTTATCAAGGCCAAAAGACCTAAAACAAAATATAGATGAAGGTGGAGCGAAGTATTTGTCACAGAAGTCCAAACAACAGGAATAAACCAGGAAAAAAAAGAAAAAAAAGGAGTCAAAGAGACGTCAAGTTGTAAACATAGAATTACTCAAATGAAATTATATAAGCATACATGGAGGAACATCATAGGTGTCATAAACTTAAATCACAATTTTTGGGAGTTATAGACATAAAAGGCATAGAATAGTTATGGGTGTTATTAGAAGTGGAAGTTATGGAGATGAAGAAGTGCAAGTTATAATGGTGCCTCAACTTTTTAAAATATATAAAATGAATGAAGAAACAACATATACAAACACAACAAAAAGCCACATGTTTAAACAACAATAACATATATTTTTCATATAAGTATTAATTTGCAACAAAATATCAATAGTAAACAAACAATATGATGAAACTATTATGTCATTCGCCTTTAATTTGGATCAATCATATCCGACATAATTATTTGAAATATGTTGATCTATCTACTTTCTAAGGCTAATTTCGAACCATTACCATTGTGTTTGACCTTGGTGATATCAATGAAATAAGTGAGCATGTTTTATTAACCAGATAACTAACCAGCTTATAGTGCTTGAGAATGAAAACAGAGAACGGTAATGTCATGAATAGAGATCCCACTACCTTCCTCCAACTTCAGACATCAAGCAATCGGGAGCGTAAAAATATGATGAAAAAAGATAGAAAGAAGATAACATAGAAACCAATTCCTGGAAGTAAATTATTAGATCTTGAAATTCCAAAGCAGTTGTACCTGCTTGAAGAATTAAGGTGATACTAGATGCATAATCATAGAATTCATCACAGGAAACAACAATATTTTCAAACCAATAGGCAATAGTCTCATAGCCAAAAGCTACTTAACTAAACAATGAATACATGTTTTTCAGTCAGTTAAGAGCCTGGATGGCTGCAAATTAACATGTCAACGAAACTGGATCATATAAGTCTAAAGTTATAAACACAAATTGGTTGGGTATACCAAAAATACTTAACTACAAAATATAGATAAAACATATTACCTAAGCAAATTATTTTCATTACTTTTACTACATACAGTTGTAGTAAATCAGGAATAAGAGATACCTACAGGTCTCAATAAGATTCCTCAAGAGGAGAGGGAAAAAACTTCCTAACATCCATTGAGTACTTCTTACAGAGCTTCGTTAACAGAAAAATAAAACATCCAATCAATTCAGCTCTTCAACATAAATTTCATTTCACAGATAACTCTCAAAACAAGCCAGCACCAAAATACTGTCGAGCAAGCAGCATGCATGAATTGCTCTGCATATACGGTAACATATATAAGCACAAAACTTTAACGTATCTTAAGAAGCAACCTTTACAAAGCACATGCAAAATTCATGACCCTGTAAAATATAATTGCAGAGAATAACTTCCACTAAAAGGCATGAGTTATAGAATATGAAGTGTCTGAAAATGCAACGTCTTGAAAACTACTGTATTTTCATTATTTTTTTCCTTGAGTAACCACTTTCCCCCTTTAATTGAGTAAATACCTAGGCACTTTTTGATTTTTTAAATTAAGAAACCTAAAATTAATGAGGAAAAAGCAAAAACAGAAGGGAAAAAAAGTGTTTATCTTGGCCAATGAGAAGTTCCAACTGCCACGTCACCTTGTCTATGACCACAAATATATAGAGAGATAGGGAGGGGTAGATGTACCTTTGTCAATTTCCAGCTCCATTGAGTCCAACTCAATCTCCAGCTTCGTCACAACATCTTGAAGGTGATCCACATGAGTGTCTATGATGTGAACAACCAAATTAGACACAGATTTAGGTACAGGATTATCACCTTCCTCAGAATGATTCATCATCAATAGAAAATCAAGAACATGCTCCCTGATTACAGTCCCACCCCTTTCCTTCATTTCTCCACCACCAGAACTTGGACTTTCCACAATGGGAACCTCTGAGAGAAGGGACTGATTTACCGGGGAGAAACCCAATCTCGGAACACGGCCTAATGACACGGTGATCACTGAATTCTCAGTAACTCTTGCTGCAATTCTAAATGTAAATTTGCTGGATGCAGGGCCAGGTGAATTGACTCGAAACACAAGAGCCCCATCTACATGCCCACAAAAGGGTCCATTGCTAACAAGTGACAAAATGTCTTGAAGCTTCATAGGAGGACAGAGTACATCAATAAGATATTGTGCAGACTCTGAGAGTCTCTGGTTCCACTTTGGAAGCTCAACATGGTACCAACAAAATTCTTTGCCTCTACCCTCTGTTAAATCCCATTCTTTATTAAAATAATTCCCTTCTCCATCAAAGATATAAGCTTTTTGCCTCACAGCACCAGAATATCGGGAGTTATTGTAACCATTGTCTCTACTATGTGCCCGTGAGGTCGTTTCTCTATCCATTTCCTCGCCTTCTCCTTCTATATTTAGATCTTTGCGACTAAGATCCATCACTCCTTACCCAACTTGTTTAATTTAGCTAATGATGAAACAACTCTCTATAACCTAAAATATATTCAACATGGATACCTGCTTAAACTCCCTGAAATTTCCGACTTTATATACATTTTTCCCAGAAACAATTCGGACACAAGGAACTAAACCAGCAATAATGACCCAAATCAAGATAGGCAGAAATGTAGAGAACTCATGAAAACAGCCCTATCAGTTTTTTCCCCCAAAAAGGAAAAATCAGGCTAACCACATTAACCTATAAGGAATTCATGCAAATTTAGAATTCAATCTCATCACAGGCACACCAAGAAGAATAAGCACAATCATCCCAATACCTCATTATCCCATTGCATCAATGATCTGAGAAGAAATTACATACACCCTCAAAGCCAAAAGCTTCACGATATCCTTAATAAAGACACACACGGATTAACACAATCAAACACAACTACAGTTCAAATCCAAGCTAATTGGGGTCACCCAAAAACACATCTGTTTGGGTAAGGGATGAAAAATGAACAATATAGGCCCAAACAAATTAATTTCTGTACGATTCTTGTAACAAACAATCAAGAATTGACAAAAAAGATTAGCGGAGAAAACAAGAAAGGATCAATTGGTCAGATAAAGACAATGACTTTTCAAGATATTGGGAAGTTTCTTTGAAGGTTCTTGTTATTTCTGTCATCACCTGCAATTGTCAGTTGAATTTTTTAACATTTTCTTGATTATTTTAAAGATAAGTGTTGCCCAGTAGCAACCCAATTTGTATGTTCACCCACCCAAAATATAAAATTTGTAAAACACAGAAGAGAATACCGCATTTCTAGCCTGTGTTCCATAGAATGCGGTTGCTGAATTTTCTGCTTCCTTCTTGTAATGCTGAGAAGGAAGTTAGAGCGGATTTATTGAATAGGTAATTTTTTTAGCGGAGCTTCAGTTAAAATGGAATGATAACTGCATTACTTTATGTGGTGACGCGGATGAGGCTGGAGGTCTCGTGTTTGAATTGTGCATATGAAAAAATTCTTGATAGAGAGAATTTTTCTCGAATGGGGTTACTTGACACGAATCTAGAATAATCTGGCTCTAATATGAATATTGAATATCAAGTGGAAAAGAAAAAATAAAAAGTAGATAATAGAAATTAATGCTACTGATAAATTATTTATCCTCATCATTTTCAAGATTATTATGGAAAAATAAAGTAACATTTACAATTTACAAATTATAATTGATAGGGAACTTACAGATAAAACTGGTAGGGAACTAATATCTACTTTCTATCATGATGATTAAGGATATTATAATTATATTTGTATTTTTACTTTATATTTTAATTTTAAAATAATTAACCCATTTAATTTTAAATTTATTTTTTCGTTGTCTAAACTTATAAAAATTGGCAACTTTATAAAAACTGCATAAATTAGACTTTAAAGATAGAATACTCAATTGATTTAGTTTTGTCCAATCATTAATAACTTAATTATTTTTAGATAATATTAAATAGAACAAAGTATGAACGTTCATAACGAATTCTATTAAAATCAAGAAATATTGGCCTGCTTATCATCCACATAAGAATAATCAAGGTTTTTTTTGAAAAAAAGTTATTAGTGAAAAAAGAACTTTAACAATAAGTGACATAGAGCTAAAGTACTTGTAATTTCTTTTGTGAAAGTCTCAATCAATCTTCCGGAGACCTTTTTGTGATATTATTTAGTCAGGCACATAACTTTTTAAATTTTTATTTAAAAAAATCTACAATTTGAAATAAACTCATTTGACAATAATGAGGGACAAACAAATCTAATCAATGGTCTCTATTTCTTGGTATTTGTTTGAGCAATTTGATGGGACCTAAAAAGCGTCTAGGCTTTGGATTTTTACTTTTGCGTATACATGAATGACAAAGTACGGTTATTTTGTGGAAAAATAATTTTACAAGATTCTGATTCTCAAGTATTTTTGGTGCAATATTTAATGGAAGAGTTTGACGTTTATATTTAATCTAGGGAAAAAAGTCTGAAATATATCTAAACTTTGGTCGAAATTGTTGTAACAATATTGAACTTTGAAAATGATATTTTACCCCCTGCACTATTTAATAGTGTATTTTAAAGGTATATATGATGTTCATGTGAACATCATAAATATTGCATTATTATAAATAGTAACGTGTCTACGTGGGCACATAAAGTTTGGTATCGTAACAATAATTTCGATCAAAGTTAAAGTATTTTTCACACCATTTTCCCTTTAATCTATCATAAAAATTCTCAAGTTGGCCTTTTACATTAAGGATAATTACATTTTTAAAAGGATCAAGGCTTCTATCAATCCCATGTCATACAACAAATACATCCATCAGAGTTTTAAAGAGATTTGCTTTATCCGGTATCAAATGAGAACGGGTCATTAATGTCTTCAACTTATAATATTCTCACAAAAATAAATATTTAATTCAATAGATAACATATCATTTTTTGAGAGTTTGAAACATGAGTTGTTCTTGATAATAACATATGAATTTTCGTGCTATATGAACCAAATAAATGAATAATAATCGTTGATTTTAGTCCATTTCTTATATTTATATTATATAATATATATGATAAGAAATTAATATGCTAAAAATAAAATTTATTCTTAGTCGTACTCTTACATATGTCTAAAATGTTTGGTATAGTATTTTTTTATTTTTATAAATTTATCATATATGAGTAACATATAATGCCAAATTACTAAAAAATGAAAAAAGTCAATCAAACAAAAACATCCTATAGGGTGTGTTTGGTATGAAACGGAAAATGTTTTCCAATTTTCTCATGTTTGGTTAGGTAAAATGTTTTGGAAAATCGTTTTCAAATCAACTCATTTTCCTAAAATTTAAAGGAAAATGATTTCCCTTCAAAAAGTAAGAAAAACATTTTCCAAAACTTTCCTCCAACTTCAAATTACAATTTTTTTTGAAAAAATCAAATTTTTTGTTGAAAAAATAAATTTAAAGTTTATTTTGAAAAATATTTTTCAACTTTAATTTTTTATATTTTTTTACCCCATTCTCGACCCCCCCCCCCCTCCCTCCAGCTCCCCTCCAAAAAAAAATAGTTTGTTTTTAAAAATATTTCCAATTACAAATTCTTATTTTTTTACCCTACCTCCGCCCCACCCTCGACCCCCTAGGCCCCCTACTAGCCCCCACCCCAAAAATAATAATTTAAAGTCTGTTTATAAAAACAAGAGAAAATAATCAAAATAGTCCTTCATGTATAGGGGTTGAATTATTTTGGCCCTTTATATATACCATCTTATCTAAATAATCTTTAATGTATATATAAAGAGTATCATTTTGGTCCTAGCCGGCTAGCCCTAAAAACTAACTGAATTAACTGTTAAATTTAACACTGTGGGTCCCACACTCTTCTTCCTCCCTCTTTCTTCCGCCATTGCTTCTCCTTCGTCTTCTTTCTTTTGCAATTTCTTCTATACAATTTCTACTCCCAAAATCCTCTCATACACACAAAAGTTTCTTCAAATTTCAAAGAATATTAGTAAGGTTTTTGTTTTCTATCTATGCCCGTTAAAATTTTACCATTTAATTTTTAAACTAGAATGAAAAAATTAATAATTTTGAAAAGGAAAAAACGAAAAGAAAGCTATAATCCTCCTTATAGATCGCTTCAACAAGAGAGAATAAATTGAGTCTTTTATCTGATTTACTTAGTTTATATTTGTTTTAGTGATCTTGGTTTTCTTCTTCTTTATGTATGATAATGGAAGCTTCTGAAAATTTTGTTTCAATGTAGATAAAAAATGGGTGAGGTGTGTAGTATTTTTCTTATGAAGATATAAAGCAGGAGAGAAAATGGTGAAAGAAAGAAGTTGAGGAGACTGGAATGCGGTGGTAATGGTGAAAGAAAGCAGATTGAGGAAGAAGGGTTTGCCATCTATCAATTCTGTGGGACCCACTGTTAAATCTAACAGTTTTTTTGGTTAGTTTTAGGGTTAAAGACTAAAATTATCCTCTTTTCATATACATTAAGGATTATTTTGATAAAATGATATATATATATATAAAGGATCAAAATAATTCAACCCTTATACACGAAGGACCATTTTGACCATTTTCTCATAAACAACACCTCAAGAAAATTTTCAACTTGCACCAATAACTTTAAAATATCAAAAATAATAGTTTTCGAAAAAAAAACAATTTGTTTTTCGTAAATGACTGAAAAATATGAAAACACCATAAAAAAATTTCGACTTGCACCAATGACTTTTAAATATAAAAAATAATGGTCCCACTCTCGACCCCCCTCCTGCCAACCCCCCTACCAGCCCCCACCCCACCCCAAAAAAGATAATTTAAATTTTGTTTTTAAATAATATTTTCAATTTCAAATTTTTATTTTTCACCCCGCCCCACCCCAACCCCCTAGCCCCCTTACCATCCCCCCACCCCCACCTCCACCCCAAAAAAAAATAATTTAAAGTTTGTTTTTAAAAAATATTTCCAATTTTAATTTATTCATCCCACCCTCCACCCTCAACCCCCCCCCCACCTTTCCCCCAAAAAATTAAGTTTATTTTTTTAAAAATAATTTCAATTTCAATTCAAAAATCATTTTCTACTCTCTAGTAAAATTTAAAAAAAAAAATCATTCAAAAATCAAACACTTAAAAAATCTTTTTCGGAAAATATTTTCTACTCACCAACCAAATATGAGAAAATAAGTAAAAAATCTACTTGTTTTCTAGGAAAACATTTTCCTTCATACCAAACACACCCATAGTGAATACAAAAATATTAGAAACACCCCTAAACTTCGCATAATTATTAGTTTCATTTTAAAATTATATTGATAATCTTAAAAATATTTATTATTTGATTAATTAAACTTAAATAACTCCCGATCTTCCAACATGAGTAAAATGCACCTTTAAAATGACAAGTTTAGAGGTATTTTCAACATTTCTCTTGATTTTTTATTAAAAGTCTCATGCTCTTACAAGAGTTTGAGACTACTGCGTCATGTGACATATCAAATACTTCCTCTGTCCCAATTTATGTGACTTACTTTCCTTTTTAGTCAGTCAAAAAAAGAATGACACATTTTTATATTAAATAACAATGTAACTATAAAATGTTTATTTTACCATCTATGAAATAATTTACAGTTACACAAATTTCTATCATTCATTTTTTACCATAAGTTTTAAAAGTTTTTATTTCTTTCTTAATTTCCAGGCCGAATCAAACTACCTCACATAAAATGAGATGGAGGGAATATATATCTAAAATAAGTTAATGAAGTAGATGAATATTTGTAAGAATGCGAGTAGTTCGAAAACTAAGTTAAATGAAAAGAACGAGTTAACTTTAAAATACTATAGAAAATGTACAAAAGGAATAAGCCAAAAAGGAAAGAAAGAAAAGTAATGGATATGTAGATGATATAAAATATTGGGAATCCTCCATTTACCCGCCAATTGTCCTTCTCTCTTCCACATTATCCATTAATCCCCAATTCCTTCTAAAACCTCTCACACACCAACCCAACCTCCGATTTCTCCCAGAATTTCAGCCGTCGATCAAATGTGGAGCAATGGTTAGTCTTCCTGTGAACCAAAGTCGTTCAAAGATGCATCAATTTCAAGCCTTACCTGCTCATATTCACGGAGATATGGTTGTACTGTTTCCTTCCAGAAAATGCTTGCAGCAACAGAAACAACACCATTTTCAGAGACCGGCATTGTCTTCTTCTTCTTCCTCGTCGGTCTCTGGCCGTCAGTCCAGAAGGTATTATTTGGGCAGATTCAAAAGACGCTTCCGTTCTGAACCTAATCTAAAACCACTCACTTCCCGTATTGTTGATCTCACTCGCAGAAGGCAGCTCCATCAGGTCTCTCTCGAATTAAAGCATAGGGTTACTTTTCCTCAATTTACGCTCCTACTGTTTTAATTGAAGAAATGCCTTTAACTTTTAAGTTAGAGAAAACAATTTATGGAGACTACTTAATAGTTGTATTAATTTCAAAACAAGTTGGTCAAAACATTTGCTTCTTTCAAAGAGTGGATATACTGCTAGTCCAAGTACTAAGAAGAAATGCTTTCACAGTAGAAGTAATTCTTAATGGTAGAATTGATAAGACTTATCATTGTTATGTAGCAGTTCTACCCTGTTATAAAACTTTGACAAGCAGCCTATAGCACGACAACATCAGCTACTGTTGTTTTCTTCTCCTATGGTTATGCCTAGTTTTTGTAGTACATAATCCTAAACTATCTTCTACCACTCCAAACATTTCAATCTTCAAGTGGCAGATTCTCGAGTGCCACTCAGCTGATAATTTGGACAGTTATGTGCGAGATGTCCTAAGGCATTTTAAAGATTTACCGGACAGATGTCCGATACATAAAACGTGCATGAAGATCTATCAAAAGTTTGAACTTTTTCCCCATAATCGACTTAGAAGGTTTAGAGCCCACGTTACACTAAGGGAGTTCTAACCTGTCTTTTAATGTTGGCAGTCTTAGCATCTTTTTATTACTTTTACCTCAACTTTTTAATCATTAGACTAACAATTCATTGGCCCTCGGACTTAAATCTACCTGAAGCATAATCTTGGGTATGAATTATTATCTTTTTGTAGCTTGAATGTTTGAATTTCTTTTATGAAGCATAATTAGTGTCTCCTTGCTTTGTATGCACCTTTATGTACTCACAGGTCACCAAGAAAATGTAAAACAATGCCATAGTACAAAACTAAATCGAACTGTTAATTGACATACTTGATTTTCAAACAACTTGTTTTAACTCTCAAAATTGCTCATTGATCTCTAGATTTTTGTGGAAATTGAGATTGCGAAGAAGCGACATGGACAGTTGAATACCATTGTTATGAATGCAGTGATGCAGGCTTGTGTTCATTGTGCTGATATAGAATCTGCCTTGAGGGTCTTTGATGAAATGTCAGGCCCAGAGGGTTGTGGTGTTGATAATATCACTTATGCTACACTTCTAAAGGTATTTGTAACACGGTGGTTTCCGTATATTTATTTTAAAAGCTGTAGCCTGTGAGTTGGTTATAGCCTGTAGTAGTGGAAATTGAAGTATTCAACATATCTATGCATGTTTAATATGTTTCCTGGTAGGGTTTGGGTGATGCCCGAAGAATTGATCAAGCATTTCAATTACTTGAGGCTGTTGAACAAGGCACTGCTGCAGGAAGTCCAAAACTTTCGCCGCCCCTTGTTAGAGGTCTACTGAATTCTCTAATTGAAGCAGGTTAGTTTGTTCTCGGAGTAAATGGAATTTCATTACATGCGTTTATTTCCGAGATAATATTGCTGGTGAAAAATTTGGAGGCTGTAGGAGTAAGACTAACCCCTTATTGTTATTGGATATCACTACTTAAAGAAGGATGGTAATTCCACGACATCTGAGCTATAAAATTGAAGAGGATTTGTATTACCATATCATATGTTTCTGAACCAATGCTTTTCTCTTTCTAGTTGGTTGTTAGATTTTCCTAACCAAAGGTATCAAGTTCAAATGAAATTGTGATTGGAGTTTTTTTGATAAACATATGAATTCTGCTGTCCCAAAAATGCACCGGTCCATAGGTGTGGAACTATGGCAAGTGAAGGTGTTAAGAGATGGGTAAGCCTAAAATTACATAGAAGGAAGTGATCTCGAAAGAGCTACAAATGCTTGGCATCAATACAAACTTAGCTAAAGATTGAACATGATGGAAGTAAAAGATCCATATAGGCGATAACTACTAGTTGAGGATAGGTTTTAGACTTGTTAGAGAACTTCTAATAATATTATTGTTGGTGAATTTATATATTTTTTAAAAATTATTCTTGATAAAAATTATTATTATTTATGCATATATTTAACTTATTTTTTACTTTTATTTTGTTTAGTTTGATGATGATATGACATGAGCTTAAATATAGAAGTGAAATACATATGTTGTAAGTAAGTCGAACATTTTGTTGAAATATAGAAGCACACAAATTGTGCTGTAGCTTACATCTGGATCCTTGCAAAAAGAAATAGGTTCTGTATCTAGGAACCTTCAAAAAAAAACTTCAGTTCCTATCTAGTCTAAACTGAGGGTAAACTTAGGAAATCTTAGAAAGCTACATACATCATATTCATTCTGCATTTTGCACCAAAATTTTCCTCTTCTAAAATATGCGGAAGATTTGGGGTCTTGAAAGTTGGTCTTCTTATCTCTGATTCCTTGTGCAAATTCATAAATAAGTTCTAGGATATGCCCTTTGACTTCTAGGGCACCTTTTTCCATTGATAGTTTGTCAATGGGGTTATGTCTTCTGTGGATATAGCCCATCTTTGGAAAGAAACTAATTTTTGTGACATTACTTTAGTCACAAACACTTAGATTTTTTTCTTCAGGAGATTTCTTCACATCCTTTCACCTTGTGTAGCTCCATCTCTAGCCTGCGTCCCTGTTCTTTGAGAGAATTCTTCTTCCTTCAATTCTCTACTTTCTGCCAACCTATATAAATCCAGTAACCTTGAAGGATGTCATTTTTCTTTTTTGATGATTCCCAAAGGTCTTGTTATTTCATTCCTTCAATTAACATTGCTGACCTTTTGGCCAAACTGAAATTAGGTCTGTCATTGATTTTTGGAATTGTTTAGCATCTTTACATCATCTATACATAATTGTTTTTGGTGTAAACAATTATGTATAGATGATGTAGATCAAATAATTGAACTGATAGGAAGCTTGTAAATTTTGTTTGGGTCATGGTTGTAATCCTTTTTGATGGTGCCCAGCATTTCCTCAATGCTGAAGAATTCTACTTCCCAATTGTAAAAAAAATAAAATCTGAGATAGTTTTTCTAGCACTAGCCTCGTTATAGTTTGTGGAAGAAAATAAAACAAGAGGAAAGACTCTTTTATCATTCTTTACTTCCTATACTAACTTGTCATTTTATTTCCCTTCTTTCTTCTTGAATGCTTTCCACACAAATGTCAGGTGGTGCTTTATTGTTGGATATAGTTGTTTGTGTCAAGATTTATGTCTTGGCTTACTTAATATCTCCTTTACTTCTGCCTTTCTAGTGCAGGGGATCTACGCCGTGCTAATGGTCTTCTTGCACGATATGGTTTTGTATTTTACGAGGGCGGATATCCATCCGTCTTGGTCTACAACTTACTGATGAAGGTCTTCTGCTTACCCACAAGTTTAACTTCTGAATTTGTTGGATCTCTGCATTTATCATTCTTTATAAAAAAATCATACATCAAATTATTTCTCAGAGCCACTTCCTAAATTTCAGGGGTACATAAACACAGGTTGTCCTGAGGTAGCACTACGTTTGCATGATGAAATACTAAGACATGGACTGAACCTTGACAAGCTCACATATAATACACTAATCCTAGCATGTGTGGAGTCTGGAAAGTTGGATGTTGCAATGCAGTTCTTTGAGGGCATGAAGGTTTCATCTCTGAACTCGAAAGGCCAGTTTAGAGCTCATTATTTGCTCAGATGATGTTGCACACATAATTGTAATCTGAAATGTATATTTGACTGGTGCAGGACAGAGCACAAACTGTTGATGATGATGACATTTTACCGGATGTAGTTACCTACACTACGTTGCTGAAGGTGCGTGTGCATGATGCATTTTGTATACAGTTAAAAATCATCTTTTGGAACTCGTACTATGGAAATGAGATAAATAGGTCTCAGATAAAGTGAACAATAGTTGAGAGTCTGAGATGTTGTGATATTGATCTTAATTCCTCTTTATTCTTATGAAGTTATATATCTTCACGTATACTATCTTTTCCATTAAATTTACAGTGTAGCAATTATTTCACCATAGAAGTATATGGTTTTAACGAAAGAGATTCAATTGAAACTTTGCCAGAAACCTGTACAGTCTTTCATTTAATATTGATGAATGAGGTTCTATACTGTCATTTCTTGTTAGTGTTTAGAATTTCTGCTCCTTTTTGCAGGGTTTTGGTCATGCCCAGGATCTTCTTTCAGTTCAAAAGATTGTCATAGAAATGAAGTTATCCAACAACGTGCATATTGATCGAGTTGCTTACACTGCAATCATTGATGCCTTCTTGAACTGTGGGACAATAAAAGGTATGCTTTATGCAGATATTTCTAAAACTTCTACAACTCAGGGTTATGAAGTCTATTCAAAAAACTCATGTCAAGTCCAACTAATAATTAACATATGGTGGCTATCAATGGTGAAACTGAAGTAACATTTAACACAACATTGTCCATATTGAATCTTAGCATCTACAGATAAGGTCTAAAAGGCATGGATACCAGAAATTTACTATGTATGTCATGTGAATTCTTCTATCTATGTACAAGTATATCAGCTTTCTTTGAGTTTCCTCCACTTACAATTTGATAAACGGATTTAGGTCACAAAGACCAAAATGTTCAGTTTGGAAATCAAATTTATTAGTTACTAATTGCTAAGTCTTTTTGAAACAAAATTTATAGATTTAGAAGTGACATATAAACTTACCGGGGACTATATGCCAATGTTGGGATAAGTGTGACATTTGGTGAACATCCTTCTTAGAAATTCCCTAATTCGCCTGAAATTATTTTTACCAGAGTAGTATGCAATAATATGGACATGAATAAGGCGGAATGGTTACAGAAATTCCATATAACCGACCACAACTTTGTTGGGACCGAGTTGTCATAGTTTTACAGAAATTATGTATAGAGCACTATTACCACAAGTTTTAGCATTGATAAACTTTCAAGAACTATTTGAAAAGTTGGTGGTAGAAGAGAAGTTTGTTTGACCTTTTGTAGGTCCAGTAAAAGAGGATACAGTGCCTATCCCTTAAGTCGCCTTAAATATACATTTGTTTCTATGACAAGTGAAAAATAACAACATACCCAGTATATTCCCACAAGTGGGGTCTGGGGAGGGTGGGGTGTACACGACCTTACCTCTTACTTGTGGGTTGAGAGGACAAGTGAAAAATAAACAAGACAAAAAATGTAGAAATACAACTGATAAAAGAAAGAAGAGTAGCTTTCCTATTTGACTTTTATCAGTTTACCTCCTCCTGTCTCTGCCTTAAGCCCTTACTGGCCAAACATATTCAGTGATCTGTTGAGAGGAGTCCATTATTTGAGTTCAGTGCTTCCCTGGTCTATGTTTAAGTCTTTGAAAGTGGTTTCTCTAAAACATCAGTGCTTGAAAAATGGAACCTTTTCATCATTGTTTTTTCCTATTTGATTTTCTGACAATCAGACCACATTTAAGTTTCAGAGTTTCTAGAAGTCAAAGAGGCTTAGTGGTTTAGAATTCAGATCTGTGTATCAGTCTTGAAAAGTTATCTAGTCAAATAATGAGCTTTCAGTTTAAGAAGCATGGGTTTTAAATAATGTAGCTAAAAGGCTATTAGCTGGCAGATCAGGGAACATGAAATGGGATCTTAAGAACCTTCACAAGAAAGGTTGGACAAACTCCAATGTTCCATTAAGAATGTAACTTCATATAACATGTCACTGAAAAATGCAGATAGACAATAGATCTGCTGTTTATTTGGTGATATCAGTAAGCGATTTCACATTTTTAATTCATTCAGTATCGAGAAAAAGAACTGTGCTAAGGTTTTGATAAGTATGAAAAACTTGCTAGAGTGCAGAAAACATTGTTAAGTTTTGTTGGCAAGATTCTTTCTACAATGGTTAACTCTGTGACAAGTCTAAAGCATTTATGAGAGTGAGGCTTCTGTCTGCATCAAGGTTGTACTTGAAAGAACAAAACTGTGAGCCCAATTGGGATCTGGGCTGAAATGGAGAGTATCACCTCTCACACAACAATACATCAGACATTTTTCTTGATCTAGTAATAACAACAATATACCAGACATGTACATGGTGCTTGTTGCTAGGCCTCCTGGGTGTCACAGGTCAACCATTACTATATACAGAAGAAAGTATAAATAAGTCTTGACCACAGTTCATTCCATTGGCAGGCTGATATCTGGGGACTGTCCCACATTAATAAGTTAACTGAAGTGTAATTAACACCTTCATAAGAGTGAAGAGAATGTCAGTCCACAGAAGTGCCTTATATAATGGAAAAACTAACAATAGTGGGCAACTCTAGTAATACCTCTCATATTGCAAATAGATGCAGTCCATTACAATCTATCATCATTTATAGTATTGAGTATTGTCCATTTTGAAAGAATTAGTTATTGCTTAGGTATTTCTTGTTATTGGTATTATGGGTTCATGTAAATCAATTTTGGAATATATGCCAAATTCCTTTTTTTTTTCTCGCGCAGGAAAGAAAAAACCCATAGGAATCTGGAAAGTATTCCTAAATTCCTATACCTCGAGACTAATGACTTTTTGTCAGCATTAATTGGTTTATGTGTTTAGATTGCTAAACAAATTGATGCACAAAATTACTCCAGTGGGGAGAATTAATCTCTTAATGAAGTATGTTTTCTGTAGTATGAATATGCAGCATATCCATCTCTTATGAAGTTGAAGATCTCCATTTTTGTGGGGATTCATACATCAATGCAGATATCAATGTGCACTGTCGTGTTGTTTAAGTTTCTTCCAAGTAGCTTATACGGTATTGTTTTTGCTGATAAGGCTTAAATTCCTCCTTGAATGACTGGACCTGCAAGTTGTAAATCCCTTGCTTAATTTATCCGTACTCACTATCCTGAATCTCACTCATGAATATACGTGTTCTCCTTTGTGTCCTGCATAATAGTTATCCATCTTATATTTTCCGATGCGTGGATGGCTTCAATAAAAGAAAGAAAGTAGATTTTGATAGTTCAAAAGAAAGCAAAAAAGTAGATTTACAGTGCAACTTGATCAATAATCTCGTACCATCAAAAATTTGCTTTCGTCATTATAATGTGCAATTTTAACTAATTGAAGAAAAGAGTATGTAAGTTATAACTTATAACTGTGTTGATTATTCTCAAGAAAACACTATAACAGCGTTGATGGATTTTCTGCTACCTCCACTGTCACTTTGCATATTGAATATTTGTGCACAATATGATAGGCGCTCTGACTGTGTATGGGGAACTACTAAAGAAAGCTGGAGAAGATTCTAGCTTGAGGCCAAAGCCTCATCTTTTTCTTGCTCTGATGCGCGCTTTTGCTGTTAGAGGAGAGTATGAAATTGTTAAAAAGCTGCATGGACGCATGTGGCTGGATTCATCCGGAACAATCACCTCTAAAGTTAATGAAGAGGCTGATCATCTCCTAATGGAGGCAGCATTGAGCAATGGACAGGTACTTTCTGCATACACTTGGTCTTGATCTTGACGTTCTTATACACCAGCTCAAGTAAGTCTGGACAACAATATATGTTCCACTTTCCCTGGAAATCATCTTACTGGACTGTTCTATATGTTCCACTTTTGTGGAAATCATTGACATTGTTCTTGATTTATGAAAAGAGGTTACACTTAGTGCTGTGGACAAAATTACTTCATCAATTGAAAACTAGGCAAAATAAATTGGAGAAATCGAATTTTGTGGAGGTGAAAGGAGGATAATCCCTCCCAGATTTTTCTGCCGGAATCATTGATTTTTGGCCAGAATCGAAGATCCTGCTTTCAATTCCCAGTGTTTCGTTAAAGTTTTCCTCCCTTGCTTTCTCCGTCACAGAGATTGCTTGCAGAGTCCCCCCTTGCACTGCTTCTATTACTGAGTTTCTAGACTTATGGCACCTTAAACGAAATTTTGACAACACTGGGACAAACTGCTATTGACTGCTTCACGTATCTACTGTATTATGGTTAGCTTGGAAACATTAAAGGAAGACCATCATCCAGTGGAGTGAAAAGCAGTTAGAAAGTGGTCGTTTCACTGCTTAAAGCAAGGTGAGGCAAGCAAGTAGCGCTTCTAGGGTGTTAGGCAACGCGACTTCAATGAAGCAGTCACTTCTTGGACAGAAGCGAGACTCTATCCGTGTACAAGCAGATAAGGATATTATGTCACTCGTGACTGGCCGGTTTATGTAGTATCTAGTATTTAGTACGAGGATTACCGCCGTGGTTCAAGCTTCTTTCATCCCTTTGACCTTTGGGTTTCATGTTTAAACAAGTTCTTCGTTATGATAGTGGTAATACCTTCAGTATTGCAACTTTCAAGATTGTCTGAGATAGCAACTAAATAACAGTAATTTATTTCTCCTTTTCTTTCTGGGCTAAATCAGTTTTAGCAATTTTCTGACCATCCTGTAGGCATTTGCTAACTTAACCCGAGCAAATAGTGGATCCTATTAACTGGTTTTCTCTTAATGTCTAAACCTAGATGTTTTCTACTTAACTTGAGCAGATAGTGGATACTATTATCTGGTTATTTCTCTTAATGTCTAAACCCTTTTTGTCATTAAATAATCCATTTTTTCTTTCAAAAATCATGAGTGGTAACAACAAGCAGTTGCTATATGAAGTGTTCGCAGAAGCTCATTTATTTGTTTCGGCATGAATTTATCATTGTTCTTCCTCTATTATACATTCTGGTTTTTATTGATTGGCTTTCTTGTTGGTTGCTCAAACTGATATTAAAATACTATTCTACTTTTTTGATAATGGTAACTTTTAAAATAATATGCTTCTACTTTTTAAGCCTTTGGTTTTTTGTTCAATTCTGTGAACCATCTCATCTAAATGATTAAATCGTTGAAGAATGATCAGTTTATATATTTTCCTTAGGTCTGCAACACACCTCTTGTGACCTATTTTTTTACCTTGAATCAAGCATGTGAAAATATTTTTATTGATGGGTTAGCAGTGAGACTTGAACTTAGGACCTCTGTTCGTATCGGTATCAAGTTGGATTGTATGAAGCACTTTATCTAAAAATCTAAACTTGTATATAATTATTTTAGGTTTGCAACACTGTATTTCCACCCATTTGACTTGCAACAACCTTGCATCAATATAATTTACATGTTTTTATGAGATCAGTCAGCTATTCTACTTGTTATATCTTATCTTTAAAGTTTAAATATGTTTCAAAACGAGCACTTCTCATGTCTTGGATCCACCATATTGTATATAATTTTTTTTAATTATAAATACCTTTGCTAATTTTTTTCCAATGAGTATCTATGCTAATTGTTGCTCAACTGTCCTTTTTCAGTTGGATTTGGCCCTACAATACATGAAAGGCAATGTTGAGAAATGGAAGCAAATACCATGGGCTAGTCGGGGTGGAATGGTAAGCCTTAGTCTCTAATAATTTCATTTATTTGAGTTTCAATAATACAATTACTTTGCTCCTTTTTTCTTGATAACCCAATTCACTTGGCTCCTTTATGATATGCTAGATTCAATTTGTGCTTAAGCTTAGCGTTTTTCAACTTCTTGAGGCACATGTAATGCCAACCTTTCCAAACTAAGGGCTCTAGAAATGGCACTGGGATTTATCCAAGCAATCATATCTATATAGTGGTAGATGGTATTCTACATGTCATCCTTGACAGCTCTCCACATAAAAAAGAAACTTAGAGTTAAAAAAATCACAGTAAATCTGTCTGGGGCTGGAACTTTGTTCCCTTGGAATCTTTTTGGCTGTCATCTCTAACAAATCTATGTTGGGGCCAGTATGAAACTGGGGTTTCCAGCAACCTGTGAGAAGTGACCACTGTGCAACAAGTACGCCACCCCTCTTCCCTGGACCCACATCTTGAAACAGGGGAGCGAAATATAACATATGGAGGTTCATGAAGTCCACGTAGAATTGAGGCAAGATTAGAAACAACTATCCTGATACATTGATTGAGAGGACTAAGAGTCTAAGACTTCCAAGTTCTTCTCAGCTTCATAAGAGAAGTTGAGATACGTCGAAGTGCTACTAGATACACAATACTTTCTCATTCAAGCTGTAGTTTCTAATGCTTTCAGGTAGTTTAGGATTAAAAGCTTTTATATTTTAAACACATTAGTTTGCCAATATTGAAGGATCTTCGTCATATTTTTTTGAGCAATTAATTCTCCTGTCATTCCTTGGTATAGAGATTTATCAATTGAATCAGAGATGGGTTCTTTTTTTCTTTCTAATCTTTAGATCTTATGCAGTATCTTAGAATCCGTAAGATATATTCATATAAACTAGGGTAAGAGTGTAGATTTCAAGCAAACCAGGCAACCAGAAGCTTAGAGACATCAAATAGCTTCTTTTTTTTTTGTTCCTTTTCTTCCTTTAGTTTCAGGTGTTCCTTCTGTTTGATGTTTCACATGGTACCTGTTTTGATCCCTTGGACTTCCTATTGATATCTGTTTCATATCTTTCATGCCACCTACCTATATTACAGTTTAATACTATTGCAGGTTGCTCTGCGAATTGAAGCATTACTTGGTTGCAGTGTTTCTATATTTAGTCCTTGCATTCTACCACAGGTACACAATCCCATTTTGCACTCTCAGAACCATTGATGTCAACTAATTCCTTTGTTTGCCAGGCAAGCACTGTATTTCTACTTATGGTAGAGATGATCTTTCATTACTTCTTCTGTTTCAAATACTCATCACTATGGTATTTGTAATATTTGCTTTTCTTCTCTGAGACTGAGTTTGTGTGGAGAATTAGGTAAGTGCAGTAGAAGATGAGTTTGTGCCATAGATTGCTCTAAAGATAATAGAAGTTGACCATGTTCAGTCTGATCGTAGTGTTGTTTGGTATTATTTGGTTTATATGTATATCAACTACTGGTTACTTATATTTCACTATTTTTGCTGTCAATATTTCTCTTTTCTTAGTATTTTCACTAGAGCTTCTTTCACCTTGTATTTTTTGAACCTGTTTTGAAATAATTTTCTTGAGGGGAGGGTCTATCAGAAACAACCTCTGCCTCACAAGGTATGGGTAAAGTCTGCGGACACTCTACCTTCCCTAGACCTCACTTGTGAGATCCGTTTGAGTATGTTGTTGTAATATGAACTATTGATAGGACAATTTCGTCTTTATCCTGGTACAGGTGTCAGTACGTGATACTATTGAGCATATCATGGTTCCATTTACTGAAGCACATCCTCTGCAAGCTACCTTGAAACTAAAGCAAGTCGTCATGCGTTTCTTCAAGGATTCGACTGTTCCAGTCATAGATGATTGGGGAAGTTGTGTTGGAATACTGCATTGTGAAGACTGCAATGAGGTACTTTATCTTCGACCTCTATGATCTATTTGACTATCTTTATTAACTGCATGACTCTATTCTCTAGTTTGTCTCGGTGTGCTTCTGAAACATTATACACTCTTCTACCGCTACAACTCTACCTTCGTAATATCTTTATCATTTGGTTACATTGACATTGTATGTTTGAGGTGTTGTAGAGATTATTTATCTATTAGCAGCTTGCTTGTGAATTTTATCCCTGATGTGGCAATCTGATTACTACCATGTTCATGCCAGATAATAAGATTATATATCCTTAAGAACATAGAGTTTTTAGTGATGAGTGATTGAATTAGCTCTGGGCAGGGATTGAATTAGCTGAAAAGGGGTTTATGTAAATGTTAGAGTGGGTAAAAGTCCCACATTGGTTGGGGAATGGACTGGTGGTCTCCTTATATGGACTTGGGCAATCCTCCCCTCATGAGCTAGCTTTTGGGGTTGAGTTAAGTCCAGGTGCCATATCTTTACATGGTATCAGAGCCAGGTCCATCCCTATTTGGGCTCCCGGTCCACGCTCCAATCGGGTTTGGGTGTGAAGGGGGGTGTTAGAGTGGGTAAAAGTCCCACATTGGTTGGGGAATGGACTGGTGGTCTCTTTATATGGACTTGGGCAATCCTCCCCTCATGAGCTAGCTTTTGGGGTTGAGTTAGGCCTTGGTGCCATATCTTTACAGTAAATAAGAAAATTTTGGGATTTTAAAAATATGTGTCATTAGTACTCTAATTAAAAAAGAGTCCCTCCTACCCAATTTTTAAAACTTGAGTTTTAGACTCTGAAATAAAAGCCCTCAAAAGGCTCTTTTAATTCAATGCCCCTACTATGTCTCAATTAGCAAGTCATAGGACATTTTTTCAAGATTGTGCATGGTTCCCAGTTACTGCTTAAGTGACTCCTTCCTAAACGACTTCATCCAGTCAATGACATCCTTGCAGACTGACGACAGCCTTTCTCTGGATACTAATAGAACACAAGCCAAGGAATTGTCATTTTTCTAACCCAAGGAACTAAACAGGAAAACAGAAGCACCTCTTATTAATTCTGCATTGTTCATCCTTACACTTTCTCCAACTTCAACGGAGAGGAAATTATGGTCAGTTCTGACAGATGAAGTCAACCTACTTGAAAATGACTGGTTGATCTTATCCCGACAGTTTGAAAAAATAGAAGTGACTAAGGTGGGAAGTGTTGGTCTTCATTTCAAGCAATTATCAATCTACCTCACATAGAGATGGAGTTATCTGCTTCTACATGACATCAAACTCCAGAAGACTAGTATATGAGAGAGTTCAATAGTGGATCAGACGATGAATGCTGCTTAAGATTGTGACATATTAGAATAGATATCTACTGCTCAATGCACAAGTTCAAAGAGTGCAGCTAGTTCAATGTGAAGAAGATATGCAGAAGCATCATTAATGTGTGGGTCCATAGTTGAGATTTGAATCTGAAGAAAAATAGCAACTAAGGTAGTGTTGTGAATGGCAACAGGATTGTCTTCTGGAAAGAGATATAGATTGGACAAGAGAATTTAATGAGTACGTATCCAGAATGTTTCTCCCTCTCTACCGATTCAGATGCAACAGTTGCTGACATGAGGTCCCCCTAAGGTTGGAACATCTCTTGTAAAAGACACGTGAATGACTGGGAAGTGGAGAGAGTGGCAGAGCTTTTGCAAAACTGAAGTGGGTTTGCAGGTGTTTCCCCAGAACCTGACACTATAAAGCGGAAGATGACAGTGATGGTAAATTCACTATTAACAGGCTGTATAGGAAGGAACTGAAGGTGCAGCCAGGCTACAAATCAGGCCCCTGGAAACAGGTCTGGAAAAAGCCTGGCCCCAAACAAGGTAACATGTTTTATGTGGTTGGTAGGGAGGAGAGCTTGCATCACTCCGTGAAGGTTATAAAGGAGAGATTCCGTATAGCATCTAGGTGTTTACTGTGCAATGAAGCTGAGAAAACTAACAAGAGTGTTGCAAAGCCACTTCACAAATTTGGGCTTTATTTCTAGTCTCTGACACTAGGTAGAAGATAAATGACCAATGACCATCCACCTCTGGTCAATGACCATCAGATTACTAAGAGTTAAATATAAAGACAGCAATCCTAGAGCAAAGACACTGCTATGTAGCTGACATTTTCTCAGTTCCACGCCTTTGTTTAACTTCAGACTGCATGGACTATTTCTCATCCTTCATTCTGTTTGCTGTTCATGTGAAATTGATCTGAACTTGTTGTCTCAGAAAAATTGCCCGAGTTCATTGTGAAATGTAAAAGAAAAATAAAAACAGAAGCTAATATTCTAAATTCCTGTGTCCATTGCTTTATTGAGTAGTTAATTTGGTTGTCTGCTCAGAGATTACACACTTGGGTTGCGGAGTTTTTCTAATGTTTTTATGCCTATTGTTGCAGCTGGATGCGTCACTTTCAGCCATGATGAGAAGTCCACCTCCTTCTGTGACAACCTCAACATCCATTGGTCGTGTTATTGATCTAATGCTAGAGAAGAAGTACAAAATGGTTATTGTCGCAAAATACGAAAATGTGCGCGGAATGTTTTACAGCTCCAGTGTAAGGGCTGTCGGAGTTTTTACGTCTGAACAGCTATATAAGCTTGCTCCAACTTCATCAGAGCTAAGCGTTCAATATTCTTCTGCCTGTAGAGAACCTATTGAAATTTGTAGATAGTATACCTTGAGAAAGAAATTTGCATGAACTTATTCTTTTTCCACTGAAGAGTAAGCTATCATTTCTTTTGGGCTGCTGAGTTTTTCGTGTGTCACTTATCGCGTGCTAGATTGCAATACTATTGACTATGAATGGTTTGAGTATCTGTTCAACTTTATATGATGTTGGTGCAGGGTCTGACAGAAATATTCACAGTATATGGAAATTTTGGAGTTGTTGAGACAACTAAAAAACTAAATGTGTTCCGTCTGTGGGTATGGACGAGCTTTGACTGTACCAGCATTTATGGAAAACAGGTTCCTCATCGTGCTTTTAAAATGAGATGATCCCTAAATTCAATATGTTATCAGAACAGCCATCAAAGTATATAAATTTGAAAATTAAAAACACTACAAAGAAGTTGAAAATTCAACTTATGTATTCACTCTATCACCCTTCTATTTCTCTTTTCGTTCTTTTCATGCACGATTTTGTATTTCTCAATGGTATATATTAGTGAAAAACCACTTGTGATAACAGTTTTGCTTATGTATTTACCGTTGGTCGAATTATAAGCCTAATTGCTTGAACTTCCACTTAATATCTTGTTCAAATTTCTTCCAGTTCACATCCTGATATTCAATGCGTCACCAAGATCAGAAAATTTCTTCAAAGAGCCTACAACCGGTATTGTAAATAGATTTCAACATATGTTTCTGATTTTTCAAGTTATTAGTTCCACTTATTATGAGCATGTTACCTATAGTTTCTACAGTGCCTATTGAATAATAAAAATCTGTGGGGTGGCTGCGGTTACTCATGTTATTTTGTGTCTGTTGTAAATAAAAGAGCTCATGCCATAAATTGCTAATGAAGAAATACATGTATCAGTCAATGATGTGTTAGTAGGAAAGGTTTTCTCTGCCTTCCAAGACATTGCATAACAATTTTGTCTCTTGCTGCCTATTTTGTCATAATCATGTATATAGATGGTGTTAAACTTAGAAAACTAGCATAGAAAATAATTATTGCTCACTATTTCACATCATGTATGAAAAATAATTACAACTCCCACTTAAAGACTTCAATGCAGTACAGTATTGCTTTTGGAAAACTATAATAAGCATACAACAAGGGACGATTCACAAACTAAAACAATAGATGAGAACTCATTTGTGGTCTTGCCGGGAGATGACAGTTTCAAAAGCACCAGCCAGTGCTCTCACTTTGTTCTTCCTTTGCTCCCTAAGTTTGCTTGCAGTCTCTTCAATTACATTATTTGAAACCACAGATTCATTATTCTTACCTTGCACCACGTGATGTAGAGATTTTGATGATGCTACATTCGTATTTTTCACTGGTTCTGCTTCTGTACTTTCTTCTACACCGACTTCAACTTGCTTGGGACTGAGACTTTCAGATTCTTCTACCATGGGAGTTTCTTTCTCTTGGTTTGTTTCTTCGTCCTCCTCTTTCAATTCTTGATTCTCCTCTGTTGCATTTATAATGGTTTCTTCTTTTTCCTTCTCTGATGAATCAGGTTCGCTAGGCTCATTGTTGATTTCTTCTGTTTCTTCAATTTTGATTTCTGGATTTTCCACTAGTGTGGCTGATTCATCTGGAGCGTTGATGTCCTCCAATTCAGCACTGTTTACATTTTCATTACTAAGCTCTTCAATATGATCCTCTGTGGCTGAATCATTTTCATTTTCATTCTCATTCTCATGCTCCCCTGCATCAGAATCAGCAATCATTCCGTTGTCACTTATGGTCGTTTCCTTTTCAGTTTCGTGAGTTGTTAGTTCTTGATGATCCTCTGGCTCTGACTGTTCACCCTCATGAGAAATGACATTCTGAGCTATATCTGGAGAATTTTCTGTTACTGATGCTTTTGTAGTTGAACCACTAGCACTATCATGCTTCCTGGTTGTGGTCGTCTTCTTTTTGGTCACTGGCCTAGAATTCAGGCCAGCACCGCGTTGTTTGCCAATGGCATCCTTACTAGTAGTTTTTGATAATCTATCCAAAAGGGGTTTCTGAGAAGTGGAAGTCTTGGTTGATAAAGAAGACGATGAGCGAGGAATTCTCTCCTTAGGACTAGGGGAAATTCTGGTTTTTGGTGAGGAAGAATGTTGGGGAGGCTTATTATCGAATGATCTTCTTCGAGCTAGATTAGAAGTTTTGGTACTGTGAGTGTTGTGCAGGTCACTTGAAGATGCAGACTTCTTAGCTTGAGTGATTGTTGGTTTGAGGTAGCTAGGAACATTCTTGTTTAAAGAACTAGTTGTTGATGTTGGATCAACTTGTTTTCTAACAGGTGATGTTGTTTTTGATGTGTTTGTTATACTTCTTTGGTGATGTATTGGTGATGTTCCTCTCTTCTCCTTCCCTGCAGGAGCTGTCTCTCTTGCTCTTGTTGCCATTCTTTTTGCCTTTGTCTAGAATAGATTTTATATCCGCAAAACAAAAGAGATGTAATGTTTATTCAATAATAATGTTGGGAGTCGCCACCCCCAAATGGGCCCTGCAGTGCGAGATCCAGATTTAGTGAGTTCCAATGTGGACACCAGGTGGGAAATTAAGAAAGAAATTTTTATTCAAAAACGATATATAAAATATTTGGTCGATCAAGTGACCTAGAAGATAATATGTTGAATGCATGCACGGCTGCTTAAACTTGTTGAGGATTTTCCCTTAGACATATGAACTCTTGGGCGGACCTATCTTATTAGGGTGCATGTGCATTTAACCTTAGAAAAACTATCATGTCTACTGGATTGGTGTAGGAGCCTTCAAACATGTCTACTGGATTGGGGCATCTGGCCGTCATGCCCCTTAGGCACTTTTGGACGCACTCAAATCTTGAGTCTCCTTCTGTCTGAACTAAGGTTTGTATCTATCAAACACTTCAATTGTATCTAATAGACAATCTTACACAAGTCTTAGAATTAGCTTAGGTAAATGCTTCTTTTTCATTTATTTATTTTGTCCCCAATTCATGTAAAATGGTTATTTTTACGAACCTTCTTTAATTATTAACCAAGGCTTTAAAAAAAGAAAGAGGGCATGCAAGATTCAACTACTATGAAAATATATATATTTACCTGTGCACATCCACTACTAATTTATAAGTGGGAATAAGCACACACGTCTTGATTGACATGTTTGCTTCCTGAAAATATCCACCAAGTTTGAGGATAATTTAGTCATTTTAAGTTTATTGTGGCTGCTTACAAATTAAGATTTTCAAAATATCACATGTGTTACATATATTATTTAAAAAGTACATTTAAAATATTATAAAAATAAATGATAGTAAAATTATAAAATTAAAATATATAAAATAATATATATTGGGCCTGAACTTGTCCATGCTTTTGTATCTAGTTACAAATATAAGTATTAATTGCAACAAGCAGAAAATACACTTTAATAATTGATGACAAAAAGATCTCTTTTACCTTCTCAGCCACATCTTCAAAATGGAAAAGTGCATCTTTTTCTTTCTTTCTTTCTTTCATGCACTTTAAATCTGAGAAAAAAGACTTGTCATAATTCTAACCTTCTCAATTCATTTTTCCTATCCTATACGAATAACACTAAAACATATTCAATGTAATAGTACTAGTGGTCCTATTTTTATAAGATAAAGAAACCATTTTTAATAGACTACATTTCTAATAGATCATTGGTTAAATCAATTCCCCTTTATTTATCTATTGTCTACTGATCCGCCATCCCATATAAACCTATCTACCCCATCCAAAAAAGAAGAAATAGACATTTAAAAAAATAGTAACCAACAATATTTTTGAATGCTTTAAGAAAAGTTGTATGAATTAAACAATGTAAAAGATGCTTCAATTGGTTATCCATTTAGAAAGAAATATCATAAAATTCATGAAATTAAACAAGGAGAAAAACACACCTTTTTGGATGAAATGAGATTATGAAAAGCCTTTATCATAGTTGTTTTTTTTTTTCTTTTTAATTGTTAGGGAAAAACAAACTCAGGTAAATGGGAGTAAACGAGCTTAAAACAA
This sequence comes from Solanum commersonii, assembly GCA_029007595.1. Classification (NCBI taxonomy): domain Eukaryota; kingdom Viridiplantae; phylum Streptophyta; class Magnoliopsida; order Solanales; family Solanaceae; genus Solanum; species Solanum commersonii. The sequence continues at coordinate 2,942,051 of JAJTWQ010000011.1, forward strand.
GGAAGAAAATGAAAGAAAGGAAGGAGAAAAAGAGTTGATTACAACGGGAAAAAATATTTACGCATTTTTTGAAGTTTGGTTGTTATATTTCGTGCGTAAATTATGGACAACCTAAAATTGTCTAAAACAATCCATAAACTATTTACCTAAATCGTCAAGCACAATTGCTAATTTTTACCCTCTAAAGATGCAATAAGTGTTATAAAATATTATGGTGTGGATATGCACTACATCAAGAAATTACTCTCACAGATTATCTACATTACTTCCCTCCATTATGAAGATAATCTCCAACTTTATACCATTATTTTTGTAACCTTACACCTCCATAATCTCCTCCATTATATTGTTGATTAATGTCAGGTTTATAACTAACCTTTTGTATGTCTCTATATTACATTTTAAATAGAGGCATAATAAGAGTTCATATTGTACACACTTGAATACTTGGAAGAATAGAAAAAGCTCTCATGCATCTCGTCTCACTATTTCTATTTCTTTCATCTTCTATATTTCTTGTCTTTTTTTTTTTTTGCTTTAGTTTTATCATAGTAAAATAATTAGAATTTTATTACCTTCTTTTTTAAGTTTTTGAGCATACAGTTTAACCTTTTGATCATTTATATATACTTCTGTTATTCATAATATATGTTATTACAATATATTTTTTGAGTTTTTGGTCAAAAACATCCTTAAACTATACCCAAACTTAAACTACATTCTTAAAATATCTTTTTTTGGCAAAAAAATCCTCTAAGTATTTAAAAGTTAATAATTTTCATCCTTCTATTAGAAAAACATGAGCAGTACACGTGACTATCAACAAAAAAAAATTCTGCATAATTTCATTACCCGCTATAAGAAGTTCCTGAAAAAAATATTAAAAATCTTACGCACCATTGCTTACTGAAATAAAAAATGTTTGGAAGGTACGAGGAGACATGATTTGCTCTTTTTTTCATTTAGTAACGGAAATAAGCTGGAGCTTAATTATCTTTACATTTTTTCAAAGTCAAACTGTATTTAGATCAAGAAATTTTTGGGCCAATCTGATATTGAAGTGATCAAAATATTGATTATGTCTCGCATTTGAGTTTCATTCTACATTATTAGAAGCGGAAGTTTCCAACAAACGCCGCTTCTAGCATATTCAATTGAGAAGAAACATATTTCAACTAATAATATTTTTAATACCAAATTACATGAAAATAAATGAAAAAGAACTGTCAAATTAAAAGATTTTGCATAATGTTAAACTCAATTACTGAAAAAGTTCATGATAGTATTTTTGGTGTATCTAAGAATAATAATTATGAAGGGATGACTTGATTTTTGTGGGTTCTGTTACTTTTCTGATAAATTTAAGTAGAAGGATGAAAATTGTTCACCTTCAAATACTTGAAGGATGTTTTCTGCTAAAAATGATACTTTAAAGATGTAATTAAAGTTTGAGTATGATTTAAGGATGATTTTAACCAAAAACTCATATATTTTCAGTTAGGAAATGTATTATCATTATTGAACATGTTTTAAAATAGAGTTGCACATACTCCCTATGCCCCTAATTACTTGTCCACCTTGTATTGACACACCTATTTAGAAAACAATAATTGACATAGTAAGTTTATCATTTTATCTCTATTAATTATGAAGTTGATAAATTGAAAACTTAGGATTTTCAAGAAGTTCTACATTTTTCAAAGTAATTAATTAAAGGTATAATATATAAAAAAAATTATCCTTTCTTGATTTATCAAAATGAACAAGTCAATAGAGACAACTAAAAAATAAAAAGTAGACAAGTAACTAGTAACATTCATTGAATCCATTTAGTCAGACCACTCATGTGCATGTATTTATTGTGTATTTGGTTGACAACATAAATAATATTACTACTCCCTTTGTCCAATAGTATTTGTTTACTAGTGAATTTATATACTTTTTTAAGAAAGTATAAATAGAGGTATAATTATTATATCACCTTTTAAATATAATAAATACAATGTCTTAAAAAATATAATAGAAAAATGACTATAATTAGTGATAAGAATAAATTAGGAATTAAGTGTAAAATTACACATTAATTTCATAAAATAGATAAATATTATTAGAAATCACAAAATAATATAGTACACAATTATTATTGAACGAAGGAAATAGTAATTACTGCATAACTAATACAACCTTTGATTAGCGACATTATTTAATATTTGCATTAACTTAATGTATGTACTAGTTTATACCCTCCGCTCTCTTTTAATTGTTATGTTTTGTTTTTTAAAAGTCAATTTAAATAATTTTTAAAATTAAATTAGATTACTATATTGATTCTATATTTTACACAAAAAAATTTAGATATTCGAAAACTAAATAAAAGTACAACAAATTGTTTATCATAAAATAATTTTAAATTTTTGATGTTTCGAGTTTACATTAGAGATCCAACTAAATTGGGATAAAGTGAATAGGTGAATTTTCTCCGTATCCCAAACTTAAATCTGAAATTTTTGATAAAAAAATGGAGCAGTCTAACCACTGCACCGAGCTTTAGTTTAACTTGTAGCGGAACATGACGTATCGCCGGTAAAGTTGAAGGAACAGCCGTCGATCTTTGACTTTCCTCAACCAATTGGCTGATCCAACGGCTGACACTATTTTCCTATTTTAGTCCTCCTTTCAATCTGCGTCGGATCCTTCCTATATAGTTCATACTTTACGCGTATCTCTCTCTCTATAAAAGTTCTTTTTCTTTTGCACCATTTTATTTGAACAATACTTTTTTTTCCTTTTTGGGTAGAGAAGAAGAAGAAGAACAAGGTAGTTGAACAATCAACAATATTTCAATTTTGATTATAATTAATTGTTTTGACTCATCATTGATCATTATCAATTCAATTTTGTCAACTGTGTAATACAGTTTTTTTTTGCCCAAAATTCAAATAACAGTTTCCTTCTATTTGGGTCAACTGATTGATTATTAAGTCACTTTTCTTGTTAGAATTCAAAAGTAAGAAAGTTAACTTGTTTTTTTTGTTGATAATTTTGTAAGTTTTTGGTTGAACTTTTCTTGTTATTTCTTGATATGGAGTAGTGATACAAATATTTGATAGTCAATAATCTTAGTCAACTGTAAGTTGATATGGGTTTGGAGGTTTTTGATTGTATATAAGTTTTGATTTTCCTGATAGGGGTTTTCATCCTTGTTGATTGTTTTGATGTCCTTTTGAGTTTTCTGATTAACTCTCATGGTATTTCTTTTTTCATTTTCTTGAGTTTTTGAAGTTTTGATTGTTTCGTGTTGTGACTTGGTGGATAGATACACGGTATCTGTGTTGGTGGGAGGTAGCAGGCATTGGTTATCAAAAAGAATTTGTTTCTGTTATGATCAGCTTTTTGGGGGATTCTATGTTTTTGTTCATCAGCTGGGGTAGCTGTGCTCAACAGTAACTGCCTTATTTATGCTTATCTTCTAAAAATCTACGACATTCTGAAGGATTGAATAATCAGTAGTTTAATTCTTGTAACGAGAAGTCAATGAACTTCTGTAGATATCTCTTGTGTCAGTTTTAATGGCTTATATGAGGTTCAAGTAGTTTTAGCTGTCAATGAATTGTTGGAAACCTACAAGTTAATTATTCTTGAAATTTCTACATGTAAAATGAATGTGAGTTCTCCAAGGTGCAGAACTTTTGAACTACATTGTTCTTGAAGCCTTGGAGATTGTCGTACTATGTTTTGGAAAACAGCTTTTAAGTTCTGACTTGACCTGCTAAAGGGTATTAGTCATTTTCTATCGTTTAATTTCGTAAACATATGGCGTTGTTGATGCTAATTATTGTATGTGGTTTGACAGGATTTGGTGGTTAGTGTAATCAATGGATGTATATTCTGGCAAAAGAGCTAAAAATGGGCTTGTCGCGCCCAGAAGAGGTTTAAGGGATACTGCTGATAGCAGAGATGAAGATGTTCAGCTGTGCTCGCGGCTTGAATGCAGTGGCCGGCTCAACCAATTGAAGAGCAGCTGTGTTGGAACTAAAGAGAAATCCAGATCATTTAAACCTACTTTTAATGCTTCGAATGGGAAGGATGTGGTTGGGAGTTCATCTAGGACATCTTCAGTGCTGAGTGTAAGAAACGCACGCGAGGAATCTCACATAAAATCTTTCTCTCAAGTTGGAAATGATCAGTCAGAAATTAGCTCTTTGAATGGTGTGCCAGAAGTTACAGAACAAATTCAGTCTTCGCCAGAGTATCAACTCAATATTAGTTCAGCAGCGAGAGACACTAGATCAAGCAAAGCTAGATCGACAGAAGCAGGACACTCTAGTGGAACATCCAGTAGTAAACCTCGTAAAATAGTTTGTCACAAGTCTGGTTCTTACAATCAACATACTCCAATGCATGCCTCTGTTTCTTCACAATCTAAAGCCATTGATTCTGAAAAGCGGCCCTGTAGCAGTGGGGCTGGATATGGGTTGAGAAATTTAAAATGTAAGTCCATATCAGATGTCCTCCCAAATAATTGTTCAACGTCGGAATCAAGATTTAGTAGAAGGGACATGGTAAAAAGGAGAAATACCGAAGGTGAAAGCAGTTCATCTGCTAAAGGGAAGAAAAATACCAAGGCTTTACAGAGAGAAAAGCATGTCACTCGTCAAACTCGTGGAATCTCCATCTCTGAGTCAAGAAGTGGCAGAAATTTGGATTATAGTGTGAATAATCATGCTTTGTCAGTTCAGACTCGCACGTCAATGAATGTGAATTCTAGGTTTAGGGGTCCAGTACAAGATTCATTGCAAACTGAGTCCTCTGGCTTAGTCCAAAGTTTAGATCGGCCTGAAACGCCAGATCTCAATCTGGAGTCATCAAGCCAATTGTTCACAGATGTCTCTTCATCAAGTGATTTTAGTTCTTATAGTTTTCCTGGAAATGATATTGATGATTTACCCAGTGTAGTGCCTTTCACTTCTGCCGAACTAGGTATTAACCGATTAATGAACCACCAAGCCTTACAGCGATATAGCATGGATGGAGTTGCTCAGGTATTTACCAGACGAATCTAAATTATTCTGTTTCCCAAAATTTACATGATTTTTGTTTAAGATATTTGATTTGCTTACTGCTTCACTTTACAGGTATTATTGGCACTTGAGAGAATGGAAGCAGATGAAGAGTTAACATATGAGGTATATTTTAGTACTTCAGACCGCCTGACAATGTCCTATCTGGATTTATCAATGGAACTATTGTTTTCTGTCTACAGCAGCTGCTTGCATTGGAGACGAACTTGCTGTTTAGCGGCCTTAACTTCTATGACCAGCATAGGGACATGAGACTGGATATAGATGGCATGTCCTATGAGGTCTGTTTTGCAGTTCTGATACTTTATGAGTACTGAGTATTTAAAAAAGTATTCATTCTTATATCAACAATCTAAGAAAGTCATTTTCTAGCTGAAATCTTCTCAAGTTAGAGTACTATTCCTTGGGGGGTAAAAGAATAGCTTTTCTCCCGGTATAGTATGATTCTATAGCTTCCAGGTCATGATTTATTGCTTGTGAACAGGAATTACTAGCTCTTGAAGAGAGGATGGGTACTGTCAGCACAGCTCTGCCGGAGGAGGCAGTATCAAAGTGTCTCCAAAGAAGCATTTATCAAGGCATGCACTCGGAACTAGGGGCATTTGGAGGTGATGGGGATGAAGCTGAGATCAAATGCAGTATTTGTCAGGTACATTTACCTATTTTTATATTTACTGAAGTGGACGATTCTTTATGTTACATCTCGTCTCTGAAAACATGTAGGAGCCAGAAAACGTGTGCTTAGACCTAATAAGAGTCGGATCTTGCCATCCTTGACGTTGTTTCTTAAGCTTTTAGGATGTTCTATCTAGATGACAGCGTACTTTCAGACACTAAGCACATAATGTTTTGCAGGAGGATTATGTGATTGGAGATGAAATCGGAAAGTTGGAATGCAAGCATGGTTATCACATGGAATGTGTACAACAATGGTTAAAGCACAAGAATTGGTGCCCAATCTGCAAGACATCAGCAGCAGCTTCATCAAAGCTAACAACAGCACCATCTTAGTTTAGATCAATTCAAACACCAAATCCGACGAAAAAATAAAATAAAAATAAATTTAGACACCAAAATTCCAGATGTGGGGAAGCTGAATTGTTTCCTTACTGTACAAGTTCATCCAGATGGTTGGTCAAGCCTTTTATTTTTCTCCTTTTTCCTTGATTCTTGTACATTTTGTGTTTCACTTGTAAATATTTGACATTTTAAGCTGTAAGCTCAGGTTTTTATTAAGAATGAATTACAAGGATATAAGTAAGCTACTAACTAAAGCCATGACATGCTATGGAACCTCCACCGTGCTGAGGGAGGGCGCTTCTTTGTACCTCACTGAAGTAATCCAATATGTGGTTCGAAGGTTACTTTATTTCGGTTGTAAGGTTTCTTGTTCCGGTTGTAAAGCTCGTAGATGCAGAATGAAAGAGGATGAGCTGGCCCTTTTGCTCAACTAACCTCCAAAGGACTCAAAAAGTAATACTACAAAACTGATGTATTGGTTAAATGTGTAAATAACTTTCCAATGGGTACATCCCACGTCCACAGCCTCTCGTACAACTTCCCGAGCACGAAAACACCTCATAATCTTTTAAATGAAAACACACTTTGGTGTATAAAACATTCCTCGTTGGTACGATTTGGAGAAAGTTTACATTTTGAGATGTGACGTAGACAATTTATCACAATATAAGCTTTTTCTATACCCAGAATATGATATATTCTAATACAAATATTAGTAATTGTTTTCATGACTTGAACATGCTTACGAATTGAGCCACTTTAATGGAATGTGTGTGGCTGCGTGCCTTTGAAGTCCTAAAAGCAAAGATTTTGCAGATATATCTAGAAAAAATGGTTTATTATTAATAAACGATTTAGTCTTAACTAACGACCTTATTTAAAAGGCCACTTATTGATAAATGCTTTTATTAAAATCATTAAATTGTTTAGTGATTAAAATGATTTTTTTTTTTTAGCAATTAACTGACTATTTTATTAATCACTAAGTGATATGTACAAATCCCCTGGTTGCTCTTCATGCCATCCTTATAGCAGCCTAATAAATCTATAAAACAGAGATCCTATAATGAACATATAGCTTCAAACAGCTTCCCATTGCCCCTCACTCTTATACACGTGTTTGTCTTGATAGTATGAAGCAAGGTCTCTTTTGCTTTGGCAACTCGCTGAAATATTCAGACATTTCTCTCACACCAAATCTCATACACTATTGCTGCAAAACAAGCTTTTAAAAAGGATCTTTCGTGCTGCTCTAGTGATTAAAATGATTTTATTTATGAAGTAGTTTCAACTACGTACCAATATTTTAAAAAGATTCAACTTAAAATTTCATTGCTTAATTAATTAATGAAATGACGATTTACTTAGCATTCTTTCTCCCCTTTCTCACTTTTCATGTGTAAAAAAAAAAAAAAAAGAGGAAAAAATGAGAATTTTACAATTTAGGTAAATAATTTCCAAATAATTACATGTGAAAGAAATTTACACCAAATATCAAAGATTAAAGAAAATAATTCAAAGTTTTATATTCCTAAGTGAATAATACAGTAATTGTGATAAATTAGAGGCAGGGTTGGTGACAACTAAACAGAAGAGGGGCCCAACAAAAAGCATACGACATTTGACTGGACAAATTTTGTACTGAAATCTGTCTTCTTCTTTGAATTCGCCATCTTATTGATCTTCAGATAAGATTATTGAACTCTCCTTCTTCTCCCTCCCTTCCTCCACAGGTAAAATTTTGCTCCTCTTTTTCTTGGTGTTCTGTAAAATTACTTGAGAAAAATCACATCTTTGTCTCAATTTTGCTTTTCAATACCTCAAATTGTCAATTCTGGTAATATAGGCTCTTTGGTTTTACTCTAGTTTATTCATACATTTTGAATTCACTTTTGTTTTGCCAATTGATTGAGAAATCATATCTTAAGCTCAATTATGGTTTGGAGTGCTCAAAATCAATTCTTGTAATGCAGTTTTTTTTCTCTTTGGGGTGGGAGACTGGGTGGGGGGTAGGCGGGTTGTTTCTGTTATTGGGTTTGCTTCAGTTGGATAGATGAATTTGAAAGGTCCTGTCTTTTTTGGGTTTTCTCCAAATAGCTCAAGAAATCACATATTCATCTCCATTGTGCTTACAAATGCTAAAATTTCTAGTCTTGTAATGAATTTTTTTCTAGGTTCTTGTTGTTTTGGTTTTATTAACAGAATCATTAGGAAATTTCCGGGTTTAGGCCAATTTTTTTTTTTTTGAGAAAGTGACATCTTATACTCAATTATGTTTTGGAATGCTCAAATTCCAATTTTGTGATGTATTGTTTTTCATTTTTTTTTTTTTTTGTTATTGTGTGTGGATTTGCTGCAATAAAATGATGCATTTGAAAGTTCTAAGAAATCGCATTTGTTGCTAAATTATGCTTTGTAAAGCTCAAAATTCCATCTGTATAATATGATCTTTTCGGGTCTTCGTGTTATGGGATTTCAAATTGTAATCTATGCACTTTCCCTCATATTGTAGTGCTGCTTATCTGAGCTGTCATGGCTTCTGCAATGTTGAACGCACCTTGTAATATTGGAGCTGTAAAGTTTGAGGTGAAACTGAAGCCATCGCCAAATTTGTTTTGTGCACGGCCTTCTATTAAGTTGAATCGAAGGAGGGTGTTGACCATTAGAGCTAGCAAGGAAGGGCATGATAATGGGTCTAGCTCAGGGCCCTTGAGAAAGATGGGCTTGACTGATGAGGAGTGTGAGGCTGCTGTAGTTGCCGGAAATGTACCTGAAGCTCCTCCAGTTCCACCAAAGCCGGCTGCACCTGCCGGTACCCCTATTGTGTCTTCACTGGTTAGTTTTGAGACATATCATTATTTGTAATTATGTCAATTTGCCATTTTAGAGATGGTGAGGAAGTGTTCTAAGTGGACCACCTTTTTCATTAGTTTTGGAGGAGTGTTTTGATTGCTTTTTGGCTTTGGTTATGGTGGCATATTTTCTAATCTGCTAAATGTTATTTTCGAATCTCCGTATCAAATTGTTACAGGAATTAGATTTTTCATGAGTCCAGAGTGTTTGATTTGTTTTTAATTGAACTAGCCAGATGTAAGTTGGTTACTATGGTGTACTTACATGTAATATACATTATTTCTGAATGACAAGTAACTTACCAACTGCTAAAATAGCAGAAGCAGTGGAGAACAAATTGCTCTGACAACTTAGTCACAATTGAGTCTACATCTCAATAAATGATAACTGACTTAGGATATAAAAAATGGATTCATCTACTGAATGGAGGCAAAAATTTCATAAAATGCTAGTACTGTATTGGAAGACTGCTTAACTATTGTTGATGGGTGTTATTACATTTTGAATCAAGATTCTTTAAAACATTTTTCAAGAGTTCTAGTTACAGAAAGGCGAAAGCCTTGTAAAGGAAAGTGGCCATACTTTGAGAAAATTACTCCGGACTATAAAATCTTGAAGTTGACAGAAAAGGTCTAACAATAACTTCTTTGAACATCTTTGAGTATTCTTATCTGGAAGGAGGATGCAGAATGCTGAATTTGATACTTGCAAATTACATGATATTTACCTATAGTGTATTTCTTGTATTTTTAGAAACATGGAGGGTCTTTATTCCATTTACACAAGATGATCAGCGATCTTTGTGAGACATCCCTATGAATACGTGACTCTGAAGATGGTGTAATTAATGTTTTATCCTTCAACTTCTAGAAAAAAATATCCTTCAACTTCTACTCTTCTTGTAGGCTGTCAGTGGGTACTACATTTATTACTTTGTAAGTAATAGTGTTAACTTGTTTAGTTTGTATATATGATAGCATTTTGGTTGAATTGTTGAACTGTATAAAGAATTTTTGGTGATAATGCTTTAATATAGACTCAATACTGCATCAGAAGTTGATAGATTGATTTGCTATGTGCCTAGCTAATGACTGGATGTTGCTTGTATAGCCAATTAATAGGAGACCACGCCGTAATCGTAGGTCGTCAGCAGCAAGAGCTGCATTCCAGGAAACAAATATAAGCCCTGCGAATCTTGTATATCCACTATTTATTCATGAAGGTGAGTACTTGTCTGAGTTACTTCGTCACTGCTTCTAACCTGTATCAATCTGTTCTTACAAATTGCACACTTGCAGGTGAAGAGGACACACCTATTGGAGCAATGCCTGGATGTTATAGGCTTGGATGGAGGCATGGTCTTGTTGAAGAGGTCGGTGAGCTATCCCTGGGATTCTTCGTCCTCTATAATGACTTTGCATTCTTAGATCAAGGTTTCAGCATTTTGATTCCTTAATTCAATTCTTCTTTGTCTAATTGATCTTGACATATAATCTTGCTCCCCTTTCTTCCAAATTTTAGCTGGTGAAAAATGAAGTACCTGATGCATTAGATCACGTAAATAGAGCAAATGTGCTCTATCAAGTATCTAATGTTTACCGTTTACAATAGGTGGGAGATGGTTTTGTCTAAGGAAGCCTAACCACCATAACTCTACTTTGGGCCACAAGTAGCTCTCTCCTTGATTAATTTTGATATGATTGACCTTGTAGCCCTGCTTTGTATTGGTTCATAGTGTATCTAATTGATGATGATGTGTTGCATTGGTCTTGTTGCTATGGTTTTGCTAAATCTTGATGGTGAGTTGCTTTCTATTGTCCATTTGTTTTCCATTATCTATGTTATTATGACAAAGACCAGTATCATTGCAAATTTGCGATATTGCTGGTATTAATGATAAAAACCACTATCATTACATTATTGCTGGTATCGATGATAAAAGTTTTACCATAGCATTAGGGGTCAAGTGTCTATTTTGCTCGGTGAGCAGTCAATGAAGTCATTCTGGATAAACAAAATACTATCCTCGTAATTTGTTGTAGGTTTTTATTTTTCAATTTTCAAAGTTTTATTTATTGGAGAAGGGTAGAAGGGCGGGCCCATTATTCACTTTGTTTTAAACCATGTGCCAAGGGCTGGGGGGGATTTCTCTGTTACAAAAAAAGATTTCTCTTTTTGGGTTGGGCAGATACATCACCTGATCTTAGGCTAAGGACTATGATCATTTATGGGTATCACTCACTCTTGTCAGGATTATCAGCGACATGCTTGTCTAGATTCTGACTTTGCTCTTGTCTGGCAAAAATAATTAAAATAACACTGTCAAGAACTCTGATGTCAGATTCCTCTGAGTCACTCGCTGTGTGTAATAATAGAGGCGTGCATGCTGGACATGTTATTCAGTATTTTAAATATATGCAAGACTTCAATTATTTTTTTTTATGACAAGGGAAACCCGTAGCCGCTACCATTTGGGTGCGCACAGGGTAATTTGCAAGACTTCAATTACAGCTACCAGAACAAAGTATAAATTTAGAATTCAGGTCTGAATATTCATTGTCACTTTGCGAGGTTGGGTAGGATAAAAGACATCATTTTTTTTTAAAAGAACGAAAGACATGCAAATATTTCCTTTTTTTTTAACCAAAACAGTATTTAATTATAATCTTCCAGTGAATAAATCAGTCTTCTGCTTCCATCTCAAAAAAGACTGATTTATTCACTGGAAGATGATAGTTAAATACTGGTTTGGTAAAAAGGAAATCTTTGCAGGTCCTAGGTGCAGGTTTAAGCGTAGATATCAGGAAAAAGGAAAGAGCAATAAACAGAGGAAAAAAAAAGAAACGCATACAACAACTATTACAATTTACTACTACACCTCAATCCCAAGCAAATTGGGGGATCAGACAAGCTACCATGTGTATACTCATGTATATACTTATTTGCTCATAGGTTAAGAATGTATATGATGACTCTTTTAATGGAGGGAATCACCTTGGAGGCTAAGAAGTACTTTTGGCAATAATTGGTACTTTTACAATTCTTATTGTCCAAATTATTGACAGACCTTACGATATTCAAGGAAACCTACATTGCTTGAACAGAAATCAAACAAAGTACTTGTAAGCCAAAATTAGTTACTGTAAATCTGTTGTAACAAAATTGGAGTCTCCTAAATAATAATTGAGGTACTAAAAAGGGTGAAAAAAGGGCAGGGTAAAATCCAGTGGATGATAAATGGGTAGGCTATAGATAGATCTGTAGGCTGCACTCAATTGCTCATCTGCTGTTGCTGCCTCTGATTGAGAAGTAAATACCAAATGGAACTGGAACATTTCTAGAATTTTACCAGCTTCCAGAATATGATCATTCTTGACACTTACTGTCATATGCTTTTAGAGGGCTCATATAAATCTTGTCAATGATTTGGTTCCAATCTTGCAGTCCGTGACACATGATTTTCAGTACTTAAGAAATATGGCTTGGTTAAAGATATATCTAGATCATATTTAGAGATCAACTGGGATCACAGCACCTTTGTAATACTTCGGTGCATTCTTTTGAGCAAGTGGATTTACTTTTTCTTATGCAGGTCGCAAAGGCAAGGGATGTTGGAGTCAACAGCATTGTGCTCTTCCCAAAAGTTCCAGATGCTTTAAAGGTCCTCTTCTAGACTTCTACCAGCATAAATTTCCATGTACCATCTGACTTCAGATTATATAACTTGTTTCCTGCAACTTCAGACCTCTACAGGAGATGAAGCTTACAATGACAATGGATTAGTGCCCCGAACAATACGTTTGCTGAAAGACAAATACCCTGATCTTGTATGTAGATACATGTCATCTGGTTTCTTTTATTTGCTTAAACAAATTTCTGTGGGAAAACCCTGGCGCTTCCTCTGATGTTTGATGCGTTTTCAATAGGTTATCTACACTGATGTTGCTTTGGATCCATATTCATCTGATGGGCATGATGGCATTGTCAGAGAAGATGGTAAGACATAATTTTGTGTTCGTACCAGCTTAATGGGAAAACCTTTTATTGCTGAATTACATAAAAATTAAGAAAAAACAGTTCTAATAGATATAATACACATGAACCCATGGAATCCATTCTGTAAATTCTCATATAGCACATCCTATTATTGTAGCTTATGTTTATTATCTCTGTTAACTTTGAATTGGTGCTGATGCAATGAGGTAAGTTCTCTTTCTTGGTTGTGGTGATGGCAGTTAGTGTACTTCGGTCTTTAGCTTCTTGAGTTATTGTATGAAGGAGGAAGTTGTCTTTTGTACTGGAATATTTGGATAATGATCTTATCTTTCATCACTTTGGGTCACTATAAAGCATAGACCACCAGTAGCAAAATTCCTCTTCAACAAAAAATCATACCTTCTTGTTGAAATCATTTACTTCATATAACTTTTCAGTTCATCAAACATGAAAACTTTATACATCTTACTTTTGTGACTCCTATTTGTAAGGCAATAATTGATAGCTTTTGAAACTATACTGATTCTTGATGACACTTCATCTCTATCATGGATGGTTCCCTCGATTGCAATCTGAAATATAAATGCAAGTTATATTTATCAAAAATGAATTAAAGCTGCATTTATCATTGCTAATAATTTTACAGAAAATATTTGCTGTGAAGATGAGGAGAAAATGCCTTGTATTGGGCTTTTTAAGAGGTTATGATAGATAAACCTTTATTCTTGTTTTCTCTTTCTATATATATATATATATTTAAAATAAAGATATGGATAACAATGGCCATTATTTGGAAAAGTTGGGAATGCTTTTAATTCCTGTTGCAGAATAGAAATCTTTGTTTAGCCGCTGTAGGATTCCGAACGCACCTTATATATATATTTTTTTGGTAATACCACTATCAATTAGGAGTATCTGCAGTTGTGTTTGATTTAGTTTTAACCTAAAAGGAGACCAACCAACTATGTTGGTTTGATAAATATACAAACCAAACTAAATCAAATGTTTTTTTTTTCAGTTTTGTTTTTGTTTTCTTCGATTTTTTAGTCACGTGAAACACAAATTCAATTCACAGCAAAAGGTAAAATCTCTCAAATGTCAATACATGTTTAGAAATAATCAAGCGGATAGATTAACTTATCATCTATTGAAACATCCACATATGAGAAGTTCACCGTGAGACATGATAATTATCCACTTCCAAAACTAATAAAACAAATTTACATCCATCTATGCTGCCAAAATTAACTAACCTTAATGATTTAAAAATAATATACAAATCACGCCTAAATAACTTCAGTATATGTGAATAGAAAATTCAAGCAAGCATCACGAACATGTTAAGACAAATTTACAATTTTTTGTTGTTAACACTATATAAAGTTCTAAAAGAATATCTAAAAATAGATATTTATGTGTATAGAATTATACAAAATCCAATTGATACAAGTCAAAGAACAAGTTTTTTCAGTCAGTTTGGTTTGGTTTTTTAGTAACACCAAACTCTCTTTCAAAGTTCCAATACTGCAGTTTGTATGTGTTTGAGAAAGGCTTCCAACAGTTAATAGCTTTAGCATGGCCTTAGTTATGAATGTTTGTCAAAGTTTTGTTGGTGACATTTGTACTTGTTTCCTCTGTTGTTAATTGTGTATCATTTCTTTTGCATCAATGATATTTTCTTTTCCATAAAAGGATTAGAATTGGATGAATTTCCTTGTTAATAGAGGTTGAACGAAGACAAAAAGTTTAAAGACAAAGAAACACAAAAATATTTGCCTTTATGTGGTTTCTTAAAAATGAATGACCACAAATGGACAGAGTTAATGTTGACTTTTTGAATACTTAAGTTTGGTTTTGGTCTTCTGAAATGGCTGCAGGAGTTATCATGAATGACGAGACTGTGCATCAGCTGTGCAAGCAGGCAGTTGCTCAGGTTATCTTCTATAACATATGATAATGTTTCTTCACAACAGACAAGCTTCCATCTCTGTTTCTGCACTTGCTTGTATACATATTTTCATTTTCACCTTTGTTGAGCTGTATCATTTTTTGTTTTCTTCGAGAATAATTTCTATAGTGCTGGCTGAGTTATTGACTTAAGAAGTTGAGATATTTTTCTTACTTTTGCAAGTAGTGTGACCTTACCGAGAAAACTATTCCCCATGTCATTTTGCTGGATTCAGAGGCTGATGGACACATATCTAGTTGAAGAACAATTATTATTGATGGCCACTATCTCTTTCTTTTTATTGTTTTTATTCCTTTCTTTAACCTACTTCTGTTTCGTTTAAGACTGAACATGATTGTAGTCATTATGATTACTAAGTATAGAAGTTTGCAATCCCAAAAAGGTTAATTCATCCCAAGTGGGGATACAGCAATATTGATGGAGTAATGCTGGTCATGCAGGAAAACCAGCCCGAGTGGTGTAATAGGTTGAAGGCAATGACGCTGCAGATTTGGGTGGGTGGGTGGGGGTATTTTCAG
The DNA here is from genome assembly GCA_029007595.1 of Solanum commersonii. Classification (NCBI taxonomy): domain Eukaryota; kingdom Viridiplantae; phylum Streptophyta; class Magnoliopsida; order Solanales; family Solanaceae; genus Solanum; species Solanum commersonii. Next base: position 2,957,488 of record JAJTWQ010000011.1, read on the forward strand.
GGAGAAAATTAGGAAAAAACAAACCATTTAGTTTTATTTTAAGCAGCATCACATGTAGTACTGGATGTTACTCTGGAATTAATTTTCAAACAGTGTCATGTTAGTAACTTCACAGGGGAGTGTCTGTCTGAATACTACTCTCGAATCTTCAATAACTAGGCCATTAGCTTGCAAACTAAGTCATTTCATTGTCAGTCAAACCAGGTGGTAATGGACACTTCTAGGGTTCTCAATTACTGCTCTTATGTATACTTGTTTGTCTGCGTATCCACAAGAATCTGAACCACAACTTGCAAGTTCAATATAACAGCATAGAAGCCCAATAGGACCTCAAACAACTGAAAAGAAAAAACTAGCTGCGAAAAAATACTGCTTTTTAACTTTAAAAAAAAAAACAAAAAAACAGGAGTAACCAAATTACAACATTGAATAAAATATCCAAAAATATGATTAAGTTCAGTAATCTTTCCAACTTATGATGCTAGCTCTTGAACTTGGTTTGTCGTTGAGAATTATGAATATAATGCTTTTCTAAACTAAAACCAGGTATAAATCAGGTGTCTGTTCATTTTCCCTTTGCTCTTTTATGCTTGCATTCAATTTGTTGAATTTTTTTTATCAAAATGCAGTGTCTGATCTTGTTATTTCCTCTTCTTTTATCTTAGGCCAGAGCAGGAGCAGATGTTGTCAGTCCAAGTGACATGATGGATGGTCGTGTCGGAGCAATTCGAGCAGCTCTTGATGCTGAAGGGTTTCAGCATGTGTCGATCATGTCCTATACGGCAAAGTAACTTTCAAAACTCATAAGTTCTGTCAATGTAGATGTTATATATAAGTCCTGGAAATATTTAGTTGTTTGCATATAGATTCAGTATTCAATGAGGCAATTTTTCTATGTTTGTGCTTTACCCCTCTTGTATATTGAGAAGTATATCTTACATCTTAGATCAAGCCTAAATGGGTTAGCAGCATCATATGGTAACTTCTCATTTTATTTTTTAATGTATGCACTCAGAGGTAGCTTAAGATCTGGTTCTTTTCGTGTAAGAGAATTTGATGATCAGTCTGTCCAATGGTTCTGGACATTCGTGGTCTAACAACTTAGAACTCAGAGCTTTGTTTATTTTTACTTTTTTGCTTTTATGGATTCTTTGATATTGAAACTCAACTTCCATCTCTTTTTTTGACTTGCTAGCTTGAATTATATTGCTTCTCACTTTATTTTTTAATGTAAGCACTCAGAGGTAGCTTAAGATCTGGTTCTTTTAATGTAAGAGAATTTGATGATCAGTCTCTCCAATGGTTCCGGACATTATCTAACAACTTAGAACTCAGAGCTTTGTTTATTTTTATTTTTTTGCTTTTATGGATTCTTTGATATTGAAACTCAATTTCCATCTCTTTTGTTGACTTGTTAGCTTTAATTATATTTCAGGTATGCAAGCTCCTTTTATGGACCTTTCAGAGAGGCTTTAGATTCAAATCCACGTTTTGGAGACAAGAAAACGTACTGAACAGACTATTATTATTTTCCTTTTATCAAATATCATTCATTATGTAGACAAAATGAGTGTCTGTGAACTTGGTTTTCACATGCAGTTATCAGATGAACCCCGCAAATTACAGAGAAGCATTAGTTGAGCTGCAAGCAGATGAGTCTGAAGGAGCTGATATTTTTCTTGTTAGTATCGCATGTGTTGTTCTGCAGAAATTTGGAAATACACTATTCGTCTAAACCTGCTTCGTCTTCTTTTGCATATCAGGTTAAACCGGGTTTGCCTTATTTGGATATTATTAGGCTTCTTCGGGATAAATCTCCTTTGCCCATAGCTGCTTATCAGGTACTCAGATGTTCATTTAGTTTGTTTGTCATCATCTTTTTTATAAGTAATCAAAGATTTTATAAATGTTTGCACTAGCCAGTGCGAGAAAACATAGCTACTGATTGTGCAGATCCCCTCTTGTATCTAAAATTGCATCAACATCCTGTACAATAACCAGGTTGCACCAAAAAACTAGCAAAATAATACTGAATATCTTTGTTTAAGGCTATGTAACTTTCTCCTATGGCCTTCAAAAGTTCTTTCATTTCTTTCAAGCCAAAAGTCGACCAAATGGCTTGAGGGATGCAATGGAACTCTAGTTTGTTTTTAAGTTTGTGCTTAAGAAGAGTTACTTCATATTCAGCATTGTCATTTTGATGAGTTGCAATATGTACTTGCACAGTATTTTCTTTCTTGAACAATATAAGTGTCACGGATTTTGGAATCTGAAGCCTTTGTACAGTCTAGATTTGAGTTATTGCTCTGCAGAATTCAGAAGATTTCAGGGGCTCTATGCTCTCAGTATTTTTCGTCAACGCTGCATTTAGTATTTCTGACTCTTGCCTGTTTGTTTACAAGCATAAGGGACTCTGAGGGTAAAGAAAGCTTTTTTTCCTGATAAATGACCCTTGCTTCCAAATAGATCTTAATGCTTTGCCAAGTGAATGATTTTAATGAATGATGCATTAAGAGTTTAAGACTAGTTTTTGCAGAACTGTTGAATTGTTCAGTTCTATTAAATTTAACAGTTTGACAAAGTAGCACTCTGGTGTATTGAATATAATTGCTAGTGGACTAATTCACACACCATCAACCATCATAGAGAAGGTGTCTTTCAATCGTCATGCAAATTGGGAGTCTATTAAACAAAAAATGGAACTTGTGACATGACATATCTTCATTAGAAACTCATTTCCATATTCTTTATATGATACCCTATCATCATCTTCTTTTCCAGTTTCTGGTATCTGAAAATCAATTTCTGCCAATATCCTTGAACACTAGTTTTCGCCTTCATTTCTACGCTATCGTCTTCTACAGTTTCTCGGGTTTCTTTCTTCACAGGTTTCAGGTGAATACTCGATGATTAAAGCAGGAGGGGTTCTGAAAATGATTGATGAAGAAAGGGTTATGATGGAATCATTGATGTGCCTTCGACGAGCTGGTGCTGACATCATTTTGACCTATTTTGCTCTGCAAGCAGGTAGATGCATGTGTGGAGAGAAGAGGTAAAGGTAACCGGATCATAAAAGGAATTCATGTACGAAATTTTTTTTCAAGTGAACTTTGTAAATTAGTTGATGTGAGCTTTGATTTAAAAAAGTAGCAGAACAACTATGTTAGTCGAGGGTCAATGGAAACAACCTCTCTACCTCACAAAGGTAGGGCAAGGTCTGCGTACATCCTACCCTCCCCAAACCCCCACTTGTGGGACTACACTGGGTATGTTGTTGTAATTGACTACGTTACGTCTCTATTGTCTAATTTTCTTGGTTACTCATGAGGTAAATTTTTTTAGATTATTTGATGTGAGCTTGATTTAGTGGAGAATCTGTTCTCTTTGTAACCATTTTGTTCATTTCCTAGCTCAACATTTGAAGTTACTAATAAAAAATAAAAAAAGATCAGTTAATTGTTTCAACTTCCACACATGGTATGTTGTTGTTGTTGTTTTCCCCACATTGGCAGTGCTACCATATTTTGATTAGTTTCCTTAAAGTCAATTGTTTACTTTTCTAGGTTGTCATGATGCTCCACGCCTTTAACTTGATACTAGAAATGGACATAATTCAACAGCAAATCAGTAAATTCCATAGGCTTTTGTGTTTTGGTTCCTTTCTTCTTTTATTGTTGATAAAAGGTTGATATAAATTATAAATTGGGATGGACTTTACTTTGATATTATGAATCGCGCGGATGTAATTCAAACCCAAAAGTTGGTTCATGAGGTGAGAATTATTCAAGAACATACGAGAAGATCAAATAATCCACCGCTCACTGATGTGGGAATTCACCAGTTTTGTCATCACACTCTACAAATATCTAAAAATCATCCCTGCAAATTTTTCGAGAATATTGTGAGAAAATAATTTAATTTGAGACGTAGGATATATACTCTTGTTGAATATGCTTAATTTGTGTGTTATGTATGATTGTCACATGCAGGCACATTTAAAGATCACTTTTAGAGATTATGGATTGATATTTATTGTTCACTTGTGACAGCCAAAAACAAGGCCATGAGAATGAGATAATACAAACAAAAAAATGCAGAAAACCAAGTACATGCGTGTGTGCCTCACTATTTCAACATGTTGGGACCTTTTTTCTTTACCATGTCTGATATCTACGTTGGAATTTGATATTCTGAATTTGCACCGCATAGGCCTATTCTGGGGAAGCGCTCCCTACCAAAAAATATTCGGAACTTTTTTTCTTTATTACTTGTAATTTGTTTTTGTAGGTATGAAAGAATTGTTGTAGTAATTTTTTAAGTAATTTAATAATGTAAAAAGAAAATAAAAAATTACACCATCAATATGTAAAAGTTAAAACTTTTTTTTTAATTCTTCTTTTTTTTCCTCCTCCATTCCATATTCCTGATTTACAATTACTTTGTTGAAAAGAGGAAGTGGAGGGGAAGGGGAGAGGATGGGAAAATAATAAAACAAGTATAAATGTTAAAGTTAATTCTAAGAGGAGGTAGACTATATTATTTTATTATATTGAATAATAGTGCATTTAGAGACGTGGATTATATTAACAATCTTGAATTATTATAATGAGAAAATACAAAATTATGAATAGGATTAATTAATAATATAGTATTATATTTTTAATCCAGAAAAATTGTTCAAGCCCATTCCTTCAATCGTACCTCATAGGATAAAATAATCATGTTAAAGAATAATTATGGTATGACAAGATCAGATTAGTTAGTTTCATGTGACACGAATAATTTTAATTTTCAAAAAATATTTTTGCCCTTTAAAATCATAAGAAAAAGCTATAAATATCGAGCGAGAAACCAAATACTTATGCAACCTTTTCAGAGGGACTACAATCTTTTAAATTACAGCAGTACTCTAAGTTAAATTTAATCAGACCTCAATACTTATACAAGATATCGAACGAGGATCCAAATAACAACAAAAGCATCAAATTAATGGACTAAACATATATGGCCATATGCCCATATATAGTGTAGTAGTTAGAGAAATTATAATCCCCTTTCTTATGTCGTTTTGTAATATGAATTTCTTCTAATTAGTTATTAGTACTTCTCAATCTTATGTAAGATTCTCCCACAATTATAAAAAGATAGATGTCAAATCATTTCCAAACAAGTGTAGGGCAAAAATGAGAGGAAATAAGTTGTCATTTGATGTTTTTATTATAGTGGTGCATGCATGTGACTTCTTTAGTGCTTTCTTCATCCCTAGTCACTAACTAACAACTTCCTATATTTGTTTTTGCCTTTTACTACTTTTTTTTTTTTTTATGTCAAATTGAATGTTTATTTTGTGTTGCCTTTATAACAATCCCAATTCATTTTTTGATTCTTTGGGGGAATATTATAAATTTAATTAGAGATTTGTATGCCATGTTGGAATAAATACAAGATTTAGATTACTTTTACTTTTACAACACAACAATAAAAATTACTATTTATTGAATTGATGAGAAAGGAAAAAATAGTAGTGTTTTCACACTTCAGTATTTCAATGAAAATCTGTTTCCCACCATGTATTTCTCAGTGAACTAATATCGGTGAAAAATTTATTATCACTTCACAAATTAAATATTAGTCCATTTGATATAGTTTAAGTGAAATTAATTAGTACTACTATTTATATAAAGTCTCATTAAACCTTTCAAAAGAAATTACACAAGAAATAATGGATAGGTTGATCAGTAGTAGTCAGTTTCTTCACTTAATCCTTCTACTCTCTATCATGTCAAATACAAGCTGTATTAATGCTCAGCTCCATCGCGATTTTTATCGGAATTCGTGTCCGAACGTAGAGTCCATCGTCCGATCAGCAGTTGAACAGAAGTACAGACAGACCATTGTTACAGCAGCTGCAACTCTTAGACTCTTCTTCCATGATTGCTTTATTCAGGTATATATATATATAGTTCATTTTATTGCATCTTTGTAACAAACTGTTATGTATGCACCACCCTCCCCAAACCCGACTTGTGAGATTAAACTGTTGTAATAGTATGAATTATTAGTGTGTATGATAATGTCAGGGTTGTGATGCTTCGATCATACTGAGATCCTCAGGAAACAACACAGCAGAAAAGGATCATCCAGACAATATATCACTTGCTGGAGATGGATACGACACTGTTATTAAAGCTAAAGCTGCAGTTGATAATGTTCCTGCTTGCAAGAACAAAGTATCATGTGCTGATATTTTAGCCATGGCTACTAGAGATGTCGTTGAATTGGTAAACAATATGCAGTTACTTCTTTTTCTTAGATGTGACTATACTCGAAGACGAATAGTCTAGCTAATAGTTGAGCATTGGATGTATGCGTAGGCAGGAGGACCACATTATGCTGTTGAATTAGGAAGAAGGGATGGCAGAGTTTCTTCACAAAACAGTGTACCTAACAATTTACCTCACTCTGAGTTTCACTTGAAGAAGCTCCTTCCTATGTTTGCCTCTCGTGGTCTCTCTATCAGACATTTGATTGCCCTCTCTGGTATTTCACCCCTCTTACTATTTCTTCTTCATTGGCAAAAGATACAATAAAATTATCACGATTTATGCAGGAGCACATACACTAGGATTTTCACATTGCAACCAGTTCTCAAGCAGGATATACAGCTTTAACAGCAAACGCAAGGTTGATCCAACAATTGATTCAGTCTATGCTAGGGAACTACAAGAAATGTGCCCACAGAATGCATCTCCTGGAGTAGTTATCCCCTTGGATCCAGATACCCCTCAAGTTTTCGACAACATGTATTTCAAGAATCTTCAGAGGGGGAAAGGGCTGTTCACTTCAGACCAGACACTGTATACTAAAAGGGGATCAAGGAATGTAGTCAATTTGTTTGCATCAAACAAGACAGCTTTTGAAAGGGTCTTCATTGCTGCCATGACAAAGCTTGGAAGGTTCGGGGTCAAAACTGGAAATCTTGGTGAAATTCGAAAGGATTGTGCTGTAGTGAACTAAGTAAACAAAAGATAGAGTAGTAGATCATAGATTTATTCTAGGACCATTGTGCATCACTTGTTTCAAATTCCAATAATTTCGCAATAAGGTTTAATCTGGTTAATGAAGTTTCAAAGTAGATAAAAACTGACTTTACTTGCAGCCTTCCCTTGCCCCTCACAGAAGCACCAACAACTGCTGCACAATCACTCAGGAAACTCCCTGAACCCAATGCCAGGAAAAAAGAAAGGAAAACACACACACGAGGCCTCTCCTAATCACCATTTAAAACTTAAAACTGAGATCGAAAAGATAAATTCAATAACCAAATGGACCAGTATAAATGACTCAAACAGTGTTTTCTCAATCTTAGAGAACAAATGACTATATGAGTAAGTTCAGTGAAAGTCGAACCTAAAACATGTGAAAGATGGCAGACCTGACAAACGACTTACAACTAGCTGTACCACTTCCATCCCCTTAACCACATCCCACCCCGCAATCTTCTAAACTTTGCTGCTAAATGAGAAGCAAACAAGAATTATCATTCTAAACTACAGCAACCAGTGTTGAACAACTATAAGAACAAAAGAATTAGCATTTACAACAGATGCTTAGGCACCAATAACAGCATCCAATTAATGGAACTTCTCAAAATTATGGCACTTCTATCCATGCCACAAATGTATTGTGGACAATTCCTTCTCGCTAGATGAACCCAGCCAAAAGGACACAAGTTTATCCAAGATTCTTTCAACTATTGAAACCCTGGAAAAAATTCCCAGCTTGCTCTATTGTGACGAGGGGGGTTCCATGATTTTTTCCAGTTTATTGTCAACATCTGAAGAAGCTCTCTGACAATGTTGAAAGAGAAAGCTATGCAGTGCCCCCTTGGTAAAGAATCAGATCTCTAGAAAACTTAAAAAGGGGTTAAATGGGAAAACAATCATAATATATAATTTTGACACAAGTAATCTTCTCTGAATTCTTGTAGAAGCTATCCAACTTCTTCCTTGACACTTATGAGGTTCTATTTCAGCTCATCCATAAGATTTACTATCTAAGCCCAGGCACTAGCTATTGCTGATAGCTGATTGTTGCTCCAATCACATTCAACAGGTACAGCAGAATCTCCATTCTCAAGGTGACTTGATTCCCCAGATTTACAAATGGTTAGTCTCATTAAGAGAAATTGCAGCTTGTTCAATTGACACATTACTAGACTCAGAATTTTTTATTTCCACATTAGTATCTTGGTCATCCATATCGATGTAGTTTTCACCAGACAATTCAGGCTTGGTACAGGCATTTGTCAGATCATTAAGTGTGCTGTTGCAAACTTGCCATGAGACATCTTTCTTGGCATATCGGTTCAATGGACGTTTCCCAAGAAAGCCAGGGGAAAACAGTGGCTTTGACCTAACTCCAGAGAAACTCCTTCCATCTGATTTCAGGACCACATTGTGGATTCCATTAGAAGAATTTTTTTCTTTCTGGTTAGCTATGTTTGGCATTTCAGAAGAATTTTGGAACTTTTCATTGTCTGAGATGTCCCCAAATTTTGATGCAGAGGATGAAGCATCATCCAGAATTTCACCATTTGTGGCTACAGAATCCTCCTTAAAAGAAGAATTCAAAAGACAGTCATTGGTGGTTCTTTGACATGGTTCAGTATCATCTTTACTGTCAGAAACAGGGGATATTGTTTCACATTCTTGAATGTCAGCTTCAGCTGAAAAACTACCCCCAAAGGAACTACTGGATACCACTCTAGGGAAAGAAGTTCCTATAGCTGCAGTGTATGGTTTAACATCCTGCAGCTCCTGCTGGACATGAGAACTTGCCACAAAATCTACCTCCTGATCCTCCATTCTGTCCTCGGGGTTGGTCAAGGAGAATAGCTCCTCTTTGGCCCCAATGATCTTAGATTCTGAACCATTAAGAGTTGGCGGTGAAAAAGAATTAACAACTGTAGCCGGAGACCCCGTTTCACTGAGACATTCAACATGTTGGTCTGTGGAACCCGGTTTGTCTTCCACTTTAAGTGTATCTTGGTCTTCTTTCTCTAAAGGTCCAAGAGGAAATAAGGATGTTCGCCGAGGGTAGATCCTGTCAAAAGCAAACGCGAATCAAGATCATTCAATACAACATGTTAAAAAGACATGATATACATACAGATGACGGATCAATCAGATCATGGTCTAAAGAAAGTTACCTGCTATATAAGAGCATGTATGCTCCTTGAGAAAGCACTTCATCCAAATCAACATTAACCACCTAACAAAATTTGTAAAATAAGTCGCACATGAATATTTAAAGTAATAAATGGAAAGGTATGAAAAGGAAAAATAAATCGTCCATATGAAGGAATTGTCACATTATACTGAGATTATGCTGCTTGAGGTAGAATATTAAGTGATGACCTTTAACAAGGCTCATGCACTTTGACATTATTTATTTATTTTGAAATTGGTACTGTTGTATTCCTCGGCATTAAGGGGTGCTAAAGACCATCGAAAGGCACACACAGCATATTACAGAAGGGAACAAAGACCACCTATAATCTCATCTGTATCTTCTATACATTGTACTTTACACCAAAAGTAAAATGATATAACACAATTCCACTTAACTATTTGTTGCAGACTCAAACAACATGAGATTCAATAGCTAAATAGAGAAAATGGCGTCACATCCTCGCATACTACATGACACGGACAATTTCTGAAAGGTGGCACAAAAAAGGGAGGTGCCAATATTATCTGTTGCTCAAGCTTTTTATTTGTGTATACATATATATACCCAGGCAAGTTTGTATACAAGCTAAAAACATGGAGTAGATTCCAATCTAAAGAATAGACACAGTATATTTCTCAGATCAGATACATCTACTAAACTGCCTTAAATCTCTAAGCACAAAACTAAAAGAAGCGTAAGTTTCCTAAAGCTTCATTTTTTACTTACAGTACATTATCTTGGGAATGGGCATGTATATGATATGAGTGGGCAGTTTCAAATAACTTTTAGTGCATGCACAAAATACCCTAAGCATGTCACCCATCTGACACATGTACATCAAGGTAAATGAAGGAGCCAACAAATAAGATAAAATTGAGGTATGAGAGAACGCAACTAGCTTGTAGCCAAAATGCTTCTTCAAGCGAAAGTAGTAATATTTTTATTGTTCAAACAGATCTATCGAGGCAAATGTAGCACTTCACCGCATATAGCAACTTATATAAATTTTAAAGCTTCAGAGATGCAGTGTAGATTATCAGCACAAAAGAATATAAATGAAAGTCCAACCTGCCAAATTCAGCAACCAACCAATGCATTTTGTGCATTGGGACAGCATACAACAATAAACAAGAGGGTGTAGAGCAAATGAGATGTTTCTACCTTGCAGTCATCGATCCGGTACCAACTTCCACGAAAATCCTTGATATAGCATATGTAATGGCCGAAAAATGACGCATTCAACATATCCACATGAACAATAACTGCATATAGCTTGTAAATATCATTGCTGTCTCCTGTTTCACTCATGTACGGATGGAGATCTAGTGTTTCAGGGAAAGTCACTCTCTTATTTAATTTGCCAAACCTACCACTCTGCATAGAGATTTTGGACAAATAAACACAGAAATTTAGAGCACAAACTCACAGAGTTGCTTCCAAGAATAAAATGGAACTTGGGGTGAGAAATGTTAGCAGAGAGAAAGACAGTCCTTAGTTATTGTAATTCACCCAAGAATAAAATGGGATTTAGGGATGAGGAATGTTAATAGAGAGAAAGACGGTCCCTGAGTTATTGTAATTCACCCAAGAATAAAATAGAACTTCGGGGTGAGGAATGTTAAAAGAGAGAAAAAATCCCTGATTTATTGTAATTCACTCATCCCATAGAGAAATGCAAATTCTATTTCACAGTTCTAAAAAAAAATATAATAACAACAATTAGAAACGCTACACTTAGGGATTAAATTATCCTTTTGCTTTACAAGCTAGGGTATGCTTGGTATCCATACAAACTGAACTAAAGATAGGGCACAATGGAAGAAAAAGATCATCTAGGTGATAGCTACTAGTTGATTAGCATGCATTCGATTGCCATCAACTTGTGGTCAACTCATTGGTTCAGAATCCGGTTGTTGCTGGTTGCTGTTCACACTTTTTTTTTCTATCTTTCACTTGAAGGATTGAATGGATTCCTTAAACGGTTCAACTCATTTGAAGTAATTTTACATAGTTGCCATGTGGTTGGCTATTTGACTTAATGAAAAGTTAAAAGGTAGTCCACTATTTGTAGTATCTACATCTGTTATTGGAATATGGCCAAAAGAATCCCACCAAGGAAGAGACCACCTTGATGTGGGGATGACTTGCTGGAGAGATGAAAATTGGACATGAACCTTTCTTCTAATTCTCTCAAGAATTTTTGGTAATAGATAACATGTTCATGCAGGACTAGTATGACTCACTTTTTTCACAGGAGAGAATAGAGATATAGGTCTTTGACCACTAACTAAAGACGGATTGGTCCTATAAAAAGATCAAGGATCATTCATTTACATGTTTGGAAAAGAAAACTTGTTCAAGGGCTAAAGTTTATAGTTCACTTTACCATAGATGATTGAAACACAATAAATAGCAAAATGAAACCAACCTGAAACCTTTTCAAGGCAATTGTTAAGATATTTGGTGCCCTCCTGACCATTAGGCGCTTCCATGCTTTGACATAGTCATTGCATCTGCAAGACCAACCGCAGTTGTTGATTAATGATTAGGTAGCACTATCAATCAACTATGCCTTGATTGGTTGTCAACCAACAGCAATTTAACTAGTGAGCTTTAAATAACTCTCACACATGGTAAAATTAAGCATGCCATCCAATAGAATTAATGAATAGGATAAATTGGAAAACTAACATAAAAGCTACTATCCAACCACAATTTTGGAAAATATTTTTTTATGATGTATGTGACAATTGTCCTCAAATATTCTCGAAATAATAACCAAGTCAAAGAAATAGGACAGGAGAGTGACATATGTCTGTATTAATCCGCCATGCTATTAGATACAGATGAACATAAAAATCTGGGAATGGAATCAATCAGCATTGTAAGGTAAACATTAAACTATACATCATTGCTCAAAGAACACAAAAATGGCATTCCAGACTGTAAAAAGGATGCAATTAATCACTGGCATGGGAAACCTCACCCATCACATTTATACAAGTTATCTCCATCAAGCCATTCTCTTGCTGTGAATTGATCTAAGCACTCCTCCAAAGATTCAGCATCCCCATGAATCTCTACTGTCAGATCCATCATATTTTCAAACTGATTTGAAACATTACTGCATTCTGTACATATGACCTAAAGACAGAAATAATTCATTTAGGAAGAGAAGGAAAGGGAAGAGATCAGACTAATATAAGAGCAAAAACACATATGCAGCTTGACATATCAAAAAACACAAATTACTTGGCAGAATACCTAATTATCCCCTTAAACTTGACACCATTTATTCGGTGGATACCTAAATTTTTTGTAGTCCCAATTACCCTGGACTTGGCTAGCACTCCATTATTTTAGCCAAATAATAAAGGTTTAGCCAAAATAATAGGTTCCAAATGTGTATTTATTTCTATTTGTTTGTTAGACGCAGTGGCTATATTCCAAACATTTCCTTTTTTTCTTTTTGACACAAATCTGTATTGGCTAGAGCTCCATTATTTTTAGCCAAATAAAAAGTTCTAGCCAGAACAAATAATTCCAACTACGTACTTCTCAATGCAATGACTATTTGTTTCAACTATGCATTTCGTCTTTTTTGGGCCAAATGCCCAAATCTGTAAGATGTTTGATCAAACTTTAGCCAAATAAAAACTTTAGTCTAAATAATAGAATTCCAACTAATTTCTTTTACCAACTTTATACTGAAAAAGATGATCTTAAAAAAAGGTAAAAGATATATTTTATTTTAAAGAAAAGTGCCACATAGCAACACCTGTATGTCACTTCCATGGGATGAGATTGTCCAGGGCTAAAGGCTATTAAATAACCAAATCTAGATGGGGTAATCAAGACTACGATTAGTTTAGGTGTGCACCGAATAAACAGTGCCAAGTTTAGGCAGGTAATTTGGTTACTAGCAAAATATTTTGATGATGCAACATTTATAAAGTATATAGAAAGAAGTATACTTTAGATAGTGGCATGCTTATGTCTTCTCTATCATAAATTAAAATTACCTGAGATTGCAGGTGACCACCAAATATGTGCTGAATCAGTGTTGTCTCCTGTGTGTTAGGACGAACAACCTTCTCTCCACCGAATTCATCAAGGCACACAGACTGCATCATGTCAATAGCAAACCTACAAAAGAAAGAATCTTTCATTATTTTATGTACCATAGCTTCCGTACATAAAACACGGCTGATTATATCACAGTGAACACTATAGCAGAAAATACATATCGGACTTCCTATAAGATACTCATCAAATTTACTTTATGAAAAGAAACATACCTCATAAATTCATGGGCATCCTCCTGCTTACCATACCCAAGATTACCACCAATATTAGGCAACCGTGAAAGTATGTTGATTGGTGAGAAGGGCTGCTGACTCCGACTAGCCCGTTCTACATGGTGTTGAAATTCACAAAGGAAGCACCAACCATTCCGCCTACCTGAGGGAAGAGAGGAAAAAAGTGCATAACATAAAGAGCTATTCCAATTACTTCAAAAAAGGCGGTAGCTTGTATACTTTCTAAATGGATTTACATTCTCTCAGATGGCCTTTCTCCAACAAGTAGGCAACAAGTGGCTTAGTATATGTCAGACATTGTAGAACCACATTAGCAAAGCAACTGCACAAGAACCAAAAATACATTTAAAATATAGATACAAAAAACAGATGGCATATTAAACAATTCTTGGTGGCTGGAGTGTAACTGAGGGAATACCTGTTTCCACAATTAAGAAGCCCACAAGGTGGGAAACCTGGGCTATCCCAGTTAAAGAGTTCCAAGAATTCCTCATATGGGAAAAGTACCTAAACGATTTAACCAAACTTTGGTCAGGTGTTGTGACATAAATGCATAGTTGTGTAATTAACTAAGACGGCGTATACCTTCTTCGAATGGTCTAGAATCTTAGAGGTTCCACTAGCATGAGTCAGTGAAACAGCAGAAGATTTCCTCCCTTGCAAAGAACTGCCTTTCCCAGATAACTGTAAATCCTTGCATTTAAATTTGTGCCCTGAGTTCCAATGAGATCTCTGGCAAGCTTCAGAGCTATGAGAGGAAGAGAGAGAGAGAAGAGAGTAGAACCAATCAGTAGTTAACCAACACGGCACTCCAGAGTCCAGACTATATAAGGAAAAGGAAAAAAAAGCATGGTCACCCCTGAGGAATGTTTTTAGAAGTGACACGTGCAAAGCGACAAGGTCAATTGGGCTTTAAGCGAAAAGCGAGAAGTACAACACACTTTTTTGAAGTAAAGAGCACAAGTTACGTCAAATTACAAAAAGGGAAAAGGGAAAAAAATTCCTTGTACTATACAAAATTGATCAAAGAAATTGATCTGTCATAAAAAAAAAAATTGACAACATTGATCAAGGTCACAGTTGATTATACTTTGGATATATTCAAACCCTGCCGTTAGAGAAAAATCTCTACCAATTTATCGTCACATATTGTGTTTATACCGTAAAATAGAAGATTTTGTAAGAAAAAACAGAAGTAACCGTTGTGGACACTAATTGATTGAAGTCAAATTACTCTATCAAGTCGGGGCTCTATATTACAATTTAGTACAAAAAGTATAGCAGATTGTGCTAGATTGCTACATTATAAAATTAGACACAATAACTGGTCACTGTTGTCACCATAAAGCAAAAGTTATTTTATGGAATCCAAAATTAAAATCTTCGTAAAGATATTGATAGTATTGTAGATTGTGTAAACATACAAAAAACCGACTCTGTTTGGGCTTCAGATCACTATATATATATATATCATAGATTGTGTATATGTGGCCGCAGGAAGTTGTGCTGTCAAAGGTGAAAAGAGAGGGAAAAAACAATTAAGCTTGTTGAGGCAATAAGTGCATAGCACAAATAAAGCATGGCTCTAATGAAGAAATTATGAATACCTAGATGTAGTTCAAAAATAGTAACTATAAACCCAAATAACGATTATATAGACAAAAGAATAAAGAAAAAACTAAATGTAGGTGAATTATTTATAGTTTAGTGCACTCTCTTTTGAGGCAAACACGTACACCCTACTTTGCACCTAACTTGAGGACTTGAGCACGCCTCAACCGAGCTTTTGACAACAATGGTGAGAAGTTATTTTATATGATCAGGGATCTATATAATAGTATAGAAGAAAAAGCAGAAAAGTATAATCATGCATTTATAACCAACCAAATTGCAGACTCGCAAAAGATTGACCGGTGTGGAGTGTGAACGATAGAACATTGATAAGGTAGTAAATTGCTATGTGGTTAACAATAACATACAAAGTATTATTATTATTATGAAGTTAATAATAATGTACGGATTTTCATACGGTAACTAATAAAACTTGAATTGCTATGCAGGGACTACCTCTTCTAACAGTCTAGTGGTTAATACATGTATTCTTATTCCATATTCTTCACCACATAAAACAACACACAATGTATCAGCAATGCAGAGCTTAATCCATAAATCAAGTGCTGCAAGTTTTGTACCAACAACCAAAATACAGATTTTAAATTAGTAAAGAACTGTTTTCTTGCTCCAAATGAGGGATTGAAGCTAAGTGTGTGTATATGTATACTGCCGTCAATACCAATAACACTAGTATTAGCAGAAAAAGTAAAAAAGTGAGAGAAATTAATAATTGTATAAATATTATCACCACATTGTATTTGTGTTTAGGAATTATCATACCAGTACTTAACCATCTTGCAACGAGAGCATTGTTTTTTGGTGACATTACTGCATACGGCGCAACCTTCCGGCGTTGCCGGGTCCATTCTGCGATCACCAAAACCGGCCGTCGGCGAAGCAGAAGACTCAAAATTAGAGTCGTCGTCAACGACAAAGTACTTAGAAGCGGTGCTCTTAACAAGGTAAAGTAGTGTTACTGCGACGGCTATGGCCGTCAATACAAATTGCAAGTAGGAATTCAGATCCACTGCTACATGCATTAGAAATTTATACTTTTTCCTACTATGAGAAAAAACACTTTCTGCTTCCTCAGAAAACACCGCTCTCTCATAAATTGCAGCCTAGGGTTTCAATTCCTCCATTGAATTGGACTAATTTGGGGGAATCTCATATGGAATTTAAATTTCTGGACAAAGAAGGAAGGTCTAATTTATAACTTTTTTCCTTTTTTTTTTTTGTTCGATTGTCAAGTAAGCTAATGTGCACCTTCTCAAAATATAAATAAAACAAAAAAAAGGACCTATTTATGAAATATCCATAAATATAAATTTTTATATTATTATAATTTTAGGATTATGTTTTGAACCAATTTTAGTTTTTCTTTTATTACTCTTTTCCTAAATAGACTCATATTATCATTGAAAGTGGGGAAGATTTACTATCCAAGCAATTTCCTCTTGTCATCCTATTTTTCTTGTAACTTTAAAGCTAATGAAATAATCTTAATTAAGTATGAATCTTCTTCTTATTTCCAGAAGTGTCCAGCAAGTTTTAATTATGATTTTTTTTTCCTTTTTAAAATCTAGGCATTGCATAGTCTTTGTTTATTCTTTGCAAAATAAAAGTAATATTTTTTCTATATAAATTGACCTTTATTTTTTGACCAAAAAAGATGTTGATAGTTTTAGGAGTAATTGGTATTGGCCAGAGTTATTGCGAATAAAAGTAATATTTTTTTCTATATAAAATGAGCTTTAACTTTTTAACCAAAAAAAAATGTTGATAGTTTTAGGAGGGTAATTGGTATTGGCTAGAGTTATTGCAAAAGCAATTTGTCATCATCCGTAAATGTATCGTTGTCATACACGGGCCCAATAGCTTTCTCAATAATTTTCTTTCATTTGGTTTCTTAATTATGTGCTACTCCAAATTCCAATCACTTCTATAATATATAATAATAATAATCATATCATATATCATATATAAAAGAGAAATCTAGACCGTCTACGTGGCGCCATTACAAATCAGGATTCCCTTTTAATTTAATTTACTTCCAAAATTAGTCTTCCCTTTCACGAAGAGTTGTGACTCTTATGAAGAGTTGTGACTTTTTGAATAGCTGTGACTTTTACGAAGAGTTGTGACTTTTATGAAGAATTGTGACTTTTATGAACAGTTGCGATTTTTATGAAGAGTTACAACTTTTATGAAATGTTGTGACTTTAATGAAAGGTATATATATAAAAGAGAACCCTAGATCGTCTATGTGGCACCATCACAAATCAGGATTCCCTTTTAATTTATTTTATTTCCAAAATTAGCCTTCCCTTTCACGAAAAGTTGTGACTCTTATGAAGAGGCGACTTTTATGAAGGGTTGTGACTGTTATGAATAGTTGCGACTTTTACGAAGAGTTGTGACTTTTATGAATAGCTGGACTTTTACGAAGATTTGTGACTTTTATGAAGAGTTGCAACTTTTATGAACAATTGCGACTTTTATGAAGAGTTACGATTTTTATGAAAAGTTGTGACTTTTATGAAATGTTGTGACTTTTATGAAAGGTTGTGACTTTTCCAAAGTGTTGTGACCTTTCCGATAAGGCACAATAAGCATTTATTCACATTATCCTTTGTTATTTATAAATAGAAGAATTTCCTCTCATTTTAATACAAAGAAAATTCTTAACTTCTTCTTCTTCTTTTGTACAATTAAATAATCATGTACTTTGATCCTTTTGAGTAGCTCACTAACACCATTGTTTTTGTATCAATACAATGGTGAATAGAATCGTTCTATCTTGAGATGATCTATTCCTTTAATCCTTGGGTACTAAAGGAGAATAATTTTCTTAAGGGGACAATGTGCATTCAGTGAGCTCGATATTTTCTTTTTTGTTTCATTCTATTGTTACATATCCTGGTATGCTTTTTACAGTCATTAATTTATGCTTATGTTATTAATTGTTATTTTTGAGTACATGTTTTAAACTTTGTTGTTTATGTTTATGTTTATGCTTTTGATTATTATGTTGAAGTAAAGAGATGCTAATCAAGAGTTTGATGTAATCATTAGACTATTGGTGTCATGTAGATTAAAATTCTTAAACTTGTAAAATAAATGACTTTGATCTTTAAAAAGTTTTGGGTGGCTAAAGAATTCATGGGATGTCCAAGAAGGGACTTTTGAGTGTTTAGAAGTTATGGTGATTCCACACTACCTTGAAGTTTTAGTTATTCAACTTTCTATCTTATTGAGGCATTCAATCGATTTGTGACATCCAAAAAAATAAAGGAATCTAGTGGGATGGTAAGTATTGTACTCAGCCTTAATTAAAAGTTTGGGGTTCAAATGTTGGATTTTAGTCAATGAATTATCCCTCAAATTAGGATGAATCCATATTAATCAAATATTAAAGAAATAATTGTCTCCTTATAAACATTATAATAAAAGTCACAAAAAAATAAAGATTCAACCATATTGAATGAAACATATACAACAAAATATGTCTTTTGGCTATCAAAGTAGTGTCATCGACTGTGCATGATTTTGAATAGGGGTGTACATGATCGGGTTAGTTCGGATTTTTCAAATATCAAACCAAATCGTTTGTGTAAAAAATTTAAATTTATAAACCAAACCAAACTAATAAACTTCGGATTTTTTCGGGTTTTTCAACCTCGGGTTGGTTCGGATTTTTCAAATACCAAACCAAACCATTGTGTCAAATTTTTAAATTTATAAACCAAACTAATAAACCTCGGATTTTTTCAAACTTTTGGATTTTTTCGGTAAAGTTTGCATACAAACATATAATTAACTTGTGCTCCAAATATTTCTTTAGTCCAACCAAAATATAATTATCTAAGATGTTTCTTAAGAAAATAACACAAAATATGAGATGAGTACTGATTACACTAAAATATTCAATAAAAAATAATAATAAAATCATCATATAAAATAAATATTGCAAAGTCATAATGAAAATGATCATAATTTAAAAGTACTAAATAATGCTAAAATAAGTTTAATAAGTATTAGTTACATTACTAAATATTTAAGGAAAATTAAAATTAGATTATGTATTTTAATTGTCTAAACCAATGTACAACTAAAGAATAAATATTCAATATTATTGTCATTCTTAGTGTTGAATTGATTTTCTTTTTGCATTAGTATTAATTTGATTTTAATTTAAGTTTTATTATAATTATCAACATCTATGAACTATAATCTTTATTGGACCATTCCGAATTCTAAGTTTAAAACTTGAAACAATTTATTAAAAGATAAAAACTATGAAATAGTATAAGAAATATTTTAAAATTATATCAAAGTAAATATTTTTATGTATAAAATAAAATTTTAAAATTACATATATAGTGTTGGGTTGGTTTGCTCTCGGGTTGTTTTTTTTTAGTTAAAACTAAACCAATCCAAATATAGTCGGTTTTTTTTTCCAATACCAAACCAAGTCAAACCAAACCACTAGTTGAGTCTTTTTTTCGGTTTGACTCGATTTGTTGTTTGGTTCGGTTTTCGGTTCGGTTTTGTACACCTCTAATTTTGAATAAGAGACTTGCCACAACATCATTTAATCCAAATTATTTGAGCGACACACGTTATTTCATTGAACTCCAAGAGATGTTTTTTTAAAGTTTTAATTAACTTATCAATTACACCACTAATTATATAAGATGTATAATATTTAGATTCTGTATGTAGAGACCTTGAATAGGAGAAAAACTCTCGCAATAGATGAATAAAATGTTTGTACCACTTTCAGAAAATACAAATATAGACAATGAAACAATTACCTATCTTTTATAAAGACTTTGGTGATGAATAACTACAGTAAAATGAAGAATTACTAACAAAATGCATCAACACTTAGAATCAAATCTTTTTGGTTTTAAGATTAAAAAAATATTTCATTTCATCTTCAGATAAAATATTCTTGACAATTTATAGGGCTCTACCCACTCGAAAACACTTATATTATCAAATGAGATTATTGACGTAGTTCACTACCACGCGAAGTGCGGGAAAATTACCTAGTAATAGTATGAAATAAAAAGAGAGAAGTATTTGAGAACATTTTGAATTTGATAGAAATTATTAGTTTTATCCTTAAATTATTGACATCCTAAA
Organism: Solanum commersonii; assembly: GCA_029007595.1. Lineage (NCBI taxonomy): Eukaryota > Viridiplantae > Streptophyta > Magnoliopsida > Solanales > Solanaceae > Solanum > Solanum commersonii. Next base: position 2,977,806 of record JAJTWQ010000011.1, read on the forward strand.
AAATACTTTTCTATTTGACAAACTTAATTTAGATACACCTCCGATCTGTCACATGACATAGCAAGTGGTCTCAAATTCTTGTAGGAGCATGTAACTCTCATTAAAAAGCTGAAATAAGTGTTGAAAATGCCCTAAACTTTGGTAAGAATTTAGGGGTTAATTTCACTCATGTTGCAAAATCGGAGGTGTATTTAAGTTCAACTACTCAAGTAAAGGAGTGTTTTAAGACTGTCAATAGTTCGGGGATGAAACCAATCATTCGCATTAAGTTTAAGAGTGTTTTCAATACTTCTCACTATATAAAACATTGCATAAGTTTATATATATATACACATATTGACCTAATGTACTATTATTAAAAGTTGATGTTTATACTTAACTAAACATGTATTAATTATATTGACCTAATTTTTTAATGTAGTTTAAAATTTGCTGGCAAAAATCTTCATATAACGTCAAAATCTTACTCTTCATTTTAGTACATATGACATTTTATGTTTCTCGAAAGATAATTCGATTAATGTTTAAAATTAAATAGAATTAGATTAACTTAACATATTAGAATCAAAATTTTCATATTCAGAAACTAAACTAGAAGCACTCTGACTTACACTTTCTTTTTGTGAGATGTCATTAATTGCAGTGTTGTAAATGTAGTTTCCTCCATGTTCATCAATTTTTAGAAGCGCAAAGGTAAACTAAAAAAATATACCATGCAATTTTATCATTGTCATTTTCTTAATTTCAAGTAAATATTAAATAGAGAGCTAACATTAAAATTTTGATCCTAGTAAATATCACCAAATTAGTCATGTGGTCATCATAAATCAAAGGCTTGCAACTAAAAGATAAATATCTCATATTTTCAAAAAAAATTGTATTTGTATTTTGAAAGGACAAATTAGTCCAATACAAGAATTTGAACGGCAACTACAATAACTCATTTAGCTAATCAATTAAATTACCTTTTTTTATGTGAAATTACAAAAATAGCCTCCAAGGACTTTTCCGTCAATTCCTGGTGACGAGAAGCTCCTCACATTTCCTCTCTTATATGTAGTAGTAAAGTAAAGTAATTTATATGGTCATTAGTAATTTATCGCTTAGGTTAAATTTGAATTTTATTACTTTTTCCAAGTGGGCATTTTATACTGGCTTGGAGTCGAAATCAAGACGAAAAAATGTCATTCTTACATTGCATGTCACGTGTGTATCACACATCTATACATGAATATACACAAATATACATGAAGATATTCATAGATATACACCTCCTTCCTCCCTTCGAAATCCACCCAATATATCTCTCCACTCAAAATTATTGTAGCATTATCTCCCAAATTAAACCATAAACCCAATACCAACACCCAATTAAAATTTCTTTGCACATAAATGTAGAGACATGTAAAAATCAAATCGAAAAAAATGCTATTGATTTATTCATATCTGTTTTATGAGCATTTTTTAATATTAGTTAAATAAAAAATCGAGCTGTTAAGGATCAAAAATCGGTAAAAATTTCTGATTGATTTTATCATTAGTTTAACTTATTTAAAAATAAAAAATCGATAATAGATAAAAATAAATCGAATCAACCTATGCACATCTCTCGACAAACAAAGAAAAGAAAAAATGAGTTGGCCAAATAAAACCCAAGTGACACGGCATTTGTTTCATTTCAATGAATAGAAATAGAAGAACTGTTTGTTTAGTCGTCGTTTACCTTAAAAAGTAGTAGTCGTTTACGACTATCCAAACACGGAATAGCTTACCCAATTTTGACTTTTCTTAGCCGTCTTTCTCGGCATTTTTCTAGCTTCCTTTCATTTTCATTTTCATTTTCATGTTTTCTTTCTAAATTAACTTCTTGTGTGGTTTGGTATTGTTTATTAATATCTATTTTTTAATTTTTTAATTTTGAAGAGATATTTCTTTGAAATTATATGTGGAAGATGATGTATATGCTATCCTTCTCATTTTTATTGTCTAAAATAGTTTATTCATTTCAATTTATGTGGTTTAATTAGAAATATGAATATTAAACTAACTAATTTTTTATGTGAATTTATTTATAGAATTGTTTTGATTTTTTCATTTTAATCATATAAGGTTGTAACTTCATCAATTTTATTCCTTTTCTTGTGATGGAAAAAAAATTGTCCATCTCTTTAGGCTGGCCTTTACCTTGCCATTTCCCCTCCCAAAAGAAAAGGGCTAGAGTAGAATTAGCTCCTTTTGTTTGCACTAATATTAAGATATTTGAAATTTAAAAGCACATATGATCAATGTATGACAATTGATTGTGATGGTGAAGTTGATTGATGCTAGTAGTTTGTGGTAGTTAGTGGTGGTTCTTGTTGTTGTGATGGTGGAGGTGGTTTGTAGTAGAGACTGACAATAGTGATGATAATGATGGAGAACATGATGATGACGTTAAATATAATTATTTTTTGATAGAAATTTTCGAACGTGATTTTTGAAGAATTTCAATTAGTGAGAGATGAATAAATACCGAAAAATGTAAAGCAATCTGGTACTACACGAAACGACTTTTACTTTCAATAACAAAAATGAAAGAAAGTTAATTTGTTCCTAAAATTGTGATTAGTTTCGCTACCAGCTTTTTGATTGCCGCCCCTCTGCCTACTCATTCACAATTAGTACCATAAGAACGTCGTCACGCCTCTATCTCTAAAGGACATATGCACTCCATGCCTTTCTTATGTTATAAAGTCTCAAAGACTGAATTTAATCGTCAGCCTTAGTCAGAAAGCTGAAACCTTTTTCCTTTCTTCCATACGTTCTATTGGTCAACAATCAATCAAAGTGCTACTTAATTCTAGTGACATTTGACACTATACAATTATGCATATAGAGACTATGAATGTCAATTTACGTGGATTCCATTAGCTATTGTTGTTTGTGTTAAACGTAAACGATTGTTGATAATTATTTTTTGCTTTATTTCACAATCATATTATTTAATCTAGAAAAAAAGGGTCAAAAATGCCCTTGCAGTCCATACTTTGGTCCAGAAATGTCATATAGTTACAAAATGGATCAAAAATGCCCTTTTCTGAATAAATATATTATATATATATTTTTTTAAACACATCTTCTTCCTAATTAAAAATATTATTAAAGAACACTATTCTTGTTTTCTTTCTTCAAAAATCACTTTAACAAATAAGATGTAGGAGATATTTTTTTCTTCTTAATCTCATTTTATCAATTAAAATAGAATAACTTCATGTACCCTTTCGACAGATAATATATGCCATATATATAAGATCATAGTATATCCATCATTAATTTATATTTATATAACGATAAAAATAATGATAATAAAATAAGAAATATTTTCATTTTTTATTTTTTTTCTGAATTGAAGTAAGATAAACATTTGCTATTTTTAAAAAAAAAACATTATTAGAAAAAGAATGTATTAAAAAGAAAATAATGATATATTAATTTGGAAAATGAGCATTTTTGACCCATTAAATAACAATAATGGCATTTTTGGACCAAAATACAATCGGAGGGCATTTTTGAACCAAAGTATTGACGGTAAGGGCATGTTTGAGTCAAACCATAAACGGAGGCCATTTTTGAACTAAAGTATTGACAGTAAGGGCATTTTTGAGCCAAACTATAAACGGAGGACATTTTCTTCCTTTCACATAGTTTAAGGACATTTTTAACCCTTTTCCCTTTAATCTATGTAAAAGAATATTTAAATGCGACAAAGATTTTCTTACTGTGAAAGCATATTACAAATAATTAATTTTTTTTATCAAACTTATACTTACGTAATTCATGTTGCGAATAATTTTGTATCATTTCCAAACTACCATGGACATACATTTGAATATATTATGTTAACAATCATTTTAAAGAGGGATCTTCTTGAGATCCAAGAGTTTTATCTCCTAAAAAATTGAGTTGTACTTGTTGATTTGATGAAAATCTGCTAGTAGTCTATCTTATTATAAATTATTATTTTAAATTACTTGTAAATTTATTAAATCAAGAAAAAAACTATTAATTTTCTTTTCTATTTTACTCATATAATTAATATTTTTGTAAGCCTTAAACAAGTTTATAAGTTCCAAATTTGTTCTTCTTCAAAAAAAGTGAATAGGATAAATTAGCAAAACTATCTATCTTATTTATAATTTTTTAAAGCATGTATAAGGAGAAATAATGATAACATATAAAATCTTAATTGTGTCACTATTTCATAAAAAGAGAATTTTTCTTTTTTGAAAAATCCTCGACTCGAATACAATAAATCATCTAGAACTTAGAATATAAGACGAAGAGAGTGTCATCGATTATGTTGCATTTTTTAGTTCCAAACTTTTTTTTCTTTAATGCAGCTAGCCCACTCTTTGCCCACTTTATTTATTATCTAATTCCAAAACATCAAAAAAGATTCTACCATTTGGCATTATTTTACTCATTTATTATATTTTGTGCAAATCTAATCACTCAACTAACCAATAACAAAAATCGTTAATTTCAACACATACATACAGGTAAAAGGTAGAAGGACCCCACCCCCACTCCCACACCCTACAATCTTCTCCTTTGATGGTTCAATAAAAACACAAGAAAACCCCGCGCTCTCCTTCCTTCCTTGTCCCCTGAAAAATCATGAAGAATCGAAACAGAGGCAAAATTTCAACTAAATGGATTGCTATTCTTTGCATTTTTAGTTTTGCTCTTGGTATGCTTTTCTCTAACAGGTAAAAGGGTCATGCAAAAAGGTTCTTTTTTTTGGTTATGGGGTTTGAAATTTTCATGGAGTTTCAATAAAAAAGTTCTTTTTTTTCATCTATTTCTTCTTTAGAGATTCTGGGTCATTCATTTTTGTGGATTTTCAAGAAATAGGCAATAGATGTTTGGTTTTTTGCTGAAAAGATTTGATTTTTATTGGGTATTTTTGTGGATTTTCATTTCTTGATTTTTTGGTTGTTGTATAATTAGAGTTTGGACTCCTCCAGAATCAGATGGAAGGAACATATTTGGAAGGCGCCAGACGCAAGAAAGAGACTTGCCTTCTGTTTCTGATGATTGTGAAACCAAAAATAGTCAGGTCCAACCCCCCACCCACAACAAACAAAGAATAAAACTTTTTTTTTTGTCATTGTTGTAGTTATTATTGCAGTTTTCTAAATATGGATGATGTTTTATGAGCAGAAGGAGGAGTTGATGGGAGAGTTTAATAAAGCCCAAGTATCTATCCAGTGAGTTTCAGAGTTTTTCATGTGATTACCTTAGACTTTGTTTTTTGTACTTAACATGACAACATATGTTACACCACATAAGAAATATGTTTATAATTTTTTTGTTTGTGAACTTGACCTTGTTTTTACAAACTTATGCTAAAAAGAGAAGTAGAGAGGAAGTGTTGTTCAATACTTATGATGTTTTACTTAGTTCTATTCTTGATGGTCCTTCTCTTTATCGGAGCATTGAACAGATCTTTGGATGATTCAATTGCTAAGATTCAAAGTGAGCTGCCTTCAACTAAGAATCCTCTAATTCCACGGATAACTGAAGAGGTTCCTTCCTTGAGCACAGATTCTGGAGGAAGTGGGACGAGAAAGAAGACATTTATGGTTATTGGGATAAACACGGCCTTCAGTAGTAGAAAAAGGCGCGATTCTATTAGAGAGACTTGGATGCCTCAAGGTGTTAATTATAAGATTATTGATGTATATACTTCTTCCGATTTCATTTTCTTCCTCCTTTGAAAACATCTGTGTGTTTGCATAGGTGCAAAACTACATAGATTAGAGCAAGAAAAGGGGATTGTTGTGCGTTTCATGATAGGCCACAGGTATGATCTGCATTGCTCCATATCTTCTTCATGCCAAACTAGATGCTCATTCATCAATGAGTTTCTGCTGGAGTCTCATATTCTTTCTTGCCAAAAGACTGATAATATGCTTCCTGTTCTTTGTTTTAAATATCCTCTGTCTCACTTAGAAGTTGAATGTATGATTAGCTTTTCAAGAGATATACGAAGGAAATTATCATTTAGAAGCTTTGTTAAGAGTTAATAATTCACTACTAAAGATGGACTGGAAAGATTTAAGACAAGGTATAGAGAACTGCAAGTGAGTGATTATGGAATCATCTGTAATCTAGCATTCTGGCACCTTTTTCCTTTTCTATCTGGTTATGTGCAGCATGCAACTTTTGAACGAAGCTGTAAGAAGTTCATTTTGCTGCTTAAAGGAACTTGCAAGAACTTTGAATCTTCTCTAAAACAATATTTGCCTTCATAAACTAATGCGTGTTGTTATCCCACTCTATCTGGATTTCTAAGAGCAAAATACTAAAGGTATTTAGAGTTGGTATTCTAACTAAATCAGAAGGAGCAGCAACTTGAAAGTGCTTACTTCAGTCCCATTACTGAAAGACGTGACTTTCGGGACTGGGAATACCATTTGTCGCATAAGTTATGATGATCCATGTTAATTTTCCTATTGTAGCTTCAAAATGATCAAAGCAAAGGATATTAGCTTTTGTTGAGGTTGTAGATTTGAATCAATGACATTCAATGCTTCAATTTACTTCTGTCTTTAGAATGTCAAGACGAGTGAATTTCTTTCTATGAGCAGTGTGATGTGCCTCTCAGTTGCTTACTTGTTACTTGTGAACACCATTCCAGCAATCAATTTAGTTGGACGTGAATTACTTTGTTATTGCATTTTTGCTGATATTGCAAATGTAAAAGGCAAAATAATAACATCCCTTATGAGTTTCATGTTTGATGGCTTCTATACTTTTCAATCTTGGGTAGATATATCACGGGCCCAGGAGTATGGCTTTAACTTGATGCCCAACATGATAAGAATAAGTGCAGGATAAGTGTTTTCTTTTGTCTTCTTTTTTGTTTCTTTTAATTAAAATTTTAAACAGCAGCATGAAAATTTACTTTGTATCAGAATAGGAAAGGTTTTTTCCTGGGGCTAAATGGTGCATTTGGATATAAATGTGGGGGATTGGTTCTCTTGTGGAAACTGTATCTTCCACGATACTAAGTCATAAATAAGCCATGAGAGATTCAGACACAGTATGTTGCACATTTTCTCACCTGTAATAATCTGCCAAATGTTCGTGCTATCCTTCTAGAGGCAGTTTACAACTTCCTAATTTTCGAGGTGTCTGTAAATTGATTTCTGCTTGAGGGATAAGCTCAGTCACCAAAAGTTTCCATCTCTTCTTCCTGTGCACTTTATTGTATTCAGATCATGTTATTGAATTTAATCCTGAAGAAGTTTGTACTAAGTTCAAAAATAGAAGTTCAAGTAATAACATCACTTTAGGTTCAGACAAAAAGAGGAGTAGAGCCATCTAAACTGATGAAAGTAACCGGATTACCCAACAAACTGGATCTTTTCTATTCTGATCACTAGTTCTCTACAAGCATGCAGCCAGGAAATTCTATGTTTGAGGTTTACAACAGACTTATACGAGGAAAATGTTTCCTATTCTTTTACTTTCTCACTTTTTTTTTGGTTGTTGTTGTGTTGAACCTACACCAATAAAATTATCTGAAATGTCATAGACTGTGGTCTAAAAGTTCTTATACTCCTTAATACAGTGCAATATCAAATAGCATTTTAGATCGAGCCATTGATAGTGAAGATGCTCAGCATAATGACATTCTTCGACTTGTAAGTAAAAATTGTTCTCTGATTTGCTTCCATCTGGTTGTTTTATCTTTTGAGTTTGATCTCATTACTATTTTACAGGATCACATAGAAGGCTATCATGAGTTAACTGCAAAGACGAAAGCTTTCTTCTCCCTTGCAGTTGCAAAATGGGATGCTGAGTTCTATGTGAAGATTGATGATGATGTTCATGTCAATTTAGGTACATCTCCCTTTTTTTCCTGCCATATGTACCTTATAGTTCCAGACGACTGAAAGCTGATGATTTTCAGTTATTTGGAAATTAATAGTTGAGCACACCATGGTATTGTAGGTACACTAGCTGCAACTCTTGCCAGACACAGGTTGAAACCCAGGGTGTATATAGGATGCATGAAATCTGGACCAGTTCTTTATCAAAAGTACTTCTGTGAAGCTATTCTGGCCAGCTGATGTAACTATATATTTTGAAGTTCAAAATTTCAGTATTTTTTATTTAATAGAATCTTTTCCATTTTTTCCTTGATAGGAGTGTTAAGTACCATGAACCTGAGTTCTGGAAATTCGGGGAGACGGGGAATAAGTACTTCCGACATGCAACTGGACAGATTTATGCCATCTCGAAAGAATTGGCAACATACGTCGCCAACAACAGGTGAGATTTTTGTTCATATATGCTTCCTTAAAGACTGGGCTAAATGTTCTCTTGGTATAGCATTCTATTTTGAACATGTTACACTCGGATCTTTGTAGAATATGCTGTATGCTGATTGTAGTTTTGAAGTTCTTCTGCGGTTGGAACTGTTTATGCAAATGATAACAAGGGAACATACCCTTGAAATTGGGGAAAATGGACATTCCTGCTCACTCACTAACTGCTACACCTTCCGTCCCAAATTAGTTGATCATTTTTTTTACACGAAATCATAAATAAGAAGCTAATTTTACTAATTAACCCCTTAAAAGAACTTCTTGAGAATTTTACAAATAAATGTGAACACTTTCAAACAGAATTAATTGCAAGGCTAATATATGAAAAAAAATTAATTAATGCTTTCTTGATTTAGTAAGATGGACAACTAATATGGGACAACTATTTTTAGTAAGATGATCAACTAATATGGGACAGAGGGAGTATAACAGATTTATCTAGATTGCGGATTGCTCCTGTTTCAAACTCTTCAGTTCTCTAGTATAATCCCACTAATCAGAAAGTTGATATCAATGCTTGTCCATCTCATAGTGAAATACCGTGGTGATTTTCAGACCTATTCTGCATAAGTATGCTAATGAAGATGTGTCACTGGGGGCATGGTTGATTGGTCTAGAAGTTGAGCATATTGATGATCGGAACCTGTGTTGTGGAACTCCGCCTGGTTTGCACTCCCTAAATATTTGTCATTTATCTTACATATCTTGAAATCTCAGTACCTAAGGTATTTTAATTCCTCCGCGGTGACAGAATGCGAATGGAAAGCACAAGCAGGTAATGTTTGTGTGGCATCATTTGATTGGAGCTGCAGTGGAATTTGCAAATCAGTCGAAAGAATCAAGCATGTACATGCTAAATGCAGCGAAAGTCCTGCTACTCTATGGGGTGCTCTTATTTAGTCATCTTTTTCATCATCAGAAGCTATTCTTCAAACATGATATCTATCCTCTCAACTTGAAGAGAGGTAAATTGTTGATCATTTACGAGCTGGAAGAGATCACCCGATGCTACAAAAGATAATTGCAGATCTTGATGGAGAACTTAGCTCTGTTGTTTATACGGCAAAAAGGGGAAAAAACACAATATACATATTGCTTGCTACAAACTGTTGACAAAATGAGAGCATAAATAGTAGGAAGAGTGTAGTCTTCATTAGGTATAATTCTATCCACAGAGATTAGAGCCAATTGGATGTTAGAGCTATTAGATTTGTAATTCCTTCCACAGTATACTGTGGTAAATATTTTTGCCTAAGAAAATTTTCCTCATTTCCACAAGCTTTTCATATCTTATTGCACATTGAAATTTTTGTCATCCTAGCTAGTTTAGGTTTCCGATTTTGTTTTCACACAATTTCAAGAATCTGAATCTATTTTTGATATAAACGTGTGTATAATAAAGACTTCTTTATCCTACGGATGTCACTGAATGAAGCTGGTAACTATTATATTAGTATCTTTTGACGATAGAATATTTAAAAAGGAAGTTGTTGCTCATGATTTGAGTGTTCATTGCCATTTTAGCTTAGCCAATCTACATATTGATTGGCCTCCCTATAGCAGTGAACATTGGCCTGGTGTAGCATATAAAAGGTGTCCTCAATAATTTGAACTTAGACTAAAAGTTTGCTTCTTTAGCTTTTCATTATTTGAACTATACTAGAAGTTTGTAATATTTATTAAGACCTTAAAATCAATATTTTTATCTTATTTAAATTTTACTTAAATTATAGTAAACAAAATAAATAAATTAAGTAAAAATATTAAAGAAAGCAAGGTTCATAATGTTTAGTTGAATAACTTATTATTTAGATAGATATAACATTTATTTTAACGAAAATTGCTATTCTAAAATTTTCTGTTCTTATACGAGTATAATTTTATTGATTGTCATTGCACACATGTAAATCACGCAAGAATTGCGTCTTTTCTTGGTTTTGTAGATCAGATAAAAATATAATTTAGAGGTTCAATAACAAAAATAAAATTCCTAAACATAAAAGGAATAGTTCAATGTCTCCTTTAAAAATTTGGTGAGTTACGTACTTTTAATAAGGAAATGTTTGATGATATAAATTTTAGGTAACTTCAAAGTCTTAAATATTAGGTAAATAATATAGATAGATATGGTTAATTTGTGAATTTCTAATGGAAGATAATAATTATGTGAAAAATATTTTTCCTTGCCTATAAAGTTAAGAATATTGTTAGGACAAAAACATATTCTAATTAAAGCCCATTAAACAAAATTTTAAAAATTAACAAAATCTGTAAGGGGCAACTATATTGTATTCCTAAATAGAACATGAATAGTAGAGCCATCAATATGGGCTAGGCCCGTTGGGTCGGCTTGGGCTAACCCATGATTTGATAGGATTGGGCTACAACTTTTGGAGCTCATTTAAGAAAATAGTTTTTAGCACGGCTTGAATAAGCCTGTCGATTTGTGGGGCTTGAAAAATATGGATAGGGCCAGCCTGTGGGCCAAATAAAAATAAAATAGAGTATTAAAAATAACAGGAGTCTACACTCAAAATATGTTTAAAGTTTGAAATATTACAATTTAAATACAAATTATGTACCACATAAAATAGAGTTCCTAAAATTTTTAGGGAATCACTACATAGCCATAGCCTATGGAATATTATCATAGTTTTTGTGTTTTATTATGATCATTGGAAAACAATTAGGTTAATATTTCTATTTAGCTATTTATGTTTTTACTTGAAATCAAACTTAATAAATATTATATAGATAATTTTATTTGTGTATTTGATTAACAAGTAGTAACACTAGTCGATATTTATGATAATATTTTTTAATTATAATTTAATTTAAAAAATTATAAAAAAATATATTTTTAAGAAAAAAGGGTTGGCCCGGCAAATCCCCTAGCCCACACACTTGTGGGCTGGGCCGACCATTTTCTGGCCTACATAAAAAATGGACTAGCCCGGCCTGACCCGTCAAATTACAAACCCTATATGGATTTGTTCGAATAGAATGGACCAGTCCATATTGACAGCTCTAATGAATAGGAAAAGAGTCGACAAATCTCAATTTCTATATAAACACTTACTCTAACAAGTCATTAAGGCATCAAAACCTACTCATCAAATTTAAGAAAATCCTTAGTAGAGGTTCGTTACCTCATTAGAATTGACAATGTAAGGCCTAACCCCCTTCCTTTGTACTGCTAGATGATCTGTCTAGACGTATAAATTTGTGATTTTTAAAAAAAAAGTATGCACTGGAAAAAGGTTAAGGTGTTGGGCTCGGGTTCTTATGGTATGGTGTCTCTTGCAAGGCCGATGAACGTATGTTCGTCTATGATATATGCAGCAGTGAAATCTGCAGAAGTTAATCGTTCGTTTTCGCTCCGAGAGGAAGGAAAAATATTGAATGCATTGAGAGGACCGGAGTATGTTGTTGAGTGCTTTGGAGAAGATGTGAGCGTTGAAAACGGTAAGGACACTTATAACCTCATGCTCGAGTATGCTGCAAGTGGAACTTTGCATGATTTACTTCATAAGTCGAAGATGATGCTTGGAGAATCAGAGGCTACATACTATGCTTTTCAGATCTTAAAGGGGATTTCTCACGTTCATAACAAAGGGTTTATCCATTGCGATTTGAAACCTGCAAATATTCTTGTTTTTCCTCCTACTGAGAAATATATGCGGCTTAAATTAGCTGATTTTGGGCTGTCGTTGAAATCAACTGAAACAAACTAGTACAGCTCGAAGAAAGATCGCCATTTTAGAGGGACTCTGGTATATGCATCTCTGGAATCTGTAACTAGAGGGGTTTATGGTAAAGAGGTTGATATCTGGGCTCTTGGATGCATAGTGGTTGAGATGATTACTGGAAAGCGAATATGGTCAGGATATAAAAGTAAGAACGAATTAGCGTTGAAAATAGACCTTTAGAGCCAGAGATACCGTATAACATATCTAATGATGCGAAGGACTTTTTGAGGAAGTGTTTGGAGAGGGATCGTAGTTAGAGATGGACTGCGGAGATGTTACTTAATCATCCTTTCATCAAGAACATCAATGCTAAGAATATGAAATATGGACTGATCCACAAATGTAATTGGATTTCTACAATGAACTTGTTTTCAACAATTAGTCCTTATTATCCTGATCACAACTCCTCCTGCTCAAGAGGATCAAACAGTAATATTAGTTCTCTCTAGAGACTAAAAATTATAAGGTACATCACACAACATATCATGAAGATTCTGTATTAGGGTTTTGGGACCTCATCAGCTTTTTATTTGGATGAATATTTCAGAGACTCTTATATATAGGAAGCTCGTATATATTTAGCTAATTGATGTAACATAATAATTATACATTCCACTCGAGTAACTTACATTCTCACAGAATATTCTTAATGTAAGTATGCTTTATTATATATTGAGATGAGAGGGATGCTTTTTTTGTCTCCAATTAGTGAATGACTTTCTTAAATTTGTTTTTGTTCATTGGGTAATGTATGGCTTTGATATCTAGTCATTTGGTGCAAAATAGAAATTAAGTTTGTGCTAATAATTATTTGGTTTTCACTTGCATCTTCAATTAAGTTAATTATAACTAGCTAGCTGACCCATACAAATTAGTATTAGAATGTTCAATGGATCTTTTAGTTAAAGATTAATACGAGATTTGAACTAAAGCGATAAGGTTAGACAGAACTCGTAAGCTTTACTACATTACACTACATATGTCAAAAATATTAGTGGGTTAACGTGAACACCTATTCTTTTCTGTTTTGATTTTTTAATTCGGTGTTTGATATCTTTATTGGGTCGACCCTGACCAATTATCTAGATTTGTGCCACCCATTTAAAGGGAGAGCATATCGAATCCTGAGACCTCTAATTAATATAATAATAAAGAAATTCTATTCATCTCACCATAATCCTCGTTGATAGCATCTATGCAATATTGTGTGTTCCAATAATATGGGCTTTCTCTTTGCATGAAAGGGATTTCTGAGCGATTCGAAAGTCAAGAGAAGTAAACCTTGGTAATGCATGAGGAAATTAAATACATTTAGCTTCAGTCCTATTATATAAGCAAAGGAAAATGAAGTTTATTCTTCTTATTCGAGAAAGAAATCTTTTCTAAACTCTTTGATATTTCTTAAATTATGTCGAGTCAAACTATATCACATAAATTAAAACGTATGGAGTATAATATTGATTCATAGCCTTGGGGAGATGAACTCACCGAAGCTAAATACATTCCTACACTTGTAATATATAGAAGGAATCATTCTTGCATATCTATTTTGCGTCAGCTAATCGCCGGTCGTTGTAGACCTGGTTCCTTCACTTTATCCATAAAACTTCTATAATTCAGTTCTTTTAGTAGACATGATAAAGATTTGATATATACTTCTATAGTTATTTGTCTATTATAAATACTATATATATATATATCACTATAGAATTTTGCTTACTATTTTTTTTTCAGAGTTAGAACATTAGTAAGAAAAATTATATAGTGATATAAATTTTTGAAGTGAATCTTAAATCTATCATTCTTTTTGTTAGCCAATCTGTGTTTAAACAGTACTACTGATTGTCAGAAACTTTGCAGAAACACGAAGTTACCAAAGTTTCGATGAACCAGTGAAGAACATAAACTAACTAACAAAACAAAATCTGTTAAAATGTACCAGAATCTAAAGAACAGAATGGAAAGAAGATCAAGCCCACTAAATGCACAATGTCCCCTTAAGGAAATTATTCCCCTCTAGTATCCGAGGTTTGATTTGGAATATGTCCTCCTATGATAGAATGATCTCAATCACCAGTGTATTGATACCCAAAACTCTAGTGTCAACGAGCCACTCAACGGCAGTAAAGTACACGATTAAGTTTTGTGCAGAAGAAGAAGAACAATTCAAAAATTTCAAAATCTGAGGAATCAAAGGTATTTATAGACAAGAGGAATTGGTTCCGAAAGGTTGCAACCTTTTAGAAACCACACGACCATTTATGAAAGTTTGCAACCTTTCAAAAGGTCCTGACTGTTCCTGAAAGTTGCAACCTTTAAGAACAATCATCTCCAACGGCCGCGCGGATCCGAATCGGATCGGAATGTTTCGATTAATTAACTAAATAATTGAAATGCTTTGGCCATTTAATTTAATTAATTAATTAATTAATTAAAACTTTGTCCATAAACAAAGCCGAAGCCGGCGCTAGGGGTCCCTCTTTCCAACCCTTAATTTTAACAACTAGTAGAAAGTGTTTCTTTATTTAAACACTTCAATTTTTCTTTCCACCACCAATGAGGAAGAAATGTCTTTTCTTAAAGCATAAGAAAATCTTTTTCAATTCTTCTTTTCATCTTCCCTCCATTTCTCATTAACTCTTGCTATACCCAACACTTTTTCCTTTTGTTTACTCAACGGCAAAGTCACAATAACTAATTGTTGAATTATTAGACTATTTTTTTTGAATCATTGAATTCTAAAAGATAAGTATTAATTATTTAGTCCTAAATAAACATAAAAGGAGAAGTTCAGTGTTTCCTAATATGACTTTAACCTTTTTTCTTTCTTTAAAAATTTGGTGTATCACATACTTTTAATAAGTTACTATATTTGATAATTTAAATTTTAGATAATTTCAAAGTCTTTAAATATTAGGTAACTAATATAGATAGATATGGAAAATTTGTGAATTTCTAATGGAATAAAACAATGATATGAAAAATAATTAAAAAATTAACAAAAGTAATACTTACTATATATCCTGCATTCCCAATCTGTAACGAGCAACTCTATTATATTCCTAAATAGAACATGAATAGGAAAAGAGTAGGCAAATCTCAATTTCTATATAAACACTTACTCTAAGAAGCCATTAAGGCATCAAAACCTACTCATCAAATTTAAGAAAAATTCATCGATAGATCAACAAAGTATGCTCTGGAAAAAGCTTAAGGTGTTAGGTTCGGGTTCTTACGGTACAGTATCTCTTGCAGCGCCGACGAACGTCGTCGACTCTTCGTCTACGATATTTGCAGCAGTGAAATCTGCGGAAGTTGCACGTTCGTCTTCGCTGCAAGAGGAAGGAAAAATATTGCAAGCGTTGAGAGGGTCGGAGTATGTAGTTGAGTGCTTTGGAGAAGATGTGAGTGTCGAAAACGGTAAGAACACTTATAACCTCATGCTCGAGTATGCTGCTGGTGGAACTTTGCATGATTTAATTTGTAAATCGAATACAAGCCTAAGAGAATCAGAGGCTGCGTATTATGCTTTTCAGCTATTAGAAGGGATTTCTCATGTTCATAATAAAGGGTTTATTCATTGCGATTTGAAACCTGCGAATATTCTAGTTTTCCCGCCTACTGACAAATATATGCGTCTCAAATTGGCTGATTTTGGTCTGTCGTTGAAATCAACTGAAACACACGACGGCGACAGCTCGAAGAAGCATCCAAATCATCATAGAGGGACTTTGGCGTATGCATCACCGGAATCAGTTACGAGTGAGATTTATGCTAAAGATGTTGATATTTGGGCACTTGGATGCATTGTTATAGAGATGATTGCTGGGAGGCGAGTATGGTCGGGATATAAAAGTAATTATGAATTAGCGTTGAAGATAGCACATGAAGAACCGGAGATTCCGTATAATATAACTAAAGATGCGAAGGACTTTTTGAGAAAGTGTTTGGAGATAGATCATAATCAGAGATGGACTGCGGAGATGTTACTTAATCATCCTTTCATTATCAAGAACGTTAATAGTAAGAAGATGGATGATGATGATGTGCTGATTCGAAAATGCAACTGGATTTCTACGGAGCACTTGTTTTCAACAATTAGTAACTATTATCCTGATCATAACTCCTCAAGAGGATCAAGCAGTAATATTAGTTCTTCAGAGACTAATAGTAGTAAGGCACAACACACAACAGATGATGAAGACTCTGTACTAGGGATTTGGGACCTCATCAACTTGTTATTTGCATAAATATTTCTCAAATCAGCAATCGGAGATTTAACTTGATGAGTTCGACTTTTAAAATTTTGGTTATTGAATTTATTGTAATTATAAAACTGTGTTCACCTAATATATGTTTATTGAAAATTAGTGAGTTTTCTCTCACAACACACAAAGGTGGAGGAGGAGGAGCCTGAATTTAAAACTTCTGAATTTTTTTATTTTTTTTAAATTTTATTACTTCTGAATTCAAACTTCTAGTTTTATTAATTTACTGAGTTCTAAATTAATAGTTTATACATGTTCAATGAATCAATGAATCTCTTAAGACTAATACAAGATTTGAACTAAAGCGACTAGGTTAGGCTGAACTTGTAAGACTAAACATATTTTCTTATTGATCAAATATTTCATGACACTATCATATTTATCTATGTTAGATCCCGCTTATTTGACAAAAAGTCCACAAATATGTACTCTTTTAAAGATAGTTTTGAAACATTGCTAACTTGTATTTCTCTTTTAAAAGATCCCTTGAGAAGTAACTCACTAGTTTGTAGAAAGATAATTATGAATGTTAGTATGTTACAGAATTTCACATAGTTTTTCTCTTTCGTAAAATTTAAATAAAAAGAAGTACAGTTTCCTCTGCTTATATATAATAGAAGTAATCCTTCTTACACTTGTAATATTCTTTGCGTTAGCTAATTGTTGGTCGTCTCTAGTAGACTACAAAGGACTTGGTTCCTTCACTTTGTCCGTAGAACTTCTATAATCCAGTTCTTTCAATAGACATGGTAAGAGTCTGGTATTTCGATAGCTATTTGTCTATCGTAAATACTATGAGTTCCTTATTTAAGACATGTTTGAAAGTTAATTCTTATATAGTATTTGTCAATCGTCAAAACTTTACATTTAACATAGCTCAATACGTGGTTTGTGCGCGTTGATAACAATTTGGCAGGCAAGAAGAAGCTCTTCTTAGAAAGTTGTCGATGCCTCTGCTTAAAATGACTTTTTTTTTTAAAATCTAAGAAAGGCTAATATGATCTTTATCCTATAGTAATATTAATAAATATAGTTGTCAAATTAATTCACTTTGTATGTTTGGATCTCTAGAAAGACATTATTATCAGCTGATCAATATTTTCTCTATTAGCTTCATTCTTTATGTCGTTACAGATGTGACACTTACCTAACTTTATAAGTCCCTAACTTGCTTAGTAATTACAAGGAGGTTATTTGGTTTTACGTCCCCTTTCTTCATGTGTTCTATTTTTGATTTGATAATATACAATGTACGAATTCATGTCAATCCTCGTCACCTCAAGGCAAATTTAATTAAGAAAAACAAGAAGAGATTGAAAATGATACAATCTCAATTTGTACCATGCAAATATATACTACGAAAAGTTCCAAAAGAATAAGATCAAAGATGGATTGCTCCTAAATCATTTGGTATTAAGCATTGGGACCTAAATTAAAGACCTCACATAATTGTAATTAAGACTACTAATAATTCATGGTAATTTTTAAAGATATTATACTATGGAATCATAGTAGTAATTTCATCCTCGAGTTAACACACATGAAAATAAAATTTTCTTTACATAAATCAAGGACCAAAACGGTGTTGGCTCTTGCCTATAAATTTTTAGGCCAATGCCTGAGTCCCCCAACTCAAATTTCTATAAATAAAAAATCATGTTTAATTTTTTATGAAAAAAAATTAATTATTTATAATAAAAAGTATATATATTATATTTTCTTTGCTAACACTCACATTATTTATCATTTTTAACTCCTTCAATATTTTAACCCTTTAACTTCAATTTTTATGTTTCATTTTGGCACTCCTAAGTGATGTGGAAGAGTGTGTGCAGGACACTTTCTCTAAGAGAGTGAAAGATAAAAAAAAGTATTTTAAAAAATAATAATAATAGATTAACCCTTCAACGCTATTTTTTTTAATGTACCATTTAAACACAAAATATTAATTTTATGATTTCTTTATTTTTATATATGCTCTACAACTACAATTTTGCATTTTAAAAATCGTCGTTCATCTGTTAGTTATTATAACAAATTAAAATTGATGGATGATCATTGATTTTTTATTTATTTTAAAAAAGTAACATTTTCTTTTTGAGAGATTTCCTATATTTTTGCATGAAAAATAACCGACGAAAGTGTGTCTATTTTCTTTCTTAAGAAAATCAATGACAGCCCAACGAAGTCTATCGAGTTTCAACATTTTTTAAAGTGTTATTAATTAGCAATGAACATGAGGTTTTTTTTTTTTACTCGTATTTAGTTGAATGAAAAATTAGAAAGCTGGTATTTGAGTTAGTCCAAATAGATTAAATATGAAAAAAATATATGTGGTGTTAGTTAATTTAATTAATTGTTTCAAAAAGAAAATCAACACACTTTCGTCGATTATTTTTCACACAATAATGTATAGAAACTCTAAAAAAAATATTCTTTTAAAAAAATAGATGTTCATCCATTATTTTAAAAAAAATAAATTAGATATGACATTGATTTTAAAAATGAAAAAGTTGAAATGAAGAAGATGAATAAAAATGAAGAAATCATAAATTTAATATTTTCTGTTTAAATGGTACTATATAAAAGAGTGCTAGAGCCTTTGCCGATATTAATTAATTGTCATTAGATTAATGTTGCTGTAGACTTTAGGGAAATTTATAGAGAGTACTAATTTCATCTTAAAATACATATTTAACAGCAATTTAGCTATTAATTGTCATTAAAGATCATTTTTGTTGTAGTGCTATCTCTTTCTTTTGTCTTCTTTCAATTAAATTTGTGAACTGTAAACTTGGATACAACCCGACAACCTATCTTTTTAAAAAATATGTTAGCAACATGTCTTTTTCTTCTTGATTGTTAGGAAAGCAACTTTGTAACTGCATATTATAACCAGAACAATAACTATGGTTCAATTCCAAATAATTTGGGGGCGTTGAATGCAACATAAAAAATAGTACTGA
Source organism: Solanum commersonii (assembly GCA_029007595.1). Taxonomy (NCBI): domain Eukaryota; kingdom Viridiplantae; phylum Streptophyta; class Magnoliopsida; order Solanales; family Solanaceae; genus Solanum; species Solanum commersonii. The sequence continues at coordinate 2,997,167 of JAJTWQ010000011.1, forward strand.
CTATTCTGAAACAATGAGGGAAAACCTTTTATGTTAACAATTTTAGGGTCATTTTTGACATGTACATGATGCGACATACTACAATAAAAAAGAGATTGATGGAGGTTCATACGAAAGGAGCCGAAGGTCCTCCATATGAATTTAGTTAGTTATGTTCTTGTATGGACGTGATGTTCAACTTTACTAGAGAGTGTTCTTGTTCGAGGCTTGTTGGTCTCTTCATTAACGTCTGATGTTGTTCTTTATATTTCTGACCAACTATTTCCATGAAGATTTTCATAGACTTATTTCTTATACTTAAAATCTCTGTATGACTCATAATTTTTTTGCAACTAAAAAGATAATTAAAAAATATAGCACTTTAGATTAAGAGGAACGCTTCGCCTTTATATAAATGTTCTTAACAAAGTAGTGTATGTATCAAAAATACAGATATTATTGAATGATCATATGTAAGCTTAATAAAAAAGTTCAATCCCGTACGAAGCACAAGTAATTTACCTAGTATCATAATAATTGACAATTCAAAATGTAATATGAAAATTACGATAAAAAATAGATTTGCTTGAATTTCAAATTCAAAAGACACCACGTAAATTGAGACGGAGAGAGTATATACTGAATGACTAAATAAAGTAACGGCCTATGGAGATGTTCGAGTTTTGAAAATTGTTTCAAATTATCATCTGTTTCAAATATAATATTAACCATGATAGAAAATATTATTATCGGAGAAGGGTCTAAAATGCCCCTCAAGTATTTGAATTGGTACAAAACGACCTTGCATTCATCTATCGGGCCTAAAATACCCCTAATGTCCACCTTTCGGCTCAAAAATACCCTCAATGTTAATCCTTTGACTCATATTTGCCTTATTTTTAATAGCTCCCTTAAAGTTTTTAATAACTCCCTTAAAGTAAAGTTATTAAATATTTATTTATTATATTGCTTAATGTGATTGGTCCAAATTTAAACCCTTCTCAAATAAATAATAAAAATTATATTTTTAAAAAAATATGTTTTTCTATAAAACCACTTATGATTCATATTTTGACCCGATACACTTGAAAATAATATTGAAAAAATAATTAATTTCATGATATCTTCCTATTGACCTATTTTAAATCAACCCCAATTTATTATAATGTAACCCAATTCATAAATGGGGATCCAACTAAAATCGATACTTACCCCGACGGATTGTTCATCTAAAAAAATTATTATTTTCATTAATATAAAATTTTCTCTCAATTATCCAAATGTCTTGTTCATTTTTTCTTTTATTTCCTTTTTTAATCTCTTATTCTTAATTAAGATATCCGGGACTCAAACTTGAAATGAACTCACATATTTATCTTCTTTTAATTAGTAGTAATGTCATGATGGGATGAGGGTGGGGATAAGAGAAATGATTATTTTTATTTTGGGTACACACAAAAAATATATCTAATATTTGTACATATTTTCTTAATTAAGTCATCTTTTATTGAACTAATTATTTCTGTATGAATGCATCGTTATTTTCCTCCTTTTTTTCTCTCTTGTTTGTCATAAAAAAAAAATTAAAAATAAAATGGTAGACAAGATCCAAATAGAATTTTTTTGGAAGAGATAGGAAGTGAAGGGCTGGAGAGGGAGGAGTAATAGAGAGTAGATGTCTAACCTTTTTATAATTTTAAATTTACTATGAAATTCAAAATCAAGTCAATCATGTGAGCTTATATATTAAGTAATTTCAAATTATTTTAACGGAAAGGGCCTAAAATGCCGTTAAACTATGAGATTTGGTACAATATTACCCTCCATCCACCTAATGAGTATGGTCCATTAGACATAAGAGCATTTTTGAGCCGAAAGGTGGATGTCACGGGTATTTTAGGACCGATAGGTGGATGGAGGTAATTTTGTACCAATTCAAATATTTGAGGGGCATTTTAGGCCTTTCCCCGTATTATTATTATTATTATTGTTATTATTATTGCAGTGGTTGTTTGTGCATTGTCCATCTAACCATCTTAGGTTTAATTGAATTGGCAAAATAATGTGTACTTATTAGGAAGCTTTTTCCAGTACATACAAGCTAGGAATAATATAACGAATAAAATGCCCAAGTAGAATGGAAATAGGAAAAGAGAAAGCTAATCGCAATAAACTTGCCAAATTTGGTTAGGATTTCTATTTGAAGTTAATTTTTTTTCCTATTAATTATAAGTAGCCATTAAATCTCAGTGCCCCTCAAAATTCTTACTAAAATTATTATTTGCATACAATTTACTCGAAAAAGATTAGGAAAAAGTTACTAAAAACAGGTTTAATCCTTAATCTACAAGGTAATTGATTAAATAGAAAAAGATAAGGAAAAAAAGTTACTAAAAATACGTTAATCCGAAGTAGAATAAGATTAGGAGGGGGAAAAGCATTATAAATACTTACTTTGAGAAGCCATTAAGTATTCACAAATAAACTACTCATCAAAATCCAGCGATCATCTAAAAAAAATTCGTCAAGTATGATGTGGAAAAAGCTTAAGGTGTTGGGAGCTGGTTCTTACGGAACTGTGTCTCTTGCAACGCCGTTACCACAATACTATTCGGGAACTGCAATATATGGAGCTGTTAAATCAGCTGAAGTTTCTCATTCGTCTTCCCTCCGAGTAGAAGGAAAAATATTGGATGAGTTGAAAGGGTCTGATTATGTAGTTGAATGTATCGGAGAAGATGTGAGCATAGAAAACGATAAGCACACTTATAATCTCATGCTCGAGTATGCTGCTGGTGGAACTTTGCATGATTTAATTCATAACCCGTTGAATTTGATTATGGGGGAATCAGAGGCTGCTTACTACAGTTTTCAAATCTTAACCGGAATTTCTCATATTCATCGTAATGGTTACATACATTGCGATCTGAAACCGGCTAATATACTTGTTTTTCCTCGTGCACAAATTGATGTTCCAGATTTGAAGTTGGCTGATTTTGGATTGTCGTTGAGAACAGATGAATCACTTACATATAGGGAAGAATGTTCGAAGAATAGTAGCTATCATAGCCATAGAGGAACTCTGATATACGCAGCCCCTGAATGTTTAGTGTATGGGATTCACGGTAGAGCTGTTGATATTTGGGCACTTGGCTGCATTGTGGTGGAGATGCTTACTGGGAAGCGATTATGGCCTGTACATAAAAACAAGGATGAATTAATGTTCATGATTGCGCATCAAAAACCAGAGATTCCAAAAAATATATCAGATGAAGCGAAGGACTTTTTAAGCAAGTGTTTGGAAAAGGATAACTGTTTGAGATATAGTGCTGATTTGTTGCTTGATCATCCATTCATCAAGAACAGTTGTTATAAGAAGCTGATGGAAGATCGATTAATGTATCCTTATGTACGTATAGGATGCCGAGATTGGGTTACTTCAGAGCACTTGTTTTCGACAATCAGTCCTCGTGACTGCAACTTGAGAGGATCAATGTCTGCTATGTAAGAGGGGCCTCAAATTGAATTTGAGAGACTTACATCTATATTAACTTGTGAATCTCTAACAAAACTGATTGATAGCTTAGTGGTACTGAATGGGTCGTGGAAAACTGGAAATGCTTGCTGTTCTTTTAACTCGATGAAGTTGTGCTTCTGATCAAAAGCCAGTTATGTTAAGATTTATATTTGAAGTTATAAATTTTTATTTTATAGGTTTAAATGTGATCTTCTTTATGCAACTGTAGTTGGTTTGATGAAATAATGAAGAGTACTGTAAGGTAGATATGGCTTTTGATAATGTTGACTTTGATCTATAATTTTTATGTCTTTTATTAACCTACATATACATTGATTTTGCCTTATTCGTGAACATAAAAAGGAATGGCTTAATTTCTTAAAATTGTTTCTCTGTTTATAATTGGTAACTACTTAATAGTTATTGCAGTCATTTGGTATGAAAAATATGCATTTAGGAATTAAGTTTGCATTTTGGTGTTCAATTCTCAAATCATGAGCTCCCTGCTAGTCTTTCCTTTATTTTCTCAGACTAAAAAATATATGTTAGTAATAATGTAACTAAGATGAAGGGCCCATTTTGCAAAGATGTCAAATTATATTTGGGACTCTCAAAAGGCGTCTATTTATAAAAGAGAAAAAGAAAGAGAAATATAATCTATTAGGGCTCATGCTATGAAGTTGTCTTTATTTTCTAGTTACTTTCTTGACAAACTCTGGAACCCCCCTTCCTTCTTTATTTTGCTTTTGTTTCAATTTAGATGTGGCTTCATATATATCCCTCTATAGTCTTATTAGATGGTGGTAAGTAGGACCAAGATATTCAAATATATACAATAATGTATACAACGTTAGTGTTGTAATGACAAATATACTTGTTTTTCCTATCTGGACATATAGAAGCATAATAAAGTACTAATTGATCTTTTGACGAATCATGAAGTAAAGATGCATCATAACACTCAATAAGTTGTTTTGTTCCTTCGAGTATTGGCCAATACTCCCCTCAAATGTATTCAATACGTAGTAATATATAGAGAGAGTAGGGGTCGATATCAAATTTTCCACAACCCAGGGAGCTCGTATCCCGGGTGGTTGGAGTCAAGTAAAAAAATCTCTAAAGCGTGAATGTCAACATATTATTACACAAAATTCTTGGTGTGTGTGTGTGGGGGGGGGGGGGGGGGTTGAACAACTCCCGGCACCTATTAGGAATAATTAGAAATGGAGTAAGAATTCAAGATTTAAAGACGTTGGAAGTATCATTATTTCAACACAAATGTTCAATGACATCTGAACTTGTCATTGATTGTGTGTAATGTCATTGAAGCAATTGAGAATTATTTCGCAAGGGAATATATATACCCTGTTCTCTCAATTTTCAAATGGTGAATCAACGAAGTCAAATCCATCTTGAGTAGACAAAAGACAATGATCGGAGTCAAAATTTGAGTATGGAACCAGAACACGCTCATTTTGATCCCCTTGTTAACCATCAAGATCACATTGAGACCAAAGAAACACTCCCTGAGGATTTTTAATTAAACATTTTATCCATGTTAAGTCCCACTTATTTGGCAAAAAGGTCCACAAAGATGTACCTTCTATTTAAAATTTCATTTAATTTAAGGATAATTTTGAAACATTATAAAATCTTTTCATATTTCTTAAATCTTTTTATGTCTAGCCAAACTATATCAGGAATAAGGATAAGGGGCTGAATAGGGTGACTGAATTTTGATTAGTTTATGAGATTGAGAAAGCCTAAATGAGTTTTGTTTTCCAAACAAGAACATGTTAAAGTGTGTAAGCATCTCATTTAAAAGTTTAAGTTGTCAGAGAGAACACACTTTTATTAATTAATTATATTCTCAACACCATGTAAAGATATGACACCTAGGCCTAACTCAACCCCAAAAACTAGCTCATGAGGGGAGGTTTGTCCAAGTCCATATAAGGAAACCAAATTCTCATACCTCTACCGATGTGGGACATCTTAATATTCCCCCGCACGCCCAAACTTCAACTGGAGCGTAAACACTTCTAAATGGGGCCCATCATCGGTGAACAACAAATTTGGATGAGCCTGACTCTGATACCATGTTGAAGTGTATAACCATCTCATCTAAAAGCTTAAGCTATTAGAAATAACACACTTTTATTAATTAATTATATTCTCAACCGAAAACAATATGCAAATTATAAACGATTTATCAACACTAAAATCTAGGTTATTAATTTTGTATTAGTTATTCAATAAATTTAAATTGATTGGTTGATATTTCCTGTCATATGGATTCAACGTTAATCACTATTCAATGTATGCAGTTTGTGTGTTGATGAGCTCAATATTCCTATGATGGTGTCTTTGTAGAAGAGTAAATTTAGAATTATCAACCCCCACCCCCACCCCCACCCCCACATAACAAAAATATAAACAACTACCACAACTATCTATTTCAGTCCATTTTGACCCGCTAATGCACATCAAATAATGCTATCTTTCCCATTGATCAATTAGTATGCTCTTGACACACATTCAAGAAAAGAAAAACGAATCACGAATGATGATTTGAAATCGACACATCGCAAAGAGGTTGTGGATAGAGTGATCAAATATAAAAGCTTAATATTTCCCAAGGTTGAAACAGCATCCATAAATGGCCTACCAAATTGACCATTTACACTTCAAATTGAGTTCAATGTAGGGTTGACAAGACATGAAAAGAATGCAAGGAAGCTAAAAATAACGAAAACATATGGTTTATGGTCCTTGCATCTTGCCTTTATTTATTACAACTCTTAGTCATCTTCTCTTTCAGGTGGAAGGCCACACGGCAAAAGCATTTTCTGCACAAGCACAAGCAACAATGCATTGTTAGTAATAATAGTATAAGACCAAATCAAGGATTTATATACACAATCTATCATATATACGTCTAATGATACAGAAATTCAATACTTTTGCTTGATCTATCTTATAAAATGGAAAGAATAGTTGTAATCGTTCCATGGCCGGTGATAAATAAATTTGAACGTGCTCTCTTCCACGTGAACCAGCTAACCCTTTCATCAACACTGAAATTATTAAGGAAGTAGCTGGCTCTCCAGATAAGCAGCTTTAAAATTATTGCATTTAACAGGTGGTCATACAAAAATCCACGAGTGGGATCATGTTGAGATGACGACTAACTGCATATCTACTATAGCCTTTCCAAAAGGCATACACATTGGAGATAAGTCTGCTTTCTTAGTGTTATTTGGCTTACCTCTAGCCTATAAAAATATTTAAGTGGCAACATAGCAATGGTTGTTGGGCTTAACAAGGTTTAACCACGACAAATAACCTATGTTGCTCGGACTCTCCAAAAATGTCAAGGGGTGCGTGTCGGATTCGCCAAAAGTAGTGTATTTTTGGAGAATCCGACACAGGGGCGGCATCGAAAGTGAATAGTCCGCGCAACTTAGCAAATAACTATAGGCAAGTCTAACCGTAGCTCTACATCACAGACTTTAAGACTTCTAAATTCACAAAAATAGTTACTCCCTCCATCCCAATTTATGTGGCATACTTTCATTTTTAGTCTGTTCAAAAAGGAATGTCATCCTACCTTATTTAGAAACAATGTAACTTTAAACTTCTAATTTTACCATTAATGAGACGATTTAAAGCCACACAAATGTCTATAGCTTGTTTTAGAACACAAATTTTTCTTTCTTAACTCTGTGCTCAATCAAAAATCGCCACAAAAATTGGGACGGAGGGAGAACTGTTTTGGAAGTTTCTATTTGAAGAAGTGCGACAACCTTCTAGTATATAGTCACAAAAACTCCATTTGTTAATGTTTCAGTCAAAGGACTTCATGTTCTCCTCCTTTTCAAAAATTTTAACTTCCATCTACCTACCACCCTCTGTGGTAAGGAAACAAAATTATTGTTGGGATGTCCTTTACATGTTGGAAGCAAAACAGTGATTACTAGCAGTCCCTACAGGAAGGTTCAAGAAACAAATCTTCCCTTTCAATTCTTTCAGTAGAGCTTGACCTGAAATGATTCAAACCAGAGGAAGATTTGGGAATCCTCAAAGACTGGTCTTTCCAGAATGCAGATACAATCAGCCTGACAGAGTGTAGTTACACCTTTATATAAAGGGCCAAATGGAGCTCAACATTAAACTAGTATCCAAACAGTTCCCTCTAGCTCTATGCAATTCAAAATTTAAAGGCATACACTCACACATTTTAGCACTGAAAAGTGGTGAACCGCTAGGGGACATTCAACAATGAATATGATATTGTCGTATGCATCTTCCTCTAGTGGATGAAGTTGAATGGTTTCAAGTTCTTGGTTTACTCACAAAAATGACACACTTGCTTTAGGTAGAGCTAAAGTCTAGAAATCATATTTTCTAGCCGATGAAGTGGAATGGCTTCAAGTGGCAGGTTTACTCAGAAAATGGACAAACTAGCTATAGTTAGAGCTAACTCACTCAAGTCTAGCAAGCATATAGCAAAAGGATAAAGAATACATCAAAAAGGTGGCAAAGCTCATGACAATACTAATTCCTTGACATACCCTTAAACTACAGGTATACATGTTCCAACCCTCATTGATGATTAATCATATCATGAAGTCTCTTGTCTACATTTTCTACACTGGCAACTTAGCATAATATCCTAGATTGACCAATCAAAAGCTCCCCAGAAACTGCATGTGCATTCCAACTTCATGGTCTTAGCATCTACTCCAATTTTTATGTTAGTTCAGATCCTTGGTAATTTCTTTTGGAGCCTCAACTCAAATTTGATCCAACATCACGAAATCCTTGTTTATTCAATCCCCACCCCCACCTCCACCCCACAGACGGATGACAAAAAGTTATAAATAGGGAAAAACCACACTAAGATTGACAACCATCCTTCTTACACGCTCATTTACAAGAAACCTTGCCAGTTTGATATTTGGTTTGGAAATAGTACAAGTTTTTCTTACTGGTAATATTTTAATCGGAAAAAAAAAAGGGCAACATGAAGGTGCTACAACTTATTAGTGCAAATAATTCATTTTTTCAACAAAAGACAATGATCTTGCACAACCTATAATCTTAACATCAAAGCAGCAGCAAGTTCAATCATCTAGTTGGTAAAGGAACACACGAAAGTACACTAATAGCACTTAGTTCACTCATTATGCAAGTCAACCAGAAAACTGAAAACAATTCCTTACACAAACCAGCACATTAAGATCTAAGAAAACAAAATAACCACCAAATTGCAAAACAAGAGAAACATTTTCAACAAAGCACAAACCTGCATAAAATTGTAACGTTCTCTTCCAATTGATTCATTTTCTGCAATGGCAAAATACGCCAACATTGGATAGTGCCCAACATAGGATGCATAGCTGTCCCGCTGAATGTTTACCGCCCACTCACTAAACCAAATAAAGAATATCCAAAACATCAGTTATTATGGTTTAACAATAAATAAGATCAATTCCAAAAAATGCAAAAGTAGGCAACTTACAATCTAGTCAAATCGGCATGTCCTGTTCCAACATATTTAGCTTGCAAGTGCTCAAGCTGGGAGTTGATATTGAACCTGTCACTAGCCTGTATACACGCATTAATCAACTGTATATTCGACGAACAGAGAAAAATTACAGTAGCATGTACACTGAGCTACACAAAATAAATTAGGGTTATGGGAAGAAAAATTCGGGTGTTCGTGGAGATCTGGAAGATAATAATCAAATTTGAGTATGAAGGTAAAAATAAAAATTCACAAACATACGTAAGTTGCACATGAAATTAAAAATTACGAAAGGACATAAAAATCGAAATTGAAAACATATACACCAAAGAGGAAAAACATATTAGGGTTTTGGTTAAGAAAGGGGAGCAAAATTGATCGAAAAGGAGATAATAATCGAAATTGATGTTAATTTACCTGCATTTTTTGCACAGTGAGAAGATTGAAGGAGATGAAGAGATTAAACAGAGAACGATGTGGACTACGTATATATACTGGAGAAGACGGGAAGTGAATCGGGTCAGGCTTTCAGGTACATTTATATATGAGCGGTAAAAGTCGCCAATATAATTACGGAAAATAGTAATTTTGGTCAAGGGCGACTCAACATAATTCAAGGTCTAAAGCAAAATTTTAATTAGAGGTCTAAAATTTAATTATTACTTTAATATATTTTTTATAAATGATTTTTTAAAATATTTTTTTTATTATTATTTTTAAGTAAGATTTTATCAATTCAACATTAAAAAACATCATTTTATTGAGACAATTATTATATGAATCGATAATATAGTTCTATAAGTAATAAGTTGATAAATTTTAAATAAAGAAAAAGTTAGAATCATAAAATCTGATTCAAAAAGTTGATAACTTGGTATACCCTACTTTAATATGAAAAGCTATGAAGAAATAAAAGAATATTTGTAAATTACTTTGTTCAACACTTTTCGGCCATTGATTCATATTTTGACAGAATATTACTCTAACTATCAAACATTTGAAGAAATAGAATACTGAAACAAGGTTAAGTTGGAGTGTCAAAATAAAATTTAGGGACAAATTTAAGAGTCTGCATATGTGTTTGACCAAATTAAATTAATATAAAATATTTTTTCTGTCATGTGGCATATTAGGGGGTAGTAATTCCAAAAATTCATGTTAAGAGGTAATTAAGACTTCTCATGATTTATGTATACATTTAATAAAGTATGTCAAATGTACGGGGGTGTGTGTGAGGGGGGGGAGGGGAGGGGGGGGGGGCGATTTTAATTATTAACTCTAAAAATTATGAACTATTAACTCTTTTCAATAGAATGGACCGAAGCTAAAAGTGTTTCTTTCATATATTACACCCAACTACCCACTCATACTTTAGGATGATCCTATTAGCCCCTTAGACTATTTTAAAATGGAGTTATTTGCTCTCTATGTATTGAGGTGGTAAGGAATGTGTAGTTCACTCTTTGAGAGAGTGAGAGCAAAAAATAATAATAAAACTTTAATTTTATAAGTGTTTCTTTTATTTCATTATTAATTTTTTTTATGTTTCTTTTTATTTTATTTATTTTACTTTTAACGTTTTTTTTCTTCTTTCTCTTTAACAAGAAACACCAACAACCTTTTCTTCTTTCTCTTTAACAAGAAACACCAGCAACAACAACATGGGCTATAGCGGTGGCGGCACCATGTGAACTTCACTCATCCACCACCAATTCTTCGTCTTCATCGGTCTTCCATTATGTGAGAATAGACCTATCAACCATCAATTTTGTTGTGAATCACCATTGCCACTTCCTTTGTAGCTTCAAGATTTTTGAAGTAGGAGATGTAGATTCAAGCATAAACACAAAATTTAAGTAGGTATTGCATCTACCTTCCTATTTCAGATCTGATAAAGCTTTGACTATCAAATCTACAATAAATATCGAATAGTACAAAAATCTTACAATATCTTCATTTTAAAGATTTCTACCCAACTAAACTAAACTAATTGCATCTAAAAATTTAATCCCCAAAATTGACCGACTTTTTGGAGCATTAAATTGTTAATGATTTTGAGTGAAATTTTATCAATATCGAGAGAAAATCAGGAAATGGTGTAGAAATTGAGATTTTGAAGGGTATTAGGCGATTATTGAAAAAAGTGGGAATTTTTGAAGGTTGAATCAGAGAAATTTGGATGAAAATGGATGAAAAATCTCCAGCTGGTGGCTGATGCTATGCCTGGAGATGAAAGAAAACAAAATAATTGATTTTATACATTAAAAATATATATATTACGTGGTGGGCGTGTTGGGATATATACTATTAACCATGTGTTAAGAAATAATATTTATTATAGAATAAATATTTGCTCAATTTTAATAGATCATATATTCATTTATGGTATCTGTTTACTTATATAGTAGATGATTTAGTGTGTAGAGTTTTAGTTTATACACAGAGGATTAAATCATTAGTTTTATTAGTATAAAGTTTTTTGTTCACAATCTAGGATGGAAGTTGGACATGTCATTGGTACGATTGTAGCACAAGATTATATGTAATTTATCTTGATTATGGGAACGGGATAGTTTCAACTTCTTGTGCTAGTGCATTTTGTATGTATTGAACGGGACGAGTAGAGATAGTTGTTTTAGACTGACTGACAAAACATATTCTCTAAACTATTAAATGCACTTATATTCTTAATCCTGATATAACTATTATGATCTGTATATATTAATTATCATTTTGATTAATTAAAAGGTGAGATTCTCAGATGGGTCAATATGCCTGGTAAGTTGAATGATAATAATATATATTGGTGAAATAATAAGTTAGTTGATGGAATCCATATCTCGTTATAGAGATTGATTGATATGTCTTTTTGAGAAACTTATAAGTTTTCATCGTGTCAAACCTTGCAAGTGGATTTATGAATCCGACACATGAAAGAAGTAATGTAGTGCTCTAAAGGAAATTAATCATTAAGTTAAATTCGTCAGTAATTTAATTTATTGATTAGTATCTGAAATCTTAACATGGGGAATTACATAAGTGTTTAATGGGGAATTATGAAATATAAATAGAGGAGTGCAATTATGAATTTCTAGTGGAATGATTTGTAATTTATTATGGTAAGAATAATTCAAATTAATTATTTGGAATTATTTCCATAATAGGAAGCTTGAGTAATTAATTATGTGGTCCCTCCAGTGCACATATTTAACTAGAACTCAGAATCTTATTTCTTAGGGGAAAAAGGAGTAGGCGTGTGTTTTTCTTGTTTTTTAAGAAAATTGGGTTTTCTTCTCCTTTTTGGATTGGGCAAGAAATCTCTATAAATAGAGATTTTCCTAACCTAGAAAAAGATTGATTAGTTTTCTATTCGATATTTGCCCACCCAAGTATTGAGATAGTTTAGATGTGAACTTGGGATCACTGTAGAAGACCATGACTATCTTGTAGATTCACTTGAAGGACTGCCTAACTTGGGGATTCACTTGAAGGTATCTGTTCATGCTTCAAGAGGTATTTATCGAATTAAATTTCAGTATGTTTATGTGTTCTAGCATGATTATGTGGTCTAGCATAAACAATATTGGTTATCTATTATTCATGTAAGCCGTAAGATTCTAGTATGCTTCCACTGTGCATATAGTTTTCCAACAGGGCGCGTGTCTAACACTACTTAATACGAATCTGGGGGTGAGTTATTAAGGGGTTATATATATTCTACTTTGAAAATGTTCAGGGGGTAATAGGACCCCCGTAAAGTATGAGTGTGTAGTTGGACATCCGGCTATAGGTTGGGGGGGTGCTTTTGACCATTTTCTCATTACTATATATTATAAAGTTCATTCGTACGTAATTAAAACTGAATATGTAAAACTGAACGATGAGTTTAGTTATTAGGTATTAGATGTTTTGGTAATATAGATAAATATTGTTGAATTGATTCAAGTGCTATGAAAAAATCACTTATTTCGATAAGATAATATATTTTCAACAGACCCCTATATAAATATATGGTCCCATTAATATTATAAATTAATAATTCTTTAAATGTACAAATATACCTAAGACAATTTAGTGAAATATGATTCTATTGTTTTCTGTTTTTGGTTAAAATTTAAATCTAGTTGAACTCATCTATAACTTTTCTTATTGTATCACTGTTATCTTTTCGAATTGCACCATAAAATTGTGAAAATTTCTAGATGCGATAAGTGCTTCCTTACGCGTAACTCGTTCCAAATGTATTGTATCATCTTCAACTTTATCATCAACATTTTTTTCTAATGGTATATATCCACAATCTTTTTAAGTTCTGGACCTTTAAACATGTATCATTTTCACCCATCCAACAGGTTATTGAGGTTCATTTTATTACGGTAATAGAAATCATTAATCATGACCTCAAGTTCATGAATAACGTTATCATAAGTGTGTTCATTCAAATTCTCTGAGATTTTCATCTCTGAACGAACTTTGTGGTGTCAAAATACTCCTTAAATTAATAAATATTAATTTATCGATTAAATAATACCTTTACAAAATAATAATATTTAATAGTCCACATATAAAAATTTAATGAGGTTTTACTGTAGTTATATATAGGGTTGCGTATTGTTCAGTTCGGTTTTGAAGTTAGGTTTGGCTTATTGGTTATCGGTTTGTAGAGATGCTAAACTATTATCGAACCATTAAGATATTGGCTTATCGGTTATTGGTTCATCGATTTTTGATCGTTATCGGTTTAGACGTTACGATTTGACACACAAAAAATATTGAAAATCACTTAGAAACAAGGTGACAAACCAAATGAACTGGGCACATGAGTTCACAAGTTACATCTTGCTCAAAAGCAAACATTTTTACATTGTAGAATAACCAACTATTTTAGACAACCAGAAATAAAAGTAGGAAACCAAACTCTAAGTCAAGGACTTTATATATAAAATGATATAAATATAATTATTTAATTTACTATCGGGTTATCGATTAACCTGTTAAGAAAAAACTCAAACCGTTAATAACCGATAACCCGATAAAAAAAAATCAAAACCGTTATCAAAATCGCTAAATCAATAATCCAATACTAATAAACCAAAAACTTTTTTTCGATTCGAATTATCGATTTCAATTCAGTTTTGAACTCGGATAGGAAACAAGTATATTTGTCATTACAACACTAACGTTGTATACATTATTGTATATATTTGAATAACTTAATTCCTAAATGCATATTTTTCATACCAAATGACTGCAATAACTATTAAGTAGGTACCAATTATAAACCGAGAAACAATTTTAAGAAATTAAGCCATTCTTTTTTATGTTCACTAATAAGGCAAAATCAATGTAGGCTAATAAACGACATAAAAGTATAGATCAAAGTCAACATTATCAAAATGGTTTCAGATCGCAATGGATGTAACCATTATGATGAATATGAGAAATTCCGGTTAAGATTTGAAAACTGTAGTAAACAACCTCTGATTCCCCCATAATCAAATTCAACGGGTTATGAATTACATCATTTAAAGTTCCACCGGCAGCATACTCAAGCATGAGGTTATAAGTGTTAGGGTATACACTATTAATCATGTGTTTAAAAATAGTATTCTAATAATTTTCAAGATTTAAATATCTTAGTGGGAGATTGTTAGGGTATATACTATTAACCATGCATTTAGATATAGTACATTATAACAATCGTGACAGTTAAAAGTCTAAGTGGGAGATTGTTGGGATATATATTATTAACCACGTGTTTAGATATAATATTTATTATAGAATAATTTTTTATTTATTTTAATAGATCATATATTCGTTTATGGTGCTTGTTTACTTATATAGTAGATGATTTAGTGTATAGAGTTTAAGCTTATACACAAGGGATTAAATCATTGATTCTTATAGGTATAAAGTTTTTTTGTTCACAATCTAAGATGGAAATTGGACATGCCATCGGGACGATTGTAGCACAAGATTATATGTAGTTTATCTTGATTATGGGAATGGTATAGTTCCAACTTCTTGTGCTAGTGCATTTTGTATGTGTTGAACGGGACCGAGTAGAGATAGTTGTTTTAGGCGATCGACAAAAGCATATTCTCTAAACTATTAAATGTACTTATATTCTTAATCCTGATATAACTATTATGATCTGTATATGTTAATCATCGTTTTGATTTATTAAACGGTGAGATTCTAAGATGGGTCAATACTCTTGGTAGATTGGATGATGAAAATATATATTGGTGAAATAATAAGTTAGTTGATGGAATCCATGTCTCGGTATAGAGATTGATGATATGTCTTTTTGAGAAGCTTAAAAGTTTTTATCGTGTCAAACCTTGCAAGTGGATTTAAGAATCCGACACATGAAATAAGTTAAGCAATGCTCTAAAGGAAATTGATCATTGAATTAAGTTCGTCAGTAATTTAATTTATTGATTAGTTTCTGTAATCTTAACATGTGAAATTTCGAAATATAAATAGAGGAGTGCAATTACGAATTTCTAGTGGAATGATTTGTAATTTATTATGGTAAGAATAATTCAAAGTAATTATTTGGAATTATTTTCATAATAGGAAGCCTCAGTAATTAATTCTGTGGCTCCTACCGTACCCATATTTATCTAGAACTCAGAATTTATTGTAAAGGGAAAAAGGAGAAATATGTGTCTTTATCTATTCTAAGGAAAGGGAGAAGTATGTATCTTTCTATGTTCTGAGGCAAGGGAGAATTATATCACTTTTTCTATTCTAAGGAAAGGAAGAAGGACATGACTTTTTTGTTTTTAAGGAAAGGGATATGTACATGTCTTTCTATTCTAAGGAAAGACATGGTATTCCTTTTACTTGGACTAAGAAGAAATCTCTATAAATAGGGATTCTTCTAACCCTTGAAAAATAATTTTTTTTCCATAAAATACTTGTCCACCCAAGTATTGAGAGGGTTTGGAAGTGAACTTGGGATCACTGTAGAAGACCGTAGAAATGTGGTCTAGTTTGTGAACTAGCTTATGCATTTGCTTGAAGTTTCTAGCTTGTCGACTAGCTTGTGGATTCACTTGAAGGTATCGGCTCATGCTTCAAGAGGTAATTCTGAAATTAAATTCAGAAAGTTTATATGCCCAAACATGATTGTACTTGTTCTAGTATAAACAATGTATTGTCTATCATTCATGTAAGTTGTATGATTTTGGTATGTTTCCGCTGTGCATAAAGTTTTCCAACAATTGGTATCAAAGTCATACTTACATCTTTATAGATAATATAAAATATATGTATGTGCAATTGTATGTATGATTCATGGTTGGTAAATATATTTTTATCGCGAAAAAAATGAATCAGATGAAACTTTAAGGTTTTTGATTCGTTGACTAAAGTACATACGCTCTTAAATTTTGAGATGATCAAGAGGGCAAAATGTGTTGACGACAATTTTTCACTTTCACGTGAAAATCGACATCAATAGTAAACATTTGTCCTAATGATTATTTGAAGTCCTTTATTTTTTAAATTAATGGAACCCAAATTGAAAACTTTTCATTAGTTAAAAGAAAAGTTAAAGTTCAATGGATTTGTTTTATTTAATAAATGAAAGTACTAACTTCTGCACATGTGATTGATTATTATTTTTTTCGGTGGCTAGTTGCAATTTTTTTTGGTTTGTTTCTTATTAATCCATCAAATTTGCAAAGCTTGATAAGAAAGGGAATCATAGAGGTTGTTGATGAACAAATTATCATTGAACTGATTGTGAAGTTTTTTTTTCAACTTTATAAATTTTGTTCTTGACTAATTGTTGACTACAAACCTTGTTAAGTGGTGGTGGTAGTCACTCTTCAGGTCAATTGAATTTTTTTTCTTTTTTTGTTCAATAATTATTTGAGCATATTATTCATTACATATATATCAATTTGTATAAATTAAGAATTTTTTGGTTAATAAATAGTTATCACTTAAGCGATTTATTTATTTGAAATCGTTGAAAATTCTTTAGACTTTATACATGTGATAATATATTTTGTAATAGATGAATTGAGAATTATGATTAATAAATAGGATTCACTAAAATGATCTATGTATTTGAGTCATTAGAACATCCTCAATTCATCAAGTATAAATTATTCTAAGTGAATATTAGTGGTAAATATTTATTTACGTAAATGTTGATTTACCTTAAAATACTAGTAATGCTTAATTAATTCATGAGAAGAGATATCGAGTTTTCAGTCAAAAGAGAGAAACATAATATCTTGGATTCTCAAATGTATTAATTTAGAGAATAATTTATTATAAGAAGGTATTGAGTGCCTCAGCCAAAGGAATGACACAACATATGTTTCATGCTCATGAGATAATTATAAAAAGAGAATGAAAATCTGAATCATGTTATTTTAATTTTTAACTATGGTCTAAAATGTCTGTTTTTCAAAGTTGGTCATATTTTAGGTAGTCATGAATTTTCTGATCTCTGTTTGACTTGAAATTTGATGGTTCCATCAAAAATTATTTAGATGGGTTTTAGGTAGTTTGTCAGATTAAAATTTGATATGAATATGATAAAGTCATATTGTTTTAATTTCTAAAGATACTTAAACCACTTGAATTTGAATTTGGTCATAGCTTTAGAAATATTTTTTATAGACTCCAATTGACCTGAAATTTGGTAAGTTCATTGGTGATGGACTAGTAAGAAATATTCATTGCTATGTGGTTATAGTTTTGAGGCCCTTAAAATGGGTTTTAAGTCACTCTTTGAAATTAAAATGTGATAATATAATCCTTTATATCAGCTTTATTTATGTTAAATGTGGTACATGATTACACATGATGAGTTAACATGAATTGATATATGATAAGGATATGGATCTGACTATTTTTCTTAAATCGTTTCAATCTGAATTTGATCATAACTTTGGAGATTAATATTATTTTTAAACTCTAATTGATCTGAAATTCAGTAGGTTCATCAGAAACAGTCAAATTAAAAATATTCATAGTTATGAAGTGATTTGGCAATTTGAGGTCGTTTAGATGAAGTTATTTTTATATATATATTTTTGTATCTTGAAAATTAATTTAAATGAAAATTACTCGACTATGATATAGAGGTGATAGAGTTTGTTCTCTATGGTCTTCATGACTAAATTTTAGTGACGTATTAAGTTCATGTGTTGGCTTAGACCTTCCTCCATAACGGATGAAATTAATACAAGTCATTAAAGTTTAATCTCTAATTTTGATTATCTGTATTGACTCTCCTAAACTAAGTAATATTTGATTGGGTCAATGGATCTACGGATAATGATATTCACTTGACTTAAAATAACATATACTCTCCATCTGAGTTAGCTTTTGTTCTAAATTTGTTGAAGTGAATATCTGACACCACATATGTATGTTGCATGAGTAGTCATTTTTTCATCAAAATTTATTGTTCAAGATGCATTGATATCTATGAGGTGTGTTTTTGAATTTTAATATTCAATGTATACATAAACATGCTTTTCTTTTGGAATTTTAGAATTTCGTTCTTTATTCTTAATTCGTGTATCTATTTCACAAAATGATGATATATGATAAGGAATTACTGAGCGGGAAAATCTTAAATTCTACTTTGGCCAAACAACATTTTCAACCAAATTGATCATAGTTCTGGAATTCGAAAAAAAAGAACTCTGATTGATCTGAAATTTGGTAGATTCATAAGAACGACCTAGTAAGAAACTAATTTTTTTTTTGGATCGTTATATGAGTTTTTGGTCATATTTGAATAAATTATTAATTTTATGTGTTGGCTTAGACCTTCCTCCCTATCGGATGAAATTGACATAAGTCACTATGTATTTAATCGTCTAGTTTTGATAATCTGTATTAACTCTCCTAAACTAAGTAATATAGGATTGGATCAATGTAACTAAAGGATTTTCACTTGACTTAAACTAACAATAGACTCTCCATCTGAGTTAGGTCTGTATAAGTTTATGGAATGAATAATCGATCATTGTACATGTGTATTGCATGAGTAGTTCTCCAATCCCATCGATTGGCTATTCAAGATGCATGGATATATATGTATAAATGAGCCCTAAATTTTGTTATTTAGGATTATTCGAAATATTATGATCTATTTAAAGTATTAAATCTCATATTCTCAATAGACTTTACACACCACTTAGTACTACTTAAGCTTTTCTTTTGGTAGAGATAAGAATATTAATTCAAAGAATGCATTGTTCATGTACCTTATGTTAGAAGGAATTATTTTCAGTTTCTAACTAGATAAAAGACGAGTATTTAATATTTTTGGTTGTAACTCTCCTATCATTGAGTTTGATGAATATTTTATTTCTTGTGGTATATTGATGCGTGATTCTTTTATTAGTATTATTTCTCATGAATTGAATTATATTAATCTGTCTCATAAGGAAAAATATCTTTTAAATTGAATGAAACTTATATGTACATTAGTGTCTAAGTCATTTATTATGAATAGAATTTCGAGGTTGGTTAATGGATGAACATAACAGTTCGTTGAAAGTGAAGTCACTACCAACATATGAGTCTTGTTTAGAAGGAAAAATGACTAAGAGACCTTTCCTCCTAGAAAAGGAAAAGAGGTAGTGATAAGTTATAATTAATCTATTCTGATTTGTGTAATCAATGAGCATTTGGGCAAGCGGTGAATTTGAGTATTCTGAGTTTTCAAGAAGGTTACTCATGATATGGATATTTTTTTTTGATGTTTTGTAAGTCTAAATGTCTTGATAAACTCAAAATATTTAAGACACATGAAAATAGCATCATGAAAAATATATAAAGTCATTACAATCTAATTGTAGTGACGTAAAACTCTCTGCAGAGCTCATAAGTCACTTATCTTATAAAATAATTGCATTTCAACTGTCTACACCAGACACTCTATAATAGATTGTTGTAGAAGAGAAAAGAAGTAGACTCTTATGAAGATGATAAGATTAATTATTGATTTATTATTAGTTATTTTGTTTCTTTTGGGATAGGTTCTAATAACTACATATCACATTCTGAATTCAATTTCTTTCAAATCAGTACCTTGAACAACTATAGAACTAGTTGGATTTGAGGTAAGTCTAATCTGTGACATGTTCAGATATAGGATTGTTCAGCACATGTGCTGAGTGGGAGAATAAGAAAATTGGGATTAAGAACAGAATGTGTGTGTTAATTAGATATCCTAAAGAATGAAAGAAGCTTTATTATAGTGTCCTAAAGAAAATAAGACAATTGTTAACACAACTGTCTGATTTCTAGAAAAGGATCATTTAGTAAACCATGTTCCTAGAAGTAAACTAGTTTTACAGGAATTCAACAAAGAAATAACATATGAGGCAGTTGTAAATTCAAACACTCAAGAACATCTAACTGGTATGTCAGAATTGACGTTTCATTGCATTTACGTAGTGGGAGAAACATTATTAGACATAACAATACTACTACCTCAAGTAGTGAAAGTGATGTTGGGCAAATTAAAAAACACTACATGAAAAGTAGTTAATATTTCATTACCAAAAGGTTTTGAGGAAAATATTAAGATTCAAGAACATGAAAGTGTGACTATTGTAGTAATACTTAGTCGTAGTGGGAGAATCATAACAAAGATTGATTGATTTTGTATATTTAAGAGGACTTTCATGATAAACCTCTGAAGATCTAATACAAAAACGATAAGTTATGACTCAACATTACTAGACGAAGTTGCATAAGAAAATAAATTAGTAAGATCCTTTTGATAAGAAATATAAAAGGAATATTTGTGAAAGTTGTAAATGCATTGTTAACAGTCTAGGTGAAAGATTGTTAGGGTATATACTATTAATCATGTGTTTAAAAATAGTATTCTAATAATTTTCAAGATTAAATATCTTAGTGGGAGATTGTTAGGGTATATACTATTAACCATGCATTTAGATATAGTACATTATAACAATCGTGATAGTTAAAAGTCTAAGTGGGAGATTGTTGGGATATATATTATTAACCACATGTTTAAATATAGTATTTATTATAAAATAATTATTTATTTATTTTAATAGATCATATATTCGTTTATGGTGCTTGTTTACTTATATAGTAGATGATTTAGTGTATAGAGTTTAAGCGTATACACAGAGGATTAAATCATCGATTCTTATAAGTATAAAGTTTTTTTGTTCACAATCTAAGATGGAAATTGGACATGCCATCGGGACGATTGTAGCACAAGATTATATGTAGTTTATCTTGATTATGGGAATGATATAGTTCCAACTTCTTGTGCTAGTGCATTTTGTATGTGTTGAACGGGACCGAGTAGAGATAGTTGTTTTAGACTGACTGACAAAAGCATATTCTCTAAACTATTAAATGTACTTATATTCTTAATTCTGATATAACTATTATGATCTGTATATGCTAATCATCGTTTTGACTTATTAAACGGTGAGATTCTAAGATGGGTCAATACTCCTGGTAGATTGGATGATGATAATATATATTGATGAAATAATAAGTTAGTTGATGAAATCCATGTCTCGGTATAGAGATTGATGATATGTCTTTTTGAGAAGCTTAAAAGTTTTTATCGTGTCAAACCTTGCAAGTGGATTTAAGAATCCGACACATGAAATAAGTTAAGCAATGCTCTAAAGGAAATTGATCATTGAATTAAGTTCGTCAGTAATTTAATTTATTGATTAGTATCTGTAATCTTAACATGTGGAATTTCGAAATATAAATAGAGGAGTGCAATTACGAATTTCTAGTGGAATAATTTATAATTTATTATGGTAAGAATAATTCAAATTAATTATTTGGAATTATTTTCATAATAGGAAGCCTCGGTAATTAATTCTGTGGTCCCTACCGTGCCCATATTTATCTAGAACTCAGAATTTATTGTAAAGGGGAAAAGGAGAAATATGTGTCTTTATCTATTCTAAGGAAAGGGAGAAGTATGTATCTTTCTATGTTCTAAGGCAAGGCAGAAGTATATCACTTTTTCTATCCTAAGGAAAGGAAGAAGGACATGACTTTTTCTTTTTTAAGGTAAGGGAGATGTACATGTCTTTCTATTCTAAGGAAAGACATGGAGTTCCTTTTACTTGGACTAAGAAAAAATCTCTATAAATAGGGATTTTTCAAACCCTTGAAAAATAATTTTTTTTTCTATAAAATACTTGTCCACCCAAGTATTGAGAGGGTTCGGAAGTGAACTTGGGATCACTGTAGAAGACCGTAGAACTGTGGTCTAGTTTGTGAACTAGCTTATGAATTTGCTTGAAGTTTCTAGCTTGTCGACTAGCTTGTGGATTCACTTGAAGGTATCGGCTCACGCTTCAAGAGGTAATTCTGAAATTAAATTCAGAAAGTTTATATGCCCTAACATGATTGTACTTGTTCTAGTATAAACAATGTGTTGTCTATTATTCATGTAAGTTGTATGATTTTGGTATGCTTCCGCTATGCATAAAGTTTTCCAACAATAAGTGTGCTTATCGTCTTCTATGCTCACATCTTCTCCGATACATTCAACTACATAATCAGACCCTTTCAACTCATCCAATATTTTTCCTTCTACTCGGAGGGAAGACGAATGAGCAACTTCAGTTGATTTAACAGCTCCATATATTGCAGTTCCCGAATAGTATTGTGGTAACGGCGTTGCAAGAGACACAGTTCCGTAAGAACCAGCTCTCAATACCTTAAGCTTTTTCCACATCATACTTGACGATTTTTTTTTAGATGATCGATGGATTTTGATTTTGATTTTGATTTTTACTTTAGTCTGTGAATGCTAATGGCTTCTCAAAGTATGTATTTATAAGATTTATAATGCTTTTTCCCCTCCTAATCTTACTATTTCGGATTAACGTATTTTTTAGTAACTTTTTTCCTTATCTTTTTCTGTTAGGGATTAATAAGTTTAATCAATTACCTTGTAGATTAAGGATTAAACGTGTTTATAGTAACTTTTTTCCTAATATTTTTCGAGTAAATTGTATGCAAATAATAATTTTAGTAAGAATTTTGAGGGGCACTATGATTGAATGGCCACTTATAATTAATAGGAAAAAAAATTAACTTCAATTATAAATCCTAACCAAATTTGGGAAGTTTATTGCTATTAGCTTTCTCTTTTCCCATTTCCATATTATTCCTAACTTGTATGTACTGGAAAAAGCTTCCTACTAAGTACACATTATTTTACCAAATTCAATTAAACCTAAGATGGTTTGATGGACAATGAACAAACAACCACGACAATAATAATAATTACTAATAATATTTTCTATCATGGTTAATATTATCATTTGAAATAGATGATAATTTGAAACAATTTTCAAAACTTGAACATCTTCGTAGGCAGTAACTAACTGAATTCATATGGAGGAACTTTCAACTCCTTTCTTATTCTTATGAATCTCCATCAATCTATTTTGTATTATAGTATGCCGTATCATGTATATGTCAAAAATGTCCCTAAAATTGTTAATATCATAAAGGTTTTTCCTCATTGTTTCAGAATAGTCATTACTATTTTTTATGTTTCATTCACCGCCCCCAAATTATTTGAAATTGAACCATAGTTTTTGTTCTGGTTATAATATGCAATTACAAAGTTACTTTCCTAACAATCAAGAAGAAAAAGACATGTTGCTAACATATTTTTTAAAAAGATAGTTTATCGGGTTGTATCTAACAGTTCACAAATTTAATCGAAAGAAGCCAAAAGAAAGAGATATCACTACAACAAAATGATCTTTAATAGCAATTAGTAGCTAAATTGCTGGTAAATATGTATTTTAAGAGGAAATTAGTACTCTCTATAAATTTCCCTAAAGTCTACATCGACATTTAACCTAATGACAATTAATTAATGTCGATAAAGGCTCTAGCACTCTTCGTTAATGTACATATTTATTGCCGATAAAAAATATTTTTGTTATAGTATTCTTTGGACATCTATTAGTTTCAAGAAAACTTGATCTCTTATTATGCCCAAAAAGGAAAAAGGAAGAAATATGACAAATTAGTCAACTTGTGATAAAAGAAGTTGACTAATAGTCTCTATACTAATATTCTAGGAAGAGTGCCATGACATACAAAAATACTTGTACCTAAGATGAAACAATCAAAATAATACACTAAATGCTGCAAGAAATAGAGCAATATGTTTGGTTCTTTTAACAAACTTCCACTACTAGAAAAGTGCATATTACATGGGGATTTATTTGCGGATTATATATGAAAATTCGTAGATAACCTAGTTTCCTGCAGATTTTTCTACCAAAAGAAATCTGATGGTAAAACCTTCCTAGGTAATTATTACCTGCAGATTTTAAAATCCCCAAATAAATTATCTAGGGGTTTTAAAACCCCGTCTAAATTACTTATGAAGTTTCTTGCAAAAATATTAAAAGTTCGCAAGAATTTTTTGGTAAAATTATGTGAAAAAAAGGATATTTTTTTTGCAGATTTTCATAGGAAAAAAAATCTGCAAGTAATTAGTTTTTAATTCAATTTTACATATTAATTTTTTTTTATGTACAAATAATACTTTTCAGGGATATACACAATTACAGCCCAGTGCCACCCTATTATTAATTATATTGTTCTTAATTCATTTTTTATATCATTAATTCATGTTTCTTTTAATGATTTATTATATAGCTCTTATCCTTGGTAAATTTAATTAAGATACTTGCTTTAATGCTGCCAACTTAAATCAACATTACACGTAATATGGAATGAGAATTTGCTCAATATAATGTCCAATATGCTATTGTCTGTAGCCGATGTGGTACAAAGAGACTAAATGACTATTATAATCCTCACAACTTTTCATCCACTAAATTAGAATATAAAATTAACTTTTTATCCGAAAAAAATACAGTTAATAAGGGACGGAATTTTACATACAATCAACTTTAAATAAATTAATAAATGTTAATGATATTGCTAGAAAAAAGTAAATGGTGAAAATCATTTATATATCTCAACTTTATTATAAAAATTAATTTTTCCTTTTTAAAAAAAAAGTTAATGGTCAAAAACACACTTAAAAAATCCTGTTATTTCGAGTTTCATAACTGAAGTATCATCTATATGAGTTTTCTATCTAAACTATCACCAACTATTTATCTGAATACATTTCAACTATCGATTGCTTACTTTTTCTCCTTGAACAATGGTGATATTTCAGGTACGAAAAGTAAACAATCGATAACCAAGGTGTATTTTAATAGATACTCATTCTTTTTGTCATCTAAATTATATTATTTTTTCTATGGATAAATTATTTAAATAAATTTAAATAAAAAGTATATTATAATTATTAATTTTTATAATATAAGATTGAAATAAGCATTAAATAAATTTAATAGACATATACGAGTAGGAGAGAGTCCAGTACTCAAAGTTTAATTCTTATATCAAAGTTAAAAATGTAATTTTTTTTCACCCTATATAAATTTATAAAAATATGATATTGTTATTAATAATTATATATGTCTATGTATATTGTTGTTTTAAACCTTTTCTTCTAAACACCTTATTAGAGTGAGAATATTGCATACAAATATTACTTTGTATTTTTTTTAAATCTGAACAACTCAATATACACAGATTTTTCTTGTAAAAAAATCCACAAATAAACTTCTTAAGATTAAATACTAAGTTAAATCTCTAGAATCAAAATTTCAAGTATTTAATTCAAGCAAAATTCTCAAGTACCAGAGTTATTTCATATTTATTATTAAATAAAATTCTTAGGTAAATCCTCAAAAAGAAATTTTCAATTGAATCTGCAAATAAAATGATCCCCATGTAATTTTTCAGGTAATGTAATCCTTAGGTAAATTCCTAGGAAAAAATTCCCAACTAAATTTGTAGAATTAAAATCCTTAGACAAATCCCCAGGTAAGAAAATCTCCAAGTAAATCCGTATATAACTATCCCTAACTAAATTCACTAAATTAAAATCTTAGATAAATTCCCAGGTAAGAAAATCTGCAAGTAAATCCGCATATAACTATCCCTAACTAAATTCGCGGGTAGATTTACCTGGAAATTGTTCAACGAATAAATAAAGGAATTTATTTTATTAATTTACTTGAGGATTTAGCTATGAAAATATTTTTTGCGGATAAATTTCCCACATAATTCCCTAGGTAATATTTTGTGCAAAATGGCGCCAAATTTAACCACGGATGTTCTTGGGAAAATAATTTCCGCAAGTAAAATATTCTAGAATTTAGGAATTTTAAATTTTGCCATGAATCTGTGGACAAAATCCCCAAGTAACTTTCCTAGGTAATTCACAGTTTTCTTGTAGTGTTCACCATTGGTTATGTTTCAGTTATCATATACTTGTTGTTGTGTGCTATCAAATATAGCACAACCCACAAGTAATTTTCCCAAAAAGTATATGAAGAAGCCTGTAGAAAGGGACAAAAGAGAAGATCAATTTTTTATCATCCTTGTTGAGATTTTTAAAAGAGTTAAAAAAAAGTCACCAAAATAGCAAAAAGAAATTGCAATAGTTACATGAATCACTATGACTTACAGTAAAAGATTAAGCTTCATGAAATAGGAGGAAGAAAACTTTAAGGAATGAAACACGCTTCATAAGAAAATTAATGTATTTGAATTAGACTCCCCTAAAGGGGGGGAAAACATACTAATCATAGTGACAAAAATAGAAGTTTTGTTTACTAAAAAATCAAATGTTATAAATTCAACCATTCTAGCAGAGTTATGAGTTGTGGACTGAGAGGTGCAACAATAGTAATATCTCATTGTAATTGAAATCAATTTTCTTTATATTTTTTTATTTGGTACCTTGGAACTAAGTTTTGGATTTTAAAAGGTGTGAATGAAAAATGAAGAATTGTGACTTTTGTGAAAAATTGTGATTTTTCTTTAAGATTGTGACTTTTAAGAAGAGTTAAATAATAATTCTGCTATGTAAGGACGCCATATAGACGGATCTAAAATTCTCTTTTATATATATAAGAGATTAAATTGAGATAAAATATTTTTTTGTGTCATGTGACATATTAGGAGGGTAGTAGTTCCAAAAATCCATGTTTAAAAGGTAATTAAAACTTCTCATGATTTACGTATACATTTAATAAAGTATGTCAAATCTAGGTGAGTGGGGGGGACTTTTAATTATTAACTCTAAAAATTATGAACTATTAACTCTTTTCAAAGATTCCTTAATTACGTAGATAAGTGCTCTGAAGTAATTATGGATGCTAAAGAATTATACAAAGTTTTCCTCTGCATTTAATAGAATGAACCGAAGCTAAAAGTGTTTCTTTCATACTCCATCCGTTCCTAATTACTTGTCCACTTTTTTTTTTATAGTTGTCTGTAATTACTTGTCCATTTTGACAAATCAAGAAAGGACAAAATAATTTTACCTATTATACCCTCAATTAATTACTTTGAAAAAGGTAAAATTTCTTGAAAATCTTAAATTTTTAATCCATCCACTTTATAATTAATAGATATAAAATGGTAAACTCACTAGGTCAATAATTGCTTTTTAATTTTAACAGGTGTGTCAATTCAAAAGTGGACAAGTAATTAGAGACAGAGAGAGTATATTACTATATATTATAAAGTTCATCCGTACGTAATTAAAACTGAATGATGAGTTTAAAACTGAACGACGAGTTTAGTTGGTATTAGATGTTTTGGTAATACAGATAAATATTGTTGAATTGATTCAAGTGCTATGTAGAAAGTGTTATATACCGGGGGAGAGACAAACAAGAGATTTGTTGAGGTTGCGAATTAAATTTTAATTAGTAGCCGAAAAACAAAGTTATTTACAAGATGTTGAATAGTACTCTAAGGGGTGTGAGACCTTTTAGGGAAAATCATCATGCAAGATTGACCTAGCGTGAACAATATCACACAATATTAAAAGTATTTTTGAAATATTTTAGTGAAACAAACCTTTATTTGTAGCTTCAAAGATCCACAAACTAAAAAAATTTCTTCAAATTAGCCCATAAATGGTGATGGTTCATGGAACATAGTTCAAGGGAGAGATTGTTTGGTGTGTAAAATAACCGAACAAAGCTCCATAATAGTAGCTGAAAAGGAGAATAAGCTTTTTGTGAGATGACAAGAAGGAGTTGTTCAGCTGATAAACACCTCCAACCTTATGGTCGAGAGTTTGAGTCACAAATAGAGCAAGGGTGGGAGCTCCTTGGTGGAAGGGTAAAAATTTTTTTAATTTTTTTAAAAGAAGCTATTTGCAATATATATATTCCCTTGCGAAATAATTCTCAATTGCTTCAATGACATTACACACAATCAATGACAAGTTCAGATGTCATTGAACATTTGTGTTGAAATAATGATACTTCCAACGTCTTTAAATCTTGAATTCTTACTCAATTTCTAATTATTCCTAATAGGTGCCGGGAGTTGTTCAACACCCCCCCCCCCCACACACACACACCAAGAATTTTGTGTAATAATATGTTGACATTCACGCTTTAGAGATTTTTTTACTTGACTCCAACCACCCGGGATACGAGCTCCCTGGGTTGTGGAAAATTTGATATCGGCCCCTACTCTCTCTCTATATTACTACGTATTGAATACATTTGAGGGGAGTATTGGCCAATACTCGAAGGAACAAAACAACTTATTGAGTGTTATGATGCATCTTTACTTCATGATTCGTCAAAAGATCAATTAGTACTTTATTATGCTTCTATATGTCCAGATAGAAAAACAAGTATATTTGTCATTACAACACTAACGTTGTATACATTATTGTATATATTTGAATATCTTGGTCCTACTTATCACCATCTAATAAGACTATAGAGGGATATATATGAAGCCACATCTAAATTGAAACAAAAGCAAAATAAAGAAGGAAGGGAGGCTCCAGAGTTTGTCAAGAAAGTAACTAGAAAATAAAGACAACTTCATAGCATGAGCCCTAATAGATTATATTTCTCTTTCTTTTTCTCTCTTTTTATAAATAGACGCCTTTTGAGAGTCCCAAATATAATTTGACATCTTTGCAAAATGGGCCCTTCATCTTAGTTACATTATTACTAACATATATTTTTTAGTCTGAGAAAATAAAGGAAAGACTAGCAGGGAGCTCATGATTTGAGAATTGAACACCAAAATGCAAACTTAATTCCTAAATGCATATTTTTCATACCAAATGACTGCAATAACTATTAAGTAGTTACCAATTATAAACAGAGAAACAATTTTAAGAAATTAAGCCATTCCTTTTATGTTCACGAATAAGGCAAAATCAATGTATATGTAGGTTAATAAAAGACATAAAAATTATAGATCAAAGTCAACATTATCAAAAGCCATATCTACCTTACAGTACTCTTCATTATTTCATCAAACCAACTACAGTTGCATAAAGAAGATCACATTTAAACCTATAAAATAAAAATTTATAACTTCAAATATAAATCTTAACATAACTGGCTTTTGATCAGAAGCACAACTTCATCGAGTTAAAAGAACAGCAAGCATTTCCAGTTTTCCACGACCCATTCAGTACCACTAAGCTATCAATCAGTTTTGTTAGAGATTCACAAGTTAATATAGATGTAAGTCTCTCAAATTCAATTTGAGGCCCCTCTTACATAGCAGACATTGATCCTCTCAAGTTGCAGTCACGAGGACTGATTGTCGAAAACAAGTGCTCTGAAGTAACCCAATCTCGGCATCCTATACGTACATAAGGATACATTAATCGATCTTCCATCAGCTTCTTATAACAACTGTTCTTGATGAATGGATGATCAAGCAACAAATCAGCACTATATCTCAAACAGTTATCCTTTTCCAAACACTTGCTTAAAAAGTCCTTCGCTTCATCTGATATATTTTTTGGAATCTCTGGTTTTTGATGCGCAATCATGAACATTAATTCATCCTTGTTTTTATGTACAGGCCATAATCGCTTCCCAGTAAGCATCTCCACCACAATGCAGCCAAGTGCCCAAATATCAACAGCTCTACCGTGAATCCCGTACACTAAACATTCAGGGGCTGCGTATATCAGAGTTCCTCTATGGCTATGATAGCTACTATTCTTCGAACGTTCTGCCCTATATGTAAGTGATTCATCTGTTCTCAACGACAATCCAAAATCAGCCAACTTCAAATCTGGAACATCAATTTGTGCACGAGGAAAAATAAGTATATTAGCCGGTTTCAGATCGCAATGTATGTAACCATTACGATGAATATGAGAAATTCCGGTTAAGATTTGAAAACTGTAGTAAGCAGCCTCTGATTCCCCCATAATCAAATTCAACGGGTTATGAATTAAATCATGCAAAGTTCCACCAGCAGCATACTCGAGCATGAGATTATAAGTGTGCTTATCGTTTTCTATGCTCACATCTTCTCCGATACATTCAACTACATAATCAGACCCTTTCAACTCATCCAATATTTTTCCTTCTACTCGGAGGGAAGACGAATGAGAAACTTCAGCTGATTTAACAGCTCCATATATTGCAGTTCCCGAATAGTATTGTGGTAACGGCGTTGCAAGAGACACAGTTCCGTAAGAACCAGCTCCCAACACCTTAAGCTTTTTCCACATCATACTTGACGAATTTTTTTAGATGATCGCTGGATTTTGATGAGTAGTTTATTTGTGAATACTTAATGGCTTCTCAAAGTAAGTATTTATAATGCTTTTCCCCCCTCCTAATCTTATTCTACTTCGGATTAACGTATTTTTTAGTAACTTTTTTCCTTATCTTTTTCTATTTAATCAATTACCTTGTAGATTAAGGATTAAACCTGTTTTTAGTAACTTTTTTCCTAATCTTTTTCGAGTAAATTGTATGCAAATAATAATTTTAGTAAGAATTTTGAGGGGCACTGAGATTTAATGGCTACTTATAATTAATAGGAAAAAAATTAACTTCAAATAGAAATCCTAACCAAATTTGGCAAGTTTATTGCGATTAGCTTTCTCTTTTCCTATTTCCATTCTACTTGGGCATTTTATTCGTTATATTATTCCTAGCTTGTATGTACTGGAAAAAGCTTCCTAATAAGTACACATTATTTTGCCAATTCAATTAAACCTAAGATGGTTAGATGGACAATGCACAAACAACCACTGCAATAATAATAATAATAATAATAATAATAATAATAATAATACGGAGAAAGGCCTAAAATGCCCCTCAAGTATTTGAATTGGTACAAAATTACCTCCATCCACCTATCGGTCCTAAAATACCCTTGACATCCACCTTTCGGCTCAAAAATACTCTTATGTCTAACGGATCATACTCATTAGGTGGATGGAGGGTAATATTTTACCAAATCTCATAGTTTAAGGGCATTTTAGGCCCTTTCCGTTAAAATAATTTGAAATTACTTAATATATAAGCTCACATGATTGACTTGATTTTGAATTTCATAGTAAATTTAAAATTATAAAAAGGTTAGACATCTACTCTCTATACTCCTCCCTCCCCGGCCCTTCACTTCCTATCTCTTCCAAAAAAATTCTATTTGGATCTTGTCTACCAATTTTTTTTTCAAAAAAAAATAATTATGACAAACAAGAGAGAAAAAAAGGAAGAAAATAACGATGCATTCATATAGAAATAATTAGTTCAATAAAAGATGACTTAATTAAGCAAATATGTACAAATATTATATATGTTTTTTGTGTGTACCCAAAATAAAAATAATCATTTCTCTTATCTCACCCTCATCCCATCATGACATTAATACTAATTAAAAGAAGATAAATATGTGAGTTCATTTCAAGTTTGAATCCCGGATATCCTAATTAAGATTAAGAGATTAAAAAAAGGAATAAAAGAGAAAATGAACAAGACATTTGGATAATTGAGAGAAAATTTTATATTAATGAAAATAATAATTCCTTTAGATGAACAATCCGTCGGGGTAAGTATCGATTTTAGTTGGATCCCCATTTATGAATTGGGTTACGTTATAATAAATTGGGGTTGATTTAAAATAGGTCAATAGGAAGATATCATGAAATTAATTATTTTTTCAATATTATTTTCAAGTGTATCGGGTCAAAATATGAATCATAAGTGGTTTTATAGAAAAAAAATATTTTTTTAAAATATCATTTTTAATATTTATTTGAGAAGGGTTTAAATTTGGATCAATCACATTAAGCAATATAATAAATAAATATTTAATAATTTTACTTTAAGGGAGTTATTAAATATTTTAAGGGAGCTATTAAAAATAAGGCAAATATGAGTCAAAGGATTAACATCGAGGGAATTTTTGAGCCGAAAAGTGGACGTCAGGGGTATTTTAGGACCAATAGGTGGATGGAGGGTAGTTTTGTACCAATTCAAATACTTGAGGGGCATTTTAGATCCTTCTCCGATAATAATATTTTCTATCATGGTTAATATTATCATTTGAAATAGATGATAATTTGAAACAATTTTCATAACTTCGGATTAACGTATTTTTTAGTAACTTTTTTCCTTATCTTTTTCTATTTGGGACTAAAGAGTTTAATCCATTACATTGTAGGATAAGGATTAAACATATTTTTAGTAACTTTTTTCCTAATCTTTTTCTGGTTGAAAATATAGTTGGTTATTATTTTCTTTACCGACTCAATTGTGTTATTGTCTTGGTATAAAATTTTAATATAAAATATTTCATATTTAAGACTTTAAATTAAATAATAAATAATAAATATAATATATTTATTAATTGAATTAGTTCTACATGCATTTTTCATTCAAAAAGAAATTTTCATTATTTGTAGTATGAGTACATTTGTTGGCTGTTGTCTTTAGTTTAAAGTCTTAAATGTTAGTAGGACATTTAGGCCTCATTTTTTTGTCACGGAAAATGGTAGAAAAAATATTATCCCAACAATTTGGAATTACACAAATAAAATCAAATATAAATGAAAACTTTCACAAATAGCCAATATAATAAACTTAATTAATAAAATTAGGATACCATCCAGGAAGCAGTCTTAGTAAACAAACAATGCTAAAAAGAGAACATTTAGATATCTCAACATCTCAACAATTTTAACCAAAATTGTGGTCCTCTGCACCCATTCATATTTCTTATAATAGTGTTACCCATGGGAAAACGTAATTTTATAGATGTATCATGATGTGGTAATTTTCGGGATATCATGATATAGAATTACACAAATAAAATAAGAAATGCCTCTTCCCTAAAGAACTTCCGTCCCATTAGTCTTTGTAACACTTCCTACAAAATTATCACTAAGATCATCTCTACACGCCTTAGGAAGTTCATAGATATCCTGATTGGGCCCTGTCAAATGAACTTCCTCAAGAATCGACAAGCAACATATAATGCTATCATCGTGCATAAAGTTATATCACATTTCAGGAAGATGAAAGGAAAAAAAAAGGGTTCTCATGGCAAAAATTCACCTAAAGAAAGCTTTCGATAGAATTGAATGGTCATTCATAAGACACACCCTTCAATATTACAACTTTCCTATGAACATCATTAACCTCATTATGTCTTGTATTTGCACAAGTAAAAATGTTATTCTAATAGACGGGACTCGTATTGACTTCTTCCAACCCTCCAGAGGTCTAAGCCAAGGAGACCCTATGTTCCCTACCTTTTTATTCTTTGTATAGAATTGCTCTCTCACCAAATCAAACAAGTCACCACCCATTACTCTTATTAATCATTAAGTACTACTTATTTCTAATTTATTTATTTTCCACGTTATACTAAATAGAATGGAAGTGTTACAATAAAATTACTATGATCTTTATATTTATTTTCAAGAATTATGTCAAGTCAATATTAAACAAATAAATTTGAACAAAAAGAGTAATTCATACGTAATGACTAATAAATAAATCTTTACACGAAGAAACATTATTAATATCTACTTTACAATTACTTCCTCCGCCATTTTTTCTTGTGCATTATTAATTTGGTGCACTCCTTAAGAATGACAATTAATTATATCGCTTTGTGAATATAATAAGGGTATTTTTGAATTAAAAGGTTAACGTCAGAGGTATTAGAATGAATGAAGAATAGTTTTATACCTATTCAAATAATTGATCGGCATTTAATTAGGAGAACTAAGTGATCAGTTGCAGTCTTTCAAACTTTACAAAATATGCACGACTCCCTCACTTTATCCATATGTGTAAAAGACATTAGCCGCATTGAAAAGCCAAATACTCTACCATTGAGTTAGCAACCCGAAGAAAATATCGAAAAAAATGTGTAGATCCAATCCGGAGAAAAAAACAAAGAGATTAGACAATACAATCAATAACTATTGAAAATGAACATCTATTTTTAATACAATGAAAAAGTAAAAATAAACCAATGAAATATTACTTAATGGTGCCCAACTTGTTTGACAAACCAAACAATCCCTACTGTTTTTTTTTAAGAAGAAGACAAAGTAGAATCATCCCAGTATTAATTTTTTTGTCCTCTTTAATATCAGCAAGACAACAAAATTTATTGTATTTGCTGTAAATCAGTTGCACTTTCTAGTGTGAAAAAGGGGGCAATTCCCAATTTTGGCTTTAGGTCATCCATTCTTGCTCGGATTTCAAACATTTTTCGAATTTGATTCCATCTATACATATTTGTTCTTGGTCTCCGTCAAGATTGTATTTTTAACCTCTGTTTGGGTTGCCGACAGTTTCGGTGAGTTCTTGGAAGCCATATACATCTTTGCTGTTTCTTGTTTGATAAACTTTTTCTTTTCTTGATTTTACAACTAGTTGTTAGTAGTTTGTTGTTTCTGCTGCTTACTGTTTTGCTGAAGCAAACAATGGAAGTTTACTTCTACAAGAATCCAGGTTGATTCTTTGTTCTTTTAGTTTATTGTGTGCATTGCATATATGCCCAAAAGGGATACACAATAAATTTTTGGTTGTGGAAGTGGTTTGAGATTTGAAATTCAGTGGTGGGGATTGTGTTTTCAGTTGGTTTTTGCAATTTTGATTAATTTGATGATGGAAAAAGGTGTTGAACATTTGATATCTGCTAGGAAATCTATGAGGGTTAATTTAGAGAAATCTAAAGACATAGGTTTGTCTCTTGAAAAAGCTAGGCCAAGATTAGTTGAGATTAATCAGAGATTGCCTTCTTTGGAGGCTGCGATTAGGCCAATTAGGGCTGATCAAGATGCCCTTGGGGCTGTCGTTGGGCATATTAATCGTGCTGTGGTACCTGCTGCTGCTGTTCTTAAGGTTTTTGATGCTATTCATGGGCTTGAGAATTCGTTGTCTGATCCTGAATCTGACCTCCCTGGGTACTTTGGTGTGCTCAAGAGGCTTAAGGAGGCATTACGATTTTTGGGGGAGAATTGTGACATGTCGATTCAGTGGTTGGCGGACATTGTGGAGTATCTGGAGGATCATAATGTTGCTGATGGCAAGTTTATTTCTAGTTTAAAGGAGGCGTTGACTGCTCTGAGGGAGTTGCATAGTGGGGAGGATGGGAGTTGTCTTGATGGAGGACTTCTTGAGGTTGCGTTAGATAGATTGGAAAATGAATTTAGGCGGTTACTGACTGAAAATAGTGTTCCGTTGCCTATGTCTACTTCGGACTTACCAGGTGAACAAGCCTGCATAGCTCCATCCCTTTTGCCTGTGGCTGTTATAAAGAAGCTACAGAGTATACTTGGCAGATTGGTTGCCAATAACAGGCTTGAAAAGTGTGTGTCAATCTATGTTGAGGTACGGAGTTCTAATGTCAGGGAAAGTTTGCAGGCACTTAGTTTGGATTACCTTGAGATTTCAGTCTCCGAGTTCAATGACGTGCAGAGCATAGAGGGCCACATTGCTAATTGGGGTAAGCATCTAGAGTTTGCTGTGAAACATCTTTTAGAGGCTGAGTATAAACTCTGTAATGATGTCTTTGATAGATTAGGATTGGATGTGTGGATGGGTTGTTTTGCTAAAATAGCTTCCCAGGCAGGTATTCTTGCATTCCTTCAGTTTGGAAAAACTGTTACGGAGAGTAAGAAGGATCCAATTAAGATGTTAAAACTGTTAGATATCTTTGCATCTTTAAACAAACTGAGATTGGATTTCAATCGTCTCTTCGGTGGAGCTGCATGTGCTGAAATCCAGAGGTTGACGAGGGATCTCATCAAGAGGGTGATTGATGGGGCTAGTGAACTCTTCTGGGAACTTCAGGTTCAAGTTGAATTGCAGAGGCAAATACCACCTCCTCCAGATGGTGGTGTCCCGAAACTTATCATCTTTATCACCGACTACTGCAATAAGCTGCTTGGAGATGATTATAAGCCAATGCTCACCCAAGTTTTGGTAATTGAAAGAAGTTGGAAGCGTGAAATATTTCAAGAGCGGCTTCTCTTTGATGAGCTACTGAATATTATGAGAGCTGTTCAGCTTAATCTAGAGACATGGTCCAAGGGATACAAAGATGATACCTTGTCATGCGTGTTCTTGATGAACAATCATTGTCATCTTTACAAGGATCTGAAAGGCACAAAGCTTGGTATTCTTTTGGGAGATTCTTGGTTGAGAGAACATGAACAATACAAGGAGTACTATTCTGTCGTTTTCTTGAGAGAGAGCTGGGCTAAGCTTCCAGCTCTATTAAGCCGGGAAGGTCTTATTCTCTTCTCTGGTGGGCGTGCCACTGCTCGCGATCTTGTTAAGAAAAGATTAAAAGCTTTTAATGAAGCTTTTGATGACATGTATAAGAAGCAGTCTAATTGGATCATTCTTGACAAAGAGCTAAGAGAAAAGACATGCCAGCTCATCATTCAGGCGATTGTACCTGTATATCGGAGTTACATGCAGAACTATGGGCCGTTGGTTGAACAAGAAGGAAATTCCAAATATGCAAAATACACTGTTCAGTCTTTGGAGAAAATGTTGAATTCTCTTTTTGTTCCAAAGCCCACAAGACAGGGTAGTTTCAAAGTTCGAGTACCTAGTGGAAAGTTCAACAATAGCGTTGCAGATCAGAATCAAACTGCAATCGTTAAGTAACTGTGAGTTTTTTTATCCTCAAGACGATAAAGGACTTGTCAATTAGACCTATTCGTTTTGCTTATGTATTTACTCATTCATTTATTCACAAACTAAGCATTAGTACCGTCTCCTGAATTGTTGTAGCTGTCTTGTACAATGGATTAGCAACTGTACAATGTTTCTTTATAATGAGACGATTATATCATTTTTGTTTGGCCGAGTAGCAAAATAGACTCATCTACTTGTCTTGTTCTGTGATCTCATATCGTCCTAACTCACGAGGTTTTATCGATACATGTATAGTAGTTAAAATGCACTATTTTGAACCCCTTTGACTGTTGATCGAGCATATGTTGCAACTTGATGGCCGAGTTGAACAAAGTACTTGTGTTTCAGGCATATATGAATATGAATATTTGGACCAAGACTAAAATAAAGATGAAATCACCCCGTGAAGTACAGGGATCGCGATGAAAAAGTGGAATTAATAGGAGTGTATTTGGTTATTTGATCGACCTTATTGTTACATGAGATATTACCAGCAGTGAAATTTTGGGAGAATTTGTGAGATTTATTTTCTAATCATTTTAGCATAGAAGGAAATAAACACACTAGAAAGGATGGTGATTACGAAAAAGTTGTTGTAAAGTTTTGTTCTTCGTTCCTATTTCTTGTTTCTTCTTTTTCTGCTATGCCGCTCTGTCATTGTTTGATTTTTGGTTGTCTGATCACACTCAAAATTATGCATCGTATTAGCTTGGTAATTTTGTAGCATGTTGTTTTGGGCGTTTTCTAGGAAAAGAAGGAAATGATAGATAGCAAATGATATATGTCCTGCCTCATGTGATTATTGAAATCATTCTTTTCTCTAAGCTTCTTCCTCCGAGGATGTCAAATGGGCGGATTGAACTAAATTTGAAAATGTTAAAATGGGAGGATCAATGACCCATTTAAATGTTACTTGCTGATTGAGACAATTTTAAAAGTGAGTCATAATTTAATCCGTTCAATTTTTGTCAAGTTTTAAATTCAAAGTTTGATTTCTTATAATTTTTTTGAATACCTAGTAATTAAAAAAAATTGTTATATTACGACTATATGAAATATATCACATTCTTTCCTGTAAGCTTCTTCCTCGGAGGATGTCAAATGGGCGGATTGAACGAAATTTGAAAATGTTAAAATGGGCGGATCAATGACCCATTTAAATGTTACTTGCTGATTGAGATAAGTTAAAAAGTGAGTCATAATTTAATCCGTTCAATTTTTGTTAAGCTTTAAATTTAAAGTTTGTTTTCTTATAATTTATTTGAATATTTGATAATTAAAAAAAATTGTTATATTATGACTACATGAAATATATCAAATAAAAAAAATATTTTGACAATATTTTCATTGGTCAATCTGAGTTGCATGTCAATCCATTTTGAAAATAAATTGAACTAAACATATCAAAATGAATCTAATTAAAGAAGTAAGTGGATTAGTAATCTGCTAAATCTAAACGAATTGAGTGGATCATGATTCTATGAACTGATTTTGTCACCCCTAATAATCTCCATTAGCTTTTAGGATTTTGTTTTGTATTTTTTTAAAAAAGATTTTCACTCATTCTATTGATCACTAAATCATATATGAGATTGTTTGATACTGAGAATGGAATCGATAAAATTATATCATGCATTGAAATATCCCATTAAATGAATTATCCCAATACAGATTGTGCACACTTTTGCTAGTGCCAGATACTCCATCTTTCAAACAATAGTTGTTCATTATTTATTTGACACATCATTTAAAGAATAATAAATAATAGGGATAATATTATTATATTATCTTTTGACTTTGTTAAATTTAATGTTTTAAAAAATGTGTTAGATGATAAATAATACTCCCTCTGTTCCTATTTATATGTCACCATTTTGGATTTCACGTGCATTAAGAAACTAAGTAAGTTTACTATTCTACCCTTATTTAATTTTTTTGAAACTCAAGTTTTCAATCAATGAACATGAATTGATTTATTTTGATTAATTAATTTAACCAATGAACATGAATAATTTACTTAGCTTTTCTAAGTTGGTCAAATATATATTTTCAAGGCTAATAACTCACAAGGATAAAAAAGGAACAATATGGTAATTTATGCATTGATTTTATTAAATGACAAGTATTATGGACCAATTATTTATAGAAAAAGATGACAGATAAAAAGAAACAGAGAAAGTATTTAATAACAAGGGTAAAATAGACACAAAATGTAAATTATCTCTTGATTTTCTAAATTGAATTGTTGGACAACTATAGTTAGTATAATAAACCATTATTATTAGACGGAGAGAGTTTATGCTAAATAAACTTCATCCCTATCATAGATTTTATGAAAATATTCTAGGCCCTAACCTACATAAAGGCAGCATTTCATAAGCGCTAGCTGTCAATATTTAATATCATAGGAGTATTGATTAATAAAAACAATATATTGTCTGTAATGACATTTTAAAAAAAAAAAAGAAGCAAAATAATTCTTAGCACGAGCAATAAGATTGGTGATTGCCTAGTAATATTCAATATTCATATTGATGACCACTTTTAATTTACATTATTTTCTTTTAATTTGCCAAATAAGCGTTGAAA
Organism: Solanum commersonii; assembly: GCA_029007595.1. Classification (NCBI taxonomy): domain Eukaryota; kingdom Viridiplantae; phylum Streptophyta; class Magnoliopsida; order Solanales; family Solanaceae; genus Solanum; species Solanum commersonii. The sequence goes on from JAJTWQ010000011.1 coordinate 3,036,876, forward strand.
TATTATTTTTAAATTGATAAAAGAATCTTGAAATAATGTCATTTAAAAATTCAATTGTTAAACAAAGAAATAACATTTGAAAGGTCAAAGGAGGATCTTACCATGTGACCTTTTCAAAATATTTTGAAAATCAAGTTTCACCTCGCGTATTATCATTGAAAAGAAATTTTATCTATTCATTTTATTATTTCTCATTAGAAGCACATGGACAATCGGTGGTCTAAAGAATCCTTAGTTGAAGGCTAAGTTCATTCTTTGCTGTATCTCACTTCCCTGTGTTAAAAGATTAAGCTTTAGTTTGTTACCAATTTCGAATTCGACAACTATTAAGTTATAGGTAAAGTCTAATCTTACTCCTTTTTACCTATCGAAACTGCAACAAATCTATATATTCAATGCAACTAAAAGTAAAGAAACATCATGTAATTAGTCAATGAAAAAGATAATCAAATCTCGTCCTTAAGGGACGTATAATAGCAACGCACGTAGATATACTACGAAGGATTTAATGTCGATTTGGTCAAGCTTTCAAACTTTAATTATATTTAAAGTACTTTTCTTTGTATATTTCTAGAGTTCAATATTTTAAAAGTGTGATATTATACTTTAAACAAATCAATACGGTCTATCAATATTATCGTTCAGCAAAATAATATTTGATTGTTTATATAATTTTATGTATATAATTAATTCATTATTCTTTTAAATGGACTAAAAAGGAAAAATAGAATAAACAAATTGAAATGATGTAGTATATCTTTTTTATATATGTTTGACTAGCGGTCATAATTATGAAAGTGTAATATATAGATTAGGCTGAAAAGAAGGAACTAAAAAAACGGTTAATCTCTACTACTTTTGCTATAATCACGCATCAACAGCCATTCTTATCCCTTTTCACTACAGCTTTTTGTTAAGCTTTTCTCTCCCATTAATTAATCCTCTTTAATTATTTTCACTAAATTGATGCATTTGCCAAAAAATGTATGAATTGCTCTGACTTTAATTCTTCTTTTATTCTTACGTCTGCAATCTTTATAATTTCCCACCAAAACTATTCTGAAAATTCCATGAAGTGAAAATGTAAGTCCCTTTTTTTCTTTTTCTTTTTGGTTTATGGTATAGTGATCTATTTGTCGTTACTCTTGTTGATTTTGTTAATTACTACCATGTTACTTAGGGGTCGTTTGATTGCTGGATAAGAAACAAGCTATCCATGTATTAATTTATGAGATGTTTGATAGGTAGATAAAAAATAAGTTAGTCATCTATAAAATTAATAGCATATAAGATGATTGGTTTCTATAACTAAAACACGTATAAGATATGAGAGAATGTGTATATTATATTATGCAGTATAGAAGGTGGAACTAATCTCTACATTACTAATCGCATAATTCTAACTGGCTACCAAATGACCATCTTACAATTGAAGTATAAAAGATTACGAATAATAAATTTGATCTTCTGTACAAATTTGTGATATTGAATAGTTTTAGCCTATGATCAATAATCTCTGGAGAAATGTTCAATCTCTTAAGTTTCTTAGCTTTAAACATATTGTACTAGAGAAATTTTCTTAATTTAGTAATTGTCAAAATTTAGTGTTTTTTCACATTTATATTGTTCAAAAATGTTGGGACTTTCTACCAAAATTGCTTGCTAAGAAGCCAAATTCAATCATATTCAGAATACTATATTCAATTTGCCAAAGTTTCACCATATTTAATCCCTGAGGATACTTAAACTTGTATAAAGTTGAACAAGTAGACATATGTGTTTGACCAATTTGCATCCTAGGTGGCGTCCTACTTGGCTAGCTAATATGTGTCCTATGTGGCGTCTATGTGTATTATGTCACGTAGGATACATGTATCTTGTTCAATCCGTGAAGATTTCTTTAGATGTAACAAAGTACATAATTTGTTGTTCTGTTTTTCATGTTATGCAATCACCTAACATGTTCTTTTCTATCATTTTGTAACAGTGTATTGAAATAGCAACAAAAAATTAGGATGTCGTCCGAACCAGCCCCTTATGTACCCAAAAATGTCCTCATAACGGGTGCAGCAGGCTTCATTCCCTCTCATGTAACCAATAGATTGACTAAGCTTTATCCTAACTACAGGATTGTTGCTCTTGACAAGCTCGATTATTGTTCGAGTCTAAAGAATTTGGAGCCAAGTTACTCATGTCCGAATTTCAAATTTGTCAAGGCTGATATTACGAGTGCTGATCTTATCAACCATCTTTTGGTTGAGGAGAAGATTGACACAATTATGCATTTTGCAGCGCAGACTCATGTGGATAATTCATTTGGAAACTCGTTCGAGTTCACCATCAATAATATTTACGGTACTCATGTGCTTCTCGAGGCTTGTAAGTTGACGAAATCCATCAAAAGATTCATTCATGTCAGTACGGATGAAGTGTATGGCGAAACTGATTTGGAGACTGACATTGGCAATCCTGAAGCTTCTCAACTCCTTCCTACTAATCCATATTCCGCGACTAAAGCTGGAGCTGAAATGCTTGTCATGGCTTATAATAGGTCTTACGGCCTACCAACAATCACTACTCGAGGGAATAACGTGTATGGCCCAAATCAGTTCCCTGAGAAGTTGATTCCAAAGTTCATTATTCTTGCAATGAAGGGTGAGCGTTTGCCAATTCATGGCGATGGAACAAATGTTAGGAGCTATTTGTACTCTGCTGATGTTGCTGAGGCATTTGATGTGATACTGCATAAAGGGGTTATTGGACATGTGTATAACATTGGCACTAAGAAAGAGAGGGCAGTTTTGGACGTGGCTGCAGACATATGCAAATTATTCGGAAAGAATGCTCAAGAAGTTATCGAGCTTGTCCAAGATAGGCCTTTTAATGACCAAAGGTATTTCCTGGATGATCAAAAGCTTAAGAAGTTAGGGTGGCAAGAAAGGACTACTTGGGAGGCAGGACTAAAGATGACACTCGATTGGTACACCAAAAATCCCGATTGGTGGGGTGATATAACCGGAGCCCTTCACCCACATCCGAGAATCTCAAACATTGTGCCTTCACATGATGAAGGGTGTCTGTTGCAGCTTGTAAAAGGAAGCAAGAAAGGTAGTGGCTCAGACTTGAAGTTCTTGATTTATGGAAAAACAGGTTGGATTGGAGGGTTGTTAGGAAAGATTTGTGATGAACGTGGAATATCATATGAGTATGGATTAGGACGGCTACAGGATAGGAGTTCTCTAATGCAAGACATGATAAGAGTAAAGCCAACTCATGTTTTCAACGCGGCTGGTGTTACTGGGAGGCCTAATGTGGATTGGTGTGAATCACATAAAGTAGAGACAATTAGAACGAACGTTGCTGGTACACTAACTTTAGCTGATATCTGCAGAGAAGCTGATATCTTAGTGATGAATTTCGCGACAGGTTGCATATTTGAGTATGATGAGAGGCATCCACTAGGCTCAGGCATCGGATTCAAAGAGGAAGACAAACCAAATTTTACAGGATCCTTTTACTCGAAGACCAAAGCCATGGTAACTAGTTCATTTCCATTGGCTATTCGTCTTATATTTCACTCACATTTTTAGTTTCTCATAGCTTAATATAATGCAGGTTGAAGAGCTTCTAAAAGAATATGATAATGTTTGCACTCTCAGAGTAAGAATGCCAATATCATCAGACCTTAGTAACCCGAGAAACTTCATTACAAAGATAACGCGTTATGATAAAGTGGTAAACATCCCAAATAGCATGACAGTTCTAGATGAGCTACTACCAATCTCTATTGAAATGGCAAAGAGAAACTGTAGAGGGATATGGAACTTCACTAATCCGGGAGTTGTGAGCCACAACGAGATTCTAGTGATGTATAAAGACTACATCGATCCCAAATTCAAATGGCAGAATTTCGATCTTCAAGAACAAGCCAAAGTGATCGTTGCACCGCGAAGTAACAATGAGCTTGACATGACAAAGCTGAAAAAAGAGTTTCCAGAATTGCTATCAATCAAAGATTCAATCATCAAGTATGTCTTCGGACCTAACAAAAAGACATAAACTTTAAAAAAAAATTGTACTTTTTTGGATAGTTTTTCTTTTTCTTTTCATCAATCTCACTGTCACAGTTACTTGAGATTGTAGTTTAAGATACATAATGTGATTTAAGAACTTCTAATTTTCCTTTTCTTGATATAAACAAGTTTAATGTATTAACTATTAATGTTGCAAGTATCTAACAAATTCTTTTAGAAGTAGCTATGCCTTTTTTTTTTTTTTGTTTAAAATTAAAGAATAAAACTTTAGATTAGTACTTGGAAGATTTTTATGTCAATTATGACTAAAGTGACATTCTAAGGGTAAAATTCACGAAAGAATCACTTTTATGATGATGATTTTTATTTAAAATAAGTCATAATTTCAAAATCGATAGAAATGTAGCTACTTTTTATGTAAATGTAATATTAAGTTAAAAATACCCTTTAACACTTTTTTGTTTTGTAGAATTTCAAGACTTTTAATTTTTGTAACTTAAATTCTAAAACATTATCTTGAAGTTCAAAAACTTTCTACTGGTGAAATTTCATGAAAAATTCACAAAGTTTGAGCATTTATCAGTTCAGACTTTATAAATAATAATAATTAAAGTTTGAATAAATTATGCAACAATTATTAGCTCTAAATATTGTCGTAAAATTTTATTTTATAAAGCGATTTTTTTTTGAGATTTTTAATAAGTCTGTACCAACATTTGATTTTTGCACCTATTGATGTTAAAATAATTCACAAATAAATAGAAATATATTCCGTACTTGTAGAAAGAATCCTACGATAAAGAATAAACTACAAAATTTACTGACTTAACTGGACATTTTCACAAATTATTGTGAATATTTGATATGAAGAAATAAGAAATTAAGTTAAGTACTTCCACATCTTTAATCAAAAGTTTTGGGTTTGAGTTTTTTAGATACAAAATCACCTTAGAAAGCACACTCGCTCCAATGCGGATACGGAATATGGGCTTAAAAAAAATGATGTCCGTTCATCAAATTATTGTGAATATTTGATATGAAGAAATAAGAAATTAAGTTAAGTACTTCCACATCTTTAATCAAAAGTTTTGGATTTGAGTTTTTTAGATACAAAATCACCTTAGAAAGCACACTCGCTCCAATGCGGATACGGAATACAGGCTTAAAAAAAACGATGTCCATTCATCAAAAAACAATTTTATTAATTTTAAGAAATTTTGTTTCTACTACTTTCATACAAAGGCAGTTTCAAGTTACTAAATATGTGCAGGGTTATTCCAACGTGTAATATTCACTCACGATTCAAGAGGATTTTCATCGTCAAGAAACAATTGTAATTTTGTAAGGTTAAAATAATTTTCAAAATAGATTTGTGGTCCCATTGTCATTAATAGTTTACATTAAGAATCAATTACTTTCTGTATTTTAATTTATATGATGTAGCTGTCAAGAGTCAATTGTAATTTGTAAGGTTAAAAGAATTCTCAAATTAGATATGTGGTCCAATTGTCATTAATAATTTACATTAAGATATCAATTACTCTCTTTAATTTATATTATCTAGATTGATTCGATTTTTTTTTTCTTAGAAAAAGTGATTTTTAAAAAGAGCAACTTACAAAAATGACTATATTTATAGGGTTATTGAAGTTCAATAGCTATAAGTATGTTATTTATAAAAAATAACTACAATTTATATCTTTTTCTAGCTGTATTTCTTTATATGTTTTTATTTTTTTATTTATACACTAATACAATTTTAATTACAATGAACTAAATAAGGAACATGTATTAATTGTGTAGCATATGAATACATTGAATTCAAATTGATATATCTATTTATAAGACTTAAAGTATTAATATATCAAGAATACAAGTATTTATAAAAACGTAATGTATTAATATATCAAACAAGGTAAAGTATGACAATTAACATATGAACACAACAATTTGAAAAATGAATACATTGTTGTTATTCAAAAAATGAATACAATATAGTATATATACGAATACATTGTTGTTAAACAAAAGATGGATACATTGGACAACATAGAAACAAGAAAAATGGAAAATAATAGAATGTGTAGGTATCTAAAAGTGTGTAAGTATTCGCTTGTATAAAAATTGATAAATACAACAAACGTCAATCTCTTTTTGGTCAAGTTTTTTCTGTAATACTTGAGGTTTGGTGTTAACTCATGTATTTGTTTATAAAAATATAGTATTAATGTATTCAATTATACTTGTATTGCCTAATCAATCTTTTAAATTGGATAGATTACTTATGTATACAAATATACTTGTATGCACAAATCACCATTTCAACTTGTGTTAATATTACAATACAAGTATCTATATATATAAGTATTCTACTATATACAAATTTGACAATCACACAAACCTCAATCTCTTTTTGCTCATGTTCTTCCTTTACTACTTTTTTTGTATAACTATAACCATTGTAATGGAGAAAACAAAACAATTCTTCAATCAAACCCCTATAAAATAGATGAAAATGTAGATGGATACAAATATAATCTTCATAAAAAAGAGAAAAAAAATCAATTACGTAAAAGATACTTAATGAATTCAAATCACAATCACACAAACCTCAATCTCTTTTTGCTCATGTTCTTCCTTTACTACTTTTTTTTTATAACTATAACCATTGCAATGGAGAAAACAAAATAATTCTTCAATCGAACCCCTATAAAAATAGATAAAAATATAGATGGATACAAATATAATCTTCATAAAAAGAGAAAGAAAAATCAATTCAAAGATACTTGATGAATTCAAATCACAAAAATTGCTCCTAGAATCATCAAAAAGATCATAAATTGGAAGGAATATGGTAGGAAAATTTGAGAATATGTGATATAGTAATATTGATGAAAGAGAAAGTATATATTAATGAGGATAAAAATGAAAAACTGATCACATAAAATGTGCCTAGACATAATTAATTATCCTTGTAATAATAATTTTCCTATTTAATATTCAATAACTTTCCTATTATTTGTATATAATTGAATTTGCTATTTATTGTGTAGTTATATCCATCTAACATAAAAAAAAATAAACTATAGCTATTTATTTTAAATATATATTGATGTTTGCCTGTAGTTTTTCCTTTTAAAAACTTATAGTAAGTTGTTTGGTATGAGGGGAAAAAATAAATAGTGATGGTATAGCCTTTTTGTATCTTGTTTGGTTATTATGTTTGAAATAACTTATTTCACCATTTACAGTAATGGAATAAGTAATCTCATATACATTGTGAGATAAGTTATTCCAAAATAGCTAATGTTAGGATTGAAATAATTTATTACCAACCAAACAACCCTTTTATATTGCATTTCAAAAATAGATTATAACAAACTATCGAAATACATCACTCTTTTGGAGATATACTTAAAAAGAATATATATATATATATATATATATATATATATATATATATATATATATATATATATATATATATATATCACATCAATTCAAATAGAGGAAGTTTCTAATCTTTGGATAGCTATCCTCTGCATGATATTTTTTCCACAACACATCTTTCCAAACAGAGCAAGTTGAATTTGGCTGGTTAAAATAAAGCATTCATTTTTTATTTTTTTGTTGTTGAATTGCTGTAAGGATAATAATTTGTAGAGATTCGATTTGAATGTTTACCCCTTTCAAATAGTTTTCTTCTTACATATTGGTATTCTCCCTTAGCAAAACTTTCTAATCAGAGCAAACTCTTGGACCTATTCATTTATTTGATGTTCACCTAATGGCTACTTCCCCATTTTCACCTCTCATTAACTTTTCATTTGTTGTTCTATTTCTCACTTTTTGCTTCACGTCTCTCCCATTGTATCACAAGTAAGAAAAATAAGAAGCCATTGTTTCACATTTAGCTTTGGGTCTTACAAAAAATGTGGTTAGTGTGTCTCTGCAATTTGATTTTTTTTTTGTTGTTGGTCGGTATATTTTCATATTTTTTATTCTCTTTTGTTTCTTCCCCATTCTCATTAGCGTTTTCTGTAAGCACAGTTCCGGTGCGAACACAATCTCTATAGCTCCGGCGAAGTCTACATCTGCGGCAAGGCACACGCCTCCAGTTCGAGGCATGCTCAAAACTATACTTGACTCAGTGAAATTGATATTGATGAGCAGAACTTTTCTTTTCTTTCAATTGCAGAACCAGAACCCTTCCCCATTTGACGTATCTTGTAGAGAAGACGATGTGAAGAAACTATGACATTTCTTTTAGAGGTAGCTTCTGCTTTATGTTTTTTCAAGAGAAAGGTCAATAAATCCCCTCAATGCTTTTTTTTTTTTTTTTTCTTTAACTTAATAATGGCATGGGCCTTTTATTCATCAAATAACTCTCTACAAAAGTGACTCAATTTGAGCCTAAAACAGAATGCAAAAAATGAAAAAAAAAAAAACAAGCAGATCATGCCCACATAATATATACCCCTTAAACGAACAGAGGTATGGTTTCCTATATCGTCCTCTCCCATTTCATCTACTAACTTTCCGCCTCCATTGAGAGAGATTGTCAGCAGTTGTTTTTCCCAAGGATCTTCAAATATTCTCGTTGGGTGGCGTAGCTAAGGATCTCAGCTCGCAACGGTTAGTCTTACCTCTTAGTATCTTCTGTGCTCTCCTCCTTACCTTATTTTGTTCTCTTCTTAGAGGTAGTGTTGTGATACTTCACCTGCATCCTTTGTGAATGTAGTTATTTATTTTCCTAGATCTGATTCTCAAGGTAGATAGATATATTTGAGCCTTGTCTATATTTGATAACTTTCTACACTCAACAGGAAGTTGTAGAAAATTATTAGCATATAAGTGTGTCCCCTGATCCAGTGCTATATTTGCCAGCTTGTCTGCTAATTGATTTGTCTCTCTGAATGTATGCTTAATTTTGCAATTAATGGCTCTAATAATCTGTCTGATCTCCTCAATTTGTTCTGTTATTTGCCAAGGAATCTTCCACTCCTTCAATACTATCTTTTTAAGACTCAACGAGTCTGTTCAAGAATGATAGTATGATTTAAGGTTAACCTCTCTGTATTTCCTTGGAGCCATCAAAATTGCTGCAGTTTCCGCCTCTATATAGGTAGCTATCCCCTCAATGATTGTGATTATGTTGTTTTACCAAGCAGAAGATAAAAGAACAAGAAATAATAGTATCTCCCTACCAGTGCTAATTTCATTGTTTATTATACTAAATATATGTATTAATACTATGAAAAAAAGATTTATATATTTAACGGAATGACACTACAGAAAAATAGTTCCTTTTGAAAGTAGTTACCTATTGGCGTATTTGAACATACCTATTCTATCTTAAAACTAGTCTAAACTAATGACTCAATGATATAACCTTCTTATATGTATGTAGTATGTTAATTAAGATTTTATTTTTCCTTCTATAAATATCGACACCACCTTCTAAAATTGTTATTACAGTTAACGCTCAATTAGTATTGATTATACTCATGAGTGATTAAGAGGTACAATCACTATGTGTGTATGTGGTGTTGTATGCCGATATTTAATTTAAATTTATTAAAATTACTTAAAAGACAAAAAATTTGTAAGTGTAAGTGGTGGAAAGAAATTGGATCAAGTAATTGAATCAAATATTTCATTTATAAGAGTTATATAAAAAAGGAGAGTAGTTTGCAATGTGGTTAGGCCAAGTGACAAGATATTAAAAAGTCACTTGATAATTATACAACAGAGTCGGCAATTATTGTATTAAAAAAGTTAGATAGAAAAATCAAAAGTATTTGAATTTGAAAATACATTAAGCTTTTTATTTTTACTTTTTTAAAATTAGTTTAAAAATAGGAACCACGCATGTTGTGATCACAATAGCGTTAAATATATAAAAAAAATGAAATGGCGGGTGTTAGTTCAAATCCTTAAAAACTACCAAGGATAAATATGCACTAATTCTCGTCATTTATTTTACTTCTAATGCTATTGTAATCGTACTTATATGTGAATATAAGTACAATCACTACATGCGTGTTTCATGTGAGATTACTATAGTTAATTTGCAGGTTAGGCCAAGTGGCAAGCTATTGAAACCCCATTTGATAATTTTATGACAGAGTTAATAAATATTGTAATAAAAAATATGAATAGAAAAATCAAAAGTGTTAAAATTTGAAAATACATTAAGCTTTTTGTTTTTATTTTTTTAAAATTAGTTTAAAAACAGGAACCACGCATGTTGTGATCACAATAGCGTTCAATATTAAAAAAAATGGTGGGTGTCAGTTCAAATCCTTAAAAATTACCAAGGATAAATATGCACTAAATCTCGTCATTTTTTTTATTGTAGTCAAACTTATATGTGAATAACAGTATAATCACTATATGCGTGCTTCATTTTAGAGGGCTATAGTTAATTTACTTTTACTAATGTTATTTAAAAGACAAAGAAATCTGTAAAAAAAACCGATGTTTGTAACAATATAGATAAATTACTAGAAGCAATAATTCAAAATGGTTGTATAATAAATTTGATTAAACAATTCTTCTTTTCACACTATATCCTAATAATAAGATTGTTTGAATCTTCAAACTATATTCACGAGTTATTTTGAATTAAGGAGTAGTGTTGAAGTAATTAATTACTATGTTTTTATAGAGTAAAAGATACTATGAATTTGTACCCGTTTAATGTACACGTATTATCACTATTGAGTGATTATAAAAAAAATGACGAGAGTTAGTTCAAATCCTTAATATTACTAAAGATTAATTTGCACCAGCTCTCATCATTTTTTTTCTTCATTTAATGCAATGTGATCGTACTAAATTATTATAATTTGAATCTTCAAATTGCTTACACAAGTTATGTAGAATGAAGAAATAGAGTTGAAGCAGTTAACATTTCATAGTATAAATACTATAGAATTTTACAAATTTTGATATAGTTAAAGATTGTACGGATTTGTACTCTTATTTATATACGAATATTTATAATCACAACTGAGTGCTAAAGTGTAAGAAATGACGAGAGTTGGTTCAAAACCTTAAAAAAGACTAAGGATTAATTTGCTCCAACTTTTGTCATTTTTTGTTACATTTAATAGCTAAATTAGTATTGATCATACTCATAAGTGCTTAGGGGTACAATCACTACGTTATCATGTGGTGTTGTATGACGATATTTAATTTAACTTTATTCACTTTACATAAAAGATAAAAAAAATATGTAAGTGTAATTGCTTGAAAGAAATTGGATTAAGTAATTGAATCAAAGATTTATAAGAGTTGTATAATAAAGGAGAGTAGTTTGCAATGTGGTTAGACCAAGTGGGAAGCTATTAAAAAGTCACTTGAAAATTATACGACAGAGTTGGCAACTATTGTAATAAAAAATTTAAATAGAAAAATCAAAAGTATTTGAATTTGAAAATACATTAAGCCTTTTATTTTTACTATTTTAAAATTAGTTTAAAAATAGGAACAACGCATGTTGTGATCACAATAGCGTTAAATATAAGAAAAATGAAATGGTGGGAGTTAGTTCAAATCCTTAAAAACTACCAAGGATAAATAAGCACTAATTCTCGTCATTTATTTTACTTCTAACGGTATTGTAATCGTACTAATATGTGAATACAGGTACAATAACTACATGTGTGTTTCATATTAGATGACTATAGTTAGTTTGCAGGTTAGGTCAATTAGTAAGCTATTGGAAAAACCACTTGATAATTTTATTACAGAGTTAATAAATATTGTAATAAAATATATGAATAGAAAAATCAATAGTATTTCAATTTGAAAATACATTAAGCTTTTTACTTTTTAAAAATTAGTTTTAAAAAAGGAACCACGCATGTTGTGATCACAATAGCGTTCATTATTAAAAAAATGGTGGGTGTTAGTTCAAATCCTTAAAAATTACCAAGGATAAATATGCACTAATTCTCGTCATTCTTTTCTTACTTCTAACGATATTGTAGTCACACTTATATGTGATTATAAGTATAATCACTACATGTGTGCTTATAGTTAATTTAATTTTACTAATGTTATTTAAAAGACAAAGAAATCTGTAAAAAAAAACGGTGTTTGTAACAATATAGATAAATTAATAGAAGCAATAATTGAAAATGGTTGTATAATAAATTTGATTAAACAATTCCTTTTTTCACACTATATCCTAATAATAAGATTGTTTGAATCTTCAAACTGTATTCACGAGTTATTTTGAATTAAGGAGTAGTGTTGAAGTAATTAATTACTATGTTTTTATAGTAAAAGATATTATAAATTTGTACCGCTTAAATGTACACGAATTATCACTATTGAGTGATTATAAAAAAATGACGAGAGTTAGTTCGAATCCTTAATATTACTAAAGATTAATTTGCACCAGCTCTCATCATTTTTTTTCTTCATTTAATGCAATGTGATCGTACTAAATTATTATAATTTGAATCTTCAAATTGCTTACACAAGTTATGTAGAATGAAGAAATAGAGTTGAAGCAGTTAACATTTCGTAGTATAAATACTATAGAATTTTACAAATTTTGATATAGTTAAAGATTGTACGGATTTGTACTCTTATTTATATACGAATATTTATAATCACAACTGAGTGCTAAAGTATAAGAAATGACGAGAGTTAGTTCAAAACCTTAAAAAGGACTAAGGATTAATTTGCTCCAACTATTGTCATTTTTTGTTACTTTTAACGCTCAATTAGTATTGATCATACTCATAAGTGCTTAAGGGTACAAGTATTACATGTGTTTCATGTGGTGTTGTATGACGATATTTAATTTAACTTTATTCACTTTACATAAAAGATAAAAAAAAAAATGTAAGTGTAATTGCTCTAAAGAAATTGGATTAAGTAATTGAATCAAAGATTTATAAGAGTTGTATAATAAAGGAGAGTAGTTTGCAATGTGGTTAGACCAAGTGGGAAGCTATTAAATAGTCACTTGACAATTATACGACAGAGTTGGCAACTATTGTAATAAAAAATTTATATAGAAAAATCAAAAGTATTTGAATTTGAAATACATTAAGGTTTTTATTTTTACTATTTTAAAATTAGTTTAAAAATAGGAACAACTCATGTTGTGATCACAATAGCGTTAAATATAAGAAAAATGAAATGGTGGGAGTTAGTTCAAATCCTTAAAAATCACCAAGGATAAATATGCACTAATTCTCATCATTTATTTTATTTCTAACGGTATTGTAATCGTACTTATATGTGAATACAGGTACAATCACTACATGTGTGTTTCATGTTAGATGACTATAGTTAGTTTGCAGGTTAGGTCAGTTAGCAAGCTATTGAAAAATCACTTGATAATTTTTTGACAGAGTTAATAAATATTGTAATAAAAAATATGAATAGAAAAATTAATATTATTTGAATTTGAAAATACATTAAGCTTTTTATTTTTTTTAAAATTAGTTTTAAAAAAGGAACCGCGCATGTTGTGATCACAATAGCGTTCAATATTAAAAAAATAGTGGGTGTTAGTTCAAATCCTTAAAAATTACCAAGGATAAATATGCACTATTTCTTGTCATTCTTTTCTTACTTCTAACGCTATTGTAGTCACATTTATGTGTGATTATAAGTATAATAACTACATGCGTGCTTCATGTTAGATGATTATAGTTAATTTAATTTTACTAATGTTATTTAAAAGACAAAGAAATCTGTAAAAAAAACCGATGTTTGTAACAATATAGATAAATTACTAGAAGCAATAATTCAAAATGGTTGTATAATAAATTTGATTAAACAATTCTTCTTTTCACACTATATCCTAATAATAAGATTGTTTGAATCTTCAAACTATATTCACGAGTTATTTTGAATTAAGGAGTAGTGTTGAAGTAATTAATTACTATGTTTTTATAGAGTAAAAGATACTATGAATTTGTACCCGTTTAATGTACACGTATTATCACTATTGAGTGATTATAAAAAAAATGACGAGAGTTAGTTCAAATCCTTAATATTACTAAAGATTAATTTGCACCAGCTCTCATCATTTTTTTTCTTCATTTAATGCAATGTGATCGTACTAAATTATTATAATTTGAATCTTCAAATTGCTTACACAAGTTATGTAGAATGAAGAAATAGAGTTGAAGCAGTTAACATTTCATAGTATAAATACTATAGAATTTTACAAATTTTGATATAGTTAAAGATTGTACGGATTTGTACTCTTATTTATATACGAATATTTATAATCACAACTGAGTGCTAAAGTGTAAGAAATGACGAGAGTTGGTTCAAAACCTTAAAAAAGACTAAGGATTAATTTGCTCCAACTTTTGTCATTTTTTGTTACATTTAATAGCTAAATTAGTATTGATCATACTCATAAGTGCTTAAGGGTACAATTACTACGTGTGTATCATGTGGTGTTGTATGACGATATTTAATTTAACTTTATTCACTTTACATCAAAGACAAAAAATATGTAAGTGTAATTGCTCTAAAGAAATTGGATTAAGTAATTGAATCAAAGATTTATAAGAGTTGTATAATAAAGGAGAGTAGTTTGCAATGTGGTTAGATCAAGTGGAAAGCTATTAAATAGTCACTTGACAATTATACGACAGAGTTGGCAACTATTGTAATAAAAAATTTAAATAGAAAAATCAAAAGTATTTGAATTTGAAAATACATTAATGTTTTTATTTTTACTATTTTAAAATTAGTTTAAAAATAGGAACCACGCATGTTGTGATCACAATAGCGTTAAATATAAGAAAAATGAAATGGTGGATGTTAGTTCAAATCCTTAAAATTTACCAAGGATAAATAAATATGCATTAATTCTCTTCATTTATTTTACTTCTAACGGTATTGTAATCGTATTTATATGTGAATACAGGTACAATCACTACATGTGTTTCATGTTAGATGACTATAGTTAGTTTGCAAGTTAGGTCAGTTAGCAAGCTATTGAAAAATCACTTGCTAATTTTTTGACAGAGTTAATAAATATTGTAATAAAAAATATGAATAGAAAAATCAATATTATTTGAATTTGAAAATACATTAAGCTTTTTATTTTTTTAAAAATTAGCTTTAAAAAAGGAACCGCGCATGTTGTGATCACAATAGCGTTCAATATTAAAAAAAAATGGTGGGTGTTAGTTCAAATCCTTAAAAGTTACCAAGGATAAATATGCACTAATTCTTGTCATTCTTTTCTTACTTCTAACGCTATGGTAGTCACATTTATATGTGATTATAAGTATAATAACTACATGCGTGCTTCATGTTAGATGACTATAGTTAATTTAATTTTAATAATGTTATTTAAAAGATAAAGAAATCTGTAAAAAAAATCTGTGTTAGTTACAATATAGACAAATTAATAGAAGCAATAATTCAAAATGGTTGTATAATAGATTTGATTAAACAATTCTTCTTTTCACACTATATCCTAATAATAAGATTGTTTGAATTTTCAAACTGTATTCACGAGTTATTCTGAATTAAGGAGTAGTGTTGAAGTAATTAATTACTATGTTTTTATAGTAAAAGATATTATAAATTTGTCCTGGTTAAATGTACACGAATTATCACTATTGAGTGATTATAAAAAAATGACGAGAGTTAGTTCGAATCCTTAATATTACTAAAGATTAATTTGCACCAGCTCTCATCATTTTTTTTCTTCATTTAATGCAATGTGATCGTACTAAATTATTATAATTTGAATCTTCAAATTGCTTACACAAGTTATGTAGAATGAAGAAATAGAGTTGAAGCAGTTTACATTTCTAGTATAAATACTATAGAATTTTACAAATTTTGATATAGTTAAAGCTTGTACGGATTTGTAATCTTATTTATATACGAATATTTATAATCACAACTGAGTGCTAAAGTATAAGAATTGACGAGAGTTAGTTCAAAACCTTAAAAAAGACTAAGGATTAATTTGCTCCAATTCTTGTCATTGTTTGTTACATTTAACGCTCAATTAGTATTGATCATACTCATAAGTGCTTAAGGGTACAATTACTACGTGTGTATCGTGTGGTGTTGTATGACGATATTTAATTTAAATTTATTCACTTTACATAAAAGACAAAAAATATGTAAGTGTAAGTGCTCGAAAGAAATTAGATTAAGTAATTGAACCAAATATTTATAAGAGTTGTATAATAAAGGAGAGTAGTTTGCAATGTGGTTAGACCAAGTGGGAAGCTATTAAATACTCACTTGACAATTATACGACAGAGTTGGCTACTATTGTAATAAAAAATTTAAATAGAAAAATCAAAAGTATTTGAATTTGAAACTACATTAAGCTTTTTATTTTTACTATTTTAAAATTAGTTTAAAAATAGGAGCCACGCATGTTGTGATCACAATAGCGTTAAATATAAGAAAAATTAAATGGTGGACGTTAGTTCAAATCCTTAAAATCTACCAAGGATAAATAAATATGCATTAATTCTCTTCATTTATTTTACTTCTAACGGTATTGTAATCGTACTTATATGTGAATACAGGTACAAACACTACATGTGTGTTTCATGTTAGATGACTATAGTTAGTTTGAAGGTTAGGTCAATTAGCAAGCTATTGAAAAATCACTTGATAATTTTATGACAGAGTTAATAAATATTGTAATAAAAAATATGAACAGAAAAATCAATAGTATTTGAATTTGAAAATACATTAAGCTTTTTATTTTTTTTAACATTAGTTTTAAAAAAGGAACCATGCATGTTGTGATCACAATAGCGTTCAATATTAAAAAAAAATGGTGGGTGTTAGTTCAAATCCTTAAAAATAACCAAGGATATATATGCACTAATTCTCGTCTATCTTTTCTTACTTCTAACTGTATTGTAGTCACACTTATATGTGATTATAAGTATAATCACTACATGCGTGCTTCATGTTAGATGACTATAGTTAATTTAATTTTATTAATGTTATTTAAAAGACAAAGAAATCTGTAAAAAAAACCCGGTGTTTGTAACAATATAGATAAATTAATAGAAGCAATAATTCAAAATGGTTGTATAATAAATTTGATTAAACAATTCTTCTTTTCACACTATATCCTAATAATAAGATTGTTTGAATCTTCAAACTGTATTCACGAGTTATTTTGAATTAAGGAGTAGTGTTGAAATAATTAATTACTATGTTTTTATAGAGTAAAAAATACTATGAATTTGTACCAGTTAAATTTACAAGTATTATCACTATTGAGTGATTATAAAAAAATGATGAGAGTTAGTTCAAATCCTTAATATTACTAAGGATTAATTTGCACCAGCTCTCGTCATTTTTTTTTTCATTTAATGCAATATGATCGTACTAAATTATAATAATTTGAATCTTCAAATTGCTTACATAAGTTTGTAGAATGAAGAAATAGAGTTGCAGTAGTTAACATTTCTAGTATAAATACTATACATATAATTTTAAAAAATTTGATATAGTTAAAGATTGTACGGATTTGTACTCTTATTTATATATGAATATGTTTATTCACAACTGAGTGCTAAAGTAGAAGAAATGACGAGAGTTAGTTCAAAACCTTAAAAAGGATGACTAAAGATTAATTCGCTCCAACTCTTGACAATTTTTGTTACATTTGACGGTCAATTAGTATTGATTATACTCATAAGTGATTAAGGCTACAATCACTACGTGTGTAAGTGTAAGTGTAAGTGCTGAAAAGTAATTGGATTAAGTAATTGAATGAAAGATTTATATGAGTCGTATAATAAAGGAGAGTAGTTTGGAATGTGGTTATGCTAAGTGGTAAGCTATTAAAAAGTCACTTCACAATTATACGACAAAGTTAGCAACTATTGTTATAAAAAAGTTAAATAGAACAATCAAAAGTATTTGAATTTGAAAATACATTAAGCTTTTTATTTTTACTTTTTTAAAATTAGTTTAAAAATAGGAACCACTCATGTTGTGATCACAATAGCGATAGATATAAAAAAAAATGAAATGGCGGGTGTTAGTTCAAATCCTTAAAAACTATCAAGGATAAATATGCACTAATTCTTGTCATTTATTTTACTTCTAATGCTATTGTAATCATACTTATATGTGAATATAAGTACAATCACTACATGTGTGTTTCATGTTAGATGACTATAGTTAGTTTGCAAGTTAGGCCAAGTGACAAGCTATTGAAAAATTACTTGATAATTTTATGACAGAGTTAATAAATATTGTCATAAAAAATATGAATAGAAAAGTCAAAAGTATTTGAATTTGAAAATACATTAAGCTTTGTATTTTTTATTTTTAAAAAAATTAGTTTAAAAGTAGGAACCACGCATGTTGTGATCACAATAGTATTCAATATTAACAAAAATGGTGGGTGTTAGTTCAAATCCTTAATAATTACCAAGGATAAATACGCACTAATTCTCCTCATTTTTTTCTTACTTCTAACGCTATTGTAGTTACACTTATATGTGAATATAAGTATAATCACTACATGTGTGCTTCATGTTAGATGACCATAATTAATTTATTTTTACTAGTGTTATTATAAAGGCAAATGAATCTGTAAATAAACGGTTTTTGTAACAAAATAGATAATTTAATATGAGCAATAATTCAAAATGGTTGCATAATAAATTTGAATAAACAATTCTTCTTTTCACACTATATCCTAATAATAAGATTGTTTGAATCTTCATACTGTATTCACGAGTTATTCTGAATTAAGGAGTAAAGTTGAAGTTGTCACGCCCCGAGCCTACACCCAGGACGTGGCCGGCACTCGAAGACCATTGCTAGCTTTAAGCGAACCCTTGGTCTGGCTTACTCATCACATACACACTTATGAAGTAACTAGAATGTTATAAAGGAACATTCGACTGGCTATTAAGGCAAACTCAAGTCTTTAACATATGAAATGAAAAGTAAAGACAACTGAATTAACTAACTGATTGTCTGACTATCTATGAAGCCTCTAAACAACTGAGATGGATGTTGGGACAGGCCCACGACATCCTAATGAACTAATACTAAAACTGAAATCAATGTACAAGAGTCCTCTGGAATGCAAAGAGGCTCACCAATAGACTCTGAACTGCTCACTGGATCAGCGAATGCGCCTGATGCCGATCCTAGTTACCTGTGTCTACATCATAAGACGATGCAGGCCAACTGGCATCAGTACATTGAAAGTACAAGTATGCGAGTTGGAAAGCTTAAACAACATAGGCTAGAAAGAATCTGAGAGAAACTGAAGAACTTACTTGGCTCAACTTAACTCAACCTGACTGAACTCATTTCAATATAAAGCAATTTAAAAGCAAATGCATTATAAAGAAAAGCTATTTGAAAACATGATATCAACTCTGTATGAATGCAAAGATACAATATAACTCTAAGATAAAAAAAAAATACAAATAAACTGATGTATATAAAAATACAATAACTTCTGTGGGAGTTTCGCTAACCGACAACTATCACTTAAGAGGTATAGTGATGATACAACGATCTTCCTCACGCTGCCAACGCATCCTATACTTGCCCAAAGGTATAGGACGTGAACTGCCTAATGGATCCACTAGTATATTTTGAAAAGGGTTCATCTAAAAAGTATGACCCTTTTCTACCCATGATGGCTACATGATTTAAGGGGGATGATAGTTGTATAAAGTCTTCCCCATCGGTGCTCAATACTGCTCCCAAAAATATACTAGCTCTTTATGTCGAAAAACATACCTCTTCTGTGATTTGAGATTAGTGCTAAAAAAAACTTAGCTCAAAGGCTATCTTGGAAATCGTAGTTTCCCTGCTTGCTTCATTTAAAAAGCTATCACTCTTTTCTGAAAACTAGCTCGAAGGATTTTTGGAAATCTCAGTTTCCGTTCTTATTTAAATGCGAAAACATTTAAAAAATCTCTTTGGGAATACTTAGTCCCCCTATACTTTTGAAGAAATGAACTTCAAACTTTCCCTTTTACTCTTTGTTTAACTTCAAACTTAAGTCTTAAGACAAGTTAAAACGTTTGTAAATGACTTATGAAAACTTGAAATGAACTTTTCTTACTTGACTTTTGACTTTGATCTTAACTCTTGCTTGAATCGACTCTTAACTGATCCTTGAATTGAATTATGGATTCAAGGATTATGATTTGTGTTTGGAAAGATCTCTTGATGTTTAGGAATGATTTCGAATAGCTAAACTTTAGAATAGTTACGAAATCACTGTTTTGGAACATGTTCGTGACGCAGAGGTGTTTTAAATAATTATTCGCAAAATTAAATTTTGGGACTGAGGAGTCCGCGTCCTTTTCGCAATGCGGAGCAGATTTTTGTTCATAGTGGAAACAAGTCCGCGACACGGACTTGTTTCATGAACCTTACTCAGCTTTTTCCTTCTTTTTTTCAGCCTCAACCCACCTAAATTTGATTATCTTTCTCAAATTCATTTTAGATCCCGATATCCAGCGTATGTACACAAGAACCTAACTCAAAGTAACTCTAAAACACAACGTAAAGATCTTGGAAACTCCACAATTCAACCCAATTCAAGAACATTCAAATTCAAGAATTCATGTCAAGAACATCAACTTTCAAACTCTTTTAGGATGAATTGCGCTGAAACTAAAAATGCTTGGCGCGTGGGTGAATGAACCCAACGCTATGAGAGACTCACATACCTTGTAGGATCAATTCCTTGGCGAATCCACAACCAAAATCGATCATTCTTGGCGAATCTTGCTTTTTCTCTTCTCCTTTCTCTTGCGTTCCTTCTCCAAAAGCCCTAACTCTATTTCTCAAAAACGTAAATTGAACTAACTCAGTCTTGACCCCACTTAATTTACTAAAAACGAATTTAATTAATTGGGTAAGGAAAAGACCAAACTACCCTTTTAAATTTCGGATTGGGCATTTCTTTATTCGAACAGCCCAACTTCCAACGAACATAATTCACTCATACGAACTCAGAATCGTGCAAACTTAATGGCGTTGGAAAGATAAATCCAAGATATTTCCAAAAATATCTGGAACTACACCTAACTCATCTTGAGCTAGGAGTTATGGTCGATTGAAGTTGACCAAAATCTCAACTTTACATTACTTCAAAATTTCCAGATTTCTTTATACTTTCCAAAAATGATTATTTCAAGTTCTTAGCTTCTTTCTAGCTATTTCAAGTTGCGAGATGTTACAATATGTCCCCCTTGGGAACATTCGTCCTTGAATGAGATTATTCTTATTAGGCTAATTGTGTAACATCAAGTTCAAACAACCAACAAGCAAATGCAAACAAACAACATGCTCACTCACAATTTAAAGAGTACTAAGAAGAAAATTGGTACCTTGGTCTGCACTTTCTCCAGATTCAAAGAGATGTGGATATCTCTTTTTCATATCCTCTTCAACTTCCCATGTAGCTTCTTCAACAAATGGTTCCTTCAAAGGACTTTGACTGATGCAACCTCTTTTGTCCTTAACTTGTGCACTTGGCGATCTAGAATCTGGACTGGAATCTCCTCATAAGATAAGCTATCATTGATCTCAATATTTTCAGTTGGTACTATCAATGAAGGATCTTCTATGCACTTCTTCAACACGGAGATGTGAAATACCGGATAAAATGCTGCTAGCTCTTGTGGTATCTCTAGCTCATAAGCTACATTGCCCATCCTTTTGGATATTCGATAAGGTCCAATATATCGAGGACTAAGTTTTCCATTCTTACCAAACCTCATAACACCTTTCATGGGTGAAACTTTTATATATACTCAATCATCTACTTCGAACTCTAATGCCCTTCTCCTAACATCAGTATAGGATTTCTGACGACTCTGTGCCGTTTTCAACCTCTCTCGAATCACTTTAACATTCTCCATAACTGGATGGACTAAATCTGGCCCTATCAACCATACTTCACCAACTTCAAACCATCCAATAGGAGATATGCATCTTCTCCCATAAGAGCTTCATATGGAGCCATTTGGATGCTAGAGTGGTAACTGTTGTTGTAAGCAAACTTGATTAAAGGTAGGTGATCAACCCAATTACCTTTGAAATCAATCACACATGTCCTCAACATATCTTCTAATGTCTGAATGGTACGCTCCGCTTGCCTATCTGTCTGAGGATGAAAGGCAGTACTCAAATTCACCTTTGAACCCAAGCTTTTTTGGAATGACTTCCAAAACTGTGCAGTAAATTGCGCACCTCTATCTAAAATAATGGAGACTGGAACACCATGAAGTCTTACCACCTCTTGAATATAAAGCTTAGCATAATCTTCTGCTGAGTTGGTAGTCTTTACCGATAAAAAGTGGGCTGATTTCATCATTCTATCGACAATCACCCAAATAGAATCATGTTGCTTGCGAGACCTTGGCAAGCCTATGATGAAATCCATATTAATCATCTCTTACTTCCATTCCGGAAGTTCTATATTCTGAGCCAAGCCACTAGGCCTTTGGTGCTCTAACTTGTTGGCAATTTGGGCACTTAGCAACAAATTTTGCAATGCCCTTCTTCATACTATTCCACAAGTACACCTCCTTCAAATCACGATACATCTTTGTGGAACCCGGATGAATGGAATATCTGGATCTATGAGCTTCCTCCATGATCCTCTCTTGGAGTCCATCCACCATAGGTACGCACAATCTACTTTGATATCTCAATACACCATCTCCCTCTTGTTCAAAAGCTAATACTCTTTTCTTATGAACATTTGCTTTTAAGTCTATCAAAATGGGGTCTTGGTCTGGCTTCTCTTTCACTTCTGACACTAATGATGACTCAACCCCATTCGTCACCACTATTCATCCTTCTGTGGAATCCATAAGTCTAACTCTCAGGCGTGCAAGTCTGTGCACATCTTTTGCTAACTCTTTCTTTTCTTTCTCAACATAGGCAGTACTACCCATAGACAACCTGCTTAAAGCATCAACAACAACATTAGCCTTACATGGGTGGTAAAGAATACTCATATCATAATCCTTGAGTAACTCTAACCACCTCCTCTGTTTGAGATTAAGCTCTTTCTGCGTGAACACATATTGTAAGCTCTTGTGATTAGTGAATACATTAACATGAACACCATACAAATAGTGACGCCATATCTTCAAAGCAAATGCTACAGCAACCAACTCTAAGTCATGGGTTGGGTAGTTTTTCTCATTAACTTTTAACTGTCTGGAGGCATAAGCTATAACTTTGACATTCTGCATTAAAACACAACTCAAGCCAACTCTAGATGCATCACAATACACCACAAAACCTTGAGTACCTTTCGGTAAGGTCAAAACTGGAGCAGTAGTCAACCTCTTCTTCAATTCCTAAAAATTTTTCTCACAAGCTTCATATCACGACCCGATTTCTCAAGTCATGATGACACCTACTATAACCCACCAGTAGGTAAGCCAACCCGTAACCCGGAACAACAAGTAATGGGTATGAGGGTAGAAACTAAACAAGAGTAGACAAATAACAATGTAAATAAGCGAAAGCAAACCAAAAACATATATACAAATAAAGATCCCTCCCAGAACCTGGAAGTCACTAGTACAGAGCTACTAACAAAATGAGTACAAGTCTCAAAAGTGGACAACAGAGGCGGACTGTCTCGAAAGGTAAAAGACAAGTCTATATACGAGATGGAGGCGAAATAGTACAAGACACCGTGTGCTCACTCCCGTCTCCGGATCGATTGCTCCAAGCTCGATCAACGCCGACTACTAGTGCCGAACCGCATCACGAAATAGATGCGAGCGTAGCATGAGTACCAAAACAACGGTACCCGGTAGGCATCATAGGCAGACTGAACTTGAAAAGTAAATGCAATATGAAAAGAAGGAATAATACAAACTGAGGGTCAAGAACGGAAATCTAAGTAATAATGAAATGCACACGAGTGTACAAAGAACTAACTAAAGTAATCTATAAGCTAACTACACCTAACTGGACCCCCATAAGCCCAGAAGGTACACTCGTGCGCAAGTTAAATAAAAACCCGAACAGACCCCCATAAGCCCGACGAGTACACAGAATAACTATAACTAAAGAGAATTGCATATAAGAACCCAAGAACGAAGAACATCGAACCAGAACCTCAACCCTAATTAGTAGAATCTGACAGTACGGAGGCTGGACCTCGAACTGGATGCTCACCAGAAGTACCCAAGTAACCAGTATAAGAGGCCGGAACTCTAACCGGATGCTCTATATAGGTATATGAGCAATAGAGGCCGGACCTTAAACCGGATGCTCTATATAAGTATCTGGGCAATAGAGGCCGGATCTTAAACCGGATGCTCTATAAAGGTGCCAATGTAGCTGCTGAAAGAGTCCTAATCGATCCACACTCATAAATGTCCGTGGAACGCCATCCATACTTAGCCAATCAATGTAACTCCTTGGAACCAAATCAAAAATCAAATTCAAATCGCGAAATAGAATTAGTGAAGCCGTAACATCGGGGAAAATAAGGATAACTAAAGTCGGAGCAAGCGTATCGCCTAGCTAAGGTCCAACCTATCAAACTCAAGTCTGCTACACCAGTCTACAGGGATCTAAGTCGGCCGAGCGACGTCGGGGCAAACTAAGGCCTATCGGATCTGAATCATGTATTTCTAAGGCAAGCCCTAGTCAAACCTAAACTAAGGTCCAACATGCTGCAAATAAATAGTAAGTAAGCATGCAAGCACTTCACCTAGCGAGGAGGGTCCATTAATAACACAAAACATGTTCACAGTTACCTAATAATTTCCGAAATAGGTCGAAAACATGATTTCTTAACACCTATGCACGATTCAATAACTACCCAACCCAAATCCCAACTAATCAACATTTATTCACATTCTCAAGCTCAATCTATGAGAGGGAAACCGTAACCTACCTGCAGGCCGATCACACGCGCTTCAAAATTACTTCTCCGGAGCTTTCCCTTTCCGAACGGTCTCGAAACGCTGCCCCGCTATCAAAAATAGAGTCACAACGTTAATACGGTCGTTTAGACACCAAAATCACAACAAACGGAGATGGGTCAATTTTGGAGTCAAAACGGGAATCGTGGGACCCGCACAGGAAATTCCGAAATTAATCCCAAAAGTGGGTCCTAACCAGTTTCCCCAGCTCATGTCTCATTATGGGATACAATTCGGGGCTGGGGAACAACACAATACCAACATACAACCAAAACCCAAAATTTCTAAAAACTAAAGGAATAAGACAACAACTAATTCATAAAATTTACCAAAAACGGGCGATCTACAGTAAAATATGACAACACCACAATGTTCTCCTCGAAAAACCACTCAAGATAGCCTCAAAAATCACTGAAATCGGACCTAAGATGGCTGAGAAAACAAGTTTCAAAATTCTCAAAAATCAAGTTCATAAAAGGGTCGTGGTAGCAGGTATTTTTCGAAATTTACCTCAAACGGGGACTCCAAATCACTATCCGAGCTCACCATCACGTTGTCCTCGAGAAATCTCACAACTTAGCCTTTTGAATAGCCTAAATCGGTTGAGAGATGAGAGTTTGAAGTTTTGGAAAGTTGGCTGATTTTTCTGCACTTATAGCAGAAATTTCTGCAATTTTTCCAAAAACTAAAAACTCCGACGGGGTGCTCCAATCTCGTTCGGAACCCCGTGCACGCAAATGATATATGCAACCATACCAAATTTGACATTCTAGACTCAACGGCGCAGTCGAAATTTCCATCAGAGGTCATTTCGATAAAAAGTGGGTTCCACTTCCAAAAACCCTTTTAAGTCAAAACCCACAAAAGGGCTCAGAAAGATATCTAAAATCTCCAGACACAAAAGAAGGGTCAATCTAGACCAAACTCGACATTCTGGAGCTAACCACGCTGACGAAATTCTCATCCGAGCGCGTTTACTCAAAATGTTGACCAAAGTCAAACTTATGTCAAATTTCAAAGGCAAAAACGCTTAATCGCACCGACTCACACTGAAAACCTTGGGAGTCATGACGACCATGCTACTAGCCTAAAATGACCCTTACGAAGCCGATGGAATCGTCAGAATTGGATTCCGATGTCATCTTCTTGAACTTTTGATCGAAAATGATCGTTCAAGGTTCATAAGCTCCAAAACAGAAAAACTCGCACCAAGACCAAACGAACGACCAGGTGACCGAACTGTCAGTCCCAGCAAGTCATAAATGGCTTGGGGTCGCTATAGGAACATTCTAAACGACATACAGAAGGCAAGACATAGAAATGACCAAGAGGGTCATTACAATATCCACTACTAAAAAGGACTTTCGTCCGCGAAAGAAAGGATCAAGGAGTACCTGAAGGATCAAACAAGCCGGGAAACTGCTCTCGCATCTCCTACTCGGTCTCCCAGGTAGCCTCCTCAACTGGACGATGCCTCCAACGGACCTTAACAACAGAAATAGCTCTCGAGCGCAATCTCCTCACATTTCTAGCTAGAATGGCAATTGGCTCCTCTACAAATGTCAAACGATCATCCAACTCGACTGCATCATACTGGAGCACATAGGACTCATTAGGAACATACCGCCGCAGCATCGAAACATGAAACACTGGGTGGATGGCCGAAAATGCTGGAGGTAGGGCCAACTCATAAGCAATCTCCCCAACTGTCCAGAGTATCTCAAAAGGCCCAATGTACCTGGGGCTAAGCTTGCCCCGCCTCCCAAACCTCATCATGCCCTTCATGGGCAACACACGGAGGAATACCCGATCGCCAACAGAGAATCTCAAAGGTCGGCGCCTCCGATCTGCATAACTCTGGTGCCTACTCTGAGCCGTCCTGAGCCTATCCTGAATCACCCTCACCTGATCCAGGGCCTCATGAAGCAAATTTATACCACGCGGCCTAGGCTCTGTAGACTCAAACCAACCAACTGGAGAGCGACAACGCCTACCATATAAGGCCTCGAATGGGGCCATCTGACTACTAGAGTGGTAGTTATTGTTGTACGCAAACTCCGCCAAAGGCAATAATTGGTCCCACTGACCTCCAAATTCCATAACACAGGCCCGCAACATATCCTTAAGGACCTGAATAGTACGCTCTGACTGACCATCCGTCTGTGGGTGAAAAGCTGTGCTAAGGTGGACACGGGTGCCCAACTCCTCCTGAAAATCCCTCCAAAAACTGGAAGTGAACTGTGAACCCCGGTCTGAAATGATAGAAATAGGCACGCCATGAAGACAGACTACCTCCCTAATATAGATACGAGTCAACCTCTCGGCACTAAAAGTAGTATGAACAGGAAGGAAGTGTGCTCGATCCACGATGACCCAAATGCTGTCAACACCTGGATGGATAGAGTATCTAGACTCATGGGCCTCAGAAAGTATCAACTGTATCAAATCTCCAACTCTCGAAACACAGATGCGGCCGACGAATTTCAACACTCCATTAGGATCTAAGGTAGCTTGACTACCACCACTCGCTAACACTCGATCTCTAAGGGCCACCAAGGTATCATCCTCAAACTGGCAACCACGGATTTTATCAAGTAAAGAAGACTGAACTCCCATAAAGGCCAAGACGCGTCTAGAATCTGAGATATCCAATCGAACCATGCTATTAGCTAAAGACTGAATGTCCAAAGCTATGGGTCGCTCCTCAACAAATAAGAAGGCTAGACTACCCATACTCACCGCCTTCCGGCTTAAGGCGTTCGCTACCACATTCGCCTTGCCCGGGTGATAGAGAATAGAGAGGTCGTAGTCCTTCAGGAGCTCAATCCAACGACGCTGCCTCGAATTAAGGTCCCTCTGGCTCATGATGTACTGAAGACTCCTATGATCGGTATAGATCTCACATCGAACTCCATACAAGTAGTGTCTCCAAATCTTAAGTGCGAAAACTACCGCCGCCAACTCCAAGTCATGGGTAGGGTAGTTGCGCTCATGAATCTTAAGCTGCCTCGACGCATAAGCAATAACCCGGCCCTGCTGCATCAATACACAACCCAAACCAACGCCGGATGCGTCACAATAAAATGTGAAGCCCTCACTATCAACTAGAAGAGTCAATATAGGAGCAGTGGTCAATAACTCCTTGAGCTTCAAAAAGCTCGCCTTACACTCCTCTGACCAAACAAAGGGAACATCCACACGAGTCAATCGAGTCAACGGGGCTGCAATAGTAGAAAAGCCCTTAACAAAGCGTCTGTAGTAGCCTGCTAGTCCGACGAAGCTCCGAATCTCAGTAACTGAGGTAGGCCTAGCCCAATCACGAATAGCCTCAATCTTCATCGGGTCTACCATAATGCCCTCCTTGGATACAACATGCCCCAAGAACGCTACAGAATCTAACCAAAACTGGCACTTTGAGAACTTGGCATAAAGCCGCTGATCTCTTAAAGTCTGGAGCACAATCCTCAAATGCTGCTCATGTTCACTCTGACTCTACGAATATACCAGTATGTCATCAATGAAGACGATGACAAATAAATCAAGGTATGGCCTGAACACACGTGTCATCAAGTCCATAAAGGCAGCAGGGACATTAGTCAACCCAAATGACATCACCAAGAACTCATAGTGGCCATAACAGGTCC
This sequence comes from Solanum commersonii, assembly GCA_029007595.1. Lineage (NCBI taxonomy): Eukaryota > Viridiplantae > Streptophyta > Magnoliopsida > Solanales > Solanaceae > Solanum > Solanum commersonii. Next base: position 3,065,490 of record JAJTWQ010000011.1, read on the forward strand.
TAAATGCAGTCTTAGGGATGTCCGCTGCCCTAATCCTCAACTGGTGGTAACCGGACCTCAAATCAATCTTAGAAAACACTGAAGCTCCCTGTAGCTGGTCAAATAGGTCATCAATCCTAGGCAGAGGATATCGATTCTTCACTATCACCTTATTCAACTGCCTATAGTCAATGCACATACGCATCGTACCGTCCTTCTTCTTAACAAAAAGAACGGGAGCGCCCCAAGGTGATACACTAGGTCTGATAAATCCCTTACCTAAGAGATCCTAAAGCTGAACACTGAGCTCCTTGAGCTCTGCAGGAGCCATCCGATATGGCGAAATAGAAATAGGCCGGGTACCTGGCTCAAGCTCAATCGAAAAATCAATATCACGCTCTGGGGATAGGCCAGGTAGGTCAGTAGGAAACACATCTAAGAAGTCACGAACAACAGGAACTGACTCAACCGGAGGAACCTCCCAACTCACATTACGTACAAAGGCCAAATATGATAAGCATCCACTAGCCACTAGTCTCCTAACACGAATAAAAGAGATAACCCAAACTGGTGTGCTACCATGAGATCCCTGCCACACCACCGGAGGAATACTAGGAATGGCTAAGGTAACGATCTTAGAGTAGCAATCTAAAATAGCGCGATAAGGGGATAACCAGTCCATGCCCAGAATCACATCGAAATCGACCATGTCAAGCAATATAAGGTTAGCCCGGGTGTCACCCCCCTGGATAGTAACTAAGCAAGATCGAAATACCTAATCCACTACTAAAGACTCACCCACGGGGGTCGACACACGCAATGGCTCTACCAGAGGCTCGGACATCATACTCAATCGAGAGACATAGTAAACAGAAACGTATGAAAAAGTAGACCCCGGATCAAATAAAGCCAAGGCGGGCTGCTGGCATAAAAGAATCGTACCTGTGATCACATCGTCTGATGCCTCAGCCTCCGCCCTCGCTAGAGCTGCATATAAGTGGCTATATCTGCCTCTGCCCCAACCATCAGACCTATCACCTGACCTGTCTCCTCGGGGACCACTCCGTATACCCTGCTGACCACCTCTACGGTCCTGGCCCTGACCACGGCCTCTAGCTGGAGGTGCTGGTAAAGCTGGGGGAGCTACATGAGGAGCGGGAGCAATCCGACTATGCTGAGGGCAATCTCTGGCCCAATGACCCATCTCACCACACTCATAGCAACCCTGTCGAGGGCGACTCCTAGAAGAATGACTACCATGGCATGAAGAACCCGACTGAAACACCTCGCGGCCCTAACTCGAACTAGCTTGACTCCGACCACCATATGATGCCTGAAGAGAAGCCTATGTGGGTCTGCTAGACTGACCCTGTCGAAACCGTCGTCCGACCCTGTCATGATAATCTCTAAACCTGGGGCGGGAGTCACTATAGCTGCCCTCATGCCTAGCCCTCTTCTCGCTGCCCCCTTGGGCCTCGCGATGAAGATGCTCCATAGTACTAGCATGGTCAACTACGTCTAAAAAAGATCGACCCGCAGAAACTAAGGACTGGGTCTCAAGCCGAAGCTGCAATCTCAACCCACGAACAAAGCACCTAACTCTCTCCTCCTCTGTAGGTAATATTATCTCGACATAACGAGAAAGCTCATGGAACCTAGTCTCGTACTCCACAATCGACTTGGAGCCCTGCTCCAACCTGCAAAACTAATCCCTGAGGCGGTCTCTGACGCTACAAGGGATAAACTTGGCTAAGAAGGCCTTAGAAAACTCATCCCATGATACCGGTAGAGATCCAACTGGCCTGGTCTAGATGAATGTACGCCACTACTGCCTGGCTGGCCCATCTAGCTGGTAAGCAATGAAGTCGGCCCCTCTAGACTCCACAAGGCCCAAAGTGCGAAGTCTCTCACGGCAAGCAGTAAGAAACTCGTGGGCATCCTCACCACTTTGCCCGTGAGAAAAAACCTCGGTGGTGTCAACCCGAGAAACACACCAAGCATCTTACGGTCCTCAAGCGACATAGGTCTGTCCCGCGCCAGTGGCCGTACACCTTAGGTGATACCGGACCCGAGGTGCCCTCACTACCGCCCGATCTGCGATACTAGTGCTGGTGTAGCTGGGGCGGGTGGCTGCTGCATCCCTCCAAGCACACCTAAAAGCTGAGTAATAGCAGCCTGGAGATTTGGAGTCAGAACTAGTCCGGGTGGCGGATGGGCTGGCCCCGGCCCCACCTGCTGATCTGGTGTACGAAGTGCTGAAGGGTTTGCTACCGGCTCTAGATCCTCCTCTCTCTCCTGGATTGATGCTGCGGCCCTCTCTCGACCTTGGGGTCAGCATCTACCCCAAGCTGGGGCTCTGTCTGCAGGCCTGGGTGCGCCACCCCTGCTGGCCGCGCCACCTCGCGATCGAGCCATCGTGCGAAAGAGTGAAACAAGTGAGATTTCCAGAAACCAATAAGACACACGCTGCACGAAGGCGAAACAAAAGAGGAAATTTTCCTAAAGACATCCTGTAGCCTCCCGAAGATAAGTTACGGACGTCTCCGCACCGATCCGCAGGACTCTACTAGACGTTAGCTCTGTACAAGTGAGACCGATAAACCTGGGGCTCTGATACCAACTTGTCACGACCCGATTTCTCAAGTCATGATGGCACCTACTATAACCCACCAGTAGGTGAGCCAACCCGTAACCCAGAACAACAAGTAATGAGTCTGAGGGTAGAAACTAAACAAGAGTAGACAAATAACAATGTAAATAAGCGAAAGCAAACCAAAAACATATATACAAATAAAAATCCCTTCCAGAACCTGAAAGTCACTAGTACAGAGCTACTAACAAAATGAGTACAAGTCTAAAAAATTTCCAAAATCAAGCTCATAAAAGGGTCGTGGCAGCAGGTATTTTTTGAAATTTACCTCAAACGGGGACTCCAAATCACTATCCGAGCTCACCAACACGTTGTCCTCAAAAAATCTCACAACTTAACCTTTTGAATCGCCCAAATCAGTTGAGAGATGAGACAGAGATGAGTGTTTGAAGTTTTGGAAATTTGGCTGATTTTTCTGCACTTATAGCAGAAATTTCTGCAATTTTTCCAAAAACTAAAAACTCCGACGGGGTGCTTCGATCTCGTTCGAAACCCCGTGCACACAAACGAGATATGCAACCATACCAAATTTGACATTCCAGACTCAACGGCGCAGTCAAAATTTCCATTATAGATCATTTCGATAAAAAGTGGGTCCCACTTCCAAAAACCCTTTTAAGTCAAAACCCACAAAAGGGCTCAGAAAGATGTCAAATTTCAAAGGCTAAAACGCCTAATCGCACCGACTCACACTGAAAACCTCGGGAGTCATGACGACCATGCTACCAGCCTAAAATGACCCTTCCAGAGCCGATGAAATCGTCAAAATTGGATTCCGATGTCATCTTCTTGAAGTTTTTATCGAAAATGATCGTTCAAGGTTCATAACCTCCAAAACACAAAAACTCACACCAAGACCAAACGAACGACCAGGTGACCGAACTGTCAGTCCCAGCAAGTCATAAATGACTTGGGGTCGCTATAGGAACATTCTAAATGACATACAGAAGGCAAGACATAGAAATGACCAAGAGGGTTATTACACTTCAGACCATTGAAATTTCTCTGTCTTCTGAGTCAACTTTGTCAAAGGTGACGAAATGGATGAGAAACCCTCTACAAGCCTCCTATAATAGCCAGCCAAACCCAAGAAACTCCTAATATCAGTTGGAGATGTAGGTCTAGGCCAATTCTACACTGCCTTAATTTTCTGAGTATCAACTTTAATTCCCTCTCCTAACACAATATGACTTAAGAATACCACAGACTCAAGCCAAAATTCACACTTAGAGAATTTAGCATATAATTCCTTATCTTTCAAAGTCTGAAAAACTATTCTGAGATGTCTAGCATGATCTTCTTCATTTCTTAAATAGATTAGTATGTCATCAATGAAGACGATAACAAACATATCTAAATTAGGTTTGAAAACTCTATTCATAAGGTCCATGAACACTGCTGGTGCATTGGTCAAACCAAAGAACATGACCAAAAATTCATAATGACCATATCTAGTTCTGAAAGCTGTCTTTTGGAATATCACATTCCCTTACTCTTAATTGATGATAGCCTGATCTGAGGTCAATTTTCAAGAAATACGAAGCACCCTGAAGCTGATCGAAAAGATCATCAATTCTTGGAAGAGGATACTTATTCTTGATGGTAACCTTGTTCAACTGGTAGTAATCTATACACATCCTAAAGGAACCATCTTTCTTTCTCATAAACAGGACTAGAGTTCCCCAAGGCAAGACACTTGGTCGAATAAAGCCTTTCTCTAAAAGGTCTTTCAACTGTCCCTTGAGCTCTTTCAACTCTGCTGGTGCCATTCTATAACGCGGAATAGATATAGGACGAGTATCTGGAACAAGATCTATACCAAAGTCTATATCTCTCTCAGGAGGGACTTCGGGAAGATCATCTAGAAACTCATTCACTACTGAAACTGACTGAATATGAGGTACCTCAGCACTTGAGTCATTAACTAGGACTAAGTGATAGATACAACTCTTAGAAATTAACTTCCTTGCCTTAAGGTACGAAATGAAACGACCTTTAGGCGTTGCTGAACTGTTTTTCCACTCTAAGACTGGCTTATTTGGAAACTGAAACTTGACTACTCGAGTTCTACAATCAAATGAGGCATAACAGGCATGACGCCAGTCTATACCAAGAATGACATCAAAATCTACTATGTCTAACTTAATTAAATCAGTCATAGTACTCTTGTGATTGACGAAAATGGGACAATCACGATAGACTCTCTCTACAAGAATAGACTCACCAACAGGTGTAGAAACACTGAATGGTTCACTAAGTTGCTCAGGAATAACATCAAAATTCATAGCAAGATAAGGAGTTACAAAAGACAAACTCGCTCCTAGGTCTAGCAAAGCATAAACAGTAAAGTCAAAGACTTGGATCATACCAGTGACAACATCTGGCGAATCCTCCTTCGCTAGTACTGGAAATAGCTCCTTTAGGTGCAGCTCTGTCTGGTGGAGCGACTGAAGAAGACTGGGCTCTATTGCCCCTATTACCCTGCTTGTTCTTTGGACACTCTCGCATGAAATGCCCACTCTAGCCACACTTGAAACAACCAGTGGAACCCTCACGACAAACACCTGAATGATTCCTTCCACACTTGGCGTAGACAGGAGGCTTACTACCCCCTTGCGCTACACTGCCCTGGGAATAAACAGTTTTAGCTCTGGAATTCTGACCATAGTACTCACCCTTACTCTTAGGTGCAAGTGCACTAGCAGATGATAGAGCAGGTCCCTTTTGCTTTTGTTGGAAAGATGATCGGTTGGCATTACTCTTCTGCTGCCCGGACTTCTTCCCTGTCTTAGCTCTCTTGTTCTTGAATTCCTCCTTCTCTCTCAGCTTCTCTTTCTCTACCTGTTGCACATAGACCATCAACCTTGAAATGTCCATATCCCCAATAGGCATTGTTGCCCGACCCTCTTTGCTTGATAGACGACCTAAACCAGCAACAAACAAACTTATGTCCGCAACCATTTCAAGAGCATACTGAGACAGTTGGGTGAACTTCAACCCATACTCATGCACACTCAAAGAATCTTGCTTAAGTGTGAGGAACTCACGTACCTTGGTTTCTTTCAGTTCTCGGGGAAAGAAACGCCCCAAAAAAGCCTCTTCAAAACATGCCCAACTCGCAGGTGGTGCATCATCAGCTCTACCCCCTTTCCACTGATCAAACCAAGTCCTAGCAATATTCTTCATCTGATATGCAACTAGTTCAACTCTCGCAGTATCAGCAACATGCATCACATCAAACACCTTTTTCAGTTCCTCAATGAAGTTCTCTAGATCCTTTACAGTTCTCGACCCAGTGAAACTTGGAGGGTTCATCCTCAAGAACTCACGAATCCTCGAAGTGTCAGCCTCTTCTTGTCGAGCTCCCCTCTGCTGCCCAGCTTGATTGGTCACATAGCCTCTCTGAACTCAGCATTAGAGACTTCTCCTTGCGGTCGCACCTCAGGTGCATTAGGTAACTCTTGTTCTTCAACATTCCTCCTAGCTGGACAACCTCTGACTGCTCTTCGTGGAGGCATGATTATCTGAAACACGCGCAGGCATGAATTATAGGGAAACTTTTTAGAGATCAACTCTAATGCATGAAATGAGTGTGAAAGTAGTGAAGAAATTCCTAAATGTTGCAGCCTCCTAATTATAGATGTGGCGCGTTTCACACCGATAACCAGGATTCTACAAACACAGCTTCATAGACTCCATAGGACTCTTGAACTCTGTGCTTTGATACCAAGTTTGTCACGCCTCGAGCCTACACCCTGGACATGGCCGGCACTCGAACACCATTACTGGCCTCAAGCGAACCCTTGACCTGACTTACTAACTCAACAAAAGACCTAACTCATCACATACACACTTATGAACTAACTAGAATGTTATAAAGAAACATTCGACTGGCCATTAAGGCAAACTCAAGTCTTTAACATATGAAATGAAAAGTAAAGACACTGAATTAACTAACTAACTGTCTGACTATCTATGAAGCCTCTAAACAACTGAGATGTATGTCGGGACAGGTCCACGACATCCTAATGAACTACTACTAAAACTGAAATCAATGTAAAGAAGTCCTCTGGAATGCAAAGAGGCTCATCAACAGACTCTGAACTGCTCATTGAATCAGCGAATGCGCCTGATGCTGATCCTAGTTACCTGTGTCTGTATCATAAGACGACGCAGGCCAACTGGCATCAGTATATTGAATGTACGAGTATGCGAGTTGGATAGCTTAAACAACATAGGCTAGAAAGAATCTAAGAGAAACTGAAGAACTTACCTGGCTCAACTCAACTCAACCTGACTGAACTCATTTCAATATAAAGCAATTTAAAAGCAAATGCAATACAAAGAAAAGCTATTTGAAAACATGATATCAACTCTATATGTATACAAAGATACAATATTACTCTGAGATAAAAAAAAATACAAATAATCTGATGTATATAAAAATACAATAACTTTTGTGGAAGTTTCTCTAACCGACAACCATCACTTAAGAGCTATAGTGATGATACATCGATCTTCCTCACGCTGCCAGCGCATCCTATACCTAGCCAAAGGTATAGGACCTGAACTGCCTAATGGATCCACTAGTCTATTTCGAAAAGGGTTCATCTAAAAAGTATGACCCTTTTCTACCCATGATGGCTACATGGTTTAAGAGGGATGATAGTTGTATGAACTCTTCCCCATCGGTGCTCAATACTACTCCCAAAAATATACTAGCTCTTTATGTTTAAAAACATACCTCTTCTGTGATTTGAGATTAGTTCTCAAAAAAACTTAGCTCAAAGGCTATCTTGGAAATCGCAGTTTCCCTGCTTGCTTCATTTAGAAAGCTATCACTCTTTTATGAAAACTAGCCCGAAGGCTCTTTAGAAATCTCAGTTTCCGTTCTTATTTAAATGCGAAAATATTTAAAAAACTCTTTGGGAATACTTAGTCCCCCTTTACTTTTGAAGAAATGAACTTCAAACTTTACCTTTTAATCTCTGCTTAACTTCAAACTTAAGTTTTAAGACAAGTTAAAACGTTTGTAAAAGACTTATGAAAACTTGAAATGAACTTCTCTTAACTCTTTCTTGAATCGACTCTTAATTGATCCTTGAATTGAATTATGGATTCAAAAATTATGATTTGTGTTTGGAAAGATCTCTTGATGTTTAGGAATGATTTCGAATAGCTAAACTTGCGAATAGTTACGAAATCACCGTCTTGGTACATGTCCGCGACGCAGAGGTGTTTTAAATAATTATTCGCGAAATTAAATTTTGGGACAGAGGAGTCCGCGTCCTTTTCGCGACGCGTAGCAGATTTTTGTTCACAGTGGGAACAAGTCCGCGACACGGACTTGTTTCATGAGCCTTACTCGACTTTTTCCTTCTTCGTTTTTCAACCTCAACCCACCTAAATTCGATTATCTTTCTCAAATTCGTTTTAGATCCCGATACCCAGCGTATGTACTCAAGAACCTAACTCAAAGTAACTCTAAAACACAACGTAAAGATCTCGGAAACTCCACAATTCAACTCAATTCAAGAACAACATTCAAATTCAAGAACTCATGTCAAGAACATCAACTTTCAAACTCTTTTAGGATGAATTGCGCTGAAACTAAACATGTTTGGCGCATGGGTGAATGAACCCAACGCTATGAGAGACTCACATACCTTGTAGGATTAATTCCTTGGCGAATTCACAACCAAAATCGATCGTTCTTGGCGACTCTTGCTTTTCCTCTTCTCCTTTCTCTTGCATTCCTTCTCCAAAAGCCCTAACTCTATTTCTCAAAAGCGTAAACTGAACTAACTCAGTCTTGACCCCACTTAATTTACTAAAAATGAATTTAATTAATTGGGTAAGGAAAAGACCAAACTACCCTTTTAAATTCCGGATTGGACATTTCTTTATTCGAACAACCCAACTTCCAACAAACATAATTCACTCATACGAACTCGGAATCGAGAAAACTCGGTGGTGTTGGAAAGATAAATCCAAGAGCTTTCAAAAAATATCTGGAATTACACCTAACTCATCCTGAGCTAGGAGTTATGGTCGATTGAAGTTGACCAAAATCTCAACTTTACATTACTTCAAAATTTCTAGATTTCCTTGTACTTACCAAAAATGATTATTTCAAGTTCTTAGCTTCTTTCTAGCTATTTCAAGTTGCGAGATGTTACAGAAGTAATTAATTACTATATTTTTATAGGGTAAAAGATACTATGAATTTGTACCCGTTTAATGTACACATATAATCACTATGGAGTGATTATAAAAAAATGACGAGAGTTAGTTCAAATCCTTAATATTACTAAGGATTAATTTACACTAGCTCTCATCATCTTTTTTTCATTTAATGCAATGCGATCGTACTAAATTATAATAATTTGAATCGTCAAATTGCTTACACAAGTTATGTAGAATGAAGAAATAGAGTTGAAGTAGTTAACATTTCTAGTATGAATACTATAGAATTTTAAATTTTTTGATATTGTTAAAGATTGTACAGATTTGTACTCTTATTTATATACGAATATGTATAATCACAAATGAGTGCTAAAGTATAAGAAATGACTAGAGTTAGTTCAAAACCTTAAAAAAGACTAAGGATTAATTTGCTCCAACTCTTGTCATTTTTTGTTACATTTAACACTCAATTAGTATTGAATACTCATAAGTGCTTAAGGGTACCAGCACTACGTGTGTATGTGGTATTATATGACGATATTGAATTTAAAGTTATTTAATTTACTTAAAAGACAAAAAATATGCAAGTGTAAGTGCTCGAAAAAAATTGGATTAAGTAATTGAATCAAAGATTTATAAGAGTTGTATAATAAAGGAGAGTTTGCAATGTGGTTAGACCAAGTGGCAAGCTATTAAAAAGTCACTTGACAATTATACGACAGAGTTGACAACTATTGTAATAAAAAAGTTAAATAGAAAAATCAAAAGTATTTGAATTTGAAAGTACATTAAGCTTTTTATTTTTTTAAAATTAGTTTTAAAATAGAAATCAAGCATGTTGTGATCACAATAGCATTAAATAGAAAAATAATGAAAAGATGGGTGTTAGTTCAAATCCTTAAAAATTATCTAGGATAAATATGCACTAATTCTCATTATTATTATTTTACTTCTAACGCTATTGTAATCGTATTTATATGTGAATATAAGTACAATCACTACATGCGTGCTTCATGTTAGATGACTATACTTTGTTTAATTTTACTAATGTTATTTAAAAGGTAAATATGTCTGTAAATAAAAGGTGCTCTTAACAAAATGGATAAATTAATAGAAGCAACTATTTAAATGGGTTGTATAATAAATTTGATTAAACAATTCTAATTTTCACACTATATCATAATAATAAGATTGTTTGAATCTTCAAACTATATTCAGGAGTTATTCTGAAACGAGGAATAGAGTAGAAGTAATTAATTACTAATGCTTTTATAGGGTTTAATATAATAAGAGTTTGTACTCGTTTAATGTACAAGTATTATCACTATTGAGTGATTATAAAAAAGTGATGAGAGTTGGTTCAAATCCTTAATATTATTGAGGATTAATTTGTACTAACTCTCATCAATTTCTTTTTCATATAATGCAATGTGATCGTACTGGATTATAATAGTTTGAATCTTCAAATTGCTTACACAAGTTATTTAGAATCAAGAAATAGAGTTGAAGTAGTTAATTACATTTCTAGTATAAATACTATAGATTTTTTTAAAATTTGATATTGTAAAAGATTCTATGGATTCGTACTCTTTTTATATACGAATATGTATGATCATAACTCAGTGCTAAAGTATAAGAAATGACGAGAGTTTGTTTAAAACCTTAAAAAAGATTAAGGATTAATTTGCGCCAACTCTCGTCATCTTTTATTACATTTAACGCTCAATTGGATTTGATCATACTCATAAGTGAATAAGGGTACAATCACTATGTGTGTAGGTCATGTTGTATGATGATATTTAATTGCATTCATGAGTTAATTAGCAACACGGAATAAAGTTGAAGTAAGGATTTATACAAATGAGTGTTATTATAAAAGATATGAGTAGAGTTTGTTCAAATTCTTAAAAATATCAAGGATAATATTTGTGCAAACTCTTGTCAATTTTTCTTTCATTTAACGCTATTATAATTGTACTGGATCATAATACGAAAATTCTTTGAATTGTTAAACTATAACATGTGTTCTTGAGATACAAGGAATAAAGTTTAACTAATAAATTACACTAGCAAATATGCCTATTTTTACTCTTTTTTTTAAAAGATTTTTTTAATAGGGTAAAACATACCAAGTATTTGTACTAATATGAATATGATCATAATTGAGTGTTTTATTTAAATATGATGAGATTTTGTTCAAATCCTTAAAAGTACTAAAGATTAATTGTGCATTAACTTTCGTTAATTTTTTACTTTCAACGCTCAATTATGATCAATAAGTTCTTAGGTCATATTAGATGACGAAAATTTGTGCAAAAAATTTCATTGAATCTTCAAACTGCTTACATGAGGTAGTGATTAACTCGTGTGTGTAAAAGGAAGAATTCTTTAAGAATATTTATCATATATCTATTCTGAATCTTTTCTTTCATCCTTTTTGGTATACTATACTTCCATTCTACTTATTTGTTTCTCATTTAAGCATAATAAGCAAACTTGAACTACATGAGCAACAAACATAGTGATTGTACTCATTCACATATTATTACTATTACAATTGAGCGTTAAATTTCAAATAGATGATGAGAGTTAGTCCTATCTTTACCAGAAATGTAATTAGTTACTTAATGTTCATTTCCAAATCATGCATATAGTGTGAAGAGAAGAACACTTTAAATTTTCTTCTGTAGAAATTAATAGTTCAACTTACCATCTATTTTTTACCCACATTGTGTGCACGCAAGAGGTAACAAACTTTTGGCTCTTTGTTGGGGATTCAAATTTTCGTTACCTTTACAAAGATCAAGTTATTTTCTTTTTAATTTGTCAAAACTCTGTTGATATTTTTTCTGTTTTCTGTTCTTTGTTTTGAGGTATTGAGTTGTGAACGTAAGACCCTGGCGCATACTTTCTACCAGCAAAAAATGTAAATCTCCGCAATGCCATATACTACATCAGGTAATTAATTATACCAAACAACTTACATAAGATGATTATTCATATCAAGAACAAAGAGAGAACAATTTGTGAGAGTATATTTCATTCATCAAAATTATTAACAGGATAACATGGCTATATAAGCCAAACGCTTCCTAACTGTCGTCTAACCTTGAGATAAGCTCCTAATCTTGGCAGTTATAGGATAATTCTGTTAGCTTAACAGACTGCTGTTTCTTTACCAGATTATCCTTGAGTTCTTATTTATTCTGTTAACACTCTCCCCCTCGTGCTAGATGGATAAAGAATCTCATGTTGAACCGTTCTAGCCCTTTTGTTAGTACATCTGCAGGCCGATCCTAAGTAGGTATTTATACGGAATGTTGATAGTCCTTGTAGCTTTTCTCTCACAAAATGACAGTTTATTTTTATGTATTTGGTTATCTCATGATACACTGGATTGCCAACTATTTGAATTGCGGCTTTACTATCAGTGTAGATTAGTAATTAGTAGTTCAATATTTCAAAGTAAGTTGTAACTTGTAACCAAACCAATTCTGAAACTGTAGAGGCCAGACTCATGCATGTTGTACTCAGCTTCTGCTGAGCTTTTGGACAGTGTAGTCTACTTTTTTGCTTTACACGAAACCAATGAATCTCCAACTTTGATTAAGAAGCATGCAACTGGCTTTATGGTAAGAGTGCATGCAGCCCTATGTATACTAAGGTTAATTATTTTGTAAGAGATGTTTCAAGAATTCCAAAAATATTAGGCTAAAAATAGTATACTTAAAAAGATTAGTCAACTCAAAATGATTCACAACTATATGTTAAACGATTCTTGAGAATAGTTATTCAATCCAATTTGATCATATAACACGAAAAATATAATGAAGATATATTTCTTTTGGTAATCGAAAAATTCGTACGAGCTTCCCTTTAGACCAATCATAGCTTTCTAAACTCGGTGGATAATGGGTCCGCCCGCCCTCTACCCTTCCAAATCAAAATGATTCACAATTAACTATGTGTATGTTCAATCCAGTTTGATTATATAACACGAAAAATATAATGACGATATTTATTTTTATTTTTGGTAACCAAGAAATTCGTCTGTGACGAACCGCCCTTTGGTCGCTTTGCATGGTGTGGGGCTTGAACGTGCGACCTAAGTCAGATATCCTCCACCTTTTGCATCTATAGCTAGGCCTTGGGGGCATGAATTTTGTGGACCAATTAAAGGTTTTTTTTTTCTATGTGAATGTTGGAGTATTCGTAAATCAATCAAAATCACGAAAAACATTATATGAAAATAGAGTACGATTCGATATCTTTTTTCCATATCTAAGGAAAATAACTATCATATGGAAAATATCTATTTACCTAAAATATCTTGTGATTTTTATTCATTAAATTAAATTGAGAACTAAATTGTGTTTCAAAAAGCATGTTTAATTTTGAATGGTTTAACTAATTTTCCAATTTCAATGCTGTTTTCAAAAGATTTTTTTTTTTGAAAACGGGTGAAATTGTCGAATTCTCATGTATTAGGGACTAGCGAGTATTAGAAAAAAGTAGAAGTTAATTTGGTGGAATATAATATGTAAACATCCATTTGGTTGACAAATAAATTTTTTGTATTTCGTAATTTAGACTAAGTAAAATACTACTCATTTATGATGATTTAATAGTAATTTGACCGTGACTTTTGATCGAGTAATAAAAGCCAGCAATTTGCATTATTGGGTCAGCCCAGTTATTGTTTCAATAGAACACCAAACCAAGCCCTTCTTCTTCACTGCAGTGTTCTCTTCCGCTAGGGTTTCAGGTATGCCTCTCCTTTTCCAATTTCTCCAGTTCTAAGCTCATTTGATATTGAAATTATTGCTGATTTCACTCAATTGGAGGAAAAATAATCCGTTGTTCTTCTGGAATTTTAACGGTCTCACAGATTTCTGGTCTAATAAATCTCTGAGAAGGTTCTACTGATTTTTTTGACTTGCTAGATTCTTCAATTAACTTGTAATGTATTTGCAGTAGATTTTTAGCTGCGTTTTAACCCTTTTACTTACTTAATTTTTGGTTGATTAGGGAAAAGATGTCTGTCTTCACCCCTCCTTTTTTTTTTTTTCTTTTTTTGAGAATTGGTAAACATTGTATTCTTCAGCATTAAGGATATGCTGGGGACCTTTAAAAAATCAGAAAAGAACAAAAAGCATAATACTTACAAGGATCCTAAGAGTTCTAAAAGTTGATCTGAATCCTCTAATCCTATCTCTTTACACCAAAAAAATAGAGATACAATGCAATTCCGTTTAACCTTGTGAATGGAATTGGATATATCTTCAAAATTCCTACTATTCCTCTCCTTCCACACTGTCCACCAAATACAATGTGGAATCGGATTCCACCAGGTCTTCTGTCTCTTGCTACCTCCTCTCCTGATCCAACAACTAAGAAATCAGCTGTATGTTCGGGCATAGTCCATTTCACTTCTAAATAGTTGAGAAACATGGACCATATTTGTGCTGTGAAAGTACAATGTAAGAATAGGTGACTGTTAGTTTCCCCTGTCTTTCCACATAAAGAGCACCACGGAAGTATGATCTTTCTTTTCTTCCTCAATACTTCATGTGTCAAGCATGCCTTTCTTATGACCAGCCAAATAAAGCATTTAACTTTTGTTGGTGCTGCAGTCCTCCAGATATTTTTCCATGAACTTTGGTATCTGCTACTTTGCGAGTTGCACTCCTTTTTATATGCCCTGCCAACTGTGAAGATCACATCCTTACTGTGTGACCATCTAACAACATCATTGTCAGTATTGGTGCCTGCAAAATCCCCCACTTACTCCAACAATTTGGCTACTCTCTCTATTTCCCAATCATTTAGAAGTCTTCACCCCTCCCTTTTTGTTTCTTGTTCTTATTTGTCTTCGGCGGAAATTGGAGCAAGGATTTACTGAGCTGTTGATGTATCTAGGGTTTCATTTGACTGAACTCGTAAATTTCTGCATAGCTCGTTAGGTTAATATAGGAGCTATTTAGTTCCCATAGTGAGTTTTTTCTCTAAAATTTTCAGTAAATTTGAAATAAAATGTCTCGAATTCATTTTGGAAATGTTATGAAATTTAGGTTAGTGCTAGGGAAGAGTAACTATATTTATTGCTTTGGTTGCATTGCCTTTTCTTAGTTGTTAGATATATAATAGCTTATTTGTGGAACTTAGGTGAATGGGATAAAATTCATCTTCCTTTTAAAATGTTGATGTGCAATCATATGTTGTTTCATTTACTTAAAACTCTTCAATTATTTATTTATCTTCTGCTTATGCCATATATATAGTTTGAGGGTATTATTATGTTACCAGGACCATGGTGTTTTGTGATTGGTATTAAATTTCTTGATGGTCTTGTTAATGTTGAGAGTTGACATACTTTTCTGTTTTCACAATAGTAGGTGTGTATTGAAAATGTCAAGAGTCTATGTTGGAAATCTGGACCCTAGGGTCAGTGAAAGAGAGCTTGAAGATGAATTCCGCATCTTTGGAGTTATAAGAAGGTAAAGGAAGTTCCAAGATTTACATCTCTTCATGATTGGTATGCTTGGTTGTATTGGACAACTGAATCTTCCCCTTATTATTTCCCTTCATCCTCACCATCCCTTGTTGAAATTTTGAGCCATTAAAGTACCCATCATAATTGACTTTTGTGCAATTTGTTTTCTGTCGTTGGTTTTAATTTGTTGAGGCGTACCACCTTAGGCCATTGACGGTGCTACTGAAGCCCATTAATACTGATTCCTTTATCTCCATTATATGATGCTTATGATTGTTTGGAATTTGGATTCAAATTGGTTCTTTTAGGAGTAGGGTGGAAGACATAAACAACTTATAATAATATTATTTAACTTTTTTTTAATAAGAATGATATCTGAGCCACTGCGTCCACCTCGATTATTCCACCCAATACTTGCTACGATCCTTCATCAGCAAAGGTACCAGCTAATTAAGTCTACCGAGGCTTAGGTAGATGAGAAGAAACGATCTAGTGTTTTTTGTCTTTGTGGGTATTTGAACCTTGGTCTTCAATGAAGGTTTCTCTCTTGGGATTTTACAAAGGATGGAAAGATGCTTCATGTCTACCTTTCTGGCCATGCATAATTTTTTATTGAACTAAATTTTATTCGGGTCTTGGTTGAAGAGGGACAGGGTTGTGATAAGCAAGTTGAACAGAAAGAAAAATAAGTTGACCTATTTCTGTATTGTTATTCTTTGCAAAATGAGTGAACATGTTACAAATATTGTTGACCGATAAAAAAAAAAGAACATGTTATAGATATTGTGCTTGAGCAAATTAAGTTGCACTTGCTGGAAAAGTCTAAAAGTGGAAAGAACAGTTTAGGAGTGACCCATTGAAAAGAAAAGAAGCCCGTAAGCAATCAGAAGGAAATGAACATATATTCACATTTTAAATTAATTGGCAAGGGGTGGGGGTGGGGGGGATTCTTAAAGGCAGTTTTTTCTGCCTTTTTAATGTATGGGTCAGTTCATACGAGCTAAAGTTTTACTTCAGTCTGCAGTTGAATATCATCAGAAACATTGTCTGTGATTGTACTTTTGTGGAAAGAGCAACTATCATGAGAATGGTTATTGAAGTTTATGCTTTTAGCAAATGCTTATGTAAATAGTTCTGTGAAAATTGTTCTTGGGCTAGAGCAATACTAGAATGGGTGACCCCATGGGAAGTCCTCATGCTCCATCTCTCCTTTACATTGTTACCATTCTCCCAAAAAGAAAACTGTAAAGATCACGTAACCTCCAAATAGGAGTTTTAACTTTTTGCATGAACATTATCCCTAGCATACACAATGAAGTCATAAATGACATTTTCCTTTGTTAGATGAAGACCTGGGAGTCTAGCCTGGCTAGGTGGAGCCATTTGCTGACAAGTTTTTATCTCTTAAGAGACTTAGTTGCAGTTCACCTGCAATCTTAGACATATTATTTATGGTATTCAACTGCTACAAGTTCATCATTCCTAACTCACAAATTTGTTTACAGTGTTTGGGTTGCCAGACGCCCCCCTGGCTACGCTTTTATTGACTTCGATGATCGACGGGATGCACAAGATGCAATCAAAGAGCTGGATGGTATGGTTATTTGATTGTTTGAACAAACTGATGCATATTATGAAGCTTTCTGAATGAGTTTCTTTTATCTTTGTGATGGTCATGCTATATTTGGCCTTTCTCTGAGATAAAACCTCAATTTAGTTAGTCTATACATGTGTTTCTGTCTATTTGTTTCTTGCCGTAGCATTTCTAAACACTGGTGATATGTTGAACTACGAAGCAATCCTTTGATGGAATTTTATCCCTGATTCTATGACATAGGTAAGAATGGATGGAGAGTGGAGCTTTCACATAATTCTAGAGGTGGAGGTGGTGGGGGCCGTGGAGGGGGTCGAGGTCGATCTGGAGGCTCTGATTTGAAGTGCTACGAATGTGGTGAATCAGGTCATTTTGCTCGTGAGTGCAGAATGCGTGGGAGTCCAGGGGCAGGAAGACGTAGAAGTCGGAGCCCTCCTAGATACCGCAGGAGCCCAAGTTATGGTCGTAGGTAAGAAACTGATGTATCATTGACTAGGAATCTGTAACAATTTGAGATCCTTCCAATATTTGTGATAATCTTTACATAGAATTTGCTGCTGTTCTCTCTGTTTCTTCTGATTTTCCTCTCCCTGAAACAGGAGTTACAGTCCTCGTGGGCGTTCCCCTAGGCGCCAAAGCCCGTCACCACGTGCTCGCAGCTATAGCCGTTCTCCATATCGCGGCCGAGAGGAAGCTCCACATGTTAATGGGTAAAGCCTCCATTTGCATATTTAGGGTTCTTTTCAATGTGAACACAACTGAGACTTCTCTTTTATAATATATATACCTGGTTTAAGTCTTTGGATATGCTACAACTTATTTTCATGAATGGACATTTATTTGCTTTTTCCTAAAGATTATGATTAAGGTTCCCTTTTTCTTATTTATGCGCTGATTTTATGCAGAAATGGACTTAGAGAGCGTCACAGAAGCCGAAGCTGAATGAAAGAGATGATAGCCTGACATGTCCTGGAGTTTTCAATTTGTGTTACTGTCCTTGACTTAATCACAACTGTGTAAGTGAGGCCATGCCCTCAGCTTAAACTGGTGGTTTTGGTTAAGTTTAAGTTCTTGCTTTGGTGTCGTAGTGTTAGTTTTATTTTTACTTATTGTCACCCTTTTTAAGAACCTAATCTCATAGGGATTTATATTTTGGATTTTATGGTAGCTGTTATTTTTATGAAGAAAATCACAAAGAATGTTGCTAAAGATTTATGTTTTGTTTTCTTGTGCCGAGGTTGTCTTCCTGGTACTGCTTCATTGGTTTTCTGCTTCTACACTCTGGTTTCGTTCTTCACTGCCCTGCTTGCGGGATCTTCAATTTTGAAGATTGTGGATCCCAGCTGGCTACATTGCTAGATGCTTCTGTTTCTTGAATCTGTGGATATGACGCGCCTCTCCTCAAATTATAGTGGTATTTCTTTAAGTTCATATTAAGGATGAGGAATGGCATGACACACGACTGGCAGGTACAATCTGTTCCGAGGAGTTTGGGGATTTGATGTTCTCCTTTAAACTAAATTGTGAATGGTGCTCCTTTTGGGTTCATAGGGCAGTGTCTGAGTCTATGCTCATGAGAATTTTGGTTCCCTTTTGACTTTATATGCTAGCTGCTTCATTTGGCTTTTTTGCCCCTTCTTTTCGCCCACTCTTTCAATATCACCTGTCAAAATATCAGTCCTCTTTTAAAGGAGTATTCTCCATAATTTCTTTCTGTTTATAGAGTTGGTTACAATTTTATTAAAATGTTCCCTTTAAGAGTGACTAATATCTTTTGAAACTTTTAAGTTACTTTTTCTACTTCTCCACTCAAAGCTAGTGTTTTGTTTTCAAAGGTGCCCCTTGTATAACCCCCTTTTTACCTTAAAAAACAGTCACATCTATTTCTGTTAAACTTCATCGTTCATTTTTTAATTAAGTTCTCTTTTTTCATTATCTGACATACATAGTGTGGGGTGTCCGTTAGTAGTTTCACTCATCAAAGTTGTAGAATATGCATGAATGTAGAGGACCGCTCGCCATTGGCCTTTCCAGTAGAAGAACTTACTTTGACTGCCTGCACCCAAGGTGTTCAGCTGATTGAGATTCTCGTCTTTGAGATATGGCCTCACTGCTCTGGGCAATTCTTCTTACGCCAGTTTACATCAACTATTCTACTATATCTGTGCAGTAATTCACTAGCTATTGGCTGAAGTTCAATCATGTCTCTCTGATCGCTCCAGTCCTTTTTCTGTCCATTTTGCTGGAAACCAATTCTATACTGAAGTCTGGATATGTTCTAAAATTCTCTGTTTCCTACTTCTCGTCTGTTTATGCTCTTTATAAACATTGTTTTTCTTGTGTTGAATGTGATAGAATTTGGACAGGAACTCCTTTTTCTATAGTTTCATTGCATCCAAACGCGCATGATGATTAAATGCTTTACACTAGGATCATAGTTGATGGGATTTTTGAGGAGTTAAAGTAGTATCTATGCCAACATTCTTTAAATGGTTGTATCAGGTGAAAATTCCAGTTGGAGTAGCTGAAAACATATGTACGGACATTTAGAAGTTTCTCCACTTACAGCTAGTAGTTGTGCGAGTGAAATTACCCAACTGGACCTGGGTCAGCCTGAACTGTTTTGCGGTTCTTATGGTTGGAATTTCACTTTACTCAGCGACTATCTTCGATGAAGGCTCTATAAAATGTAGCAATGTAGGTTGTTTAATAAATGTATAATTAACTAGAGGTAACTACTGATAACTTAAAAGAAAGCTGAAAAATAATTTTGTGAATAGGACTAGATGTATGTTAGGAATAATATATTTATGTTGCTTGAGCTAGTTTGAGAACTATTTGGATCATAATTTGCTTAACTGATTGAGTTGAAATAAACCTTTAAGCCAAGATTATCGTTAGACAATCTTAGATCATATTGTTAAAAATTGTTATGAGATTTATTTAGTTTTACCATTTACATCCTTATTTAACCTGTGATCTCTTCTTGTAGGTTGGATAAAAAGATATAAAATAGAGTAGTATTTATCTTTTGATTTTTTAAACTGTAGACTTGTCTCGAATACTAATTTTAAGTGAGTTTTTTGCTTTGATATATCATATATGATATATGTATGCAAAATGAAGATTTAGATTATTCGAAGACCTAATGATGTTCGATTTGTTACATGGCCTAATTGTGCAATAATACTATGTTCCTCGATCAACATCGACTTAGGTGATCAATCAAAGACACCATTAAATTGCATCCACTATCAGTGTACTATGGACCTAGTTGTCCATAAGCTTCTTAATGTTTATTCATGTGCAACATTGATACCCATTTAAAAAGGAAAAATTATGTTAATTCTTGTTTGCACTTAAATAATAGGCTTAAGTCATCGACCGTTCCTTAAAGTTGTTCGCATAATTCACTTAGACACCTTAATTAAGATTTGTACCTATTGAACACCTAAATTGTTCAAAACATTTACCTATTAAACACAAAATGTTGATATGACAAAAAAATGTGTTTTGCACTTCCTTAAAGCGCATGAAAAGATTCAAAATAGTGTCTTTTTGAAATTTTTTTACATTTTTTCTTCTTTTATCGACATTTGGCATTATAATTAACTTAAAAACATTTTTCTTCTTTCATTTACACTTTTTTCAAAAAAGAAAAGGACCCCACTCCCCACCTATCATCTTCTTCATACTTTAGTTTACAAACCTTTTTTCATTTTAGCTTCAACATTGTTTTTCTTTCTTTTTTTATAAAAAAAGGAATATTATTTCTTCCAAATATGAAGATAAATGAAAATCAACTATGAAGATTCAGATTTGAAAGTTCGTATGATTTATTTTAAATCTCATAAAAATAAGGAACAAATATGATAAATGATTTTTACCTATAAAAAAAAGTTAGCTGATATTTGTTTATCACAATTTCCGAACAAAGATTTTTACTCAAATTCATATATAAACCCATTAAATTTATCAAAAATGACATTCAAAAATTTGAAAGAATAATTTTTGAGCTATCAATTTCATTTTGTCATCGATGTAGAAATGAATAATCATCGGCAAATTTTTTTTTCTTCTTCACTCTTAGTATGAAAATGTATATATATCTTTTTTAAAAGCTAATCTTCAAGTTATTTGAAAAGAATTAGGTTTTATGATTTGAGAAAGAATGTGTTTTGGGAAGAAGATGAGGATGAAAGGGGGTTGGGTAGGAGTGGGGTTGGGTAGAATAGGTTGACATTTTCATTTTTAAAAAATTAGATATAAAAAGTGTTTGAAATAATTTTAAACAATTTTTTTTTTTTTACAATTTTCGGGACCCAGTGCCACATGTTATTTTTTAATTAGCCGTTTTGCCACGTTACCGCAAGTGTATCACACACTCTTCATATATTTTGCCGATTATCAAAAAATGTCTAATAGGAACAATTTTTGAATTGGTAAAAGTGTTCGATAGGTACTAGTCTTAGTTGAGGTGTTTAAGTGAATTATGCGGACAACTTTAAGGGATCGCTGATGACTTAAGCCTAAATAATAACTACTAGTAGTAGTATTAAATAATGTCAACATGGATTAAAATAATGGATTCTCTTTTGATCTCCTCCCAAAGCTACTTAATATGTCCATTAGAAATGGTCTTTATATATCATTTCAATTATGCATTTTTTGAATAATTCTCCTACATACATAAGAATAATATCCAATTGTAAGCTCAGTGCATTTCGTACGTGAAAGCAACTCCGATAGGGAGTAATTATAATTATTGTCTATTTTTTATATATAATTGTAAGAGTTTATGGTAAGATTCTTTACTATTTGCGTTTCTTGAATCATTCTCCATCAACTCTAAATGCGTCTATCCCATCCCTTCGACATCTCTACATGAAAAAGGAGGAGCAAAGGAGGAATATCTTATTTAGCATCATTAAATAAAGAGAAAATACATCAAGTTCCCATTGAACTTAGATCTTATTTTGAAGTAGATACTTAAAGTTTGCAAAAGTTCTATTATCCCACTGAACTACTTTCTATCAAACTAAATATGCCATTTTGACCTGCTTCTACACCTGATGTGTTTTCACATTTCCAAGGTGCGTGAGTATCTTACAAAACAACCCCAAATCAATATAAAACGGTCATGTGGCATTGTAAATTGAATTCTTTAATTTAGAAGAAGACCCATCTTCCCCAAATTAATTCAAACACCATTGATAGCCATGGAAGTTTGCTACAGTGCCATGACGAGTCACACTGCAATATCTCTCAAACTTCAATTCACTTTCACAAGGTGAGTACTACATTAAGTCAACAACAATCCTCGAATTTCTGACTTTTTTTATAAAAACCCATTTTCAGAAAGAGGATTCCACAGGCCGATGCTAGCTTCTCCTTCGTCCACTGATAATGTTATTCAAAAATTGAAGAAAAACTCAGACAACACACAGAAAGCAAAAAAAAAAAAAGAGATTGACCACAAAAATATTTATTGTTCATACTCCACTAGATTCTCTCAAAACAATCTCATTAACCGATATAAATAAATTACAACTCATTAATATTAATTTTATGTAAGAATTGAAACAGCCCAAAGAGTGAAAATTGCATCAATCTTACTTCAGATAACTCAATATCACAATTTTGGGAAGAAAAGATAGAAAAAGAAATTGATTACGAGGAAAGGTTAAAATGTGAGCGGGTCAAGTTAAGAACCCGGCCTTTATAAAAACGGGTAGAAAAATATAAATAATTATATTATTTTATTAGGGGGTGAGAGACATGCGTGGAGAATTGGAGTAGAAATTGCTAAAAAGGGCATATTTAGTTTGGTTGAAAATGATTCAATGGGGTAATATGATCCCTGCAAACTTTAAGTGTCTACTTCAAAATAAGGTCTAAATTTAATGGGGACTTTATGTATTTTCTCTTAAATAAATATATTTTTCTTATTTCAAGAGCGAAAAAAGCATGTCATATAATCAAATTATATATATTATTGACTCCTTAAACTAATATTATAATAAAGACACATTCGTATAAAATATATTTAAAATTGTTGTTTTTGCATCAAATTACTTTTGACTTGTAAAGCATGGAAGCTTTTTAATGGATTTCGTGCAAGCCAAACTAACAACTATAACTCATATAGATGGCCTTTAATGAACGTTTCTTTTTATCCCAACTTGTCTCGAATTGAGGCGTAATTATTATGGTTAACCCAGTGACGGACAAGCATATATTATGGGTGCTTAAGCACCCATTGACTTTTGTGATAAACACAATATTATTTATGTACAAAATCTACTAACTCAATAAAATATATTAACTAAGCACCACTCTATGTGGCACTTTTCAAACTAAAAATAGTTGAGCACCCATGATACAATATTTTTGGATCTTAATTTCTTCAACCTTCAGTCTAATGACCATTGCTATTTTGTTGTTGATGTGAAGTTTTGATAATTTGACAAACTTCGGGGATGATGAAAATAAGGGGACCAATTTAGTTACCTGAAGAGTCATGTCGATAGAGGGAACTGGTGAAAGGGGAAATAAGGTAAATAAGTTTGTTATCATAAAAAAAGGGAGGAAATGTTATTTTGTAGTTGATGTTAAGTTTTGATGATTTAACAAACTTAGAGATCTAACAAGGAACCAAATCCGTGTTATTGAGACTGATGACAGGGGAAATGAATGAATAAACTCAGTGTGAGAAATATTTGTGTGTCATCATCAAAAAGGGGGGAAATGTTATATTTTAGGTGTTTTGATGATCCTCACAAATGCAGGGACCCAATCCCTGACAGAGTGCTCTCGTCCAGATTCAAATGGGGTACAACTGTAAAGCTGTCATGTGAGGCGGTAGGTGAAAAGTGTAGTGTACTGCACTAATAGGAAAAGCGGATGAGACTGTATGTTTCAGTGGCTCACAAATGCAGGGGTCGGATCTCTGACAGAGTTCTCTCGTCCAGATTTATAATGGTGTACAACTGTAAAGCTGTCTTATCAATGGGTTGGTGACGTCGTCAGCGTACTTCACCAATAGAAACGAATGAGGTTGTTTGTCCGATGGACAATAATTCTTTTTGGTCGATATAATCAAAATGACAAACAACAAGAAGATTCATTCATTCAAAAGAGAAAGAGAGTTAACAAGTCTTCTCAAGAACTCACAAAGAACATTGCAAGGGACCTGGTCCCTACAAGACTGCAAATGTGAAAAGGATGATAAGACAACTGTCAGAAAAGCTGCCACCTCTGATGTGGTAGGTGCACGTCCTTTTAGGGAAGCAGGCTCTCAGTCAATGGGCGGTCCCAAGGAGTTTGTGTCATTTTGATATAGTTTCTTCTCCAAAACATAAACTCAAGATTTGGCAAACAAAAACTTGGATTTTCTCTGAAAATTCATAAGCTTGAATAGAAGGCCATCTTCAAGGAAGAACACTGCTCAACTCAACAAAGGGACCTGATAGAGTGAAGAAGAGTCTTTGTTGTATTTTGAGCTTTGTGTCTTATGTGCTTACATTGTAAATCTACTCCTAAGGTATAAAGGATAGTAGATCGGTTGCTTGTCTAAATATTTAGTTTGAGTCGTATTAACTAGAGTTAGTTAGTCGAATAATCTAAGTTTTGGTCAAGTCTTTTACATCATTGTTTTGATGTTGTCTTGGGTAGAGTTACCTAAGAGTGTCAACTAGAGGTAGTTGATGTGTGGTGCAGCAGAGTTGCTACTTGTTTAGCTCTTGTCTTGGATATCAGAGTTGGTGGCTAGAGTTAGCCTTGGGGGTTCTTATAGTCTAGATCAACTAAGAGTTAGTTGGTTTAGTGGGCAATATAGGTAATATGAGTATTACTTAGTGTGAGATTAGGGTGTTAATCACACTGTGGTGGTTGTAATCTATGTTTCACTTTTGCTTGAGAAGATTAGTGAAAATATTTGGAAAATCTTGTGTGACAGGTCGTGGTTTTACTCCCTTGAGCAAGGAGGTTTTCACATAAAACTCTTGTGCCTGTTTTACATTGTGCTATTTATTTTCTGCACCTTAATTCTGTCAAGGGACCTGGTCTTGTGATCACTGGTAGACGCATACATTTCAACAATTGGTATCAGAGCTTGGGATCTCTAACTGGTTAACACCAAGAGAGAGATTCCTACAAGGAATGGTGACACCACTGAACTTGCAAAGAAGTCAGTCCCCCATAAGACCACCTCTCTTTGACGGTCAGTTCTATAAATGGTGGAATATTCGAATGAAAGACTATCTCATGGCTGAGGACATTGAGGTGTGAAACATTATTTGTGAATGTTCTTATGTGCCAACTATGAAGGTTAAAGATGAAGAGGTCATAAGAGTCATTTGCAAAACTCGACAACAATATAATGACTATGAGAAAAAATTAGTCGGGAAAAACCACAAAGCTAGGAAGCTACTGATATGTGGCATCAGTATGAATGAATACGATTTGATCTCATCGTGTGAATCAGCAAAGGAAATCTGGGATTGGTTGAGAACAACATATAAGGATACTGAGGAAACAAAGAAATCTAAGCTAGATATCTTTACTATTCAGTTTGAAAGCTTCACCATAAAAAAAGTGAATTTATTCATGAAATGCGTACCAGATTCTCTACCATCACCAATGAGCTTATGTTTCTTGAAGAACTTGTCCTGTGTGCAATCAAGTCTCTAAGATACGAAAGATTCTTCCCAGATCTTGGACAAATTAATTTGTGTTTGTCGATGAGATAAGGGATCCTGAAGTAGCGACTCTTAATGTACTATTTGAACATCTTCAAGTTCATGAGATGCATAGAAAAAAGGAGGATCTCATTCTCAAGGGCAAAGACAAGAGGACAAATCTGATTGATGAGGCCGATCAGAAGGAAGAAAATCATGACAAGGTTACTAGCTCAAGTGAAGTGTGTTACAAGTGTGATGAACCAAGTCACTGCATTGGAAATTGTCCTATGCACAAAGCTGACCACAGGAAATATGTCAAGACTGAAGAAGGTAAAGACAAAGAGGGGGACCAGGTCCGTCAAAAGACAAGCAGAAGAGAAACTTTTTTCCAGGCGGTACAGAAGGATCTGACTGCATAGGTGAAACGACCCCAAAAATGCCCGAAAATATGCTTCGAAAACACCTATAATTGTAATTTCCATATATCTCAAAATTCGTGCATGATTTCTAAAATTTGACTTCATATTCTTATTCATGGGGTCAAATTGAGTGGGGAATGAGTCTAACCCGAATTTTAGAGCAACCGTATCAAAATTCGAAAATCGCAAAAAATGCCATTTGGAGGGTCAACTTTAAAGGAGAATATCTCTTAGCACACAAGGAACTGGAAGGGCCACAATCTATCCAATTAAATCTCTTTGAGTTAGCTTTCCAACGCACTTGGTTTCACCTCATTCCAAGTTAGGATGAATGAGTTATGACCATTTTCGTAAAACCTGTCTGTGCAGATTTGCAATTTCCAGTGATCTATTTTTTTGCTCCTTAAGCCTCATTTTTTAGGCTAAGTGTTGGAGACGTTTTATATAAAAAGGGGATATGTCTCATACTTAGTCATTTTTTTTTACTTCAAAACACTCAAAAACACTCTCTAAGCCCTCTCCAAAATTCCACCAAGATCCTCAACCAAATTCAAAGATCTCAAGCTCTAATTTCAGATTCAAGACTCAATCTCAAGCTTCAATTCTCCATTCCAATCTTCATCAAGGATTCTCCAAAGTTGAGGTACGTGGGTTTGATTGTGGAAACCTTCCTTTCCACAAGTCCAACCATTTATCCTCTATTACTACTTCAAGTTTATGGGTCCTTATGGTTATTTATGAACTCTTGAGTATGGAATTACTACTACACACCCTATTATGGTTTATTTTGCATATTATCATGAAATGAAATTATTATGTGATGTTTATGATTTTCATGCTTCCATGATCAAATTATGAAGGTGGATATATATATATATATATATATATATATATGTATGTTGTTGGTGGGCTGATTTATATGGATTTTGAAATTTGTTGGACTTAGTACTCTTGAAATACATAATTTTATTTACATGAACAGTAACCCACCATGTGTTTGATAAAATGCCCATTTATAGAATTCTTAGGAAATAGAAGGTTCAATGTACGTCCTATTAGTCGGATAGATATATAATTATTGAAATGATGATGAAATGGATACATGTTTATAATTTTTTCTATATAGTGTTGTGAGTCGACCAAGCCTAGCTCAAGGGGTTGTAGGCCCGGGTAACCGTATCGAGGAATTGGTACCTTGGTTGCCTAGTACGGGGGTAGTAGGCCCGTATAACCATATCGAGGGATTTGTACATTGATTGCCTAGTACGGGGGGTAGT
The DNA here is from genome assembly GCA_029007595.1 of Solanum commersonii. Lineage (NCBI taxonomy): Eukaryota > Viridiplantae > Streptophyta > Magnoliopsida > Solanales > Solanaceae > Solanum > Solanum commersonii. Next base: position 3,092,769 of record JAJTWQ010000011.1, read on the forward strand.
AGGCCCGTATAACCATATTGAGGAGTTTGTACCTTGGTCCCTAGCTCGGAGGGTCGTAGGCCCGGTAACCACATTGAGGGGTTTGTACCTCTTTCGCTTCTCCAAGGGGGTGGTAGGTCTTGGAAATACTATATTGATGGTCACTCGCTACACATGTACTACGCCCTACTAAATATGATTTTTATGTAAGCATCATTATACATATCATCTCATTAATATGCTATCTATCGGGTATGATTATGCATTTTGTCTATGATGTCAATCTATTGTTGCATTGCATTGCATCCCATATACTTAGTACATTCAAACGTACTAATGCATACTCTATGCCTACATGATGTCACCATGTAGGGACCGGAGCACCACTTGACCATCCTCCTCCGCGTGGCTAATATGATTTTCTATCGAGCTTATTGGTGAGTCCTCCATTCCGGGGACGTTGCTTATGATCTATTGCTATGTATAAGACTTTTCCTTTTTAATTATGTATTGACTATGAGGGTGAGCCCGGTAGTTTGTCTTGGCCCCTGCTAAGTACCCATGTTTAGAGGTGGTGTTGGACAAGTTGTGTATTATGCTTGAGCTTGACTCATCTATGATATTTATGTACTATTCTCTTTTTCTCTTGCTCCCTTAGTCCCGATTTCCTCTTGATTATGTTTTTCGCTTATGGTCGTTTTAATTGCTTCCGCAACCAAGGATGTGTAATGATATGCTATGAGGCTTGTTTGGGGTTCCTTTGGGTTCCTCATTCACCGGTCACGTCTAGGCCCTAGGCTTGGGTCGTGACAAACTTGGTATCAGAGCACTAGGTTGATAGATCCTCGGAGTCCAACACACCGCGTTGATTATAGTCCGATTCATGGTTGTGTTGTGCACCACAACTATGAGTGGGAGGCTATGAGACATTTTAGGAAATATTTCCCTTCTTCATGTTCTAAGTCGTGCTGTAGAGTTGAATTAAGTTTTTCCCTAACGGTTGTTCTTTGCTATGCTAGAACATGCCTATTATAAGAGGAAGACGAGCCCGCGCATCCGAGGAACAACCGACCAATGGGGATCTTCGGGTTTCCCTTACTTTATTTGCATAAGCTATGGCTAATCAAGGCAACCACGGGGCCCAAGCCCCTCAGGCTCCTACCCCAGCATCTCGGGTGAGAGACTTCGTGCGGATGAATCCCCCGAAATTCTATGGGTCTAAGTTAGATGAAAACCCTCAAGAGTTCATTGATGAAGTCTACAAGATATTAGCTATCATGGGCGTGAGGTCAGAAGATAAGGCGGAGTTGGCGGCCTACCAACTAAAAGGGGTGGCCCAAATATGGTACAACCAATGGAAGGAAGAGAAGGGGGCAAACTATGTGGTGCGTTGGAAAGAGTTCAAAACGGCTTTCCTTAATCGATTTTTTCCTCTTGAGCTTAGGAAATTCAAATTGGTGGAGTTCATGAATTTAAAACAAGGATCTATGAGTGTGAGAGAGTATGCCCTCAAGTTTAACCAACTTTCAAGATATGCTCCACACTTGGTTGCCGACTCACGGTCTAGAATGAACAAATTCGTGATGGGTGTGTCCGACTTAGTGAGTGAAGAATGCTGATCCGCAATGTTGATTAGTGACATGGACTTATCCCGCTTGATGGTCTATGTCGAGCAAATGGAGGAGGAGAAGTTGAGGAAGAGGAGGGGTCATGAGGCCAAGAGGGCCCGTTTTGAGGGCAAGTTCCAAAGTCGAAGAGGAGGCCAATTTCATCAAGGCCAAGGGTCTTCTCATGCGCCCCATAGGGGGTTTGCCTATGATGTTCAAAAGGCCCAAAGTGTTGGTGGTATGGGTCATATTGATATATGTCCGAAGTGTGGTAAGGACCATGGTGGCTCGTGCTTGAGAAATATCGGTGCTTGCTACAGTTGTGGGGAAATGGGGCTCAAGGCAATAAATTGTCCTCAAAATCGCAACAAGGGTAAGGAGGTCCGTCCACAAGGTGCCAATGTGGTTCCTTTGGGGAGAGGGGGCCAACAAGATGGTGCCCCAAGGCACAATCAATTTTATGATTTGCATAGGAGGCAAGGGGTCGATAAAGTCCCCGACGTCATTATCGGTATGTTGAAAATCTTTGACTTTGATGTATATGCATTAATTAATCCGGGTGCTTCTCTTTCTTTTGTCACCCCCTTTGTTGCCAAAAAGTTTCATGTTGAGCCCGACTTGTTGCATGAGTCATATAAGATGTCTACTCCTATTGGTGCATATATTGTTGCTAGGAAGGTCTATAGAAATTGTCATATTTGCATCTTGCATAAAATATTACCTTATGATCTTGTTGAGTTGAACATGGTCGATTTTGATGTTGTTCTTGGGATAGATTGGTTGCATGCATACTATGCTTCCATTGATTGTAGAACCCGTAGGGTCAAGTTTCAATTCCCAAGTGAACCCATTCTTGAGTGGGAGAGCCAAAATGTGGTAGTCAATGGTAGGTTCATCTCTTACATTAAAGCCTGTAAGTTGATCTCTAAGGGGTGTCTCTATCACCTTGTGAGGGTTAAGGATGTGGAGTCCAAAACCCTTCTTATAGAGTTAGTTCCGGTCGTAAATGAATTCCTTGATGTCTTTCCTAATGACCTTCCCGGTGTTCCTCTCGAAAGGGAAATAGATTTTGGCATAGACCTCCTCTCCGATACTCAACCCATTTCTATTCCCCCTTACCGTATGGCCCCGGCGGAGTTAAAGGAGTTGAAGGAACAATTGAGGGACTTGTTGGAGAAGGGTTTTATTAGGCCTAGCCAATCATCATGGGGTGTACCGGTGTTGTTTGTGAAGAAGAAAGATGGGTCCCTTAGGATGTGTATTGATTTCCGGCAACTCAATAGGGTCACCATCAAGAATAAATATCCTCTTCCTAGGATTGATGACTTGTTCGACCAATTGCAAGGGGCTAACCACTTCTCTAAGATTGATCTTCGGTCCGGGTATCATCAAGAGAATGTGAGGGAGTGTGACATTCCCAAGACAAATTCTCCTTAGGACTAGGTATGAGCATTATGAATTTGTGGTCATGTCCTTTGGGTTGACCAATGCACCGGCTATCTTCATGGACCTAATGAATAGGGTCTTTAAACCCTATCTTGATTCCTTTGTTGTGGTCTTCATTGATGATATTTTAATCTATTCGCATAGCGAGGAAGAACATATGGGTCACTTGAGGGTTGTGTTGCAAAGATTGAGAGAGGAGAAGTTGTATGCCAAGTATGAAAATTGTGAATTTTGGTTGAGGGAGGTCGCCTTCCTAGGTCATGTGGTGTCGGGGGATGGTATTAAGGTGGACCCTAAAAAGAGCGATGTGATTAGAAATTGGCCTAGGCCATTGACCCCGTCGGATATTAGGAGCTTCTTGGGCTTAACGGGTTACTACCGGAGATTTGTGAATGAGTTTTCTTCTATTGCTTTTCCCATGACTAAGTTGACACAAAAGAAGGTTAAGTTTGAGTGGACCGACGAGTGCGAAAGGAGTTTTCAAACCTTGAAAGATAAACTTGTGTCCGCTCTTATATTGTCACTACCAGATGGGCTTGAGGGATTTGTTGTGTATTGTGATGCTTCTAGAATTGGCTTGAGTTGTGTTCTAATGCAAAATGGTAAGGTGATAGCCTATGCTTCTAGACAACTCAAAGCGCATGAAAAGAACTATTCTACTCATGATCTTGAATTAGCCGCGGTGGTGTTTGCTTTAAAGAGTTGGGGTCATTACTTGTATGGGGTACATGTTGATGTGTTCATCGATCATAAGAGCCTCCAATATGTCTTCACCCAAAAAGATCTCAACTTGAGACAAAGAAAGTGGCTAGAATTTCTTAAAGATTTTGATATGAGTGTGCATTATCATCCCGGTAAAGCTAATGTGGTGGCGAATGCTTTGAGTAGGGTGTCTATGGGTAGCCTAGCTCATGTTGATATTGGTGATAGGGAAATGGCTAGGGAGGTGCATCGGTTGGCTAGGTTGGGGGTTAGGTTAGAAGAGGTTGGTAATGGTGGTGTGGTCGTTGTTGATGGTGCTAGGTCTTCCTTGGTTGATGAGGTGATAGCAAAACAAGATTTTGACTCTTCCTTGTTAGAATTGAAGGCCTTGGTGAAAGAGGGCAAGGTGGAAGTTTTCTCCCAAGGGGGAGATGGTGCCCTTAGGTATCAAGGTAGGTTGTGTGTGTCTTGTGTTGATGGTTTGAGGGAGAAAATTCTTGAGGAGGCTCATAATTCTTCCTACTCCATCTACCCCGGTTCCACCAAAATGTATAGAGATTTGAGGGATGTGTATTGGTGGGGAGGCATGAAGAAGGACATTGCCAAATTCGTCTCCGGTTGTCATAGTTGTCAACAAGTCAAGGCCGAACATCAAAGGTCGGGTGGCCTAACCCAAGACATAGAGATTCCTACTTGGAAGTGGGAAGAAATTAATATGAATTTTGTAGTTGATTTACCCAAGACTAGAAAAAGTTTTGATTCTATTTGGGTGGTGGTTGATAGGATAACGAAATCGGCTCATTTTCTACCGGTAAAGACAACATATGGGGCGGAAGATTATGCAAGGTTATATATTCATGACTTGGTAAGGTTGCATGGGATTCCTCTATCCATCATATCGGACCGTGGTACTCAATTTACTTCACACTTTTGGAAGTCCTTTCAAAGGGGTCTAGGTACGAGAGTTAAGCTTACTACGGCCTTTCACCCGCAAACGGATGGACAAGCCGAAAGGACTATCCAAGCACTTAAGGATATGCTTAGGGCTTGTGTATTGGAGCATAAGGGTAGTTGGGATGATCATCTTCCATTGATTGAGTTTGCCTATAACAATAGCTATCATTCTAGCATCGATATGACTTCTTTTGAGGCTTTCTATGGGAGGCGTTGTAGATCACCGATTGGGTGGTTGGAGGTTGGTGAGGTGGCCTTGTTAGGACCAGATCTAGTTATGGAGGCTCTTGAGAAGGTTAGGATGATTAGAGAAAGGTTGAAGATGGCCCAAAGTCGTCAAAAGTCCTATGCCGATGTGAGGAGAAGGGCTCTTGAATTTTGAGTTGGTGATTGGGTCTATTTGAAGGTGTCACCCATGAAAGGTGTGGTTCGTTTTGGTAAGAAGGACAAGTTGAGCCCAAGATACATGGGTCCTTATAAGGTGATGAGGAGAATTGGCAAGGTAGCTTATGAGTTGGAATTGCCTAGCGAAATGGATTTGGTACATTCGGTATTTCATGTGTCTATGTTGAGGAAGTGTGTGGGTGATTTGAATGTCATTGTGCCTCTTGATGTTGTGAGTGTTGTTGAAGATAATTTGACCTATGAAGAGGTTCTGGTCCAGATTTTAGATAGACAAGTGAAGAGGTTGAGAAACAAAGATGTGGCTTCCATTAAAGTCCTTTGGAGAAATCAACAAGTTGAAAGTGCTACTTGGGAGGCCGAAGCGGACATGCAAAGACGATATCCTTATCTTTTCCACTCCACTCAAGCCTAAGGTATTGATCTAAGCCCTTTATAAAATCTCAGGTCTTAAGTTCAGCCCCATGTCATTGCATACATTCATGTTTAAGTTGACAAGTTCATTGTGGTTTTACAACTATGTTGAGGTTTTTGAAATGAGATGTAAGTGCATTGTTGCATCCTTATGTGGGCTGAAATTGCCATGTTTGTGTCTCTCATGTATGTTTCTTTGACATTTGGGAACGAATGTTCCCAAGGGGAAGATATTGAAACGACCTCAACAATGTGCTTCGGAAACACCTATAATTATAATTTACATATATCTCAAAATTCGTGCATGATTTCAGAAATTTGACTTCATATTCTTATTCATGGGGTCAAATTGAGTGGGAAATGGGTCTAACCCGAATTTTAGAGCAACCGTATTAAAATTCGAAAATCGCAAAAAAATGCGATTTGGAGGATTAACTTTAAAGGGGCATATCTCTTAGCACACAAGGAACTGGAAAGGTAACAACCTATCCAATTAAAGCTCTTTGAGTTAGCTTTCCAACGCACTTGGTTTCACTTCATTCCGAGTTAGGATGAAGGAGTTATGACTATTTTCATAAAACCTGTCTGTGCAGATTTGCAATTTCCAGTGATCTATTTTTTTGCTCCTTAAGCCTCATTTTTTAGGCTAAGTATTGGGGACGTTTTTTATAAAAAGGGGATATGTCCCATACTTAGTCTTTTTTTTTTTTACTCAAAAACACTCTTTAAGCCCTCTCCAAAATTCCACCAAGATCCTCAACCAAATTCAAAGATCTCAAGCTCTAATTCCGGATTCAAGACTCAATCTCAAGCTTCAATTCTCCATTCCAATCTTCATCAAGGATTCTCCAAAGTTGAAGTATGTGGGTTTAATTGTGGAAAACTTTCTTTCCACAAGTTCAGCCATTTATCCTCTATTACTACTTCAAGTTTATGGGTCATTATGGTTATTTATGAACTCTTGAGTATGGAATTACTACTACACACCCTATTATGGTCTATTTTTCATATTATCATGAAATGGAATAATTATGTAATGTTTATGGTTTTCATGCTTCCATGATCAAATTTTGAAGGTGGATATATATATATATATATATATGTATGTTGTTGGTGGGCTGATTTATATGAATTTTGGAATTTGTTGGACTTAGTACTCTTGAAATACATGATTTTATTTACATGTACAGTAGCCCACCATGTGTTTGATAAATACCCATTTATAGAATTCTTAGGAAATAGAAGGTCCAATGTACGTCCTATGAGTCGGATGGATATATAATTATTGAAATGATGATGAAATGGATACATGTATATGATTTTCTCTATATAGTGTTGTGAGTCGACCAAGCCTAGCTCGGGGGGTTGTAGGCCCGGGTAACCGTATCGAAGGATTGGTACCTTGGTTGCCTAGTACGGGAGGTAGTAGGCCCATATAACCATATCGAGGGGTTTGTACATTGGTTGCCTAGTACGGGGGGTAGTAGGCCCGTATAACCATATCGAGGGGTTTGTACCTTGGTCCCTAGCTCGGGGGGTGGTAGGCCCGGGTAACCACATTGAGGGGTTTGTACTTCTTTCGTCTCTCCAAGGGGATGGTAGGCCTTGAAAATACTATATTGATGGTCACTCGCTACACATGTACTACGCCCTACTAAATATAATTTTTATGTAAGCATCATTATACATATCATCTCATTAATATGCTATCTATCGGGTATGATTATGCATTTTGCCTATGATGTCCATCTATTGTTGCATTACATTGCATTCCATATACTTAGTACTTTCAAACGTACTAATGCATACTCTATGCCTACATGATGTCACCATGTAGGGACCGGAGCACCACTTGACCATCCTCCTCCGCGTGGCTAATACGATTTTCTATCGAGCTTATTGGTGAGTCCTCAATTCCAGGGACGTTGATTATGATCTCTTGCTATGTATAAGACTTTTTCTTTTTAATTATGTATTGACTATGAGGGTGAGCCCGGTAGTTTGTCTTGGCCCCCGCTAAGTACCCATGTTTAGAGGTGGTGTTGGACAAGTTGTGTATTATGCTTGAGCTTGACTCATCTATGGTATTTATGTACTATTCTCTTTTTCTCTTGCTCCCTTAGTCCCGATTTCCCCTTGATTATGCTTAACGCTTATTGTCGTTTTAATTGTTTCCGCGACCAAGGATGTGTAATGATATGCTATGAGGCTTGTTTGGGGTTTCTTCGGGTTACCCATTCGCCGGTAACGTCTAGGCCCTAGGCTTGGGTCGTGACAATGGGAAAATTCCGCAAGTGATTCAAATGATTCTGAACACTCACAAATGATGCTTCCAGGCCAAGGTAAGATTAGGAAGATGCTAATGGAAAGATAACCCTATCATATTTCAAGCAAAACTTGGATGCATTTTCTACTAGTAAATTGAGAAAGCTAGTTGTTGTACTACTTGATTTGATAAGTGAGCTAATAACTAAGAATGATCTCGTGAACAATAGTCTCTCAAGATAGAAAAATTGTTTTAGCTGTCCCAATATCTGATATTGAAAATCAAATGGTTGTTCTAGAAGATGAAAATCTAGAACTGAAGGAAAAGATAAAAGGTACAACTACTATAGTTTTTAAAGGAAAGAACGAGGCCAGCAACTTGCAGCTGGAGCTTGAAAATAAGTTGCACACTGCTGAAATAAAGATGAAATTGGCTTTAGAAAGAAATCTTGTGTTGGAGAGGGACCTGGTCCGTGTAAAAGAGGAATTAGACAAGACTCTCAAATGGATCAATTCCTCTGAGATTCATACAAATCTAATTGGTCAAGGCAACAACAGTAGAAGAGGGTTGGGTTGTGAGAAGATAGATTCCTCATACAATCCTCATAGCAGAAATGTTTCTGATGCGAATAATCTGTTATGTGTGCATTGTGGTCGAGATGAATGTTTACATCCCTACATTATTCAAAATAGGGCAAAATGTCGTGGTAACTCAAAAAATGATAAATTAATTCAATTTTAAAAGAATTATAAGAATAAACGAATTTGAAAGGAGTCACCACCTAATTTTAGGAAAACTAGGAAACCAATTAAAAAATGTCCACGAAATCATTAGATTCTAGGTAAGGAATTCAAGTGATTTCGAAGGGAAGGTAAGCATCCTTCGAAATCCACAAATGTGATTCTCGATTGAATTCATTTTTTCAAATTAAAGAGGAGATAAAATAATATACAAGTATAATAAACATGCAATATACACAAGTAATAAAACAAAACAATAATATCTAAAAACGGCCTAAGATTTGTCTAACATCTATAATATACACAATTAAACATATTCGAATTCTATTGGAATAACATACAAAATTAAATTGTACCAATCCTCATGTTTCAAGTGCCCTCACAACAAAGACATGTCATATTTCACACATATTTGAAGTGTTTGATTTTGAAGACATTTTTTCCAAGTGTGCTCACACTCACAAAAATGTTCAATGCTTGCAACTGTGATATCATATGTTTGGCCCTTATGTAAATCTCCACTAATGTGAGAACATTTGAAATGAGATCATGTAGGGCTTGCTATTGGCTTGTAACGTAGGCTTAAGGACAGGTAGGATATATATTTGGGATAAGAGTGACTTAATTCCTTTTTGAGCGTCACACTAAACTTGTGTGTTGACTATTGATACATCTTTAGCGTCTGATCCTTTTCAATGTCCCCCATTTTTCGACTTCTTTTGAATTCTCATTTTTTAGAGCTATTTTTTTTCACCCCTTTGTTTCGTCTTCTTTTGAGTCTTTATTACTTAGAGCTTTTTCATATTTCTCCCCGTTCTTTTGTTTCAAATTCTTTTGAGTCCTTATTTGTTGGGACTTTTACTCTATTTTTTCCTTTCTTTTGAAGTTTTGTACTTTTTTTTTGAGTATTTTCCTTCTACTCTTTCATTGACCTTGTGGGAGTGTGTTTGTCTTTCTTTATTTCTTTCAACCTTTTTTTTTTTTTTTTTTTGTTCTTTCATTTTGCTTCCTTGACTTTGAGAGACTTAATATATTTTGCCTTTGATAACCTCAAGCATGAATCTTCTCTTATAATTTGCACATCTTTGGTTCGCTCAAGAAGGTTGGACCAAGAGAGGGATAGTGCATGTAAGCACTCAGAAGGGTAATGGTTAAGATGTAGTTGTCCAAAGAAAAGACTTCAGGCTCTAAGTGGAAAACAAGGAATTAATGTCATTTGGTAGACTTTGAAAGTCACAATCGAGTCAAAAAAGGCCTACAATCCTTTCCCAAACCAAACATTACTCAGGATTTCACATTGATAAACATTCAGGACAAGTTCTAGATCAACAGTGCGATGCGATTGAATTTTAATCTAAAAGTTCACCACACAATGCACATGAAATCATGGGCTTGTTTTATTCTTATCTTGAATGCATGCAAAAGAATTTTCAAGCATCACAAAAGTATAAATGAGAGGTACCAAAAGAGTCTATAGTTTACCACAAAGTCAGTCCTCTCTATCATAACAAATATTTTTCATGCTCCTAACTGTATTGGTCCCAATTAAGCTAAAAACATGGCTCTTACAATATATACACCAATGTTTTTTTATTCATTTTTTTTCTTAAAGAATGAATAAATACCAAAACCAAGAAGGACTGCCTACGTATCTTATCGAGATGAGAATCAAAATCATGTAGTTCGTACATATATGTCTTTGAAAATATACACAAACTATTTCACTTTTTTTAATTATCGAACCCAAGAAGGGTTGCTTACGTATCTCATTGAGATGAGAATCAGGTTCACGTAGTTCGTGCATATATGTCTTTGAAAATATGCGCAAACTATTTGACTTTTTTTTTAATCTAAAAGAATGAATATATAACACAGGAAGGGCTGCCTACGTATCTCACAGAGATGACAATTAGGTTCGCATAGTTTGTTCAGATAAGGTATAAAATTATTCAAAAACTTCGACAAACTTAGAGTTATTACTTGTAAGTATAGTGCCGCTGACATCTTTAGTCAGAGAGTGTATTTTGACTGTTTACACCAATATGTTTTGCATCCTCTTAACTATCTATCTTTGTACTGTCTGGTTAATATGATCTCCAAATTTCGACGATAACTACTTGTTGTATTCATTTTTTTGGATGTCTCTTCAAACTGTGTATACTGTCAATCATTTCTAACTACTATACATTATTATCATCATCCCTGATTGTTGTCGGGGACGGTTTCCTTGCAAAAATGTGAGAATTGTGTGAAAGTAGAGTGAACATACAAAATACATAACAAAAAATAGATGAGTGTGACTTTATAGTCAAAGACTCTCCTGATTTTCCTTATCAACGGGTTATTATTGTCTTGTGAAATCCAAAGACTCATTTTTCGTAAGTTCTCTTGTCCCTTGCCATTTCGAATGAGAAATAACCTTCAATCTTTCAAAAAAATAACTCGAAAGGTAAAAGTGACTTGATATTTATGTCTATGAAACTCTTAAAAAAAACTTTGAAATAATGAACTATCATACAATATATTCACGTAAAACAATTATATCACATAATGTACAAACAATAAATGCATGTCTTATACAAATGTGTGTTGAGTGTTGACTCATCTCAAGCAAATGAGCTAAATTCAAAGTTTTGACTTTGCTCTACACTTGCGACTAAGAGTGGTTTAGACAAGATCTGGTTACTCGACTCGGACAAACTACGGGGTGAAGTATAATAAACAGTAGCGTTGGATGACCACAAGTCAACTATTCGTTTATCACTTCAAAAGAATTCGAAGGTGTCTTTCTGAAGGATAGCCGTGGAAAGTCATGTAACTGCCTTTGTCCTAATGCATTCTATTTGCCATTTGTCGAAAAGTATGCCATGAAATGCAATGACAATATACATACAGTTAAATAAATAATGAATAAAGAATAAGTACAATATACCAATAATCAACAAAGTATAGAAGATACAAGATATAATACAATAAAAGAAAAATATCCTCAATTTGAAAAAATGAATTCATAATGGTTAGAACCTCTATATCTCCACCGGAATCGCCATTCTATTTACATTCCTACAATATTCAAATTAGGGAAAAATGTCGTGGTGAGTCAAAAAATGATAAATTAATTCAATTTTAAAAGAATTTTAAGAATAAACGAATTTGAAAGTAATTGCCACCTAATTTTAGAAAAACTAGAAAACCAATTAAAAAATGTCTACGAAACCAATAGATTCTAGCTAAGGAGTTCAAGTGATTCCGAATGGAAGGTATTAAGCATCTTTCGAAATCCACAAATGTGGTTCCCAACTGAATTCATTTTTTCAAATTGAAGAGGAGATAAAATAATATACAAGTATAATAAACATGTAATATACACATGTAATAAAACAAAACAATAATATCAAAAACGAACTAAGATTTATCTAACATCGATAATATACACAATTAAACATATTTGAACTCTATTGGAATAACTTCAATGGAAAACGACTTGGGATTTCCTGTAAACACATCTAGTGAAAATATTAGTAATAAATAAATAACAATAAAAATGAATAACTCAAATAAGGAATCTAAAATAAAAATCCGTCTTATGGACATGGGAGGCCTTGAAAATCAACGGTAATTTCTTCACCAGCCAATTTTAACAAATAATGTATATAAACTTAAACTAAAATTTCCGTCCTTTAAAATGCCGAGGCCTCGAAAATCGACGGACTTATTTTTTCATTGGTCAATTTAACAAACAAAAATATATGAACTTAAACTAAATTTTCGTCTTTTAACATTGGGGAGACCTTGGAAATCGACAGACAAATATTTTCATTGGCCAATTCAATTTGTAAAATAACAACTTAATAAAAACACAAAATAGCTAAAATCAGTCCTAAACAAAACAGGCAACATAATCAATAATAATAACCACAAAAATAATAGCCATAAATCTAACAAGTAATATTGAAACATAATAATAAGAAAAGTAACATTAACAGCAAATCAAATAAAAAAAGAAACAAAGCCACAAATAAGCATAACATTAAAATAAATAAATTAAACAATAACGATATAAGAATAATAGTCCATTGTGATCATTACAACATTCAAAACTTAGCAACAATTCAAAAATAGATAGGAAGTAATATTTCATTAACAGCATTTATTAGAAGAAACCCAAAACGATAAGCAAATCAAAAATAAGAAAAGGAGAGAATAATTGATAAATAATAAGACAAAAACCTCAATAATTAAAGCTAACAATAAAATAAACAAAGTTCAACTTTTAAATATTATGAATGATGACAGTAAGTAAAAACTACCAAAATTACGAGTAAAATAAATAAAAATAAGAAAAATCAACCCAACATAAAATATAAATTGTATTAACAAAACTCTTCAATAAACATGGCCTTAATAAATAAATGGATCAAGTTTACCGAAGAAGTTAGGAATTTGGCCAGATCTGGAGATTTTTTGAAGTTGTCGTAGCTTGTGTTTGCCAGTGCTGGAGGTCGGAGCTGATATACCTGCAAAACAACAAAATCATGAAGGGAAAGGGAGAAAAAGACTGACTTGCGAGCTTTTATTTTTTGCTCCGGCTCATCGGACCTCTGAGCTCCTCGAATAGGATCATCAATAGTAGTTTTTTTCGAACAGAAGCTCCTCGAACAGGGTCATCAACATTATTTTTTCGAACAAAAGCTTCTCAAACACAATCATCTGGAGAAGCTGGAGGAGCTGGAACAGGTTAACAAGCTCTAACAACAAGAAAAGTAGAAGGAGTTTTTTTAACATGATCATCAACAACAGTTTTTCGAAGAGAAGCTCCTTGAATAGGATCATCTACAGAAGCTGGAGCTAGAGGAACTAGAGAAGATGAAGCTCGAACAGAAGAAGAAGCTTGAACAGGAACATTAGAATGAGTTTTTAGAACATGATAATCAACATGAGCTTTTCGAATAGAAGCTTTTCCAACCTGGGATTTTCCAACAGAAGCTTCTCCAACCCGAGTTGTTCAAATAGGAGAAGAAGCTCTATCAACATCTTCTCGAACTGGGTCATCTAGAGGTAATTTCGGATCCTGATCCGAATCAAAATCCAAAAGATTTGCATTTGGATCTGGATCTGGATTCTCAGATTTCATTGAACGAATCATCTCGACCAAATCCCTCATTGCTTGAGTATCGATTAGCTTAATACGGATCCACCACTTTAAATCTCTAGAGTTAGTCTCATGTCTATCTTTTATTATTGACATCAACAAATCATAACCATTGTGATGTATCATCAAATCGAAAGTGGATGAGTCAAAGTGTTCTTGAATGATGCAGGGGTTTTCAAATCGGCCGTCTTTCCCTGTTACTACTACTCCACACAGTTCACAAAGCAACGTCATTGCTTCAAAATTTTGAAACCCTTTTGTGGATAAAAAATCTGAAAAATTTACATCCTTTTCCCTAAAAATAATTCACCATCCCCTTATTTTTTAACCTAATCAAAATTTATATAGGAAATAATTTTACAATGGGCTCAAATTGTGGGCTTGAGATTATGACTCAAAATTATTGGTTAAATAAAATATTTGTGTATATAATTATTATTCTAATTTAATAGTATTACTAGATTGTGTTAAAATCATCAAAATTGATATATTTATAAAAGTAATGAATAAAATGAATATTAAAAAATGTAATGAACGTAACCCATGACGTGTAAAACAATGCAATTTAACAAAAATAATGGTTTAATCAAAATGAACAAATAATTTGAACGTATTCAATCGACTGTGAAAAAAAAGTAATGTAATTAAAATTAACTAATAAAAAATCTAAAATTTTGATAATTAAGGATAAATATCGATAAACTTATTTAAAATTATAAAAATATATTTTGAACTATTGAATAAATAAAACTGAAAAGTTAAGAATTTTGAAAATGTTAGGCCAAAATTATGTGTCAACAGCTGTCCCTTTCGTTGGATATGATTGATGAAAGAAATCAAGGACAAAGAAAATTGACAAACTTGATTTTGGCCGAACACATGACCTCTATATAAAAGTGTGGTTGGAATGTGGTGGAAGTCGATCCTGGAGTTGCCTCCAAAAAGGCTCCACGCTGTGTTGCGTCCTTATTAAAGTAGTCTGCACCTGTGGCTCAACTGATAATGCATCCTCTTGGATGTTCTCGAAAAAAATAAAGATAAAACTCATTAGTAGAGACAAAACTACAGGAAAAAAGGTAGCATCTCTTACTATATGATAAATGAAGATGATCCATCGGTAGGATAAAAATGCATGCCCATCGATAGGACGAATAAAGATGATAATCCATCGGTATGATTTTGAATATATGTCTATCGGTAGAACGAATGAAAAAAGATAATCCATCGGTAGGATTTTGAATGTATGTCCATCGGTAGGACGAATAAAAATTCTTTCAACGCAAGTCTCCTCCAACTTGAACGAGGAATAGATATGGTGCGCATCCTTCACCTTCAAATAGATGTGACTTAAATACAAATATCTTTCAACGCAAGTTTCCTTCGACTTGAACGTTGAGTTGATATGGTGCGCATCCTTCACCTCCGAATATATGCGACTTAAATGCAAATATATTTCAACACAAGTTTCCTTCGACTTGAATCTTGAATAGATATGGTTCGCATCTTTCACCTCCAAATAAATGCGACTTAAATGCAAATATCTTTCAACGCAAGTTTCCTTCGAGTTGAACGTTGAATAAATATGGTGCGCATCCTTCACCTCCGAATAGATGCAACTTAAATGCAAATATCTTTCAACGCAAGTTTTCTTCGACTTGAACGTTGAATAGATATGGTGCGCATCCTTCACCTTCGAATAGATGTGACTTAAATGCAAATATCTTTCAATGCAAGTTTCCTTCGACTTGAAAGTGAAATAGATAGGGTGCGCATCCTTCACCTCCGAATAGATGTGACTTAAATGCTAATATCTTTCAACACAAGTTTCCTTCAACTTGAATGTGAAATAGATATAGTGCGCATCCTTCACCTCCGAATAGATACAACTTAAATGTATTTATCTTTCAATGCAAGTTTCATTCGACTTGAACGTTAAATAGATATGGTGCATATTATTCACCTCCGAATAAATGCGACTTAAATGCAAATATCTTTCAACACAAGTTTCCTTCGACTTGAACATAGAATAGATAGGGTGCACATCATTCACCTCCGAATAGATATGACTTAAATGCAATGGCCTTCTCGGTGAATGAAAATGTAATGGCCCTCTTGAAAAAATAAAAATGTAATGGTGAATGAATCGATGATTATCCACTGTAACTAGGTGGATGGCTCGATGATTGTCCAACTGTAACGTGGTGAATGACCCGATAATTGTTCACTGTAACGAGGTGGATGGCTTGTGTGTCTTGAAAATGTCATCATCTTGATGCTTTCATCTATCCCTGTATTTGAAATGGAACGGTTAGTAAACACAATCTTACTTCAGCTAGCAACATGATGAAAAAACTTTAAGAAGGGATTCAAAAGAGAATGTGTACAAAGTGTCTCATCACTTTGACACAAGTGAGCAACCATCATTTTGTTCTTGAACACTTTGTGTTGATTGTAACTCATGTCTTATTGGGGATTTGTACGAGGAGTTGTTGGCTCGCCATGACAATACTGAAGATTTGTAAGTTGACTTTGAACTTCAAGCGATGATAGATCCTTTGAAGTTGACTATCGAGCTTCTGATAGTACTATTTGGAATTTTTGAGGTCTTCCTCAAAAATTCTCTCCCAGTTAGAACTTTTTGGCAAATCTCAAAGTGATCTCCAATCTTGACTTGCTGGATATAGCACCTTTATTGTGAATTTTTGAGATAGTCTCAAAAATTCTCTCCCAATTTTTATTATAAAGAGAAAAGAAAATCACACTGGGTATATGACCGAGCCGTCATGGCGCCTATATATTTTGTCGAGCCAGGAATCAGGTCAAATGTAGTTCCAATCCTGTAAATGATGAATACTGCAAAGAATCTGAGACAAGATCATCAATAGAAAATGTACAATATGAACATGATGGAATCGAAAAATAATATTCCTTGCGATATTCAAAGTCTAAAGACAAAAGACATGTCACATTTTTTGGGACAAATGACCCAATGAAGTAAAATAGGGGGTCTCACAATAATATGACTAGCCTAATGTAACATTTTACTGTGAACAAACCAAAAAGAAAATGAAAATTCTTTTTTTAAGGAAAGAATCTAAAAAGAATATGTTTTGAAAAATATTAAAGTGTGGGGGGTTGCTCACCTTTTTTTTTTTTTTTTGAAGAATAAAGAATGTGAAGAGATAGACAAGTCTAGACTACATTTAGTACCATGAGTCAGGATCCCATATAAATCTCTCTTTTTAAAAAAAAAAAAAAACTAAGATTGAATTCAAGGTAACTCCTACAGTTTCAAGTGGTACCTCAAACATACTTACGATTAACAAAATTTATTCATCTCGCTACAAACAAATGTTTTAAATTGTACCAATCATAATGTTTCAGGTGCCCTCACAACAATGACAGGTCCTATTTCACACATATTTGAAGTGCTTGATTTGAGGACATTTTTCCAAAGTGCACTCACACTTACAAGAATGTTCAATGCATACAACTGTGATATCATATGTTTGACGCTTATGTAAATCTCCACTAATGCGAGAACCTTTGAAATGAAATCATGTAGGGCTTGTTATTGGCTTGTAACGTAGGCTTAAAGACGGGTAGGATATATATTTGGGATAAGAGTGACTTAATTCCTTCTTGAGCGTCACACTAAATTTGTGCGTTGACGATTGATACGTCTTTGGCGTCTGATCCTTTTCAATGTCCCTCATTTTTTGACTTCTTTTGAATTCTCATTTTTTGGAGCTATTTTTTTTTCACCCCTTTGTTTCGTCTTCATTTGAGTCTTTATTTCTTAGAGATTTTTCAGATTTCTCCCCGTTCTTTTGTTTCAAATTCTTTTGAGTCCTTATTTGTTGGGACTTTTCCTCTGTTTTTTTCTATCTTTTGAAGTTTTCTACTTTTTTTTTGGAGTATTTTCCTTCTCCTGTTTCATTGACCTTGTGGGAGTGTGTTTGTCTTTCTTTATTTCTTTCACCTTTTTTTTCTTTCTTTTTTGTTCTTTCATTATGCTTCCTTGACTTTGGGAGACTTAATATAATTTGCCTTTGATAACCTCAAGAATGGATCTTCTTTTATAATTTGCACATCTTTGGTGCGCTCAAGAAGGTTGGACCAAGAGAGGGATAGTCCATGTAAGCACTCAGAAGGGTAATGGTTAAGATATGGTTGCCCAAAGAAAAGACTTCAGGCTCTAAGTGGAAAACAAGGAATTAATGTCATTTGGTTGGCTTTGAAAGTCACAATCGAGTCAAAAAAGGCCAACAACCCTTTCCCAAATCAGACATTACTCAAGATTTCACCTCGATAAACATTCAGGCCAAGTTCTATATCAACAGTGCGATGCGATTGAATTTTAATCTAAAAGTTCACCACACAATGCACATAAAACCATGGGTTTGTTTTATTCTTATTTTGAATGCATGCAAAAGAATTTCCAAGCATCACAAAAGTATAAATGAGAGGTACCAAAAGAGTCTATAGTTTACCACAAAGTTAGTCCACTTTATCATACCAAATACTTCTTATGCTCCTAACTGTATTGGTCCCAATTAAGCTAAAGACATGACCCTTACAATATATACACCAATGTTTTTTTTTCTTTTTTTTCATCTTCTTTGAAAGAATGAATAAATATCGAACCCAAAAGGGGCTGCATACGTATCTCATCGAGATGAGAATCAGAATCACATATTTCATGCAGATATGTCTTTGAAATTATGCACAAACTATTTGACTCATTTTTTTCTTTTGAATTTAAAAGAATGAATACCTAACACAAGAAGGGCTGCCTGCATATCTCACCGAGATGAGAATCAGGTTTGCGTAGTTCATGCAGATATGTAATTGAAAATACGCACAAATTATTTGACTTCTTTTTTTAATTTAAAAAAATGAATACCAAACCCAAGAAGGGTTGCTTACATATCCCACCGAGATGACAATCGGGTTCGCGTGGTTTGTTCAGATAGGGTATAAAATTATTCAAAAACTACGACAAACTTAGAGTGATGACTTGTAAGTATAGTGTCACTGACATCTTTAGTAAAAGAGTGTATTCTGACTATTTACATCAATATGTTTTACATCCTCTTAACTATTCATCTTTGTATTGTCTGATTAATATGATCTCCAAATTTTGACGATAACCACTTGTTGTATTCATTTTTTTGGATGTCTCTTCAAATTGTGTATACGTCCAATCATTTACAACAACTATACATTATTATCACCATCCCCGATTGTTGTCGGGGACGGTTTCCCTGCAAAAATGTGAGAAATATGTGAAAGCAGTGCCAACATATAAAATACACAACAAAAAATAGATGAGTGTGACTTTATAGTCAAAGACTCCCCTGATTTGTCTTTTCGATGGGTTATTATTCTCTTGTGAAATCCGAAGACTCATTTTTCATAAGTTCTCTTGGCCCTTGCCGTTCCGAACGAGCAATAACCTTCAAGCTTTCAAAAAAATAACTCAAAAGGTAAAAGTGACTTGATAGTGACTTGATATTTATGTCTATGAAACTCTTAAGAAAAACTTTGAAATAATGGACTATCATTCAATATATTCACGTAAAACATGTATATCACATAATATACAAACAATGAAGGCATGTCTTATACAAATGTGTCTTGAGTGTTGATTCATCTCAAGCAAATGAGCTAAATTCAAAGTTTTGACTTCGCTCTACACTAGCTAACTAAGAGTGGTTTAGACAAAATCTGGTTACTCGAGTGGGACAAATTATAGGGTGAAGTATAATAAACGATGTTGGATTACCACAAGTCAACTATTCGTTTATCATTTCAAAAGAATTTGAAGGTGTTTTCTGAAAGACAACCGTGGAAAACCAACTAACCGCCTTTGTTCTAATGCATTTTATTTTCCATTTGTCGAAAAGTATGCCATGAAATGTAATGACAAAATATATACAATTAAATAAATAATGAATAAACAATAAGTACAATATACCAATAATCAACAAAATATAGAAAATACAAGATATAATACAATAAAAAAATTTCCTCAATTTGAAAAAAATGAACTCATTATGGTTAGAACCTCTATATCTTCAGCGGAATCGCCACTCTGTTTACATCCCCACAATATTCAGAATAGGGCAATACGTCGTGGTGACTTAAAAAGTGATCAATTGATTCAATTTTAAAAGAATTTTAAGTATAAACGAATTTGAAAGAAGTTGTCACCTAATTTTAGGAAAACTAGAAAACGACTTAAAAAATATCTACGAAACCATTAGATTCTAGGTAAGGAGTTCAAGTGCTTCCGAAGAAAAGATGTTAAGCATCCTTCGAAATCCACAAATGTGATTCCCGACTGAATTTATTTTTTTTCAAATTGAAGATTAGATAAAATAATATACAAGTATAATAAAGATGCAATCTACACATGTAATAAAAAAAAAAACAATAATATCAAAAACAACATAAGATTTGTCTAACATCGATAATAGACACAATTAAACATATTAGAAGTACATTGGAATATCTACAATGGAAAGCGACTCCAGGGTACCTGTAACCATACTTAGTAAAAGTGTTAGTAATAAAAAAAGGCGAAATGATCTAATATAGCCTTGTACTTGTATGAGTTTGTGTTGTGAACCCTTCTACCTAACTCTTTATCAATTAAACCCTTAAACTTAATAAAACACAACTTATCAAAACCTCTGTGACCATTAACTTGGCTTATGTGGCATCAAAATGGTTGAGTTGGCAAAAATTCGTGAATTCACTCTCGTTAAGGCGAGTGACTATCCTATTTAAGCTAAAAAAATATTTAAAAAATAGAAAAATGAAAAAATAAAATAATGAAACTTTCAAATAACTAAAAAAAGTTTTCTTCCTCAGCCCATCGGCTCACCTCCATCTTTAGCCATCTCCTTCTCATCTCCATTCCTGTCCGATCTATTTTTCGTTCTTCTTCCCAATCTTTGCATCTTCTTTAGCAGATCCTGACATTGGCACCTTCTTGAATCAACTGATTCGTTGGGCGGAGGGAGAGAACAGCGGTGGCAGTGATCGCCGAGACCACTAAATCACAATAGAGTGAGAGAAAGACGATGTAGGTCAGGTGGAAGAAGAACGAGGCGGGTGAGGGTGGGATCTGACCACGACAACAAAGAGGTTTTCCAGTCAGATTTGGTGGCCACGATGCGACGGAGATGAAGACAGGTAAGGAAGAGAATACATGTGGTCGCCGCAAGAGCTACGATGATTGATACGCTCAAATTACACTTCCCTAAAGAAGCATAAGCGATCGTTATCAAGTAAAGAACCCAACTTGTAGGTTGAGGTCGATCCCACGAGAAAAATGGTATAGACTTTACTTTAACCAACAATTATATTCAATTAGTCAAATTACTTCAAAAAAAAAAGTAAGAAAAATGGGGGTTTTGTGAAATAAATTGTAA
Source organism: Solanum commersonii (assembly GCA_029007595.1). Classification (NCBI taxonomy): domain Eukaryota; kingdom Viridiplantae; phylum Streptophyta; class Magnoliopsida; order Solanales; family Solanaceae; genus Solanum; species Solanum commersonii. The sequence continues at coordinate 3,113,873 of JAJTWQ010000011.1, forward strand.
GAATAAGTAATCAGTGAATAAAAGTCAATTTTGGTTGTTATAAAGATGAGAGGATTAACTAGGGTATAAGTGTTCCCCAAAAGCTCATAACGCAGTAATCCTAGTAATTACAATCCTTTCCTAGTATATCACATGCAAAGTGGTAAGTTATGTATCTCTAAATCTTTGGTCCAGCATCTAGAGAATTTCACTCCGTACATTGGTCCGGCTACGTGTGAATAATTTACTAACCCTTACATATACCTCATATTAGCTATCATAATCGATATTTGGCTTAGTTATTACTTCGCACCAATCGACACTAGACTATTAGATAGTATCACACTAAATCTATGTTGATAATTATTTTCTCATTAATTACCTCCTTGGTTCGACAAGTAGTAACGAGGCAAGTTCTAATGTTGGCCACCGTTAAAAAGACTTCTAAACGAAAGAACTATCAATGCATGCAAAACACTATTCAAGAATTACTTATTTACTATTTATACTTTGTTAATCGCTCATGGTTCCCACAACCCTAGTTGTGGATTTAGTTACCCATATTAGTAAGAACACAATTCATAGTTTTAGATGAAGAAATCATGAATTTACGTAAAGAGAATAATAAACCCAGAAATTAAACTTGAATTGCAAAGCCAAAATCTTCAAAACGAACTTAGGAAATCAATAATTGCTAGGTTTTCGAGTTAATCTCCCAAATCACAAAGTAAAACTAGAATAATAATGTCTAACTCCTCAAAACGAGGTTTACATGCCCTATTTATAGAAAACAAATCCTAAATTAAAGGGAAACAAATTAAGGAAAGTTTGTTCAAGCACGCATCTTCAATCCACGAGACTGACTTAGGAACCGTCGATGGATCTACGATCCATAAGTCCCTTCCGTCATCCAAGACTTAGAAAATATTTCAACTTCCAAAATTCAGCTACTTTGAAGCAAACGACGGATTTGCAGTACGGATCGTAGATCGATCTACGGTCCGTCAATCCCTTCCGTAGCTCCACACTTAGAATCTTCAAAAATCAGGAACTGGAGTCGTTGCAGTATCAATCTACGGATCAACAGTACGGTTCATAGATCAATCTACGGACCGTCAATGGCCACCGTGGTTCCACACTTGGTCAGATTTCCCTGATTTGTCTTCCATCCCTTGCCCGCTGACCTTCGGTCATAACTTACGGACCGTCAATGGACCTACGGTCCGTAGATCATCTCCGTGAATGCCTTTTTTTGCATTTCTTTTTGCTGTCTCTATACTTCCGCGCCTGAACATCTTTCTTGCAAAATATGATAAAAACACATAAAAATCAATACAAAAAGGACCTAGACACACACAACTTGTAAGAGAAATGTATTAGAAATACGTAAATTCACGGTATATCAACACCCTCAACTTAAACTCGTTGTTTGTCCTTAAGCGACGCACTACGACTCTGAAGGACATTTGTATAGAAGCAAGCATTTCAGGCCTATGCAATCACATGGCTCTCTACTCCCCTCACTTTTCGGGTGCAAATTCGTTCTCTTAAACTCGATAAGCTAATTCATGCGGATCAACCATGACACAGATCGACCAACTGATGCGCAACATACATTTTCTCACTATCACCAAGGTACCAACTTTTCGACAATGTAACTAGTGCCCTTACTTCAAACGAAATCCCCTTTTCACAAAAAATGAATGTCATTCATGGTACAAGGATTTATTCAACACTCACGCTCAGAAGTAATTTTAAATACAGTTAGTGCTCAATGCCATGAGCTTGCCCTTATTTTCACTGCTTAGACTCTCCAAACTAGACTTTATGATCACTATAGTACTTTCTTGGCTTGTAACGTAGGATCAGGGTCAGGTATGGTACATTTGGGTACTGCTTAGTGACTTTTTGCCCTCCTTGACATTATACTAGGCTTTCGACTACTTTTTGCCCTATTTTTGTCATCCGATTGTTTTACCTTCTTTCCCCTCATTTTCTTCAACCACGGAAGTAACTTCCAGCTTTGTAGCTCTTTTTACTTTTATTTTATTTTTCATTTAGCTTTCAACAAGTCACATCCTTTCCTCTTTTCTATATTTTTTTTTATCACCACTCTTTTCATACCAATTTTTCTTTCAGTTTCCTCTTTCATAGCCACCCTCAACTTATGGATTTTCCATTAGTTGAGGTGCACAATACCCGATGTCGGGTCAGGGCCAAGATTGAAGTTACTTTTTTACATTAGCCACCCTCAACTTAGGCTTTTGGCCTAAGTTGAAGTGCACATGTCCAAGGAGGGACCGGGGACAACATCGTAGATTATGGGAAGCTGAGCTCGGGCTTTAGAAAGAAATGGTTTAATTTTAGGCTCAAAGTTTTTGGATCAAATGGAGCATTTATTTCATTTGGTTGTATCCTTCTTTTCGGCAATTTGTGGACTTTTCAGAATAATGGCCTATGATCACTTCCTAACCTCTAGATTGAATTATCTTAGCAGGACTAACCGAGCAAGTTCTAGTTTTGCACAAAAACTGTTTGTACACTCAACGATTCTCACCCAATCTTGGCACATAGTTTCATTATCAGATTATCAAATTACCCAGTTTAAGTTTCAGCTTAAGTCATGCCATCGAGTTGATTCGTTATTATGCCATACTCAGAGAACCAACACATTTAACTAATCGTAGCTTACAAATTCAAGCATACATCCCAAAATCTGACGAGTATCATTTTCCATAAGCCATCATGTTTCTTTCTTTATCATGCTTCTACACATACGATCCTAAGATATGTCGGTTCAATAAAAATTAAATAGTCTATTGGGGAAAAAGACCACAGGCAAGAAAACCCCAAGATAGGATTTATGAGTTGGGTTATTCCGACTTCACCCTATCACTCACAATCCTTTTACCCCACCCCAACAAAAATAGATGTGATTGTCTCGAATGCATACAAAAATAATAAAAGAAAATGGATTGGGTGAAGCAAACCTGTGGCGCAAAGCGCCAACGAATCATCAACAAGTAGGGGGGTCCGATTTCCTGAAGTCCGCTGGAACAATAGTGGGGACACCCTCAGTAGTGCCCATATCAGCAATCATAGCACCCTCAATAGTGCTCTCTATTAATCTCACCACACCATCAATGGTGCTGACAACGTCCCTCAAAACATGTTGGGCCTCTACAATTGGGGAAGAGCCCGATGTCCCTACAACTCTCTCACGCACCCTCTACTGGTGCAACTCTTCGTCTAAAATCAAAGCCCTCCTACCTTCCTTCTCCTGCCTACGCTGTCTCTTTTGAGCTTTCTCCTCCTCAGTGTGATGAGAACGGTGCCGCTTGCCTTTGGCATGTGTAGGCTCAAGCCTCTCCTCGCGCGGTCCCACTGAATAAAGCATCCAGCATTATATCATCAGTCAGTGCAGTAAGTGTAACCTGAGGCTCAACTGAAGGGGCGAAAAGAATAGCATCAACGTCGGTCCGGAGACTGGCTAATTTAGCCTGCAAAGCAGATAGACTTATGGCCGGGGTTGATCGTTCGAGGACTCGCAATTCAAAGGCATCAAGACGCTTATTAACAGCTTGGACCTTCCGGTCCATCATACCCTCCATCCTTCGCTCCATTCTAGCCTCAGACTCGGCTATCGATTTTTGCATCCACAGCTGGATGTGATGTAGCAGTGTGGCCATCTGAGCCTTTAATTTCTGTACTCTGGTCAATAGGACAACAATAGCTCCTAACTGTGGTGTGGACCGGGAAGAGCTAGGAGCCATACTAGCTACCTGAGATGAGGAGGGCGAGACAGAATCGGTATGATCTGGTATGCTGGGGTCACCACCCTGTGAATGCCCCACTATGTCTGCAAGATCGGTACTCAAGGTTGGTACCTCGACCTGAGGCTCTCTGCGAGGTGCCGCCACATTTGCCTCATCTCGAATGAGGTCGATGTCCAATGCCCCTGTAGGGTGGACTAACTTGTCACAATGACAGATCGGCACTACAGAGTCCCTGTAGAATTGAAAAATTAGACATGGGAAAGGGTAAGTAGTGGAGGTCCTGAATGCCCTCTCGTGAATCTCTGCCAACAGCATGCAGGCAAAGTCAATCTCCACTCCTGCTACCAATGCCGCAACCATGACCGCTCTGTCCTATATGAGTTGGTTGTCAGCTTTTGTAGGAGACACTCTGTTACGTACCAGTAGCCGGAAGAACTTGGCCTCAAAATTTAATGTGGCCTTTTGGATGCCCAATGGTGGAGCGGCGACCCATTTTGCACGCTCACCATCTGCAGCAATTTACCTAGCCAACCATAGTATAACAGCCTCTCGCTGCTTAGTGTTCCTCTGGAAAATGCCACTCCGCACGATGCCCTATCTGTAATCAAACTCTACTGTGTTGAGAGACCAAGAGTGACCCGTGGTAGGACCATAGAGAAAACGGCTGATAGTGGCAGGTGATATGCCCACCGGACAAACTCGAACTAAAGTGGAAGTGAGAGGGTCTTGGGCTAGGGGTTTGACCGCTTTAAAATTGAACCTCGGAGAGTGGCAGCATAGGAGGCGTAGAATTCCCGCACAATCTCCTCGCTATACGTCCCTGGGTCTCGAGCCATCCAGTCACACTTGTTAAGGTTAAACAGCCGGAGGATGTCTGAAATAACGTGCAAGCTTCCTGTGATTAGTCGGGCCATCTTCTGTTTGTCATTTATCATCTTAGCATCCCGATATATTTTCCATTGGCCCTCACACACCACCTATTTAGCTCGCTGACTACTGAAGTGGGGTCATCATTTCGTGGTGTAGTACAGACTCCGAGCTAGTGGCCTCATCAGACGAGGCTGCTTGGTCATTTTCACCGGATCTTGTGGCTAATTTTGCACTGGACCCTGCGGCATGGGTAGACTCGGATCCTGAGGCATGAGTAGACTGAGAGCCCGAAACATGAGCAGACTTGGATCCGAACATAGACCCCTCCTCTGAACTAGAAGCAGCCCCAGTTGGTGATCTGATCATTGTGTGCTCTTCATTAGACTGGGAGACACTGACTACGTCGGGAAACACCTTCTGGGGTGCCTCTGGTAACTCGGGATGCAGTGGGAGAAGTCCTAGTGTTGGGCGGAACATATTCTGGATCTGTTTATGTGTTTGTGTCCTTATCGATTAACCTGAAGCTAGGGGCAACAGATTTTGATTTACCCTGTTTTGAGTAGGTGACTAGCTTATTGGGTGCCATCGTACCTGTGGAAGCGATATTAGTTCCAAAACTAACCATAAACATACTAAGAAAAAGTTTAGAACTATAAACGAAAAGTAACAAAGTCCCAAAATAACTTCAGACAGAGGCTACAGTGGCCTTCCACGGTGGGGATCTACGGTCCATAGAATGATCTACGGTCCGTAGATCCCATCCGTGACTCAGAGCGCCAACAGTACTAGTCGCAGATGGAAACCACGGATGTGCAGAACAGTCTGTAGATTGACTACGGACCGTAGTCCACATTTGTGGTTTCACACTTGGTGAGATTTTTAAGTGCGTGAACCCACGAACCCAATCGACGGTCCGTAGATTGATCTACAGTCCGCAGACAGGGTATCGTGGATACGATCTGTGCCAGGTTTCAACCATTCTTTATTTTCAAGCCCACATCTTAGACCATTTTCAACAATATCCTAGTCTAACCACGTATTTCAACATTTAATCATGCTAGTTTGTCATTCTCAGGATTCCGATTAATCATTTTAACCAAGTACTGAAGACAAACTTTTGGAACCCTAAGTCGAAACTTACATTTAGACTTATAATCACATACAATAAGGCTACACAATCACTATCTATCGTTCTAAGGGCATTGTAATTTTTATCATGCAATTTTATCTAACAATTACCCAAGGTCAAGACCCAACTCCCGACTTTCTATATTCAATCTGTGAATCGAAATTCAAAGTGAGGGGAAAGTGTATTACCTTACAAGCAACGAGGAGTGGGGTGATTGCACAACGACACTAAGCTTAGCAAGACCAAGGAATCACCTTTTCGTTACTAACCAAACACCGGACCCTTTTTGCGGAATATAGAATGATTTATATTCGAAATGGAAGGGAATTGGGGGAATTATGGAAGGGATGATATTATGAGGGGTGGGGGGGGGGGGTTATGGAGTGATTTAGGGAGGTTATTGGATAGTTGAAACGGTTGAGGAGTGAATGGAGGGAAGTGGAAATGATTTGATAATATGGGAGTTTTTAAGTAAGGGGATTCGGGTCGGGTCAGACAAAAATAGGGTTTAGACTTACGAGACCCCGTCTACGGTCCGTGAGTCGATCTACGGCCCATAGATTAGGACCGTAGATCCCTCTTACACTTAGAAAAATTTAGAGACTTACCTGGGATCTACGGACACCATCCACGGATCGTGGATTAAACGACGGACCGTCGATGGGGTCCGTAGACCTCTGCACCAGACCATTTTTTACAGATTTTTCGTGGTGTACCTGCATATGTAGGACCCTATACTAATTCTAGCCAACACTAAGAACTAAAACACTAAAACACCTACCTAAATGGAAAACAGAACCCTGTCGTTGGCTAGATTGTACATCTTGGGTTGCCTCCCAAGCAGCGCTTGATTTAATGTTGCGGCACGACGCAAATGTCTTGATTACTCAGATTTCATCAAGATTGTAGGGCTCAATCACTTCTTGCACAATTTCAGCATTTCCCAGATAGATCTTGATCTTTTGTCCGTTTACCATGAACCTTGTTCCATCCCTATTTTCAACCTCCACAGCTCCATAGGGGAGCACCTTTGTGAGCAAAAATGGCCCGGTCCATTTGGACTTGAGTTTGCTTGGAAACAAGCGCAACCTAGAGTTGACTAGAAGCACAAGATCACCAACCACAAATTTTCGCTTTTCAATTCTTTGATCATGATACCTCTTCATCTTCTCTTTGTACAAGGCTGAACATTCATAAGCTTTTAGGCGAAACTCATCTAGCATATTCAAGTCATTCATTCTTTGATTAGATGCGGCATCCCAATCCAAATTTAACTTCTTCATTGCCCACATCGCCTTGTGCTCTAGCTCTACTGGTAAATGACAAGACTTCCCATATACAAGTTGGTAAGGAAACATACCTATGGGGGTCTTGTATGCAGTGTGATATGCCCATAGAGCATCATTAAGCCTCCTTGACCAATCCGTTCTATTAGCATTCACAGTCTTCGTCAATATCTGTTTGATCACTCTGTTGGATACTTCAACTTGACCGCTAGTCTGTGGATGGTAAGGAGTGGCTACATTGTGACGGACACCATATTTCTCAAGTAGTGCCTTAAACAACTTATTACAAAAGTGAGAACCTCCATTGCTAATAATAGCCCTCAGTGTACCAAATCTGGAGAAGATATTCTTTTTCAAGAATGTGGTGACAATTTCACCTTCATTGTTGGAGAGCGCAACTATTTCCACCTACTTCGATACATAATCAATCGCAACAAGAATATACTTCATCCCATATGAACTCACAAATGGACCCATAAAATCAATTCCCCATACATCAAACAACTCTATCACCAATACAGGATTCATAGGAAGCTCTAGCCTCTTTGAAATCCCTCTTTCTCTTTGGCAACGATCACAAGACTTGGCGAAATCATGAGCATCTTGATGGATGGTAGGCCAGTAGTACCCACATTGCAAAACCTTATGTGCAGTCCGAATACCACTATGATGCTTATCAACGGGTGATGAATGGCATGCTTCAAGTACACTCAACATCTCAACCTCGGGCACACAGCGACGAATAATCCCATAAGCACAACTATGATACAAGTAAGGTTCATCCCAAAAGAATTTCTTCACATCATACATAAACTTTTTTCTTTAGTGAAAAGACAAATCGGGGGGCACAATATCGCTTGCCAAATAATTAGCAAAGTCTGCGAACCAAGGAATCAAATCATGAGAAGCAGCTAATACCTGTTCATCTAGAAAAGCATCATTAATTTCAACCTTATCTCCAAACTTTAGCATAGCCTTTTCCTCTAATCTGGACAAGTGATCGGCAACTTGATTTTCGATCCCCTTTCTATCTTTTACTACAAAATCAAACTCTTGCAGCAACAATACCCATCTAATCAATCTTGGTTTTGCATCTTTTTTCGCTATCAAATACCTCAATGCAGAATGGTCAATATACACTATGACCTTAGTACCAAGCAAGTAGGATCGAAATTTCTCGAATACAAAAACCACCGCATGAAGTTCTTGTTCAATCACAGTATATTTTTTTGGGCCGCATTTAGAGCTTTTCTAGCATAGTAAATAGAGTGAAGAATTTTCTCTCGCCTTTGTCCCAATACTACACCAAGCGCCACTCCACTCGCATCGCATATTACCTCAAACGGTTGTTCCCAATCCGGTGAAATAATGATTGGTGCAGTAACTAACTTCTCCTTCAACTCTCCAAATGCTCTAAGACAAGAATCATCAAAATAGAACTTACACTCCTTCTCGAGCAATTTGCACAATGGATGTGCAATTTTGGAGAAATCTTTGATGAATCTCCTATAAAAACCTACATACCCAAGAAAACTTCAACACCTTTTACAGAAATGGGTGGTGGAAGCTTTTCTATTACCTCAACTTTAGCTCTATCTACCTTAATACCTTTCTCTGAAATTCGATGACCCAACACTATACCTTCTTTAACCATGAAATGACATTTCTCCCAATTTAGCACCAAGTTGTACTCTTCACACCTTTTAAGCACCTCGGCCAAATGATCAAGACAACGATCAAAAGAATCACCTACAATTGAAAAATCATCCATGAACACTACAATAGTGTCCTCCACCATATCAGAAAATATCGACATCATACAGCGCTGGAAGGTTGCTGGAGCATTGCACAACCCAAATGGCATCCGTTTGAAAGAAAAAGTACCATATGGGCAAGTGAAAGCGGTTTTCTGTTGGTCTTCTAGGCTATAGAAATTTGATTGTAGCCCGAATACCCATCAAGAAAACAATACCAACTCTTTCCTGTAAGCCTATCCAACATCTGGTCCATGAATGGCATAGAAAAATGGTCTTTTTTCTGTCCATGCATTCAACTTTCGGTAATCCATATAAACTCTCCATCCAGTAACGAGCCTCATTGAAATAAGTTCATTTCTTTCATTTGGAACCACAGTCATACCACCCTTTTTAGGCACACACTGCACAGGGCATACCCAACTACTATCTGCAATGGGATAAATAACTCTCGCATCCAGCCACTTGATGATCTCCTTTTAAACTACCTCTTGCATAGGTGGATTTAATCTTTTCTGGTGCTCGATACTGGGTTTATGATCTGGCATGAGTTGGATTTTATGAGAGCAAATACCAGAAAGAATCTCAATAATATCCGCAATAGTCCACCCAATAGATAGCTTGAACCTCTTTAACACAGTCACCAAACACTCTACTTGTCTCGCCTTCAAATCTACCGCAATGATGACTGGCAAAGTATTCTCTTTGCCAAAGTACACATACCTCAAATGCGGTGGTGGAGCCTTAAGCTCCAATTTTGATGCCTCAATAATAGATGGCCTTGCGGGTGGGGACTCACAATTTTTCATGTCTAACTCATACTTCTTTGGCTTGGACCAATATTCACACCTATCGAGTGCGGCTACCAACTCATCATACTCTTCAATACCATCACTATCAAAATTCATCATAACTGCTGCTAGTGCCTCAACACCTAGTCATTTTTCAATTTGCACATCTGTCCTAATCTCCACTTTGTAAGTTATGGCATATACTGTTTGGAGCTCACCATTCTGCTTCATGGACCTACAAATATTGAGGGTTGCTTCTTCATTGTTCAGTCTGAACTTCATCTGTCCCTTTTCCATATCAACCAATGCACGCCCTGTGGCAAGAAATGGTCTCCCAAAGATGATGGGAACCTCAAAATCAACCTCACAGTCAAGAATCACAAAATCTGCCAGAAAAATAAAAGACTCCACTTTCACCAGCACATCATAGAGTACACCAATGGGCCTCTTCACAGTTCGATTGGCCATTAGTAACCGCATTGCAGTGGGCTTTAGGTCCCCTAGACCCAACTTCTTATAAATAGACAAGGGCATAAGGTTGATGCTAGCACCAAGACCACACAATGCCTTAGCAAAGTGAAACAACCCTATAGTACATCGGATCGTGCAAGCACCACGGTCTTCCTTTTTCTGCACCAGAGATCTTGTAGCAATAGCGCTACAATGCTGCAATCTATCATCATCTTCAAAACTCACAGACCTTTTCTTTGTCACCATATCTTTCATAAACTTTGCATACCCAGGCATTTGCTCCAAGGCTTCTATCAAAGGAATATTGATAGAAAGTTGCTTTCACATAGTAATAAACCTGCGATATTTACCATCTTCAGTCTTCTTCACTAACCTCTGTGGAAAAGGTGGTGGAGGTCTAGGTATGGGGACCACTTTCTGAGATATATCCGCTTCTTACTCTATCGCAGTCTCAGACTCTTCGTTAACCTCCACCACTTCATCTTCTTTTCTAATCTCAGCATCCACCACAAACAGCATAGGTGGATCTATGGTTTGCTTACCCCCTCGAGTAGTAATTGCCATATAATGACCATCATTTTTTGGATTATGGATGGTGTTGCTAGGAAGAGTGTCAGGTTGACGTGGGTTCACTGTAGTGGACAACTGAGTCATCTGCTGCTCTAGATGCTTTATTGACACTTTATGTGCATCAACCTTTTGACCAATACCAAACAAGTTGTTTCTCATCTCCTTCACATTCTCATTAGTTGCATCAAATCTTCTCAACATCTTTTGCATCATCTCTTCAATACGCGCCATATAGCCTCAAGCTTTCCTAGCACCAGATTCCCAATTTTAAGAGGGAACATAAGGTCCAATCCGATCATTTCTATTGCCATAGTTGTTCCTATTGTAGTTGTTGTCGCGATTGAAGTTCTCATCCCAGACATAGTGACCCTCTCGGTTGTAATTTCCATAGTTCCGACCTTGGCGCCAATTTTCCGTGTTGGATCCTTGGGCATTTGGTTGGAAACCCCCCGTCTGATCATTCACAACATAATCATCCTCTTCATAGTAACACTCTTCGACTGGTGGTGGAGTTCTAGTTAAGTAGTTCACAACATTTACCTTTTCTACTCCTCTGCTCACATGTTTCAATACCAACCCCAACTCGGTGCTTATCTGGGTCATCTCCTCACGAATATCATCTGCAAAATTGATATTTGTATTATGAATGGTAAATGTGTTTTTCCCAGTATCTGACCTCCTAGTGCTCCATGTTTTATTGTTGCGAGAGATCCTCTCGAGTTTTTCAGCAATTTGTGCATATGTACAATCACCATATGAACCTCTAGCAATAGTATCAAGTACTGCTTTATTATTATCATCCTGTCTTCGATAGAAATATTCCTTCAGCGACTCATCATCAATACGTGATTTGGAACACCTCTTACGAATGCAGTGAATCTGTCCCAAGAGCTACTCACAGACTCTCCAAATAATGCTACAAATTGTTGACCCTATCTTTGTGATTGAGCTTCTTGGACACTGGATAGTACTTCGCTCGAAACACCTCCGCCAATTGGTCTCATGTAAATATTGAGTTATAAGGAAGCTCAGTGAACCATACTGCAGCATCGCCTGTCAGTGACAGAAGGAACACTCGTAATCCAATGGCATTCATATCCAAGTTTGGTCTACCTACACAACCTTTGCAAACCACTCTTACCTTGGCTAAGTGAGCATGTGGATCCTCCGATGGCGATCCTGAGAATAAGCCTCTTGCTATAAACATCTGCATCAAGTTACTAGTCACCATAAATGTGTGCCCTGAAGGTAGAGGGGGTAGGACAATAGGTCCATCAGAGTCTGCTATATTGATGTTGCCCCGATAATTGTCATGTTGTCGTGTGCCTAGTGGATCTTGCACCTTCAACACATCTCCCACTCGATTTTTAGTTGGAACCTAGTTGTCCCCACCAACTACCCTCTCCTGTAGTAACTCAACTGCATCATCTAGATTTCCTCCGATAGGATTAATTGGATCTCTTTGATTGTTCATTCTTCGCAAAGTGCAGTTCAACTATATATCGTAATGAGTAAGTGGTTCACCCTGACTCCTTGTACTTGGCATACACTACAGTCAAAACCTGATAGAGACAAAAACAAAGAGAAAAGGCAAAATTAGGAAATATTTGACTAACGTTCAATAATGTAGTAGAAATAAATCTAAAAGCCAATTTCCCCGGCAACGGCGCTAAAATTTGATACGCTCAAATTACACTTCCCTAAAAAAGCATAAGCGATCGTTATCAAGTAAAGAACCCAGCTTGTAGGTTGAGGTCGATCCCACGAGGAAAATGGTATAGACTTTACTTTAACCAATAATTATATTCAATTAGTCAAATTACTTCAAAAAAAAAAGTAATAAAAATGGGGGTTTTGTGAAATAAATTGTAAGAATAAGTAATCAGTGAATAAAAGTCAATTTTGGTTGTTATCAAGATGAGAGGATTAACTAGGGTATAAGTGTTCCCCAAAAGCTCATAACGCAGTAATCCTAGTAATTACAATCCTTTCCTAGTATATCACATGCAAAGTGGTAAGTTATGTATCTCTAAATCTTTGGTCCAGCATCTAGAGAATTTCACTCCGTACCTTGGTCCAGCTACGTGTGAATAATTTACTAACCCTTACATATACCTCATATTAGCTATCATAATCGATGTTTGGCTTAGTTATTACTTCGCACCAATCGACACTAGACTATTAGATAGTATCACACTAAATCTATGTTGATAATTATTTTCTCATTAATTACCTCCTTGGTTCGACAAGTAGTAACGAGGCAAGTTCTAATGTTGGCCACCGTTAAAAAGACTTCTAAACGAAAGAACTATCAATGCATGCAAAATACTATTCAAGAATTGCTTATTTACTATTTATACTTTGTTAATCGCTTATGGTTCCCACAACCCTAGTTGTGGATTTTGTTACCCATATTAGTAAGAACACAATTCATAGTTTTAGATGAAAAAATCATGAACTTACGTAAAGAGAATAATAAACCCAGAAATTAAACTTGAATTGCAAAGCCAAAATCTTCAAAACGAACTTAGGAAATCAATAATTGCTAGGTTTTCGAGTTAATCTCCCAAATCACAAAGTAAAACTAGAATAATAATGTCTAACCCCTCAAAACGAGGTTTACATGCCCTATTTATAGAAAACAAATCCTAAATTAAAAGGGAAACAAATTAAGAAAAGTTTGTTCAGGCACGCGTCTTCATTTCACGAGACTGACTTATGGACCGTCGATGGATCTACGATCCATTAGTCCCTTCCGTCAGCCAGGACTTAGAAAATATTTCAACTTCCAAAATTCAGCTTCTTTGAAGCAAACGACGGATTTGCAGTACGGATCGTAGATCGATCTACGGTCCGTCAATCCCTTCCGTAGCTCCACACTTAGAATCTTCAAAAATCAGGAACTGGAATCGTTGCAGTATCAATCTACGGATCAACAGTACGGTTCATAGATCAATCTACGGACCGTCAATGGCCACCGTGGTTCCACACTTGGTTAGATTTCCCTGATTTGTCTTCCATCCCTTGCCCGCTGACCTTCGATCATAACCTACGGACCGTCAATGGACCTACGGTCCGTAGATCACCTCCGTGAATGCCCTTTTCTAGATTTCTTTCAGCTGTCTCTATACTTTCGCGCCTGAACATCTTTCCTGCAAAATATGATAAAAACACATAAAAACCAATACAAAAAGGACCTAGACACCCACAACTTGTAAGAGAAATGTATTAGAAATATTGTAAACTTATGGTATATCAATGATGACTGAGACGAAGACGGCGGCGAAGGCTTTAGAATTTGACGGTTTCAAGGTGGGAATGGGGAGATAAAGTATGGTGTTTCAAATTTTATTTTTGAAAAAATAAATTCAAATTTTATTATTTCATATTTTATTATATAATTTTGATTAATAGTTTTAAAAAATATTTAATGAAGATAATTATGACATGTCATTAATTTAGATGACGTTGATTTGATATATCATTTATTTAAAGGCAAGTGAACTACACATATGATAAAGGGGTTTAAAATTCTTCTTTCGACTGAGTATAAGGATTCAATTGATAAAAGATTAAATAGAAGGGTCTATAATACAAACACGTATAAGAATAAGGGTCCCGTAGACATTTCACCATAAATAAATAACAATAAAAATGAATAACTCAAATAATGACTCTAAAATAAAAATTCGTCTTATGAATATGGGAGGCCTTGGAAATCGACGATAATTTCTTCACCAGCCAATTTTAACAAATAATGGATATAAACTTAAACTAAAATTTCCGTTCTTTAAAATGGGGAGGCCTCGAAACCAACGGAGTTATTTTTTCATTGGCCAATTTAACAAATAAAAATATATGAACTTAAACTAAATTTTCGTCTTTTAACATTGGGGAGGCCTTGAAAACCGACGGAGAGATATTTTCATTGGCTAATTCAATTTGTAAAATAACAACTTAATAAAAACACAAAATAGCTAAAATCAGTCCTAAACAAAACGGGCAACATAATCAATAATAATAACCACAAGAATAATAGTCATAAGTCTAACAAGTAATTTGAAACATAACAATAAGAAAAGTAACATTAACAGCAAATCAAATAAAAAGTAGAACAAAGCCACAAATACGCATAACATTAAAATAAACCAATTAAACAATAAAAGAATAATAGTCCACTGTAATCATTACAACATTCAAAACTTAGCAACAATTCAAAAATAGATAGGAAGTAATATTTCATTAACAACATTTATTAGAAGAAACCCAAAACAATAAGAAAATCAAAAATAAGAAAAGGAGAGAATAATTGATAAGTAATAAGTCAAAAACCTCAATAAATAAAGCTAACAATAAAATAAACAAAGTGCAACTTTTAAATATTATGAATGATGATAGTAAGTAAAAACTACCAAAATAACGAGTAAAACAAATAAAAATAAGAAAAATCAACCCAACATAAAATATAAATTGTATTAACAAATCTCTTAAATAACATGGCCTTAATAAATAAATGGATCAAGTTTACCGGAGAAGTTAGGAATCCAGCCATATCTGGCGATTTATTGAAGTTGCCGGAGCTTGTGTTCGCTAGCGCTGGAGGTCGGAGTTAATATACCTGCAAAACAACAAAATCGTGAAGGGAAAGGAGGAAAAGGACTGACTTACGAGCTTTTATTTTTTGCTACGGCTCATAGGAGCTTTGAGCTCATCGAACGGGATTATCAACAGTAGTTTTTCGAATAGAAGCTCCTCGAACATGATCATCAACAATATTTTTTCGAACAGAAACTTCTCGAACAGGATCATCAGGAGACGCTGGAGGAGCTGGAACAGGTGAAGAAACTCTAAAAGTAAGAACAATAGAACGAGTTTTTTGAACAGGATCATCAACAACAGTTTTTCGAACAGAAGCTCCTCAAACGGGATCATCAACAGTAGTTTTTCGAACAGAAGCTCATCGAACAAGATCATCTAGAGAAGCTAGAGCTGGAGGAACAAGAGAAGATGAAGCTCGAACATATGAATAAGCTTGAACAGGAACAGTAGAAGGATCTTTTAGAACATGATCATCAACATGAACTTTTCGAACAGAAGCTTTTCCAACCCAAGCTTTTCCAACAAAAGTTTCTCCATCCCGGGTTTTTCGAACAGGAGAAGAAGCTCGATCAGTAGCTTCTCAAACTGGTCATCTAGAGGTAAATTCAGATCCTGATCCTAATCAGAATCCGAACCCAAATTCAGAAGATTTGTACCTGGATCTGGATTCTCAGATTTTATTGAACGAATCATCTCGACCAAACTCCTCATTGCTTGAATATCGATTAACTTAGTACAAATCCACCACTTTAAATCCCTGGAGTTAGTCTCATGCCTATCTTTTATTACTGACATCAACAAATCATAACCATTGTGTTGTATCATCAAATCGAAAGTGGTTGAGTCAAACTATTCTTGAAAGATGAAGGGGTTTTCACATCGGTTGTCTTTCCCCGTTACTGCTACTCTAAACAGTTTGCAAAGCAACACCATTGTTTCAAATTTCTGAAACCCTTTTGTGGATAAAAAATCCAAAAAATTTACAACCTTCTCCCTAAAAATAAATGACCACCCCCTTATTTTTTAACCTAATCAAAATTTATATAGGAAATAATTTTACAATGGGCTCAAATTGTGGGCTTGAGATTATGACCCAAAATTGTTGGTTAAATAAAATATATGTGTATATAATTATTATCCTAATTTAATAGTATTTCTAGATTGTGTTAAAATCATCAAACTTGATATTAATAAAAGTAATGAATAAAATGAATATTGAAAAATGTAATGAGCGTAACTCATGACATGTAAAACAATGTAATTTAACAAAAATAATGATTTAATCATAATGAACAAATATTTAAACTTATTCAACCGACTGTGATAAAAAGTAATGTAATTAAAATTAACTGATAAAAAATCTAAAATTTTGATAATTTAGGATAAATATTGATAAACTTTTTAAAAATTATAAAAATTTGTTTTGTACTATTGAATAAATAAAACTTAAAAGTTAAGAACTATGAAAATTAGGTCAAAATTGGGTGTCAACAATGGACATTTTAAGAAAGATTTTCCGTGTTTGAAAAAATATGAAGGAAGTTCGCCAAACTTTTCCAAATAGATGAATAGACCGAAGAAGGGACATGGTCTTACTTCTGGTCCCAAGTTGAAGAAAACTAGTCTGCCTTACTGGATAAAAGATTTTCTTATCACTGTGTTATTTGTTTACTGGGAATTTCGTCTCAAATGGGTTCCCAAGGCTAACAAGTGATTTGCTAAGCAAGAGAGAGGAGGTAATATCAGTCAGTGTTGGTTTATGAATAGTGAATGCTCAAAGCACGTAACTGGGAAACTAAAAACTTCATCTCTCTCAAGGCACTTCAAAGTAGAGATGTCTCTTTTGGCAATGGCAAGAAATGGTACATCATTGGTGTAGGCAGGACTTGAAAGTCTATAGAACACTCTTTTGAAGTTGTTTACCATGTCAATGAGTTGAAGTACAATCTTTCGAGTGTTTCACAGATTTGTGATGAACAAAATGGAATTAAGTTATTCTCAGATAAATGATGGTCACAACTTGATCTCTTGGATGACGATGTTGACAGGAAAGAGAAGCAAGAATATGTATATTGTTGATCCACACACTACCCGTTGCAACATTCTCACTTTCCTTGGTGCTCAAAGTAAGAATACTTATCTGTGATACTTAAGACTTGGTCATGTGAGTTTTTCTCTCTGAACAAACTTGTGTCAAGGGACCTGGTCCTCGGTCTGCTTAAAATAAATTTTGCAGATGAGAAAGTTTGTGATGCTTGTGTTGAAAAAAAGTAGATCATACCATCCTTCAAGTGGAATATGCAGGATGTTAATCTTTCAAAGCACATTCAGGCTTTAATGGTGAATAGTACATGTTCTGTGACCAAAATGATGATATTGAGAAGTCTAATCTCAATGGTGATGAAAGAATAGTTGTGGAATATTCTTCCTCTAGCAAGGCTTATCAAGTACATAAAAACAAGAATTGTGCATTAAAGAAAGTGTTCATGTGACTTTTGATAAGTATGGAAGAATTGAGAAACTGCAAAACAAAGAAGTTTTTGAGATGGAAGAGATGCTTCAGATTCAGAGAGATGGTCTAAATAGTGAGCTTGCTGAATAACATCATCTTCATGAATCCAACAATCTCAAGGAAGCTAATGCAGATGATGAACCTGATAAGGGACCCGGTCCGATAGACAATGTTGAACAAAGATGATGCAGTTTAAACTGATAATGTGAATTTTGAAGGTGAGAATGAAGAAGTTGAATAAACTCAGTTTGAAAGAACCAAAGTATAACACTCGGTTCCCCAACAAGCTGATAGGGTGTCCAAATTCCTCTTCAACAATGGCTTCAAAAGAGGTAATATTGAAAAAACCCTCTTTTTGAAATCACAAGGAAAAGAATTGTTGATTATTCAAGTACATATTAATGATGTCATCTTTGAAACAACCTTTGAGGTGTTGTGTGAAGAATTTGTTGCACTCATGAATAGTGAGTTTTTGAAGTGAGCATAATGGAAGAATTAAATTTCTTCTTGGAGCTATAGATCAAGCAAACCTGTAAAGGTACCCTCGGTTGTCAAGAAAATTACATCAATGAGCTGCTCAAAAGGCTTAACATACTTGAAGTCGAGACAATGTTAAAGAGGGTAATGTCATCATGTAGTTTTGCAAAATGGAAGATCAAGTGGTTGACATCTTCACCAAAGCCATGAGCAAGGACTAATTTGTCCAGAATATGGACCTGGTTCCAGCTCAGAGAAACTACTGAAGAAGTTTTCATTTTATGGATGTCAAGACAATTGATACGCCCATGGGGACCAACTTGAAGTTGGATGCTGATGGATCTGGTCCAGATGTAAATGATGCAAGTGTTAGGATGCAAGATTCCAAGATTGTCCAACAAAATCACATTTGAAGGCTGCTAAGAGAATCCTAAGACGTTTAAAGAAGACAAGGACATAGTTCTATTTTGTCCATCAGCAGACTTTTTGATTTGGAGGAATTTGATGATTCTGATTATGCTAGGTATGAAGTTGATAGAAAGAATATCTCAGAAATGGATCATTTTCTAGGCTGATCTCTAATTCATTAGGAACTAAAATGCAAGATTTAGTTGTTTTTTTAACAACTGAGGCAGAGAATGTAGCAAGTGCAGCTTGGTGTGCTCAACTCTTGTGGATCAAGTAGCATCTTGAAACTCGTAGAAGACCTGGCTGAGATAATCAAACTGATGGTGGGAATGTTAAAACCTTCTTGAATGGATCCTGCCTGAAGCAATCAACTCTCTCATAACTATGCAAAGGGAGTAGGTATCCTTGCTTTTCATTTACTGTATGTTTTAGCAAATTCGGTCCCATACTTTTTGTAGGTATACACACATAGCAAAAGGGTTGAAGGAAAAGAGAGGTCAGGACAAATCTAGGCAATCACATTCAAACTACGGAGAGGGACCCGGTCCATTCTCGAAGGTTAGCACTCTTAACATTGGAGTTTGAATTATGCATGAGAACTGTTGCAATTGCCATATTTTTGTCATTCAAAGTATCTGACTGTTGTCCCATCATTTGAGTACCAAAATGACATTTCCTTTCACTTCCTTTATACTCCATATTTCTGTTCAAATCCCTTTCCAAAATAAGAAATTTTCAAAACCTTTTTTTCTCTTTTTTCAAAAACACTTCAAATGTGTAAACCCTTTGTTTCTACTGGAGAATTTCTCGATGATTTTTTTGTGTGTGAAGAGGGACCAGGTCTAACAAGCAAAAATAAGAAGGTGGGAAAGATGATGTTCAAAAAGGAAAATATTGATATTCTGAGAACTCAACGTATTCTTAATAGGATGGTGTCTGGAAAAAAAACACAAATAAAAATGAAAATGAAAAAAACTGAAATGGTTCCTCAGTTATCGATCTATTCATCTCGGAGGCCGTGAGTAAGTTTGATAACACTAATCTTTCTGTCATGAGAAACTCAGCTTAGCGTTGGAAGTTATGACAGTTGCTCTTGCTAACAGGGATACCGAAATGGTTTGCCTAAAGGCTCAGCTTCTGAAGCAACACAATCAGAGGGACCAAGTTAAAAAAATAAAATAAAAAATTGGCAGCCCTGAAGGTTCAACATGAAGCTTGGGCAACAAAGAATGTGAACTTCACGAGAGGCTAAGGGATATGCTCTACTAATTTTATTCTTTTAATCCGTTGCTCCTAAGTCATCCCATCTTTTCCTAAACTCCCGTGTCAGTCTTCCTTGTTTTCTATTGAAACTCAGTGGGCATTGTCTGGTTCTCATTCATAATTATATGTTCAATGCTTCGATTGCTGATCTTTTATTTTTGAATGAAAAAATGTCTTGTTTCTACTGACTTGCCTCATTACTTTATGCATTTTTACTCATGCTCAGTGTTTCCCAAGTGGCCATGAATTTGCATGACTGCATTTCTGTCAACTTGGTTTACTGCTTTAACCTTTTTTTATGATGTCAAAAGGGGGAAAATTATTAAGGTATGAGATCAATGATGTTAGCTACTTGAAGAAGACATGGTCATGCCGATAAGGGGGAATCATTGCTAGCTACTTGAAGAGGACATGGTCATGCAAATAGGGGGAAGAAACTGAACAAGTTTGTCATCATCAAAAAGGGGGGAAATGTAATTTTGTTGTTGATGTGAAGTTTTGATAATTTGACAAACTTCAAGGATGATGAAAATAAGAGGACCAATCCAGTTACCTGAAGAGTCATGTCGATAGGGGGGAACTTGTGAAAGGGGAAAGAAGGTAAATAAGTTTGTTTTCATCAAAAAGGGGAAAATGTTATTTTGTAGCTGATATTAAGTTTTGATGATTTAACAAACTTAGAGGTCTAACAAGGAACCAGATCCTTGTTATCGAGACTGACGACAGGGGAAATGAATGAATAAACTCAGTGTGAGGAATTTTTGTGTGTCATCATCAAAAAGGGGGGAAATGTTATATTCTAGGTGTTTTGATGATCCTCACAAATGCAGGGACCCGATCCTTGGCAAAGTGCTCTCGTCCAGATTCAAATGGGGTACAACTATAAAGATGTCATATCAGGCGGTAGGTGAAAAGTGCAGTGTACTGCACCAATAGGAAGAGCGGACGAGACTATATGTTTCAATGGCTCACAAATGCAGGGGTCGGATCTCTGACAGAGTTCTCTCGTCCAGATTTATAATGGTGTACAACTGTAAAGCTGTCTTATCAATGGGTTGGTGACGTCGTCAGCGTACTTCACGAATAGAAATGAATGAGGTTGTTTGTCCGATGGACAATAATTCTTTTTGGTCGATATAATCAAAATGACAAATAACAAGAAGATTCATTCATTCAAAAGAGAAAGAGAGTTAGCAACTCTTCTCAAGAACTCACAAAGAACATTGCAAAGGACCTGGTCCCTACAAGACTACGAATGTGAAAAGGACGACAAGACAGTTGTCAAAAAAGCTGCCACCTCTGATGTGGTAGGTGCACGTCTGTTTAGGGAAGCAGGCTCTCAGCCAATGGGCGGTCCTAAGGAGTTTGTATCATTTTGATATATTTCTTCTCCAAAATACAAACTCAAGATTTGGAAAATAAAAACTTGAATTTTCTCTGAAAATTCATAAGCTTGAAAAGAAGGTCACCTTCAAGGAAGAACACTGCTCAACTCAACAAAGGGACCTGATAGAGTTAAAAAGAGTCTTTGTTGTATTTTGAGCTTTGTGTCATAAGTGTTTACATTGTAAATCTACTCCTAAGTTATAAAGGATAGTAGATCGGTTGCTTGTCTAAATATTTAGTTTGAGTTGTATTAACTAGAGTTAGTTAGTCGAATAATTTGTGTTTTGGTCAAGTCTTTTTCATCATTGTTTTGATGTTGTCTTAGGTCGAGTTACCTAAGAGTGTCAACTAGAGGTAGTTGATGTGTGGTGCAGCAGAGTTGATGCTTGTTTAGCTCTTGTCTTGGAGATCGTAGGTGGTGGCTAGAGTTAGCCTTGAGGATTTTTAAAGTCTAGATCAACTAATAGTTAGTTGGTTTAGTGGGTAATAAGATTATTGCTTTGGCTCGTTTAAGTAATAGGAGTATTACTTAGTGTGGGATTAGGGTGTTAATCTCACTGTTGTGGGTGTAATATGTGTTTCACTTTTGCTTGAGAAGATTAGTGAAAACATTTGGAAAATTCTGTGTGACAGGTCATGGTTTTACTCCCTTGAGCAAGGAGGTTTCCACGTTAAACTCTTGTGCCTGTTTTACATTGTGCTATTTATTTTCTGCACCTTAATTCTGTCGAGGGACCTGGTCCTGTGATGACTGGTGGACGCATACATTCCAATAGGCTCTTGCATTATAGGTTGACAAATCAATTCATTAAGCAACCCAATACCCCTTTCTTCCTAAAATATCTGACAAGTTTCATTTTTCGAGTGTGATTTTTTATCAATATTTTAAGATATTTCTTTTAAAATCATATTCTTATAATACTTTTTCCATCGTATTAAATAGCTAACTCTTAGTTTAAAATATTGAATTAATTTAATTCAGTTAGCTTTAATAATTAATCAAATTAATTCTCAAGAATCATATGGTAACAATATACCCTTATAGGCTTATACAAAAAACTCACAACTCCAACTGTTGGGTATGTAGCAAGAGTTAATGGAAAATAGAGGGAAGATGAAAGAGGAACTTGAAAAAAGTTGGGAACTTGGAAAGTTGAGAACTTGAAAAGTCCTCTTATGCTTTATTGAAAAGACATTTGTCCCTCATCGGTGGTGGAAAGAAAAATAGGAGAGTTTAAATACAGAAACACTCATATTAATTGTTAAAAGGGTTGGAAAGAGGGACCCCCCTCGCGCCGTCGTCGTCGTCGCTCGCTCGGCTCGGCCTCGGCTTCGGCTTCGAATTTGGATTTGGATTTGGATTTGGAAAATGTTCGTTCGTGGAGTTTCTTTTTGAACGAAATTTATTTTAATTGATTATTAATTATTTATTTAATTAATTAATTAATTTAATATTTTCCGACCCGAACCCGACTCGGATCCGCGAAAACCGACTTAACAATTTAAATTTCCTTCCGTTTTAATTTAAAATTTCCCGCCGTTGAAGTGGCATTTCCGAACGAGTTGCAACGCTTGAGCACGTACATGGCCATTTGAAAGTTTGCAACCTTTCATCAATGGTCGTTTCTTGTCTATAAATACTGTTACTCCTCGAGATTTTTTATTAACAAAATTTCGATCTTCTTCTTCTTTCGCACAAAATAAATTCGTGTATTTTACCTTTGTTGAGTGGTTCGCCGACACCAAGGTTTTGGGTATCAATACACCGGTGAGTAAGATCATTTTATCCCGGGAGGATATATTCCAATTCAAACCTCGGATACTAGAGGGGAATAATTTCCTTAAGGGGACACTTGTGTATTCGGTGGACTTGATCTTTTCCTTTTTTGATTTTTGATTCTGAAATTTTGAGTTTAGTTTGGTTAATTAAATTCTGTGTTTAACTAGTTACTGTTTCTGTAAGGTTCTAGTATATATATTTAGAATACAGATTGACTAACAATCTTAAGGAAATTATATTATTGTATTGTTAATCTGTGATTTTGGTGAAGATAACAACTTTTGTAGTTTTATACTTCGGTTAAGTTTGCAATTATTGTATTGCCTCTTTGAATCATTTGTGCTGATTTTTGTTTATCGAAATGGCAAATGATAATGCTTCAACTTCGGTGATCATTCTTTGTACCGGCCGAACGGCTGTACCACCAGCAGAGAAACACAGGAAGTTTTCGGTCCGAACTTCAAAGGATGGCAAAGAACGAGTATTTTTCGGCTTACTACTCTTGGTTTGCGTAAATTCACTAGCGAAGAATCTCCAAAGGCTGCTGAAGATATGCCCGACAGAGAGAAATTTATGATTATTGAGGCATGGAAACAGTGATTTCCTATGTAAGGGCTACATTCTAAGTGCGCTTGAGGATGACTTGTATAATGTTTATAGTGCAATAACAACTTCGAAAGAATTGTGGAATGCACTTGAGAAGAAATACAAGACGAGAAGATGCATGCTTGAAAAATTTGTGGTTGCAAAGTTCTTAGACTATAAGATGTCGATAGTAGAACTGTTGGATCACAAGTGCGGGAACTTCAACTTATTTTCCATGATCGATTGCGAGAAGATATGGTTGTAAATGAAGCTTTTCGAGTTCTTTGCAATGATCGAGAAGTTACCTCCTTCGTGGAATGACTTCAAGAACTATCTAAAGCACAAACGCAAGGAAATGAGGCTTGAAGATCTTGTGATTCGTCTCAAGATCGAGGAAGATAATAGGACCATTTGAAAAGAAGTCTCGTGGGAATTCGACAATGATTGGAGTTAACATTGTTGAAGAAGTTCCTACCAAAGACAAGAAAAGAAAGAAGTCCAAAGGGCATAAGTCGAACGGGCTAAGAAGAAATTCAAGGGCAACTGTTACAATTGTGGAAAAGGCGGCCACAAGTCTTCGATTGTCGTGCTCCAAAGAAGGACAAAGACAAAGACAAAGTCAAAAGTCAAGCCAACATCATTGAAAAGATGGAAGATGTGGATGACCTCTCCGTGCAATGATTTCGGAGTGCAACCTAGTTGGAAATCCCAAGGAGTGGTTTCTTGATTCTGGTGCTACTCGACACATCTGCTCTAAGAAAAAAGCCTTTGCAACGTACACTCCTACTGAGTTCGATGAAGAGTTATTCATGGGAAATACGGCAACAGCAAAGATTGCAGGAACTGGAAAAGTAATGTTGAAAATGACATCTGGCAAGGTGTTGACATTGAACAACGTTCGTATGTTCCTACTATTAGGAAGAATTTAGTTTCTGCAAAGCACTACCGGTTAAGAACGGATTTAAGTGTGTTCTAGTTAGTGACAAAGCTGTAATAAGTAAGAATGAAATGTTCTTAGGAAAGGGCTACCTCACCGAGGGCCTTTTCAAACCGAATGTAATGGTTGTTGACAAAGTGTTAATAAGAATTCGCATTCATTTTACTTATTGGAGTCAAATGATTTATGGCATGCCCGTTTGGGACATGTAAGTTACAAAGCCTTGCAAAAGTTGATTACTTTAGAAGTATTGCCTAATTTCAAATGCGACAAATCGAAATGTGAAATTTGTGTGGAATGTAAATTTGCTAAACATCCTTATAAGTCTCGTTAACAGAATTCAAAACCTTTAGACTTAATTCACACGAGATATATGCGATATGAAGTCAATACCATCTCGCGGTGGGAAAAAATATTTTATAACTTTTATTGACGATTGCACTCGATTTTGTTATGTATATTTGCTTAATAGTAAGGATGAAGCAATTGATGCATTTAAGCAATATAAGAATGAAGTAGAGAATCAATTGAGTCTAAAGATAAAAATGATTCGGAGTGATAGGGGTAGAGAATACGAATCTCCTTTTGCAGAGATATGTTTGAAATGTGGTATTATTCATCAAACTACTGCACCCTATACACCACAGTCAAATGGATTGGCTGAACGGAAGAATAGAACCTTAAAAGAAATGATGAATGCCTTGATAATCAATTCGGTTCTCCGCGAAACTTGTGGGGGAAGCCATTCTTACGGCTAACAAAATACTTAATAGGATACCCCATAGCAAAACACAATCAATTCCATATGAATTATGGAAAGGAAGGAAACCCAACTTGAAATATTTCAAAGTATGGGGGTGTTTAGCCAAGGTAGAGGTCCCTTTACCTAAAAGGGTAAAAGTTGGATCCAAAACGATGAATTGTGTATTTATTGGGTATCTTTGTGAATAGTAAGGCTCGTCGATTTTTAGTTCACAAATCAGATAATCCTGAAATTCATATCAATACGATAATTGAATCAGATAATGCTGAGTTCTTTGAAAATATTTATCCGTATAAAACTGAATGTGAGTCAATAAGTGAAAGAACTAAACGACCACGGGAAGAATCAATAGAAAATACACTACCTAACAAGGATCCTAGGCGTAGTGATCGTCAACGGAAGCCTACTTCGTTCGGACCGGATTTTGTGGCATTCTTGCTTGAAAATGAGCCCCAAACATTTAAAGCAAAGCAATGTCTTCGTCTCGAGTCAACTTATTGGAAAGAAGCAGTCAATAGTGAGATCGAATCAATTTTAAGTAATCATACTTGGGAATTGGCCGATCTTCCTCCCGGAAATAAACCTTTAGGATCAAAATGGATCTTTAAAAGGAAAATGAAAGCAGATGGGACTATTGACAAATATAAGGCTAGACTTGTAGTCAAAGGTTACGGACAAAAGGAAGGTCCGGACTATTTTGATACATACTCTCCAAGAACAAGAATAACATCAATTAGGATGTTAATAGCACTAACTAAGTGCATGATCTTAAAATACATCAAATGGATGTTAAGACAGCCTTTCTAAATGGAGAGTTAGAGGAAGAAATTTACATGGAACAACTTTGAAGGATTTGTAGTTCCCGGTAAAGAAGAGAAAGTGTGCGGAACTTGTGAAATCGCTTTATGGGCTCAAGCAAGCACCCAAACAATGGCATGCTAAATTTGACCAAACAATGTTGGAAAATGGATTTAAAATTAATGAATGTGATAAGTGTGTTTACGTTAAAAACATTCCAAATCATGAAGTCATTGTTTGTCTGTATGTTGATGACATGTTAATAATGAGTAAAAATATTGACGATATAAATGCTACTAAGCGGATGCTGTCCAAAGAAGTTTGATATGAAGGACTTAGGAGTTGCCGATTTGATCTTGGGGATCAAGATTCTCAAAACTCCTCGGGGACTAGCATTATCTCAATCTCATTATATTGAAAGAGTATTGGAAAAGTTCAAGTACTTGAATTTCAATAATGTCAAAACTCCAATTGATTTAAGCTTTACATTTCAAAAGAATGAAGGTGAAAGTGATTCTCAATTGGAATATGCCGAGTGTTGGGAAGTTTGATGTATATTATGAACCGTACGCGACCGGATATAGCTTGTGCTATTAGTAAGCCGAGTCGGTTCACTAGTAATCCCAATCAAACTCACTGGATGGCAATGAAACGAGTGTTGGGATATCTCGAAACATACACAACACTATGCTTTGCATTATAATAAATATCCTGCAAAGTGATTGAAGGATATAGTGATGCAAATTGGATCACCGGATCAAATGAAGTGAAATCCACAAGTGGTTATGTGTTTACACTTGGTGGAGGAGCGATCTCTTGGAAATCATCCAAACAGACATGTATTGCTCGCTCCACAATGGAGTCTCGAATTCATTGCTTTAGATAAGGCCGGTGAAGAAGTGAATGGCTCCGGAATTTCTTAGAAGATATTCCATTCGGCCCAAACCCGTGGGACCTATTTGTATACATTGTGATAGTCAAGCAAGCAATAGGTAGGGCGGGGAGCGTTATGTACAACGGAAAGTCTCGTCACATACGACGGAGACATAACACCGTAAGACAACTGCTGTCTAGTGGAATCATCACAATTGATTATGTGAAGTCAAGTGATAATGTGTCAGATCCACTAACAAAAGGTCTAACAAGAGAGGCAGTTGAAAGATCATCTAAGGGAATGGGTTTAAGGCTTAGGACAAGTCAACATAGCGGTAACTCTATCTAGCAGATTGGAGATCCCAAAAGCTAGATTCAAGGAGAAAAACAAAGTTGTGACTGACGGTTCGACATTGTCAATCAACTCAATCCATTCTCATGATAAAGACAATGTTCAGGAATAAGGTTAAAATATTAAGGCTTGTTAATGAGTTAATAAAGCTTAAGGTTTTTTAATGATTTGCTAAATTTGGCAGATTTGACCAAATAGTGTATCTACGAGATGACACGGTTAGAAATCACCTATGTGAGTGTGAAGTGTAAGCCGCTTCAAAGAGGATAATTTGTCAAAAGCCTATTCTCTATACACTCATGAAACCAGAGGTGTTCATGGCTAAAACGAACACAACCGTAAGAACCATAAACAAGAAAGGGTTAATTGTGTGACATATGGTTGTCTAGGTATACACCAAAGCTCGACGGTTCAAAGATATCGCATCTACCGATTGATCGAGTATATCCGACATATGTTCACTACGGAAAGTTCAACGGGAAACCAACTTATCCGGATGCAATTGATCCTTGCTTGTAAAGTACACATTCGTCCGTGCATTCCTTTGTATTATAACTATTCCCCATTAATATGGGGGATTGTTGGGTATGTAGCAAGAGTTAATGGGAAATAGAGGGAAGATGAAAGAGGAACTTGAAAAAGTTGGGAACTTGGAAAGTTGAGAACTTGAAAAGTCCTCTTATGCTTTATTGAAAAGACATTTGTCCCACATCGGTGACGTTCGTGGAGTTTCTTTTTGAACGAAATTTATTTTAATTGATTATTAATTATTTATTTAATTAATTAATTAATTTAATATTTTTCCGACCCGAACCCGACTCGGATCCGCGAAAACCGACTTAACAATTTAAATTTCCTTCCGTTTTAATTTAAAATTTCCCGCCGTTGAAGTGGCTGAAATTTTGAGTTTAGTTTGGTTAATTAAATTCTGTGTTTAACTAGTTACTGTTTCTGTAAGTTTCTAGTATATATATTTAGAATACAGATTGACTAACACCAACTATATTTAATAAGAGTACTTATTAAATTCTTGTGTCTAATATTGTGATATGAAACTATTTGAAGGAGCTGAGTTGCAAGAAAATAAAATATCGGAGATGCGTTTGAATATTAAAAATAAAATAAAAAATGACTATTTTTTTTTTCCTTCTTTTGGTTATTTTTTATCTACTCAAATTATTTCCGTTCATTTTTTATGTTTTTCTGATATGTATTTTCTATTATTCCAATCTTTATGAGAGATTAGCGGATATTATGTTTTCCTCGCACGTGCCTACAACATTATCAGGCGGATTTTACGCCCCAATTTTCGATCATATTTCTATGTTTGTGGGACCAGAACCTCAACTGGCATGTGTGTTTTAATTCGAACTTTATCGAGCAGTGAAAATCAATCTCCACACCAGTGTTTTAAAAGATAGTTTTAGGACTTGTCTTGAGGTTGTGTATTGCAAAATATTTAGAGGTTCACGTTTGGGGTTTAATTATGTGATACTTACGTTGTTAAAGTGTTGATTGTACATCTTAAGTATGTCTAACGTTCAACAAGTTTATGTGTCAAATTCCTTAATTAATATTTTTGACACTCATAATTACTCATAAACGAATAATGCTTCATACTGTTTTTCATCTATAAATATAAAAATAATTGAGAGTGACTCAAATAATAAGTTGTAGTATTGTATATTTGCTATTTGATAACATTGTAAAGGTAAAATCACTTAACATTTTAAAAAAATATATATAGTCGAATTTTACATCTTTACTTATCATTGATCATCACGTTTTTGTTTAATGTCTCAAAATTATCATGTTTTATTATTTCTCTATTTGAAAATAATTTAGCATTATCCCAAAAAAGATTGTTCTAATTATAATATTAACAAAGTTTATTGATTATTTTCTTTAGTGAGTTAAATTGTATTACATGATCGATTGTAATTTGTTAATGAAAAGTGGGATCATCTTAATTAGGACACATTTTCGTCACATCATCAAACACGTGATAGGTTTTAATCAAAATATGTAAATGTTTTTTTATTATTATTAAAAACAAGTTTATCCAAATCATTTTGAATGTGTTGTTTGTAACAAATTTTAAAGTGACAAAAAATAAATTGTAATCACAAATAAAATATGAAGAAACATAACTTTATTGATAAATAGTAAATAGTGCGGGTACAATTCTGTTTTATCCGTGATTCAAGTGTCATTTGTGACGTATTTTTCGAATTAAGATGATTTGAATTTGATCTCTTTATGAATATTCAATGAATTTATGAAATATTAGAGATTTTGATATCTTTATGGAATTTTCGAGCCCTTTAGCATGACCTAGGGTTTATGATTGAACCTAATTGAAATTGAACACATCTTGTACAGTCTCCACTCGAATTGTAGATTTCCACAAAATTGCAATGTCTACTTATGTAGCGAGCAATATTATGAGGACATTTGGCAATTCTTGTGCCATTAATATTTTATTATAACATTGTATTATTTTGTCACACCTAGCACAAGCTATTGTCTTTTTATGTTTACACAGAAAAAGGGACTCTACCGACATATGGGTATACTCCTTTTGAGTTTTGACAGACGAAAACCACAAAAGTTGATTTTGGGCTTATTCTCAGTGGGACCTGTGATTACTTCATCTGTTTTAATATATTTAAAAAAAAATACCTCAAATGAGCTATTCAAACTGAATTTAGGCAAAATAAAATGAGTTAAACCAACAAATGAATTATTATTTGATCCTATGGCAAAGTTACTTGGATAAAGATTAGTTAAATAATGAGTCACAATTACTGATTTTTTATTTTAACGAAAATGATAGGTTAGT
The DNA here is from genome assembly GCA_029007595.1 of Solanum commersonii. Lineage (NCBI taxonomy): Eukaryota > Viridiplantae > Streptophyta > Magnoliopsida > Solanales > Solanaceae > Solanum > Solanum commersonii. The sequence continues at coordinate 3,144,074 of JAJTWQ010000011.1, forward strand.
TTGGCTATATAAAATTGTGGCAAGTAAAAGTGAACAAAAAATAATAAAATTACTTTTTTATATATAATTTCTTAATAAATTTGTAAAGTCAATAATAAACAAATATTATTCAATTAATAGAGTAGTACTACATTTCATTTCATGCAACCCTCTCTCTTCTTAACCTAGCTGATGCCCCATATTAAAAGTTACCAATAGTACTTTCAGTAAGTTGGTTATGCCACCTAGGTGGAGTAGTTGATGCATTTTAGTAAATGCTTAGTAAATGCATCTCTTGATTTTGGTGTCCATTTCATCTGTCCCAAAAATTCTCTAATATAATTTTATGCAACTCTTGATTTCCTAATTATTTTAATTTTAATTTTGCGGAAGATACTATTCCTTCCATTTCATAGTAACTGATCATTTTTTATTTACACGATATTTAAGAAATCATATACAAATAATCAATTTAATTAATTTATTCTTTATCTATATTGATAGATATCAAAAGAAATTATGAAAACATTAAGCATGATGATGATATTAATTATAGGGGTAAAGTGGAATTTTTTAAAATTAATTTTATCTTGATTTAGTAAGTGATCAAGTAATTTGGGACAAGAATTTTTAGAAAAGCGATCAATTAATATGGGACTGACGAAGTATTTACTACTACTCTATCTTTACTTTTCTATTATACTAAAAATAGTTGTCTAACAATACTTATCCAGTTTGGAAAATCAAGAGATAGTTTATCTTTTCTATTTATTTTACCTTCAACAAACATTTTTACCCTTTTAACTTGAATACCTTTTAATTAAAAAAATAAAAAAAAGATCAGTTTATTTTAAAATAAAAAGGATATTATAGACTTTTTAAAATTTATGGTCAAATTCTCTGGCTATTTAGCATTACCCTATCTAATACATTTCTCAAAACATTTAAATTTAATACTTATATTGTAGATCAAGTTAATAATGAATAACTATTATTGGAAGAAGAAATATATACTTACTCGTCCATACTCCATCCATTCCATATTAATTGAATTTTTGAGGTGTTTCATACCCTTTATGAAAAGTAGATTAAGACATAAATTGAACATAGTTTTTCATTTTTACCCTTATTAACTATTGTCAAATTTATTGAAGTCATCACATTAAACATCCAAATGAAGGATAAAATTGGAAGAACACTCTAAACGTAATTTTGAAAACTGAACAATTAAGTTAATTTGAAAAATAAAAAATGCCTTAAAAATTTAATTAATATGAAATAGAGAAAGTATTTAGTTGTCCAATATCGATTTGACCGTCTTTTCTCTAAAATTAATTTGGCTGTCTTTTCTCTAAAAATAAATTAAAAAGAAAAAACTGTCTTCAATTATGGCCTGCACGACTGTATTCACTGGGACTTCCATATCCAATTGCAGAATCAATTTTTTTTTAGTATATTCTGAGCTGTTTTTATCTGATTTTCTTTAATATACTCTTTGTCGTTTTGTGATCTTCCAAGTAAAGTCAACCCCTTTAAATTAAATATACACAGAAAACCAGAGTTGTTTCTGCCCACTTCAACTCCTCTTTCTTCATTTTTATGGTTACTTTCAAACCCCATTTGAGAAAATTCTTGAGTTTTTCAGCCATGTGAGTATTTTTGAGCAAAGTTTACTTTTTTATTTTATATCTTTTTCTGAAATGGAACTTCTTGAAAAGGGTAAAAATTCAATCTTTTTACCATTTTGGTATTTTCTTGGCTTCTGCATTGTGTATTGAAGATTTGTAGGTATTTTTGTCTGTAAAGGTTATGATGGAGTTCAAGAAAGCCAAGACGGTAAGGTAAATTTTCAAGTGTATTTTCTCTGTATTTTTTTATTTCTAGTTTTGTTTTGTTTTTTTTTTGTTAATATTTTTGAGGATTTTATTAGGTTTTATAATGATGGGAACCAGAATCTTGAAAGTTCATGGGAAAAGAATGAGAACCATGTTCTTGAAAAGCAGCTACCTTTGTATCTTGATGGTAGAAATGTTGACAAAGTTGGAGCTAGTAAAGTTCCTAAATTTGGGAAATTTAAGGTTTTCCCAGAAAATTATGTGCCTGGGAAAAAGAAAATTCTTGATCCAGGAAGTGAAATTGTTATACAGTGGAATAGGGTATTCTTGTTTTCTTGTTTGATAGCTCTCTTCATGGATCCATTGTTTTTTTACCTTCCATCAGTGGTGAATAGGGGGAAATCTTCATGTATGACAATTGACTTGAATCTTGGGATTAGTGTTACATGTTTTCGAACAGTAGCAGATGTTTTCTATTTGTTACATGTGATATTTAAGTTTAGGACTGCTTATGTTTCAAGAAGTTCAAGGGTGTTTGGAAGGGGTGAACTTGTTATGGATAAGAAATTGATTGCAAGGAAGTACTTGAAGTCTGAATTCTTCATTGATGCTATTGCTGCTCTGCCTCTTCCTCAGGTACTTAATAATCATGTTTCAAGAATGAAGTCTGCTTTAGTTTGTCTTTGTATAGTCGATTATTTGTTTTAATAAGATTGAAGAACAAATAATCCTGAATTAGGCTAGTATAGCATGTCTTGACCAGTGGAAAATTGTGGTTAGTTTGATTGTTGTTGTGCATTTTAAACATTATGTATCGAAAAGCTATCTTTCTAGATGGAGAAATCGTCTTTCCTAAGAAGTTCATCTGAACCCCCTTTGGCGGAAATACATTGTTTATAAATGGTTAAAACTATCTTTTATGTATGTATGAGTAGATGTTGAATTTCCTTTGGCTTCTTCGTGTGTTAACTTCTTCATATTTTGACCCCCTTAGTGAAGCTCCGCCATTGTTTTCGCCTGAACAAATTCAGCTATGTCACTTTGTGGTTGTTCTTTTGAACTATTAGAATGTATGTTGATGCTAATTATTATAGGAAACAATTACATTACAAGTCATGATAGATCAATTAGCAATTTAGTATTGGAGTATAATCCATCTTCATGTTAAAAAAAGAGAGAAATACTCATGGATTTAGCTGTTTTTCCTTTTGCAGATTGTAATATGGTTCATCATACCGGCGATTAGAAGTTCTCATTCCGATCACACTAACAATGCTCTTGTACTTATAGTCCTGCTGCAATATCTGCCAAGACTCTATCTGATTTTTCCATTGAGTTCTCAAATTATTAAAGCTGCCGGGGTTGTCACAAAAACAGCTTGGGCAGGGGCTGCTTACAATTTGCTACTCTACATGTTGGCAAGCCATGTAAGTTTAGTCCTGTCCTTAATTTAGGTACTTGCTATTTGTATAAATAGAAATATTCTTAAAGTTTTTGTTACTCTTGGATAGTGAATCAGGGTGCTTTTATTGTAGGTCCTTGGTGCTTCCTGGTATTTATTGTCAATTGAGAGATATGCTACATGCTGGAAAATAGCTTGCGAAAAGGAGCTTAGTCCTTTACAATGCTCCAGTCGTTTCCTCGACTGTGGTACTACAGACCATGCAGACAGGATAACATGGGTAAACAGCACCCAAGTTTTCAGCAACTGCTATCCTTCCAACTCGACCATTTTCGACTTCGGAATATTTGCAAATGCAGTTACAAACAATGTTGTCTCCTCTGAGTTCCTTGAGAAGTACTTGTACTGCTTGTGGTGGGGTTTACAAAATTTGAGGTATGGTTTCCAATAGTACCATTTACTTGGCCACTATTATCTTCAATTATCAAGCCAATTTCTTTAATATTAATTGCATATATCTCAAAGGTCCAAAATGGTTTTTGTTTATGGTGTATAAGGTGCTATCTTTAAGTCATTGTTCAAAATCAGTAATTAAATAGCCATTTGAATAACTCTTCTTAAGTATATCTTTGGTAATTACGATTATCTGCAAAATTGTGCTATTTGCTGCAGCATCACGAATCAGGGATATTGAGCACTTTGTTTTCTGATCTTTTGCAGTTCTTACGGCCAGAACTTGACCACAAGCACATATATATGGGAAACTTCATTTGCCATTCTTATTGCTATTTTTGGGCTAGTTCTGTTTGCTCATTTGATTGGAAACATGCAGGTATGAGTGACAAACCTTGTCTTAATATCACATTTGAAATCCTCATAGACTACGACTTTGAATTCTGGCGAAGATTGGACTCTCTTTCTTTTGATTCTTTTTGGTTAATATAGATTTGGACCAGTAGTTTTTCATGTTTTTGCAGCTACAACAGAGAATGCTTCTTTCTACATCTTCTATACTGTGAACTTGTACATTTCATTTTGAAAAAAGCTCTTCAAACTCGAGTCTAACTTCTCCCTTTTTATTAATGTAGACATACTTACAATCTATCACTGTGAGGCTTGAAGAATGGAGGCTCAAGCGACGAGATACTGAAGAATGGATGAGGCATCGCCAACTTCCTCAGGATCTACAAGAACGTGTTAGACGTTTTGTACAGTACAAGTGGCTTGCCACTCGAGGAGTAGATGAAGAATCTATCCTGCTTGCTTTACCTTCAGACCTTCGCCGTGACATCCAACGCCACCTATGTTTAGACCTTGTTCGGCGTGTAAGTCATTTTCTCTCTGAGTTCTCTCATTACACCCCAAATTTGTAATATCAATAGTTATTAAAATGACGTGAAGTACTTGCATTTTGGTACTGCGATAATCTCAAACAAGTGACGTGTATTTTTCTTTCTTTGATTTGCTTGAGTTGTTCTATTTTGCAGGTTCCCTTCTTCTCACAAATGGATGATCAACTGCTTGATGCCATATGTGAACGTCTGAGTTCTACGTTAAGTACTCAAGGAACGTACATTGTACGTGAGGGTGATCCAGTAACTGAAATGCTCTTTGTTATTAGAGGAACATTAGAGAGCTCAACTACAAATGGAGGGAGAACAGGCTTCTTCAACTCAATTACTTTGAGGCCAGGTGACTTTTGTGGCGAGGAACTCCTTGCCTGGGCGTTGTTGCCACGATCCACTCTTAACTTGCCTTCATCAACGAGAACAGTGAGAACGCTGTCAGAAGTAGAAGCTTTTGCATTACATGCAGAGGATCTCAAGTTTGTAGCCAATCAATTCAGACGTCTTCATAGTAAAAAGCTACAGCACACCTTCCGTTATTACTCTCACCACTGGAGAACTTGGGCTGCCTGTTTCGTTCAAGCTGCTTGGCGTCGTTTCAAGAGGAGAAAGCTGGCCAAAGAACTTTATAGAGGTGAGTCCTTGTCTTATGCTCCTGAGGATGATCAATCCGCATATGAAAGTGAATGTGAACACGAGGATGATCAACAAAGGAAGACTACACCAACAAACTCTTCAAATGTAAAGCAAAACCTTGGAGTTACAATATTGGCATCAAGATTTGCTGCACACACAAGGAGAGGAGTTCAGAAGATGAAGGATATGGACATGCCTACGTTTCAGAAGCCCGAGGAGCCTGACTTTTCGGCTGAGCCAGATGACGACTAGCTCAACATATCCCCAATTTGAAGACAATCTTCCACAGGTGAAATTATACAGAACCAAAAAAAGCAATATAAAGACATACTGCAGTGAATTTAAAGAACTTTATTCAAGTTTACTAAAAGAAAAAGAGGAAAAGGAGACAGGTTGTGCTGCAGTTGATTATAATTATAATCATCAATAGACTGTACTTGTAAGTAAAAATTTGGTGAAGGGAAAATAGGTTCCTATAAAATGTGAGAAGACTTAGCAAGAATTGTAGGTTAGTGTTTGTTGAAGAAAAACAAAAGGGTAAATTTTATGTTTCACTCTTTATGTTGGCAAACTTCAGACTTTTAACTTAGTGAACAATGTATGTTAATGTAAAGTTATATGAAAACTAGCTTAACATTTTTGTTTTGAGGTCAATTGTGAAGCATGTAATTAATTTTATTAGTTTTGATTGAATCATTTTTAGTAACTTATTAGAAACTATCTTAATAGATAATGCTCTATTACTTTTATCCCATATAAAACGTTAAAATTAAGTCTGAACGGGCATAAAATTGCATAGATCTGCAATTCGTCTGTCCTGCATTAGTTTTTTTCAAAAAAACCACTTTAACCCGCCCGCATTCCTCTCCGTTCTGCACAACTTTAAACCCATCTCACCCTGCATAGCCTTAAACCCGCTCCGTTCCCGCGCGCTCATTGTCATCCCTAGTCAATTGGGATGGTTGTGATAAATGATGGTGTTATGGGTAGTGATCAATGATGATAGTAAATAATTATTATTAACAATGATGATGATAATTGATAATGAAGTATAGCGGCTACCGTTGGGTGACTAGTAATGTGGATAGTGATAGTAGCATTGAAGGGATGAAATTAAATTTTTTTTTAATCTTTATAAATATCTTTAAATGGACATGTTAATAATAATATCAAATTCTTTTATAAATTTATTTTCAAATTTTTAAAATTAAAATAAAATAAATTGCTTTTAGGTTGATTTACCATTCACTCCCTAGCCCTTATGGAATTGTTTTATTTGAAAGTATTAATCAAAATATAAAACTTTTTTATGAAAAATTTGCTATTGCTATCTTTTGAATGTGTGCAATAACTCGCAAATTGCCTAAATAATAATCCACATTAAGTAAGTCAAGTTCAATCCAAAAAGCAAATCCTTGCTTGCTTTTGACCGACAAATTTCAAACTCGAGACCTCCAACAAGGCCACCCCAAGGGTGTAAATGCTCCATATTAGTGTAGCAAGCAAACAAATTGAGCACAAGTTCCCATTAGATCATCTAACTTCTTCTTCATACTGCTCTTCTTCCCAATTCCAGCAGCTATGTTGAGCGTCAGGCATTAGATTCAGAAAAATTGGGCGTCAAAAATGGAGAGGAGCGGCGGTTCACTACGGACGCGTTCACAGGCGGCGCCTGACTGGACATTACATGAGTCAGTCACCCTTGTGAACGAAATGAAAGCAACTCAAATTGAATGCGGCAATACCCTAGCCTCTTTCCAGAAATGGCAGTCGACCGTGCACAATTGCAATTCACTGGGCGTGAATCGGAGTTTGAATCAGTGTAAACGGAGGTGGGAATCTATGTTGGAACAGTACAATAAAGTGAAGCCCTGGGAATCGGCCTATTGGGATTCGTTCGATGAGGAGAGGAAGAGGGAATTGGATCTGCCGGAGCAGTTCGATTTCGAGTTGTTTAATGCGATTGCTAGGTATTTGAGTTTAGAGGGTGAGGATGGCGGCGGTGCTGAAACTGACCCGGATACCGACCCGGAAGCACAGCAGGTTCAAGGAAATAATGCTTTCTTGGAAATTGGTACTGCCTCCGTTCTAATCAACTTTTGAAGTAGCATGAATTTGTTGTTTATCAGAAATATGAAATGTACTTTTAGCAAGTATCAAAAACATTATGGAATTTATATGGATTTTTTGTGTCTCAAAATGACTCTATTGTATCTTCCCTTTAGAAAAGAATAGCTGTTTGCTTCTATTAGCAAGGAACTTTTAGTTCCTCTGCTTTCCCCATTTCCTCAGGTACAATCTTGTCGAAAAAATTATGAAGGGTGTGCTTTTGTTTAGAAGAGTCCTCTGGTTAAGTCTTAGTATAGATCATTAAAGAGAACTTTGTGCCGATAATTGTTGACCCTGTTTGAAAATTTAAGATTGGATTCAATTTGATTCAATCTTATTTGATGATTTAGTCGGGATTTGAGTTCATACTGCAGTGTGAATAATTTGTTCAATAAATGTGTGATATTAATCAGGATTTCACTAGCTCTTGTTTTGTAAATTTATAGACAAACTAGATTAAGAACTTGAATTTCCATATGTTGGGTGTCTAGGATATTGTACTAGGACAAATCAGTTTATAACAAACACTTGTCATAGATGCATGCCTCAGTAAAGTAGTAATTTATTAAGTACGTTGGGAGAAATATTTTCAAGAGCAAACAGAATTTGGATTGAGTTTGCTCTTAGCACCCCTTGGAGCATACTCCGTCTAGATTAAGAGACTGTTAGATCAAAGGATATTGAAAAACAGTTTTTTTTGTTTACCAAACAAAGATGGTAATAAAACTGGATAAAGTTTCTCCCACTAAATATCCATTAAATTTTTTGATCTGTTTGACGATTTCTCACTCTGAATAACCTTTTTGACGGCACTAAATGGTGTAAAATGTGGTCAAAGACAAACTTAAGCCTAGAATTTGATTATCTTAAACTTGATCAATGATATGATAACTGAAATACAAAGGAATTGAGAGCTTAAAGTGGAGGGATAAGAACTCTCCATTTATGATGCTTGTGAACTTTTCAGACGGAATGTGGAAATTTGTGGCAAATTTGTCTGTAAGGATTTTTCCAACACTATATGATCAATATAGAGGTAAAATCGTCATCTAAGAATGAGGGGAGATGCCAGAGTCAACGATACTAGGCTCTGTTATTGATAGATGTTTGTTGGTGAAAGGATTGAAGTTGAGAAATAATGAGGCACTTGGCTAAAGTAAGGCTAAAAAGAAGTTAGACCAGCTACTGAAATATGAATGGGAACAAAAACCTCTCATCGGTTAGACTAGCTGACCAGCAACGTAACAGAGGATGACAGGGATTAGTGGAATAGTACACTTGAGTCTTGACATACCTGATACTCTGTGATTTTTACTACCCAAGGGAGAGATTTATTTAATCATCTTTTTTTTTTTTTTTATATATGTTGAATAATGTTAGGAAAAACTTTTGTTTGATTCAACCTGCCACCATTGGTCTAGCATATGGTTCTTTTTAAGAGTTCTTACACAGTTCCACTATGTGAGTATGTGTTGATCAGCACTCAGGATTTGTATAGCAAACCTCATAGAGTTTGGGATTGAGTCACAATTGATTGATTGATGTGTGTGGAAATTTTTTAATTATAACTTAAAGGTTTATAGAGTCAAAAAAGTTGATTCAATTCTAAGCCAAATCAAATTCTAAAGGAATGTGAGATTTGGTAATTTAGAAGTGTGAAAGGAAACTGACAGGGTGGAAGGCTCAATACTTATCTTGAGGGGCAGGGTCACTCTCATTAGTTCAGTGCTTGATGCTCTGTCAATATATATGATGTCTTTATTCCCCAGTCCAGATAGGGTTATACAGAGGATTGATAAGATTAGGAGGGATTTTTTGTGGAATGGAAAGGAGGAGGATAAGGGGTTCCATTTAGTTAAATGGTTCAAGGTGATGCATGGGAAGAAACAAGGTGGGTTAGGCATCAGGAATTTGAAATGGCAGAGTTAAGCACTCAAATTGAAGTTGCTGTGGAGATATTCTCAGTAACGTCAAGCTTATTGGGTAGGCATAATAAGAGCTAGATATGATAGGGGATAACAAAGGAAGTAAACTCCCTTTGTTGAGATCCATAAGAACACTTTAGCTTCTGATGAAGGCTCACACCTCCACTAGGGTAGGTTTTTTTTTTTTTTTTTTGATAACCGAGAAATCCGTCTTTGACCCGCCCTTTGGACCAATCACAGCCTTCTAGGGTAGTTAATGGTTGCAGAACATCTTTCTGGGAGGACTAATGGCTTGCTAATTCTTGTCTGGAAAATCTCTCTCCAAACATTTATGGCCTGGTTCTACGTAAAGAGAAAACAGTAGAAGGAGCATGGTCAACACAAGTAAGGAACTTCCCGTTCAAAAGAAACCTAAATGATTGGGAAGTGGATACATTAGTTGTGCTCCAAAGGTTTGAGCATATTACAGGACTCACCTAGCCCCTTGTAGGAGAGGAGCGTACCTTGCTGAACCCTTGCAATTACAAAATCCACATCTAAATTAGACCTTTTGGAAGAGAAGGAGAAAAATCCATAAAAGGAATTGCCCAAGTAAACATTATAAATGACCCAGTTTAGAAAGAAAATAGTAATGAAATACAACACCTAATCTTCACACCTACATTTCGTTTACGAGCAACTAGATTAGGTTATTTTTTTCCTTCAAAATATACAACCTTATCTAGTTGCTTGTAAAAGAATTTAGGTGTGAAGAACGTGACTGATTGGAGTAGTGATTGCAAAAGTGTGCTGTAAGTGAGACGACTGGAATGACTGGTGGTAACAGCGGCTTCAAGAGCCAATGGACAGAGAGAAACCAAATGTAGAAGCAGCGACCTTGAGATTGAAGTGAAGAGATTTTACAAAGAAACGAGAAAAAAACATTTTGGTCTTAACTTATCCAACTCTAATGGGCTATTCGTTGGTGTTTGGGAAAAATAACTAATCGGCTCTTAAGAGATGAAGAAACTAATTAATGGAGGCTCATCTTTATTGTACAAATTTTTCATAAGATTTTCTTTTCACTTAAAAACTAATGTCGGACATTCAACTTTTGTACAAATAATACGTGAAAATGTTTGACAAAAAATCAGTATTTTGATGAAGAATGATTTTATACTATTGCAGTTATTTTGCCTTGATAAGAAAATGGTTATAATTTCATCTTATAATAGGAAATTTATATTATATTTCCTTATACGTTCTAATTTTTTTTGGAATTTTCTAAAACATTTATGTAATTAAACTTTCTTTTGTAATTTTTGTTTACAAGCAACAACAAAAAAAACAATATCAACATTACCTTATCAAAAGTATATTAATATGTTAAATATTCATTGGGCTTATGTCCCCCATCTTGGGAACTTAATTTTGTATAAATGAAGCACAAAGATTGTGCCAAAAATTACATACAGAGCAGCTCCTTTACAATTACTGTAGGGAGCTGAGAAAATCTATCATCCTATCTATTGTATTGACATCTTCTAGTTTACACCAAATACCTAAAAGGGAAATACATCTGTATTACGGTGTAAATATTCTCATATTTAATCTCAAAACATCTTTGGTTCCTCTCCTTCCAATCAGCCACCAAGCACACGCAGGAAAGGTCTGCCATATCTTCCGCTTCCCCTTCCCTATGCCCTTTCCAGTCCAGCAGTGTGGCAGTTGTTTAATGGTTCGCAGCATAACCCAACTGACTTTGAAGAGATTAAAGAATAGGTTCTATATCTTAGTCACAAAGCTATAGTGCAGAAATAAGTGATTAGTTTCATGTTTGTTCTTTTTGCACAGCAGGCATCTGCTACAGTGTAAAGTAAATGATTGGGAACTACGCCTCATACAATGTAAAGTAAAGTGGTTGACCTTGCGCCTCTTGCTATGTTGCTCGACTCTTCAAAAAATTCCATGGGTGCGTGTCCGATTCTCCAAAAGCAGTGTATTATTGGAGAATCAGTCACGGGTGCGTCATCGAAAGTGAAGAGTCTGCACAACTTAGGCCTCTTGCACCTCCACTTTGTAAAACATTGATTAGGTCACAAGGATAAAATGTATCTTATTTCGGGTAAGTGTTTTAAGTATGCCACCAAGCTCTCCTCCATTAATAAGCGGAAGGGGTTGATTCCTTGGAATGCAAATGTCAGCATTCAGTTTTTTTTTAATCGGCATTCAGTTAACTAGCCATGAATATGGTTCTTTGCTCTCTTTTTCCCTTCTTCATTTAAGTGAGCATATGAACTTGTAATTTTATCTTCTGGGATCTGTTGCCTGATTTAGTGCAAAATGACTTGGTGAATCTTGTCATTTGCCGAAGTTAATGACTGCAGATCTTCATCATTATTATACTCCCTCTGTTTCAAAAATAATGACCTAGTTTCATTTTTAGTCTATTTAAAAAAGAATGACCCCTTTCCTTTTTTGGTAACACTTTAACTTCAACTTTCCACGAGGCATGTTTAAGGCCACAAGATTAAAGGGCATTTTGGTACATTTGACATAACTTTCATTTAGAACCACAAGTTTAAAAAGTCTTTTGTCTTTTCTTAAACTCCGTTCCAAGTCAAATTAGGCCATTCTTTTTTAAATGGAGGGAGTAGCATTCTAGAATTAATTAGCACAACTGTCCATCCTGCACTCTATAAAACAAACTTTGTAGTGTAGTCATGGTTTGTTATACAGTGCAAGTATATACCAAAGAAAAAGAAGAATTTAGAAAGAAAAGCAATCTCTTGAAAAGAAAATTGACTTTTCGCTATCTTCAGGGGCGGACCCACCCTATGTCAAGGGGGTGTCAACCGACGCTGCTTTGTTGACTTATAATTTTTTGTATTATATATATATAAATAATCTGAAAAGAACCGAATATAACTAGAAATTACATAAATGACACTGCTTGAAAAATGAGCTTCCTTTGTTTGGCTCATGGCTAGTGCAGTGGTGCTCCCAAGTTCAAGCCTCAGCAAGTGCAGCTTTGTGTTTGATTTTTGGGCCTTTTCAGTAACTTTTGCCTGTGATAACGTAAATGTTGTTAAGGAGTTTCGAATCTCCAACCTCCAACCTCCAATTCCTAGTCAAATTAGGATAAAATAGACTAGTTGAACTAGAATTCAATTTGTGTAGTAATTTACTTGATTTATGTTTTATTATTACACTTTAAATAGTTTTTATTAATTTAATGTTGTTATATCAATTTTCATTTGTTTATTTTTTCAAATACCGCTACTGCCTACAAAAAATTTTGTGTACGACATTGGCCTTATCTAAATGTGTTAACATTCTTGTACCATAGGTCCTAAAAGGCAACGGCGAAGGACGAAGACAAAAAGGTACAAAATGGAGGAAAGATTGAATCCATGGAGACGCATCTTAAATGAAAACAGGAAGTATGAGCAATCCAAGATGGGGATAAAGCATGAAGCTAGCATAGATGCAAATTTGGAAGCCCCAAGGCATGAGAATTCAAGTTTAGAAATAAAGCGCGAGACATCCAGTCCGGAGGAAATGACTGAACTTCCAAACCTTAGCATAGTTAATAAGGTAAAGGCTGAGCAGTGTAATGTAGATAATCCAGAAGAAATGATGGCTGCAACTCTTAGAGAAAATGCAGAAATGATCACTGCAATAGCTGAAGGAAATACAATGGATGATAGAGATTGCATGCTTGCTGATTTGAACAATTTTGATGCTGGTCGGGTTCATTTGATCAGAAGTCAAGGCAGCCAACTTATCGATTGCCTCGGAAAAATTTCCGACACCCTTATTCAGCTTTGTGATGCAATTCACAAAAAATAACTAACCTTAATAGTTTAGATTTTCAATTATGGCATGCTTTGTAATGTGACGACTAATCATCACATGCTTTTACTTAGATCTTTGTCAATGTAATGATGAGGTAACCAGGATTGTCAAGGATCACAGGAAGTTTTGAAATGGTTAAATTTTCTCTATGATGCTAGAAATGCAAGGTGTTCTTTTATTGCATTAGAGACACGACAGGGTGCTGTCCCCCCCCCCCCCCCCTCTACCCCAGTTTGCCTTCATCAATTTCTGTGTTCATCGATTGTTAAACATAGCTGTATCACCCTCTCACCATGTCCTCTCAATTTCAGTGGTCTTCTGTTGCAGTTGAAGGTAAAAGGAGTATCACCAAGAAGAAACTAGAATATGGTCTCTGCACTTTAATTCCTTGTCGTAGTTTATCTGACAGGTCCAATTTAAAGTTGTCAAACTGATACAAAGCTCTCAAATATGAAGAAGCTGCAATGTTAGAAGATGAAGATTGCTGGGATAGACTTTGAAGGACAGAGAGGTTTGTACTTGTCAAAGACCCTCCCTTTCATTTTATATGTTGTTTGACGGGACTGAAGTTAAGAAAGAAAAATATAGATCTTTACACAGAGCAATTGGTACTTGTGATCTTAAATGTGCAAATAACATTTCTATAACTATTAAGAGCAGGTTATAAGGGTCAAAAGAGAAGTTAAAATTTAATGAATTTCCAAATATAGAAATGCGTTACTATATTCTTTTTGGAACAAACTAAAAAGAAGAAAAGTGCTAATATAAAATGAAACAGAGTAGCTAGTTTCCACGGTATGTACCGGACATGCTTTCTAAAGTATATAGTACTCCCTTTGTATCAATTTATGTGTCTTACTTTTTTTTTTTTTGAAGTTTATTTAAGAAAAATGTCTCTTTCTATATTAGTAAGTTCTTAACTCCCAACATTCTCATTTTATCCTTGACACTCTGTTGTAGAAATGACATGGCATGTTTAAGACCACAAATTGAAACAACTATTTTGGTATGTTAAACATACATTTAGCTCAAGACTTCAAGTGTCAAAAGTTTTCTTTATGCTCTTAAATTTTGTATTCATTTAAGACAAATAAATTGAAACGGCGGGAGTAAATACTAACTACATAAAACAAACAATTATGTTGTTTAGTCATCTGTTTCAACAACAACCACATACCCCGTGTGATCCCACAATATTAAGAGCCCTATATTTTCTCTTGAAGCCAAAATTGCATAGTTTTCTATAAATTTTGGATGAACGTCTAAGTGAGTATTGATCATGTAATTGCAAAAGTAAAATTGATTGGTATTCATTTAAGTCTTTCAAATAATCACTTCGCCCAATAATAGTTGGCCACTATACTAATCATATCTCTATTACATTTTTCAGGACATTGTTTTTATTATATTCAAAGGGGCATATAGTAAAATTACCCGTCTATTTATAGTTTCTTAAAAAGTGTGCAAAGTTAATAATAGACAATTATTGTTGGACAGAGGGAGTAATATCTTTCACACCTGTTAGTGTGAACATGAAAAATTTACCTACCATTTGTTTCTTCCATTAGTGTTACTAAATTTGACCTTGGACTTGCTCTATGGGACTGCTGACTGGAGAATGCATTTCCCTGAGTAGACATGGAATTGGTGCCATAATGGTTCAAGTTACATACTTTAGAGAAGCTGTGGAGCAGGTTTCTTGTTACAATAGCTCTATTGCAACAGTTCTTTGCCGTACAATACCTTTCAAATTCAAATTCTGTATTCATCTTTTCTAGCAGACAATCTCTGAAACCCAAGGGGGTTTGAATTGAATTTTTTCTTGTGATCACTGTCGACTTGGCTGCAGGTTAGTAATAGTAAAGCAATAATAGATAATTGATAAAACCAAAGTATAGAGCTAGAGAATTTTATCCCGGTTCGGATCACCAATGTTGTGCCTTGTCCAGTCCCCTTGGGTTGCAATGGTTTCCTTTAGAGCTTTGAGTAGTCTTGTGTTAAAGTCTTGTTGAAAACTTCTGATCTGGACATACCCAAATTTGCTTTCTTGGCTACAACCTCTACTTGTATAACTCATGCTGATCTCTCTTTTACTTGTATGCTCACTGACAATTTCTTAACGAATACAATGCTTAATGCAAGACAAGAGTGACTAGTATTACAGTTCAAGTGAAGTTGTACCAGTCGATCTTGCGAACTTCTCCTTCTTATGATGTTCCTGAATGCGTGTCTCCTTTATATGTGCTCGTTGATTTGATTTCTCTTGATTTGATTGATTGACAGTAGAAGACTGAGTGATCTTCTTTCCTTAGGTAATCAAATCATTTCTATTTTGGCTCTAGTAAGGATAACCCAAAGAATTTTGTCTTCAATCAAGGGTGTAGATAGGATCCTTGATTGGAAGTATATGTCTGTATCAGATACGTCCATATATATCAATTTCTTTTGTTGATGCTGCGCATATATGATTTTCTTGATTGTTGGTTGCTGCCCTCCATTGATTGGGCTGGGCTATCTTTGACAATCTTCTAGGATTGTGTCTTTTTCTTTATGACCGTCTTGTCCCATCATCTGGGGATGATTTCCTTTTCTGAGCAGCGTGCTTCTTTTTTCTTTGATCCTGCGTTGTTTAGTTATTAGACGTTATCACCATTAAAATGGAATATAGCTAACAATCAAAAGAAGATTTAGAGACAACTCCCCCTTTTGATGATGACAATCAAAAGAGGATTTAGAGACAATTCCACTTCCCTCTATGTTGTGCTCCCCCTCTGGGTGTGCTGGAGTCGGAGTTGAGTTGCTCCCCCCTGTGTGTTGGAGTTGAGTTGCCTCTGATCTGATACTTCTCCCCCTATTGACATTATCAAAAAGAAAAAGAGGGTAAGAGTAGACCAGGTATAGTGCAAAAGAACCATCCATCTAGACATAACAATAGAGGGTATGCAAAACATTCATGCAAACAATAGAAATAAAACATTCATGCAAAATAAAAATAGGGGGTTGGACATCCCCATTACAGAGCGTATTCAAGAAGGGGCAAAGCGCCCCGGAGAACATGAAGTTTCAAAAATAGCAAAACAGAGGAGTTTAACGACAGGCAAGGTAATAACAGAGAGTATTGATGATCCGCTCAGAAAAAAAGAGTAGTAGGTGCGTTCAGTGTCACGAGCAAGGTTGGAGTAGGAGGTCTAGACAGAAACTGCAAAAGTGGTCTGGGAAGAGTCGGCTTTCTTCTGAAGAGAGTCAACTCAATTGATCAATTTGTTGACAGTCTTCACTTCAGCTGTCTTGAGGCTCTCCAGGGCCAGTCACAACTTTCCGACATCAGTTCCTGTGTCCTTGGTATGCCTGCTATGCTGAAGTATCTAGTCCACTAACTCCTTTATCTCCCGCATCCTGTCTTCTACCACCAAGAGTCAACTCTTGATATCAATTGTCTCGTTAAACAAGTCACTGACTGACTTTGTTGAGTTCTTTGCTGGTTTGGGTTAGTCCACCTTAGCCTTAATGAACCCCTTCTTTGACCACTTGTCATCAGTGAGCACATACCCCATGTTACCAACTGCACATGTATTGTAGGTGGAGGACACCTCAACATGAGTGTAGTCTGAGAGATCGACTAGAGAGGCATCCAAAATTCTGGAAATGATAAGTCCATAGGGAAGACTAGCATGAGACTCTATTTTAGCAGCACTTTCAATCATGTATTCATGAAATCATTTAGTCCAAATTGATCTTGTACCTTTTCAATAAGCAGTAGAGAACAATAACATCTCTGGAGGAGAGACTATTGAGAGCTACTTTGCGAGAAATCAGAGTGGTAGCAATAATGTGGGCCAAAATTCTGCTCTCGAAGTACAGTGTGGAGGGACCAAAATCAGACAGATTTGATCCTGGTTCAACCACAACAACCTTTGCTTCATCTAGAGAAACCTCAAAGTCCTCCGGCCAAGTACCATTCATAAGGGGAATAGCACCCGAAAACATAGTTCTAAAACATGATCAAATATAAAGTCATTTATGATATTTAGAGTTCTCAAAACCAGAGTTTTAATGTGACCACTATCCATAGACACACCAAGATTGGCGTAGAACAAACGAACAAACTCCTCATACTCCTTAAGACCACAAAGTTTAAGTAAAACAACAAGCTTTTGAGATTTGAAGGAGGTATTTACAGGGAAATGCCGAGTGTTCCAAATCTCAAAAGCTTACTATTTTTCTTCAACTTTGTGGTCTTAAAATGTATGAAGAGCACGTTCATCTATTCTACGCCAATCTTCGTGTTTCTAAGGATAGTGGTCAACTTGAAACTCTGGTTTTGGGAAATTGAATATCATAAAATGACTTTCTATTTGATCATGTTTTTGGAACAACGTTTTCAGGAGTTGTTCCCTTCATGAATGGTACTTGGCCCGAGGACTTCGAGAATTCTCTAGATGAAGCAAAGGTTTCTGTGGCTGAAACCAGGATCAGATCCGTCTGATTTTGGTCCCTCCAAATTGTGGTTTGAGAATAGAATTCTGGCTCACATTATTGCTACCACTCTGATTCCTCGCAAAGGATCTCTCAATATTCTCTCCTCCAGAGATGGTTTGTTCTCTACTGCTTACTGAAAAGGTGCAAGATCAATTGGGCTGAATCTCTTCTTGAATACATGATCAAAAGTGCCTGCTGAAACTGAGTCTCATGCTAGTCTTCCCTATTGACTCATCATTTCCAGAATTTTGGAAGCCTCTCTAGTCGATCTCTCATACGATACCCATGCATTTGGTAACATGGGGTATGTGGTCAGTGATGACAAGTGGTTAAAGAAGGGGTCTGTCAACGCCAAGGTGGACCAACCCAAACTTAGTCAGTGACTTGTTCAACGAGACAATGGATATCAGGGGTCGACTCTTGGTGGTTGAAGACGGTGGACATGATACTTCAGCAGAGCAAGAACTGACGTCAGAAGCTACAACTGGCTTAAGATAGCTGGAGTGAAACTGATCAGTCGAGTTGACTCTCTTTAGAAGGAAGTTGACTCTTCTCAGTTCACTCTTGCAGTCTCCGTCCAGACCTCCTAGTCACTCTTCTGCCTTGCATTAATCATTGTATTCGTTAAGAATTTGTTAGAGAGATTAGTGTGAGTTATACAAGTAGAGGTTGTAGTTAAGAAAGCAGATCTGGGTCTGTCCAGATCAGAAGTTATCAACAAGACTAATCAAAGCTCTGAAGGAAACCTTTGCAACCTAAGGGGACTGGACTAGGCACCACATTGGTGATCCGAACCAGAATAAGGTTCTCTGTCTCTATACTTAGATTCTATTATTGCTTTATTATTACTAAACTATAGCCAAGTCGACTAGTTCACAGAAATAGTCAACTACCATACCACGAAAATTTTTCAATTGGTATCAGAGCAGGTCTCACCTCTCTGATGTGTTTAACCAAATTGAGAAAAGATCAACGGCAAACTACCAAATTCTTGGTGCAATCATGAAAGACAGCCACTCCTCTAATCGACCTCCTTACTTCAATTGTCAACACTACTCTCACTGGAAAATCAAATTTAGTATCTTTGTTCAATTAAATGATTTTCAGGCATGGGTTGTGATCAAGAAAGGACCAAAATCCATTCTAGGAATCATTAGAAAGGAATCTAATAGCAAGATCAATTTGGAGTCTTTTAAGGTAACGAAAGAACAACAAGAGATAATCCAAACTAACGCTAGAGCTATCAGTTTGTTATATTGTGCAGTTAATGGAGCAGAATATGACAAAATTTTTCTGTGTGAAACAGCAAAGGAAATGTGGGAGGATGTAGATAGGATCCTTGATTGGAAGTATATGTCTGTATCAGATGCGTCCATATGTATCAATTGTTGATTGCTGATTTCTCTCCTTCTGCTGATGCTGTGCATTTCTGATTTCCTTGCTTGTTGGTTGCTGACTTTCACATTTCTGCTTCCCTTGATTGTTGGTTTCTAACTACAACTGCTTTGACTATCTTCTAGGATTGTGCCTTTTTCTTTATGCTTGCGCTGTCCAGTCGTCTGGGGATGATTTCCTTTTCTGGGCAGTGTGCTTCCTTATTCTTTGATCCTATATTATTTAGTTATTAGATGTTATCATCATTAAATGAAATATAAGCTAACAATCTCAACTACTAGTTATCGACCTCCCAAACTGCCGAAAGTACTTTTTCTTTATCAGCAACTTTAGTCTGAGCCCAGCTGTTGCTGCACCATTCATTAAACAAGAAAGAAATAGCCGTTCGTCACATGATTATATTTTTATTTTCTCTTCGTGTCATTAACAAGTTGTCGAGATTAACAAAGAATTTTTTCACTGTGTTGGTCACAATGCAGCTAATGTCTAATGGTCTGCACTTTTCAATTTTTCTCAATATGGATGTTTTGCCTTCATACTAACAAAGTAATGCATAGTGCAATCCTTTAACTTGTTAAGTTAATAATTGTGTTTGTTATCAGAAACCAAAGATAAAAAAACATATACGAAATGCCCAATTTACCTTGTTTTTGTGGCTCTTCCATTTGGGATTCATCTTAACAAGGGAAAGCTGAAAGGGGTAAATGAATTTAGGCAAAACCTTTTGGAAACTCTTAGTTGAGGGATAGTTAAATAGTAAGTAGTAAATTATTAGGAGTTAAACTGTATATAGGAGTCCCTGTGTATGTAATATTTTCTTTTATGTTATATATGGACACAAAATTAGATCTGTAGAGGAAAATACTACATATATTTTCTTCTCCAATTCTTGTTTATATAGAATCAGAGCCAATCTCATCCTTGTTAGTAATTGTTATAGGGAAATATATATTATATTGTGTTCCCCAATGTTGGGCTTTGATTACATTGTTCACTCTCAAGTTGACAGGCCTGAACGATGTGTTGTTTTCTTTTGTCCTTATGTCTATTGAACATTTTTTTTTGTTTATAAGTTAGTTTTTGGGGTTGAGTTAACTCTATTTTCTCTGCTTGGATGATGCCAAATTGTATGAATAAGATCAAACTGGCAAGCAAGTATATTCTCTCTCTCTCTCTCTCTCTCTTATTTAACCACATCTAATGTGATTCAACAACGATGGCTTCTTCAGCGAGAAACCATCTGTTAGCGATCACTCTCCTCATATTAACTTGTCTGACAACTTCATCTTCCAGCCAAGAACCTGAAGCCATTCTCCTCCTCAAGTTCAAGTTTTCACTCACAAACACCACCTCACTTAGCAGCAGGGATCCCTTGGTGCAGCCTTGCCATGGCAATGTTTCAAATTGGAACGGATTGCTTTGCTTCAACGGAGAATTCTTCGGTCTCCGTCTTGAATCCATGGGATTATTAGGGAATCTCGATATCCACACACTTTCCCAATTAACTTCTATAAGTGTTATGAACAATAACTTTGAAGGGTCATTTCCGAACGTGAGGAAACTTACAGGACTGAGAAGTTTGTTATTTTCAAATAACCATTTCTCCGGTGAGTTGCCAGGTGATATTTTCACTGGAATGAAGTTCATGAGGAGAATTTTAATGAGTTTACAGGCAATATTCCAACGTCGTTATTGGGAATTCCAAAACTTGTTGAGCTGCAGGTACAAGATAATCAGTTTGATGGTAGAATACCGGCATTTGCTCAACAGGATTTACGATTAAACGTTGCAAATTAAATAATACACTTGAAGGTCCAATACCACCTCAACTTAGCAGTCAAAGTGCAAGCTCATTTGAAGGTTAGTTTTCCTTGAAGAAAAATGCTCTTGGTAATGTTTTATAGGTTTCTTTGAAAAAAGAAGCATATAATCAATTGGTTTAACTGAATCCACCGTTTTTACACGCAATATATATAATAATTGTGAAAAAATCATTACAATTTTGTTTCCGTTCCATTTTATGTGAGGTGGTACTATTTGCAAGGATTTTGAATCATTAGCTATGTTAACTTGTACTTTTTGAATAGTTTTCAAATACATAAATTTTACTTTAAAATTTTTGAAGGATGTATACTCGAATTCATAGTCAAAATTAAGTGTTTTAATCCTGGTATTCTGAATTCCTTCGCATAAATTCCAATGAAGGGAATAACAAACAGTAACTTTGGATCATATACTTTTAAAAGTGTAATGGTTTTTATTAGTGATAAGAACTAAAATATAACGTTGAATTCATTTATTTAAATTCCTAAATCGCCTTAGAACAAAGTATTTGCAGAATGCATAAAAATCATGAGCATGCATATGCTCCAAATACTTTTTATTTTTTGTTAAAATAAACATACATATAATTTTTTTTTTATTGTGTTCACTTTTTGTGTGGATGAAACAGGAAATTTGGGCCTATGTGGGAAGCCGATGCCACCATGTCCACCTTCAAAGTAGAAGAAAGGAAATAATGAAATTGAATCAGTCGAGGTGTGTGAAAGCTGGTTTAGACACTACACTTATCTAAAAAAAATAAGTTGTTGAAATGTAGTTGAGTGATGGAAAATACGAAGTATATGTTATTTTGTTTTCCTAGTCATTGAATAATAGAATTACGAAGGTAAAATATATGTGTCCGTCTGATATTAATTTTTACTTAGTAAAATTATATTACTTAGTTTAGTGTAAACATGCGATTGAGAAATATTTACCATGTTATAATCAAATCTATTTCACTCTGAATTGTAATCACGTTTAGAACCAACAAGTTTTCACCAATTAACAATTACTTGCCAAATTTAATCGTAGAAAAATTCAAGATATTATTTTATTTTTCACAGAATTAAAATGAGAAGTTACACTCCATTTTTTTTTAATAAAAAAACGCTTTATCTTTTTAACATTGGACTATAGTACTCCCTTCCTACTTTTACTTATTTTTATACTAAAATAAATGTTTAGTTTTATTTATTTAATTTAGAAAATCAAAAGATAATTTATCACTTAAATTCTAATTTACTCTTTATTAATAATTATAGTTACATTTTAAAAAAATAAATTTATTATATTTAAATAAATATAGTAAAATTGTCATTTTATTTATTATTTCTTCAAATCAATATTGTCCAACTAAAAATTATAGACTTTGCAACATTTGTTATTTGGTGTTTGGCCTTCCTAAATAACAAGAAAAAGTTGAAAGAGAACAAGCAGAAACGTGTAAATGAATAATTTGCCGAAAGCTTTTGGAGATCTCTAGGATATGTTTGGTACGGAGAAAAACATCTTATTGAAAAATGCTTTTCACTTTTGGTTGGTCATAGGATTTCTCTTAGAAAAAAGAGATATTTTCAAGTTCATTGTCTGCATTTCACTCATCCAATTAGTGGCGGACGCAGGATTCTCATGAATAAATATCAATAATGGTTGTAATAAGAAAATAAAAATATAATTATAAAGCCAATAGAGCTTCATCCAAATTCAATACCCCAACTCTCACTCATTGACCATCCCACGGCCGAATTAGCCACCACCCTATCTCACCCACTATAGTTCTTGAAAGAATAATCACACAAAGAAAGAACGAAAAAAGAAAAAAGTAATTCGAGCTCAAATTTAAAAAAACGCGTGACACAGAATTTAAAATATATAAAATATTTAACTTCTATACATTGATAACACAATCTTTTTTCTTAGGCTATTGTATCACCTAAAAAGTAATTAATGATATATATGCATGAGAAGTAATATTAGAAACTCATAATAAAACACAAGTTACCTTTTATGCATATTAAATTTCATTGATTGTGCAAAAATTGTTTATACTTTTTCGATATGGAGTTGTTGGAATGTATGCGTCCACTAGTCTAGATGGGACTAGGTCCTCAACACAGTTACAATAACAAAAAATAAACAAAGTGCTGAAAGTAAAGATTGCACAGCAACTTTACGTGGAAACCTCCTTGCTCAAGGGAGTAAAACCACGACCTGGCCTGCCGGGACTTTTCAAACTTCTTTCACTAATCTTCTCAAGCAAAAGTAAAAGCAAGTTTACAAACCGAGATTAGCCTACTAATCCCAACTCTAAGCAATACCTCTTATTACTTAGATGAGCCAGAGCAGATACAACACTGCCCACTAAGCTATCACCCCTAGATAACTTAGACTTTGCTAAGCGGATACAACACCGCCCACTATACTAATCCTAACCGATTAATATAGACTTTTAGAGTAAGAACCTAAGTTACCCTTAACCTAGTTCTTACAATGATTCAAACAAGTTTGAAACGTTTCTTTCACAAGTGAAACGAATCCTACAATATCAGAACTATTACAAGCAAACAAAAGCAGCTAGTACATAAAGCAAATCGCAGCACTTCAATCAGGTCCCTTGCTGTTTTGAAGCTTGAAAATCTCTCTCTTTGAATGAATGAATAATATTGTTGTTTATTGTTTGATATATACCATGAAGAGTTATTACCAAACATACAAGCAACCTCCTTGCTTCTGATTGGTGAGGAGATCATCAAAACACCAAAAGGCATAAGCACTTATCAATTTCCCCCTTTTTGATGATGACAAACAACCTGCATAACTTCTCACGTGAGTGAACAGACATTCATTCAATAACTGGTGTTTCCCCCTTAATTGAACAAGCAACCTCGTCGCTTCTGATTGGTGAAGTACTCTGCAGCTTCACCAACTTTCTGACGCAGACAACTTTTACAGTTGTACAACTATTGACACTAGACGAGCATACTCTGCAGAGGATCAGGTCCCTGCACTTGTGAGGAGATCATCAAAATATCTAGGAGCGTTAGCACTTATCATTTTCCCCCTTTTTGATGATGACAAACAACCAGTAACAACAATGTTCCCCCTTAGTTCAATGCCCCTAATTTCACAGTCAACCTTTATTCCCCCTTAGTTCAATGCCCCTAATTCCACAGCCAACCTTTACTACAAAACTTCCCCCTTTTGACATCATTGAAAAGGTGAAGCAGTAAATATATTCAAATTAAATGCAAGGCAAATAAAGAATTCAGGGCCTTGGTCTACACAAAACATGTGTATGTAAGCATAAAGAGAATATGAAGACACATGAACAGGGTAGAAATATAAATAGCATTAGATCACAGATACTGACCACTGTAGTCAGTCAACAAAACATAAAGCCACAAGAGTTTTAATTAGGATTGAAGACCATAGAGGGAAACTAGGGAAACAAGACACTTTTAAGACGGAGGGGGAAAGGAATTGATGGTGCGCATAAATAGAGACAGACGCTCATTTGCCTTAACTTCCTCACTGAGTGAGGCATTTGTCTTCAGCAGCCTTTCATTTTCATCCCTCAACTTTTACAACGCCTGCTCATTTCCATCACTGGTACCAGGTCCCCTCGAAACTGCATTCTGTAATTCAGACATCAGTGTAGCGATTTTAATCTCTTTGTTAATCAGAATCTCAGTAAGATCCGTCACTTCCCATTTAATAGCAGCCTGCTACTCTAGAACATCTGCCACTTGAGATCTGCCCCTAGCTTTTCCTTCAACACATTCACATTCCAGCATAATGGCAGGGGTCAATATCTTCAAGTTCATCAGGCTTCTCCATGTGAAAAAGATCAACAACAGATGCCACTGTTCTCATTTTAGTTTTGGGCACTAACACCTTATTTATGAACTCAAAAAGCATCTGATGGAGATAGCATAAAAAAGATTTGACATTCCAAATTTGGTTAGAATGTCAGGGTCAAAAACTCTGTCATTCAAAACCTTCTGGTTCTCCATTGCCGTCATCTGATCCTCCTTTGTCATTTCCTTTTCTTCACTTTGTTTTTGCACACTAGGACCTGGTCCCTTTATGAGTTTTAATTTTCAGCCACCTGTTTTTCTAACTTTCTCCCTTTTTACAGGAAATTTCTTTGCAGCCTTCTAGAGTAGAAAAGGAGAAGTTAAATGAACTAGGGTTTTCAACTTCTTGGGCGATAGGGATCTTTGAAGAAGAATTAGAGTTAGGCATTTTGAGAAACAGAGAAAAGCTTTGGAAAGGGGATTAGTGAATTTCAACAAGAATTGTTTGAAGACATTTTGTAATTTGATTCACTAAGAGAAGTAGTATATAAAACCAAAAAGACATCGGATCCCCAATAGTAGCAACCTTTGGTTTAAAAGCAAAAAGATGTCTGAAACTGACGCGATGAATGGGCAAGGGACATGTGGCAGTGATGTTTACATACAGACAGTGTAGCATAAGTGATACTAACCTCATGAGGACCAGGTCCCCTTTTCAGTTTGCAACCCTGTTTGTATGATTTAATGTTCTCTTCAGCTAGACACACCATGAGTGTATACTTGCATTAAGGTACCAGAAGTGAATTCTTAAGTGACAAGCATTAAAACAAGTATAGATACCTTCCCTCTGTAACATAGTCAAAATAAAATATTTTCGTGCAAACTTGTCAAGAAATAAGGTAATCTTGTGCATCCCCAGCCTCATCCTATTTTTAATGAAACATTCTTTACGCAATGCCTTTGTAAAGATGTTAGCCATCTGATCTTCAGTTTTGCAGAACTTCATCACCACATTTTGCTTTTCAACATTGTCCTTTAAAAAATGATGCCTCATGTCTATGTGCTTTGTCCTCTTGTGCTGGACAGGATTTTTGGCCATGTTCATGGCACTAGTGTTATCACAAATGAGAGGAATAGTGTCTGTGAGTACACCAAAATTGACCAGCTACTGCTTAATCCACAGTAATTGTGCACAACACAATGCAGCAGCCACATACTCTGCCTCTACAGTAGACAAGGCCACAAAATTCTGCTTCTTGGTTCCCCATGAAATCAAAGCTGATCCCATGAAATGTGCCATGCCTGATGTGCTTTTTTTATCAACCAGAAAACCTGCATAATCAGCATCTGCAAAACCAATTAGATCAAGTGAGTCACTTGTTGGGTAGAATAGGACCAGGTCCTGAGTTTCCTTCAAGTATCTCAGGATATATGTTTGGCTGCCTTCAGGTGAGACTCATTTAGTGCTACTTGATACCTTGCACACATCTCTACGTTGAACACTATATCCAGTCTGCTTGTAGTGAGGTACAAAAGTGATCCAATGATTCCCCTATACATGGTCTGATTTACCTCCACACCATCTTCTTGGTTTGTACCCCTGCATTACGAGTCTTGACTTGTTTCTGGTAATTGTCCCATGCTCATTTAGTTTGTTTCTGAAGACCCATCTTGTCCCTATAATGGTCCTGTTAATAGGTCGGGGGACCAGGTGCCACACTTTGCTTCTCTCAAACTGATGGAGTTATTCTTGCATTGATGTTTCCATCCGGACTTTCTGATCAACTCTTCTTCAATTTCAGCATCAGATTTAGTATCATCATCTTCATGATTTTGAGATGGAACCTTCTGGGTAGTATCAAGAGGACCAGGTGCTCCTGTGAGATCTGCAGTAATTTTCTTTGCAACTTGTTTGTTTCCAGGGTTTTGGATATCCTTGTCTTCCCATTCCTAGATCAGCTCTTCTATCTCATGGTCTCCCTTTGATCATCAATTTTCTCAGATTCATTGAATGTCACATAAATGCTCTCTTCTACACATAGAGTTTTTTTTGTTAGACACTCTATAGGCCTTGCTGGTAGAAGAGTATCCTACAAACACTCATTCATCACTCCTGGCATCAAACTGATCCAAGTCATCCTTTCCATTTTTAGTACAAAGCATTTGCACCCAAATGGCTTAAGATGGGCAATTGAGGGTTTTCTGCCATTCAACAATTCATAGGGAGTTTTCTTGATCAACGATCTGACAAGACACCTTTAGTTGGATAGCTTTGGCAAAAGTAATCAGAAATCCAGCAGTCTCATCATTTTTCTGCAGAAACATATTCCAGGTGTACCTGGAGAAATCATTAATAATCACAAGAATATATTTTTTACCTCATCTTCTTTGAATTCTAACAGGTCTACACAGATCCATGTGGAGAAGTTCCAAAGGGCTGGTAGTGCTCACACTCTTCTTTTCCTTGAAAGAAGATCTTGTTTGTTTGCCATTTGCACAGGCGTCACAAACATTGCCATTTGAGAACTTCAGCTTTGGTAGTCCGCGGACCAGGTCCCCTGCAACAAGCTTGTTAAGTAAAGAGGTACTTACATGACCCAATCGTTTATGCCAAGGATTTGCATCGTCAGTTTGAGCACTCAGACATGACAAGTTGTCTACTTCAATAGAATCAAGATCAACAACATAAACATTCTTGACTCTTTTTGCAGACATTACAATTTTCTTAGTTGCACAGTTTGTAACCACACACCCTTCAGACATGAACTTGACTTCATTTCCCTTATCGAAATGAAGATCATCAAAACACCAAAAGGCATAAACACTTATCAATTTCCCCCTTTTTGATGATGACAAACAACCTGCATAACTCCTCACGTGAGTGAACATACATTCATTCAATAACTGGTGTTTCCCCCTTAATTGAACAAGCAACCTCGTCACTTCTGATTGGTGAAGTACTCTGCAGCTTCACCAACTTTCTGACGCAGACAACTTTTACAGTTGTACAACATATTGACACTAAACGAGCATACTCTACAGAGGACCAGGTCCCTGCACTTGTGAGGAGATCATCAAAACATCTAGGAGCGTTAGCACTTATTAGGAGTAGGTCATACCCAAATAAGAAAGGTAAAACTCAATAAATCCTGCTCGTTAAATACTTTCTTCTATTTCAATTTGTTTGATTTGATTACAAGTGCAAATGTCAAATTAACTAATGTTTGATGTGAATTTAGATACAAAATCTTTAATAATCAGCATATCTGGAAAATATTTGAAAAAAACATGATAAAATTAAAAAAAGTGATGGTCCAAAAGTACTTTCTCCATTTCAATTTATTTGTTTTACTTTCCTTTTAAATTCGTTTTAAAACATACTGTTTCTTATTGTTTTTTAGCAACTCCTTAATTTGAACTTTCCACCTGATATGTGACATTTTGATACATTTGATATTTCTTTACTTAATGACTACAAGATTCAAAAGTCTTTTAGTTTTAAACTCTATATCAAGTTAAACTATGACAAATAAATTAAAACGAAAGAAATAAAAAAAAAAACACCAAGTACTATTGTTTTTGCAAGAAGGTGAAAGATCTCAAGTTTCTTTAATAACAAAGCATGCATGAAGGAAATTCCCCTCCCTCCA
Organism: Solanum commersonii; assembly: GCA_029007595.1. Classification (NCBI taxonomy): domain Eukaryota; kingdom Viridiplantae; phylum Streptophyta; class Magnoliopsida; order Solanales; family Solanaceae; genus Solanum; species Solanum commersonii. The sequence continues at coordinate 3,172,288 of JAJTWQ010000011.1, forward strand.
ATCCCCATTAGTCAACCTCTCACCCCACCACCACAACCCAACCAGTACAAACTATATGAACAATATACCTCGAAACTGGCAACAAGTTATACTAAAATAACCGGCTAATACAGCTAATCATTTACTAGACCTTGTCAATCTCACCATTAATCAATTTGTTTTATTGTATCCCTCTGCCGTATCTATCTCAATTCAACAACAAAATCATAGCAATTCTCTCCGAATAAATTATCAAAAATATACATAAAACTTGTCTTGAAAACAAAACTACCAATATCCTTCCTTATTTTTTTTTCACATCGAATCGAAAAAAAAAAACAGAAATCCGATTCAATTTATTCATATATCATACAAATATAGTCGCGAAAAAAGGAAAGAAAAATCACCTGCAACGTAACCACCTTCAAACGATGTCTTCTTCAGCAAGAAACCATCGGTGCTTGTTGTTTTGTCTCGTGACGACGATCATGATAACTTCGTCTTACGGTCAAGAGTCTGTACCAACTCTCCTCCTAAAATTCAAATCATCGCTCGAAAACGCCACGTCATCATCATCACTCGGAAACTGGAATTTATCGGTGCCGCTTTGCACCGGCAACAATTCAAATTGGAACGGATTGCTTTGCTTCAACGGAAAATTCTACGATCTCCGTCTCGAATCGATGGGATTATCGGGGAATCTCGATGTCGATACGCTTTCTCAGTTGACAAATTTGCTTACTATAAGTATTATGAATAATAATTTTGAAGGTCCGTTTCCGAACGTGAAGAAAAGAGGTGTATTTTTGTCGAATAATCGATTTTCCGGTGAGTTGCCGGACGATGCTTTCGCCGGGATAAAGTCGATAAGGAGAATTTTAATGGCGAATAATGCGTTTACGGGGAAGATTCCGACGTCGTTATTGGGAATTCCGAAGCTTGTTGAGCTGCAGATACAAAATAACAAATTCAATGGAACAATACCGGCGTTTAGTCAGAAGGATTTTAAAATAAATGCTGCAAATAATAGACTTGAAGGTCCAATACCATCTCAGCTTAGCAGCCAAAGTGCAACCTCGTTTGCAGGTTAGAGTTTATCTTTAGGAAAGTTATACTCATTTTAATTTGGTGGTTTCGTTTTGATTTGATATAGAGTTTAAGAAAGTAAAGAAAATTTTAAATTTAGAAATTTTTTGAATTGTGATTTAAATTAGTACTTCCTCTGTCACGATTATGTGACACTTTTCATTTATCAAGAGTTAAACAGTTTAAACTTGGTCGAAAATTTGCGCATGAAATCTTCAAATTTTTGAATTGAAATTTACGTAAATATTATTATAAGTCACAATAATTAACAATTTAATATTTAAAAAATATATAAAAAAATTACGATCAAAGATAGACTTGTTTGAATCTCAAAATTCAAAAAGTGCCACATAAATTGAGAGAATAATATATCAAGTGTACCAAAATATCGTATTATCTTATAATTTAATTAATAAAAAAGTTGAAATTAAAGGATTTTCAAAAAAGTTAATGTACCAAAATATCATATAATATTATGGTTTAATAAAGAGCGTTAAATATTGAAAGACTTGATCAATTCGAATGGGAATGGTAGAAAGTGATGAAGCAAAATTTTACTATCATGTTAAACTTTATTATTATTACAAGAAAGAAGTTTACTAGAAATTGCTTTCAAAATAATTATTGAATAACTTAAGCCTATTAATATGTATATTGAATTTTATATGTTTGAATACGAATATTAAAATTTAATATTAAATAACTAAGACTATTTTTAAAAAAATAAAATTTGAGTGCATAGATTTTGTTTTAAAATTTAAAATTACTAAATATAAAACTTTTTAAAATACTGTATATTAATTAATCAAATACATATTAAAATAATTTTTTAAAATTATATGAAGTGCCGTTGGTGGGATGATGGCTAACAATGATAATTGTAAATGTTGATCAGAAATTTTGAAGAATGTATACTCGAATTCATAGTCAAAATTAAGTGTTTTAATCCTGGTATTCTGAATTCCTTCACATAAATTCCAACAAAGGGAGTAACAAACAGTAAATTTGGATCATATACTTTTAAAAGTGTAGTGATTTTTATTAGTGATAAGAACTTAAATATAACGTTGAATTCATTTATTTAAATTCCTAAATCGCCTTAGAACCAAGTATTTGCAAAATGCATAGAAATCATGAGCATGCATATGCTCCAAATACTTTTTAATTTTAGTTAAAATAAACATACATATAAAAAAAATTATTGTGTTCACTTTTTGTGTGGATGAAACAGGAAATTTGGGCCTATGTGGGAAGCCGATGTCACCATGTCCACCTTCGATGTAGAAGAAAGGAAATAATGAAATATATCCATTGAATCAGTCGAGGCGTGCAAAAGCTGGTTCAGATATCAGAGTTATCTAAAAAAAATAAGTTGTTGAAATGTAGTTGAGTTATGAAAAATACAAAGTATATGTTATTTTGTTTTCCTAGTCATTGAATAATGGAATTGCGAAGGTAAAATATATGTGTTCATTTGATATTAATTTTTAATTAGTAAAATTATATTACTTGGTTTAATGTAAACATGCGATTGAGAAATATTTACCATGTTATAATTAAACCTAATTCACTCTGAACTGTAATCAAGTTTAGAACCAACAAGTTTTCACCAATTAACAATTACTTGCCAAATTTAATCGTAGAAAAAATCAAGACATTATTTTATTTATCACAGAATTAAAATGAGAAGTTACACACTCCATTTTTTTTTTAAAACACGCTTTATCTTTTTAACATTGAACTATAGTACTCCATTACTACTTTCACTTATTTTTATACTAAAAATAAATGTTTATTTTTGCTTATTCAATTTAAAAAGTTAAGAGATAATTTATCACTTAAATTCTAATTTACCCTTATTATTAATTATAGGTACATTTTAAAAAATTAAATTAATTATATTTAAAGAAAAATATAGTAAAATTATCATTTTATTTATTATTTCTTAAGAAATAGTAAAAATTATAGACTTTGCAACATTTGTCATTTGGTGTTTGGCCTTCCTAAATAACAAGAAAAAGTTGAAAGAGAACAAGCAGAAACGTGTAAATGAATAATTTGCCGAAAGCTCTTGGAGATCTCTAGGATATATTTGGTACGGAGAAAAACATTTTATTGAAAAATGCTTTTCAATTTTGATTGGTCATAGGATTTCTCTTAGAAAAAAGAGATATTTTCAAGTTCATTGTCTGCATTTCACTCATCCAATCAGTGACGGACGCACGCATGATTCTCATGAATAGATATATCAATGATTGTAATAAGAAAATAAAAAAATAATTATAAAGCCAATAGAGCTACCCCAATTAGCCACCATCCTATCTCACCCACTATGGTTCTTGAAAGAATAATCACACAAAGAAAGAACGAAAAAGAAAAAAGTAATACGAGCTCAACTCTTAAAAAACCGCGTGACACAAAATTTAAAATATATAAAATATTTAACTTCTATACATTGATAACACAATCTTTTTTCTTAGACTATTGTATCACCTAAAACGTAATTAATTATATATATGCATGAGAAGTAATATTAGAAACTCATAAAATAACACAAGTTACCTTTAATGCCTATTAAATTTCATTGATTGTGCAAAAAATGTTTATACTTTTTCGATATGGAGCAAGTCATATCCAAATAAGAAAGGTAAAAATCAATAAATCCATTTTTGCTCATTAAATACTTCTTCTGTTTCAATTTATTTTATTTGATTCTAAGTACAAATATCAAATTAACTAATGTTTTATGTAAATTCAAATATAAAATCTTTAATAATCAACATATCTAGAAAATATTTGAAAAAACTTATGATAAAAATAAAAAGTGATGGTCCAAAAGTACTTCCTCCATTTCAATTTATTTGTTTTGCTTTCCTTTTAAATTCATTTTAAAACAGACTGTTTCTTACTGCTACTCCTTAATTCTATCTTTCAACTTGATATGTGACATTTCTTTTAGTTTATAACTACAACATTCGAAAGTGTTTTAGTTTTAAAACTCTATATCAAGTTAAAATATGACAAACAAAATAGAATCGAAGAAATAATTAAAACAAAGCAAATATTGTTTTTGCAAGAGTATGACGGAAATTCCCCTCCCTCCAATACCCATTAGTCAACCTCTCACCCCACCCCCACAACCCAACCAGTACAAACTATATGAACAATATACCTGGAAACTGCCAAACAAGTTATACTAAAATAGCCGGCCAATACAGCTAATCATTTACTAGACCTTGTCAATCTCACCACTACTCAATTTGTTTTGTATCCCTATGGCCTATCTATATCAACTCAACAACAAAATCATAGCAATTTTATCCTAATAAATTATCAAAAATATACAAAAAACTTGCGTTGAAAACACCATTACCGATATCCTTCTTTTTTTTCCCCCATCGAATCGAAAATAAAATAAAATCCGATTCAATTTATTCATATATCATACAAATATAATCACGAAAGAAAGAAAGAAAAATCACCTGCAACGTAACCACCTTCAAACGATGGCTTCTTCAGCAAGAAACCATCGGTGCTTGTTGTTTTGTCTCCTGACGATGATCATGATAACTCCATCTTACGGTCAAGAGTCTGAACCAACTCTCCTCCTAAAATTCAAATCATCGCTCGAAAACGCCACGTCATCATCATCACTCGGAAACTGGAATTCATCAGTGCCTCTTTGCACCGGCAACAATTCAAATTGGAACGGATTGCTTTGCATCAACGGAAAATTCTACGGTCTCCGTCTCGAATCGATGGGATTATCGGGGAATCTCGATATCGATACACTTTCTCAGTTGACTAATTTGATTACTATAAGTATTATGAATAATAATTTCGAAGGTCCGTTTCCGAACGTGAAGAAAATCGGAGGACGATTGAGAGGTTTGTTTCTGTCGAATAATCGATTTTCCGGTGAGTTGCCGGATGATGCTTTCGCCGGAATGAAGTCGATAAGGAGAATTTTAATGGCGAATAATGAGTTTACGGGGAAGATTCCGACGTCGTTATTGGGAATTCCGAAACTTGTTGAGCTGCAGATACAAAATAACAAATTCAATGGAACAATACCGGCGTTTAGTCAGAAGGATTTTAAAATAAATGCTGCAAATAATAGACTTGAAGGTCCAATACCATCTCAGCTTAGCAGCCAAAGTGCAAGCTCGTTTGCAGGTTAGAGTTTATCTCAAGGAAAGTTATACTCGTTTTAATTTGATGGTTTCGTTTTGATTTGATATAGAGTTTAGAAAGTAAAAAATAAATAAATTGAATCTATAATTTTTTTGAATTGTGATTTTAAATTAATACTCTCTCTATCACGATTTATGTGATACTTTTCGTTTATAGAGAGTGAAACTGTTTAAGTTTGACCGGAAATTTGCGCATCAAGTTTTCAAATTTTTTGAAATGAAATTTTATATATTTATAAACTACGTAAAAATTACTATAAGTCACAATAATTGACAATTCAAAATATTTAAAAAATATATGAAAAATTTACGATCAAGATAGACTTGTTTAAATCTCAAAATTTGAAAAATGTCAATAAATTGAGATAAAGGAAGTAATATGTCAAGTATACCAAAATATCGTATAATCTTATGATTTAATTAACGAAAAGCTGAAATTAAAAAGTTTAAAAAAATAAAAATATATAGTACATGTTTTTAAACAACTAAAAAACAAAAACATAACGGAAATATGTACACTATCAGATCATTTATTAGTAGCAATACGGGTAAATCTCTTAATAAATATTAATAATTAATAATCCGGTAAATATGGTAATAGTACTATTTAAAAAAATGATATTAACATTTATTTTTTGAGTTTAAGTTATGCACACTCTCAATATAAGATTGATATAATTTTGTTTTAATAACTCTTTGTTAAGAGGTCAATTAATAAAGATAGCGTTAAATATTGAAAGACTTGATCAATTCGAATTGGAATGGTAGAAAGTGATGAAGCAAAATTTTACTATCATGTTAAACTTTATTAATATTACAAAAAGAAGTTTACTAGAAATCGCTTTCAAAATAATTACTGAATAACTTACGCCTATTAATATGTATACTAAAATTTATATGTTTGAATATGAATATACATATGAATATTAAAATTTGATTATTACATAACTAAGACTTTAAAATAAAAATAAAAATCGAATGCATAGATTTTGTTTCAAAATTTAAAATTACTAAATATAAAACTTTTAAAAATATTGTATATTAATTAATTAAATACATATTAAAATAATTTTTTAAAATTATATGAAGTGCCGTTGGTGGGATGATGGCTAACAATGATAATAGTAAATGTTGATCGGAAATGGTGTTGGCAAATTGTAGTGATTAATGATGGTAAGTTCATAGATGAGGCTGATAGTTTTGATGAATGATAGTGATAGCTAATAATGATAGTTGACAATATATATTGGTAACTGATGATAATAATTATCGATAGTAATTAATAATACATGTGTCTTGATTATCAATGGGGAGAATCAAGAGACCTAACTCGTCCGAACTATTAAAAATACGTATCATGCAATTAGACATTATAGAAATGAAGATAGCATGTCAATTAGAGTGATCTATATAAGATCCCAAGAGATTGATATTATCACTACATGGGCGCACGTCCTAATTAGATGAAGTCAATTATTGATACCCTCTTGATCCCTTTAGCCATATCAGATATAATAATAATTATAATTATAATAATCATCATTATACTGCAATCTATTATATTATATAATCTTTTAAATAGACGTACGTGGCAATTTTGTTTATCCCCTACACTTCTGCACTTTTGTCTTTCCAAATTCAGGAAAAAAAAGTTAAAAAGTTTTATATATCATAAATCATAGTACTAATATATAGTAAGTGTTAAAGAAACTTATTGAAAATACTGTATACGTCATTGATTTTTGAGCATATAATTTTGTGTACATTATATATATATATATAGTCAGTGAATTAGAAACCTATTAAAAATTTTGTGTACGCCACTAATCTTTGAGCATATAATTCTTTATACGCTACTGATCTTGAACATATAATAATTTTAATATTTTGTGAATGAAACAGGAAATTTGGAGATATGTGGTAAGCCAATGGCAGCATGTGCAACATCAAAGAAGAAAAAGAAAATCCCAATAGTGGCCATAATCCTTGCATCTATTGGAGGATTAATCATATTAGCCATTATATTATTTGCTCTCTTCCTTGTCCATAAACAAAGGAAAAAACCAACTCAATATGAAAAATCATCAGTAAAAAATCTCAACAAAAAACCCTCAGTACTGAGAGAAGAAAAGTACACAAAAAGTCATCATGACAAGGCTGGTAAATTGTACTTTGTAAGAAGGGATAGAGAAAAGTTTGATTTAGAAGATCTTCTTAGAGCACCAGCTGAAGTTTTGGGAAGTGGAAGTTTTGGTTCTTCTTATAAAGCTGATCTTCCTATTGGAAAACCAATTGTTGTGAGGAGATTTAAGCAAATGAGTAATATGGGCAAAGAAGATTTTCATGAACATATGAGAAGCCTTGGCAAGTTGTCACATCCTAATGTTCTTCCTCTTGTGGCTTTCTATTATAGGAGGGAAGAAAAGCTTTTGGTTACTGATTTTGTTGATAATGGAAGCTTGGCAAGTCATTTACATGGTAAGTACTTTCACAGCATTTAAAAAATTACTCGCACTTGATATTTACGTGAAGTTATGCAATGTAAATTTTAATCAGCTCCTTTTTTCATGTCAAAAAAAGTGTCGTTTTAGAAATTCAAGACAAAATATAGTAGTAATTGTTTACTACTATACATTTATATCAAAAAAACTGCTTCTTTTTAATAGTGCTCAATTGTCAAGAAACATCTAATAAATAAGTATAATTTAGTAACATATGTCTAGTAGTATTTGTTATTTTTCATAATAAGTCTGAAATGAGCTAAATCAACACTTATTAGGAATAGTAAGAGTAAAACTTAAAGTGACATCAATACATGTCACTTAATTATAGTTAGATGATAGATATGTGTATAAAAATACATGGTATATATTTATTAATTTAACATAAACATCGAGTGTAAATAAATTTTAACCACTCAAGTCAAGCATGATATCTGTCTCAATTTGTATGAAGCAATGAGATCATTTAAAGTATTAAATTATAAAAAAGTTTAAACTTTTTATACAGATTAAAGATCCTTTACAATAATTATAGATAGTTGTACATAAAAATTGAAGTTAGCTAGTTATCTCAAAATGAAGTCAATAGTGGCAAATTGTTTGTATTGCCAATGTATTAAAATTAATTCCTATTGAATTTAACTTATATATATTGATCATATAAAGAAATGTTACACTATTTTTATATTTTAACATATATAGTAATTTTTTTAGAAGATTTATTAGTGTAAAAACATTGAAGAAGTTCTACCTTGGTCAATTATGAGATGAATGGTCTCTTTATATATAGATTGAGTAATTATTATCTACTTAAATTAGTTTTTGAGGTTGTATTATACTTAAGATCCATAACATGACATCAGAGCAGGACTCATCTCAATTCTCATTCACGATTTTGGGCCTCACCCATGCTCCAGATATATATCCAGCCCGCCTCTTGAACTAGTTTTTGATGTTGACTTTGCAATTCTCGTTCATATGAACTAATTTTGGTATTTGTTGATCAGGCAAAAGAAGTCCTAACCAACCAAGTCTTGATTGGCCAAGTCGTTTGAAAATCATAAAAGGAGTTGCAAGGGGATTGGCTTATCTTTACAAGGAACTTCCAACACTAACACTCCCACATGGACATCTTAAATCCTCAAATGTTCTTCTCGACCACAAATTTGAGCCACTTGTAGCAGACTATGCTCTTGTGCCAGTAATCAACAAAGACCATGCCAAACAGTTCATGGTGGCTTATAAATCACCAGAGTACATGCAAAATGAACGTCTCACAAGAAAAACTGATGTATGGAGCCTTGGCATCCTCATCCTTGAGCTACTAACCGGCAGGTAATAATACTTCAACCCCATCCTTTATTTATTATCTGAAAGACAGTCTGGTGCATAAAGTATCTGACATTCACCTAGAGACAGTAAAAGCAATAGTAATACTTTCTCCATTGCAAATTATTTGTTGCTTTTTTACTTTACAAGTCCTTTAAAAAGTAGTACTAATTACAATTTTTTAGTACTTCAACCTAATTATATATCAAAGTTACAAGTCTTAGTATGCAATTATCAAGATCATTTTGTGCATATACAAACACAAATTACTTCATTTTGAGTTTCATTTAGTGACAAGGAACCAAATATTTACATTTTAGGCTCACAAATTTTGATCCACTAACTTGTGAAATAAAAAGAAACCTCATATCACTAATGTTAGTTGTGCACGACTTTTTTGATCGCCTCATTTGGGTTAAGATGTGGCTAAAGTCTCTGTGAGGGTAGGAATGTTTGACTAGATAAGTAATTTAAGAAAAAGGAAGACTTTTAAGTATACATGACATTTATATTATTACTATAAAAGCATGTTATTAAATATTAAGCTTAATTAACACAGGTTTCCAGCTAATTATCTAAAGCAAGGCAAAGGTGCAAATGCAGACTTAGCAATGTGGGTGAATTCAGTAGTTAGAGAAGAATGGACAGGTGAGGTTTTTGATAAAGACATGAACACAACAAAACATAATTGTGAAGGTGAAATGCTTAAGCTATTGAAAATTGGGATGTCTTGTTGTGAAATGGATGTTGGAAAGAGATGGGATTTAATGGAAGCTTTACACAAAATTGAAGAATTGAAAGAAAATGATGAAGAAGATTATTCTTCTAATTCTTATAATAATTATGCAAGTGATCAAGGAGAAATGTATTCTTCTAAAGCCATCACTGATGATGATTTCTCCTTTTCTAAGAATGCTTAGTAAGAATATTATACATAAAAAAATGTGAAATTTCGACGAATATATATATTCCTTCATGTCGAAAATCTTATATTTCTGATGGCATTACAAAGGGAACGTTGGTTGGAGTTTTTTTTTTTAATCCAAGGGGTTGTGAAAAGGTAGAATTTTGTGTAAAATGGATTTTTTTTGTGTTTTTATTTTTATTAAAGGGTAGATATATGTGATCAAAGTTAGAAAAATTAAAGGAAGCTCACATCTCATGTATTCGTGTATACTTTTTTTTTCTTTCTTTCTATTATTGGATTTTAAATGTATGATTTGTTATGAGTTTGTTGCTTAATAAAAGATGTTTGTTCTTTCCTAATTGGGTTACAAAATGTCCTACTTTGCTTTTGGAATACAAGTCTTTATTTGTTTCTACTTTTTATTAGTGATGGCGGAACTAAAAGTTTCACTGAAAAGTCAAAATATGAAAAAGCAAATACACAAAACGTCTAGAAGATTCAACATATAATATGTAATTATATATGTATAAAAAGAGATTGACCTATTAATTACATAGTATTTCGTTTTCATATAATTTTAAAGATGAACTCATGCAAAGAAGAAATAAGGATAATTTAGTAAAACGCGACTCATAAAAATGTCCTGAGAGATAGATGATTTAGACTAGAGAGGGACCAAAGTTGCACATTTGGATTTATTAACAACCATGTACAATTGAACAATACCGGAATCAAAATCGAAATAGAATAATAAATTCAGGACTAAAAATGCTATTTTCACTATTATATAAGGATGGAAAATGTACACTCCTTTGTAATACTATAAAAACAATCACTTCAAATTTTTTTCTTTACTTATCTTTTGGCTCTTCCCTCTTGAGAACTTTAGAACTATTCTCTGCTAATCTATATGAGAGGACTGTACGTGCTTCATGATCGATGTGATCGTCGAGCTCTCAGAGCCATGTTACATCTTGTTTTGGTAGCTAAAGTTTTGTCCTGCACGAATTATGGTGAAAATTGTGTCAAGAATAACACATTGTATCAAAAGAACAGAATATGTGAATATAGTATATAGTCATACCACTACTAACAAGTCAAGTATTCGTCGAAGATCTAATGTTGTTAATCTATTCGTGTTGACTTGCTTGGGAGACGGAAGATTGACTCGGATTTGTTGAGTGGTTTGAACTATAGAATCCTGTTTGGCATGGAGTTTCTTCACCAAGTGTTCTCAATCTCTCTAATTCTGGCATAATAACCTTGCTTAGATCTGGTCTATCTTTCCTTCTTAGCTCAGAACATTTCAATGATAACTTAGCTAGGCTTAAAGCATCATCACGGGGCCAATCAGGAACAGATGAATCAAGCATATCGTTGAATGTACCTTTATCGATTGCCCTCTCAACATGGTGTGTTAAACCCATAGGTGGCTTGGCTGTTAGTATCTGCAAGAATATGATACCTAAAGAGTAGACATCAGATTTTATACCAAGCATCCCCGTTTGCTGATATTCGGGGTCTATATAGCAGAAAGTTCCAGCAGTTGATGTCATTCGATACTGAGTTACAGTATCTGCCACTGATGGAGGGACAAGCCGAGCCAAACCAACATCACTAATCTTACTCACAAAGTTTCGATCTAGTAGAATATTTGCTGGTTTTAGATCACGGTGCACTATTGGTTCTGGTTTGCTTTGGTGTAAGAAAAGCAGACCAGCACCTATTTCAGCAGCAATTCTAAATCTATGCTGCCAAGAGAGTGCTGGTGAATTTCCTCTCTGGAATAGACGGTCTTCTAAGCTTCCGTTGGACATAAACTCATATATTAAGCACCCATACTCGGGACATGCTCCTAGAAGAAGCACCATATTAGGATGTCGTATGCAGCTCAATACTTCAACCTGCGATGAAAGAAGAAGGTGAGTGAGATTAGGGGCCACCAATGCTACATATGATGTTCATTTATGAACGGAAAGACAGAACTCTTATGTCCTTATTACCCTCTTAATTATAAGTTGAATTACATGAAGATGCATCGTTTTTTTAGTTCTATCTTTACGATGCATCGTTTTTTCGTTTGCAGACTATATAGCAATTATTGACTGGAAATGGATGCTAATTATATTGTTGTCCTGTTCCGGTGCCATCAACATACCAATAAAGCCATTCATCTTGTTTTAATTAAGCTATTTTCGATGTACTTCAGTGGCCTGTTGCATTATTTATATACTGACGATTAAGTATATCTCGAAGAATTTATAAGTATTATTAGCTTTATACCTCTTGTTGAAATTGTTGTCTTCCATGAGCTGCATCAGGGCGAAGGACCTTAACTGCAACATGTGTGTGGTCCATGTAACACTTGTACACTGGTCCATAACCTCCTTCTCCAATTTTATTAGATTGAGCAAAGTAGTTCGTTGCAGATTCGATCTCCTCTATCGAATACCTTCTATACCTGAAATCTGAATTTGAAAGTTTATTTAGTACCTTATTCCTCTCTTCTGCTTCTTTTAGAGCTTTCATTTCTGCATTAATTCTCTTCTGGGATTCTAGTTCTGCAAGCCTCTGAGCTGCCTCCGCATGCTCAAGGGCAGCTCTAGATTTTGCCTTTTCCTTCTCTGCAAGTGCCAATGCAGCTTCTTCTGCAAATCTAGCCTCTTCTATTCTTCTTTGTTCTTCCGCTTTCCAGCGCTGGAGTTCTGTTGCCTACAGTTGACAACATGTTAAGTCATTGATGCAAATCACAAAGGTGCACAACAAGTTGGAAACTTTCTACCTTTTGTTGTGCTGTGAGTGCTTCCTTGCAAGCTGTACTATACATTTCCATTGTTTGCTTGAGCTCCAGTTTCAGCCTTCTCATTTCTGCTGCTACGTCATCCTTCAAAATGAAACGAAAGGCCCTTTAGAAACTCAAGTGCTTGGAGTAATAATTATGCTTAAAGATAATGTGTAGCAATTTTGATCTTAGTATCTATAGTTTCCAAAAGCTCAAAATGATATCTTTGATTGCCTACCGGTGTCGAGGAGAATGATGGTCTATCACCCTCCATTGAGAGAAATGACATCTCTGATGGCATGATGTCCAACGATCTGCGCCCCATGGGCATGGGTTCAAAACTTTGACCCTCATAATCAGAGAAACCTGATAGCCGGGGTGGGGTTGCTCCGCTATCAAAGGTGTCAGCAAATGAAGGAAACATATTGTCAATACTTGGCCTACCAGAACTGACAAAGGATATGTCAGTATCTGGCTGAGAAATCTCATATGGTTTGCCATTTGGGCCTTTCCTATGAGTGAAAGGGGACCTGTTTACAACAGTGATAAACAACTTAGCCCTCGGAATGAGAAAATATGCAACATTGTCCTTACTAAGAAGTTGATTTTTGTAATAAAAACACGATACATTTTGAGTAGGAAGTGAAGATAATTTGACTTACTTCATGTTGAATGTATCACTATGAAGGTTGGACATGGGTATATCAGATACAGGCTTCGGAATCCCAGATATAGAACCTATTCGAAACATATCATAATTAACGTTGCACTACCAAATGAGCTCAATTGAAAATTTTTCTTCTAGTGTTTGCATACCTCTGGGAGGGACATTAGAATCTTCAATTGAATTAGATTTGACGTTGGCATTCTGCGTGAACTGGTGACGTAGTGGGTGGATAAATGGTGCGAGACGAGCAGCAGATCGTGTAGATGAAATCTTTCCAGATTTGGAGATGACATACATAGTGCAGAAATCAGGAACACCTTTTAACACATTTCCAGGAATATCTTTGATTTTAAATCTGATGTGCAGAAAGGCGACTGTAATTAGTCCTTCTGAAGATGTTATTTTCTTCCAAATATAAAACACATAACTAAAACACGGTCCATGTTAGAATAGTGCAATAAAATGCAGATGCAAATCTTCGCTTTTCTTCTTCACAAACTTCTGATTTAACTTCGGAATCAAATTTGCTGGTGTGTTTTATGCATTACTTAACAAATATAGCTTCAAATTAACTGAAACTGTGACTATACATATAATGCAAGTTGCTCATCTAGGTAATTCCTTCTTTCAAGAGATACATCATTCAAGTTGCTCCCTCCGTCCCAAATGTTTTTGGCGCCTTTCCAACAAGTACAAATATCAATGCATAGAGAGAGTCATCATACCTGAGAAGGCCTCCTTTTGCTGCTGCACCAAGAATTAGTACTTCTATAGCTGTTCGATTAATATATTCAATGATTGCTTTGACCACATCGGCATCCTCTAGCACAACATCATGACATTGAATCTGTTATTTATTGATGCGAAGAATCTATGTTAGAAAGGATAAGGAAATGACCATGAAAATAAACAATTCTAAATGCCAAAGATTGATTCTTGATCTATGTTTGCAGGTTCATTATGAATTCGTTTGAAGTTTCGAGATTGAATACTAACATCTTTACGTGTACAAAATACTCGGAAAGGAAGAAAGAGTTCCTTCAATTGTGGATCCAATTCACTCATTCCTGGTCCATCATTGCAACCATCCTGGTTTATTCCTGATATGTAAAAGTACATCAGTTAGTCCTTGTTACTGTCTCATAGAATAAACTCCAAGAGAAATTTTACCCTTTCTGAACAGAACTTGCAGCGAGATGCCAGCTGGAACACTGGCAAATAACTAACTAATTTGAAGAATATAGTTATTTGACAGTTCTGATATTAGGAACATACAAACACTAAGGCTAAACTACATGTTGACTCTTCCTTTTTTAACGGTCCAACGGCATCAGCCATATTTAAAAGTGTTTAAGCTCTAACCAAGATACAACAAGAAGGGTGTTCAATTGAAACACGCCCTATAAACAGTGGTGGATCCAGGAATTCAAGTAAGGGGATTCAAACAAAAAAAAAATCTTATGCCAAGGAGATACAACAACTTACATACATGCAAAAAAACACATATTTTCCTATCTATGTAGTGTAATTTTTCAACGAAGGGGCTTCAATTGACCCCCCTTGCACCCCTCTGGCTCCACCCCTACTTTCCCTTCCGCGCATGTACTCTTACACCTCTATCTCACTTGGTAGAAGAAAAGAAACTACTCGACAATATAAATGTAATCACAAACCACTCAAGTATAAGGGAGTGCAACATTTAGAGGATTCCAGGCTGATCAAAGTATGAAGGCGAAAAACTTCATCAGAATATCACTATAAAACTAGCAACTTTCAATTGTTCACTCGTATTTTCGCTTATGCTTAAGTTCAATTGAATATCGTAAGCATAAATAATGCTCTAACAACCAACCAAGCAAACCAAACCAAACCACATTTTCCGATAAGATTTATTCAAGACATCGTGATCCCAAGAATAAGTTTATTTCTCATATTATCTCAGAAAGTGACTTTCTCAGATAATAACTATTAGTTGAGTAAACATCTTGAGAAATCTCACCCTCAAGAATCCATCCACATTGCAACTTCACATATAGAATTTTGCAATCCACAAAATCATAAAGATATGTAAACGCGGACGAGAGGAAGAGAGACTTACTGTTCCCTGATTGAGAAAAAGGCGTGCCGGATGCTTTAACTTTGACATGGATCAAAATAATAGTTTGTCCCCTCGCTAAAAGATTATCAACAGCCCATTTTAGAGCAATTTGGCTTCCTCTATCTTTGTCTATGGCCACAGCTATCAATTTATTCAATGGAGGTGCCCCATGATTCATTGCTGTTGGTGGAGCCCACATTCTATACTATTTCTCAAATAATTTTACCATCTGTTTCAATCAACACATTCCAAATTTTGATATTATTGAAAAATTACTCTTATTTACTCATTTGCTTCTACCTTTTTCCAGATTGTGGAAAATTATGAGCAAAAAAAAAAAAAATTAAAGAGAAGAAAATATTGAAAAGAAAAAGAAGTTTAGCTCTGTTTGTTAAAATGGCCAAAAAAGAATGAAGATGATTTTGAGTGTAGTTAAAATTTGAAGGGAGGCCCATGTTTGGCGGATATTTTGGTTGTTACACCATAACTAGGGGTACTATGTCACTCATTAAATATTAGGGAAAATAAAATTTTAATAAAATAAAATTAATATTTGATAAAAAATTAAATATTTATGTTTGTTAATGATGGTAGTGGTGGTGGAGGCGGTTGGTGCTAGTGGCTAGTAATAGTGAGGTAGTGATAGTTGGTGCTAGTGGCTAGTAATGACAATGATAATATTTGTGATGGTAGAGATAGTTGGTAGTAGATTGATCATATTGGTAGTAGTTGCGGTGGCGGCAAATGTATATAATTATAATGGTGAATTTGGTAGTGACTAACAGTAGCGGTTGACATCAATAGTGATTGTGATGATAGAGGTGGTTGGTGATTGACGATTATAGTGGTGATAGAGGTGGTTGACGATTAAGGTGATGATAGAAGTGATTAATGGTTGGGGACAAAGTGATGGTAACAAAATAGGTTTTGTTATTAAGAAAAAATATTTCTACCACACAAATTATTAAAATAAATAAATGGTGAAGGGCCTAAAATATCCTTAAATTATTGAAATTGGTACAAAAATACCCTTCGTTGACCTATTGGCAACAAAATGCCCACCTTTGTTGCCCTTTATTACCCTTATTCACAAACGGCCCATTAATTGAATTAATTAATTTTGTCATTTAATATGTGTCACATTTTGATTCGCTAGAAAAATAATTCATCAAAACTAATTTAATTTAGCCCAAACCCAGATCTACCCATTAAATCACCCATCCATGACCCAACCAAAACTCCACTATATAGAACGCTGTCGTTTTATCTACAAACACGAAGAGGAGGATATCGAAAAATATGGTGAAGGAGATTAAGGCCATGGGAAGGGAGTAAATGGCAGGGATTGGACCAGAGGAAGCAAACGACGGCAACAAAAGAGGAGGATAGAGAACCATAATTGATCAGTTCATCGAAAATCAATTGATTGAAGGGTGTAAGCGGCTATTGACTATCAGTTCATCGAAAACCGAACGATTAAAGGGTATTTGGAAAGGTAATGGCATCGGGTTTGAATCATCATGATTTTAGGCAGAGGAAGAAAATTGAAAATCTTATTGATCAATAAAATATATCTTCTCTATCAAAACTATTGTTAGTGCCGGAGTTATGCCGGAAATATTTTAGGTTAATGGGTTTTTACATTTAGAATAATTGAGCTTATTGTTGGGTCAGGTTGGGTGGATCCACGTTGGGTTAAATTAATTTTAATTAATTAATTTTTATAACGAATTAGATCATGTTGCATATTGAATGAGAAGATCAATTAATTCAATTAATGAGCAATTTGTGAATGAGGGTGATAAAGAGCTACAAAGGTTTACCCCAAGGGCATTTTGTGGTCAATAGGTTAACAAAGGTATTTTTATACCAAATCCAATCGTTTAAGGGTATTTTATATGTGAGTATATGTGTTGGTTTCTCAATTCATTACGAAGTTTCTCGTAAAGTTTTTTGAGAAAAAAATTTTAGGAACTAGGGGGCGCCAGATCCATGGGCTATATAACACACGAAAAATAAAGAAATTTGGGTACTTCCTAAAAAAAGGCCTATAATTGTGGAAATGGACGTGAAAAAATGGTGCGAACATACGTTGTGGTTCTCCAACTCATCATGGAGGTCCTCATAACGGTTTTTGAGGAAAAAAAGTTTAGTTCTCCGAGGCGCCAGATCCATGGCTATAACACACCAAAAATCGAGGAATTAGAGTAGTTACTAAAAAAGGGAGTGTCAATGCGAAAATGGTCTTAAAAAAATGGTATGAGTACGTGGTGGTTCTCCAAATCATTACGGAGTTCCTAATAAAGTTTTTTGAGAAAAAAGTTTTGGGTGCTCCAGGGCACCCAATCAACGGGCTATTACACACGAAAAATTGAGAAATTTAAGTAATTCTTTAAAAAAGGCATGTGAATGCGAAAATGGGCGTGAAAAAAATAGTGTGAGTATACGAGGTGGTTTCCCAACTCATTACAGAGGTCCTCATAAAGTTTTTTGAGAAAAAAATTTAGGTACTCTAGACGCCAGATCCTTGGGCTATAACGTACGAAAAATCAAGTAATTTGGATAGTTCCTAAAAAAGGCACTGTCAATACGGAAATGAGCATAATAAAATGGTGTGAGTATACGTGGTGGTTCCTAAACTCATTACGGAGGTCCTCGTAAATTAGTTTTTTGAGAAAACACATTTGGGAGCTCTAAGTGCCAGATCCATAGGCAATTCACGAAAAATCGAAGGATGTTAGTAATTCCTAAAAAAGAGCTTGTAAATATGGAAATGTACATGAAAAAAATGATATGAGTATACGTGGTGGTTCCCCAACTCATTACGAAGGTCCTAATAAAGTTTTTTAAGAAAAACAATTTGGGTGCTCCGAGGCGACATATCCATGGGCTATAACACACAAAAAAATGAGGAAATGGTAATTCCTAAAAAGGGCCTGTAAATGTGGAAATGACGTGAAAAAAATGGTGTGAATACATTTGGTGGTTTCCCAACTCATTACGAAAGTCCTCATAAAGTTGTTTGACAAAACTTAGATGTTCTGAACGCCAGATCCATGGGCTATAACACATGAAAATTTGAGGAATTTGGGTAATTCCTAAAATAAGTCTTGTAAATGCAGAAATAAGCATAAAACAATAATGTGAGTATAACTGCTAGTTCCCTAATTCATAACGAAGAACATCGTACAGTTTTTTGAGAAAAAAATTTTAGGCCCTCAGGGGCGCCATATCCATGGGATATATAACACACAAAAAATAGAGAAATTTAGGTAATTCCTAAAAAAAAGGCTTATAAATGCAGAAATGGACGTGAAAAAAATAGTGCGAGTATACGTGGTGGTTCCCTAACTCATTACAGAGGTCCTCATAAAGTGTTTTGAGAAAAAAAATTGAGTGCTCGGGAGCGTCAGATCATGGCTATAACATACGAAAAGTCAAGGAATTAGGGTAATTCCTAAAAAAGTGACTGTAAATGCGAAAATGATCGTGAAGAAAATGGTGTGAGTAACGTGGTGGTTCCCAAAATTATTACGGAGGTCTTAATAAAGTTTTTTGAGAAAAAACATTTGCGAGCTCAGGGGCGCCAGATATATGGGAAACACATGAAAAATCGAAGAATGTTAGGGATTCCTAAAACAGGGCCTGTAAATGCGGAAATGGATGTGAAAAAATGTTGTGAGTATACGTGGTGATTCCCCTACTCATTACGAAGGTCCTTATAGAGTTTTTGAGAAAAATAATTTGGGCGCTCGAGAAGCCAGATCCATGGATTATAACGCCAGAAAAATCGAGGAATTTGGGAAATTCTTAAAAAAGGGCCATTAGACGCAAAAATGGGCGTGAAAAAATTGGTGTGAGTATACGTGGTGGTTCCTCAACTCATTATGGAGGTCTATATAAAGCATTTTGAGAAAAAAGTTTAGAATGCTCCAGGGCGCAAGATATATGGGCTATACTACACGAAAAAAAATGAAGAATTTGGGTAATTCCAAAAAAATGGCATGTTAATGCGGAAAAGGGCGTGAAAAAAATGGTGTGAGTATACATGGTTATTTCCCAACTCATTACGGTGGTCTTATTAAAGATTGTTGAGAAAAAAATATTTGGATGCTCCGGGGCGCCAGATCCATGGGATATAACACACCAAAAATCGAGAAATTTGGATAATTCCTAAAAAATGGTCTGTAATGCAGAAATGAGCGTGAAAAAAATGGTGTGTGAGTATACGTGGTAGTTTCAACTTATTACGGAGGTCCTAATAAAGTTTTTTGAAAAAAAAATTATTAGTGCTCCAGGGCACCAGATCCATGGGCTAAACAGACAAAAAAATTGAGAATTTAGGAAAATCCTAATAAAATGCCTGTAAATGCGGAATGGATGTGAAAAATGATGTGAGTACATGTGGTGGTTCCCTAACTCAATACGAAATTCTTCATAAAGTTTTGTAACAAAAAAAAAATTAGGTGCTCCGGGGTGCCAGATCTATAGGCTATATAACAGACGAAAAATAGAGGAATTTGGATATTTCCTAAAAAAGGGGCTATAAGTGCGGAAATGGATGTGAAAAATGGTGCGACTGTACGTGATGGTTTTCCAACTCATTACAGAGGTCCTCATAAAGTCTTTTTAGAAAAAAAAGTTTGAGTGTTCTAGGACGCCAGATCCATGGCTATAACCCACGAAAAATCGAGAAATTTGGGTAATTCCTAAAAAAGGGTTTGTATATATGGAAATGGTCGTAAAAAAAATGGTGTGAGTATATGTGGTAGTTCCCCAACTAATTACGGAGGTCATCATAAAGTTTTTAGAGAAAAAAATTTTGGGTGCTCTGGGGCGCCTAATCCATGGACACACGAAAATCGAGAAATTTGGGTATTTCCTAAAAAAAGATCTGTTAATGTGGAAATGAACATGAAAAAATGATACGAGTATACGTGGTGGTTCCCCAACTCCCTACGGATGTCCTCATATAGTTTTTTTAGAGAAAAAAAAAATTTAGAGCCCTGGAGAGGAATTTGGGTAATTCCTGAAAAAGGGCCTAGAAACACGAAAATATGCGTGAAAAAAATTATGTGAGAATACATGGTGGTTCCCCAAATAATTATGGAGGTCCTCATAAAGTTTTTTTGAGAAAATTTTTTGGGTGCCTCGGCGTGCAAGATCCATGGGCAATAATACACAAAAAATCGAGAATTTTGGGAATTCCTTAAAAAGGGAAAAAAATGGTGTGAGTATATGTGGTGGTTCTCCAACTCATTACGGAGATACTCATAAATATTTTTGGGTGCTCCTAGGCGCCAGATTAATGGGTATAACACACGAAAAATCAAAAAATTCGGGTAATTCTAAAAAAGTACCTGTAGATGCAAAAATAGTGAAAAATTGGTATGCGTATATGTGGTTGTTCCTTAACTCATTACGGAGGTCCTCATAAAGTTTTTTGAGAAAAACATTTTGGCTGCTCAAGGGCGTCAAATTGATAGGCTATAAAACATGAAAAATTGAGAAATTTGGATAATTTTTAAAAGAAGAGCTGTAAATGCGTAAATAGGCGTGAAAAATTGTCTGAATATATGTGGGGATTCCCTAACTCATTAATGAGGTCCTCATAATATTTTTTGAAAAAAAAAAATTGGGTGCTCTGGGATGCTAGATGCATGGGCTATAACCCACAAAAAATTGAGAAATTTGGGTAATTCCTAAAAGAGGAAATTTAGATACAAAAATTGGCGTGAAAAGAATGGTGTGAGTATACATGTTTGTTCTCCAACTCATTACGTAAGTCCTCATAAAGTTTTTTGAGAAAAAAATTTTGGGTGCTCTGGGGCTCCAGATCCATGGGATACAACATAGGAAAAATCGAGGAATCGTGGTAATTTCTAAAAATGGGTTTGTAATGCAGTATTTGGCGTGAAAAAAATGTTGTGAGTATATGTGGTGGTTGCCCAACTAATAACGAGGTTCTCATAAAGTTTTTTGAATTTGTTTTTGGGTTTTTCGGATCGCCAGATCCATTGGCTATAACACATGAAAAATAGGGTAAGTTAGGTAATTCTTAAAAAAAGGCTTGTAAATGCGGAAACGAGCGTGACAAAATGGTGTGAGTATACGTGGTGGTTCCCAAACACTCTACGGAGATCCTCAAAAGTATTTTATGAAAAACCTTTTTGGTGCTCCGGAGCGCCACAGCCATGGGCTATAACACACAAAGAATCGAGAAAACTTGGTAATTCCTAAAAAATGACATGTAAATGCGAAAATGAGCTTGAAAAAAAAGATGTGAGTATGAGTGGTGGTTCCCCAACTTATTACAGACGTCCTCATAAAGCTTTTTGAAAAAAAAAATTTGGGTGCTCCCGGGCGCTAGATCCATGGGCTACAACATAGGAAAAATCGAGTAATTTGGGTAATTCCTAAAAAAGGCATGTAAATTCGAAAATGGGCATGAAAAAATGGTGTAAGTATACTTGTTTGTTCCCCAACTTATTACGGAGGACCTCATAAAGATTTTTTAAAAGAAAATTTTGGATGCTCTGGAGAGCCAGATCCATGGGCTTAACACATAAAAAATTGAGGAATCCTGGTAATTCCTAAAAATGGGCCTGTAAATGCGGAAATGAGTGTGAAAAAATGGTGTGAGTATACGTGGTGGTTGTCAAACTCATAACGAGGTCCTCATAAAATTTAAAAAAAACAAATTTGGGTGTTATGAGGCGCCAGATCCATGGGCTATAACACACGAAAAATCAAGAAATTTGGGTAATTTCTAAAAAAAGGTCTGTAAATGTGGAAATAAGCGTGAAAAAAATAGTGTGACTATACGTGGTGGTTCCGCAACTCATTACAGAGGTCCGCATAAAGTTTTTAGAAAGAAAAATTGGATGCTCCGAGGTGCCAGATTCATGGGCTCTAACACACGAAAAATTGAGAAATTTAGATAATTGCTAAAAAATGATCTGTAAATACGGAAATGACGTGAAAAAATTGTGTAAGTATACATGGTGGTTGCCCATGACGAGGTCTTCATAAAGTTCTTTGGAAAAAAAATTGGTGTTCTAGGGGGCCATATCAATAGGCTATAAAACACGAAAAATCAAGAAATTTGGATACTTTCTAAATAATGGCCTGTAACTGCGGAAATGAGCATGAAAAAATGGTCTGAGTACACGTGATGGTTCCTCACTCATACGAAGGTCTTCATAATGGTTTTTTTTATAAAATGGATGCTCCTAGGCACCAGATCCATGAGCTATAACACACGAAAAATTGAAAAATCTTGGTGATTCATAAAAATGAGCCTGTAAATGCAGAAATGAGAGTGAAAAAAAGTGTGAGTCTACGTGGTGGTTCCCAAACTCACTACGGAGGTCCTCATAATTTTTTTTGAGAAAAAAAAAATCTAGTGCACCGGGGAGCCAGATCCATGGGTTATAACACACAAAAAAAATGAGGAATTTGGGTAATTCCTAAAAAAAAGCTTGTAAATGCAGAAATAGGCATGACAAAAACTATATGAGTATACGTGGTAGTTCCCCAACTCACTACGGAGGTCCCCATAAAATTTTTTGAGAAAAAACTTTTGGGTGCTCCGGGGCGCCAGATTCATGGGCTTATAACACACGAAAAATTGAGGAATTTGGGTAATTCCAAAAAAAGGGCCTGTAAATGCGAAAATGAGCATGAAAAAATAGTGTGAGAATACGTGGTGATTTCCTAACTCATTACGGAGGTTCTCATGAAGTTTTTTGAGAAAAAAATATTTGGGTGCTCGGTACGCCAAATCCATGAGCTATAACACACGAAAAATCAAGAAATTTGGTAATTCCTAAAATAGGGCCTGTAAATGCGAAAATGGGCGTGAAAAAAATGGTGTGAGTATACATAGTGGTTCCCCAACTCACTATGGAGATCCAAATAAAGTTTTTTGAGAAAAACATTTAGGTGCTCCAAGGCGCCAGATCCATGGAGAACACATGAAAAATCAAGGAATTTGGGTAATTCCTACAAAAAGGCCTGTAAATACGGAAATGGGCGTGAAAAAAATAGTGTGAGTATACGTGGTGGTTCCCAACTCATTACGGAGGTCTACATAAAGATTTTTTTAGAAAAAAAATTGGGTGCTCCGGGTCGCCATATCCATGTGGTATAACACACGAAAATTGAAGAATTTGGGTAATTCCTGAAAAATGGGCCTATAAAAGCGAAAATGAGCATGAAAAAAATAGTATGAGTATACCTGGTGATTCCCCAACTCATTACGGAGGTATTCATAAAGTTTTTTAAAAAAAAAACTTTTTTGTGCTCTAGGAGCCAGATCAATGGGCTATAACACCCGAAAAATCAAGGAATTTGAATAACTCCTAAAAAGGGACTTTAAATGTGGAAACGGCCGTAAAAAATGGTGTGAGTATACGTGGTGGTTTCCAAACTCATTACGAAGGTCCTCATAAAGTTTTTTGACAAATAAGTTTTGGGTGCTACGGGGCGCCAGATCCAACACAATAAAAATCAAGGAATTTAGGTTATTCCTAAAAAAAGGGTCTGTAAATGCGTAAATAAGCGTGAAAAAATATGGTGTGAATATATGTGGTGGTTCCCCAGCTCATTACAGAGATCCTCATAAAAAAAATTGAGAAATTTTTTTTTGGGTGCTCCGGGGCTTTACGTCCATGGGCTAACACAAACGTAAAGTTGAAGAATGTGGGTAATTCTTGAAAAAGGGTTATAAATGCGAAAATGGCATGAAAAAATAGTCTGAGTATACGTGGTGGTTCCCCAACTCATTATGAAGGTCCTCATAAAGTTTTTGAAAAAAAACTTTTTGAGTGCTCCAGGGCGCTAAATCCATTGGCTATAACACAAGAAAAATTAAGGAATTTTGGTAATTTTTAAAAAAGGGTCTGTACATGCAAAAACGGCCGTGAAAAGTATGGTTTGAGTATACGTGGTGGTTCTCCAACTCTTTATGTAGGTCCTCATAAAGTTTTTGAGAAATTTTTTTGGGTGCTTCAGGCCGCCAGATCCATGGGCTATAACACACGAAAAATTGAGGAATTTGGGTAACTCCTAAAAAATGGGTTGTAAATGCGGAAATGGGCGTGAAAAAAATGGTATGAGTATACGTGGTGGTTCCTAACTCATTACAGAGGTCTTCGTAAAGTTTTTTTGAGAAATTTTTTTTGGGTTCTTCGGAGCGTGAGATCCATGTGCTATAAACACACGAAAAATTGAGAAATTTGACTAATTTCTAAAAAGGGGCATGTTAATGCGGAAATATGCGTGAAAAAAATGGTGTGAGTATACGTGGGGTTACCTTACTCATTACGGAGGTCCTCAAAAAGTTTTTTTAGCAATTTTTTTTGGATGCTACAGGTCGCCAGATCCATGGGATTTATTTAACACACAAAAAATTGATGAATTTGTGTAATTCCTTAAAAGGGCCTGTAAATGTCGAAATGAACGTGAAAAAAAGTGTGAGTATATGTGGTGGTTTCCGAACTCATAACGGAGGTTTTCATAAAGTTTTTAGAGAAAAAGTTTTGATTGCTCTAGGGAGGTAGATTCGTGAGCCTAACACACGAAAAATCAAAGAATTTGGGTAATTCCTAAAATTGGGTTGGTAAATGCGAAAATAGATGTGAAAAAAATGGTGTGAGTATACGTGGTGGTTCCTCAACTCATTACGCAGGTTCTCATAAAGTATTTTAAGAAAAAGAATTGGGTGCTCCGAGTCCCAGATTCATGGGCTATAACAAATGAAAAATTGAGAAATCTGGGTAATTCTTAATAATGGGACTGTAAATGCAGAAATGGGCGTGAAAAAATTGTGTAAGTATTTGTAATGGTTCCCAACTCATTAAGGAGGTCCTCATAAAGTTTTTTGAGAAAAAAATGGGTGCTCCGAGTCGCCAGATCCATAGGCTATAAAACACGAAAAAATGACGAATTTGGTGATTCTTAAAAATGGTCATGTATATGCGGAAATGGGCATGAGAAAAATGGTTTGAGTATATGTGGTAGTTCCCCAAATCATTATGGAGGTCCTCATAAAATTTTTTGAGAAAAAAATTTGGGTGCTTCAGGGCACCAAATCCATGAGCTATTATAACATATGAAAATTCGAGAAATTTGGGTAATTCCTAAAAAAGGGCATGTAAAAGCGGAAATGAGCATGATAAAATGGTGCGAGTATACATAATGGTCCTCCAACTCATTACAGAGGTCCTCATAAAGTTTTTGAGAAAAAAGAATTCGGTGCTTCGGGACGCCATATCCATGGGCTATAAACACACGAAAAATCAAGAAATTTGAGTAATTTTTAAATAAGGGTCTGCAAATGCGAAAATGAACGTGAAGAAAATGGTGTAAGTATACATGGTGGTTCCCCAACTCATTGATAAGGTCCTCAAAATGTTTTTTGATAAAAAAAAAAGGTTGGGTGCTCCGGGGCTCCAGATCCATGGGCTATACAATTGAAGAATTTGGGTAATTTCTGAAAAAGGGCTTATAAAGGCGGAAATGGGCATGAAAAAAAATAGTTTG
This sequence comes from Solanum commersonii, assembly GCA_029007595.1. Classification (NCBI taxonomy): domain Eukaryota; kingdom Viridiplantae; phylum Streptophyta; class Magnoliopsida; order Solanales; family Solanaceae; genus Solanum; species Solanum commersonii. The sequence continues at coordinate 3,198,375 of JAJTWQ010000011.1, forward strand.
AGTATACATGGTGGTTCTCCAATTCACTACGGAGGTCCTCATAAAAAAAATTTAAAAACTTTTTGTGTGCCCCAGGGCGCCAGATCCATGAGCTATAACACGTGAAAAATCAAAGAATTTGGGTAACTCCTAAAAAGGGACTTTAAATGCGTAAATGACCGTGAAAAAAATGGTGTGAATATACGTGGTGGTTCTCAAACTCATTACGGAGGTCTTTATAAAGTCTTTTGACAAATAAGTTTTGGGTGCTATGGGGCACTAGATCCAACACACCAAAAATCAAAGAATTTGGATTATTCCTAAAAAAAAGGGCCTGTAAATACGTATGAATAAGAATAGTGTGAATATATGTGGTGGTTTCCCAACTCATTATAGAGGACCTAATAAATTTTTTTGAGAAAAAAAATGGTGGGTGCTCCGAGGCTCTAGATCCATAGGATATAACAAACGTAAAGTTGAAGAATTTGGGTAATTCCTGAAAAAGGACCTATAAATGCGAAAATGAGCATGAAAAGGTAATCTGAGTATACGTGGTGGTTCCTCAACTCATTATGGAGGTCCTCATAAAGTTTTTGAAAAAAAAAATTTGAGTGTTCTAGGGCGCCAGATCAATGGGATATAACACAAGAAAAATTAAGGAATTTGGGTAACTTCTAAAAAAGGGCATGTATATGCGTAAACAGACGTGAAAAAATGGTATGAGTACACGTGATGGTTCCCCAATTCTTTACGGAGGTACTCATAAAATTTTTTGAGAAAATTCTTTTGGGTGCTCCATGCCGCCAGATCCATGGGCGATGACACACGAAAAATTGAGGAATTTGGATAACTCCTACAAAAAGGCTTGTAAATTAGAAAATAAGAGTGAAAAAATGGTTTGAGTATAAGTGGAAATTACCCAACTCATTACGAAGATCCTTATAAAGTTTTTTCAGAAAAGAAATTTAGGTGCTTCGAGGCACCATATCTATGGGATAATATATACACGAAAAATTAAGAAATTTGTGTAATTCTTTTTTTTAAAAGGATCTGTAAATGCGAAAATAGGCGTTAAAAATAGTAGAAATATACGTGGTGGTTTCCCATCTCATTCAGAGGCCTCATAAAGCTTATTCAAAAAAATACCGATGTGATATATATATATATATATATATATAGAGAGAGAGAGAGAGAGAGAGAGGAATTTTGTTAGTTCTTTAATTTAATTTTAAAAAATTAATATAAAGAAATAAAAATTAGAGGGGTTTGGTTGTAATTCATCGTCTCACCTCTCGAGATAGTGTATTAAAAGTGACAAAGTAGTTTGTTAATTAGGTAGGAGTCCTCCAAGTTTTAAATATTAGGTAGAAGTGACAAATATATAATTAATATTAACGAAATTAAAAAATCTTTCCTCAACAGCCCCAAACTTTTAACTTTTACACTTTTACCCTATATTTTTTACCTCAAAATACCTAAAAATTCACTAAAATATATGAGAAGAAAAAAGGCGGTACTTTTTTTCTCACCTGCAGCGTCTTCAACAACGAGCCTGAAGGACAACTACCAAGTCTTCAACGACGCTGAAGTATGCTTCTCAATTCCCTTCTTCTTCTTTTTCTTCATCCTCATCATTCTTAATTTGTAAGCATATATGTGGTTTATGAGAAGATCTATAGAGAAAATTTTGTGAAAATGGATACCAAAAAATTTTGAACTTTTTGCATTGTATTGGTTTCGTTTGATCTTGAAATTAACTCAAAAGAGCATTATTGATAAGTATAAAAATTACTTTATGTCCATTCTTCAGCTAGGTTTATTAAATCTAATTTGATTATTTCAGCTAACAACTTTCGTAGTTGTCTGAACAACTGCTGAAGTTGTTTGTAGAAATAAATAAACATCTCTGTCAGATATAGAAATTGTCTAACAACAGTCCGTAGCTATCGGACGATTATAGAAGTTGTCCAACAACTGTTTGTAGTTATCAGACGATTATAGAAGTTGTCCCAACAACTACTGCAGTTGTTTGACAGTCGTGTTCAGTTTCTGGTCAACGGAGTAGTTTTTAGGACAAGTAATATAATTGTGGGCAAAGTGTTAATTGTTGAAATAAATAATTGAAGAATTATAGCAGTCTCCAAAGCTACTAAACTTTTATGCCAATTGTTGATAGTTGTGAGGTAACTAAATAGATGTAAAACAAGTAATCAATGTTCTTTTGCAATTTTCCAGTTCTTTGATGAATGTCTTACTTGTGATGTCTCCAGGTATTGTTTCCCTCTATGGAAGACCATATAATAATAGGAGTTGATTTACATGGTGAATGGGTGGAGAATCCTACTTATTATACTTGGCGTTCGAAGGGCCGAGAGACAGTACCGATAAAGATAAGCGAGAATGTTATGTACGATGAATTGGTTGACATCATTGTTTCTAGGTTTGAATTAGATTGTGATAAAAATGATCTCTCTATTAGTTACATGCTTGGCTTTATTGAAAAGCAAAACGGAGCTCCTTCTAGGATAAGAAACGATCTTGATTTGCGATTTTTTTTGGATGATCAAAGTAGGCCAATTTTAAGGATATCTGTGGTTGAGAAGATTATAGAGACTACAAATTCAGTTGTAAATGATAAAGAGCATCATGTTACAATGGATATTCCTATAAATGAGGAAGCTTCACTATATTTGATATCAACACAAGGTAGCCGCTACACAGATGATGACGGCACATATTTTTATAAGGGTAAAATTTTCAAGGACAAGCAAGAATTAACTAAATTGTTGAAGCTTGCTTCCGTGTAGAAAGATCAAAGATTCAAATCTGTGAAGAGTTCTAAAGATGTGTATTGTGCTAGATGTGTAGATCAGAATTGTGATTGGTGGTTGCGAGCTACAAAACTTAAAAGTTGTAATAGATTTGAAATTACAAAGTATTGCAACATTCACTCATGTGGGGCACAACACCTTACAAGTCATCATCCACATGCCTCAGCAGATGTCATTGCAGAATACATACAATCTAATTACTTGAATGGAAAAGGTCCCTCCACAAAAGACATAAAAAAAATATAGTGCAAGCAGATTTGGGCTGCAAGATTAGTTACTGGAAGTGTTGGAAAAGCAATGAGATAGCAAAGGTTATGATAAGAGGGACACCGGAGCACGGATATGCAGTTCTAGATGGTTATCGTAATATGCTTATGACTATAAATGAATGAAGCAAGACATCGTTAAAGCTTGATGACAAGGGAAGGTTCAAATATTTTCTTGTATCTTATGGAGCTTGGATTAGGTGGTTTGTGCATATGAGAAAAGTTTTAGCCATTGATGAAACATTCTTAAGAGGTCGTTACGATGGAGTTTTGTTGTCTGCTGTCGCACAGGATACAGAAAATCATGTTTTTCCTGTTGCATTTTGTGTAATAGATAAGGAATGTGATGCCGCATATGAGTACTTTTTTGAGAAATTGTTGGACATAGTCCCTGATACTTCAGAGTTGTGCATTATTTCTGATAGGCATCCAAGCATAGAAAAAACACTATCAAAATTTTACTCTGAAGCATACCATGAATGTTGCATGAGGCATCTTGGCGAAAATGCCCGTAAAAATTTTCATTGTGGAGCTTTTCTTGGACATTATTACCATGCAACAAAAGCATATCGAAGAGATGTGTTCCATGACCATTTTGAACAAATCCGAATTATCAATGCGGAGGTCGCTGATTATCTTGAGAATGTTGGGTTTCACAAATGGAGTAGAGCATATTTTCCAGGAAACAGGTAAACTTTCTTATTAGTTCAAACATAAATATTGCAGGTCTCTAACAATTGTTGTAGTTGTTGGAATAATTAGTATAGTTGTTCGAACAATTATTGTAGTTGTTGGGACAATTATTATAATCGTTGGAACAATTATTATAGTTGTTGGACAACTTTCATAGTTGTTTCAACAGCTGCAGAAGTTGTAGGACATTAAAAACAGTTGTTTTCAAAACTACAATAGTTATTAAAAATTTGCAATAGTTTGTATTTTAATTTTTGATATTTTTGAATTTTTATATTTCAGATATGATGTATTGACCTCAAATATTGCTGAGTCTGTTAATGCAATGTTCAATGAAGCAAGAGAATTTCCCATTATTGTCTTGTTCAATGATATAAGCAAGAAATTGTCGAAAAAATTTCATAAGAGAAGAATGGCATACGCCAAGTTAAAAACCACCTTCGTTCCTTCAGCTGAAACTAAAATAATGGCTAATAAGAATCTGGGAAATAAATTATTGGTCCATCAAATTGATGAAGACACCTTCAGCGTCACCGCGAACAATGGAATCGCAATGGTCCATCTTCGAAGTAAAATATGTTCGTGTCGAGAGTTTGACTTGGATAAAATACCCTGTCAACATGCTATGGCTGCGCTCAGACACAAATTTGGAGATGAATATGGCAAGATGATTTATGAGTACTCTTCTCCGTATTATAAGGTAGAGTCATATATACTTGCATATGCAGATCCAATCTATCCAGTGCCAGCTGAAGAATTTTGGAATCTTCCTCTGGAAATTTTAGAGAGAGTAATACCTCCACCTGAAAAGAAAACTAAACCGGAAAGAAGCGGCTGAAACGAGTACCTACTATAGGAGAAGTGGTTTCAAAGAAAAGAAATAAATGCTCTCTATGTAAAAGATTTGGCCACAAAAAAACTTCATGTCCTACGAGATCGAATGAAGTTGCAGGAACAAGTAATGGTGTAGTTTCATGAGTTATTATCGTATGCATAACATGTATTTACAGATGCTATAATTAGTTCAAACAATTATGCAGTTAAGATTTTTATTAGATATATACCAACAACTTCAAAAGTTGTTGGACAATGGATACAGTTGAAGGGGTCAAGTTTTTCAATTAATTGCACATTATTAAACAACTGCTTTAGTTTTTCCAACAACTTTTTAATTGTCCAACGTCTTCTCACAGTTGTCCAACAACTTCGCATAGTTGTCTAACAACTCTAATAGCTGTTGGGACAATTTTTATAATTATTAAGATTACTTCGCATTGATATTGAAGATCAATAGAGTTATTTTGTGAATTATTAAGTATAAACTAAGTAATTTAATAATAATTGAAGATCGATCGAGTTATTTTGTGAATTATTAAGTATAAACTAAGTCGTTTTAACAATAATTGAAGATCGATCGAGTTATTTTGTGAATTATTAGTATAAACTAAGTCGTTTAGTAAAAATTAAAGATCAATCGAGTTATTTTGTGAATTATTAAGTATAAACTAAGTAATTTAACAATAATTGACGATCCATCGAGTTATTTTGTAAATTCTTAAGTATAAACTAAGTTGTTTAGTAAAAATTAATGATTGATCGAGTTATTTTGCGGATTATTAAGTATAAACTAAGTCGTTTAGTAAAAATTAAAGATCGGTCGAGTTATTTTGTGGATTATTAAGTATAAACTAAGTCGTTTAGTAAAAATTAAAGATCGATTGAGTTATTTTGTGGATTATTAAGTATAAACTAAGTCGTTAAGTAAAAATTAAAGATCAATCGAGTTATTTTGTGAATTATTAAGTATAAACTAAGTAATTTAACAATAATTGAAGATCGATCGAGTTATTTTGTGAATTATTAAGTATAAACTAAGTCGTTTAACAATAATTGAAGATCGATCGAGTTATTTTGTGAATTATTAGTATAAACTAAGTCGTTTAGTAAAAATTAAAGATCAATCGAGTTATTTTGTGAATTATTAAGTATAAACTAAGTAATTTAACAATAATTGACGATTGATCGAGTTATTTTGTAAATTCTTAAGTATAAACTAAGTTGTTTAGTAAAAATTAATGATTGATCGAGTTATTTTGTGAAATATTAAGTATAAACTAAGCCGTTTAGTAAAAATTAAAGATCGATCGAGTTATTTTATGGATTATTAAGTTTAAACTAAGTCGTTTAGTAAAAATGAAAGATCGATCGAGTTATTTTGTGGATTATTAAGTATAAACTAAGTCGTTTAGTAAAAATTAAAGATCGATCGAGTTATTTTGTGAATTATTAAGTATAAACTACGTAATTTTGTGCAAAACAACTAAAGAATTGGAGGAACAACTAAATCAGTTGCAAGAACAACTAAACTAGTTATAGAAACAATTGAACCAGTTGTACGAACAACTGAAGTAGTTGTAGGAACAATTGAACAAGTTGTAGGAACAACTGAAGCACTTACAGGGACGATTGAAGTAGTTGTAGAGACAATTAAAGTAGTTGATAACAAAAACACAAAATACTGAAATAATTACATCAAAAACTAACACAATAATTTCATTGATCCAAATGTTTTGTCAATGAAGTACAAATATCAACTTTGTACACAACTACTCTCTCAAGGAATTAATTCCTTCTCAAGCACAACAACATCATATTTCATCTTAAAATTATCCACCTCATTGTCGTTAAGGCAGCTCATATCTGTCCCAGTAAGCAAGTGATCAATAAAAACACATGCATATGGTCCACATGCCGCACAAGAATTGTTACTTGGCACATTCTTTAGACGCTCATATGACCATGCATCATTCAAAAAAATTCAGACAAATGACTGAACATCCCGCTCTGCTTGAGTAGTTTGGGCTACAATTCGAGAATGGGCTGAATCAATGTAAGAAAAGTCGGCTCATCACACATATGAATATTGCAATCATAAACTTGAATCAAGCCCTTCTCCATCAAAAATTCAAGTGCAATAAAGTGTGTATTCTTTATGTTCATCAAGGTGTAAATTCTTTTTGCTCCATTCCACTTTCGGCCATATGGATAGGGCATTTCACCCTTACAGTACTTGAGTATGTCACCGTCCATCTCAAACGATGTGAGTGCCTCATGCATTGGTAGAGCACCATTCACTAAACTCTTCTCTCTCAAGTTGTTGTACTGATCATACAAGGTGTTATAGAAATTTAGATCTAAAATAAGATCTGTTTGGTCATAGTGCTTGGGATACCAAATCTGTCTCTTGCGCATAAGGGATAAGATCTCATCAACATGTTGCCAAAATAAAGTTGAGAGTCAATTCAATATCAATAAATTATTGTATAAAGTAAAAATATAGTAGTATTTACCTTGCACTCGAACAAAAAATATGGATCAGTCATGCTCACCAAGTCCTGATAATTAAATCTACCATTTAAATACATTTTTCTTTCCTCTTCCTTCTTGCTAATGAAGACACTAAAGATCTCTCTTTTCTCCACATCAAGAGGTTTGTACAAATTCACTTTCAATCTATTCTTCATTGTATTTTTGGCTTTGGAATTCATGGCCAACCTTCTTTTTAACGCAGGAGTATAAGGAAATTTTCTTGCATAGCTCGGATATATAGTCCTCTTTGATTGCTGCCCATCTAACTTTGTTGACAAAGATTTTACTTCATTAAAAAGAGTTTCATACTTATCACAACATGTTTCACATTTACAGCAACAATCAATATTGAATGCATTTACATTTGTTGTTTTTATCACACCAGGGGTATCTTCTCCCCTACCAAGATCAGCTAAATATGATTCATCTCTTCCTACTCCACCAAAAGATCTACAAGTATCTAAAGCAATCTGGCCATCACCGTCTCTCTCAACTCCATAATTTCTCGCAACACTATTCTCTCCATCAGTTATCTCAAGACCTTCTTCAACAACAGTTATATTCAATTTTATAGTTGTTACAAGTGCCAACTCTTCTTTTAAAGCATCAATTTTTGGATCCGAACTATCTTCATATGACTCAATATCTTGAACATAAATTTATTCCTTCTCTATGTTTGTTGGAAAAAGAAAAGGGTGAACAACCTGATTTTGCATCTGCATTTAAAAAAAAAAGTTATTCATAATTTAAAAACAACTGAATCAGTTGTCCAATTACAACTTCAGTAATATGTGATTGTGGAAATCATTGTTATTGTTGTTGGACAACTAAAGTAGTTGTGGAAACAAGTTTAATTGTCTTATAATTACAGTAGTATTTCAATATTGCATAACACAATTAATATAATGTAGATATATAATATTTTTGAAATAACTAATTTAGTTGTACAATAATAGCTAAGTTGTATGTTTACAACTTTTATCGTTGTTGGACAACTTGAATAGTTGACGGAACAACAAGTTCAAATTGTCCAATAATTACACTACTTGTTTAACTTTTTGCATAACACAACTACTAATATTATGTAGATATAATCTTACTTGTTCTTTTGTCTGATAAATAGGATCAATATTTGTCTTGTAAGCAGGTGTTTCAGCCATCCATTTAATCATTCTTGGAATTGATTTTTTAGGTGAAGAATCCTTGGCAAATCGTTGAAGTGCCGAAATAGCTTCAAACGCCCAAGCCTACAATATAATATTAAAAATAGCTTAGTATAGATAATAAAGTCAAATAATAATTTAACTAAAAATTATAAAATAAAAACATCAATTTAATTACTTACGGCGAACGCCCACGGACATCCATAAAGATTATACTGAGATTTGGTTGAATCTAGCTCTTTCAAAAGATAGCTAAAGGTAAGATCAAAGCTAACTCGACCTCATGGATATGAATTGAACACACTTTTTTTGGACGCCATCTTTAGCCAATGAGTTTCTATCTTCTTTTCTGCACTTTTTGAACACAATACACAATGCAAAAACCAAACCATACTAATAGCAAGATTTTGTTTTTTGGTTAAGCATGGATCACTCATCTTTTCTATGAGTACAGCAACATTTGCAGATTGACCCACCAGATCAACCAAAATTTCACCTTCTTTTCCAATTTTCGCTAATTGTTGACTTAGAGGAGGTAGGGAATGACACTGAAGTCCAGTTATAATAACGAATTCATTAATGCCAAAACAAAGAGGCAAACCATTATAATCAATCCAAACCTCTTTTTTCTTTTCAGAAAATATACGACGAAGACAAAGGCCATGTACTAACTTCATTGGAAGTTGTACTGCTACAGATTGATCCAACTTCAAAAAGTGACCAAAACAAGATTTTTTAAAATCATTTTCAATTTTTTGTGCGATTAAAATCTTTCTAAACTCAACAAATTGAGCTCCAAAACCAACTCTTGCATTGATTCTTGAATCATAAGACCCAGACACACTCAAGTGGGACTTAAACTTATACTTATCATTGGAAATGATTTTAACATAATTTGGAAAGGATTCAATACCTTCTTCTTCTTTTTCATCCGATTGTTCACTTTCACTTTCTTTACTTTGTTCCTCTCTACTTGATTCATCTCCATCACTCTCACCATCTTTTTTCTCTTCACTTGAATTTTCGTTGTTATTTTCATCACTTTTTTCTTCACTTGATAGGTCACTGTTATTCTTACTATTTTTTTCCATTTCACTAGATTGATCGTCGCTACTTTGATCACTTTTTTCTTCTCCAGATGGTTGTCCACCGATACTTTGAAGTGTTGTGGTACCTCTTTTTCTAGCAGCAGTTAAGCTCTCAACATTTTCTTTAGCATTTGGATTGGATGAAGATGTTCCAGTTCTCTTCCTCTTATATTGAAGCATTATAACTACACTAAAATAGTTAAAAGTTAGTAAATAGTAAGAAATTAACTGAATATGATCAACAGAAAAGGAGCAATAGTGGTACATTATAGATCAATAATTAAATTATTTGTCCTACAACTAATCAGTTGACCAACAATTAAACACAATTGTCTAACAACTGCAGTAGTTGTTGGGACAACTTCTGAATCGTCGGACAACTACAGGAAGTTGTTGGACAATTTCTGTATTAACAAAAATATAAAGTTATTTCTATAAACAACTTCAGTAGTTGTCCAAACAACTACTTAAGTTGTTGGCTGAAACAACTAAATTGAATTCACTAAACCCAGCTGAAGAATGGACACAAAATATTTTTTATACTTATCAAAAATGCTTTTTTGAGTTAATTTCAAGTTCAAACGGAATAAATATAATTTAAAAAAACAAAAAAATATAATAGCAAGATGATGATGCTTTTCTTCTTTATTAAACCCTAATCTTATCCTTTGAAATAGAAAAGAGAAAAAAATTTACCTTGTATTAGAAGCTACTGATTGAAAAGAAAAACACAACAAACTCAAAGAAGATTTGATGATTTTGAAGATGAAAAAGAAATTTTTTTTTTTGAAAAAAAAAGTCCCGTTCTTGGATTTCAACGTTCCCCTGTAACTTCAGTTTTAAAAAAAAAATTGAATAAGTTAAAAGGTTTTTTCCATTCTTAATATGCTTCACAATTTAAAAGAAAATCTCCTAAGTTTTAAAAATATTAATTTGGTTCAATATATTAATTAAGAGTTAAATTAAATTGAGGAAGAGATGAAGAGGCCCCACTTGTCCCTTTTTTTTAATTGGAGACTTGTGAGGCATTCTTACCTCATTTTTCCTCACCTCTCTTCCTGACCAAAATTTTTCTCCAATGTAACAACATAATCCTTTGATTTCCATGGAAACCAAAGGGTTGTAAGCTTGAAAACGCTGATTAAATTGGTAAGGATCTTCTTTTCTTTATTTTCTAATTAAGGTTTTGTTCGCGTTTTTCTTACTGATTAAATTTCTTGTTCCGTTATCATCCGACCATGAAATTCTTATCATTGTTGGAGATCCACATCGACCAAAAATAGTCATGAATAGAGGAGAGAATATTAAATCCTATGAAATTAAACAACTAAAAAGAGTGGAAAATATTTTGGGTCTTGTTTTGATGTCAGTTTTAATGGAGGAGAAGTTAAATAGGAAGAAGAAGAATATTATTGAGGTTGGAAACTAAAAATTGAAGGAATTTTTTTTATAAAAACAAAAAGAAAGAAAAAAGCCTGATGTGACGTTTTTCTAACCTTTCACGCACTAAAAAGAAATTATAACATCAAACTCACTAATTTGGGATAGAAACGAATAGTTTGTGTCAAGTTTAAGATATTTTTGATATTTTTCTCTTTTTAAAACATAATGATATTTTTGTGATAATGTAACCAATTATATTTATTCATCAAGTTGTTGTTACTATAAAAATTTATATCTATATCTTAAAAAGTATCATTGGATGCACCTTTAACTTTAGATGATAACAATTCAGAAGTAGAGAAGTACATAAATTGATAAGTTAGGATGTGAAACTTCAAAAAAAAAAAAAAAAAAAAACTAGAGCGTTGGTCCCATTAGCCCTTTGTGTGAAATTTCTAGGAGAATCAAGAAACCTCTCCCAGCAAAAAAAAAATAAAAAATCATTTGAATGGACATATAAAATCAGCCATATTTCTTTCCCAGAGAATTATTACTAGCTGATTTCACTCATATTTCGCCTTCCCTCTCAAAAGGTACGCTTTCCAATTTTCATTTCTCTTTAAAGTTTTCAACTTTACAAAAAAAAAAAAAAAAAAAGGATCATTTTGGGGAGGTCATCGATATGCTTTGATTATGTTTTTTTTTTAAATTGGTAACTTTATATGCTTTGATTACTGTTTGAATAGGACTCATGCGCTTTAGCTGATATTAATCACAATTTGGGTATATCAAATAAATTGTGCAGTTACCCGTTATTCTCTTTCAATTTGTTTCATAATTGGTTGAGTACAGCTATAATGATTGATTCAAGTATTTTAGTTGACTACAAAGTGTGATAATGGTGAGACTTTCTTCTATTAGGAGGCCACTAAGCTATTTCTGGACTCGTTTGGTGTAGGGTATAAGGTATAATAATCCCAATATGAAATGTAGGATTATTTTATTCCATATACATGGTGTAATAACTTATCTCAAGATCGCGGTAAAAAACCAAACTTTGCAATCTTGTGCTTTATCTTAGAACACAATATCCCAAACTCTTGGTTACAAGGGTGGTTCTACTAAAGCTGTGGCTTTTGACCCTGTAAATATTTGAGGTCTAAAAGCAACTTAAAACATGTATATTTGTAAAATTTTGAAGCCAGATGGTGTTCTGCACTCTATTTTGTTGTAAGTAATTCTTTTCTTTCTCTTGAAGAAAATCAAATCGATTATAAGAATTAACTACTTTGTATTTTAAGTAGCTAACTATATAAAGAAAGTTGAGGCGGAGGCCACCTATTTTATTGAGCCCCTGGTTATGGTTAGCTATAATGAGTGTGTTTTGAGTAGTGGTGTTACATTTACGAGCTAAAATGAACCAAGGCTGGATAATAATTGGTCAAGAGGCATGTTTCTGCGGAAGCCAGTTACAATGTTATTACCAACATTATTTGGGACATACTGGCACAGAAGTTACAAAGCCTCGAGAAGATGAATTCTGAAATTCGACTTACCTGTCCTATTAGCAATGAGAAGGAATGATAGAGATGGGTGTTGTCTTGACATGTTAGCCAAAGAAGCACAGACAACTGCCAGTCTCGCTCCGTACTAGGTGGAGTGACTAATTTACTTTTGCATTATTACATCAAAATTTATATCTCCATTCATGGCAATGTTGCTGCTTCTTCAGTGTAATAAAGGGACTGCCCCTAGATATCCATCATTCCCATCGAATTACTTAATACGGAGGAACACTTGCTCAAAGTCATATACCTAGAAAAATATGAGCTATTCTGCATCAGAAAATCTATGCAGGGAGTAGAAAGGTTTTTCTTGGTAGTATTATGTAACACAGATGATCTATTTTCCGCATTTGAGCTTTGCTTTGTCTTTTCTGTTTTTGTTTGGTGTAAAATCTAATAAATGTGACAATGCTTCACCAAGAAAGTGATTTTGCTTTTCAGTAAATCAAAAGTCTAAACAAAAGACTCCCTCCGTTTCAATCTGTTTGTATGATTTTGACTTGGCACGGATTTTAAGAACATAAACAATTCTTTTGAATCTTGTGGTCTTAAACTAAAGAGATGTCGAATGTACCAAAATTTCTTTTAATCTTGTGCTCTTAAACATGACATGTGGAAAGTTGATATTAAAGAATTGTCAAAAAAGGAAAGAAATATTATTTTTTAAACGGGCGAAAAGGAAAGTTAAGGCAAACAAATTGTAACAGAGGGAGTAACATTTTTTGATGAGGAAAGTGATTTTGACTTGGATATAATTTAAAGAAGAAGTCACTGATATTCGATATGTAACAGTGATTAGTTTTATCAGAGATGTAGAAGAATTTGGACTAGAAGGGACTAGGGAGAGGGGGTAAATGAGTGGAATAAAATGCATAGCATGGAAGACTCATGAAGGAATTATTTCTTTGCTGTGATACTTTTAGTCTGAAATGTTGTCAGTAAGATATTTTTTCAATACGGATATTTATGTTGTTGCTTTCTCGAAACTCGTTGATGCTTAACTGCGTGCATGTTTAACCCTTGACTGTTTGGTCGTTTCTTAGGTTACACATTTCCACTTTCCTGGTTAGGGCTACCTCAGAATTTCAGCAATGGTATGTTGTACTGTTATCTTTTTTATTATTGGTGCAATGTTTTCCAGGATATGCTTGCCAATCCATTTGAGTATCATTGTTTGGCTGGTTTGTTGGGGTTTTTTTCATTGTTTTGCTGGTTTATAGAAGTCTTTAAAATTATATTTGATAATGTTTGGATCTTCAATTTTAATTCTTCAACCTATATCAAATTGATACACTGTTTCAATATGGAGGGAGGAGGGAAACATTGATGTATGTTTTGGGACTCAAAATGTTAGGCAGCACCTTTGTGCTTAATGAAATGACTCTCTTTATTCTGTGATAAGTTTGTAGACATGGTTCCTTATCTGGATGATATTCAACTCAAGCTTGGTAGTGGTAAGAGCGCAATGTTTGATGTGTGGTTTCTCTACTCTTTTGGTATACTCTACTTGTATAGAATCTCCCAACATTAATCAAATCATTTAAATTATTAAAAAAAGGGTAAAGAGAATATTACATTAATAGCCTGAGAAATTAGCAAATGAGGCGATAAGGAAGGGATAACATTTGTGGTAAAGACCTTCCATCTTCAACTATGAGGTTAGGATTCGAGTTATCAAGGGAGCAAAATGAGAAAAAAAAAGAGATTGTAGGTCTTTCAAAACAACTTCTTTCCGTTTGACTTTAGGTTTACCTCTTTCTCTTAACACCTTCACTGATTATAGTTTCACATTTATAGATTAGTGCATCAGAGGTCAACGTAGGACATGATTAAACTTTCTCAAATGACCTTCTCTCATTTTATCCTTTATGTGTGTTACTTGTCCCGTCTGCTGAACATGAACATTCTGAATAAGTGTGAAATCACCTAATACTTGCATGTTGAATGACTTCCACTCAGTGCCGTAAGATGCTGCATTTTGTGGCATTTCTTTGATAAAATAATTAAGTAGGCAATAATTTACAGTTATGTCTAATTTAGTCCTTGGTTTTGCATCGTACCAGTCAATCTTTTAAGGGTAATCTCTTTTTAGTTCTAATGTGGCCAATGTGATTGAGGTCAATGAAAAATGAATTATTTAGTTAGAGATCTAGTTTTTACCTTTAAGCTCTATAAAATTTTCAAAGTATTTGTCTCCAATATGCTTTTGTTCCTTCTGCCATTGTCAATTATGCTTCCGTTACTTAGCTAGGTTGCACTGGCAACCATATTTGATGGCTAAGTTAAAAGAGTTTAACGACTAATCATGTCACCTCCCCTCTGTCCCCTAGACAAAGTATTGTTGAGGATTCATATTAATGGGCTAGTTTTACATTGGCTATTGCATCCCTCCTCTTTTACCCGAGCTCACCCAGGCAGAGTAATCCCCCCGTAAACAAAGTAAAATCATTAAGTTTGAAACTCTTTTACCAACACGGTTCTTATCATAGAAAAAGTGGATATTTCAGGCCATAGCTCACATTATGTCAATGTTTGTTGATATTGTTTTATTTCTTCAAGTTCATGAGCCCTGTACTTACTTGAAATGGTATCTTATTTCGGCAACTATGCAATCATGTTGTTCTTGAGGCAGGCTGCAAAAATTCTTGCTAATTTAATTGTAATGGGCTCTTCTATATTGGCAAGGGCTTTTGTTCAAGCATATCGTCAGGCATTGTCCAGTAAGTATCTTCTGAATACATGTTCCTTCTTTTTTGAGAATAACTTTGTACTCAATTAATCTGAGTCATTCTGTTCTGCATCATAAGCATTTCGGGGCTGTTGGGGTGTTTGGTTTGTTTTTTCTTGCTTCCATGCACATCTTGCTCACTCTGTACTTAACTGCATCCTGATGGCAGATGCCTCGAAGAATGGTGTTGCTCAAGAAGCAGTGCAGAATATTAAAAGACCTAGCAAAACCATGACGGAAGCAGAGGCAAGACAGATTCTTGGTGTCACAGAGGATTCATCATGGGAAGAAATTGTGCAGGTTCGTTTAAATGTTTGCCGTTATCTTGTGACACTGCTTTTGTCTTTAATATGACATTAATACGTCGCTTATCATTTTTCTTGCAGAAGTATGACAACTTGTTTGAGCGAAATGCTAAAAACGGGAGTTTTTACCTTCAATCAAAGGTACATAGAGCTAAAGAGTGTTTGGAAGAAGTTCACAAACCTAAAGAACCAGAAACAAAATAAGAAATTTTGTGCTGATGTTTAGTGTATATTCTTGCTGCTAATGATTTACCTAGCTAGTTCCTTGGATCTTTGTTGAAAATTTTATATTTTGGTGACAGCAGTTGAGGTTTCTGTTCAAGAACTTCAATGTAGTGAGTGTGTTAAGACACATCACAACACAACACAACACACTCACACCATTGTAGTATACATGTGTATAAAGGGATCAATTTCTTGAGTAGCTAACAAAAAAAGAAGTTGAAAAAACTTGATGACATTTTCGCCCATTATTTTAAGTTGTATTCATTAGTCAAGCTTCTTATATGGTGATGTTTAAGTCACAGCAAAAATGTTGTTTATCTTGCATTATTTTGTTATGTTAAAACATCGTGATGCACAAAATCGTTATAATTTAAAAAGCAAGGCAAAAAAAATGTAGCATTTTGCCTTCTTGTTATAACATAATTTAATTTAAATTGTATTATCCTGTTTCTTTTTTTCTTTCTCTATATAGCATTTTGCCTTCTTGTTATAACATGTTTGCAAAAAAAAAAAAAAAAAAAAAAAAAATCCAGAGCTTCGTTTAACATGATTCTCAAGGTCTCACGAGAATGTATGAGAGGAACAAGAGGATTCGCACATTGTCAGGTCTAACGAGATTTTTTTTTTCATTCTCAAGGCTTGAATTCGAGATCTTTGATTAAAGGTGGAAGGATCTCAACCATCCCGCCACATGTTCTTACTT
Source organism: Solanum commersonii (assembly GCA_029007595.1). Taxonomy (NCBI): domain Eukaryota; kingdom Viridiplantae; phylum Streptophyta; class Magnoliopsida; order Solanales; family Solanaceae; genus Solanum; species Solanum commersonii. Next base: position 3,214,673 of record JAJTWQ010000011.1, read on the forward strand.
TTTAGATACAGAATGATATATAATACTGATAGGGGAGTATTAGCCAATTTAAATTCCTTTTTCATCCCAACTTGTCAAACTCGTACTAGTTGGAACCTTTATCAAAACTAATTATGCAATGATCTGTAAGACTGCCTGAAATCTCAAAGAATTGCAGTTCTGAACTGTTTAATTTGCTGGTAATGATTACAAAAATACGAGGAAAAATTACATATTCACACATGGTGATGAACTTGCAAGTGAGTAAAATTAAATGTATGATAATTAGTGAAGATGAATATTACAAGGTCAAAAACTGAACTTCACCATCTTCATCATTTGGGAAGGTAACACATTTGAAAACTTTGCATTTTGAGCACAATAAGTATCCCGTCTGCACGGTAAGATGAAGAAAAAACTTATTGGAATTATATTCCATGGAAAAATAATGGAATGTGAGATGATAACAATTCCTAGAAGAATACAGTAAAAAGAAAACACTTACAGCTCTACATGATGGACACCGACGATAAATTTTGTTAGTCTCAGATTTCACATTGGTCTTCTGACCTTTACAAAAATCACAGAGCAGCCATCCAGTGCCACCACAAGGCTCACATAAGATTCCTGCCTCAACCTTTCAATTGAAAACAGACGGATAAAGAGTTCGAAAGCAGCACTCCATCTCAGTAAGCAAGAAACGCAGATGTTGCAAGAGGTAAAGATTCAGTATCTTAAAATGGAGAGCAGATGATATTAACAGAAAATGAAGTATCTCCACTTAGAACCAGGTGGGGTTAAACCAATGCAGATCTAAACTATCTACCAAGGGTCATTGCAAAACGGAAAGAAGACAAACTGATCAGGAGAGTAATGACATTTCAAAAATTTTAGACTATAATGAACCAGTTGATCTCATCATGTTAGTCGAAACACCAGCAGCACTCATGTTAACATGGTCCAAATAGAAACACATTACATTATCTTATCAAGATTAAGGGATGAAAGGGGCTCCGTGGAGAATTTTGGTGACGTCCTCCTATCACAGGTTATTAAGAAGAGAGACCAGATATTTCTATCATCTATCAGTACGGGTTCCCAAGCTCCGAGAAATGCATGTTCTTTTCACCTAGTTCACAGCAAAGGGACCATCCTTACAGTTGAAGATTTGAAGAAAAGGAAGATAGCATATATGCATTGCCAGGCTGCAGCACGATTGTGGTGGACAGTATTGTATCTGTTTGGGGAACACTGAACAATGCTAGCTATATGTTGGGATATGGTGTTTAGCTGGACTTCAGAAGAAGGAAAAGAAGACATAGAGCATAAAATGTGGTTCCTATGTGGGTACTTTAGAAGGAAAAAAAACATGAAAGTTTTTTGTATAAAGTAGGAAATGATTTTGTAGGTGGGGGGGCTTGTCGTTGTTCTTAGTTAACTTTTGGTGCAACCATAAGCTTTCTAACAATATGAAGTATTCAAGTCATACCCACACCAAAGTTAGAACATCAGGGTAAACTAATTGTGCAGTAAAAGGTAATCTGAATCGAAATTCAATGCGGAATGCAGAAGTTTCCCTCAGTTTCTTCTGTCTCTGTATCTCCGCGGTACAACTTAGAAATAGATAGTAGCCTCAGGATTCAGGAATAGCTGAGAAATATTCAACTTAAAGAATATCTAGGGCAAAGTGAAAACATGATCCAGTAAGATATGACAGATGGGAATTACACATTCACCAATTACTTTGTACACAGGGCGAGGCAAGCAATGCACAAGGGGAGCTAGAGCTGAGTCAGTTACTGCTAATTAATGAGAATGAAAGAATGCAACTTTGTGATGAAATCTTCTAGCAATACATGAAAAGTCCAACAATTGGATAAAGTACTTTCTACAATTTTGTAGAGAACTGCAATTATTTAGTAAGCATAACATAGTTGGAGTGTAAAAAAGATTCTTCATGTATTTACTAGCAATAAAATCACATTTAGGATTAAATGGTGTCCCTACTTTAATACACTAGTGTCAAAATTGTTAGAAACCACTTATCAAGAGCAGGTGGAGTCATCCATGAGAGACCTCTCTACGTCTCATTCCCAATCAATGGACAAAAAGCCTATTTTTTTATGCATAAATTAGGTGAGATGTTTTCGGTTCTACCGTGTTTTTCAAGTAATAGGAAAATAGTGTATTTTAGTGCAAAAAAAAATTTTGGAAAAGATATTCTTATTTAAAACATAACTAAACTTGTAAGAGTTTCAAGATGACATGACCAATTTTCGGATCTGTTGTGGCCTGTGTGTTTCAAGTAATAGGAAAATAGTTGTATTTTAGTGCAAAAAAAATAAAATTGGACAAGATATTCTTATTTAAAACACAACTAAATTTGTAAGACTTTCAAGATGAAATGACCAGTTTTCGGGTTTGCAATGAATTTTATGTAATAAAAAGAATAGTCGTATTTTAATGTAAAATTATTTTGGACAAATATTCTTATTTAAAACACGAACAAAACTTGTAAGAGTTTTAATCCAATGAATCGTTTCTTGATTTTAATTTTCGAATTTATACAAATTTAAACTTTATTAAATCGTTCTTTGAGTTTAACTTGTCAATTCTTCGAACACCACTAGCTTGGCCATGCTCTCTTGATCTTAGCATATATTTTTTACGTATTAGTCATCTTGCTTCAAGCAAGTATGATCAAGAAAATTTTCACGAAAATTAATATTGAGGTAATTTTGGTAGTAGTGATATTTCAAATGTGTCATATATGTGTGGTTGGTCGGAAGTCAATTTGCAGCTGATACTAATTTAATAATCATGTATATAGTGTCGTTTGATTACAACATTTGTTAGATTTCAAGAGAAAATAATTTCAAATGTTCATACAATCAGTTATTATATTTTTGCATATGTGTTGTATAGTTTAGATTTTTTTATTTTTTAATATAACTATTTTTTGATTGATATGACTTGATCAAAAATATTATTAATATCATACATAGTGCAGTATCATATCAACAATTGTCTATATTTTTCTTGTGTTTTATGTTATTATCATTAAATAATTTATTTTATTTATTCATAAATGTGTTGAAAAATTTCTTCAATTGGTAACATATGACGAGGGCTTTGACATAGCTTTAGGAAGCGAAACATGGTAGCGAATCTACTTACAAAAGAGAGCATAGAAGGAAACTTTTTGAAGCATAGTTAGAATTTACTTTTGCTAGAGATTTTCTTACTTTGACTTGTAATAGTAACTTAGCTACACATCTTGACTACGCTACTCATTTAGTCTCTACGATCCTACTTTTTGTTATGAAGCATAATTAATATAGCTATCTTATTTCAACCAAAAAAATTATGATGAAGGGTTTCATTTTTATTTTACTCATAAAGAAAATTAAAGATAAAATAAATTATTCTATAATATCATTGCGTATGTAACAATTTATTTTTATCTCTATTTTTTTCTTTCTTGAAATGTATTATAAGTTTTTCTTTTTCATTTTTTATTACTTTGTGAATGTAATAATGTAGGTTATTTTTTATGTCTCAATTACATAACTATGAAAATTTAAGTCTATCTATTATTTAATTGTGCCCTTTTAAAATAGTAATGTGACACATCTCCTATGCAGCCAAATCATTTAGTATCATTTTTCTTCTTCTTATTTGAGCCCCTTTATTTTCGCCACTCATTTATTCATGTTTACAAATAAAATCATTGCATAATGCGTAGTGTATTTAGGGGCTGTTTGGTTACTGGTTAGAGTTATGCATGTATTAGTTATGCAAGATTTAGTTATGTATGTATTAGTTATGCAGGGTATAGTTATGTAGGTATTAGTTATACAGAGTTTAGTTATGTAGGTATTAGTTATGCAGGGTTCAGTTATGCAGGGTTTAGTTATGTGGGTATTAATTATGTGAGTATTAGTTATGCATGTGCTATTTAATTATGTAGAGATTACATTACATGAATTGTTAACTATTGAATATTGATTTTAATATAAATTAATATATGGAAAAATTACAGAAATATACACCTTTTGTTTCATTTATTTCCATTATCCCCTATTACTTTTAAAAATCTCCAAAATCCCTTATTTCTTTAATGTATTCGAGCTGCATATTAATGATCCGAGCCAATATTTAATGTATCCGAGCTACATATTAATGTATTCGAGCCAGTATTTAATGTATCTGAGTTACATATTATGTATCTGAGCTACATATTAATGTATTCGGGATAATATTTAATGTATCCGAGCTTCAATTATTGTATCCGGTTTTTTTAATTTTTAAGGGATTAATGTAATTAGAAACTTATTAGGGATAGATTGTAATTTCATATTAAAAGTATGGGATTTATGTAATTTACCCATAATATATACTATTTACAAATAAAATAAGTAAGCAAATAGTATAAACTCTCTCTTAAAAAAATAAAGAAAGGAATTTTCTCTATACTTAACTAGGGATTGTGTCTTTTTTTCTCTTTGTTTTTTTTAATGTTTAAAGCTTACAAAAAAAAAAATATTAATATATTTCAAGTACATTATACTATCCTATTTTAGTGCGTTGTTTGTACATTTTTAGTATACCAAATATATAAATTATACATAAATTCACATTCTAAATAAAAAAATTAATACGTGGTAATTAAATATGTGGATATATTTAGTAATATTTAATGTGAATACATAATTAGCATATGCACTATCAAAATCATACATTCTTATTCATAATATTAATAAATATTTATATTTTGATTTTAAATGAAAATAAATAAAAAGTCGTTTGTATACGAAAAGAAATAAGAAACAAAAATAGTTGAGAAAATAGAATAGTTATGTAAAGTTTTCAATAAAAAAAGATTTAAAAATAAATTAATAGGGACAAATGTGTAATTTAACTTTCGGAAAAGAGCCTAAAATACCCTCAAAGTATTGGAAATGGTACAAAACTACCCTCCATCCACCTATTGGCTCCAAAATGCCCTTCTCATCCACCTATTGGCTCCAAAATACCCTTGTCATCCACCTTTGGGTTCAAAATTGACCACTTATTTAACGGTTTTAAATTTAAACTATTTGAATATTTTTTTTAAATACTTGGCGCTCAACTATTGGTTATAATTTCATTTAGTAATATCATTTATAAACCAACCCACTACCCACCCATTACTAATTAAACCCCAGCCAATTAATAAACCAATTCTGATATCAAAATCGCCCTAAACACTACTAAAATACGACGAAATTATAGATTCTTGAAAATGACATCCAAAATTATTCGAGTCTGAATTGAAACTCCAATTAAATTTAGATTGAGCCGCTTATTTAGGACACTTTCAATAAGATTCTCTTTCAAGCTTGAATTCAAAATTTATGATTAAAGGTAAAGAAGTAGTACATCCCGAATTAATTCATGCACTTTTTTGAAATATAATTTTATAAATATTTATGATTTGTTTTAATTATTAAAACTTTAATACATTATTTTTTTAAAAAGTTATCTATTAAGTAACATCACATAATTGAGACGAAGGAATAATTAAGATGAACATAGTCAGTCTTTTAAGTTTATCGGTAATTTTTATTTAGACACTTGAATTATAATATGTTTTGATTGAGGACTTGAATGTATGATAATGTACCTCTATAGAAATTTTCGCCTCAAATTTTTAGAACCACTCATTGGCAGTAGCTTTCCTGTTGTTGCATTAGTAATGGGGCGGGTTTATTAATTGGGTGGGGTTTAATTAGTAATGGGTGGGTAGTAGATTGTAAATTATATTAATAAGTTAAATTATAACAAATAGTTGAGCGTCACGTATTTAAAAAAATATTTAAATAGTTTAAATTTAAAATCGTTAAATAAGTGGTCAATTTTGAACCCAAACGTGGATGACAAGGGTATTTTGGAGCCAATAGGTGAATGACAAGGGTATTTTGGAGCCAATAGGTGGATGAAGGGTAGTTTTGTACCATTTCAAATACTTCAAGGGTATTTTAGGCCCTTTTCCGTTTATCTTTTTAATACATGTATAACTAATACCCACATAACTTATTCCACCTTCTATCCTGCATAACTTATACATAGATTCCCTCATAAGTTATGTATGTATTAATTATGTAGGATTACAAAAAACACAACCAAACACCATATAAATAATACATGAATATTTTTTATACAATATTTAGAACTTATCAACCAAACATAGTATAAATCATGTTGACTTTTCAACATGATAAAAACTTTTACCAAACATAGTAAAACTAATTCAATGTTTTATACATGAATAATATGCACTCTTATATCGTAACTCGTTTGGTAGAGTGTATTAACAAAAATAATGTATGTATTAATTACATGTATTAGTAATCCCATGTTTGTTGCATTTTTTCATGGTATGCATTAGTTATACACTCTATTGTGTATTGATGAGTTTATTACTAATACCTAGAAATCCATGGTATTAGTAATGCAAAGGATTTAATGCATGCATTAATATGGTTAAAGACTCAATTGCCCCTCAATAGTACTTTTACATCTTCTCCATCATAATTCTGAAGGATACTTTTGTAAATAAATATTTTTATACAATGCATACTATTTTTAATACACCAAACCAAACAATGCATAAAAAATAATTTATGCATAACTAATACAAGTATAACTAATACATGCATTACTAATGCACTCTATTGGATATTATTTTTATACACTCTACCAATATGGATGGCAATGGCGCGAGGCGGATGCGGGGCGGGGTGGGTTTAAGGCTATGTGGGTCGGGGCGGGTTTAAGGTTGTGTGGGGCGGGTCGGATGCGGGGCGGGTTGCAGTGGGTTTTTTTAAAATTAATGTGGGGCAGGGCGGATTGCGGGTATATGTGATTTTATGTGGGTTCAAACTTAATTTTAACTTTTTACATGTTATAAGAGTGATAGAACATTATTTATTAAGATAATTTCATTAAAGCTACTAAAATATTCAAGATAATAAATGAAAATGGTTCAATAAAAAATAATACAATTTCTTACATGTTCCCAATTGACCTCAAAAAAATAAAATTTTAAGTCACTATCCTATTAAATTAATACAATTTAATGAAAAAATAAATTTATTTTTATGAATTTTATTTTTAGTATCAAACATAACTAGAAAAAGACAATATCAAAAAAATTATGTGGGGCGGGTCTATGCAGGGCAGAGTGGGGCGGGTTGAAAATGAAAAGAGTTGTTATGCGGGGTGGGGCGGAGCGGATTAAACATTTTGCGGGTTAATCTCAACCCGCACCACCCCCGCCCCCGCCCCTGCCCCGCACCGCCCCATTAGCATCCCTATCTACCAAACGACCCCTTAATGTCTAGTTAAATTATATATTCAAGTTGTTAGTAACTCATATCTCTCTATCTTCTTAATAACTTTACCCCACCCCCTCCCGCCAGCCCCATACCCCCCCTCCCCCCAATTTTTTTTTAAAAAGTTTGTTCTTAAAAAGTATTTCGAGTTTCAAAATTTTATTTTCACCCCACCCCTACACTCGTCTCCCCCACCAGCCACCCCAAAAAAAAAACATAATAAATTTAAAAATTGTTTATAAAAAATACTTTCAATTTTAAATATTTTTTTTCAGCCCCCACCCACCCCTACTTTGATACCTCTCCCCGGTCACCCCCCCCCGCCCCGCGATTCCGAGTTCGTATGAGTAAGTTATGACCTTTGGAAGTTGGGCTGTTGGAATAAGGAAAGTCTAATCCGGATTTTTAAAGGGTAGTTTGGTCTTTTCCTTAACCTTTTATTTTAATTCGTTTTTGATAATTAATTAGGGGTCTAAGCTGAATTAGATCAGTTTACACTTTTACCAAAATAGTTAGGGTTTTGAGAGAAGAGAAAAGAAGAGGAGAAAGGAGAAGAACGTTCAAGATTCGTCAAGATCGTCGAGTTTTGCTTGTGGATTTTGGCGGGGGTGATCCTTACAAGGTATGTGAGATCACATTGCATTGGGTTAGTCCACCCACGCGCCAATCATGATTCAATTCAGCGAAATATGTTTGATTTTGAAAGTAAATCATTTGAGTTCTTGATGATATTCGTTTAAATTCTTGTGGATTGTGTTGTTGAAGTTTCTTGAGGTTTAATTCATGTTTCCGGGTGTAATTTCAGGTTGAATCTATCATATATTGAGGGTATAAGTGATTCTAAGTGTTTGGGGAAAGAACCATTGAAGTTTAGAGGGTTTAGAGATGAAAAACGAAGGAGAAAAGTCGGGGATTTTCTGGGCAAGGCTTGGGGTGCCGCGCCTGCCAGAGAGCCACAAAAGTTCCTTTGAACTTTGGCCTTTGGCGCGTAGCGCCACAGAAAGTTCTCTGAACTTTGAGGGCAGGCGCCCCGCGCCTATCAGAGAGCCAGGGACGTCAGTTTTTCCCATTCGTTCCCCACCTTTTCGTACTTGTTCCTTAGTGATGTACCTATGTTTTCTAGTCGATTCCAACACTCTAAGGTACATCTAAACATCATGAAATCATCCATAAACATGAGATAATGAACCTTGAATCCATAATCCAATTCAAGAAAAGTTAAGATCATAGTCAAGAGAAGTAAGAGTCAAGTCAAGATAAGTTCTTAGAGTTTTCCAAAAGTCTTTTTCAAATGTTTTAACTTTGTTTTAAGACTTAAAGTTCAAGCTGAGTAAAGAGTAAAGAGTAAAGCTTGAGGTTCATTTCTTCAAAAGTATATGGGGACTATGTATTCCCAAAGAGATTTAAAATGCTTACACATTTAAATAAAACTAGAAACTGAGATTTCCAAAGACCCTTCGTGCTAGTTTCCAGAAAAGACTAATCGTTTTCTAAATAAAGCTAGAGGGGAAACTTTGATTTTCAAGATAGCCTTTGCGCTAAGTTTTGAGCACTAATCTCAAATCACAGAAAGAAGTATGTTTTTAAACATAAAAAGCTAGTATATTTTAGGAGTAGTATTGAGAACCGATATGGGGGAGAATTCAGAAAACTCTGAGCCGCCATAAACCATGTAGACATCATGGGTAGAAAAGGATCATACTTTTTAGATGATTCCTTTAGTGCTTTTTAGCATAGACTGGTAGATCCACTTAGTAGTTCAGGTTCTATACCCCCGGCAAGGTATAGGACAACCCTGGCAGCGTGAGGAAAAACGATGTATCATCACAATAGCTCTTACGTGATGGTTATCGGTTAGAGCAACTCTCACAGAAGTAGTTGTTTTTATATACACAGTTTATTGTATTTTTATATACATTCCAGAGCTATATGTATCTTTGCATACACATAGAGTTGCACTTGTTTTAAATTATTTTATATTGAAATGAGTTCAGTCATGTTGAGTTGAGTTGAGCCAAGTAAGTTCTTCAGATCTCATTTCAAGCCTATGTTTGTGTTTTAGCATTCCAACTTGCATACTCGTACATTCAATGTACTGATGTCAGTTGGCATGCATCGTATTATGATGCAAACGCAGGTAACTAAGATCGGCATCCAGCGCATCGTTGATCCAGTGAGCACTCCAGAGTTAGTTGGTGAGCCTCCTTGCATTCCAGAGGACTCCTTTTTATTGCTTTCAGTTCTTTTCAGTATTTATTTTGTTAGGATGATCGGGGGTCTCTCCCAACATCCATCTCAGTTGTTTTAGAGGCTTCATAGACAGACATATGTTAGTTCTTTAGTCTTTTCATTGTCATTATCTTATGTTAAGACTTGGGTTTGCCTTAATGGCCAAGTCGAATTTTCATTTATAACATTCCAGTTATTTCATAGATTTACCATTAAGTCTTATGCTAAGTAAGTAAGCCAGGCCAGGGGTTCGCTTAGAGTCAGCAATGGTCATCGAATGTCAGCCACGTCCGGGGTGTAGGCTCGGGGTGTGACACCAATTTTTATTTTTTCACCCTACCCCTACCCGCCTACCCGAGACCCCCTCACCCCAAAAAAAAAATTAAGTTTGTTTTTAAAAAATATTTTTCATTTCAAATTTTTATTTTTGTACCCCATCTCACCCCTACCCCCCCCCCCCCACCCAAAAAAAATTAAGTTTATTTTTAAAAAATATTTTCAATTCCAATTCAAAAATTATTTTCTATTCTCTAGTAAAAATAAAAGATATTTTCTCAAAAATAATTTTCATTAATAAATCAAATAATAAAAAATCTTTTCTGAATAATATTTTCTACTCACCAACTAAATATGAGAAAATAAGTAAGAAATCTACTTGTTTTCTAGGAAAATATTTTCCATGGAAAACATTTTTTTCATTCCAAACACACCCTAAGAGAACAGTGACTGTTGACACCCAATTTTGGACCTCCACAATAAAGATTAATCATCGAGCTTCTTAAATTCCAAACGACTTGAAATAATCGTCATTATAAGATTAAAAAAAAATCGAGTTGTTTTCAAGTAATCTTAGTAATTTTATAATTTTTTAAAATAATAAAATATGAGTTTTTATATAATTATGTGTATAATTAGCATATTTTATAAATATTTGAAAATCATCTCAAAAAGATTTTGTTTTAGTTAAATATTTGGTTAATTAGTTTAATTATTCCATGAGTTATATTTCAAATTAATTAGTTTATAATTGAGTTAATTATTTTATTTCGTTGAAATATAAAAACTTATTAATTAATTTATATTGCACTTGTAGCTATTTTCTTGTCTTACCTTAAACCCATTTAGAGACCAACTGTTGGGCCCTTTCACCTGTTCCTAGCAGCCCAACAATAAACATTCCATCAGCTCAAATACCCATCAACAGCAAAACAACGTAGCAATACCAAAACCGACCCGGGTTACTCTTCTTCTTCACGCGATAATTCGACCTAGCAACGTGGTGAACGAGCAGAAACCCAGAAACTCCAGCAGCGCGATCCAAACCCAGAACCAACCTGAAGTCGTGATCCAGTCCAGAAAAATCGAGCAGCCTGCGTCGTCCTCTCTCTCTCTCATTATCCGTTCGTACGAAAGTATTCTCGAATCGTCCAGGTGGCTCCATCTCCTTCCATGTTCGTCCTTTACCCTTAATCGAACACCTCTCCATTCCAATTCGTACGAGAATCTGTTGCCAACCTTATCTCTTTAAGAGAATTTGAATTTCAAATTTCGAATTTCAAAATTCACCCTAAATTCTGCCCGTTCCCCCTCCCTTTTCAATTCCAATTAGCCCTCATTCTCATCTATATAAGACCCCATCTTCTTTATTATTAGAGTTTAGAGACAGCTTACATTGAGTTGGGAAAAATTGTTGGCAAGAAATAAAGAGGAAAATATAGATTAGAGACAAGAGAGAATCAGGTATCATTAGAAACAAAAGGAAACAAAATAGACACGGCAAAGTTACTGGTTATATAGTTATTTATAAGTATTTATAAATAGGGCTCGAAATCATAGAGGTTGAGAATTCAGTCTTAGCTTAGTCTTTGTTATTGTTAGCCTCGACTTAGTTCGTCGGAACTCGCATCGTGGTGGTGGAAGTCAGCTCAACTCGTGGTCTCAGTTCTGCTGCCCGGAGAAAGGTAATGCTCTTCCCTTTATGATACTCTTTTCGTCTCTGCTAGTCTTACATGGCGTTATTCGATGAAGTTATGTTTTTGTCATTTGAGCTCGTGGTGTCTTAATACTGTTTCTCTTCTCAGTGGATATAATATTCAAAATGACCTTTGTCTGCTTAGTTTCTCTTTCACCTCTGTTTGTATGTCCAAGCTTGCTTGCTTTCGTTATTTCTTCATCTTTGAATAGATATGTGAATGTTGTAAGCGTGCTACTTTTGATGCTAGTCTAGTCTAGTCAGTTGGGTTCATGTTGAAGGTCGATTTTTTGATAGAAAAAATGTTATTTTTCTTATTTTCTTAGCCTTTGCGGATGTGCCGTGTTAATTTTCGAGTTACTTTATGTTCAAATTATAATAAAGTGGTGTGTTCTTTCAAGTCATATGAGATACATCTTAATTTGTGAAAGAAAATCAATATGACCCGAATGTTTGATTCCCACAATAAGCTCTGTAACTATTGAAATACCTCATCTTTTTATCGACTTAGAACATTGCGAACTTTTATATTATGAGCATAATATTTGTTTTCTCTCTAGATTGGGTTCTATTTGAGAGACATTGGCTTAAGCTTCTTTCTTTTCCGATTTTGTTGCTCGTGGCTAAAATAGTTTATATATAGTGATAGTATTTTTCATTGTTTGGTTGAAATGGTATCTCACTGGAGATATGTTGTTGGTTTAAGCTTGTTTTAAGACCAGTAATGGCCATTGGTCATACTGCTGGCATTTATCACTTCATGTTAATGAAATTAATTTTAACTGTTAGCATTCATGTTTCTTTAGAATTACTAGTTGTTTATTTATTAAGAATACATATGTGTATCATGGTTTGTTTGGTTTATTATTATAAATAATTTTGGCGTGTTGATTCATTATCAAAATGAGAAGATTGTTGCTACATCCAAATAAATTGTTTAATATTTTTGTAAAGTCTTATCATGATCGGTTATTGACTTTTATCTCCTTTTGTGCATGAAATTCCTCGTTCGAGTTCACTTTGAACTATGTTCGAGTCCATTTTGGACTCCCTCTTTGCGTATCCTCGAGTCTAAGTTTGAGTCTACCTCATCGAACCAATAAAGTTGAAAGGGAAGCTAAAATATTGGGTAAATGGAAGCAAAAAACACAGGGAAAAGGCAGATATACACTGGTATACAGATATTGTATACATGGTATACATGTCAAAACGCAACAAATGCGAGGCCAAAAATTGAAGCAGGTGTTTGAAAGTTGAAATAGGTTGTATACATTTGGTATACAGTCTTATATACAAAAAAAATGGGTTGTATTCATTTGATATACAACAAGTGTATACAAAAATGGGATTTGAGCCAAGAGACAAATCAGCAGCGAGTCCGCTCAAAAAAGGGACCCAAATTTATCTTCTTTATATCTTTTAATTATTTAATTTTGTTTTGATCAACTCTAACATTACTTGTTTGGTTTGAATTCGATTAAATCTCCTAAAGATGATCCACTTTTAATAATGATAATTTATTTAAATAATTTTATTTAATTAGCTTCTTTACTTAGTCATTTTGAAAATGTTTACTTTTCTTTATAAAGCATTTCAAAGTGTTGATAAAATATTTTTTAAAATAAATATTATTTCCCTTAAGTAATTATTTTCAAAGTTAGTTAAAATATATATTTTAGTTAAGTCGTAGGTCAACCACAAGATAGCGAGCATTCCGAGGGCCTAACACGTTCTCGGAATGTAAATTGAACTCGAATCCTTTTTCAATTGATTTTATCCGTTTAAGTCTTTCGAAAACCTTAAATTTTTTCCTGATTCTTACTAAAACATTAAGTGGCGACTCTGTGTCTTTTGGAAATTCGATTTTTCTTCAACAATAAGTTTAATCGATTTTTCGAAAACTTAGTCATTTTTATTTTTTGAGTAAAACAGAAATGGCGACTCTGCTGGGAACTTAATAAACTTAATTACAGCTGTGATATGATTCCCTATGAAGTAGTATACACCATTAAATGCAAGATTCGAAATGTAACCCAAAAATCAAAAGACAACACCCACATCTGTTACTGTAGAAACTGACAACTAAGAATGTTCTACCAGCTCGAAAAAGGGGCAAGCTTGTTGCATATCAAACGATCATCCAAGTCAAATGTTGATAATCAGCCCATTTTGCAACAAGTCGGACACCAATGACCAATGCAGCACATATCAGAGGAACTGGGACTTTCCTAACTGCACCGGTAGTTTCCCCTTCACTTTTATTCAAAGGCGTTTTAGAGTGTTGCAGAATGGCCAAAGTAGTGTAAGAAACCATTTCTACCAGTCTAACCCAAGACTCTCCCACAACAGCTAATGCAGCAGTAACAGGCATTGCGGAAGACACATAATCTCTTCTTTTGATAAATCGAGCAAAGAAAAACAAGCCTAGGAATATAAACCAAAAGAACAGCTCAGAAATATAACCTCTTACAGCAGCAAATCCCATTATTCCAGCTGCTGTAAGAAGGTATGGTTGGCTATTCACAGAATCTGGAATTGCCGATTCACCAATAGCAAGAACACAAGATGCCAAAATGATGATTGTTATTAGCTCTTGTACTGGTGCATATGCAACTATACTGGAGTAGAAAGCTCGAATGGAGTAAATTGTTGATTCAATAAACCTAATTATAGTTGTGATATGATCCCCTATGAAGTAGTATACAACATCCAATGCAAGTTTCGAGATGTAACCGAGAAATCGGAAGACAGCACCCACAGCCTTTTTCCAATTATCCAATTCCCACAAGATAGTCCTCCAGGCATATAGAATAAAGGCCAAAGCTACATATTGACAACAACTACAGAGTTAATGAAGTACTCTATGTTTATAGCTGGAACACTTCATTCATAAATAAAGAGCTATACATGAAAAGTGCAAAACACGAATGTGAGCTACTACTTAAATGAAAATCGTAAGGATATCAAACGATCAACAACTACATGATACTCTAACAACAGATACATGTTCCCAGCAAGTTCTCCTCCAAAACTAGTTGGTATCTTGGGCTTTCTTTCTACTTGTATAAAAAAAAATTATCAAGCAGCTTATATACCTCTCATGTGGTCCAAACAAAGACATAACAGCAAACCCACATCAATTTTAAAGAATTGTTAAAATATTGTGGCATTCATTGGATTAAATGATCAGTGATAAAGGCTCAAAAATGTAGCTTCACTACCACTAATATCACCCAACAACTCAGCAGCAGCTATACTCAACTACATAACCCTCTGCCTAGACTGCATATTCAGCCAAATCAGTGCCCACGAATAGAAAATTAACAAATTAGCTTATATATACCTACTTTGCCAAGAGGTGGCTGGGGCACAATGACCTTAGCTTAAACCTACTTAAACAACCTAATGGTTGGCCCAGTCTAAAACTAGACTATGTAGAAAGCGGATAGGAAAGATAGCCTATAGACTAAAGCGACGAGCTTGGTGAAAATGAACCCCGTCTCCTGGGAAATCAGTTTCCAACCAAAAATTGTCACTCGACAACTCAAAGTTGACCGCTTGGGAGGCATCCTATTTGATGAAGATTCTTCATCTAGTCGAATAGAGTACTAGTCTATTATATAAAATATATGTGTGTGTTTTAAACAAAACAATGAGAGGGGGTATTGTGATTCTATGGAGCTTACTCATCATACCTGTTATATATACCACTCAATGATAAGTACTCAGTTCAGATGATATTATAGGTATATTTTTCACGTGTCCCATGGCACAAAATTTAAACTAGTTCTCAAACTTAAGAATACACTTGTACTGCAGAATTTATCTATGTGTGTTGATTGCATGAATAAATACATTTGCTGTTTACTCAGTCCTGCTAAAGAAAATGATCTATCTTGTATTACATTACAAGAGGAGAACCTTAGAAGACACGAACACAAGAAAAAACTACTACAAAAAATAAAGGTAATTGAGGCACCTAAAGTGGAGTGTAAATAGTGAAAAAAAACCCTCAAGGAAACAATATTGTCAAAGCAGACATGAATGAGATTGTATCATGCACATGGCTTTATAGGGTGACTGTTGAGACCACTTTTAACTAGTGTATGGTTTTTTGGAATTGTGCAAAGTTCAATTTCTCCTTTTGGTGTTTTTCTCATAACAACTACTTTACTAAATATAAAGAAAGAGAGGCTAATAGATAATCCACGATTTAGGCTATTAAGACTTCCCCTGGAAATGTCTATAATTTCCATTTTAGATGAGAGTTAACCAGAATCAAACATAAGGATAGGTAGTCCCAGTTTACCATTATTAAGCTATTATCATAAACCATTGGACTGCTAGTAGGAAATAACAACATTCATTTTATAAAGATCACATTTTTTCCCGCTTCATTCAAATAAGAGTAACCTTGTTCAGACTTCGTCTATCACACATAATGATCTCTATCCTCATCTCAATATCTTTTATCTGTTCCCATTATAAATTCTCTTATCACTACACTAGCAAACACCAACACATGAAACATCAAATTAAGTAAAAAAAAATACTAGAGTACAATCAGACAGTAAAAAGATTAGTTTCGCATACATATAAATCAATAAACTAAGCCTACTTGGGGTCGACTATATATTTATATCCACTTTGTTGATGGGAGGTATAAGGTACCTCGTGGAATTAGTCGAGTTACCAGCAAACTAGTCCAAACACCACTGTTACCAAAAGAAAGCAAAACAGAAAAACAAAAGCTGACTTCTTTTCTTTTTGTAAGGGCAATTCAATTCTTTTTTTATAACTGTGGTATATGTGTCAGCTAGCATACCTCGATAAGTCCACAGGGTACCTGCTACCTTGCACCAGCACTCATACCGGATAACTCTGTCCACCAACGCTCGAACAGATGGGAAGAATTCAACTTAGTGTGGAACTCAAACTAGAGACCTAAGGGCAATCAAATTCGTATACAACAATACCAAAGCTAGAGTACAATCAGACCACCAAAATAATAATTTCACAGGCATATCAACTCACCTGCTCAGAGTCAACTATATGAATAATTTGTATCCAATATGTTTTATTGCGGAAATTGTTATCCCCAAAAGGAACACACATAGATCTTTTGATGTACCTATAAGCCAATCTAACATGCATATCAATCGATCAACTATGCTTACTTGGGGTCAACTATGTGAATCATCTATATCCATTGTTCTACTTTATTTAGGGCAAATTTTGTCCAAAAAAAAACACAAAGTACAGCATTTAACCTATAAACCAAGGCCATCTAAGTGCTAACAGGCATATCAGTCAATCAACTAGCTTACTTTGGGTCGACTATATGAATCGTTTATATCTATTCTTTTTACTTTGGGGCAAAAAAATCTGAGCAAAAAGCATACTCCATCTGTTTTAGTTACTTTGTCGTCCTTGTTTTCATTCTCGCCTATTTAAAAAAGAATATTTTTTTCCTTTTGTTGACGACTCTTTACTTATAACATTCCACGTGACATGAGACATTTTGATACATTTTATATACTTTATAACAAATCAAAATCAAACAAACAAATGAAACATGCGAAGTATACAACAGAGCATTTTTAACGTACCTATGAACCAAGGCCATCTAACAGGTTTATTCGTCAATTTCCTAAATCGATCTGGCATTGTGCTCTCTCCACGAACATCAATTTCAGCTTTATCAACACTGTTTCCACAATCTACTCCACTGCTCTCAGCTTTCGCAATAAACCTAATTTTCCTACTCAATTTAAATCCACAATTACTACCGAAAAGCCCAGAATAATTATGCTTCAATTCAAGTTTGAAATGCTTAATTTTGGCTATAGATAAGGGAAAATCAAGACTCTCTTTACGAGGGCAAGCGCTTAAAGGAAAGTTAGAGGATATTTTATAGGTTTTCTTGAGAAATGGGGTTGAAAATAAGAGAGCTGAGAGGGTAATCACTATTGTTATGGAAGTCAGAGAGGTTAAAGTTCAAATTTTTAGTTCTGCCATTACCAGAATATTGCTCATTCGAAAGAGTGGGAGGTTTGGCAAATATTGGTAACCTGATGAACCCAACCCCCAATCAATTCATACAAAATGATAGAGTTGTCAATATGGGCTGGCCCACCCCATCCGGGCTAACCCATATAAGCTTTGAATTTTAACGGGTCGGTTCGGGCTAGCCCATTTTTTGTGTGGGCCAGAAAATGATCGGCCCAGCCCACAAGTATGTTGGCTACAGGATTTGCTGGGCCAATCCTCTTTTCTTAAAAGTATATTTTTTAAAATAAATTATAATTCAAGTATTATCATAAATATCGACTAGACAAATTAAATTGTTTTTGTCTCTATTTTTTTCTTCTTGAAATGTATTATAAGTTTTTCTTATTCATTTTTTATTACTCTGCGAATGTAATAATGTGGGTTATTTTTCATGTCTTAGTTACATAACTATGAAAATTTAAGTCTATCTATTATTTAATTGCGGCCTTTTAAAATAGTAATGTGACACATCTCCTATGCAGCCAAATCATTTAGTATTATTTTTCTCCTTCTTATTTGATCCCCTTTATTTTCGTCATTCATTTATTCATGTTTACAAATAAAATCATTGCATAATGCATAGTGTATTTCATGTCTAATAAATTTATATATTCAAGTTGTAAGTAGCTCATATCTCTCTATCTTCTTAATAACTTTAGTCTAAAATAATATTCATAACTCTTGTTTGTTCATTTTCATATTTTAAAATATATTTATCAATGTAAGAATGTAGTAAACAATTTTAACAATAAAGCCACTACATAGAAGTTCTAAAACTTTTTTTAAGATCGATTTTCGCATAGAGGATCAAGTACTCCTACAAAAGATAGAGGAAATTAAAACAAAAAAAAAATCAACTTAATATAGTAGATTATTGTTTCAAAATATGACCTCTTATTTCATTTACTTTACCACTTATATATCCTAAATTTCTTGCCTTCTATGTACATATGAAAGGTTTGTACTTGAAAAGAGACAAATAATTTCTATTTTGCATATTGAAAAAACAAATTTAAAGAACATATTATTTCCTACATTGTATTCTAGATGTGTTGTGTGTGTGTGTATATACACACACAATGAAATATATTAATTTATTAATTTTTCATATAGACGCACGAAGCACAGATAGTTTCCCTAGTACGCTATAAGAAGACTAAATGGTGCATTCGGTTAAATGTTGAGTAATTTTCCTAGAGGACTAGGGATCCCACTAGCTAATTCAACAATGTCTCTCTCACATAAAGCTCTCAATCTATCCAATAATTGCAACAACAATATACTCCGTTCAATTTTCATAAAACGGGTTTGAAGGATGGTGTGTACGTAATATTTCTTACCTCGTGAGGATAAAGAGACTATTTTTAATAAATCCTCGATTCACATTAAGCATATCAAAATCTACTCTACAATATATAAAATCAAGACAAGGCGGCAATAGCTACAAAAACAAGGGGTTCTTTTTCTTCAAACTTCCTATGTTTACTCTCGCACATAAAACTCATAACATCTCATGTCAATCAAGGGCAACATGAATAAGCCCTTTCTCTTTTCCAACAAATCCACTCAACATTTCCCATTCACTCGAGTCTAGACCCCTTCGTGTTTCCTCTAGCTCTCAAATCTTGCACTATGTTGAGTTTCTCTCAGCTCGACATAACCATGCACACTCACACATACAAAGCCTCCTTTTTTTCTAACCCCTTTGTTGCTTATGCTTTAGTTGACATGTACGAGAAATGTATCTTCATCGAGTTTGTACACCAACTATTTGATAAATCTCCTAAGAGAAATATGATCATTTGGAAATCAATGATCTTGGTTTACGCACATTGTATTCGAGTGATGGATGTGAAGCCTAATTCTTCCACTATTAAAGCGATAATCGTGTGGTTGGCGGAGATGAAGGATGAGTTTAGTAAGGCCATTTTGTGTTACCAAGTGATGGGGAGGATGGGTTTATGGCCAAATTTGATTACGATTCTTGCAATTTGTGATATGCTTGTCTTGGTATGACATATGTGAATTTGATCAAACAAATTCATGAGTATTTGATAAGGAATGATAATATTGGTCCAGATGAGCAGTTGAGAAGTGGCTTATGGGAGTTGCGAGTGTCTTAACAAAGCATATCTTGTATTTCTTAGTATGCGAAATAGGGATGTGGTTGCTTGGAGTAGTTTGATCTTAGCTTACATGTTTCAAGGGAAGGCAAAAACCGCACGTAATATTTTTGAGCAAATAGAGAAAGCTAATGTCAGGCTTAATGGAATTACTTCCATTGAGGTTTCGAAAGCTTGTAGTTATGCTGGACTACTTGATGAAGCACAAAATTACTTTTCTCGTATGAGAGTTTGATATGGTGTTGAAGCAAGCAACGATCAGTAAGTATGTTTCATAGATGTATTAAGTAGTGCAAGAATATATGCTAGCAATGGGTGATTTGAGAAAGCAAACAGACTCAGAAGAGGGATGATCAAGAGGGGGATGAAAACAGCCCCAGGCAGCAGTTAGGTAGAGTCGTCAGTATGGGTTAGACCCGTTGGGCCGACCTAGCCTAACCCGTGATTTGACAGGGTTGTGTTACGATTTTTGGAGCTCATTTAAGAAAAGGTATTTTTAGCTCAGCCTGAATAAGCATACTATTTTGTGGGGCTTGAGAAATATGAATAGGGCCAGCCCGTGGGCCAAATAAAAATTAATTAAAAAAATAAAAATAAAATAGAGTATTAAAAATAACAAGAGTCTAAACTAAATTTTTTTTTAAAGTTTGAACTATTACAATTTAAATACAAATTATGTTTAAAAAATATGTATTACATAAAAAAATTCTCTAAAATCGCTAGAGAATCACTTCATAGGCCATAACCTATGGTATATTGTCATATTTTTTTGTGTTTTATTATTATAATTGAAAACCAATTAGGTTAATATTTCTATTTATCTATTTATGCTTTTACTTGAAATCAAACTTAATAAATATTATAAAGATAATTTTATTTGTGTATTTGATTAACACGTAATAACACTAACACCGTGTAATATTGTCTTGTTAATATTTATGATAATATTTTTAAATTATAATTTAATCTAAAAAATTATTTTAAAAAATATACTTTTAAGAAAAGAGCGCTGGCTCGGCAAAGCCCATAGCCCATGTATTTGTGGGCTGGGCCAATCATTTTCTGGCCCACACAAAAAATGGGCTTGCCCGACCTGGCCTGTCAAATTTCAATGCCTATATGGATTAGCCCAGATGGGGTGGGTCAGCCCATATTGACAGCTCTACAACTGGCTAGTATATCAAGATTAACTTTATCTAGGTTTCCTTTTTGGTTGGTTCAGGTGACAATTCACTGAAATTTCATCTTTGTAAAACGTCAATATTGTATTGAAGGCATCTTTAGAGTATGGAAGAAACAAAAAGTGAGTTTCAGCTTAGAAACAAGACAAAGGAGGTAGTAATGCAGGGTTGTTATAGAGAAGATTTCGACCCCAGTAACAATCATACTGCAAAAATTCAGTAGTTTTCTTGTTATACATTAAAAAAAGGATTCTGTCTTTTCATGAATACCAAAGGATATATTTGTTTCGATTTTCTCC
This sequence comes from Solanum commersonii, assembly GCA_029007595.1. Taxonomy (NCBI): domain Eukaryota; kingdom Viridiplantae; phylum Streptophyta; class Magnoliopsida; order Solanales; family Solanaceae; genus Solanum; species Solanum commersonii. The sequence goes on from JAJTWQ010000011.1 coordinate 3,235,883, forward strand.
AAATGAAATTTTCATTGAAACAGAGATGTCTCGTGAACTTCCATGTAACTTGAGCTTGAACAACTCGAGCAGTATTTGCTTTGATAATTGTTCTTTGACATGACACTAAAACTTATACTGGTTGTTTCTGTTACATGCTTCAGCTATAATAAACGGATATCGGACTAGGGAGAGATTGTGCATATAATTTAAATGAAAAAAATAAGCGAACTCCACTTCCTCCAACAAGAGACAAATCGACATAAAGTATTCATTCAATTCCAACTAGTTAGGATTGATCACTGGGAAGTAGAAAGAGTTATTCTTCAATTGCAAGATTTGGATAGTGAACGCATCATTATATTTAGATGATGTGGACTCTATAATCTGGTAAGGACAGAGGAGTGGTACCTATACAGTTAAGTCCTCTTATAATATGCTTAGGTCCAACTTTCGAAGTGGATCCATGTGGCCATGGCTACAAATATAAAAAACCGAAGCACCGTATGAAGTTAGATGGTTTTGCTGGATTTCGATCCATGATGCTTGTCTAAATCAAAATTACAGAGAAGAAGAATGATTTTTGGAAGAAAAGAAGAGGAAATACTAACAATCTTTTTATTCATTGTTCAGTTTCAAGACAAATATGAGACCTATTTTTTCAAAATACATTAGGGAATCAGTGGGTGACATTCAATTAAGGATCTATTTAGCTACTAGTAGGGTTGCACATGAGCAAAATGTATCAAAAAGATAAAAGAGAAGCTTGGGTTGTTTGGAAAATCTAGAATAAGAGAAATAGAAGATGTTTTGAAGACAAGATCACAGTAATGCATACTTTGAAGTATAGATCCCAAGGACTTTTAGCCCTTTGCAGCATTGATTTGGTACATGGCTCTCTCTCTCTCTTGCTATTGTACAGGGTCCATTACTTTGTAACGTCGAGCAATAGCTTAGAACTTGGTTTGAAAGTGAAGCAAATGTACTGTGCTTGCAAAAAAAAAAACTAGTTTTGGTTGAGCTAAATTTGGCGTAATGTCTTTCTAGTAAATGCTGGATTTCGGTGTTTGGATTGGCTTTTGACTTTTGGCTTTTAAGCTCTATTGTTTTTGGAGTTGTTCGGGAAAGACAAATAGTGCTTTTAAGCACCTTCTTTTGGGCTGAAAAAGGTATAAAAATAAGGTAAAAGTCAAAAGTTGGGTATTCCATTCTAGCGTATAAGCTATTTGAAAAAAAAAACAATCCAAACACACCTATAGTAACCTTTAAAGAGCTAACCATATTGAGCTAAAAAAATACAAAAACAACAAAACATCATAAGCAACATGTAGAGAACTAGAAGGATTCCAAGTGGAACATGACTTGGCATGGATGGGTGATTACTTCAGGGAAACGAATCAAACTAGAAACACTAATGGAAATTTCCTCCACTTCAACTATAGATAAAGACAAGGCCCATTGCTTGATTAGGATAAGGAATCACAACAATTAAACTGGAAATACATCAAAAAGCAACAAGAGTACAATAACAACTAATGTAAGGCAAATAAATGTAAAACAAAAGTTCAGCATTCAGTATATAATAGTTATCAAATAGTTGTAAACTAGGTCTACCAAATTTGATAAAACATCTTTCACTTCCACTACCTTAAAACAACCATTAACTTTTGGAAGAATACTTTACCTTCTGATCACATTTTTCTTTATTATATCAATAAATTATGTAGTCCAGCTACTCATCCAGTCCATTAACCTCACATTCCTTCCAAGAACCCACCAGAAACGACATTATTCCTTTTGAACAAAATAAGTGATTCCATTTGAACATAAAACGGGTGAGAGCTCCCTTGAATACCAAGACCCCTATTTTGTTCATTATTTGGATTATAAGAAAGTAGATCATTGCTCCTAGTTGAAAACAAAACTGCACCATTGTTCCTAAATCCAACTACTTTCATCATAGTTGTAACCAAATTTATACGATACAATCTACTCCAAGATTCCAGAACTCCATACTGTCTCATCACCCATACTTCACATGAAGCACCACTTATCTCACTCACATACTTAACAACAGCAAGTGATTCCTCAAACTTCTTAATTGATAAATTTGTTGAAATTACACCAAATAAAGCATCTGAAAACATAATCTCCCCAAACACCTCATCAACTATACTAAAAGACGTAACTAAATTCCGATTTCCACCACCATTTGGAACCACATCATACGCAATCCAATGTACAACTCCATTTACAAAATCCCGAGACCACCAAAACTCCATCATATAATGCTTAATCTCAACCCCCATTACACTTCTCCAAACCCCAGTTTTAATCGAATAAATTTCAACCTCAGGAGGAACATTATACTTGAACGCACCATTCATATAATACACAAGTCTAACCAACTTATGGTCACCAGTCTCAAGCAAATCAAAACCAAATCCAAGAACATACATATCAAGCGACAAAGGCTTAATTAGAGGCAAAGGTAAGGTTATAAACTTTTAAATAGAAGGGTTCTACAGAACAAGATTCTGTAACACACCAAACAAATTGTCGGACAAACACACGATGCCATTACAACTGTCAACAATTCTGAAATACCCAAGTTTGCATTTGAAAGGGAGATACCGTTCCAATGTAAAATCCAAGGGAATGGGTCTATTTTTACGGTCTTGAAGCAACAAATAGTGCTCTTTATTGCGACAACTGACGCAACGCCTAACAAGAATGGTGTTGGTATGTGGGGATTGATTAAGGTGAGCGGAGATGAAAGGAAGACTGGTATTGAGGAAATGCCATGATTTGGAGACAACCACGAATCAAATTAAAGATTTAGCAGGAAGTTTCGGTAGAATTTCTCTCAAAACTTTGGGAGGAAAGTAGGAGGAGTCGAAACCGGTCATTTACCAATTTTGAGAGAGAGAGCCAAGAAGAACCCTAGTTGTAAAAGAGATTTTTGGTAAACTTTGCTTTAAAAATATGGATGACAACAGGACGGGGCGGGTGATAGCTTTTGCGGGATGAGGCAAGGCAGGTTTAGATATTCTTTAATAAAAATCATGCAATGCTGGGCAACCGGTTTGGGAATAGCCCAATGCTAAATCTGTAAGCTATTTTTGCTACTTATCTTCTGTTAAGAACCTTTAGGCAAGAAAATCCAGATATCATATACTTACCTGATTAATCTTTTGTTTGTGTTTTATTAGTTTAACCCTCAATTTATTCTTAAAGAATCAGTAATTATTTTTCTTTTGTCATTGTGTTATGTTAAGTGAGAATCAATTGTTTAGCACTTTTCTTGATAACCAAGAAATCCGTCTGTGACCCATCCTTTGGACCAATCACAGTCTTCTAAACTTGTTGGATATTGGGCCTGCACCTCAATCCTTCTCCACTTAAATATCGGGCTTCGCTTTGCGTGGTGTGGGTCATGGTAAGTAAAGGTTGGTTGAGGATTACTAAATGAATTAGAGCTCTCCATCATCATTTAATTACAAGTTTAATTTTCAATTATGGAAACTAACTCAAAATCCTAGTATTTTATAACTTTACTTCTTTGATATTAATTGTTCTTTTATAAACAGTTCTCTTCTAAATCTTCTATTATTTGATCACTCCCTTTGTACATATTCAAATAGTTTTTCGAAACTATCAAATACTTGTTTTTTGATGGAATGTTTCACAGCTATTGCATCAGTGATATTTTTCTTTGATAGAATAATTTATCAGTCTTTCAAAAGAAAAAGTCTTTAAAAAAGAAAACAATAATAAATTATGTGGGAGGGGTTTGGGCGTGCTGGGCAAGTTGAAAAGAGAAAATTATGCTACATTCGTTCTTTTCTTTTAAAAAATGTCAATCACAATCACCATCAAGAAACTAACCGTCAAGAAAGTCAATCACATTCACCTATCAAGAAATAAGGTTAGTTGATGGTTGAGATACACACAATAGTGATAAAGAAAAGTTAAAGAGAACGGCACAATTCATTTTCCTACTTTGCCTACTTAGAAGTTTTCTTATTGACTATTGTTCTGTCAATATTAAAAGACCAACTTCAGTTTGAACTTCAATCTCCCTTATGTTAGGTATTCACATTGTCTTCTATATCTACTGAATTTAACCCTATGATTTGTACATTTTAAATAATTCACATATATATCATATAATTGTAGTATGTTGAAAAATAACTTTATAGCAGCATTGTGTGGCATGTGTTATTTGTACTATAGAAGATGAATATTTTGAAGATATTCCTTATGTTTTGTCATCAAACTATCATACTTACGGATATGCACAGATTAATTTATCCTAATGTGCATAGATTTCTTGTTTAGACAATAATTTCCATCTTAGATGAGAGTCAACTACAACTGTACAATAGGATAGACAGTTCTATTTTACCATTATTAAGCTACATTATCATAAGCCATTGAACTGCTACTAGGAAAAAATTGACAACCAAGTCTCAGCTCCAAACAAGTTGGGGCACATTTATATTACAAAGATCACATTATTTGCTTTATAAAAAATAAGAGCAACACTTGTTCAGACTTCGTCCATTTCACTGAATGATCTTTATCATTTCAATTTCTTTTATTTGTTCCCTTTCTAAATTCTCATATCATTCAATTAAGAAACGACAGCATTTGAAACATCAAACTAAGCAAAACAAAAAACAAAAGCTGACTTCTTTTCTTTTTGTAAGGGAATCCAATTCCTTTTTATAACCATGGTATCCGTGTCAGCTAGCATACCTTGATAAGTCCACGGGGTACCTTCTATCTTGCACCAGCACTCATACTGGATAACTCTTTCCACCCAACGCTTGGACAGCTGGGAAGAATTCAACTTAGTGAACTCGAACTTGCGACCTAAGGGCAATCAAATTCTCATACAACAATACCAAATCTAGAGTAAAATCAAACTACCAAATTATTAGTGTCACATACATATCAACTCACCTACTCAGGTTCAACTATATGAATCATTTGTATCCAATCTGCTTTATTTGGAGCAAATGTTGTCCCTAAAAGGAACACACAATAGATCTTTTGATCTACCTATAAACCAATCTAACATACATATCAATCGATCAACTACGCTTACTTGGGGTCGAGTATGTGAATCATCTATATCCATTTTTCTACTTTATATGGGGGCAAATTTTGTCCCAAAAAAGAACACAAAGTAGAGTTTTTGACCAATAAATCAAGGCCATCTAAGTACTAACAGGCACATCATCCAATCAACTAGCATACTTGTGGTCAACTATATGAATCATTTATATATAATTTTTTTACTTGGGGCAAAAAAATCTAAGCAAAAAGAATACTCCATCTGTTTTAGTTACTTTTTCTTTGTTTTCATTCTCATTTATTTAAAAAAGAATGTTTTTTTCCTTTTTTGATGACTCTTAACTTATAAATTTCCATGTGACATGAGACATTTTGACACATTTTATATACCTTTTAGTATAAGAGTACGAGATTCAAAAGTTTATTTTAGCTTCTTACACTTTATAACAAATTAAAACCAAACAAACAAATGAAACATGTGGAGTATACAATAGAGCATTTTTAACATACCTATGAACCAAGCCTATCTAACAGGTTTATTCATCAAGATCTTGAATTTATCTTACCAGCATTGTTTCCACAATCCACTCCACTGCATTCAGCTTTAGCACTAAACCTATTTTCCTACTTAATTCAAATCCACAATTACTATTGAAACACGGAATAATTGTGCTTCAATTCAAGTTTGAAAGACTTAATTCTGGATATAGATAAGGGAAAACCAAGACTCTGATTACGAAGGCAAGCGCTTAAAGAAAAGTTAGAGGATATTTTATGGGTTTTCTTGAGAAATGGGCTTAAAGATAAGAGAGCTGAGAGGGTAATCACCATTGTTATGGAAGTCGGAAAGGTTAAAGTGGAGTTCTGGTTTCGCCATTACCAGAAAATTGCTCACACGGAAGAGTGGGAGGTTTTGTAAAATTTGGTAACCCGATGAACCCGACCCCCAATCAATTCATACAAAATGGTATAGATGTCAATATGGGCTGGCCCTCCCCATCCGGGCTAACCCATACAAGCTTTGAATTTTGATGGGTCAGATCGGGCTAGCCCATTTTTTGTGTAGGCCAGAAAATGATCGGCCAAGCCCACAAGTGTGTGGGTTGCGGGCTTTGCTGTGCCAACCCTTTTTTCTTAAAAGTATATTTTTTTATAATTTTTTTAATTAAATTATAATTAAAAGTATTATCATAAATATCGACAAGACAATATTACATGGTGTTAGTGTTATTACTTGTTAATCAAATACACAAATAAAATTATCATTATAATATTTATTAAGTTTGATTTCAAGTAAAAGCATAAATAGCTAAATAAAAATATTAATCTAATTGTTTTCAATGATCATAATAAAACACAAAACTATAACAATATTCCATACGCTATAGCCTATGTAGTGATTCTCTAGAAATTTTACGGAATTTTTATTTTATGTAGTACACATTTTATAAACAAACTTTGTGTTTAAATTGTAATGTTTCAAACTTTAAACAAATTTTGAGTTTAGACTCTTGTTATTTTTAGTGCTCTATTTTACTTTTATTTTTTAATTAATTTTTATTTGGCCCACGGGCTGGCCCTATCCATATTTCTCAAGCCCCACCAATCGATAGGCATATTCAGGCCGGGCTAAAAATCCATTTTCTTAAATAGGCTAAAAAATTGTAACCCAGCCCATCAAATCACGGGTTAGGCCAGACCAGTTCAACGGGCTTAGCCCACATTGACGGCTCTACAAAATAAGATGTTATTGGTTGTGGTTTTAGAGTTGGACTATACAAATAGCATACCGTTAAAAGCTAATTATATTCTATTCATATTTTTTCAAATTAGATAGAATTCGACAAAATTTAAGGATTTTGGAAATATCACTCACTGTCTCGATACATCGTGTCTCGATTACGAATACATCACTCAACATCTTGATACATCACACTTAGTTTCAAATACATCACTCATCATTCGATACATTGTGTTCTAATACATTATTTTTGTTAATACAAGACACACCTACTTGATACATCACTTATCATCCCGATACATTACTTTTGTTGATACTGGACACACATGTCTCGATACATCACGTAAGAGTGATGTATCAGAAAATAGGATAAAGTAGGGATTTTTGAAGTTTTTTTGGACAGTAGAAAATATTAGAGAATATGGTAAAATAAGTTGTATATTCAGGTAATTTTTGCTTTATTTATTGTGTTTGATAATATGTAAGTAAAAAATATTATTTGAAAAAATTGTTATATTTTATTTGAATAAATATTTGAAATTGAAAATGAGAGAAGGGGTGATAGGGGACGAGGGATATGGTGTTAGAGATGGGGTGGGAGTAGATTAAAGGGTGGGGTTGAGATTAGTTAATGTGAAATACTATTTGTAAAATTTATTTAGCAATTTTTGCTTCGTTAAAATTTTTTATTAGGAGTTAGAAAGAACGGTTTTATGTGTATTGTAAAGAAGTTGTTGTAGACAATAAAATTTGCGTCAAGATAATAATAATCAAGAACGGAAAATAATCGCAACAATCATTGTATTGATTTAAAGTGTGAGTGTTACAATCTCTATGATTCCTCTGAATTTGCCTTTCAGATATAATTCAAGGGCTCTTGAGCTTCATCTTGAGTTTATCTTGAACTTGTAGCTTGTAGAGAAATTTGCGGCTTTTGATCCACGAGCTTTCTCCAACTTTTCGTTAGAATTCTTGGTCCCTTTTCTGAATTATGAGGACCCCTATTTATAGTTTTAAAATAGAGGAGTTGTGATTGGAAGAAGATTTTCTTCGGCCAATCAGATTTAAGTGACACGGTATATGGGTTTTATGTAGTAGGCTTTAATTGGGGAAACTAAGCAAACACCCCATAAAAGCAAAATAATTACAAACATATACCCCTTTACATTCATACCCCACGAAATAATTACACTATACACCCCAACTAATTTCACTTAACTGGTAGTAAATCCATATCATATACTGTATTAGTATCATTAAGGTTGATAATTTTGCTTAACGAAAACAATATATATATATATATATATATATATATATATATATATATATATATATATATTGGTACCAATACAGTATATGATATGATTTAGTATCAGCTAAGCAAAAATTATAATCAACCTTAATGATGTTAATACAGTATATGATATTGATTTAGTATCAGTTAAGCGAAAATTATAATCAGCCTTAATGAATGGGGGGTATGGGCTGTAATTATTTATGAGAGAATGAGTATTTCATGAATTACTTTGGGTTTGGGTATGAACTTGTAATTGTTTTGGATTTTATAGCCCAATTATGTAGTTTTTCCTTAATTAAATTCATATTTATTGGATTTAAATATTTGACTCAATTATATTAATCCATAATATTTATTTGGACTAATATATTTACGAATTTAATATAATCTGAATCATTTTATAAATTTATCTTGAATAATATTTAAATAATTACAAATGCCTCTGCTTCAAGTCTTGTTAGAATGTTTAATCTTTTGAAGACTAGACTTGAAGTATTAACTTAATATTATAATATAATATTAATATCATATGCTTCCAAAACAATATGCACCATAGGCACATGTACTGTTCCAAAGTAATTGGGATTCACGTGTGGCGGCAATTTGGATATCGAATCACAATATTTTCCCTTAGACTTGACCAATTAGGATATGGATGTACTCCTAGAGTTTAACTCCTTAAGGTTGTTCTAAACTATTTTTTGAAGTTAACTTTAAATTATGTCACGCAACTGATTTCAGATTTTTGTTACCTCACAAAATATTTTATATCTCAATGCCAGAACATTGTCACCAAAAAGGGTTGTTATAGCTTGAAACTATACTTCAAAGGCTTCATTATCACCAAGAACATATTGTCACAAGTCTAACCTAGTTAGCTTAGCATGACTTGCAAGTCTCAAACGTCTTGACATGTAACAATTTTTTCTTAAGGCGTAAAGAGCATGGATACGCATCCCCGCCCTAAGAAAGGTAATTTTATGGTATTCTTAAGGCGTAAATGGATACGCATCCCCGCCCTAAGAAAGGCAATTTTATGGTATTCTTAAGGCGTAAAGAGGATGGATACGCATCCATGCCCTAAGAAAGGTAATTGTATGGTATTCTTAAAGCGAAAGAAGGATGGATATGCATCCCCGTCCTAAGAAAGGTAATCTAGAGGTATTCTTAAAGCGAAAAGAGGATGGAAACGCATCCCCGCCCTAAGAAAGGTAACTTTATGGTATTCTTATGTGAAAAGAGGATGGATACACATCCCCGCCCTAAGAAAGGTAACTTTATGGTATTCTTAAGTAGAAAAGAGGATGGAAACGCATCCTCGCCCTAAGAAAGGAAACTTTATGGCATTCTTAAGGCGAAAAGAGGACGCATATGCATCTCCGCCCTAAGAAAGGTAATTTTATGGTATTCTTAAGGCGAAAAGAGGATGGATACACATCCCCGCCCTAAGAAAGGTAACTTTATGGTATTCTTAAGGTGAAAAGAGGATGGATACGCATCTCCGCCCTAAGAAAGGTAACTTTATGGTATTCTTAAGGTGAAAAGCGGATGGATACGCATCCCCGCCCTAATAAAGGTAATCTAGAGGTATTCTTAAGGAGAAAAGAGGATGGATACGCATTCCCGCCCTATGAAAGGTAATCTTATGGTATTCTTAAGGCGAAAAGAGGATGGATACGCGTCCCCGCCCTAAGAAAGGTAGCTTTATGGTATCCTTGAGGTGTATAGACGATGGATATGTATCTCCATCTTAAGGAAGGTAATTTAGAGGTCAAGATTTGAAGACTTCAACTTTCAGACTTGAATAATTTGAACAATCTTGATTGATTTGAAGACTTCAAGTTTCAAACTTAATTGATTTGAGACTTCATCTTGCAGACTTGAAGAATTTGAAAACCCAACTTGAAAATTTAATTGATTTGAGACTTTTACTTACAGAATAGAAGAATTCGAAAGTTTCAACTTGCAAGCTTGAAGAATTGGAAGACTTCAAATTGCAGACTTAAAGAATTTGAAGACCTCAACTTGCAGACTTAAAGAATTTGAAGACTTCAACTTGCAAACTTGATTGATTTAAAGACCTCAACTTCTAGAATTGGAGATTTTTTTTTAATTTTGAAGACTTCAACTAGCAGATTTGGAGATTTTTGAAGAGTTCAAGTTTCAAAACAACTTGTATTCATAAGGGTTTGCCCCTATCATGTCACTACCATTTGGTGCAAGTCCAAAGTTTGATGAAAGATTATTCATAGCTTTAACTTTCATGTGACAGATCAAGTGGGAACATGTGGTTTCTTGACACTCATGCAGCTAAACTTAGAATATAATTTTAAGCGTCTACTTACCTCAGTGAAGAGGATCAAGTCACAACGTAGTTCTGGGGGAGTGAGTGATTTTTTTTTGTGTCATACACAGTTTATACTCTTGTCGGCCAGGAGTGACATGCAGTTTAGGCTTGTATCTTAAGGAGATCTTACTTCAAGGGTAGTACCTCTTCAGGAAATTTGCATTAATAGGACCGATCTTTACGCCATCAACATCAACAAGCTTGTAAGCACCATTTGAATATGCTTCTTGTACGACATATGGTCCATCCCACTTTGAGGTAAATTTCCCCAGACTTATGCGATGTAATAATGGGTCTTCTTACTACAAGGATTTGGTTTCCAACTTGGAAGAACCTCAAGCAAACTTTCTTGTTAAAAGAACGGGATAGACGAGTTTGATAACATTCAAGATTTTCTTGAGCATCTAGCCTTTTTTCATCAAGTGCTTCTAACTCTGTAGGATGTAATAGAGCATTTTCTTCTTCGTGAGCCCTTCTTGAATAGCACGTCTTAAGGAAGGTATTTGACGCTCAAATAGCAGGACTGTTTTAACACCAAAAGCAAGTGAATATGGTGTTGCTTGAGTTGGTGTGCGGTATGTTGTCATGTATTCCCACAAAGCTTTTTCCATTCTTTCAATCTTGTTTGGACTTGGAGTCAACTTTCTTGAGTAGGTTTCATAGAGTCTTATTGAATGCTTCAGCGAGACCATTGGCGGCAACATGATACATAAAAGATTGACATTGCTTGAAGCCAAAGAGATCAAAAATCTTGGTCATTAACTTGTTATCAAATGGCTTGCCATTGTCCGTTATTATGTAGCGAGGAATGCCAAAGCGATAGATGATATATATTCTAATGAAATTTTCAACATTCTCTTTCATCACTTCATTAAGAGCGATAGTTTTGGCCCATTTTGCGAAGTAATCTGATGGCGTCCAAAATGTACAAGTGTCCACTAGAAGATTTTGGTAGTGGTCCAACAACATCTAATCCCCAAGCATCAAATAGCCAGGATGTGATAGTTGGGTGCAATACTTCAGGCGGGAGATGTATGAAATTTGCATGAAATCGACAAGCATCGCACCTTCGAGCATAATCTAAGTAATACTTCACCATGGTTGGCCAATAATACCGCATTCTTTTTATATGAAAAGGGAGCTTTGGTCCAAATTGATGTGATCCACATACTCCTAAGTGTGATTCTTGTAGAGCTTGGATTGATTCTTCCTCTCCCAAACATCATAAGAGTATTCACTCAAATGATTTTCTATATAATGTCTCCTTGTAGTAAAAGAAGTGAGGTGCGCGACGACGAATGTCAGTCCTTCTCCTTGGATTTTCTGGAAGTATCCCATATCACATATAGTCAATAATGGGTTGTGTTCAATTTTCCTTCGTGGCCTCAGAAACAGCGACGAAATACTCGAGCTCATTTTATGTATATCCGTCCTCATTTGGTGGTGGTAGTATCCATCTTTGGCAAACAGTGACTTGATTCTGATCAAGAAGGGTTAGCGTTAAACTAAGGTAGCCAAGGCATCAACTTTCTTATTTTCCGTTGTAGGCACATGTTGGAGGGTTACATCTCCAAGACATCACATCAACTTTTGACCATAATCATGATAAAGGCGCAATTCAGACTTCTTCACCTCATCTTTTCGTACTAGTTTCCAAGCGATGTACCTACGTTTTCTAGTTGATTCCAACACTCTAAGGTACATCTAAACATCATGAAATCATCCATAAACATGAGATCATGAACCTTGAATCCATAATCCAATTCAAGGAAAGTTAAGATCAAAGTCAAAGAAGTTAAGAGTCAAGTCTAGAAGTTAAAAAGCAAGTCAAAGCAAAGTTTCTTAAAGTTTTCAAGAGTCTTTATTAAATGTTTAAACTTCATTTTAAGGCTCAAGTTTCAAGTAAAGTAAAGAGTAAAGAGTTGAGTTCATTTTTCAAAAGTTATTAGGGAACTAAGTATTCCCAAAGAAGTTTATAAATGTTTTCACATTTGAGCAAGAAAGGAACTATGATTTTCAAAAGAGCCTTTGGGCTAGTTTTCAGTAAAGGGAACATCGATTCCAAGAGATCCTTTGGGCTAAACATTGAGCAATTATCTCAAACTAAAGAAAGAGGTGTTTAAAACACATATGAGCTAAAGTATATTTTGGGAGTAGTATTGAGCACCGAATTGGGGACGCGAGTTCATATTAACTCAAATCTCCATAAGAACCATGTAGCCATCATGTGTATTAATGGGTCATACTTTTTAGATGATCACATAAGTTAAGCTAGTGGATCCACTAAGTTAAGTAAGGTCCTATATCACGGCAAGGTATATGATGGTCCTTGGGCAACGTGAGGTAAAACGTTGTATCATCACTAGAGCTCATAGTGGTGGTTGTCGGTTAAAGAATCTCCCACTAAAGTTATATTACTTTTATATATAAGTAAAGTTGAGTTTGTTATTGTTTTATCTTTAACGAACTAAGTTGTTTACACTATTTTATAAGCTTTATATATATTGTATGTGTCTTATTGCTTTATATTGAGTTCAGTTATTCATGAGTTGAACAGAGCCAAGGTAAGTGTTCCTTTGTACTCCTTTCAAGCTTAAGTTGTTGTTTAGCATTCCAACTCGCATACTCGTACATTCAATGTACTGATGCCAGTTGGCCTGCATCTTATTATGATACAGACACTAGTAACCAGGATCAGCATCCAGCGCGTCGTTGATCTAGTCGAGCACTCCAGAGTCAGTGGTGAGCCTCCTTGTATTCCGGAGGACTCTTTTATTCACCTTCCTAGTTTTTCTTTATTAGGATGTTGTGGGGTTTGTCCAACATCCATCTTAATATTATAGAGGCTTCATAGACAGTCATACAGTAGTTGGGTTTCTCATCTATGTATTTACAAATATTCTATTTTGAGACATAAGTTGCCATTTTGGCCAGATTTTATCATTTAAGTTGTTTTATGAACTTATATTGTGTTGAGTTAAGTCTTCCACTGAGTTAAGTAGCCAGACCAAGAGTTCGTTTGGGGCCAGCAATGGTATCCGAGTGCCAGTCCCGCACAAGATATATGCTCGGGACATGACAATAAAGTTATAATTTAAAATTACTCAAATTTTAAAGGAGATTCTATTTAGGAAAAAAATGATATTTTTACTGCCTCAAAAAAGGAGATTTTCACAATAAAATTTTTCATGTTCCTATAGTTCGTAACTTATTTTTTATTTGGTAACTAGAGAATTTGATCCTTCAACACAATGGATGGTATGCTAAATGGAATGCCCTTCATTCAGAATTTTAGTTCTTATATACACGTAGTTGAAATTTATCATTTCGACTCTAATGTAAGCTTAACAAATCAGACAACAAATTCTATACTAGCATAAAAAATATTAAGTAATTTTTTTTACTTGCCTAATCATCTGAATAAGCAAAATCACTCAATATTCATAAGGGTAATACGTACATCATCATTTTACTATGAAATAATCAACATGATGAATAAATTAACTCAAACATCATTGTTATAAATAAAAATAAGGGAAAAAGTTTTGATATATCTCTTAACTTTGTCAATTAGAGCTGATATGTCTCTCGTTACAAAAGTAGCTCATATATGCCCCCACCGTTGCAAAATTGGCACACATATACCCCTCACCGTTACAAAAGTATACTCCTACTGTTACAAAACTGATAAAATTAATTTAAATTAATTTCTTTTATTTTTAATATTTTTAAAAAAAATATGTATTTGATTTTTTTCACACATAAATTATTTTTTGACTTCTTTGATTATTATTATTTGAGTTTCTTATTCTTATTTCAATTTTTCTTTCATTATTTAGTGTAAAATAAGAGAAATAAAAAGAAAGAAGTATGAATGAAAAAAAAAAGAGAGTGAAAAAAAATAAAACTATTTTTCTGCCACTGTGATTAATTTAATAATTATATTTGTAAAAAAAATTAGGATATCTATAATAAAGATTATAAGAAAATAAGTGAAAAGAATAAATTTGACCATCAAAATAATAAATTCAAATTAGCCATTGAATTAAAAAAGTAAAAATTAAACGTGTGAGGAGGATGAAATATATTCCTCTTTGATTATTTTTTTGATTAAAAAATTAATAAAATTTAATTAAAATTATTTTTTTTCAGTTCCGTTAGAGGAAAAAAGTATATGTGAGTCATTTATATAACAATAGGGATATATATGAATCACTTTCAGAACGAGGAATATATATATATGATCAAATTAATTATAGAAATATATATGATCAAATTAAATATTCCCAGAGCAAAAAAATTAGCAGAAGAAGCAATTACCGAAGTGAAAGATAAATACTCCCTCCGTCCCTATTTACTTGTCCATATTTCCTTTTTTGGTTGTCCCTATTTAGTTGTCCATTTTGACAAATCAAGAAAGGACAACAAATTTTTTCCTATTATACCCTTATTTACACTTCTTGAAAATTGTAAAAGTGTATGTTGTTTCCCTCCAAATTTTTTCACTTGAATTCAAAGAAGTGGTTGTAATTTTGAAGTGACAAGTTGTCATAAGGGTAAAATTGTAACTTCACTGTGCTAATCATTGTTGCCTTAATCTGTGTGCCATTTCCAAAGTGGACAACTAAAAAGGGACGGAGGGAGTATAAGAGATGTGAACGGCGTCGTTAGAGGAATCATTGAGAATTTTTATGTATTGCAGCTGCATTTGGGGTCCTAACTAAAGTAACTACTCATTTTGTACCACGTCATCTTACAGATTTCGAGATTCAAATAAATCATTTTATTCTTTTGAGGTCTTTTAAAGATATATATTTGTGAGCTATAGTACTTTTTACCTAGTACTTAAATATGTAAATTTTATTTCAAAAAGCTTAAAGACTTCATGCATGAATTCAGGATTAAAATTAAACTGTTTGACTTTCATTCCATTGGTGGTTCAGGGTTGGAGGTGATGAGTGGAGCCGTAAAAGTACTTTCAGCTTTAGTCAGAAGTTTCAGTTCAAGTCACTTCTCTTTGGTAGAGACTAGAGACTAGAGAGGCTTAAGCACTCTGTATGAGTTAAAATTAGAATTTGACATTTGGGCGTATCAAAAGGTGACATGTGGCAATTGGAATTTAATTGAATCCAACTAGAACAACACTGGCACAAAGATTGCTTTCTACCACGCAAATCCAAATTAATTAAGTCAATAAATTTCAAACACCAGATGCTTGAATCTAAAAAGAAGACATAACTTACAATCTAATTAACAATCTGAGTCACTTGCTAAAGAACAAGTTTATACATTCAAATTTGCAAGATTCAAAGTGTATTTCTCCAGAAACTGATCATGGGAAATAGATACAGATACAATGGCATGTGACATGTACATTCTTAAAAAACATAAATTGATGTCCGGCTTCAACTGCTGTAACCGGATACAAGCATATAAACATAGCAAGCCAGGCATAAACAGTGAAGAACACGCACCGCCTTCTATGTTGAGTTGAACTCATCAAACCCGGCTTGAATCTCTTCCGAAAATGTATCTTCTTACCCAATCACCAACCACTAAGTACCTCGTGCGCCAGCTAACTTGCTTGCTGAAATGCAAATAATAGTATCAGAAATAGACTCTTCGAATACAGAAGGAAGAAACGATACACTCCCTCCATTTCATTTCATGTCTTGGTTTGACTGGCTAACCAAGTTTAAGAATATAAAAAAGACTTTTAAATCTTATCGTCTTAAACTAAAGTTGTGTAACATACCAAAAGATACCCTTTAAATCGTGTAGTTTTAAACATGTCATTCTAAGTGTAAGTATGGGTAATATGCCAATGTTGAAATTAAAAACTTAATAATTAGAAAGATGGATTCTTTTTTTTTTTTAATCTGACTAAAAAGGAAAGTAAGACGCATATATTAATATCATAAGCAAGTCCTATGAAAGCTGTCAAGTATTACCTTGCGTACACTGAGTACCATAGCCACTGTGTGCTGTGGCCCATAGAAACCCAGTCTCCGGGAAGTTCTGCTGCTGCTTGATCTCCACCAAAAGGGGCGAATTGCCCTAAATGACGATACCTGAAATAGCACAACGAAATTTATTGTGAATGAGTGTATCTATTTACCGATAGGAAAAGGAGGCTAGAAGCCAAGATCATAGAGTCAATAAACAACACGAGGAGCTAAACAACATCGAAGAAGTTGCTGATAAGTGTAAATTCGATGGTTCTCTAAGCAAAACACACTGCAGAAAAGAAGGCTGAAATGATAAAGGACCAGTGACCACATTTCTGATCTTTTTGTCAAAGTCGCAAATGTTTTTAATAAAAGTGTTTAAACTTATGGTAAAAACACACCAAAACTATCCCTTTTTTGCGAATTTTGTAACTCAACTATCCAATGGTCGTTCCTCTATCATCATATATAAAGCGGATCAGGCCAACTATCAGTTCCCTTTTCCTACCTAAACTATCACAATCTACTCACTTAGGTATGTTTTAATACATAGATAGTGGAACAGTTGGTCGGAAAAGCGAACATATCATAGTTGGGGTATGAAACTTGCGAAAAAGTGATAGTTCAATGTGTTTTTGATCATTATCTCCAAAAGTTTTTGTTGTATGGAAGAACAATTTTCTCGAGAATGAAAGTCTGGTCATACTTCAGCAGTCAGTTATCCCAGTATGCTTACATGCAACAAGGAAAATAAGAAAAAGAAAGTTCCAAAATAGGTGAGCTATGTATACTCGAAGGGAAGAAATTTATGACGTCCAGAGCTTTTAAAATGGCGAGGTCCTTCAGGATTACTTTTGCATTGATCCCAGCGGTTTGAGCATCTAGCAAGATATGTACCTTGTTGAGCAGCAACCTAAAGCATGTGAAAAGATAAGAAATCGAACTAAAGCAGATACTGAGTGAAACGCTATGTTGCTAGGATTCTTCAAGCATATCCTCTAAAAGTAGTGCATTTTTTTTATAAAACCAACAAGGGAGTGGTAATAATTTTGGAGAGTCCGAGCAACATCGGTGAAAAGAGAAACAGGGATGAAATACGAACAACGGAAGAAGTACCTGAGCAGTGGCAGGTAAACTTTTCATCTGAGAATCTAATGAGAAAGGGCCAACTTAAAACCTTCAATATCTACCTCCTCTCTTTCATTTCCCTCTGAATCCCTGAATAAGTCTTTCGCCTCTAACAAATGTTTGTTCTTCAGATATAAGGCCACTTGAGGATAACAGATAATTATGTCTTCCAAAACATCTCGGAATTCCTCAACGCTTAACATTCCAGATAAAGTTTCACAGAAATGAAATTTTAGGGGAAGATAATAAAGCCAATATAAATAGTATCCTGAAAAATATAATTGTGGAGAATATAAGATGTATGATCATCCTCATGCAGCATATATTTCACTCTTCTGTAGTTTCTTTTCCATTCATCTTAATAATATTGTTAAGATGCCAAATATTCTAATCGTGGTCAAAAAGTTTGAAGCGATTATCTGCAAGGACAGTAACTATTGGCCTCTTTATATAAAATCAACTTCATCGAATATTTGGTCCATTTCTTACATTTATAAGGCATGGGCACTAAAAAATTATTGTACGTCGAGTAACATCAAGAGTATTGCTTTGACATGACACAACAAACTAGCATTATTATCCTTATGGACCATAAATCATGGACTACATGTTGGGTTCTGAAGGTGATTAGGCGTCATATGGAAGCTTACAATTGCAATCAAGACGGTGATAAATTAGATGACAAATAAAGCGATACTAAAACATAATATTATTAATATGAAAACTAATTTAAAAGAAAAATATTATAACTGTTGAGAGAATAAATCTCCCCATAAAATAAACTCTTTAAATGTCTACATTTTGGATGTTATTGTGTTTTGTGTTAGAAGAAACAAACCTATATTTATAGAGTCCTAAAACTTTTTCTTAGTAGAAAAAGAGTCCTAAAAGGAGAGAATAAACCAAATATAAAAGAATATTATATTTTCCTTTCAAGAAAAGTAAAAACATTTATGGTAATGTTTTATTTTTTCTTTAAGGAAAAATAAACCTTAAATTATGGTAAGAAAATTAGGGCAAAACCCTAACACTACAAACTATCAATATCTGGAAAAAAAAATTACCATAGATAAAGAATTGAATGTACTACAGATCAAAAATTGATTAAAAATTTGAGTTACAGTTATTTGAACTAAGGATTCTTTACCATTACTTTACGTTGATCTACAGATGCACAATCATCTAGTGCGTACACGTTACTACAACCCTTCACTCGCAACCATTCATTCAGTTGCTAGAATACGTCTTTTTTCCTGCAAAGGGGAAATGAAAAAAGTTAAATGGTGATTAATTAATGAAACTCAAAAGAGTAACTTTTTAAGTATGCATTTAGTGCAGAAACCTCCATGAAACACTAAGAGAAAAAGAATGAAAGATACCTGCCAACTTGCTCCATGAAATCCTTCACAAATGAGCGGCTACCAACTCCAGTTGACCATACAACCATCCCGTAGGGTACTTCAACGTGTTTTCCTGTAGATTTTATTTCATGTTGATGAAATGATCAGAGACACTAGTGACATGGCAACCTGTTGAAACCTCAATTCCATCTCTTTGAAATTTCTGTTCAGCACATGAGCTTATTCTTTCATCAAATCTGCAGAGACACAAATTTGCAATTTCTGGGTTGTTAATTAAAAATGCTTCTTAAATTGTCTCTTAACTGAGTGGAAATTACAACAACGCCTTAGTCCCAACCAAGTTGTGGTCGGTTATGTGAATCTTACTTCTTCATTTAAACTCATTCTAGCTCGCGAACAAGAATATACTTTATTAGGAAGTGTATGCGAAGTATAACAAATGAATGCCCACAAGAAGCACATTGTATGAATTGAACTCTTTTCACACCTCTATCTTCCTTACTCTCAAATCTTTCAGCACAACATTGACATCAAATAGGCTGTAGCATGCATTAAAAGTACAGTGGTAAAGTGAATCTAGGAACAGTGCATCTTACGTGTTCAGGATATGATCTCCGGACTGGATAACCGTTATCTTCACAAAATCCTTAACTGAAGGGTATATTTTTACCAAATCCTCATAAACATAGTCATGTAGCTCAGCAGCAAATTCTACTCCAGTTGGACCCCAGCCAACTATAACAAAATGGAGGTTGGTCCTTCGCTCTAAATCACTTAGGCCAGGAATGACAGATTTTTCAAAACAACTTCCTGTACGAGACGTTTAGCACCTTGAGAAAAAATATGAGATGTCACAATCCAATCAGGTTCAATAATGCATATAGACACCTCCCTTGCAGGGGTAAAAAAAAGTCATTTGAGCTCTTAAGAAATATCGCCAGGTGAGTGTCGGATCCTCCAAAAGTAGTGTACTGTTGGAGGATCCAACATTGTCCGGCAATATTTAAAGAGAGTCCGAGCAACATAGATAAGAAATGTCATAAAGGCATTATGGAAGAGAATCCTACCTTCAGAAAGTGGCAATGTTCCATAACACCTGGTGTGATAAAAGTATTTACTTGAGCTCCTACTGCGACAACCAAATAGAAATCATTCCATCCTGCCAAATTATCATTGATACCAGAACGGCAAGACACTGTGCGGTTTTCTGGAGAAATCATTATGTCCTGCCAAATTTTTCACTCTCTACATTCGATTCCGCATATACCAATAGACCTTCAGTACTGTAACAGCCAGAAGAAAAGTATAAGTAGCAAAAAATCCTCTGCCAAATATGGATGAAAAAGATCAGTCTTTAACGGAACAACAACATTTCATTCATTAAAAATCAATCCTTCAAGTGAGTCATTATAGTTTAGTAGGTCTGTTTATAAATGCATTTGCTCCCGTTGTGAAATCTATAAATGTAATTCATTGGATACAACTTAAGAGGCATATGTCTGGGACTATAAGAAACACAGACGACGAAATAAGAAATCCATAACAACCTAGTAATCAGAGAGAGAAGTTTCCAGAGCCAAACCAGTTCAAGTCTAACTTATTAAAAGAAATTGTTATCCGCCATATTTTGTCAAGCTCAGCTCATTAAAAACTCTATTCCCACTTTTAAATCCATGCTACACAATTTTACCTTTGTAGAGCATCCGATTTACTCGAGTTATACTCCACAAGAATTAAAAAAAATGCCCACTAAGTGTTTACATTGTTATATACAAATTCACATTATTCAAACCAGCATGTGGAGTCATAACAACAAAGGTCACCTAAAAAGATGTGACACTTGGACCTAACTCAATATCGAAAGTTAACTCACAAGGAGGATTGCCCAAGTCCATATAAGCAAACCATTAGTCCATTTCCTAAAAACTCTAACTCACTCTAACACTTTCATTTAGCTTCTCTGGATCTAAGAGTAAATGACAATATGTTCAAGTGTCAAAACAAATTCAGAGATTCTCCTTTCAGTACAAAATCAAGAACCCAAAAGGAAGAGATGAAGAAAAATGGCTACCAAGAGCTTAGATAAAATATGTGAAACCCCTCATCTTCTTTTTGTTCAAAGATTGAAACTTCATCAATATCTAGGAATAAAATGAGTAATGAAACAAGGGAAAAGGGTCTGATATACCCCTCAACTTCGTCATTTGGAGCTGATATGCCCCTCGTTATGAAAGTGGCTCATATATATCCTTACCGTTATACAAACGGCTCACATATACCCCTACAGTTACAAAATGAGCTCACATATACCCTTTATTTAACGGAAGTGAAAAAGTTAGTTTTAAATTTATATTTTTGACTTCTAATTTTCTTAAAAATTATTTAGGGGTATATATGATTCTTCTAGCAAAGTTCAAGGTATATTTTAATCTTTTTTATACATAAATTATTTTTTGACTTCTTTTATTATAATTATTTGAGTTTCTTATTCTTATTTTATTTTTTTCTTTCATTCCTTAGTGTAAAGAAAAAAATTTAAAACTATTTTTTTGTGGCCATATTATAATTTAAAATTTTATTTTTTTGGTCTATATTGTAATTTAATTTTTGTATTTGAAGAAAACAATTTGGTCATCTATAATAAGTTTTATAAGAATATTAGTGAAACATAAATAAATTTGACCATCAAAATAATAAATCTAAATTAGTCATTGAAACCAAAAAAAAAAAAGTTAAAAAAATATATATGTTTGAGGAGGATTAAATATACTCATATGGGATTATATATATTTTTTTAAAATAATAAAAAATTAACCTGAAATTAATTTTTTTCATTTCCGTTAGAGCAAAAGGGTATATGTGAGTCATTTGTATATAAGTGAAGTTTTGACCAAAATAAGCTATTTAAAAAACCAATTCACCAAACTAATATGCTTTTTAAATTTTTTACAAAAGTAGTATAAACGTACTTCATGGTAACGTTTTAGGTTATTTTTATTTTAAAAATTCAACGGACAAAAATTGACGGAACTGACGACGTTAAATGAATAAACGTTACTGTGAGTAATGTTTTACGTGTAAAACGTTACTGTGAGTAATGTTTTACGTGTAAAACGTTACTCACAATAACGTTTATTGAAAATCCAATCATGTCAACCCTGCAAATGCAGAATCAAATCCTGCAAATTTAAAATGTTACTCATAGTAATGTTTTAGGTTTAAAACGTTACTCACAGTAACGTTTTAGGTGTAAGAATCCTTTGACTCCTGCAAATTTAGCTATAAAACGTTATTCATAGTAACGTTTTACCTCAAAAACGTGACTGTTAGTTACGACACTCTGTTAAAGTCTTCCTTCATTTTTTAAACTGACCACATGTGATTGTAAAATAAATGTTGTTGTAAGGAATGTTTTGCATATTCCAACAATATTCAACAAAACTTTTACTTGTGTTGCCCATTGTTAAAATAATATTCACAAAACTTTATTAGGTAATAAGTCAAGTGTATCATATTATTAAAAGATTTTTTAAAATAATATTAATAAATTAGAAAAATAATTTTAAAGCTATAGTGAGAACTTAACATAATATGATAAACTTGACTTATTCTAAATTTGCAGGAGTTGAAGACCCGTGATTGGATTCTTAGTAAACGTTACTGTGAGTGTCGTTTTAGGTGTAAAACGTTACTCATAGTAACGTTTTAAATTTGCGGGATTTGATTCTGCATTTGCAGGGTTGACGTGATTGGATTCTCAATAAACGTTATTGGGAGTAACGTTTTACACCTAAAACGTTACTTACAGTAACGTTTATTCATTTAACGTCGTCAGTTCAGTCAGTTTTTGTCAGTTGAATTTTTAAAATAAAAATAACCTAAAACGTTACCATGAAGTACGTTTATACTACTTTTGTAAAAAATTTAAAAAGCGTATTAGTTTGGTGAATTGGTTTTTAAAATAGCTTATTTTGGTCAATGCTTCTATACAAGTAGGGGTATATATAAGCCACTTTCATAACGAGTGGTATATCAGCTCTAAATGACAAAGTTAAGGGGTATATCAGACCCTTTTCCCATGAAACAAAGGAGTTTAAAGTGAATAAGCTATTAGGAGTTGTTTGGTTCAAAATCAGAGTCATATTACACAAATAACAAACAGGTTAGTGAAAAATCATCAAGAAACAAATAAAAAATGAAGTCACTAAAAATTTAACAAAAATGAAGGGATCAAAAGAATAACCTTACAGAACAGAGAACCAAAAGTTTAGAATAAGAAGAATGGCTATGAAGAACTTTGCTTAAATATGTGAAACCCCTCATCTTCTTTCTTTTTCCTCTTAACAAAAATTGTTCAAAGATCGAATCTTTTCTCAGTATTTCTGTCAAAATCTTGATTTAAGCTATGGATAAAATGAGTAATTTATGAGACAGGTGGAAAAAAAAAAAAGGAATTCTAGTACAATAGTGTCATATATGGGTCCAAAGTCCAAACTATGGGATTTGAGAATTGGTTTATCCAAGTCTTTTTTTTTATTATTAGTTAATCTTTTTTCATAGTCTTGTATTTTTAATTAGATGTTCCCAAATTGATGGTTTATCTAAGGTTTATACATGTGACACATCTTACAACTGTTAATTTAATATTCCTTTCGTTCACTCACAAGCAACCTTCTCATATATTGATTTTGCTTAGTATAATTTATAATAGGGAAAAGGGCAATGACTTTGTGTGAGGAATTATTTTATTGATTATTTTATTTATATTATATTCTGATTTGTGGAATTCATGTTTTATTTTTTGTATTTATATTTCGTGTCTTTTTAATTTCTATTTTTAGGACTCATTTAAACATAAAATTTAATTTTTTTACTTAATTTAAAAATTGATTTTTGACCATGAAAATTTGAAACAAATCTTTTCTTTTTTAAGGTATATTTTAAATTTGAAAAACATGTTGGTATAATGTGTTTTTAACTTACCGAGGACATGACCTTAAATAAGAGGTTACCAAGGTCGCATACCAGGGTAGAAGGTTATTGTTAGGGAATGGTTGTTTTACTTTTTGATGGTTTTGGCTTGTGGTGTTTGTCGTTGTACTAACTGTATTATTCTTGCTTAGGTTATCTATCATCTTTGTTGTTTAATGTATTTCGACTATCACACTATTTTATTGTTCTTGTTCTAGTTCTCTCTCAAGTTCAAAAAAAAAATAGAGTCTCAAGAGAAATCTTTGGGGCCTAAAGGTGGGGAACTCCAAACATTTTGTGTTGTTTTCTTTGTTAGTTCCTATGTTTTCTACACTATTTTCTTCTTCTTTGTACTTGACTGCTCTGGAGTTGAAGGGTTTTCAGGAACAATCTCTTAACATCCACATGGTAGTGTACTGTCTGCATACACTCAATCCTTCATAATCATCACTTGCAAAATTATACAAAATATATTATTGTTGTGATCATCCAAATGATATCTATAAATAAATTTTCTTTATATGTGAGATTTAAAAATTTTAAAATAGGATATATCACATGTAAAAAATTAACTTAATTTGTATATAAATTATTTAGACCAACAATATAAGTTGTCCAATAAAAGGTGGAGAAGTTGAAAATTAACGAAATTGATATTCATACAAAGGGGGTGAGATAGCATTTGTTTGGTTAAACTTTCATAATATATTTATTTTGAAAAATATCTTTTGTCACAAATAATTCTTGAAAGCGTATTCTTAAAAACTAACATTTATATTTAGCTAATCAATTTGAAAATAACTTTTCTCAATATTAAAGCAATAACTTGTGTTTGATCAATATTTCAAAAAATGTTTGAAAAAGTTATTTCTTTTAGCTTCTGTTACTTTAAAAATGCTTATATCTTTTCTAAAATTTTCACTAAACACTTCTAACCCTCTAAAATACATATTTTTTTAACAATAATATTATGTTTGGTGTAATCGCATAAATTAAAATCTATCTATATATAAAAGGAGAAGAAAAAATGACACATGTCAATACCACAAATTTTTCAGAATTTTGAAGAATTTTAAATACTTAATAACCAGAAATTAAATAAATAAATATAGACACATGTCAATAATTAGAATTAGAATGACACATGTCAACATCACAAAAAATTTAACAATTTTTAAAATTCAAAAATTAATTTAAAATATTTTAATTATCTATCTTAAATTAACCAAAAAGAAATAAAGGTTACTATTGGAATCAGTTTCCACGAAAACTGTCAACAAATTTGAATTTTAAATTTTTCCTTTTCTGAAATACAATTTTATAATTGAAGTACAATTTAATAATAATAATAGCAATATAGTAATAATAATAATAATAATAATAATAATAATGATAATAACAATATAATAATAATAATAATAATAATAATAATAATAATCTATCTATATATAATAGGAGAGAGAAAACGTCACATGCCATCACCACAATTATTCTTAAATTTTAGTTTTAAAACTGATATTTTTAGTTAATTTAAATAAGATATTCGATTTTAAAAAAAAGAACAATATAAAACATTTTAAAAAAAACAATTTTGAAACTTAACATTTAAATTCAAATTTAAAAACAAATAACAATATAAAACCACTTTTTAAAATTGGAACGTAATGTTTAAATTCAACTTTAAAAATAAATAACAATATAAAACAATTTTTTTAAAATAAAACATACATTTTGCAACTTACCTTTAAATAACACTAAAGCATATTTAAGCTATATACAAAATTGTAAAGAAATCTAAACTATCTAATTATCTATTTCTTTATTTATTTATTTTTAAAAAAAATTCAACTACAAATAATTATCCCTAAAATTCCTCACCCACTTACTTAACTTCCTTCCCCAAAAAAACTCAACCGTATTAATTCACTAAATTTAAATACGATAGTCTTTTCTTTAGTTTTTCCAGAAAAAAAAAAGCATCTCAATAAAGAAAATTCAAAGCAATAATAATTCTTACCATTCACGGAAAGGTAAATTTTTTTTGCATATTTCCTCTTTTTCTTCTGTTTTATGTAGTTTACATTATCAATAATTGTACTTTATTTTGGAAGATGTCAATTGATGAAGTTAGGATCAAGTCATTTATGTGATGAATATATGTAGTTGAAGAAGGAGAAACACTTTTAAGACTATCTATATTCGATAACTTTGCCAAGCATGTAATAGTTTAATATCTTTTCATCTTATGTTTTGTTTCAAAATCAAACTGTGTTGATGTATTTACAGATAATTTATGATTTTTTGTTTACTGCATATTTCATATTTATAATTTTTTAATCTTATTTTTTTAACATGCAGATAATGATGAAACTATGATGAAATTTTTGAATTGAAAGATCAGAAGTATTTGAATTTGAAGATATTATATTTTCAAAAGAAAAAAAAATTATTAACTTAATTAAAACTAGAAAATCATGTTTATAAAATTCTAAATAAACTCTTACTATTTCACAAATTTATCTTTTCAGATGTTAAAAAATATATTTAACTATATTTATTTTACATATATCGCTCTATATTAATATAAATGAAAGTTGACATATATCTGCTTGCAATTTATTTATTTATCGGATGATGTCGAAAATGTTAATATGACAACGATTTCAATAACGACTACAGTGATAATGACAACGACGTTGATAATATCGATATTACAACAATGAAGATTAAAGTGGACAACAAAAGAAATATTAAGATGACGAAGGAGATCAAGAAGAAGAAAAAGAAGATCAAGAAGGAACATACAATGACTGAAATGATAAAAGAAATACAGCAAAGTAGATCATCATTTTTTATTTTGGATCATTTCAAGATTATACTGGCAATGGTAAAGGAATAAACATTGATAGTTTCATTTCATCACCATAATGTGATGATTTGTATTTATTAGACCATCACTTCATTCTTTCTTTAAATGTCCAGGTAAATATACCAATGTTATGTTTAAAATTCATAAAGTAAAACACAAATATAAGTGATAATTTGTTAATCTTATAATATATAATTTGCATAAATTTTGTTTTCTTTATAATATGTGAAGAGATAAGATTTATTACCCACAAAAATTTTATGTGGGTAATATAGGCTTTCTTATTTGTGTTTTTATAACGTTGTTTGTTAGTTTATATTAAATGTGTAAGAATTGTTTCTGAGTTCTAAAAATTACATTAAGTTATGGAGAAACATGCAAATTTTAAAGGATCTAAAGAAAGTGGAATATTTACGAAAAATTACATATTTTTAAAAACAAATTAAATAAATAAATATTTTTCTTATTAATTTTTTAATCATTAAAATATTTTAATTTGTTATTTCAAATAATAATCAAGAAAAATACAATTTCATGTCATTGTAATCATATTTTCATCAAATATAATTAGGATATAAGAATGAAAATTAACCTAAATTAAAATAAAAGCTAAGTAAAGACTTTCACTAGCTATCCATGAATTATGGATCCCATTAATGTGAAAATTGGGCGTTTTAAATTTTCAAAAACTACGTTATAAATTTGTGTTTAATTTTTAAAAAAATATGTTTTAAATTTTTGTATCAAATTTAGATAGGAGATAAGTTTGAAAATTAATTTAAATGAAAAAAAACTGATAAGTAAAGACTTTCACCAACAACCCACAAATTAGGGAACCCTAATGTGAAAATTGATAGTTTTAAATTTATTTTATATTCTAAAAATATTAGCAATTTAATTATTCTTTTTTTAAAAAAAATAAAATTGTTCCAAGTAGTTACGACCATACTTTCATCAAATTTGGCTAGGAGATAATTTTAAAAATTATTTTCAATTAAAATAAAATACGACATAAAGACTTTCACCAACTAGCCATGAATTATGGAATTCTATTAACTGTAAAAGTTGAGTACTTTAATTTATTTTTTAAAATAAAAAACTAACAATTAATTACTAATTTTAAAAATAAAATAATGTAAACAATTTCAAGTTATAATAACCATATTTTCATCAAATTTGTCTAGGAGATAACTGCACACACAATTTGAAATAATATCAACTCAAAATAAGTTATTAATGTTGTTATCTTTTTAATTTTTAGTTAATAAAAACAATGACAAATATAATAAGAAATAAATATAAAATAAAATATTTAAAACATTCAAAATAATAATCAGCCATTTGGATTATTTACAAATATTCAAAAGAAAAAACTATTTTTAAAATTACCTCAACTATTGTTTCTTTTTAAATTATTTAAAATTAAATGTTGTAAAACCTGACAATCTCAGCAATATGTCAGTTTTGCCTCTATAATCGGTTACTTCTTTTAAAAAAACATATTTTTTACTTTCACTTTATATATATATATATATATGGGGTTGTATTTATTAAGATTAGTTTTACCTTAAATCAATTTTCTATCATTTTGTAGCACAATTTTAATACGGAAAAAAATATTTTGTAAAATCTTTTGATTTTGAATAAAATATATAGAGAAAATGTATCAACATACCATCTAATCTTATGATATCAAATATTTCTTATGGAATGTTAGAATTAATAAATTACTAATATAATTTTTTATTCAAACGATATGAAAAGAATAAAGCACAAACAAATAAAAATATTTGAAGTGTATGATATTTGATCAAAGATAAGATGATAATAAAATTAATAGTATTCCTTACAAAGAATTCAACCTGTTATATTATAAAACTAAAAGTGTAGCTGATACAATTATAGATATAATATTTTAATACGATAAAATAAATTGTGTACTAATAATATTAATTCAATGTGCTCAAATAAATAAGTTAATAAAATTATTATTATTATAACAAATTAAATATATTATTAAGTGCATAATATATATTTTTAATTATAAAATTATTACATTTTAAATCATCCGCGCAACGCGCGGGCACGTATACTAGTATATATAAAAGTACCTTATTACTAGCTCATAAAGATGAAAAAAATATTTTCAAATACCTCAATTCAAGTAATGTAATTAAATATTTTTACTTAAAAAATAAACGTAATGTAATCAAATATTCTTTAAATAAAAAATAAACAGTTTAGAGTTTAGGCAGCTCCAATTGTCGAATTAACAGACTTGATTTCTCTTGTCAAATAATTTCTTTTGTCGCGTCTCAAAGTAAAATTGACTTTTATCAAACCATTTAGCCACAAATGGTATATTTGTATCTCCTTGATGTTGACGTTGATAAATCAAGGGCTGCATATCGATACGATTGGATTTTAAAATTTACCATTATCGATACGATTGGATTTTAAAATTTATCATTATCGATTCAATTATCAGTTAATTCATTAAAATTTGACGAAAAAATATATTTGAAAGTTACTTAAAAACAAAGTGGCAAATCAAATAAATCATAGACATAAAATTGACAAATTACATCTAGCTCAAAAGTAAACATTGTCACATTGTAGAATAATCAAGAATTTTTAGATAATCAAAATTAAAAATATGAAACTAAATTCAAAGTCAAGAACTTTAAATATTAATTTACCATATTTCATTTTCTCATATATATATCTACCTATTTTACTATCCTTAGTAGTGGATCAAGTATATCAATCATGTCTCACTTTTTTGACCAGATATAATACTTAGATAAACTTGATCATTCTAGAAATAATAGATTTTGATATTATCTTGGATATGAATTAGCTTTCTCCGCATAATGCTATTCTTGATAGTTATAATAATTAGCTTTCTCCGCATCATGCTATTCTTGATAGTTATAGTAAGACATTGTGAGAGTTGAATGGACGGATGTTAATTATTCTTATTCCATCATAGTGATCAAATATATCCAAATATCACTAGCAAATTGCATCTGGCCAAGTCTGAATAGAATACGGCCTTCATTATGATCACCATAACCGCAGCCCTAATGTTAAAAGAAATTAACATTGCATTATTTTTATACTTGGTATACTCAATTCATCAGCATTGAACCACAACAAGAAAGTCGATCAATATTTTTGGAAAATCCAAACAACATCCCATACCACCTCAAAATACTTACACATTACTCAGAAATGACAAAAAAGATGTAGTGCAACATGTTGATACAAAAGAAGAAGCTGATGATATATATATATATGAGTTTATCAGACCCTAAGGGTGACAATTTCAGCTCATATAAGTGAAATGAAACCATTTTGCCCATATTAAATTAAATGGATCACTCATATTTTCTTTCCTTTTCTTAAATGGGTTAATATGGTCTTCAATCTATTTAAACTCATACAAATATGGACAAAATGGGTTAACATGAGAATCCATATCCAGCCCATATAAGTGAACTAAATAGATTTTTTTTTGTTTTTGGAAAACAAAAAAAATTAGGGATCGGTTGGTGGAAGGTGTGGGGGTGGGTGGGTGCGCGGGAGGAGGGGGTAATTTTTTTTTTGTTTTTGGAAAACAAAAAAAAATCAGGGATAGGTTGGTAGAAGGTGGGGGGCGCCCGGGGGATGGGGGGGTAAATTTTTTTTTAATAAACAGATTTTTTTTGTTTTTGGAAAACAAAAAAAAAATTAGAGGTAGGTTGGTGGAAGGTGGGGGGAGCCTCAGGGGGTGGGGGTGACCGGGGGAGGGATCAATTTTTTTTTTTTTGGAAAACAGATTTTTTTTAAATGGGTTAGAACCATTTTACCCAAACCATATTTGACAAAATCCATATTTGCCCATATTCTATTTGGATGGATTATAAACCAAACCATTTTTGCTCAATCCATATTCAATCTATCCAAATCCGATCCAATCCAACCATTTGCCACCCCTACCTACACCCAAATTTAAAGGAGTACGGGTATATATAGTGAACTCAAATATTTCATCAAACAAAAAAAAATACCAATCGAAATGATTAAAATAAGCCTCATCAGAAGAATCCAATATGATCATATGCAATGTAGTTTCACCAAGTGGTTCTCCCTGCAAAGCAAGGTCTTGGATCCACTACACCTCATTAACATGTATTATATCATCATAAGCAAAACTATTTTAGAAATTTTTAAAAATGTAGCTGCTCCACAGTGTACTCCAAACACACTTGACAAAAAGGGGTTATGAAAGGAGAAAAATACAATAGAGCAACACAAATAATATTGCTTCTAGGGAACGAGTTGATCGAAAATGGATTATGTTTCGACCACCAGATAAAGAAGCCATGAAAATCATAACAAGTAAACCACACTATCAAATAAGAGGTCATTCATTATGTACAACAAATGAGGGAT
This sequence comes from Solanum commersonii, assembly GCA_029007595.1. Lineage (NCBI taxonomy): Eukaryota > Viridiplantae > Streptophyta > Magnoliopsida > Solanales > Solanaceae > Solanum > Solanum commersonii. Next base: position 3,267,043 of record JAJTWQ010000011.1, read on the forward strand.
AATAATCTCGATATTAGATAGTCCCGACATTAATCCAAATTCACACAATAAGGAAAAAAACTAAAAAGGCCTCAGAAGCAAAAGGTAATACAACATCAATGGAGCTAAATGCTCCTCATATGGTACGGACAATTACCATACATCACTGGCCTCTAATTAACAAAAAATCGTCATAATTAACAGACATTTTACACATCAATTAAGATAAAACTCAACTAATTACAATGTAAAACATAAATTTTTAGGCTCAGAAATATGAACAGCTCTATCAATCACAGAATATCAGAAGCAGAACTGGCATTAAAGCTGGATTTATATCATCAGCCAAATTTCAAACAAATACAATACAACAAATTAGTAACCAAAAAAAAATTAGGCTCATATTAAGAAATTCAACCATTTTTTATCATATGCTTCATAGATTACTCTCAGAAGCGTGGATAAATCTTCTAATCATAGCCAAAATAGAAGAAATTTTTTTTTAGGAGAATCCGACACAGACGATCAACAATATAGCAGTGGACTTAGGAGTAAAACAATAGGAAAAAAAATGCATAAACCCCACGTTGACACCGCAATTTGCTCTATGCCTCGTTGACTAGCTATATTTTTTTCTTTGAATTAGAAGAAAAGCTATATGAGGCATAATTAACAAAAAAAAAATGTTGTAACAAAGGTATTTAGCCTTTAATTTGACACAGATAAGCCATGGATTAAAGGTACAATAGGGTTAATACTGCAACACTAAACGGCAAAAAACTTATAGCACGAGCTTTGGGGCTTCTAACTTCAAGTAAAAAAAGAAAAAAAACAGCTGAGCCCGGGAGGCTACGTGCAGAGATCTACATTTTGCTTGACAAAATTGAAAGAAAAAAACACTACACGAAAAGCTTATTGAGACGCCATTGAAGATCAAAAGAATAACGGTGGCTGGATTGAGAATTGATAATGAAGAAGACGAGAGTTTATTAGCTTTATACATAGGAGAAAGGAGCCGGTGAAATCCTAATTGTGTTGTTCATGATCTTACTCGGTCCAACCCATTTAAGTTTGGGATATCGGCCCATCAAAGTTAAGTTGGGTTGATATATAGTGCAAATTGACTTATACAAGATTTGTTAAATTATTTTTAAAAAGATAATTTGTTTATTTGATATTGAGTCATAATAAAGAAAATTAATAATTCTATTAACTACTAAAAAATTAGGAAAAAGGCTCAAATATGTCATCGAATTTTCAGAAAAAGCTCATTTATGCTATCCGTTAAAAGTTTGGCTCATCTATGCCATTACCATTTAAGAAAAGACTCATTCATGCCATTATTTTTTAAAGGTGGTTTTGCAAAACCATATTTTACACGTGGCCAATTATAATTCGGCCACATCATTATTTTTTTTTAGAATTTTGATTTTTTATTATAAAAAAATTAATGACATGGCCGAATTATAATTGGCCACGTGTAAAAAATAGTTTTGCAAAAAATGTTTGTTCAGAATTTTGATTTTTTATTATAAAAATAATAATGACGTGGCCGAATTATAATTGGCCACGTGTAAAAAATGGTTTTGCAAAACCACCATTAAAAAATAATGGCATGAATGAGCTTTTTTTTAAACGGTAATGGCATAGATGAGCCAAACTTTTAACAGATGGCATAAATGAGTTTTTTCTGAAAGTTCGATGACATATTTGAGCCTTTTCCCAAAAAATTATAAAAGAACAAACAAAATAATTATAACTTAGTGAGAATTGAGGGAATGAATTTTTGAACCGCAGTTTAGCTCAAATCAGTTCAGTCTATTTTAGCTCAAATAACAGTCATTTGACTAACGTATTTATTAAGAAACATCGGTCTAATTACACATGCTTCCCTTTCCAAAGTATTCATTCCTATCATACATTACTAGTTATGTATTTTTTTTTTTTTATGCTTTCTTGATTTGTAAGGCAAAACCCTTTCTCTCTGTTTCACTAGCAAGTAGCAATTTTAAGAGGATTAATTTTACAATTCTCTTCATCCTCTTGAATTTCTCTCGACTGCAGCGATGTCTCTTCTTGGTTCTCACAGGTTTGATCTGTTGTTCATTTTTTTAATTTTGGTGTTGAAACTTTTCCCCAACAGATATGTGCTAACTTAAAAGAAAATGATGAATCTCAAATTTTAAATTTGTTGATTATAAATAAAGAGAAACCATTATAACAAATACTACATTCAATTTATGGCTGCTCAATGTGCACAATCTTTAGCTAACTGGAGATGGGCTAAAATCTTAGAGATTCATCGAGTTTTTTGGCATAAGATCTTACAAATTCTAAAAATTGTAGTTTTATAATACTCTCTTCTGAGTTTTCCATAGGAAAGTAGCTCAGCCCAATCTCATTTCTGTTTTCTTTTTATTCTTACTACTGCTAAATTATCACTAAAGAAGGCATGCAAAAATTAGTAAAGAAACATGATTTTTATGTGATACTGATTAATGAAATTGATTCAATTAGGACACTAAATTAAGAGAAAAGCTGAATAATTTACGGATGCTTTGTATTTTCTGTTTCTTATACTAGCCTGCTATCCGCCTTTTAAGTTAAGAATTAGAGGTTTGCTTTCCTCGGACATCACTTATTCAATAAAAGTTCCTTCGAACTTAGAAGGAATATAATTGTCCATTGATTCAAAGTACATATGTAACATGTTCTTCACATAGACAAGCTACTTCCAATGAAGTCAAGTGGAAGGCTTAAGCCTTAGAAGTTGAAGGTAATAATTTGTTAAATAGGACTTATTCTCTGTGGCTACTACTGTCTACCTAAGGGAGTCTTATTTTGAGCTTCTCTCTACATTCCAAGGTGAAGAGTCTCTCAGAACTTGTTGCGGGGGCAGTACTAAATTTACAGATTACATTAAGTTATTTCACTCACTTCATTGTTAGGAATTAGTGTATGCTTCAGCTTTAGCCATCTTAGTATATGAAGAGATTTACGTGTATTTGATTTCTTTCGTCAAACAGTTAAGACTTCATTTGCACTGTTATTGAACAGTTAAATCTCAATTTTCTATAACTTTTAGCTTTTTACGAGGTTCTATTTATGTACTTGCTAGCATTTAGACTGTCGTTATTCTATCGTCATATAAATAAGAAAGAAAAATTATGCTCTCTTAGTGAATTTGATAAAATCAGCAACACAAGCTGAAGAAAAACTCCATTAACGAAAGCTTAAGCTCACATAGAAGAAGCTAAGACTAGAGAGGAAAATAGCATGAAGCCATCTGTTTTGAATGAATGAATCAGTCTTTACAAAGTGTTACATATATACAAAACTTTAATTGGAACAATCTAGAAGGATCAGTCTAACTAACTTGATTCCCTATTTTGTAACACATCTAACTAACTTCTAACTAATTATAACAAACTAAAATACTTTAATTGCATAATCTCAACAGCCCCCCTCAAGTTGGAGGCGAAGTAATCGCAGACAACTTGCTCAAAATCGTAGCATGTTTGACTCCAGTTAGTGCCTTGGTGAAGATGTCTGCAAGTTGTGAATTGGTGGAGATGTGCTGAAGTACAACCAGTCCTTGTTGGATCTTATCTCTAACAAAATGGCAATCTACTTCTATATGCTTTGTCCTCTCATGGAATACTGGATTTTTTGCAATGTGAACTGCTGCCTGGCTATCACAAAACACATGTATAGGCAGGGGACAATCCACTGTCAATTCAGCAAGTAATCTTTCAAACCATACCAACTCTCCCACCACTTGTCTCACATCTCTATATTCCGCTTCAGCTGATGATAAGGACACTGTAGCCTGTTTCTTGGACTTCCAACTAATAGGACTATCACCCATAAGGACCAGGTACCCACTGATAGATTTCCTAGAGTCAGGGCAAGCTGCCCAGTCTGAATCACAATAAGCACTGACAGTAAAATCAGGTGTGGTTGAGATAAAAATTCCTAATGTAGGATCTTGCTTTAGATAACTAAGGACGTGATAAGCAGCCTTCAAGTGTGGTTCCCTGGGTGTCTGCATGAATTGACTGAGATGTTGAACACTATAAGCTATATCCATCCTAGTGTTTGTGAGGAAATTAAGCTTTCCTACCAGTTTTCTATAGTGAGTGGGATCGGACAGTAACTTGCCATCTGTAGCTTTAAGCTTTTCAGTAGAATCAAGAGGGGATGAAGCAACTTTGCAGTTCATGAAGTCATACTCTTTTAGCAGGTCAGTAGTGAATTTCCTTTGGGAAATCAGAACACCATCTTGCCTGTATAGTATTTCCAGTCCCAGAAAATAGTGCAGTTTACCAAGGTCCTTTATCTTAAACTGATCATGCAAAAAGGCCTTCAGTGAAGCAATTTCCTCTAAATCAGTACCTGTTAAGATCACATCATCAACATAAACAGCAACAAATACTAAGGAACACCCCTTCCTTTTATAAAACAGTGAATAGTCACTGTTTGAATGTGTGTATCCCTTGGAACAAAGGCTGCTTGCTAGTTTGCCATACCATTGCCTGCTTGCTTGCTTCAGGCCATAAAGGGACTTTTTAAGTCTACAAACCATGTTGGCATTGTCCACCAGCAGGCCTTGAGGCAATTCCATGTACACCTCTTCATGCAAATCACCATGTAAAAAAGCATTGTTTACATCCAACTGGTACATGTCCCAGCCTCTCTTTCTGACCAAAGAAATCAATGTTCTAACAGTGGTCATCTTGACTACAGGTGAGAAAGTCTCAATGTAGTCTATCCTAGCTTGTTGAGCGTATCCCTTGACTACTAATCTAGCCTTGAATCTTTCCACACTCCCATCTACCTTGTGTTTAATTTTATATACCCACTTGTATCCAATGGGCTTCTTGTCCTTAGGTAATGGAACCAGCTCCCATGTGTCATTTGTGTATAAGGCTTCAAACTCTTGTGTCATTGCCATTTGCCAGGCAGGATTCAAGATTGCTTCTTCATAAGAACCAGGTTCACATTCATGTGAGATGGTCTTCACTAACTGCTGGCTATTAGAACACAAGGTAGTAAAGCATACATGGTCATGGTTTGAGATAAAAGAAGTTAGGGAATGGTGTGGATCAGAAGTATTTGAGACATGTGTAGGGGTATGCAATTTGGGCAAATTGTAACTGTATTCTTTCAAATAGTTAGGGGTGTGAATGGACCTAGTGGTTCGCCTAGGCGCAAGTATTGATGGTGCATCAGTGGAGACAGAAGTAAGAGGATTGGGCAAGGATGAGGACTGGGCAGTGGTGGTGGTGTCTTGGTTAGGAACAGGTGCAGGATGATTATTAGCAATTTCAGGAGATGCATATGTTTCCAGCAAGTCATCATTAGCAAAAGTACTCATTTGACTAGGTATAGAAGACAATTTAGCAGGATGGATAAGCAACTTTAAGACAAAATCAAAACTAGAACCATTAGGAGCAACAACAAAAGGAAAAACAGCCTCATGAAAAAGAACATCTCTAGATACATGAACTCTTTTGGTAGCTAAGTCTAGTACCTTGTAGCCTTTAGTGTTGAAAGGGTATCCAACAAAAATGTGAGGTGTTGCCCTAGGTTCAAATTTATCCTTATGAGTTTTCAAAGTGGTGGGAAAACAAAGACATGCAAAACTCCTAAGGTGAGAATAAGTAGGCTTTCTTTTGTACAACAACTCGTATGGTGACTTATTGTTCAGTATTTTTGTAGGTAGCCTGTTAATGATGTAGGTAGCAATTAGGACACACTCTCCCCAATATCTCATGGGAATTTGGGATTGATAAAGAAGTGCTCTTGCTGTCTCCAAAAGATATTTGTGTTTCCTTTCTACGACACCATTTTGTTGAGGAGTATAAGGACATGATCTTTGGTGTATTATTCCCTTTTCTTGAAAAAAACTGGTTGCCTCACCACTTGTAAATTCTAGACCATTATCAGATCTAATGGTTTTCAACTTGGTTTGAAATTGGTTTTCGATGAGAGATACAAAAGCCTTCACAACCTGCAGTGCATTACTCTTGCACCTGATCAGTTGTGTCCAAGTTGATCTACTATGATCATCTACCATTGTCAAAAAATAATTGTATCCGTCATGTGTAGGTACATGATAAGGCCCCCATAGATCAATGTGTAATAGCTCAAAAGGCTCTCTGGTGGTGGTAGAGCTTTCCTGGAAAGGCATTCTAGCTTGTCTTGCCATAGGGCATATGGTACATGTAAAAGGTTGTCTGGCAGAAAAACTTACTGGTATGGTAGAGATACTTTTCATTTTTATAAAAGGAACATGTCCTAGTCTAGCATGCCACAAGAGTTCAGCATCATGAGTATGAGATGTAGGTAAAAAATTAGCAGAAGGAGAAACAGGGGTATCAGTAAGACAAGGACAATCAACAATTGAACAAGCTTCTTTATTGATCTTGTGAGAGTATTTTACAAAAGGAGATGGGAAAAGGGAAGCTTGGGTACAATGAGAAGGACAACTAGCAACATGGGATGAAACATTACCAACAGGAGGTGCATGGCAATTATGGCACTTGAGACATAGGAAGTATAGGCCATTTTTAGCTTTACCAATCTCCAGAGGGCTCTTCAGAGAAGGGCCCTGCAGTGAACATGAAAAGTTGTTAAAACTGATTGTCCCTTTAAGTTGTAGGGCCAAACAATGGACAGATATTAAATTGAATTTAAAACTAGGTACAAACAGTACATTGCAGATGGTTAAAGCTGGATTTAAGCAAGCATCTCCACTCTCAATTACTTTAACTTTGTATCCATTAGGTAAGGTAATTAAGAAAGGGTAAGGTAGTGGTCTAATGTTTTTAAGAATGGTTTTGTTGTAGGTCATGTGATGTGATGCACCAGAATCTATGATCCAAGAACCAGCAGTTAGTTTAGTACACCTACAAGATAGATCACCTATTTCAGTTATAGAAGAGTAGCAAGCAAGTATACCTGCCAAGTTCACAGCTCCACTCATCATATTGTCTGAATTATCGAAGTTAGAATTCTCATTTCCAATCTGCAGAGTTCCCAAAAGATTCAGTAGCTGTTCATATTGGACTTTAGACAAGTTCAAAGGCATTTGCTTCTTCAGTGCATGATCCTCCTCATTCTGGTGCCCGTGCCCATTCATCTCAGAAGCACATACATTTCCTGCTGATCCGGATCCCTTCCCCTTTGGAAACCTTGACTTGGGTGGATATCCATGAAGTTTGTAACACCTATCCTTTCTGTGTCCTGATCTCTTGCAGTACTCACAAAATAAAGAGGAACTGGTAGTGCTAGACCTGCCCCTAAACACATTGTTATTGTTGAAGTTCCCAGAGTTTCCACCCCTCCTAGTGGAACTGTAGTTAGTTTTAAAATCTTTGAGTGCTGCACTATTGCTAGACTGGCCATAGGCATTCAGTGAGGTAGAGTCCAGAACTGTGTGATTGTTAGGCTTCACTTCCCTTTGCTTCTCCTCTTGGGATAAGATGGCGAAAGCCTGTGCCATACTTGGAAGTGTACTCATCATAAGGATATTACCTCTGATGGATGTATACATCTCATTTAAACCCATTAAGAAGTGTATGAGTCTCCTGTCCTGTTCAGCTTTGTGCAACTTGGTCTTACCACCACAAGTGCACACACATGTACACTGAGAATTGACATCTATAGTGCTCATTTCTTCCCACAACTTCTTCATTCTTGTATAATAGCCAGTAATGTCTAGAGGACCTTGAACAAGGTCATTTATCTCCTTCTGTAACTGATATAGTTTGCATCCATTGGTTTGATCATACCTTTCTTCCAATTCTGCCCAAAGCTCATGAGCATTGTTTACATACTGCAGACTGTCACGTAGATCAGGAGACAATGAATTCAGGATCCAAGAAGTTACCATATCATCACATCTTTCCCATTGCAGAAAACCAGGATCAGTAAGAGCAGGTCGTACAAGTGTTCCATTGATGAATCCTGTTTTGCTTTTCACTGATAGAGCTCTAAGTACAGCTCTTCTCCAAGATCTGTAACCTGTACCATCAAAAACTGCAGGCAATAGAGAAGATCCAGCACTTTCTGATGGATGCAAGTAAAAAGGACTGGCAAAATCTATTCGAACTGATGTGGGATTAGCATGAAGATGAGAGGAACTCGAATTAGCTTCAGCTTGGAGATCAACCATATTGAGAGTCGCGAAGAGATTCAATCACTCGACAATCAACCAATAACAACACAAAGACAAATACAGATCCAATCGTGACAATCAAACAAGAACAAAATGAATCCTCCAGATAACAGAGAAAAACAGAATCCTCCAGATAACAGAGAAAAACAGATGAGGATCGGAAATGACAGAACAAAAAAAAAAAAACCTCACGAACTGGGTTAGACGCGGAAGAGAATTTGTGAGCAATCTCTGTGCTCTGATACCATGATAAAATCAGCAACACAAGTTGAAGAAAAACTCCATTAACGAAAGCTTAAGCTCACATAGAAGAAGCTAAGACTAGAGAGGAAAATAGCATGAAGCCATCTGTTTTGAATGAATGAATCAGTCTTTACAAAGTGTTACATATATACAAAACTTTAATTGGAACAATCTAGAAGGATCAGTCTAACTAACTTGATTCCCTATTTTGTAACACATCTAACTTCTAACTAATTATAACAAACTAAAATACTTTAATTGCATAATCTCAACAGAATTGAAATACTCTTTCACCAGGTGATGGTAAATTAAAATTATTCATTTATTTGCTTAGATATGATGTACAATTACTTGTAATATTCTTTTTGTAATGTAAATCTGCAGATGACAAGGGTTAAGAAAATCATTTAAGACTTGCGTTAAGTAGACCATAGCATTCTTCGGAGAGCATGCTGAGGCACGTTGAGGCTGCTAAATGCTATTTGATTTTTAGAGGTAATATGAATCTCTCCTGGGAGTGCAGAATGTTGAGTACCATCGCATTGTTTAACTCTTATATTTCTCGACATAAATTTATTAGTCTGTTATATGTCATAGCCATTTATTTTTCTATATAAACATGATCTGTTTTACCTTCACGTGTTCTATTTTACTATAATCTGTGCATAATATCTTTCTAGGTGAACTTTTTGCAAGGAAAATATGTTCAATTTTAGGAAGGAGAAGATTGGCGTCTAGGCTTCTGGCATTACTCCTAAAAGGAGTGATAGATATTTAAAGATTGTGTTGTATTCCGTGAAAGCTGTTAATATCTATAGATAGGATAAGCATGATGGTGGCAAGGTTTTTCTCTTTTTCAGGGCCTTATTTTTAAACACGACTGAATATGATGAACAAAAGTAAATAGAACCTGTAGTTAATCGTCCATTGTTGCACTTATATTGTATTAACTGTACTTTTGGAGCTTTCATATGATTTAGAAAATCAGTTTGACAATGTCATAACTTCTCATGTTGTTGTTTCTGCAACGCAACATCATCTATACAAATTAATTTAGAAAACTAAATGAATTCTCATAAACAGGAGGATGGCAACTTCATGAGAATGTTGTGGTGCATGTATAGAGAATTTTTAGTGATCTTACTTCAATTAGCTGGATTGCAAACATGTATTCTATTCGGTTCATGCCTGCTTGAACTGGATATTTTCAGTGTTGTTATTTAAAAATAGCTAAGTAGCTAACATGTGTTCCATCCGTGCTTCTCTTTTTTGTAATTTTGTGCTACTTTTGGGTATAAATTGTCAGACAAAAGAAGTCTAAAGGAGGATGGAAGCCTAGGATTCACTGGAGAAGCTTAAAGAAAAAGATGAACAACAAAAAGAGTAAAGACGGAGACACATTCTTCGTTCAAAATGGTATTATTGCCTCAAATTTCCATCTTTAATAGTTTTTATCTATGATAAAGTGAATGTGCATATAGAAGATATTCCGACTAATTTGGGATTGTGGCACATTTGATTGATTAGCCCCCCTAATTAGATACAAGTAATTAACCTTAATGTATTATATTCAATCTTCTAGCCAATTAATAACTATCTTTTTGAATGTTCGTTTAAAATATTTACATTCTTAGCTACTTTAGTTTCAAGCTTCCTGGCCATAATTTATTGATCACTCAAACAGTTTGGCTCCTAAATTAATCTGCATCTTGCTTTACTCTTCGATGAACTACTTGATCACTTTTAATCTTTAGATGTTCTACAAGAGTGAGTCCATTTTCGTGAGACTAATCTTTTCATTTAGTTTTCACCTGTGTTGTCCGGACTCTTCAAAAATGCCAATGGGTGCATGTCGGACTCTCTAAAAGTAGCATATATTTGGAGAATCCGACATGAGTGTGACATCGAAAGTGAAGTGTTTGCTCAACTTAGACTTTTACAGAGGTATCGTTCTCTCAGCAGAGAACGTAGGGTAGATAAACAAATTCAAATTTAGTATGCTTTCTGCTTCAGCACTCCTTGCCAACCTAGCATGATTTTTTTTCTTTCAGATAATGGAGATAGGGAACACTCCTTTGCTTAGAGTATCAAGTTTTGTAGGTTTCTTATTCATAATTTCTCAAGAATATGTAATTCTCAACGGGTTATCTGCTTGTGTCCTTGAAATCTTTTCTTCTTTCTAATTTTCTTTTGTATTGAAAATAGATGCAACCTGAACCGACTTTTAGGTCTTTGGGAGTAGGCAAATGGGAGTATTACATGGTGTCCGGTTTGTAACTTCACAGGCCAATCAAATTTTACTTTTGGGAATTGATATAGAGAGAACTGTGTGAATGGGTGTAAAATTAGCTGACGAGGCTATATCAAGACATACTTGAGATGGTTCAGAAAGCATTTCAAGTAAGTTTCTCTCAATATGATGTGGGTGGCTAAAAACTTCCCATAAATCCTCTCTTGCTTTCGAGTCCCTTTGTGTTTCACTTCACTTGAGATTCTTTTTCGTAGTAGCAACAACTCCTTAGATCTACAAAAAATTAACGGACACAGAGACGTTTGCTTTCAAGGCTGAGATCAATCAGCTTCTCAGTCTTATTATCAAAACTTTCTACAGCTTCAAAGAGATCTTTCTCCGTGAACTCATCTGCAATTCTTCGGATGCAAGTCTCAGAGTATTTTTTTATGTATTCTTTTTGTGTATTGTTTAACGTCATCATCTAGAATACTGTAGCTTCATGCTCTTTGTGATTTTGAAATTTGATTATTTTAGAGCAATCTTGGTTTTTTTTTACTGTCTTTGTAGATAGCTAAATGTGATTTTCTGGAGTACCGTGGTGTCATCAATCTATGTGGTTTTGAAATTTAATTATTTTGAAGCAATCTGAGGATTTTTATTGTATTTGAGAATACATTAACTTGATCGTCTAGGATACTGTATAGCCGACACTCTTTGTGGTTTTATAATTTGATTATTATAGAGCAGTTCGAGTTTTTTTAAGGTTGTTTATATGTATTGTCTCCGTGGATAGCTTAATGTGGTCTTTGAGGATACTGTAGTGCCATCGCTCTCTATGATTTTGAAATTTGATTATTTTATAGAGCAATTGAGTTTCTATTTGGAGGTTTTTTATCTGTATTGTATTCGTCGATGACTTAAGGTGATCTTCTAGAATACTATCGTGTCATAGCTCTCTGTGATTTTGAAATGTCATTATTTTAGAGCAGTATGAGTTTTTTTTTTTGGTTTTTATCTGTATTATATCTGTGGACAGCTTGATGTCATCGTCTAGATAAATGTGGTTTCATTGCCCCCTCTAATTTTGAAATTTGATTATTTTAGAGCAGCTATGTGATAGTTCATATATCAGTCAGATATCATCTTGAAACTTAGCTAATAGGAGTGAGCTTGGTTTGTGGTTTGTGTCTTCTAGATCTCTACTCCGAACATAGATATTTAGTATATGATTTTGCAGATAATATATTGTAGTGCCATCACCCTCTGTGACTTGGAATTTTTGAGTAATTTATAGCAATTATATCATATCACATAGTTCATATATCAGGCAATCTTTACATGTTTTGATGTCCATTTGAAAGCACCTGATTGAATGTTCTTAATTTGGAAAAGTGGATTATTCAATGTTCAGCTTTGTCGTCATAATATTTAGCTGATAAGAGTGAGTTCTATGTAGTTTTATATTTGCCCTATTTTTGCTTAGACTAGGTAGTGCGTAAACTTGCTCGGTTTGTGTCTTTTGAAGCTCTAGAATGGACAACAGTTCACTTTTTGTAGTATTTGACTATTTGTAGTAGTTGCTTCGATTAGTGCATTGATACTGAAAGAAACTCAGTCAATGAGTACTTTGTAGAAAATGAATTAAAGACGCAAGCTTTCTTTGGATAGAGTAGGCTAGAGATTGTTTTGCCTTATCTAAACATTGAAGTAAATTTGTGTATTATTCTTGGTACAGAATACATAGCTGCTCTGGCTGGGTGCTTCACTTTATATTCTGCTTCTATGATCTTTTTCTGTTTCCGAGCATAAGTTTCTAATGATGGTCAAATCAAAGAAATTAATGTGCCTGCATGCAGTATTGAGATTCTGTACTTAAAAGAGATAGAGGATTCAACACCAAGAAGAAGGAATCTTTCAAGAAGCAGTAGGGAGCTTTTGAATATTTCATCTTCAAAAAATTGTTTATATATATACAATTTCAACTTTAAAATGTCTTGTGCTTCAGCACTCCTGCCAATCTATAACATGATTTTTTTTGCTTCCAGGTACTATGGAGATAGGCAACACTCCTTTAATGTAATTCTCAATGGGTTATCTGCTATGTCCTTGAAATCTTTTCTTCTTTCTAATTCTTTTTTGTACTGAAAACAGCTGCAACTTGAACCAATTCACTTTTGTCTCCACGAGTAGAAAAATGGGAGTATTTACATTGTGTCCACTTTGTGACTTCACAACACTCATCAAATTTTACTTTTCGGAATTGGTCAAGAAAGAGGTACATGTTAATGGGTGTAAAATTAGTTGGCAAGGCTAACCAAGACATGTCGGGAATGGCTCAAAAAGCATTTCAAGTAAGTTGCTCTCAATGTGATCATCTTTTGCGCTGCTTTGAATAGATTCAGAATGTATAATTATATTATTGCACTGTGCATTTGGTGTTAGTAATGTAGCACATTTATTTTCAACAGATTTTTCACGTATTTCATAGATCCTTACATGGTTTTGTTTTTTTAAAATCAGCAGCTTTATCATAAATAATAGTTATTTGAATAAAATGCTTCTGAAAAGTTAAGAGCAATCAATGCACTTTACATAGCTACTTCTAAATAGTTAGACAACATTGTGTACATTAAGATGATGTTGCTTAAAAGCACTTTACATCTTTCTACCCTTTCTCTCCCTCACAGCTCTGGTGGCATGCTTATGCTGATAATGTTGCTTTAAACTATCTTTTCTTATGCTTGTTTCTGAGTAACTAATTCCCTTAATTCCTTGTTTCTTTCATTTGCCTAAAAGTCATTCTGTAGACATAGCCTTTTAGATTTTTCTTGGAACTTTATGAGGGTTCTCTATTAAATCTTCATCAGTTTACAACTTCATTAAAAAAAATCATCAGCTTACAATTTTATACTGGCCTAGGGGTGTGGTTGTCAATATAAGTTAACATGAAAGAGAAACAAAGAGAGGAGAAAGTTGAAGTACTTACAAATACAATAATGGTCCTAATGGCTAGAGTTGCAGTATAAAGAACAGACGAAGCAATTGTTGACCGAAACATACAGAATCACATGAACTTGGTCATGAAAATCTGAACAACCTGGAAAAGAAAATTTTAATCAATTTTTGTCTGTCCCTTTAAGATTAATGTGGTACTGCCTTCCTATTTTCATGACAAAATATCATGAGTTTGATAAATGATATATACCTGGACCACCCCTAGCAAAATAACCAGGGAACTACTCTCATTAGGAAAAGGTATGACTAGTTCCGTATTATCTCTTCTTTTTGCATGCCTTTGTTAAGGTTTAAAACAAGATATTAAAGTTTTCTTTGCTCCAACGATGTATAAGCTCCCCGTTTAACTAATCCATAGTAATTTGAACACTTTCTTGATATTACCCCATAATCTTGCGTTCTTGCTTTCCAGGGTTGAATATTAGCCCAAGGGAGCTTGCATTATTGTGCCAAAAGGTATTATTTCTCTAGGGCTTCCAATTGTATAATGTTTGTTAGTAGTGCAGTACCTGATTAGTCAGTCTTTTGACGATAGGTAGAAAATCATGTAGTCTCTCATTTCTTTCGGAAGCTTAGCTTAGGTCATAACGACTTTGTCTTAGGACTACTTTTGTGACGTAATCGCTCTTTGTAGAATAAGTAAGTAGGAAGTTATCATTTCTTTCTTCTTCTTTTTTGATGACAAGGGAAACCCGCAGCCTCTACCCTTTGGGTGCGCATAGGGTAAAACCCCCGCTCCTATGCAATAGCTCGCAAACCACATAGGAGAGGTAACTCGCACTAGGCAAGCCTGGTGCAACGAGCTCGACCCAGAAGGCAAACCCCTTGCTTTCGCTGGCAAGGGGTTTCGAACTTGAGACCTCCAACATGAAAGTCCCAAGCCCAAACCACTGAGCCACCCCGAAGGGTGTTATCATTTCTTTCTTTCGGAAGCTTGGCTTAGGAAATATATGACCGTGTCTTAGCACTATATTTTTGTCCACTGCTCTCCGTATTACCAATATAAATTTGTTTGTTCATAGCCAAGCCAGCAATTAAGAAAGGGAATTTTTTTCTCTGATTTCCAAAAAGTGATTTTTGCCTTTTCTCGTTATGTCTCTCCAAGGGATTGGAGGAACTATATGATGTTTATGTCTATGTATTCTAGAAACAGGTATCAGATGTTGTTCCAGTTTCTTGCAGGGCCGCAGCTGATGCTGGAATTCCATCTGTTTGTATCACCAACTTCAGATTTTCACGTCTAACTCCCTTTTTACTTCATATCTTCTTTGTCATACAGAAAAAGTTGGAAGAAGCTATAATTTAAGTGCAACATAACAAATTGGAATATTGATAGTCACTGACCTTGATCCAATGTTGATGATAAATATTTATACCAGAAGCTTAACTTACTGTTTTTACCTAATGAAAGGAATAACGGGGAACATTTTATAGAGTTGACGAAGCAATCGATGTGGCTCTAAATCTGCAAAAACAATTCTCATTGTTTGAGATCAAATCTGAAATCAATGATTGTTAGGTAATAATGTTACTTATTCTTTCTTTATTTTGTGGATCAACAACTTCAATCTTATTAGAATGTAATAACTTCACTAGACTTTTTTCTTTTATGTGGCAGTGCATGCTTATATTTGGTAATTCACTGAGTTTTTCATTTGTGCATTTTTCTGGCATTTGTAAATTGACTTGATCTTCTCTTTTTGCAGATTTACTTGAATCATTCTTCACATAAGAATGATTGAGATTGTGCTCATGGCATATAACCAGATGAAAAATGAGAGTAGCTTATGAATGGTATAAATATTGCAAATTTGAACTTTCCAAATTATGTATAAGATAGGTTGTAATAGGCAACACTCAATTGTATATCTCTTAAGACCTGTTTCTACGTAACAGTTCCTTGTTTCTTTCAATTAGTATTGCCACAACAAAAATGATTGGTGTAAACAAGCACAAGAATTGTTTTGCTGGTGTTACTTTAACCAAGGCCGGCATCATGTTTAGTTTGTTTGTACTGTTGTATTGTCACAGTAACAAAAAGAAATTGAAATCATGCATGTGCAAGGGCCATGTCCCTCTAGTATATGTAGAAGGCAATAAAGACTACAACTTTAGAACTTCAGAGCAAAATTTGAAAGAAAAATAAGCTCTAAGTTGTACAAAAAGAACTGAACAGGCAATAAAAAGAGAAACAACAAGCAATTTTGCCAAATGAGAGAACATGTTGCCACTGTAGAAACTAACAACTAAGAATGCTCTACCGGCTCGAAAAAGGGGAAAGCTTGTTGCATATCAAATGATCATCCAAGTCAAATGTTGATAACCAGCCCATTTTGCAGCAAGTCGGACACCAATGGCCAATGCAACACATATCAGAGGAACTGGGACCTTTCTAACTGCACCGGTAGTTTCCCCTTCACTTTTATTCAAAGGCGTTTTAGAGTGTTGCAGAATGGCCAAAGCAGTGTAAGAAACCATTACTACCAGTCTAACCCAAGGCTCTCCCACAGCAGCTAATGCAGCAGCAGCAGGCATTGCGGAAGACACATAATCTCTTTTTTTGATAAATCGAGCAAAGAAAAACAAGCCTAAGAGTATAAACCAAAAGAACAGCTCGGAAATATAACCTCTCACAGCAGCAAATCCCATTATTCCAGCTGCTGTAAGAAGGTATGGTTGGCTGTTCACAGAATCTGGAACTGCCGCTTCACCAATAGCAAGAACACAAGATGCCAAAATGATGATTGTTGTTAGCTCTTGTACTGGTGCATATGCAACTATACTGGAGTAGAAAGCTCGAATGGAGTAAAATGTTGATTCAATAAACCTAATTATAGTTGTGATCTGATCCCCTATGAAGTAGTATACAACATCCAATGCAAGTTTCGAGATGTAATCGAGAAATCGGAAGACAGCACCCACAGCCTTTTTCCAATTATCCAATTCCCACAAGATAGTCCTCCAGGCATATAGAATAAAGGCCAAAGCTACATATTGAAAAGTGCAAAACACGAATGTGAGCTACTACTTAAATGAAAATCGTAAGGAAATCAAACGATCAACAACTACATGATATTCTAACAGCAGATACATGGGAACATCTTGGGCTTTCTTTCTACTTGTATCAAAAAAAAAAATATTATCACCCAACAACTCAACAAAAGCTATACTCAACTACATGACCTAGACTAGAATGCACATTCAACTAAATCAGTGCCCACAATTAGAAAATTGACAAATTAGCTTATAACTAAATCAGAGCCCACAAAAAGAACATATGATAGAGCTTTTTTGATATACCTATGAACCAAGGCCATCTAACAGGCATATCAGGAGCTTCTTTAGTCAAGTATCTGAATATATCAGGCATTGTGCTCTCTCCACGAACCTCATTTCCAGCTTTGTCGACACTATTCCCATTATCTATTCCACTACTCTCAGCTTTCGCAATAAACCCATTTTTCCTACGTGATTGAAATCCACAATTACTTGTGAAAATCTCGGAACATTTGTGTTTCAATTCGAGTTTAATTCTGACAACAGGTGAGGGAAGAATTTGATTATGAGAGAAAGTACTATAGGGAAAAATCTTATGGGTTTTCTTGAGAGTAGGAATTGAAGATGAGAGAAATGAGAAAGTAATCGACATTGTTGTCAAGGGTTTAGAGTTTTGCCGCTACCAGAGAATTTGTCACTCAGAAGAATGGAGTTTGGGGTTTTGCGAAATCCGGTTGCCCGCCAGACAACCCGGTGACCCGACCCCCAAAATTCACACTCTTTTTAATTGAAAATTTTTATGCATAAATTATTTTAAAATTAGGTAAAAAAAAAAATGTAAAAATTAGGTGAGATGTTTTCGGGTCTGCTGTGTGTTTCAAGTAATAGGAAAATAATTGAATTTTAGGGGAAAAAAAATTTGGATAACATATTCTTATTTAAAACATAACTAAACTTGTAAGGGGTCGTTTGGTTTGAATATAAGTTATGCTGAAATTAATTATGATGAGATAAGTTATACTGGATAAGTTATATTGGATTAATTATGTTGGGATTGATTTTTACTGCTTGTTTGGTTTGTCATATTCAAAATTATATTCATGACATAATTTCCAAGAATAAGTTGTTTGTTTACAAAAATACCCTTTACCTTATTTAGTTTTTTTTTTTTTTTTTACATTTTCTTTGCAAGTTTAGTTATTCATTCTTAAAAATTGGACAAGATATTCTTATTTAAAACACAACTAAACTTGTAAGAGTTTCAAGATGAGATGACCGATTTTCGGGTTTGCAATGAATTTTATGTAATAAAAAAATAGTCGTATTTTAATGTAAAATTATTTTGGACAAGATATTCTTATTTAAAACACGAACAAAACTTGTAAGAGTTTTAATCCAATGAATCGTTCCTTGATTTTGATTTTCGAATTTATACAAATTCAAACTTTATTAAATCGTTCTTTGAGTTTAACTTGTCAATTCTTCGAATACCACTAGCTTTGCCATGCTCTCTTGATCTTAGCATATATTTTTACGTATTAGTCCTACTTCAAGCAAGTATGATCAAGAAAAATTTCACGACAATTAATATTGAGCTAATTTTGGTAATAGTGATATTTCAAATGTGTCATATATGTGTGGTTGGTCGGAAGTGAATTTGCAGCTGACACTAATTTAATAATCATGCATATAGTGTAGTTTGATTACAAAATTTGTTAGATTTCAAGAGAAAATGATTTTAACTGTTTGTACAATCAGTTATTATATTTTTGCATGTGTTGTATAGTTTAGGTTTCTTTCTTTTTTTTCGATATAACCATTTTTTGATTGATATGACTTGATCAAAAATATTATTAGTATCATACATAGTGCAGTATCATATTAACAATTGTCTATAATTTTCTTGTGTTCTACGTTAATATCATTAAATAATTTATTTTATTTATTCATAAATGTGTTGAAAAATTTCTTCAATCAGTAACATATTACCAGGACTTTGACATAGCTTTAGGGAGCAGAACATGGTGGCAAACCTGCTTACAAAAGAGGGCCTAGAAGGAAACTTTTTGAAGCATAGTTATGAATTACTTTTTCTAGAATTTTTTTTACTTTGACTTGTAATAGTAACTTCGTTACACATCTTGACTACGCTACTCATTTAGGGGTCGTTTGATAGGCCGCATTAAAATAAATAATGCATGTATTATGTATGGTATTATTTAATATTGTGTTTGGTAGGAATTTGGGCATATGTATAACTAATCCATGGATTAGTTATACCTCCTACATGGTATTATAGGATGTATTACTAATACCTTCTATTTGGAGATATTAGTAATGCATAAGGCATAATACCATGGGATAAGTCTATGTAAAGATAAAAATATCTCTCAAATCATTTTAATTATTTTGTTTATTTTCTTGATTTATGTTTTATATTTGTACTGATAAATTTATTTAAATAAATTAGCTTACAAATTATTTAGAGAGAGTTGTTTGTTACTAAGGACCCGTTTGGCCATAAGTTTTCCCAAGTAATATTTGGAGAAAAATTTGGCAAATAGTGTTTGTCCATACAATTTGTTATTATTTGGCAAATATCCCAACTTTCCAAATACTAGTTTTTCCTAGTATTTGGGCCAAATCTCATTATTTGGAATCTTTTAAAAATTGAAAATTTACACCAAATTATTATTTTTTACAAAAACACCCTCTATAGTAGTTGTTTGTGTTGTAGTACATAATTTTTTACGTGAACATCAACGTAATGATGAAATATGAAAGTGAATATGAAAGTGATGATATGATTGTTAATGAAAGTGATGAACAATGGATTTAGGGTAACAAAGTCATGTGCTTTGTCTATTTCAAAATGTATGGAATGATGCTTGTTGCACTCACTCCAAACTACCACATTCCTCGCTAGTGTCATGGACACTACTTGTTATTTGTTGTAACGAAGATCCAGTTGACTTGTAATACAAACTTATGGTTAATTTTGGTAGTTTTTAAAACTTATGGATATAAATCATATTTTTCTAAAAAGGTGAAATATGTTTCCCAAATACTTTTGCCAAATACATGGTGAATTTTCACCCAAATAATATTTGCCAAGAATATTTCAAACTCTATGGCCAAACGCTAGCTAAATAAATCCTATACAAATTAATACAATAGTTGAAATGTGAGTTGTTTAATGTTAACTAATTGTTTGTTCTAAACTTCTAATTATTTGTGTTTTGAACAATTTATAAAATTGCATACATATTAAAACTACAACTTGCAATTTTTATGTGTAAATGTAGATGATTTATTCAATTTTACTATTATTTACCGTCTTTTCAATTTTAAAAGTTGATAGTTTAGCTTTTATAAATTAAAAATTGACATTTTGTAAGTGATCAATTTACTAAGATACAATTATTCATCCACAAATAATTTAAGTGGAAAAAAAAAGGTAAGCATGGCGATAAAATTGTTTTTCTCATAGCTAGTTAGAGGGCCATAATAAAAAATATTTGTCCGAAGTGCTTTTACCTTAACCCAATTACATAATAATTCATGGGTTTAATTAAAAAGAATTTTTTTATTAAGTTTTAATCCAAACACAGATGAGATAAAAAATAATGAACCAAATACTAAATAAAAATAATAAACCCTACATTATTAATCTGTGTATTACTAATCCCATCATTATTATTTTTTTACCAAACGACCCCTTAGTCTTGGTCCCTTTTAGCCCTTTGTGTGTAATTTCTAGGAGAATCAAGAAACCTCTCCCAAAAATTTAAAAAAAAATCATTTGAATGGACATATAAAATCAACCATATTTCTTCCCCAGAAAATTATTATCTGATTTCACTCATACAAAGGTACACTTTCCAATTTTCATTTCTCTTAAAAGTTTTCAAACTTTACAAAAGATTCAATCTGTTTGTATGATTTTGACTTGGCATGGATTATAAGAACATAAACAAGACTTTTGATTCTTGTGGTCTTAAACTAAAGAGATGTACCAAAATATTTTTTAATCTTGTGCTCTTAAACATGACATGTGGGAAGTTAAAATTAAAGAGCTGTCTAAAAAGGAAAGAAATATTATTTTTTGAACGGAAAGTTAGGCAAATAAATCGTAACGGTTCGATCCGTAACAGTGATTAGTTTTATCAGAGATGTCTGTAGAAATTATTTATTCAATTATAAATCACAATTTCAAGGGGAAAAAAGAGGACGCTCAAGAAGTTATTAGGAATATTCTCTGCTTTTGAAATATTATACATAAACTTCTAGATTATTCAATACTCTTCAGATCTTTGTACATGTGAGCTTTTTAGTGCACACATCAGTACTTGTTCCTGCAAATTATCGTAAAGTGCACACACCAAAGATTAGAATAAGAATAATACACATTTACTGTTGGAGAAAAAGTACAGAGAAATCTGGAAATAATAAAAAAGAGAAGGAAAACTGCGACTGCGTTTAATTTCTGATTAATTGGAAGCACTGAAATAACAAAATATGCCCACATGATATATAGGCTAAGAGATAAACAACTAATCCTAAAATATAGGTCATGTAACCCACTATGACACTTAATCAGCAACACTAATAAAACTTGAGTAAATATAGGAAATTACTTAACAAAGACCCAAAGACTAGTCCTACTAAACTACCCATGTCCCAATTCAATCAATCGTTTTGAATCATTCTTTAACATCCCTCTTGATTCAAAACTACAGACACCAAACAATCCTCCGAAATAATAGAATTTCTCCTTCGATAAAGCCTTTGTCAATACATCAGCCAACTGCTCTTGCGTGCTGCAATATTCCAATAATATTTCCTCTTTTGCTACCAAATCACGGATAAAATGATAACGAATATCAATATGTTTTGTCCTGATGTGGAATGTTGGGTTTCTTTTTCATGGAGATAGTTGTTTTATTGTCGCAAAATATCTCTGTTGCTCCTCTCTGCTCTTGTTGAAGATCAGCTAACACTCTTCTTAGCCAAACGGCTTGACAAGCTGCTGAAGTTGCTGCAATGTACTCAGCCTCTGAAGTTGACAATGATGTTGTAGCTTGCTTCTTTGAACTCCAAGTCACCACACCTGAACCTAGAGTGAAAACATTCGCCGAAACACTCCGTCTATCATCCAATGAACTTGCCCAATCACTATTTGTGTACCCGCACAATCTGAAATTATCAGTTTTGGAGTACCAAATACCAAAGTCCAAAGTTCCAGCAATGTACTACAAGACTTTATTTGCTGCCCCATAGTGTACCTTTGAAGGTTGTTGCATAAACCTAACAATAACACCAACATGATATGCAATATCGGGTCTAGTATGCGTCAAATATATTAGACCTCCAACCAAGCTTCTGAACCTCTTTGCATCTGTCAATTCTTTTTCATTTACCTGCTGCAATTTCTCACTGATATTCATTGGAGTAGCCGTAGGCTTGCAATTAAGCATGCCAAATTTATTGAGTAGGTCTCTAGCATATTTCCTTTGTGAAAGAAATATTCCCTCTTCAGTTTGATGGACTTGAAGGCCAAGAAAGTAATGTAATAAACCCATATCTGACATCTCAAATTCATTAATCATTTGAGACTTAAACTCTTCCAGAAGAGAACGTGAAGAACTAGTGTAAATGATATCATCAACATAAAGGCATACAATAATGAAATCATTACCTTCCTTCTTCACATATAAGGTGGGTTCATTCTCACTTCTTATGTATCCATTTTTGTGGAAGTATCCATCAATCTTGCTATACCCCACTCAAAGGGCTTGCTTCAAGCCATACAATGTCTTTTTCAGCTTGTACACCTTTGTTTCATCGCCTTCCTTTGTGAAACCTTTGGGTTGTGTGACATAGACTTCTTCTTGTAAGTCTCCATTGAGGAATACCGCCTTGACATCAAATTGATAAACTGCCCATTGCAACTGTGCAGCCAATGCTATAACCAACCTCACTGTCTCAAATCGAGCTACTGGAGAAAATGTTTCTTCAAAATCAACATCATATTGTTGTGCATACCCTTTTTCCACAAGATGAGCTTTGTGCTTTTGTAGGCTACCATCAGCTGCAAACTTTGTTTTGAACACCCACTTCAATCCAATTGCATTTTTTCCGTTTGGTAACTCCATCATTTTCCATGTTCCATTCTTTTCGATGGATTTCATTTCTTCCACCATTACTTTCTTCCATTCTTCTTTTCCAGCAGCTTTTTCATAATTCATGGGATCTAAAACAATAAGAGCAAACTGACAAGACGAATAAAGGTTATTAGCATACTTGGGATTTGGATATTTAAGCCTTGTTGATCTTCTTAATGGAATAATCTCATATGAAAACTCTTCATGAGTTGCTGCAATTGGCGAGCTTTGTGACACCATAGAAGAATCTGAAAGTGTACTTGAAGGGGTTGACTCTTTTCCTTCATCTTCAGTGATTCCAAGAGGCATAGGAGTCTCTTGTCGCACCAGCTTTTCACTCCAATCCCAACTTGCATTTTCATCAAATATTACATCTCTTCTAACTGAGATCTTGCCATTAAAAGGGTTATACAATCTATATGCTTTGGAGTGAGTACAATAGCCAACAAAAATGCATTTTTCAGATTTTTCTTCAAGCTTTTGACGAGCTTGTGAACTTACCAAAGCATAAGTAACACACCCAAAATTCGTAAATGACTTACATTTGGTTTCCTACAATGCCAAGCTTCATAAAGAGTTTTATTCATAACAATTTTTGTTGGTGAAAGATTCAGCAAGTAAATAGATGCTGCCACAGCTTCTGCCCATAATTGATTTGCGAGTTCCTTTGCTTGCGACATGCTCCTTGCCATCTCCACCACAGTCCGGTTCTTCCGTTCAGCGACACCATTTTGCTCTGGGGTATAAGGAGTTGTTAACTCCCTATGGATGCCATTTTTTTCACAAAACAAATTGAATTCGTTGGACACGAACTCTCCTCCTCTATCTGTGCGAAGAACAGTGATACTGCAACTACTTTGGTTCTCTACCAAAGCTTTAAACACTTGAAACTTTTCAAAAGTTTCTGACTTGTTTTCCAGAAAATACACCCAACTCATGCGATTATAATCGTCAGTGAACAACAAAAAATAATGACTTCCACCTAAGAACTTAGTTTGCATAGGACCACATAAGTCAGCATGTACTAAATCTAAACATTTAGAAGCTCTCTATGCCTTTCCAACAGGAAAAGATTTCCTGGCTTGTTTCCCATAAATGCACCCTTCACACAAATCAAGAGAACTAATTTTTGGTAGTCCAAGAACCATACCTTTATCACCTAGCAATTTAAGGCCGTTAATGTTGAGATAAATGTGCCTTAAATGCCATAACTTTGAGTCATCCTTTGCACTTGCAGCAAGAGCAAAATTTTTCATATCAGAAACATCCAGCGGAAACATCTTATTTGGCGTCATGGTGATATGAACCTTTTTGCCAGACTTCTTACTTGTAATGACACAAGCATCATCATCAAACAAAAGAGAATATCCATTGGTCATTAGTTGCCCAACACTCAACAAATTATATCCTAAATCGAGTACAAATTGAACATTATCTATCATGTTTACTTTGTCTTGATTAGTGTCAATGCTCACCATGCCTTTGCCTTCAACCAGTAACTCTTTTGTATTGCCAAGCTGCACCTTTTGCTTTTGCTTCTCGTCAAGCTCATGGAACAAAGATTTGACACCTGTCATATGATTTGAACAACCACTGTCTACAAACCATAGATTACTTGACTTATGGTCTGTATCAGTGCAAGCCATAAAAAGATAATTCTCTTCCTCGTTTTCTGTTGCTACAAAATTTATTTTCTAATCTTTATACCAGTAGTCAGCCCTTATATGTCCGTAACGCTGATAGTGATGACATTGAATGCCATTTTTTGTGTTACCTTGCTCATTGGACTGCCTGTGTCTATCATTTCTTCCTCTGCCCCTTCCATGACCACGACCTCGACCACCGCAAAAACCTCGTCTTCCTCGACCTCTGCTTGCTGGACCATTATTTGCTCCATATTTGGTGGCTGAATCTTTAACTTGGAATGCCTTCTCTTCATTCTTTTTTGTGGATCGATTAATTCTCGCCTCATGATCTTAAAGAGATCCCATCAGTTCATCAAAGGAAAGACGGATAGATCCTTGAATTCTTCTATCGCAGCAACTATGTGATCAAATTTTGGAGTTAGGCTTCGCAATACCTTTACAACAATGGTCTAATCAGTTACCTTCTCTCAATAGGATCGCATTTGACTGACAATTGTCGTTGCTCTTGACGAAAAACCAGCAATGGATTCTCCACTTTTCATCATCAAGGTTTCAAAATCATGCCGAAGTGATTGCAGTCTCACCACAATGACCTTTGATTTGCCTTGAAACTCTTTCTGGAGAATCGTCCAGGTTTGTTTGGATCTGGTTGTTGTTGCTATCCGTGATAAGACACTATCATGAACAGCCTGTTGAATAAAAACCAACACTTTAGCATCTTTTTGCTTGTTGCTTCGCAGTTTGTTTCCTTCGTCGGGATCTACAAATCCACATTCTACCAAGTCCCAAAGATCTTGAGATTTGAGTATAGTTTTCATACGAATACTCCAGAATTCGTAGCTTTCTCCCTTGAAGACAGGAATGAGTGGTTGTGCCACACTCAATGCACTATTGCTACTTGCCATGGCTGGCTCTGATGCCAAATTTGTTGGAGAAAAAGTACGAGAGAAATCTGGAAATAATAAAAAGAGAAGGAAAACTCACTTGCGTTTAATTTCTGATTAATTGGAAGTACTGAAATAACAAAATATGCCCACATGATATATAGGCTAAGAGATAAACAACTAATCCTAAAATATAGGTCCTGTAACCCACTATGACACTTAATCAGCCACACTAATAGAACTTGAGTAAATATATGAAACTACTTAACAAAGACCCAAAGACTAGTTCTACTAAACTACCCATGTCCCAATTCGGTCAATCGTGTTGAATCATTCTTTAACATTTACATTGTACCAGAAAGATTATTAAATAACACACCTTGAGGAGAATTTGAGTAGGCAGTTTCTTTGATTTTCATGGATACTGCTCTACTCTATTGGAGACAATTTCATCCATCATCTTCGTTGCTCTTGAGCTATTTTAAATTCATAGGAACTTGAAATCTATTAGCTGTCTGGTCCATTGAATCTATGAAATAGACTGAGAGAGAGAATAGAGTATTTGAATCTGATGCATAGCATGGAAAACTCATGAAGGAATCACTTCTTTGTTGTCTGATACTTTTAGTCTGATATGTTGTCAGTAAGATATTTTTTTAATCCGGATATTTGTGTCGTTGCTTTCTCCAAACTCGTTGATGCTTAACTGTGTGCATATTTAACCCTTGACTGGCATTATTCAAAAAGAAAGGGAAACATGTTTAACATTTGATGCTCGGATTCTAGCTTCTTCTGTTTTCACTATTAATCTTACTGGGGACTAGTCATATATGTATTCAAGTAGATTTTGATTGTTGAATCTGATTGATCTGCTCTGCTGTTTTGTCGTTTCTTAGGTTACACATTTCCGATTTCCTGGTTAGGGCCACCTCAGAATTTCAGCAATGGTATGTTGCATTGTTATCTTTTTTTATTATTTTTCCCTGATATGCTTGCCGATCCATTCTTCCTTGAATTTGAGTATCATTGTTTGGCTGGTTCGTTTCTTTTTTCTGGTTCATACAAGCCTTTAAAATTATTTTTGATAATGTTTGGATCTTCGATTTTGATTGATACACTGTTTCATTATGGAGGGAGGAGGGAAACATCGATGTATGTTTTGGGACTCAAAATGTTAGGTACCACATTTGTGCTTTAATGAAATGACTCTCTTTATTCAGTGATAAGTTTGTAGACATGATTCCTTATCTCCTATAACTGTCCTAAAAGATACAAATCTGGATGATATTCAACTCAAGCTTTTGGTAGTGGTAAGAGCGCAATGCTTGATGTGTGCGTTTCTCTACTCTTTTGGTATACTCTACTTGTATAGAGTCTCCCAACATTAATCAAATCATTTACATTATAAAAGAACGGTAAAGAGAATACCCCATTAATAGCCTGAGAAATTAGCAAATGGAGCAATAAGGAAGGTATAACATTGTGGTAAAGACCTTCCATCTGCAACTATAAGGTTAGGATTCGAGTTATCAAGGGAGCAAAATGAGAAAAAAAAAATCATGGGTGGGGGATTTTTCGGGGTGGAGATTAGCTTACAAAAACACAATAAAGCCTTAATCCCAGGCTTGTTGGATCTGAATCCTTAACTATCTGTTTTGCTCAATTTGGACCCATCCAATTCCAATATTCAACAATTTAAGTTCTCTATCACTAGATTTCCACATTTTCTATTAACATGCAAATCTTTAACAAGCTCTAAGCAAACATTAGACCTAATGAAAACTTCCCAACATGACTATACTGTAATTTCAACTAGTTATGTTCTATTTCTTTTTGCTAAATATGCATAAATTCCAAGAGATTGTAGGTCTTTCAAAACAACTTCTTTCCATTTGACTTTAGGTTTACCTCTTTCTCTTAACACCTTCACTGATTATAGCTTCACATTTATAGATTAGTGCATCAGAGGTCAACGTAGGACATGATTAAACTTCCCCAAACGACCTTCTCCCATTTTATCCTTTATGTGTGTTATGTCCCTTCTGCTGAACATGAACATTTCTAATCTTGTCTAATTTTGTATTTCCACAAAGTTCTGAATAAGTGGGAAATCTCCTAATATTGAATGACTTCCACTCAGTGCCGTAAGATGCTGCATTTTGTTGCATTTCTTTGATAAAATAATTAAGTAGGCAATAATTTACAGTTATGTCTAATTTAGTCCTTGGTTTTGCGTCGTATCAGTCAATCTTTTAAGGATAGTCACTTTTTAGTTCTAATGTGGCCAATGTGATTGAGGTCAATGAAAAATGAATTATTTAGTTAGAGATTAAGTTTTTACCTTTAAGCTCTATAAAATTTTCAAAGTATTCGTCTCCAGTATGCTTTTGTTCCTTCTGCCATTGTCAATTATGCTTCTGTTACTTAGCTAGGTTGCATTGGCAACCATATTTGATGGCTAAGTAAAAATAGTTTAATGACTAATCATGTGACCTCCCCTGTCCCTTAGACAAAGTATTGTTGAGGATTCATATTAATTGGCTAGTTTTACATTGGCTTCCAGCCTACTGTATCCCTCCTCTTCTACCCGAGCTCACCCAGGCAGAGTAATCCCCTCGTAAACAAAGTAAAATCATAAAGTTTGAAACTCTTTCACCAGCATGGTTCTTATCATAGAAAAAGTGGATATTTCAGGCGATAGCTCACATTATGTCAGTGTTTGTTGATATTGTTTCCTATTACTTGAAATGGTATCTTATTTCGGCAACTATACAATCATGTTGTTCTTGAGGCAGGCTGCAAAAATTCTTGCTAATTTAATTGTAATGGGCTCTTCTATATTGGCAAGGGCTTTTTTTCAAGCATATCGTCAGGCATTGTCCAGTAAGTATCTTCTGAATTCATGTTCCTTCTTTTTCAAAAATAACTTTGTACTGAATTAATCTGAGTTGTTCTGTTCTGCATCATACGCATTTCGGGGCTGTTGGGGTGTTTGGTTTGTTATTTCTTGCCTCCATGCACATCTTGCTCACTGTGTACTTACTCCATCCTGATGGCAGATGCCTCGAAGAATGGTGTTGCTCAAGAAGCAGTGCAGAATATTAAAAGAGCTAGCAAAACCATGACGGAAGCAGAGGCAAGACAGATTCTTGGTGTCACAGAGGATTCATCATGGGAAGAAATTGTGCAGGTTCGTTTAAATGATTGCCGTTATCTTGTGACACTGCTTTTGTCTTCAATAGAACTTGTTTGAGCGAAATGCTAAAAACGGGAGTTTTTACCTTCAATCAACAGTACATAGAGCTAAAGAGTGTTTGGAAGAAGTTTACAAACCTAAAGAACCAGAAACAAAATAAGAAAATTTGTGCTGATGTTTAGTGTATATTCTTGCTGCTAATGATTTACCTTGTTAGTTCCTTGGATCTTTGTCGAAAATTTTATATTTTGGTGACAGCAGTTGAGGTTTCTGTTCAAGAACTTCAATATGGTGAGTGTGTTAGACACATCACAAATAACACAACACACTCACACCATTGTAGTATACATGTGTATAAAGGGATCAATTTCTTGAGTAGCTTACAAGAATAGAAGTTGAAAAAAACTCGATAACATTTTCGCCCATTATATTAAGTTGTATTCATTATTCAAGCTTCTCATATGGTGATGTTTAAGTCATAGCAAAAATGTTAGCTATCTTGCATTATTTGATATGTTAAAACATCGCGATGCATAAAATCGTTTAATTAAAAAGCAAGGCAACCCATGGAAATGCCTCTTATATTTGTCTGATTTGTTTCACAAGGGAGCAAATAGTTTGAAAATACATGTAGAAAATGGCAAATACTTATTCACTTCATTTGTTTACATCAAATCATGTATTTGTATATAAGGTCTTTCACTTATTTACTTAATTGTTTACATCAAACCAATAAATGCATGACATGTGTTTGTACATAAGGTTTTTCGCTTATCAAATCACTTAATCATGGTAAACTAATATGATTTGATATAAATATCAGGTGGAAGTAAATTTTTAGCAATTAGAACTTAAAGTACCTGTGGCATAACCAAAAATTATATCACATGCATATTAGAGATCCCAACGGCTCAATATTTACATCATCCCTGTACTCCATTTCTTTTTTTGTTCTTTCTTTGCCTTTTTCTTTTTTCCACAAACTAAGTGTGTTATCCCGTTTCTTTTTTTTCCCTCTATATATATATAATTCGTTGAGTCTCCTTAATATAAGACGGCATTTTGCCTTGTTGTTATAACACGTTTTCAAAAAAAAGTAAAAAATCCAGAGCTCCGTTTAACATGATTCTCAGGGTCTCACACATTGTCGGGTCTGACATGATTTTTTTTTCATTCTCTGGGCTTTTTCAGGGTCTCACACATTGTCGGATCTAACAAGATTCTTTTTT
This sequence comes from Solanum commersonii, assembly GCA_029007595.1. Lineage (NCBI taxonomy): Eukaryota > Viridiplantae > Streptophyta > Magnoliopsida > Solanales > Solanaceae > Solanum > Solanum commersonii. The sequence continues at coordinate 3,296,811 of JAJTWQ010000011.1, forward strand.
TCATTCTCCGGGCTTGAATTCAAGACCTGTGATTAAAGGTGGAAGGATCTCAATCATTCCACCACAACCCATGTTCCTACATTTTAGATACAAAATGATATATATAATACTGATAGGAGTGTATTAGCCAATTTAAATTCCTTTTTCATCCCAACTTGTCAAACTCATACAAATTGGGAACCTTTGTAAAAAATAATTATGCAATGATCTGTAAGACTATAATAATGCCTGAAATCTCAAAGAATTGCAGTTCTGAACTGTTTTATTTCACTTTCTTTTCTGGTAATGATTACAAAAATATCAGGAAAAATTACATATTCACACATGGTGATGAACTTGCAAGTGAGTAAAATTAAATGTATGATAATTAGTGAAGATGAATATTACAAGGTCAAAAGCTGAGAACTTCACCATCTTCATCATTTGGGAAGGTAACACATTTGAAAACTTTGCATTTTGAGCACAATATGTATCCCGTCTGCGCGGTAAGATGAAGAAAAACCTTATTGGAATTATATTCCATGGAAAAATAATGGAATGTGAGATGATAACAATTCCTAGAAGAATACAGTAAAAAGAAAACACTTACAGCTCTACATGATGGACACCGACGATAAATTTTGTTAGTCTCAGATTTCACATTGGTCTTCTGACCTTTACAAAAATCACAGAGCAGCCATCCAGTGCCACCACAAGGCTCACATAAGATTCCTGCCTCAACCTTTCAATTGAAAACAGATGGATAAAGAGTTTGAAAGCAGCACACCATCTCAGTAAGCAAGAAACGCAGATGGCAAGAGGTAAAGATTCAGTATCTTAAAATGGAGATCGAGCAGATGATTTATTAATAGAAAATGAAGTATCTAACCAATGCAGATCTAAACTATCTACCAAGGGTCAGTGCAAAGGGACCATCCTTACAGTTGAAGATTTGAAGAAAAGGAAGATAGCATATATGCATTGCCAGGCTGCAACACAATTGTGGTGGACGGTGTTGTATCTGTTTGGGGAACACTGAACAATCCTAGCTATAGGTTGGGATATGGTGTTTAGCTGGACTTCAGAAGAAGGAAAAGAAGACGTAGAGCATAAAATGTGGTTCCTATGTTTAGAAGGAAAAAAAACATGAAAGTTTTTTGTATAGAGTAGGAAATGATTTTGTCGTTGTTCTTAGTTAACTTTGGGTGCAATCATAAGCTTTCTAACAATATAGCTGACTGGCTGTTCATTTTCAGAGAGTAATTTTTGTATAGATGTTCTATTTCTTTACAACACTTGTATATCAGGATTTTCCTGAAGTATCAACAAATTATTAATATACTTCATAAAAGATATATGGTCCAATAGACTTATAGAAGCCTACTTCCTAACTAGACTGAGGCATAAGTGCCCTAGAAATTTAGAGAAACCTTATGAAGTATTCATGTCATACCGACACCAAAGTTAGAACTTGAGGGAAAATTAGTTGTGCAGTAAAAGGTAATCTGAATTGAAATTCAATGCGGAATCCCTCAGTTTCTTCTGTCTCTGATAGTAGCCACAGGATTCAGGAATAGCTGAGAAATATTCAACTTAAAGAATAGCTAAGGCAAAGTGAAAACATGATCCAGTAAGATATGACAGATGGGAATTACACATTCACCAAATTATATTGTACACGAGGCGAGGCAAGCAATGCACAAGGGGAGCTAGAGCCGAGTCAGTTACTGCTAATGAGAATGAAAGAACGTAACTTTGTGATGTAATCTTCTAGCAGTACATGAAAAGTCCATACAATTAGATAAAAGTACTTTCTACAATTTCGTAGACAACTGCAATTATTTAGTAAGCATAACATAATTGGAGTGCAAAAAAGATTCTTCAGGTGGTATTTACTAGCAACAAAATCACATTTAGGATTAAATGGTGTCCCTACTTTAATACATTAGTGTCAAAATTGTTAGAAACCACTTATCAAGAGTAGCTGGAGTCATCCATGAGAGACCGAATTCTTTATGAATCAACAATTACAGCAGTTCATCTCCCTGGTGTTAAATATTAAGATTTTGCTATGATGCAAATCTTCAAATACTGATCTTTAGAGGTAGGTAACATCAATAACATTAATTAAATTCCAAATATCATCATTAAGTCAGCCCGGTACACAAAGCATCCCACATTACCAATACAAACATTAGTGGCTGCTTCCACAGCTTGAAACCACGATCCATGGAGACAATTCTACTGTTGCTCCGTAATTGAGCAAGAAAAATTACACATACTTACACCAGATATGAATATCAATCACAAATTACATTACATATACAGAATTCTAAATACCTGCTGTTCTACCGGAAAACAACGCACAAAACCACGGAAGGATTCAATAGGCACCTTATCCACCTTCTTTACAATTGGAAAGTTCAACTTCACAGTGCTGTTAACAGCTATGAACATAGAAACCGCCATTGTAGCTAGCTGAGCTAAAGCTTTTTTTTCACTTTCACTGTCAAAAAATCCCGCCTAAAAAAACAACCATAACCACACATTCCTAAAGAAATCCATTCCAAACCAAAAACACCTTTTGAAATGGGAAAAATAAACAAAATTTTAACCCTCAATTTTGAAAATACTACAATATTGCCACTTATTAGAGTTATTAACTCAAATGGTCCCTCAAGTTTTTAGTTTATAGTCTTTCTGTCCTTACTTTTATAAATTGTCAAAATAATAAAGTAAAAAATGGATACAATTTAAAATAATTAAGTTTTGAAGGGAAATTCGCAGCCGCTATATTTTGGCTGTGCACAAGTTCTCTACTTTTCTATCGCACTTACTCCTTTCATCTATTTTTAGTTGTCATGTTATGTTTTTTGAAAATCAATTTGACTAGTTTTCAAAGTTAAATTAGATTACATTAATTTGATATTTTAAACAAAAAATTCATATATTTAAAACTATACAAAAAATACTATAAATTACAATTTTTTGCATATCATTATGATGTGAAAATACATCGTAAAATGTTAGTCAAAGTTTTTATCATTTGACTCTAAAAATAGAAACCAAGACAAGTAAAAATGGACGGAGGAAGTATTATTTATAATAAAAATTATAAAATTAAGTTTTTTTTCCCCTTTTAGGGGACTAGGAAAGTCTTCTTCTTTTTTAATTATCATGAAGTTTCAAACAGGTAACTAGTATTAATAGGTTAATCAATTAAGGCAATGGAATCAGAATTTAATACTATTTCCTAACGTCCAACTACTTATGGTTGATTAATAGAACGATTTAATTGCTATAAATATATATAACCAAATCAAGCAAAATAAACAAAAATGCACCTAAATCACTTTGGCACGTCTTTTCAATTCGGAAATGTGAACAAAAATCACAATACGTACTTATATTATATTGTATTGTATTATTTGATGATTGTAATCATTATATAATATTACACATCAGTAAATTTGAAGAATAAACCTGTAAAAAAGTAGAGTACGAGCTAGAACTATCGTAAAAAGATAAAATAAAAGTTAAAATAAGATTATAAATAATAAAAAAATAAAAAATAAAATAAGAGAATGATACAACACTAAATTGATGTTATATAAAATAAGATTTTTTATCAATATATAACGATATAATTTAATTGTATATACAATAAAATTTAAATCATAATCAAAATAAATATTATATTTTTCTAACAACATAATTTAATATAATAATAACCAACCAAACAAGTTAAGTAATCCTTCATAATTTAAAAGGTAAGGGCTAAAATGCTCCATAACTATGGGATATATGTTACGAAAAAATAAAAGTACAAGATAAAAAGAGATATAGTTAAAAAAAAAAAAAAAAAAACTTAGTAGAAAGAGATATATATTTTTATATTTTGAAACTGATGTACATATGAAGAAGTCATAAGCCATTATTTATAGAGTAGTTTTTGACCTATCCGCGTAACATAATTTTTTTTTTACGAAGAGTGTTTAAGTAATCATTCTTTTAATTACTGAAGTAAGGTGACATATGTTATGTTGCATGGCTGCCAAGTGTCCTATTAAATATTAATATGTTTCCACTAAATATTACTCACACGCTATAATAAGATATCTATTTAAACTAGTCGTAAGCTATCAACTTGATTGCAAAGCCTAAAAAATTATTGTGAGACTTGTCAAAAATCAAATGTCAATATAGTATGTTTGTTCACTAGACAACATGATTATATTAAAAAAATATTTTTAGTTAAGCAAATTTTTATTTAAAAATAAAATAATGGAATCCGAGCGGTATCATTATATGATTCTCTCCCAAATTAAATGTGCTGAACTTTTCCTTTTTTATCATATTATTGATCACTTTTCCATTTTACGCTATATTTAAGAAATTATAAATAAAAAAATAATTTTATTATTAACTACAAAAATTTAATTAATATTTTTTCTTGAACTTCTAATTATAGTGTTAACTAATATGAGACGGAAGGAATATACAAACAAATCCCATAAAATTTGCAGTTCATTTAACAGATTTGATGAGTCATAATAACAGACACGATAAGGCTGAGATCGTCAGCTGATGTCAATTTTCACCAATTACACATACCCCAACAAGTAATCTTTCTTTTTTTCTTTCTGGGGTTTAAGAATTTGAAAGAGTAAAAGATAACAATTTTTTTGCAGAGAAATCAAGAAATGGGAACTGCAAGTGTTGAGGAGTCTAAGAAACGCCCTCTTGTATTTGCTTATTATGTAACTGGGCATGGCTTTGGACATGCCACTCGAGTTGTTGAGGTACCTTTGTCTTTCTTTTTTTTCTTATTATCTATCTTTTTAGTGTAAAAATGTGATCTTGATAATACCCTTTTCTTTGTTTTTTTCTGAAATGGTTTTTTAATTGGTGAATTGGGTTGTTCTTGATCTTGTTGCTTTCTCTGATAATGAATTTTGGTTAAAGTTCCATTTTTTTGTGATCAAGGGGCATAATTGGAGTTCTTTATGATATTGGGACCCAAGACTGAATCATTTTGCACATGATTTCATTACTTCGATTATCCACTTAGTTGATGAGATAGGAAGGTGAACCAGAAAAGTGGAGGTGGAAGAAAGTAACTGGTCTTGATTGGTGACTCTCATTTGACTGTTTCTTGGAAGTGTTAGCAAAAAACCTTAAAAAATATGTATATTTCAGGGTATTTAAACTTCAATGGGCTTGTTAGAGAAGTTATCAGAATATGAGAAATGAGTAATGGTGGAATTGTTTAATTAAGAGAAGCAATTTTTATACAATTAAGGGCACTGTTAAAGTGCAGAAACCTACTTATCCTAACTTATAATTGTAAATTGATGTAGTAGACTGCTGTCCTTATGGTTGTGATGTTTTATATGCATCATGGTCCTTCAAGTCTGATCATTGCATAGTGTCATTCTGCAAACTGTTGGTGCATCAGAAGATCATACAATTGTCCTGCTTGTCAGCTTGTGGTTTAAATCTTGATTTATTGTCTTGCATTATGGAAATTATTTCTGCCTCAACAAATGTGATTTTTCTGCTGCTTAGGTCGCTAGAAATCTCATCCTAGCTGGGCATGATGTTCATGTCGTCACTGGTGCACCTGCCTTTGTCTTTACATCCGAGATACAATCTCCTCGACTTTTTCTTCGCAAGGTCTGTTGATTTTGATGCTCCCTCGCTGAAGAATTCCTAATTTGTTTCGTTAATGGGCTCTTTTTACTATTTTTTAACATTATGTAACACCTTGCAGGTATTGTTAGATTGTGGAGCAGTTCAAGCTGATGCGTTGACAGTGGATCGTCTTGCCTCACTAGAGAAGGTATTCCCACTACCTTAGGCCCTTTTTGTGAAGATTATAATTCCATTGTAGTTTTTCTTTGTTCTATTGCTAGATGGGATATTATTCTTGACTGGTTTAATCGTTATATGTGCAACTTTGTTGCTTCAGTATTCTGAGACTGCTGTTGTACCACGTGCATCTATTTTGGCAACAGAAGTGGAGTGGCTAAAATCCATCAAGGCAGATTTTGTGGTAAAAGAATTGCTTCTCTTTTTTCATCAATGACAAATTAAAAGTACTTTGCTGGCCTTCTTTTAACTCAATAAGTTTAATTAGTCACTGGTGTTAAATAGATAATGGGAGAGTAAAACTGAATAGAATAAGAATTTTGAAAGTAAAACTGAATAGAATAAGAATTTTGAAAGGTATTGTTTTCTTTCGGAAGCTTAGCTTAGGTCATAACGACTTTGTCTTAGCACTACTTTTGTGACGTAATCGCTCTTTGTAGAATAAGTGTGTCGGAAGTTATCATTTCTTTCTTTCAGGAGCTTGGCTTAGGAAATATATGACCGTGTCTTAGCAGTGTAATTTTGTCCACTGCTCTCCGTATTACCAATATAAATCTGTTTGTTCATAGTTAAACCAGCAATTAAGAAAGGGAATTTTTTTCTCTGATTTCCAAAAATGTGATTTTTGGCTTTTCTCGTTATGCCTCTCCAAGGGATTGGAGGAACTATATGATGTTTATGTCTATGTATTCTGGAAACAGGTATCAGATGTTGTTCCAGTTGCTTGCAGGGCGGCAGCTGATGCTGGAATTCCATCTGTTTGTATCACCAACTTCAGGTTTTCACGTCTAACTCCCTTTTTACTTCATATCTTCTTTGTCCTCTATTTTTTGGGTGAAATGAGAGTGTGTATAATGATACAAAAATGTTTAGGTAAATAAAGCTCAAGTGAAATACGCCACATGCTTCTTTGATTTGAGGTTTAGAACGGGACACCCAGATTATACTTCTGATCCTTTTTAAGTCCTGAAAACTATTTTATATATTTTGGATTAATCTTTGTACACTGTTGCACAACATGATGCTATTATTTGTGATGATTCCTGGCGATGAGTGGACTGTGTCCTTTTGTTGGTTGTCATTATATTCGTCAGTAGATCAAGGTTACACAAATTTCCCTTATATACCTGCCATTATTTTTCCGTGTAGCTGGGACTTCATCTATGCAGAGTATGTAATGGCAGCTGGAAATCATCATAGATCAATAGTGTGGCAGGTGAGATCTGAGAACTTAACCATATCCTGCTAATGTTCAATTTTTAGCTTGACAATGCATTATGATAACTTTCCCACCGTTAACTTAGTCATGCTTGCTGATTAATTGTGAGATGTGAACCTTGTCCAAGTTTTACCTACAGTTTGTTTCAGTTTAATTATAGTTTTCCAAAATTGTGATCTCTGTTCTTTTTGGTGGCTTTATGTATAATGCAGATTGCAGAGGACTATTCTCATTGTGAATTTCTTATTCGACTGCCAGGATACTGTCCAAGTATGTTGGTGTGCTGCGTACCAAAAAGTTGTTATATATGGTTTTTCTTGTTCTTCATCAACAATAGGTCAATTGCTTAATTACTGCAGTGCCTGCTTTTCGTGATATAATTGATGTGCCATTGGTTGTAAGGAGATTGCACAAGTCTCGTAAAGAGGTCAGATAACATAATGTTCAGTCTTTATTTGGAAGAGCTAGAATAATTGGAAGAATATGTATCTAAAGACATTAGTTTATTGTCACTATTGTAGGTGCGGAGAGAACTTGGAATTGGGGAGGATGTGAAGGTTGTTATCCTGAATTTTGGTGGACAGGTGAGTCTACGGATCTCTTTGACTAGGTCATCTAGTAAATATGTCAAAAGCATTAAAAATTTGTCTAGAAACTTTGGCTGCAGACTGAATTTAGTTGCTAGCTTTGTTTCCCTTTTCTCCTTGACAATTTTCCAAGTTATCTTATCATCATGTTCTTGTTTGTTTTTCCTTAATCAGTTGGACTCTTGTAAATTTAAATTTTAATATTGAAGAGTGGTTCAACCATGATTGGTTCAGCCCGTGGTCTTGGTGCTTTATAGTAATCGATATTGATTTGCTAATTTCAAAATTTAGTAATATAGTTTAATTGGTAGGAGGTAAGCAAAAAGTAGTTTATCAATATTTCCATTATACCCGTTCCACAAAAAGAAAGCACATACAACAAGTAGAGTTGTCAATAACAGGATGATCCTAAAACATTTTCAGGTTGACGGAAAACTTAATAATAACTTGTGAATGAAACATACTCCCTCTTTCCCATTTGATGTTTGACTAGTTTCAGACATTAGTTTGACTAGAGTATTAGAAGCAGTAGTGGAAGAAAATGTTACAACAATAGTTAAAAAATTAATTACATTAATTATTAATCTGGTTAGTTAATTGTACTTGAGTTGTTGTGGAAGTTGTATAAAAATGATATAATTAAAGCAATGGTATGAAATAACTTGCGATATATCCCAAAACAGGAAGAGTGTTGTATAAATTGGGAAAGTTTGTCTTGTCCATTCTTTTTCAGTTCATTACCATTAACGATAAAATGGGTAGTTTTGGAGTAAACAAGATCTTATTTTCGGCATCTCAAAAGTGTGAGCGAAAGAAAAAACATCTAGGACAGAGGGTATATCAATTTTGTCATTCGATATTGTCTTACACATCTTCTTCTCACTAATAGAAATATCCTATAATTAACATATCAGTACTAGAAGAATGCTCCTATTTTCATTTGCAGCCTGCAGGTTGGAAGTTGAAGGAGGAATACTTGCCAACTGGTTGGTTGTGTCTGGTATATGATCTCTTGAACTTTTAAGCACACGTATTATTTCCTTACACGATTTAATTTGACGTCTTTCCTGTCTGTATTCAGGTTTGTGGTGCCTCTGAGAGCGAGAAGCTACCTCCAAATTTTTTAAAGCTTGCAAAAGATGCATATACCCCGGATCTAATGGCAGCATCAGACTGCATGCTAGGTTAGTTGCATGTTGCATCACTGAAATGCCCAGTAGAAAATTAAGCTGTTCCAATAAAGCCTTCTGAATATTCTTCTGTTCCAGGAAAAATTGGATATGGTACCGTAAGTGAGGCCCTGGCGTACAAGTTACCATTTGTATTTGTCCGTAGAGACTATTTTAATGAAGAACCGTTTCTCAGAAATATGCTTGAGGTAGAGTATATTAGCACAAGCTTCTTTCTTTGGTTATTTTTCTTTATTACCTCAAGGTTTGGTAAACATACTGTAATTAAAGCCTATAATTTTAATTAGTACTATCAAGGTGGTGTTGAGATGATCAGAAGGGATTTGCTTACTGGACATTGGAGACCTTACCTGGAACGTGCAATGACTCTGAATCCATGCTATGAAGGAGGAATTAATGGTGGTGAAGTTGCAGCTCGCATTTTACAGGATACAGCTTATGGTAAAAATTACACACTAGACAAGGTAGAGTTGTATTCACTAAAAAAATTATTCCTCATCTTGTCTATTTTGATTAAGAATTATCCATGAGCTAAACTAATAAATTTATAAATTGTACCCAGTTATATACTAAGATTTGCTATTATATAACTTTTAGCTGAGTGGGCCAAGGAGACTGCGTGATGCCATAGTTCTTGGATATCAGTTGCAAAGAGTTCCCGGAAGAGATCTCTGTATTCCAGATTGGTATGCAAATGCAGAAAGTGAACTTGGTCTTCGTACAGGATCACCTACTGCTGTAACAGCTGAAAACAACTCTCTAGCAGACTCGTAATTCTTCTTTCATCCCATTAGTTCAGCATTTAACAGAATAACTTCTGAGTGTTAATAGGGGTTAATGTTTTTGATTTTCTTCTCTTAGATTTTCTCAAGACTTTGAGATTCTCCATGGAGACTTTCTTGGTCTGTCAGATACCTTGAGTTTCTTGAAGAGCTTGGCAGGATTGGATGCATTGGTTGATTCCCCAACAAAAACAGGAAAGCACACCATTAGGGAGCAGAAAGCTGCCGCTGGTCTCTTCAATTGGGAGGTCTTCTTCATTTCATGCCAAACTCTCTTATGTAATTTTATTTGTCACCCCAGCTTCTCTACCTTCATAAGGTAGGGGCAAGGTCTGCTCACACACCACCCTCCCCCCCCACTTGTGGGATTACACTGAGTTTGTTGTTGTTTGACTAACCCTGCAACTTGTCACCCCAGCTCCTCATCCTCACTTCCATTAAATCTACTGCACCTATCAATACCTTAAAGAGTTTAAGTTATATACCGTCAATATAATGAATTTTACACCAACTAGTGATCTGTACTTGTTGTAGCAGGTAAGCTGTCTTGCTTTCAGGATTTCAAATCCCACATTCTAAGAGACTTACCTGTAGATAATTTTTTACACTCAACAGTGTGTATACCTTAAACTCACCTCAAAATGGAAATACTAACGCCAAAGAGGGAAGTAAACGAGAAGAAATGAGAAAGGGGATAAACAACAGAATAGAGGGAGAGAGAGAGAGAGAGATGATCCACGTAGCATCATATAATGGTCTATTCACACCCATTGAATAAGGACCTTTTCAGACTACCAACTGCAGAGGCAGACAATATTGGGCAACCAGTGGCAAGAACAGTCAATGGGAGGTACCAAAGAATAAAACAGCGCGATGATTTAAAACTTGGGTTCTAATACCAAGGTTGATGTAGCAACAAAAGGGAGAAGACTAAAAGTCAAGGGGGGAAATTTAATAAATAGAGAATTCAAACTCAGAACTCATGGAAGTAGTATAACTTTCCCTCTTAGCTAAAAAGATAGTACTAGTAGTTCTTATCTCTAACTAAAAGATAAGATGGTCTCTTTTTGGTTGAAAAATCTCTATGTAACAGAAAGATAATGATAGTACCGTCCTTTTTAGCTACATCAGGAAGTTGAAAATGATTTTAATTTTGGTATCATGTTTCATTCCCCTTTTTTTGGAGAATGAATAAGCTAATGTAATCATTTTACTGTCATTAGCATATTTCTTTTATCTCGATGCATCCTTGGTCCACTAAAAGTTGCTTCATCTCTGGAATCTCGAAATTTGTCTTAAAATCTATTTTATGGGGAAGAGAGGATCTTCTTGTGTGCACTAAGCATGTCCGTGATATAGTGTGTTTCCTTCTGGAAATACTTCAGTCACTGTTCCCTTAGTTTCTTCTTAATATTTAAAGGTGACTTCCCTTAGTTTCTTCTTAATATTTAAAGGTGACTTCCCTTAGTTTCTTTTTAATCTTTAAAGGTGACTTTTCCTAATCTTGTTGAAGGTTTCTGTCATACCTGGCTTACTCGCCTAAACTTTCTATATATAGGAAGACATTTTTGTTGCAAGAGCACCTGGAAGGCTAGATGTCATGGGTGGAATTGCTGACTATTCTGGAAGTCTTGTTTTACAGGTATCCTATTCACTTCTAATTCTTTGTGTGATGCCTATTCTTGTTTGTTAGACCGAGTGTCGTCTCAATACATCCAAACTTGTCTGATGGATAGGTTCTAGTTCTTAGCTTCTCTATCTAAAGCATGGTCTCGGAAATGGGCCAAGCATGTAGCTTGAGCTAAGATTTCTCTATGGCTGTCTAATTCAGCTTTGAATTTGTATATGGTTGCTAATTCATTGACCACTTAGTATCATTACTTTCTCCTTTTCGGTGTTATATAGCATTTAACAATTTCCTTGCATAAACACATACCAGAATAGTCCACAGCTGTCTATGCACTATGCATGTGGCTGTTGTGGTTATACAAACATGTTAATTGTACATATTAATGCTCAATTTCTTGACTTCTTCGACCTTGTTACTCCACAACTGAGACATTCCAATTTTCTTTGTTTGCCTACCTGTTGTCTATTTAATGTTATCTCGTTATTTTTTTTCATATGCATACTTATTGAAGGGTCATTATTTGCTTTTACTTGGCATGTGTGCTTGCTGAAAAGGCTTGAATTGTTAAGGGAGGTTTGGTAAAGTTTAAAGACTAATGTTTTTGTTGTTCACTTAATGTTGTTGCTGCAGATGCCAATTAGAGAAGCCTGTCATGTTGCTGTTCAAAAGATTCACCCCAGCAAACAGAGGCTTTGGAAGCATGCTCTGGCTCGGCAGCAGGACAAAGGACAAGGACCCACCCCTGTGCTTCAAATTGTATGAATTTCTCACTGTAGTTACTTCTTTGAAGTATATGATTAGTGTTGAAGCTGGTTTCTCGAGCAGTTGGCTGTTCTCGTCTATTTAACTTCAATTAAAGGGACCGAGTCGTGTGTGCAATTTTGGGGTGTACTAGAATCTCTCACACTTACAGACATGCGAAGAAATTGCATCTCTCTTTTTGAAATGTAGTACAGATTCTTCAGAAGTGATTGTTTTGGTCTGTTTCGATGTCGAACTGAGTAGCAAACTAGCTGTTTCAAGTTCTCATATCAGAAATCTGAACAATTGCAATACTCTAGCTGTTTTGACTGCAATCATTACCATTCTCTTGAAGCTTTACCAATTTGCGCCACAATAGGTGTCATATGGTTCAGAACTGAGCAACCGTGGTCCAACATTTGACATGGACTTATCCGACTTCCTGGAAGGGGATGAACCCATAACTTATGAGAAAGCAAGGCAGTATTTTGCCCGAGATCCTTCCCAGAGGTTTATCATTCTCCCATTCTACATTTTCCCTACTTGAATGTCTGTTATACTAACTTCAATCCAATTTTAGATGGGCTGCATATGTTGCTGGCACAGTTCTAGTTTTGATGAAGGAGCTTGGCATACGCTTTGAGAATAGTATCAGTTTGCTGGTCAGTCCAACTCCATTACTCATTGCCTTGTTTTCTTTTATTCTGTCTATATATCTATTACTTGAATAACTGAAATTACAGGCAACGGTTCTACGTTTCTCTTCTATGCACTGCCATTCAATGGTGATACAATCTATTGCCTTGGTTTACTCCATGTATTCCTTTTAATGTAGCATACTGTTAGTTGGATTTTTGCTAAAACCTCATTACAATAGGTAACATCTCCCTTAACATCCTGATAGCATGAGCTGCTTACATACACTAGTCTCCATTTCATGTGAACATAAATTTCATCCTAATGATTATACCACACCATAATATCCACCCATATGTCATAGATCTCACAGTTACGCACAATATATCCTTCTGATCTGTCAAACCCTCTGATGGTGGTTGCCTCAATGGGCATTGCATTGGCAAAGTAGCTTTGGCAGTGTAGAGGTTGGTAGACTACCTAGCTACTAATATAGGTATTTTGTTCTGTTTCATTCACTTTTACGCGGATAATGGTGACTACCCTTTTTTAATGACGTAATATATGGTTTTCCAACGAATGTCACCCTATACCTTTACAGAAAAATCTAAATAAGGGAGATGAGTGTAATATCATTAACCACAAGAGAGGTTAGTATTATGATGTGATCACATGAAAGCCAAGGGGAGGTCTTTGAAATTATCTCTTACATTTATGATTTAATAATTGGTGTCTTTCTATTATCAGATTTGAAGTTCTCAATTGCACAATTGAACAAGCAAAGTTTAAATAATCTATGATGACGCTCCTTTATGAACTTGCAGGTCTCTTCTGCTGTCCCAGAAGGAAAGGGTGTGTCATCCTCTGCATCTGTGGAGGTTGCTAGCATGTCTGCCATTGCTGCTTCTCATGGTAGTTACTCTTTCCATTTAATTTGTATAACTATGCACATGTTATAATGAAATATGTACTTATTTGTCGAGAAGAATCATGTAAAGTAGACCATAGCAATGCTAACTTGTACTGGGTAAGAGTGTGTGCACGCACACACATGGACGGTCTACTCCCCCCTTGGTTTAGGTGCACAATATGAAATGATAGTAAAATAGGAAGGAACTGACGACAGGGAGGGGGGAGTTTGTAAACATCTCAGGCATGAACAAAGGTTACTTCATCTCAACAGGAGTTCACCAAGTCCAAGGAATGGCCCAACTAAGACTAGAAAGTGTCCATTCGTGTCAATGAAACACTACTCATGGTCGTCTATGTTAGTAATAGCCATAACGACTTCGAGTGCAGCTAAAGTTGTATCTCCAAGAACTGGAGTATAAAAATGAGAGGATTAATTGTCACGTGATACACATTGTTGCTGACAGCCTGCTAATAATTTTTTGTGTGAAGCATGAAAGCATTCATGAAGCCTGGTTGACATCCTCAGGGGCAAAAATCTAGTTCATATAAAATGCTTCTGAAAGTTTAGAGCAATCAATGCACTTAACATAGTGTACATTAAGATGTCTCATTTCTTTTTACCCCTTTTTTCCCTCACAGCTCTAGTCGCATGCTGATGATGTTACTCCAAACTATCTTTTCTTATGCTTGATTCTGAGTAACTAATTCCCTTAATTCCTTGTTTCTCTCATTTGCCTTAAAGTCATTCTGTAGACATAGCCTTTTAGATTTTTCTTGGAACTTTATGAGGTTCTCTCTTAAATCTTCATCAGTTTACTACTTCATCAAAAGAAAAATCATCAGCTTACAATTTTATATTGGCCAAGGGTGTGGTTGTCAATATAAGTTAACGTGAAAGAGAAACAAAGAGAGAAGAAAGTTGCAGTAATTACAAATACAATAATGGCCCTAATGACTAGTGACTAGGCAATTGAGTGAAACATACAAAATCATGAACTTGGTCATGAAAATCTGAACAACCTGGAAAAGAAAATTTTAATTAATTCTTGTCTGTCCCTGAAAGATTAATGTGATACTGCCTTCCTATTTTCATGACAAAATATCATGAATTTGGTAAAGGACATCTACCTGGACCACCCCTACCAAAATAACCAGGGAACTACTCTCATTAGGAAAAGGTGTGACTGGTCCCGTATTATCTCTTCTTTTTGCATGCCTTTGTTTAGGCTTCCTAAAAGAAGGTATTAAAGTTTTCTTTGGTCCAACGATGTATAAGCTCCCCGTTTAATTGATCCATAGTAATTTAAACACTTTCTTGATATTACCCCATAATCTTGCGTTCTTGCTTTCCAGGGTTGAATATTATCCCAAGGGAGCTTGCATTATTGTGCCAAAAGGTATTATTTCTCTAGGTCTTCCAATTGATAATTTTTATCTTCCAATGGTTTGATGTTCGCTAGTAGTGCAGTACCTGATTAGTCAGTCTGTTGATGATAGGTAGAAAATCATGTAGTTGGAGCCCCATGTGGTGTAATGGATCAGATGACTTCTGCATGTGGTGAAGCCAACAAACTTCTAGCAATGATTTGTCAGGTACTGACCCAATAAATTGACAAAATTTTACTGAATTGGTGTTTATCGAATGACTTAGATTAGTTCCCTATTATTGCAGCCTGCCGAGGTGTTAGGTCTAGTGGATATCCCTGGTCATATAAGAGTATGGGGGATTGATTCAGGAATAAGGCACAGGTATCAGTTTTAATATTTTCTGTACCTTTTTTACCCTCTTTAGAAGAAAAACAACCTTGCTTGTCTAGCTTCAGGGATCTGATTAATGGATGCCAAGCTAACATGCTTTGCACTTTTTGCCAAAGCTGATTTAATTTGAGCTCATGCAGTATTTTCTTGCACTAAAGATGCATGCTCCATTGAACTTCATTGTCGAAATTTTGAATTCCCCAAAATCAGTTTCTATGTATCTGATTTGGTTAAAGCCCTTCATGTCTTCCATGATTGAGTGATAATCATCTTTAAGTTCCAGAACGAAAACCCAATCAGTTGGAAAATAAAAGGCCGGTTAGTCCAATTTTGTCATCGAAACATTAGGAAAATACTGCATCTGTGAAACATTAATAGGGAAAAGATGATCAAAACACTGGATTGAAACTGATATGAGAATTATAGTAGAAAGGATACAAAAATAAAATAAGCAATACAAGATATTTGACCTGGTCTGCGTGTGCTGACACCTCCAAAAAGAGTGGATGAATATTCCCATTCCTTCAAAGAATACCAACCCTCTCAATCTCACAGTACATTGTTTTCTGGTAATCTCTTTTAATATTTGATAAAATTGAACCATCAAACTGCCACAGCTCCAGGAAAGCTTGTAAATCTTTAGGATTGCTTTTGAAATATTGAATTTCAGTGCAAATGCAAGTCACATTAACGTAATATAAAATTCCTAAGAAAGAAACCAAATCTTCACTGTGGCTGCATGCGATGGTGAAGATTGAGGAAACTTTGTACTGCTTCAAGAATAGCTACAGGAAAAAGCATTGATACTAAATGCATTGACTAGTTACTAGCTCTTTCTTAAGCTTCATTGATTTGACATATTTAGCATAAACCAGTTACTCACTTTATGTTTTGTTGATGTGCAAAACATAAATATGCACTTTCTCCTTCTCCACCCATGTTTTAAGATTTACCCACCACTGTGCAGTGTTGGAGGTGCAGATTATGGATCTGTGAGGATTGGTGCCTTTATGGGCCGAGAGATTGTCAAGTCTATTGCGTCAACACTATTGTCACAGTCCTTGTCAACCAATGGCAGATACCCTGATGATTCAGAGGAAGGTGGTGTCGAACTACTAGAAGCTGAAGCTTCATTAGATTACTTATGCAACCTTTCACCGCACAGGTAAAATCATGACACTGGTAGTGCTAGAAGAAGAAGGGAGCATTTTTCATTTCCATTCTGATTGTTATTAGTTCTTTCTCAATCAATGCATGTGATCTCTCCTCTTTTTCCTGTTTTCCTCTGCACTATTGGCTGTTTTCACTTCTTTTTGCTTAAATGTTATTCATCTGTAACAGTCAACAAGCTTTTAGATTGTGCTATCATGCCCCACACACCCTGGGCCAATTTTTACCATACATGACTCCCTTTCTCCTCCCATTCAAATTCCTTTCTTGGTCAAAAAGAAAAACATGTTCTCCTTGTCCTCCACAATGAATTCATCCATACTTTAACTATGGTGAAAAAAAAATAAAAGATAGATTGTTGACACAAATAACAATAAGAGCATCATGTCTTGGGAATGCTTGGCTTGTTTGTGGCTGTTCCAATCAGATCGATCTCTTGGGTTGTATAATTCATAAATGGTATTGCTATTGTAGATACGAGGCTATGTATGCCAAGATGCTTCCTGATTCTGTAATTGGTGAGTCATTTGTTGGAAAGTACTCTGACCACTGTGATCCGGTAACGACAATTGACAAAACATGTAATTATGGGGTCAGAGCAGCTGCCAGACACCCTATTTACGAGAACTTCCGTGTGAAGGTTAGTTTTCTTGAAGTGGCCAATTTGTGATTGACATATTTGAAGCAATTTTTTTTTCTTCACATCCTATCTACAGTTTTACTACTATTTATTTCTTGTATAATTGAATGTCTTTAGATTATGGTGTCCTGGTTTCTGGACGTTCATAGGATTTTACAGATTATGGAAATGATGACCAATTTATATTGTCTCCATAGTTGATGGAGGAGGACATTGTCCTGAGTCTAGGTGATTCATATCTTTAGGGGAAAGAAGTAATTGAGTGGTTTGAACTTTTGTCTCATTACAATTTGCAAGTGTTACTGCACCTCTGAAACATAATAGGAAATGCAAAGCCTTGATCGCCCATTATTTCTTAAAGAAAAAGATAGAAGCTACAACAAACAAGCAACCAAAACACAATATAAACAAACTTAAGCTAGACATCAACGTTACAAGATGGAGAGCTGATTACATTATTGCCAAGAAATTGAAGACCTAAAAAATAAAGCAAAACATTGCAGAAGAACGAAGAATAAAAAAGATAGAACGACTTTCGAAACTGGATTTTTTTAGAGAAGTCTGAGCCAGGAAATCTGTTAGAAGAACATTCAAGGAAGAAGACAATTATACAGGGAGAACTGGCTCCCTAGACAAGATATACTTGGATACAGAGGTGCAAATGCTTATTGCTTCAACGTGAGGACAAGAACACAAGGAAATACTCGTCATCAGCACTTGTGGGTTTGCTAAGTTTAATGATACCCTCCCCCCCCCCCCCCCCCCCCCCCCCCCAAAAGAAAAAAGAAGAGAAAAGCTAGGAATCACTGTTTGGACCTGAAAAGATCAAGGAAATTGCCAGTTTGTGTGGACTTCTGTGAGACTTGGCATATGCAATGGAATGAGAGAGATATTTTAATGTTAAACAAGATTTAAAATACTTATCAACTTAATGTGCAGAATATATGTGATATGAGTGATGCTTTGAAATATTGATGACAGGCCTTTAAAGCGCTGTTAACATCTGCGACTTCAGATGATCAAATGACCGCTCTTGGAGAACTATTGTATCAGGTATCTGGATATATAACCCATCTTGTATTTCCCTTTTTTAGTTTCAGTATTCCAGTTTCTGCCCTGTCAATGCTCTGGGATAACATGTTGAGCTGGGGTTCAAAGGCAAGAGCAATCGTAATTAGCTTTTCTTTATTACTGATTTTCTCCTTGTATTTTCGAAAAGAAGCAATTCTGAAGGAAGAATTATAGTAAGGTTACAATCAAAATTGGTATTTTCTTGTTGTAAGAAAGATTAATCTCCTAATCAATAAGTCTCATTGAAGGATTGCTTGAAGGCTATTCTTGGCAACAATCTTATAGCGTTAATATGTAGAGAACCTCAGATCCTCAATTAAGCCAGAGGGACAACAAATTGAATCAAATACAGAAAGCTTGTTCTGAAACTAATACTTATCTTTTTTTGGTTTACTTATAATACAGAAACTCCTGATTTGCTGTTTAATGATCCTCCCAATTTACAAAGGATCAAAGATATTCAAAGCTCATATTTTTATACGAATCAGACATATCACTGTAAATTTATGTCTTTCTATTGCACTTTATTTGCAGTGCCACTACAGTTACAGTGATTGTGGACTAGGTTCGGATGGAACAAATAGGCTCGTCCAACTAGTTCAAGAAATGCAGCACAGTAAAGCATCAAAATCTGGAGAAGGGACATTGTATGGTGCAAAAATTACAGGCGGAGGATCTGGTGGAACTGTGTGTGTAATTGGCAGGAATTCGCTTAAGAGCAGTGAACAAATTCTCGAGGTAATTTCCCTCCCTTTTAATGGCATGTCCATTCAAAGTTACTCCATATTTTGGATAACCATTACGATTCCACCTAATTCAAGAAAAGGATCACCTTCTATATGTACTGAACACTTGTAGAAACAGTAAATTGGAAAGGTAGTTTTGTAACACAAAAGATGTATTCTTTGAAACACGACGGATTGAAAATGTGTTTTTTCTTCAGCTGAATGAACCTTTACTGTGTAAATTTTTGGAACTCTCCTATTGATGATATAGATTTAGCATAACATCAAGGCTTCTTTTTTTTTGCCAACTATTTTGGATGTGCAGATACAACGCAGATATAAAGCTGCAACAGGATATTTGCCTATTCTTTTTGAAGGCTCATCTCCTGGCGCTGGAAGGTTCGGCTATCTAAAAATTCGTCGTCGCAACCCTCCCAAGCAGAATTAAATTCTGCAAATTAGATTTCAGGACTTGAAAAAAAAAAGAGTAACATCATTAGTAGAATTCCACTGTGTTAAACTTTCTATTCTGGACTTTCACATATATAATCTGAATTTCCACTATATCTTCAATAAAATGCATTATGGTGAAAAGTCTGTTGAACTTCTGTGTGATGTTTTTTAATTAAGTGTTTGTTTTGAAGATGTGATGCTAAGTATTCTCTCTAGTTGCTCTTTTAAATGCTAGCTAGAGAGGAGACTATCAATGTGGAAACATGTTTCTCTTCATTTTCCTCATTCTCAAGGAACTTGTTTTTCTCGAGAAAATATTTTTCAAAAATTGTGATTGAAACATGAAAAAATTGGAACCGGCGACAAGGGGGTAAATTTGATCCCAACTATCAACGGATTGCAAATTTAGACTGTTTCCCTTCTTTCAAAGCTAAAAGGGAGGAATTGTATATCATAAAGATGTGGTACATATAACATTAACCAAGGGAAGAAAAAAAAAAAAGAAAATGACAAATTTGAAACGCCAAGAATTTAGAAGAAAAGAAATGGTAAATGTGATCAGTCACATGTTTGTTATAGACTGTACAGGCACAAATAACACCAATTTTTGTTTGAAATTTGTGTATGCTGACTGAAATTTTCAGAAGATTAATGGCTGTCAATTCCTGTCCCAGAAGGAAAAGGCAAGGGAAGCCACTGCTTATGATACAACAGAACAGTACTTGTGCAGCCCAAATTGAATTACATGTTGCTGAAACTCCATTGCCTATAGTAGGGTTTATATGCTGCCACTTTGGTTAGGTTGCTCCAGTTCTTCCAGAAACTCCATTGTCATTTTCAGGAAGCTTTGCTTGTGCAATCGTTCCCATTCCTTTCAAGGCATTTTCATATAAGTACGAGAACTAGCTTTTACAGGATCCTAGTTAAGAAGAGAAGCAACTGATACAAGATTGTATATTACCTCAAAATCCCATTCTCCATACAAATTTGGGTCACTCTGGTCAGCCCAAATATATGCTTCAACCATTGATGTATCGGAACTGTCCTGCAAAAAGCCAATGACATCTCTTGTGAACCAGATAAATACATTACAAATGGACAACTGATTTCAACATGCCTCACAAAATGTTGTTCCAAAGACAAACCAGATATTGGAATCAAACTGATGAGTAAATACCCAGAAGTGCCAAACTATCTGACATAGGTGGGAGAACTGGATGAAGCAAACCTAGCTATTCCAGTCCATTTATGCCAACCATGATGTTCTTAAACAAACTAAAAATCAATAGGCAAGGATATCACTGTGACTAGCAGGTTGTACCTATGAAGTTGTAATCATCTATAGTCGATAATAAAGACCTAAAAGCCTCCACCTCCCAAGCACACTAGACTTTTGCCTCCTAGTCAACGAAGAAACATTTAAACAATAAGATAAACATGGATAAGGTACAACTACTCAAAGAGCACTCAAGCATTCTGAGATTTGCCACTGCTATAACAAGAACAATTTCAGTGTATCAATACCATCAGGGAAACATCAACAGTTTTCCTTTCATACTCAACGTCCTCAAATTTATCCAAGATATCCAATTCCGGAACAGTGATGCCTGAAAGAACCTGCATTTTGTCAAAACAAACATCAGAGATCAGTAAGAGGGTCAGATCTTACATTTCCCGTTAAGATCTCAATGAGAAAGGATTGCAAGCAGCAGTTGTTCTTACTCCTACTTTTTAATTGCATAGTACATGGATTGAACTTCCTGGACCTCAATATTGGAGGTCACTCACATTTATGCACCAAATCTTCAATTTTATGTGAATGGACTAGTATGTAAGCTATGCTCTGAGTGACCTTCAGCAGCCACTCACTGGATGCAAGTAATGCATATATGTAATGTTATTGGGAGAACTAAATCAATAGTATGGCAATTATTCCACTTTTAACAACAGAATTGTGATGAAAGTTATGTACTTTTAAGTAAACTTAACTTCCCCAATGCCAATCAATCAATTCACTTTTCGTTAATCTCACTTTTAGATGATAATTAAGTGATTCATCGATTTAGCATATCTGGAACAGCTATGACATAGTACTTTTGAGACATTGTAAATTCTCTATGACAACAAGTGAAATATGTCAAACAAACCTTGCCATTAACTTTCTTGTTTTCTACAGGTAGAATTGCCGGATAAACACACCCTTTGATGCTAAACCTATGGCTGAAGCAAAGCAAAGCAACATAATCAATACGTAGAAAATCTATCACTCTATTACTTAAAGAAACAACAAAATCAACAGACATTAACGTAAACACTCAAAAATAAAAAATAAAAAATCTCATTAACTAGTATTAGGAACTCCTAGTAAAGAACAAACAAACAGAATCCAGGGATATCTCAAATGCAAAGTAAGATGTGCTTATAAATGTTACAATTGTTAACATCTACAACATGATATTTTCAAGAACCACAACTAAGAACATGTTGAAACTTAGATACATTAAAATCACAATTTTCTATCTGATTCATCTCAAAATGAAGAATATCCATACACATTTTGAAGAAACTTTAACATATAGTGTTTTCACTATCAGGCTTCTAATTTCAAGATAAAACAATTCCAGCTATCAACTGAAAATCAAATTTCAACATCATTTTACACCCATAAGCTAAAAGGGTACACTAAAAATGTCACATTTATTGAACACTAATCAAGATTCATTCACTAGAACTCTGCAGATTCCAGAATTTCACTCTTTTAAGTCCCCAAAAAAATAAAATCTTTTACTGTATTTGATAAATTTAAATAATACCCACAAAAAGATAAGAAGACATTTATATATACAAGAGGAATGGAAAACAACGAATAAAGAAACGGACAAGTTGTGGAGAATCGCAGGTGAAGAAGGTGGAACCCGTTTGAGGAGAGCACGAACGACGTCGTCAGCTAAAAGACTGCCGTAGACGAAAACATTGAACAAGGATTGTGGATTACTGGCAGACGCCATTTTTTGGGATTCCAGGCAAAACGATGTTTTTGATTTCACAATTCTGACTTTTGTTTGAATCTACAAAGTCACTTCATGTTTAGCTAATAATTGTGCTAAAGTATTGTAACGCCTCATGGTGCTTCGACCACAATGCGACTCTCACCCTTGATATCGGGTTTGGTTTAAAATGTCAAAATTTGAAGGTGCCTTGTGAAATTGGAATTTTGGAGAAAATTTCAAAGCTCTTTGTCACCGTATAATGTCATATATTTATAATTTGAATAGCAAATCTACAAGAAAATGTAGAATTTAGGGTAGACCTATTATGAAAAGATAATGTAAATGAGTAAAATAGAATAATTAAATAATAAAAGAAGACAAAATGAGAAAACAATATTTAAGTAACGGCATTATCACATCAAATGAAAGCGCTACATAAATAAAAAAAATTTTGTCAAAGATAAATTTAAATGAGACAATCCAATAAAAATTTAAGTAATAATCAAAATAGATACTGTATTTAGATTAATAATATAACACAATATAACATGTAGCGACCATCCAATCAAGGTATAGTATGGAGCATGTCTATGTTACTCTATATAATAGATGAGAATAGAGCGTACCCATTCATTCTACACGTGTACTCATATAATAGATGAGAATAAAGGAGCTTAGGGTCAACAGGGCATTTCCGTCATTTTACTCTATATAATAGATGAGAATAGAGCGTACAATATTGCTTTGTTTGATTTGGAGCCCATTCATTCTACACATGTACTCATCTGTTGTTTCTTAAGGAAACGTGTACTCATTTGCTCTTTCTTAAGGAAATTTCTGGAGATTTCTACAGGCTTTTTGTTTCTCCTTTTCTACATCTTTTGCTTTTCCTTTTTTTCCTTCCCACTTCTTGGTTTATCATCATCTTCCTCCCTCTGTTTGCTAAATTGTTGCTCAATATATTCGTTGGTTGTACAGTTAACTACCACGTAAGAGTTTTCTACTCTTTTCTCTTTGCTTTATATTGTCTTTGGGTTTTAATTTTAAAAATATATTTGACGGGTGCTTCTTTCAGTGAAAGATTTACCTTGCTTCCCTGCTTACCTTTACTTATAATTTTGAACTACTTAGTGATTAGGTCCTCAAACATCTACCAAACCACTAATAAATTTTTTCCCCTGAATTTTCATTTTGTTGTCTGATGAAAATGCAAAATGAAACGACCGAATGGAAAATGGAATGGGAATTAAGAACATTGTTACTAATCAGTTTGCTACATTGAAAAATTCGTCATTTTCACTCACTCTAACGTTACAATTATCACTTCAATAAAATAGAAATAATGAATTCATGTTTTCCCTTGGTGTGCCTCCAAATTAACATTCCTACCTTAAATCATAGTCATGCTTTAAAAAAATTGATGCTCTAAATTATTTGTTAAATTCTTTCCAATATAGAATCTTTGAATTATTGTATATATTCCAATTTATCGGTGTTGTGATTTTTTACGATCCCAATGATATGTTAAATTCTCTCTAAAATAGAATGTTTGTATATATTCAATTTACCATTGTTGTGATTCTTGACGATGTTGGTGCTTCATTATAGATTAGTAAAGTCATTACAATATCAATGAATCCTCAACAAACAAGAAAGTGTCCTGCCAACACAACAGAGTTTTACAATAAGAATGCCAAACAATGCCAAGTTTATCAAAATATGCCCACATCTGGAAAAAAGGCACTTCTGCTACAACGACGCCTCAATAAAAGAGAGGCAACAACTAAGCGTATTCTTGGAAATACAAATTCTTCGAATCCTACTGAACCGATATGTCTTAGTCAAGATGATGTTGATGTTGGATGCTCTTCCTCTATTTTAAAGTCAGGTTGGGACATCTAATTGATCACTTCTTTTATTCTTATATGTATGTTGTTATTCATGCTTATAAACATTTTCCTGATAGTAATCAGTACATGTGATATTTTTAGGGCACCAATTGTGCTACAAAGGAAAAAAACAATGGTTCATTCCTTTGGTGTTTTCACAAAAATATAGGCTTGTTAATCTTTGTTTACCATCTATTCCTACCTTTGCTCTGTCTGTTCATTTAGTAGATATTTGTGTTAAATCAACTTCCATTTTAGTCACCTCAAATGTGTTAGACGTTTTAAGTTTCAACTATTGATTAGCACTAGCATCAAACTTCAATCAACTTATTTTTTTTGACTGCCATATACATCTTAGGTAAAGAATAACATTACACTCTTATTATGCAGTTACTGAGCGTAGCGCTCTTTCTTCATCCAACAATGTGGTTGACCAAGGGAAAAAAATGACTTATCCTTTCTATGCGTTTGAAAAAGGTAAGCCCAGAAGTTGTACTGTCCTTAACTTTGTGTCTACTGTACAAAATGATTTATCAATAATTGTCATGAATCAGGTTCAACATCCGATACCACAAATGATTCACATATCGAAATCTTTGAAGCTGTTAGAACTAGTGGTCAGTGTGTCCCCTTATTGATTTTTACCATTTTCCTACTTTTATTACTTACAGTTGTTTGCAATATGCAGGTCTTGCAAAGGGTAAAAAATCCGCTGCTAATATTAGCCAACTACGATCTGATTATGTTCACTTACAAAAAGTTTCAGATTGTAAGTTTTGTGCTGTCAAAAGATTTCAATATGAATCCCCCGAATTCTGCTGTGGAAAAGGTACGATCAAATTAACCTTCCATCGCATGCCAGCTACTCTGAAAAATTTATATATGGGAAATGATGCAGAATCAAAGCATTTTCAAACATACATCAGAACATATAACAATCTATTTGCATTTACTTCACTTGGTGTTAATTATGACAGAGATTTAGCTAAGCGAAATTGTGGTATTTATACATTTAAGGTTCAGGGACAGATGCATCACTTGATAGATTCTTTATATCCCAGAGAAACAAAAGCGAGAAACTTACAGTTGTACTTTTTTGATAACATGAATGAGATTGAAAATAGAATGGCTTGCTCTGATAAATTGAACGAATCGATAGTGATTGAACTTATGAACGTGCTAAAAGATAATCCATATTCAATGTTCCTCCTATCTTTAGCAAGCACGCCGAACTTGCAAAATTTTCACATAGCACTGAAATGTGATGCTGGATTGGATCAACGAGTATATAATCTACCTATTACTACAGAGATTGCGGCAATATGGGTTGATGAAAATGACAATTGTACTGCTTATGCACCACATGTTCAAGTTTATACACACTGTGACAAAACTCAAAGAGTCAACTACTATTTTGGCTGTTATGATTCTTTGCAATACCTACTATTATTTCCACACGGACAAGGCAGGTGGCATTGTGGTATCAAAAAGTTTCACACCAAATAAAATATTTGTACAAATCTTACTTTACTTGAGTTTGAACAATTGCCGAGTATAAAAAACTTTGCCTTTATTGATGGATACCTTCATATGGAAGCCCAGCTTTTACAAAAAGGAAAAAGTAAAAGAGATACAGTTTCAGTTCGAGAATATTATTGTTATAAATTTCAGATGAGAAATGATGATGAAGATGAAATTTTGCATACAAGCAAATTATTACAACAATATGAAGTTGATGTATATATAAAATTAGAAACACAAAAATTGGACTTTGTTTTCTTTAATCAAGATTTGTTCAGAATGAGTATACTAGGAGGACTTTTTGATGTTTTGAGACTTGGCGAACGAGATGCTTCTAATGTTGGAAAACAAACATTTCTACCAAATTCCTTTATTGGAGGACCTAGAGATATGCGCTAGCGTTATATGGATGATATTGCATTAGTTCAACAGTTTGGAAAGCCTGATCTATTCATAACTATAACATGTAACCCATCTTGGCCAGAAATAAAAGAACATTTATCATCAAGCGATGAGGTACAAAATAGACCTGATTTGATTAGCCGAATATTCAGAGCTAAAGTAGAAGAACTGAAAACGGATATACTAAAGCGAAACATCTTTGGAAAAGTTGTTGCTTATATATATACTGTTGAGTTCCAGAAACGGGGATTACCCCATGCTCATTTTCGTATTATATTGAGTAATGAGCACAAGCTATTGACAACAGAAGCATATGATGATATAATTAGAGCAGAATTACCGGATAAATGTACAGAATCAGCTTTGCGTAAGCTTGTCATTAAGCATATGATGCATGGTCCTTGCGGCAGTTTAAATCCAACAAATTCTTGTACAAAAAAAAGGGTTATTGCAAGTTCAAATACCCAAAAAAGTTTGCTCATCAAACATCAAAAGGGAGCGATTCTTATCCAATTTACAAAAGACGAAATACAGGAAAAGTTGTGAAAGTAAGACATCAATACTTAGATAACTCTTGGGTGGTTCCATATAATACGTATTTACTTGAAAAATTCAACTGTCACATAAATGTTGAAGTTTGCTCCGACATCAAAGTTGTGAAGTATCTCTATAAATACATTTGTAAAGGTCATGACAAGATTGCATTCTGTGTACAAAATAGCGATGCAGCCATAAAGATAGACGAAGTAAAAAAATATTGATCTGCTAGATGGGTTTCTCCTCCCGAGGTTGTATGGCGTCTTCTTGGATTTGCTATAAGTGAAATGTCTCCCAGCGTTTATCGCCTTCAATTACATCTTCAGGACCAACAATTTGTTTCTTTTAGGAGCAATACAGATATAAATACAATTCTGAATAATCCTATGATCAGAAAAACAATGTTAACAGAATTTTTCTATATGAACAAAACTGACAAATATGCTATTGAACTCAATTTATTGTACAAACACTTCCCTGAGTATTTTGTGTGGTCATCCAGTCACAAAGTTTGGACACGTAGACAAAAACGTTGTGTTGTTGGGCGAATTGTCACATGTCATCCTACTGAAGGAGAACGATATTATCTTAGATTACTATTAATGCATATACGAGCACCAACATCATACAAGGATCTTCTAACAATGGATGGAGAGCGTTGTACTACTTTTAGAGAATTTGTCGAGAAAAAAAATTATTACATTGTGATAATAGTTTCGTAGACTGTATGTATGAGGCTGCCAGTTATCAGATGTCACATAGCTTAAAACGTTTATTTGCTACATTATTGGTATATTGTGCTCCAGTCAACCCAAGAAAGCTATGGGAGCAATTCGAAGATTCAATGGTCGAAGACTATAAAATGTTACAGACTATTGAAAGAAAAAAAATTTGATATCAAGATTTGAATCATATTAATGACATTTTGCATTCTATGGGGCATGATATAAATGAATATGAACTCATCCCAGAAAGTATCAACTCTTCTGCAGCAGCGAAAGAGGCAAAGGACATTCATTTTGAGAGATCTATTACTGTTAGTGAAGACGATGTTCTCTTGCATAAGAAGTTGAACAAAAAGCAAATGCTTGAATATAATGTGATTACAGAGAGAATATTTTCAAACAAAGCATGAGCATTCTTTATAGATGGTCCAGGAGGTACAGGGAATTTTTTTTTATACCGTGCCTTATTAGCAACTGTACGATCAATGGGATACATAGCTTTAGCAACAACCACATCTGGTGTTGCTGCTTCTATTCTTCCAGGTGGACGTACAACACATTCACGTTTTAAGCTTCCCATTGATTTGGATGAGAATTCAAGTTGTAACATAAGTAAAGAAAGCTTGCTTGCAGGTCTAATTCGAGAAGCAAAATTGATTGTATGGGATGAAGTCTCTATGGCTAAAAGAAGAATGATAGAAGTTCTTGATCTGCTGTTAAAAGATCTGATGAATACAAATGTATTATTTGGTGGAAAAATTGTAGTTTTAGGAGGCGATTTCAGACAAACTCTTCCGGTTGTATGATATGGAAAGAAAGAAGACTTTATTGCCCAAAGTTTGTTATATTCTACCATTTGGAATGAACTTGAAAAATTCCATTTATCTGAAAATATGAGAGCAAGAATAGATCCCACATTTTGTGATTACCTTTTGAAGATTGAAAATGGACAAGAGCAGGTCAACCTAACAAACAAGATTGAAATTCCAGACCCTTTAATTATTCCTTATACATCAGAAAAAGAATCTTTAGATAAACTATTTGCAGCAACATATTCAAATTTGAATCCATCTTACTGTGATTTGTCTCCTACAGATTCCCGTGTCATTTTGACAACTAAAAATGATTTTGTTGATGAAATTAATGACAAGCTTATCGATCGATTCACATGAAAATCAAAAACATTTATTGCGACTGATGAAGCTCTTGACTTTAACAATCAAGCACAATTTGAAGACCTGCTACACACTTTACACCCCCCAGGTTTGTCCCCTTATATATTACATTTGAAAGAAAATTGTCCAATTATATTGTTACGAAATTTAAATCCATGTGAAGGTTTGTGTAATGGCACACAATTGACCTGCTCTGATTTTTAAACTCATGTTATTAGTGTTAAGATTACCACAGGCGATTTCAAAAATACACGTGTTTATTCCAAGAATACTATTATTATCATCACAAGATGAAAAAGTTCATGTTCAATTTAAAAGAACACAATTTCCCATTAGATTATGCTTTGCTATGACTATAAATAAAGCTCAAGGTCAAACTTTAGATTTTGTTGGAATTTACTTGCGAGAACCTGTATTCTCACATGGTCAGCTTTACGTTGCTTTATCGAGAGCAAAGAGTTCAAATTCTGTCAGAATACTTATTTGACCATCTACACCAATTAACCATGATGATCATTCTACATCTAATATAGTATATCAAGAAATCATCCAGAGGAAAATTATGTGACGCTTCTATTCTGTATTTATCTTATTCCCTCATTCTACATTCAACTTAGTTTTTCCATATGGAATTATTACTCAACTTAATTTGATCAGGATGTTTCTATTTATTGATTCTTCATTGTTCAATTGTTTGGTACAGGTCATGTTACTCTTTAACTATGCAAGAGGTGGATGTGTTGGAAATCAAAATGTCAATAAAGGTCTGATGGAGATTTTTTTCTGAGATAACATTGCTTTCTAAGTTTTCGTTTTCTCCGTTTTAAAGGAATTTCTATCTTTACAGTAAATACCAAGGTGGATATGTTGTTCAATGTTGAAAATGCTTATTGGTTACATGACAGAGTCAGCGAGAAGGCTTGACTTAGTGGACTTGATCAAGTAGTATCTCGGTTAACATTTCGTCCACCTAGCTATTTTTAAAGGTCGAATTTTACAGTTGCAATTTTATAATCCTTATAAGCAAAGTTCAATAAGGTGTTTTGCTAAGCACTTTAACAAAATTATGTAAGTATTACCATATGATGAAAGAAACTTGAATCTACCTTCTTGCCTCGGCCTTACAAGTACTGAAATTTGCGCTATACACTCCTTTCTGAGTTGTTTCTTTGTTTTTCCCCTTTATGAGTTTGATGGTTTCAAATTCCTTTTCCAAAGCATACTCCGATTTGGGGAGTGAATGAAAACATTAGGTTTGAAATCTTTATGAAATCTTTGGATGATTCAGTAGCTAATTTTGACCCATCTCAGTATTTTTGCTGATGATGTTGTCGGAATGTATTAAATTCAGTGATACAAAAGGGGATAGGATGAGATGGAAATTTACATGCAGATATTTATACGGTCAGATAAATCTCTATCTATCAGCTTCATATCCATGTTTAGTCTTGAATCTGGTCCATATCTTTAAATTCTTGAAGAATGCCTTGTTTCATTTGAATATCACTGTCTATCACCAAGCTAGATTTTTTTTATCTCAATACCATTTATATGTTATCTAGCGGTAGTGGCTGAGGTGACAATAAACATGGAATGTCACTTATATAACTTGTTTTCCTTATGGACACAATAATGTATATTGTCGATAACCATTCTCTTATTTTAGGCTTTGGGTACTGGATTTACAGAATTTACTCAACCAGTATTTCAAAGGTACCCTACTGATGCTTTGCACTGTTTTCATTAAATATCCTAAACATTCCCCCAAGTCACATGATTCAACAATATTTTGTGCTTTTATTGCTACTTTTAAATAATCTACTTCCGTTCAGGCAACATACCTCACATTCTCTGTAACAAATGAAGCATGAAAATTTATTACCTCTGCTGTACATAGTTGCGAAAATTTATTACCTTCTGCTGTACATAGTTGCGTACCCTTCGGGATGCAGTAATACATCTAAGAAATTATTCCACTGAACGTACTCCCCTTTGGATGCAGTAAAAGCAACATGGACTAAATGCCCTGTCCAAGCCAAGAAAACTACGCCAAAGAGTCCTGACAAATGGTGCTTCAGCCGAGATTTGGCATTTTTGAACCAGAAAAAATTGTTTCTTAGTTGTACCGTATTCTCAATGGGTCATTTTGAAACGTAATTCCAATTGACATTTACAAACCCTATAGTCCCTGCATTTTATATTAATATTTCTTCATTCTATACATTAGATCTCTGATTCTATTAACTTTGGTCATCATTACTAGTGGATATATAAGTCACGTAAATTTGATAGGAGTGTAAAATAATTTTCTATAATTTTATTACTCAAAAGCACTTTGGCTAAAAGTAAAAGTTTTAATTATTCTACCAATAAATTTATATAATTCACTAATGATCAAGAAAAAATATTATAATTATTATTGGCATCATTTTACGTTTATGTCCTCCAATTTTGGGTATGCACAAGTAGACACTTAAACTTGTATAAAGTTGAACAAATAGACACGTGAGTCCTACATGACACAATACATGTAGGACACCACGTAGGATAAAAAATGACATGTAGGACATGTGCGTCTATTTGTTCAACTTTATACAAATTTAAGTGTCTACTTGTGCAAATCCAAAGTTGAAAGGACATAAATGTGATTTGAAGCCAAGTTAAAGGGCATATCTATGCATTATGCCATTATTATTTGAGAAAGATAATAATATAAAAAATGGACATAATCCATATACATGACCCTTAACTTGGCTTTAGCAGACAACTATGCCCTCAAACTTTGAGTGTGCACAAGTAGACACTTAAAACTTATATAAAATTGAACAAGTAAACACACGTGTCCTACATGGCATAAACACGTAGGACGCCACGTAGGACACAAAATTGCAATGTAGGTTGAATGTGTCTATTTGTTCAATTTTATATAAGTTTAAGTGCCTACTTGTGCACCAAAAGTTAAAGGTCATAGTTGCCAACTGACGACAAATTAAGGGCATGATTATATATTATGCCTAAAAAATGATAGTAAAAGAGAGAATTTTAAAAATGAAATCATCATTTATTTCATATTTCCACATTTCCTAATTCTTTTTCAGCTTAGCTAATATTTGAACTGAAATATTAATATATTTCATAGAAGTTAAGGATAAAAAGTGTAAGAAAGCAATGATAAAAAATGAGAAAAGTTATCTCAGATCATAGTATAATGAAATATCTATCCTATTAATTTCAAGCATAATTATCTCAAAAGTTATTTTTATGAGTATCATTTTCTGATGAAAGTTGTTTTTATTATTATTTATATATTTTAGAAAAAATCACTATAACGTAAAAATATAATAGCAAAAGATATAAATGTTATTACATCAATAATAAAATATATATGAATTATATATAAAAATCTCTTAAAATAATAAAAATCAAATTTATGTACACTTTTATATTCGGGGTTTACATTTTCACATCTGAAACTTCCACTAAATCACCTCATAAATCTATGTCTTTCATTTACGTTCTGAAGCATTTTTGGTACGCTCCATCCTAAAAGCATTTTTTTTAAAAAAAGTCAAATAGTATCACATAAATTGAAACAAACTTTCATCTATATCAAAACAGAAATAATATATATTTATATTTGTTTGCTTTATTTTTTCGTCTCAATTTATTTATCTAAACTTTTTTTATATTTTATTTTTAAAAAATAATTTTAAATTTTCACATTACCTGAAATCACAAAATTCAAAAGTTTTCTTTGTTCGGAAAAGTATTTTTTTTTTTATGGGATTGTCCAAAGGAACAAATTGAGATTGATTGTGTTTTACAATGAAGAAGGAAGAGGTGAAAGATTAAATCTTAATTATCTACTGTTTGCATAGTTGTTAATTCAGTATTTAATTTAATTAATTAGATGTGAAGGACAAGAAGAAGAGCCGTCTCGCACTTTGTCCGGATTTACAAATCTTCCCTCAACTCCGCCCAAATCTACTCGTTAGTTCCCTTCTCTCTAATCTTCATTTTGATTTCTCAATTTTGTGTTCAATTCTTATGTGTTTTCCTGCTTTTGATTTCTGAATTTTCAGTATTTAGTAGTCTATTTATGAATATTGTGTATTTAGAAGAAGATGAAAGGTTTATCATGGTCATTTGTATTTGTAGTGGTTTCAATCGAACTGATTTCAATTTGGAGTTAAGATGGGCATTTTGAATTTCGGAGTTTTAAGATCTCTAATTATTACTATGTTGTTTTGTCCAAGTGTGTTTGAAATGAATCAGAAAGTAAGGTTGATATGATCAGGGATTTGAGTTTGTTTATTTGCTTTTGTGTATTAGGTGCAATGGATTTTGATTTTTTGCTTATGGATTTGAAATACATGGGGTGAAATCTATCTATCAAATCACTTGTTGCACGAGGTTTAGTGTATAGGTGGAGGAGGGGTGTTTTCATTATCCGTGAGTGTCGAGCTGAAATAAGATATTTCAGTCATAAAGTAGTTCCCTTTAGGGCAGTTGGGGCAGTTATATTGTGCTGAATTTTCTGAAAACCAACATTATGAGAGGTTATGCTGTTTTTGGTGAACCAGCTGACGGATTTAACCTGATATAGGACTGATATGACTCCTGCTCTTTTGGGATCATATGTTATTTTTCTAACCATCTACCAGAGGAAATGTGCATTTCTTCAGTAGGCTTAGCACTTGTTGATGAGATGGTATTTAAATTCATCATTAACCAACCTACTTGAAGATAGATCCTCTTGATCTTGTCAAGTTGTTTCACAGTTGAAACTGGAACAGTGAAAGGGTGACGTTGTCTTTCCCCTTGTGGACAAATGTAGTTTCTTTGACTTTTACTGATATTGCATGTCAAACTGATATAGGCTTTAAAGATGCTCTAGAGCAAGAACCGGAAAGGTATACGGGGCTGAGCACCGAAGTAGACTGGCTAAGCAATCCAGATCCATCCAGTAGGATTTCAGTTTTGCTGTTAGCTAGATGATATTTAACCCTGATAGCTTCAGAACACACCAGAGGACTCTAACACACCTAAATCGAGTTAGTCAAATCTGTCACTTTATTAAAAAAAAAACACAAACACACAGACACAAATCAAGACTTATCATTTTGAAAACGGAAAAGAAAGAAGCACATCTAATTGAGAATCTGAGGCTTCCCAAAAGGTATTAGTATCATTAGAAAATAAGAGTTTCAAGAATGAAAAAGATGAGCTGTACTAGAGACCTATTCTTTAACAATTTTAGCCAGTTCACATAACAACATTGTTCAGAAGGCTGGCATCCTTTCGTCGTCATCAGTGAAAAGTAGAAGTGGACATAAGTGCTCACCTCGCAAGAGTCCTCTTGCAGCTCTTAGTTGAAGCGATTGATTTATCCATAAAAGTATTAAGTATGGTGGAGTAACATTTGAAAATTATAAATACCCAATTTGCAGGATCATAGGTGTCTTTTTCGTTTTCGAATTTTGAGTTTGCAACTTGAAATATCTATATAATTTCCGACCTCAATTTGGATATCGATTCATTATTTAAAGTATCTTAAAAATTACAAAATATACTACAAAGCACAAGTTTAATGATTATAGGTTTAGAACTTTTGAAAGATCATAGTCAAAGCAAGATCTGTTTTACGGTCTAATAGTAATGGTGTCGTATATAGCGGCAGAGGGAGTCTTTTTTGCTGACTCTTTTGTGTCACAAAATTCTACTTTCTTTTCCCCAAGAATGTCTTCGGACAAGGTAAAACTGATTTTCCCAATTTCCACTCCTTTTGGGCACCCATGTTCCTCCCGGAGATCCAGCTCTTCCATCTTTTTAAAGCTACTTTTTTCAGAACCTCAACTTGATAGAATTCCACTATGGAGACCATCAGCCCAAGGAAGTTCCTTCACTTGATAGAATTTCACCATAGAGTCAAGGTATTTTCTCCACAGCTTCTACCACAATCAATATACTGCAACCCTCTTCCTTGAATCACATAGTTTCAAATCTAAACTGGATTTTGCCTATAAGTCTTCAGATTCCAACAAAACATGTGCATGCTTGTGTGCAAATTTATTTAGGCAAAGATAGACACTTTTGGACAGTCATCTCAGCCAGTAAACGTGATGCTTGAACCTGTAAAGTGTGGACAGTGAGCTGCCGTTTGACACTTTTGGACATTCATCCCAGCCAGTAAACGTGATACTCACCTGTAAAGTGTAGACAGTGAGCTGCCATTCTCTTCTCCAGGTGAAATTATCTCCCTTAAGATGGAAATTAATGAACTTCTGTCTGGAGGTAAGATTCAAAAATAGTTAATGTTCTCTCTAATATTCTTGCACGAGGAAATCTGGAACCATTGGTTCCTCTTCTGTGCATGAAAGTTTATACGAAACCTTCTGCATCAGAAAGTTCTTCACATGAAGTAGTTGGAGAATGATCTTTAGGCATTCTTAGCGTAATTTTCTTTTCAAGATGAGTTCTTTACCTTTTTCATCTTTTGCTTTCGTGATTCTTCAGTTGTATCTTTTCGCTAGATTGTTACTTGTTTGTATACGTCATTACTAAGATTTATATATGCTTTTACCAAATTAGATGTTTGGCCGGAAGATTCTGATTTTCTCCTTCTTAGTTCTAAGTGGTTTTGGTGATAAAAGTTCACTGCCTATGATTTTCCCATTATAAGTTCCACTTGGCTGTGTTGTCTTAATGCTATGTCATGCTTCTCTCTGTTTCAGCTAAAAGTGATGGGTATATACCTCAGTTCCCCCAAAACAGAGAAATTCTCAGAAGATGGTGGGAATGATAGGGTAAAATATGGTTTATCATCAATGCAAGGATGGCGTGCAACAATGGAAGATGCTGTGAGTATCCCTGCCACTTACTTTAGTTATATGCTTTGTTATGTAATTTGTGGAATGGAAATAACTTGCTTGCTTTTATTTAATTTGATGACACAATATAAAAGAGTAAATATCCAAGAGGAAAAACACATACTATATTTTCACAGCTTTCTATCTGGGAAAAAGTAAGGATTTTGGCTAGTCTAAACGGTTCATAGGGCATGTGTTGAAGTTTATAGTTGCTTGTTCGCTTTCAGACTTGAGCAATGTGACTTGTTTAAACTTTGTTTGACTTTTGTTTCTCTAGTCATTTCATCATGCTGAGCTGTAGAATTGGTTTATCTTCAGTGCTGACTGGTCTCCTCACGTGTGATATGAAGTTAAACTGATATATACTACCATGGTCATCTAGGAGTCTTGACAAACTTGCCTTTGTTTTTGCCTACAGCTTCAGTATAAGACTAATAAAACGTTTACATAGTGGAAAGCTTTGGTAGTGGAACTACACAATGTTCATTATGCTTGTTAATGTTTCGTCCTCTTAATGATCTATCTGCAGTCCATCTCACGTGTCTGTTTAGACTCCTCCTCAAAAATATAAAAAATAGAAAAGAATAAATAAGTCAAAGAAAGCTGGCAGAATCTTCCAGTGAAAGAGAATAGGCTCAAGTTATTTGATTAATTCTAGTCAAGGTGAAATTATCTTCAGTATTCTAAAATCGCACTACAGATAAGAGTTGGAACTGTTATAGACTCAGATTATGGTATTTGCTTTGTATCAGTTTAAATATTACATCATATGGTTCATGTTATTGTGGCCTTTGTATATAATACATGCTTATAATGGCCTTCAGTAGCTAATACATGCTTATTGTGGCCTTCAGTATCTAATATATGCTTTTCATTGACATAGATATCTGATTCTTAGTCTTTGTCTTATCATAGTGTTTTAGTTATCAATAATCCAACGTGTATGAGTTAACATTTTGTCCTTTTCCTTTGTTTAGCATGCAGCAATACC
Source organism: Solanum commersonii (assembly GCA_029007595.1). Lineage (NCBI taxonomy): Eukaryota > Viridiplantae > Streptophyta > Magnoliopsida > Solanales > Solanaceae > Solanum > Solanum commersonii. The sequence continues at coordinate 3,333,274 of JAJTWQ010000011.1, forward strand.
TGATTTGGATACTTCAACATCCTTTTTTGGTGTCTATGATGGTCACGGAGGTATGTATGTTGTCAGTACATGGGTTATTATTGGGATGTTATACATTGTTGCTTGGGAAAACTTGTCTTTAGCTAACAGAGGAATATAATAAATTAAAAAAATGATTTGGTGCAGCTAAGGAAATTTTACCTGGAACACATGCTTGTATTTTCATAATTTGTACTGTGTTCCTTGTATTTACCTCTTGTGTAGGAACCTGTTTTCTTTTTCGAGCAGTAAGGAACTCTTAGGTATTGAGACTTGACAATAGCTCATATCTGGACAGTTGAGCCATGAAATCATGGTTCTTATGCATCAAGCATTATATAGTGGGATGTGGTGACATTTTGCAATAGATATCTTTTACGTTCTTTCAGGTCTATTTTTGTCAGTAAGGCCATACGTTTGAACTTGGCAGAAATACATTATCGTTTTAGTGTTTTTGTTATTAATTTTAAGAAAATTGCACTGTGGAATATTTGTGATAATGGTACCTTGCAACTTTTGAGTGATTATGTAGATCCCAAGTGACCAGTGGTGGATTTCCGTTTAGAAGAAGTTGGTAATTTGCCAACTTCTTGTGTAGATCCTGTGATGATTCAACTTATGAAAGTAATAAAAGGTTTTTTTTCAGGACAACTTCGAGCAATCTGGGATCCTTGCTTGAAATAATGGTGTTTCGCTCAATACCAGGTTGATTAGTACAACAGAAGGGTTTTAGTCCTATTGTTGGGCAATGAAACTTTTCTCCCCGTTGTGCAGTCTCTGACTGAGCTTTGGTCTTCTGCTGTCCAGCTTTCTCTCTCTCTCTCTCTCATACTCACTCTCGTGAGCTTCTTTCTCCTCTTCTCTCAATTGTCTTGTTATATAGTTTCTTTACGAAGAATTTCTCTATGATTTCAGTTCCTTCGGCGTTTGTCTTTTCCTGTTGAGCTTCAGCAAGATCTCTCTCTTTTTAATTTCATAAGCTTCTGTTGGCTAAAGCATGACATGCATATGCTTCCTCGGAAAACTGTAACTCAAATGCGTTTACAACAGTAAGTAGCCAATCAAATAGTGGATTGAGAACCATGAGGTCTGAGGTTTAATTCCAGTGTAGGCAGAAACACTAGATGATTTCTTCCCATTTGTCCAAACCTTGATGGACAGAGTTACCCCATACTTGGGCTAGTGGTAGGTAGCAGAGGCCACATAGAATTAGTTGAGGTGCACACAAGCTAGCCTGGACACTACGGTTATTAAAAAAATCAGTAAGTAGCAAATCGAAATTTTGTGAGAAAAATCAATCTAGAGTCATTTAAACACAACATGACAAAAGAAATATGGTTATTGGCTTATTGCTACATCTTAAACAGAACTTCACATAAAATAACTGCAAATAAGCTAAAAAAAAACCTGAACAAATTGTACCATGTGTCTCATGCTTAGCCAACAGAAGTTTTAGAATGAAAAAATGGTTCTTGTTGGAGCTCGAAGGGAAAAAGGCAGATGCTGTGAAAGGAACTGAAATCGGAGAGAAACTCTTTGTGAAGAAGCTAACCAACAAACATAACAGAAAAGAATTATTAAATTGTGTATTCTACATTATTGCATTGAGCCTATTTATATAATATACACTACAATCCTTTTCCATGTAGGACACTGTATAAAATCCTAATCCTATTCTAACACTCCCCTTCAAGCTGGTGCATATAAGTCATGTGTGCCGACCTTGTTACAGATGTAACTAATATGAAGACCAGTGAAGGATTTGGTGAAAATATCTAAAAGTTGATCACTTGACTTCACAAATTTGTAACAGTATCTCCTGAGAGTATCTTTTGTCTTATAAAGTGACAGTCAATCTCAATGTGCTTAGTCCTATCATGAGATATTGAATTTGTTGCAATATAAAGTGGCACTTGATTATTATACAAGTTTCATCTGACTGATTTCTCCAAAATTTTAATTCTCTGAGCAACTGTTTGATCCAACTGCTCACAAGTTGCTACAACCATTGTTCAATATTTTGCTTTTGAACTAGATCAAGCAATCACATTCCGTTTCTTACTCTTCAAGGATGCCAAATTACTTCCTACTAAAACACAATATCCAAATGTAGAACGTCTATCAAATGGTGTTCCTGCCCAATCCGCATCTGTATATCCAACGATCTGTCCATGGGCTTGATCCTCGAAGAGTAGTCCATTGCCTGGAGCTGACTTATCCTTTTACATATAGGATACCTTTTACAATCCTAATCCTATTCTAACAATTTTGAAGAGAAAGGGAGAGAGAAAACTGACGAGCAAGTGAAAGAGATAGAAGGAAGAAGACCAAAGCGCAAACCACATAGCTGCAGAGCCAAAGGAAAAGGGTTCACAGCTTTATTAGTAGGATTAGCCAAACTGAGTATCTTACCATTGGGCAACGGAAATACACATGTGACTGCTTTTATTACTCTGTTGCTGAACTATGGGGTTTCAAAAGGTTTGAAGCTGACAATATGGACTAAGGATACTTTAGCAAACAATTGAGAGGAGTTTTTCCCAAAAATAATTCCTTCTTTATTAATTCTTAGAACAACATTAAATTCTACCACATATGCTGCCATGCACAACAGAAATGACAAGTTGATCTTTTTCCTTTCTTTCCCATTTCACTAACACCAATCAAATTCATCAAAATCATTGCTCCCTAGGCTTTGTTCAGTGGTAAGAGCACCACATGTGATGTGTGGCTTTGGCGCATGTCACGAGTTCAAACCTTGCTATTACCAAAGCCTTGTAATTCAGTGGGAACGGGTATAGGGGTGGGCCCATTATCTTCTGAGTTTCCGGTCATCCCTCAGTGAATTTCTTGGTTATTAAAAAAATCAACAAATTCTTCTGCAAAAATGAACATTGAATAGCAATTTGTGCTTTCATTTTTGCTTTTTTCACTGTCCTCTTTTGCTGACACATTTCCCAAATGTTTTTTCACAATACATCAAAAGACACTTTACATTTTGAAGCTATTGCAATTCTTCAGGGTGGGTGGAAAGAGGATACTTCAAGGTCAATTAAGGGGAAAAAGGAAAAGTAAGATAGGACCTTCCGATATCATCAGGTTGGGTATTCAATGAGGCAACTGAAGTGTTCTGTGGTAGATATTTAGGTAGTAGTTCAAAACTGGAAGTTATAGTTAGGAGAATGTTTATTCAGAAATAAACTCAAGGAGACGTGTTATGACTGTATCAGGATCTTCTCTTATTTGAGCAGTGAACTTGAATCTTTGGTAACCTGTTTATGGGTTTTGTTGAAGAATGACAAAAGTCCCACATTGGTGGTTAATGAAATGGGTAGACTCTTTATAAGGTTTGGGCAATCCTCCTCCTTTTGAGCTAGCTTTTAGGGTGTGAGCTAGGCCTAAGGCCTAATTTAACGAGCATCTCACCCAATGTTGGGACCCCCAAAAAATCAAAATTGCCCACGCACCAGATGCTAAGCACTAGGCGTGAGGTGGGGCGTTAAAGAATGACAAAACTCCCAGATTGATGGTTAATGAGATGAGTGGATTCCTTATAAAGCTTGGACAATCCTCCTCCCTTTGAGCCAGCTTTTGGGGTGTGAGTTAGGCCTAAGACCTAATTTAACAGGTTTCCAGTAGGAGTTCGGGAAATGTTAGTTTGGACGAGTTGATGCTGTTTGTCCTATGACTTGATCATATAGATAATATTTATGTCTGCTTGAACAAGCAATATCCCTTCAATGGGGATATCGACTCTTAATGCATGACTGATGACACTAACATCTATCCTTTTCATTCCTTCAATAACTGATGATTTGTCCCCTCTGAAGCTACATTCTTTAGAATTGAAATCTGGTCATGGGTCTACTATATTCCTACGTTCTATTCTTTCATTTAGTTTATACTGTTTTATGTGATTCTTCATGTTTGTGGGTGATTCCACTGCTAGATTATGATTGTTCGCATAATGTTCCTTTGTGAAGGTGAGCCTAAGAGTTGTAAATTTGGAGGTCTTAGACTGATATTCTTGCTTGGCATAAGTTGTATTATCTGTGACCCTTGCCTGCATGTACTCCCTATTCTTTGTTTTATATGGTGGTGTTAGGGATGTAACTGCAATAGATTTGATCTGGCAGGCTTGAAATTAATTCATGCAATAGAGGTTACTAAAGAAGCTTCGATATCCCCAAAAGTACCAATTCAAATCCAAGTTCTTATTCATGCTTATTAAACAGTAGACACTTTAGTCTTTGATACTTTTCCTGCTCTAGAAAGATAAGGTTGCTACTATAATCAAGCTTCTTGAAGAACATTTTAAGCAACTACTTCTGCGACTTCCTGATCTAACCATATAACTGAACATTTCATAAATTACAGGTAAAGTTGTTGCTAAATTCTGTGCCAAGTATCTACATCAACAAGTGCTCAAGCATGAAGCATATTTACATGGTGATATAGGAACTTCGGTCCAGAAAGCCTTTTTCAGGTTAATTGCCTGAGGCTTTGGGTTCTAGAATTGACTATATAACATCCTGAGAACTCTATGGGTGTCTTTTAGTGTTGAATTATTTACTTTCTTTTAATGTTTACTTATTTAAACAGAGACTGATTCTGCATGTATGTTTTCATGGGCCCTTTTCAAGTAGCATCTTTTTTTGGTACGGGATAAGAAGGCTACTAGGAAGGATTCATGAAAACATACACTACTTTCCTTGTAGCTACATAGTAGTTAATGTTAGTGGTGTTCATTGTTGTAGTAATTTTCAACTTTGATCTATATACTCTTAAGTTTGCTCTGTGCATTTGATATTTCTGGTTTAAAATTGGAATAGATTGAGAATGACTCACTCCTGTTTGGGTTAGATTACTTGAATTGTTTGCTGACTCACTGGATATACTAATAATTTAATATTTTGTATTTGATAGATGATATGTTTAAGTCCTGTTTCATGGAAATTGCATTTTATTCCTTATATTTCTTTTCCCACAAGTTGAAAGCTTGTACGGGTACTATGATGGTGCTCATCACTTAACATATTAAATCCTTGACATTTCCAAACAAATGGAAAACTGATGTGGCATTGTATTGTCATATTTTCGAATTTGGTAAGAAGTACTCATTCCATCCATTTTTTGTGGCACACATTTTTTTAGTATGTCTCAAAATGATTATAACACTTTTGGAAACCATTTGATCTTATGATCCCCGTTTAACCTTAAATCTTAATGACATGACTTGTTGTGATCCACTTTGCATAAAAGTAAAACATACATGTCTAAATAATCCCAACTGATTGGTATCATCGCCTACACACATATTTTCCTTTCGTTATGCCCTACCTTGCGCTACATCTGCATGGATGTTGTTTGCACTATGAAATCATTAATTGCTTTTATGCTTCCAAAGTATGTTATGAGACGTTTTTTTCTGTTCCTGATGCAGAATGGACGAGATGATGCGTGGTCAGAGAGGATGGAGAGAGCTGGCTGCACTGGGGGATAACTTAAACAAGTTCACGGGTATGATAGAGGGCCTTATTTGGTCTCCAAAAAATGGTGATGGAAACAACCATGTTGATGATTGGACATTTGAGGAGGTACCTGCTGTGCTCGAGGATATTGAGTTTCAATGAAATAAAATAACGTGCCTGTCTCTCCTTTTTATCTTTTCAGTTGATAAAACCATTTTGAAATGGAGATTGGGGTATTTAATTGAGAAAATTTAAAGCTTTCCAAGTGTTTCACAATTTTCATGGACTACTGTACTCTTACTAATGCTTCCTTTTAGAGGTAAGGGAAGGAAGTTTAAAAATGGATACTTACTCTAAACTAAGAGGTTGGAACCATGCATCAAAGTTGATCCTGTTCAATAAGTGATTGATTGAATTGAACACTTGCTACTTTTAGAAATGGGGCAAAGCTGTAGTAATGAGATCATTCCCCTGAAATTGTACATACTTATATAGTACTTCAGCATGTCACCTCGCCCCATCTGCACATCACTATTGTTGTAGACATTGTTTAATTGGTTTGTGGCTAAGTGTTTGTGATATTGATATCAGGGGCCTCACTCTGATTTTTCTGGACCTACTTCTGGATGCACAGCTTGTGTTGCAATCCTTAGAGAGAACCAACTCATTGTTTCAAATGCTGGTGACTCTCGCTGTGTCATTTCAAGGAAGGGCCAGGTAATGTGCCATCTTTTAGATATTTAATAGAATGTTTCTTCTCCTCTGAAAGTGGATTTTTTTGTGTCTAAAGTTACTTTTGTACTAGCCCAGCATGGCACGTCTTTGCACTAGCTATCTCTGGGTCATAGTCTTGTGGCCCCAATTTGGATGCGTATATTTTCAATAGGATGTAATGTTAAAGTTTTCTTGTTTAAACCTTAACGTGAATATAAAGGACGGATATCAAATATGTCCCCTTTTTGCAGGCATACAATTTATCGAGGGATCATAAACCTGATCTTGAGGTTGAGAGAGAGAGAATCTTAAAAGCTGGTGGTTTTATTCATGCAGGACGTGTGAATGGAAGTCTAAATCTTGCAAGAGCTATAGGTATTATTCCTGTTTGTTGTGGACCTTTAATATTCTAATAAAAAGCTAGCTGCCATGAAAAAGCAGTTTGAAACTTTACTAATGTTATTTGGCTCGTTTTATATTAATTGCAGGTGACATGGAATTCAAGCAGAACAAGTTTTTGCCAGCTGAGAAGCAAGTTGTAACTGCTAATCCAGATATAAACACTGTACGTTCCTTCAGTTCTTCATATATCACACAATTTGTTCTAATGATAACTTCGAGACATGACTGTTTCTCAAGAAAGTCAGATCCAATTTTTCTTGTTTGTTTGGCAACATATCTTACTCTTTCTGGGGCCAAGAAGCAACAAGGCACTAAATAACAGTTTTTTCTTTACATGTGCCTCTAGGCTATCTTCTGTTATCCCTTAAAGTGTGTTTCTAACTTCTGCATGAAAATCATAATATAAAGCCGATATTGAGATAAAAGAGGAGAATATATAGTCTACAATGATTCATATGGCTGATCCCAACTCTTTTGGGGTTGAGGATTGATTGATTGATTGATTCTTTCTTACTTGCCTTCAACTCCCAGCCACCCACCCTCTGCGCTTCTTTCCTATGTTCCTTTGATAACATGTAATGTTGCTAATTTTACCTTTCTCAAAAACATGTTCTAATATGCTCTGTTCTCTGATTAGGTTGAGTTGTGCAATGATGATGATTTTATTGTGCTAGCTTGTGATGGTATATGGTATGCATTCTAGACTCTTCTTTTATATTTGGGACTCAAAACAAAAATATTAGATGTTCTTCATAGTTTACTCGGTTGATTTTCAGATTTCATATTAACAATTTTTTTGTTTACATATCTGATTTTTGTGCGTCTGTTTCTTCTCAGGGACTGCATGTCCAGCCAGCAATTGGTGGATTTTATACACGAGCAGCTGAAGTCGGTCAGTCTGAGAGCACACTTTTCTGCATTTGAATTGGTGTTAACTTTTGATGAAAGTCCTGTTTGGGAAGTCAGCTATTAAATAATGGGATAATTGAGTCATCTAAAGTTAATTATATTTATGGTTTCTGGAAGGTATCAATGGCCTAAGACTAACAATTAGAAATTACAACAACTACACCTCAGTCAGCTATATAAATCCTCATTGACCATATTTTTTTTAATTACTTTTTAACGACCGTGGTGTCCGGGCCAGCTAAATCCTCATTCACCGTATTTCTCCATTTAAACTCATCTTATGCCATAATCATACCAAATAGAAGCAGAAGTAAGAAATAAGGTGAATATATATATATAGAAGTAGAAAAAGTAATGCTGAAAAATGTCAGAAGGTACGTATTTCAGGAAGGTTGTATGTACATAACAATGACATTGCAACTAGTGAAGCCTGATATAGGAATAGTTCACAGAAAAAAAGGTTGTTTGCATTTTACATGATACCATTTTTCTATTAAAAGTGGCAAAAGCCTGAGAGACGAATCGAATTATGTATAGGATGGGACATCCACTAATTTTTCTGTGGCAATCTGTAAACATTTGCACAGTAAATTAGTAAAGCAATAATGAAGGACCTGTACTATATGTCATTTTATTTGCATATTAATAGAATATTAAAGGCTTCTGTTTTATCTAGTATTATGTGCTTATATACTGATTATTATGTTCATGTGTGGTCCCATAATGTTTGAGAAATGGGTGAATAAATAGAACAAAATCAAAACATGCATGCACTTTTTGAAATAGTATTGTTTTCTATAAGGCAAAAGAGTTCGCCCAACTGATGAAGCTCCGTGTGTTTCAATTGCTTTCAAGTGATTACTTACATGAATCAGTAAAACTGAATCATCATTATCCTTGGAATGTATAGGAATAACTCATTTGCCTTATCAGGCTCCTGGTGTCTGCTTGCTCAGGGTTTTGTTGGGGGGTGGGGGGTAGGAATTGTTGATCTGGCTTTCTCATATCATTGGCTAGGGCTTCCGTTAAAGTGAAGACCAGAGATAAAATATTCTTGTGTACACTCTAAAATGTAAACTGACGGAGAAGGTTTGATTTGTAGGAAAGCAAGCTTTCTGCAGTATGTGAAAGAGTTCTCGACAGCTGTTTGGCACCTTCTACTGCTGGAGGTGAAGGATGTGACAACATGACAATGATTTTGGTGCAATTCAAGAAACCTTTTCAGTCTGGGGCTTCTTTAGTTGAAGAACTCCCAGCTTCTAACGAGAAACTCCCTGCTCCCAGTGAGGCTACTAACACTGAAACAATACCAGCAGAGAGTGGATCTAGTTCATAGCCCTCACTCGCCGTTGTGGATCTGATGCTTCCAAGTTTGCAATTGTACATGATTGTTTTAATCTGTATGGACATATATTTTTCTTTTTTTGCTGCTGGTTTTGTGTGTCATTGCATTTGTATTATAATTACTGGGATGGATTGTATAGATTACTTGACAACATGTTGATCATTTCATGTACCCAATTGTTTACTCAAGTGACTTTTAGGTTGTGTCTGGGGTGATGTAAACACTTCTACAGAAGAAATTGATCTTACCATGAATTTCAATTTTATATGTAACAAAGCCAATTTCATAGATTTTTGCAAGTTTAGTCGCTTCAAACAAACCTTGGTCTCACCTTTGTCAAAACCGACTACAAGTTAAATAACTTGGTAAAGTTGAATAACTAATTCTTATGCCAGTTTTCTCTAATTTGTGATATGATATGATACAGTCATGCAACAAATAACAACAGCAAATCCAATGAAATCCCCTCAAGTGAGATCTGGGGAGGGTAGTATGTACGCAAACATTACCACTACCTCGTGGAGGTAGATAAAGTGTTTCTTAAAGATCTTCGGCTTATATCATATAATCTACATTGAATATTTAATAATTTTCAGTAGAATAAATAAGATTTTTCGTGGTAACTTTACAGGCTGAAAAAGTCATTTGGACAATCATATTCCTAGATTAAAACAGGAAACAATTTAAAATACAGAAACATAATAAAATGTTCCTGGAGTTAGAACTAACATATATAATTCAACATTTCAGAAAATATTTTTGGATTTTAAACCTTTAAAAATTTAAATTCCATATATCTAGGGAACTTTTTATCTAGAATTTGAACTGATTATGTGGTTTAGCTAGGGAACTTTTTTATCTAGAATTTATTTTTTATAGTAATAAGTAATTATTTTTCAATTACATTTGATATCCTAATTTTGACGCTGTCATTTAATTTATCTTCATTTTAAAAACTTTTTGGCACATGTCCCACTTGACCTACATTGAGATCTAAAATTAGTCTTAACAAACTTTGACCTCAGACGTTGTGTCTGAAGTTTCAAATAGATAAAGTTCATGTCCATATGGTGAAGTTCAATATTCACATATGGCGGAAGTTTAATCATTTTTGCTTGATTTAAGCTAAATTGTTGTTCAATCATTTTTGTCTAACATTCAGCCAAATTGTATGATTCAGTCATTTTTGTTTGGCTTCAGTAAAAATGATTAAACCTCAATCATACATAAATTCAGATGTCGTATTTGAAGTTTGATTAATTATTTTTTCCAAAAAAAGACAGATCTAAATTGACGGTGTCAAAATATGCTGCCCCGTGAAATTTATTTTTTCCGAAAAAGAACCTAGCTGCAGAAAGGCCGTAAAGTAGACTTGAGGCCCTACAAATAGCCCAAAAGCTAAAAAGCCCATTATAAAAACAAATCGTTGATGAGAATAGGCCCAAAGCCCAAAAAGGTAGCAGTAGAGTATATGAGATGAAAGTTTGTTCACTGTCAAAACCCTAATAGAGAAGAAGAGAAAGGCACCTACGTGTTCTTCATTTTCATCTTCGCCGCCTTCCGAAGATGAAGGTATACAGCAGCTTTTTTCTCTTTTGTTGATTGGATTAGATAAGCTATGTATGTATATGTTTGGTTTTCAATATATGCATTTTGATTTTTTTGTGTGTTTTTGTTTTGCAGTTCAACATTGCAAATCCGACCACTGGTTGCCAGAAGAAGCTCGAGATTGACGATGACCAGAAACTGTAATTAGCTCATCTTATCTCCATTTTTATTTGAGTTTGTATCCTTCTTCATTTTTTGTTTGTTTGTATAATCGTTGTTATGGCAATTATTAATAATGCCACTACTACTACTATTACTATAGTGTTTATCTTCTAATATGAAGTTTTTCGATTTCGCTTTGTTTTAGAAAAGGAATTATATAGATTTGTTTTGTTGAGATAGCAATTGTATTATGTTCGTTAAGCCTTTCATGATCCATTTGAAAGGCTTAAAGTACCAAACGTTATGAATTCCGCTTGATAGTAACAGTTGGCCTTGCCTGCTTAATGCTTAAAATAGTTTCAGCTTCTTTGATTTATATGTATCGTGTGGATAGTCCGCTTGTTCTATCTAATCGTACGTGTTCGGTTTAGGTGTTTGTTACAAATGCTATGTTATATTTCTTTCATAATGCTATGTTTTTCTATTACAGTATTTTTTCAATCCAACTCCATTCTTTGTCTTATTAGACATCTCCACCTCAAATATTCATCTCCACCTCAAATATCTGCATTGTTTGCTGTTACCTTCTTGTATCCCTTGTATCATTCTCCATCTACATTATTTATGCTGATTTTGGGTTTTCCATTTTGTTTTTGGTTAATGTCATTATTTATTGCTTGAATTTAACAACTTGAAATATTTACAAGTAATAAGTAGCTATAAATCTGGTAAATGATGTTTTGTAGTTTATTTTTATAATAAGCATTGATAAACCTAATATTTACAAGGTTCATATACTTATTACCTACTATCTAAGTTGCCCAAACTCTTCATAAAATCCTCCAAAAGTAGTGCATTTTTGGAGGATCCGACATGGGTGCGGCGACAATTTTGGAGAGTCCGAGCAACTTAGCTTATGATACAATCAAACCAAACAATAAAACCACATCAAATGAATCAAGCTATTCAAATGTTGTCTCTACAAAACAATACAATATGTTATGAATATTGAGTAACAACCATCCAACAAGTTATTGATTAAAAAAATAGCCACCCAAACAAGCTATTATTGACTGAAGTCTGGCCTAAAAATTTTGGTCCATGGTGGTATACTTTTTTGAAGAATGATAGCTATTGTTCCACGGTTGGTAATTGCTAGGAAACCTTGATTTGCTTTCACAAGATGATGTACCTTGAGGATATTTGTTTATGTTGTTGGAGCTGGACACGAATAGTTATGGAATCTATATGTATGTGCTCATGGGCTTTATCTTTTGAAAGCATCACTAGACTATAAATACAAATGACAGTTATATTAAATTTGAAAAACTATGAATGTGTCACTGAGTACAATTTAGAAATCAATACTTTAGTATAAGAATAACCAATTTACATCGGTTGAACTTGGTTGACATGTTCTTTTACTTTATTCATTACACTTAAAATATTTCAATTATTCTGTCTGTTAGTACATGTATCTACAGTTTATTTTTTTTGATAAGGATGTATCTACAGTTTATTTCCTTGCATTACAAATTGAATTGTGTATTTTTTTTGTCATTGACAGCACAGTGATTATTTGTAACTGTTTTAGCTTGGTATGTAGCTGTTAATAGATTTTGTTGCAGTTTGTATGTTGCATTTTTCAGTATGCTCATTATTTTGCATTTGCACACCACTTAGGTAGTTTATATTTGTGTTATCTAACCTAATATCTGGAAATGCAGTCGAGCCTTTTTTGACAAAAGGATCTCCCAAGAGGTCAGCGGAGATGCCCTGGGTGAGGTAAGTTTCTGGTGCATATATTCTATAACTTTCTTGGTGGTACTTTATATGAGTTTATTCGAAAAATGTTGCTCTTATGACGGCAGGAGTTCAAGGGTTATGTGTTCAAGATCATGGGAGGATGTGACAAGCAAGGTTTCCCCATGAAGCAGGGAGTTCTAACTCCAGGCCGTGTTCGCCTTTTGCTGTACCGAGGTACTTGTGCTTGATATTCTCTTAAAGTTGGTGCCTATTTGCTGTGAATAACTTTTTGGTTTAACTATCTAATTCGTTTATATAAAATAGGTACTCCTTGTTTCCGGGGACATGGTAGGAGAAATGGTGAGCGCAGAAGGAAATCTGTCCGTGGATGCATTGTTAGCCCTGACCTTTCTGTTCTGAATCTTGTTATCGTGAAAAAGGGTGAGAATGATCTGCCTGGATTGACTGACACTGAGAAACCAAGGATGAGAGGACCCAAGAGAGCTTCGAAGATCAGAAAGCTCTTTAACCTTTCCAAGGAAGATGATGTCAGGAAGTATGTCAACACCTACCGCAGAAATTTCACTACCAAAACTGGTGAGTTTTCTCCTTTATAGCTACTCATCAGGTCCCTAGTCTGTTCTGTATTCAAATTATAGCAGTTTGGACATGTTCTCAATGCTATTATGATGCGTTGTGCAACAGGGAAAAATGCGAGCAAGGCTCCTAAGATTCAGAGGCTCGTGACACCATTGACTCTGCAAAGAAAGAGGGCAAGAATTGCTGACAAGAAGAAGAGAATTGCCAAGGCCAAGTCAGAGGCAGCTGATTATCAGAAGCTTCTTGCTTCAAGGTTGAAGGAACAAAGAGAAAGGCGTAGCGAGAGTTTGGCTAAGAAGAGGTCTAGACTCTCTGCAGCTTCTAAGCCATCCATTGCCGCTTAGTTCTCTGGAATGTAATTCCTGCGATTTTTGGGTCTGGTTTTAGTTATTGTTGGATGTAGTACTACATGGTTTTGGTAATTTTGAGCATTCCTGATATTTTGAGTCTGATAGTACTTCAAGATTGATGATTTTTGTTACTTGACAATCTTTTATGTTTATGTTCTTCTTGATCTTGTTACTTCGAAAAATTGCTATGTTTTCAGTCTATTGGATAATTGCATCAGATGATTAACAGATGTACTACATGAAAATGCTTTTATCTTTTTGATCCTGTGAGCCAACAATTCAGAATCACTTTGATTGTCCTACTTTGTAAGACATTGACTAGTTTTTAAACTTGAGCGAGCGACCCCTTATTAGTTTCTTGTAATTGAAAAGCTTTTGATCCTCTTTTTTCTAATAGACCAATAGGTAAATAAGGTTACAATTGAAATTGTCCAAAAATTTTGCTACAACACTTTGAGCGTTTATTTTCAATTATGTTCTTATGTCAATAAAGCCGTCATATGGTTCCAACAAATACTTCTCTAGGAGAAGAATCGATAGTACGTACAAATTCTCCAACATATTATTGGAATTTGTATGCAACTGTAGAGATGAAGATTGGAGAAAATAAAGATTGATAATAATACTAGCAAACGTGATAGTGTGTTGATATAATTTTTGAGTGTTCATCATTGATAATAATGTAGAAAAATTCGGTTAGGAATCGAAATAACTTGCGAATTTTTTTTTTGCAACCAAACACCGGAAAGTGACACAACTTTTGAAAAATATTTTGCTTCATACCAAACATGCCCTACGACAACTTTTAATTATGGTGGTTGCAACTTGCAACCATGGTGAGTCTATTTGAATTATGGTGGTTGCAACCGTGGTGAGTCTATTTGAATTATGGTGGTTGCAACCGTGGTGAGTCTAATGAAAATAAATTTTATGTTCAAACAATGTATAAAGTAGTAGGACAATAAGGTCATTTAAAAGACAAAATAATTCTATATAACTTAGGCATCTGATATGCAGAGTTGCGATGGGTTGATATTGCTAGACACAGCACCAGTGGTACAAATGACATTACAGTAAAGGCATTTGAATTTTGAACTCATTGACGAGATCAAAACAAGAACTTGAGGGAAATTGCTCGGGCATTGTCTCGTGCTCTATACTTTTAGCCTATTTACCGCGGGACGCCTTTGTTGCTTTGGCCTCCCGCATTACGAGGTGCCCATTGGGTGACGTGCCAGTGCGGAGTGGCTCGAAGCAAATGCCTCTCATTTAAATTATTTGGGCCCCGGATCGGAGGACTAACAGACGGATTGCTATTTTTTGGATAGGAGATATCCATCTTAATCACTATGAATGAGTAACAACCCAACACCTTGTTTTTGAATACTTGCGTCCCATTTCATGTGTTGAGGCATGGGATAGGTTGGTATTACGTTTCCAGACTTGTTGACATGGTTATGGTAGGGACTCGGGTGAGTTTAGGCACATTTTTTTTTAGCTTAAAAAAACAGCCGAGTGCAGATCTGAACCTGGTGCAGCGCAGATGCAATCACCAAATTTAAACGGGTATATAGAGTTTGAGCCAAAGCTACTAGGTTCTATCGAACTTGTAACCACTCCACCCCCCCATTCTCTTTCCTATTGACAATTGGAAAAACAGAACCATTGTTTCCATTCTCTAAGAAAGAAAGATCTCCCTCCCTACTCTTTCCTATGCTACTATACATCATATGATTCTACACAAAAGCCTACTTTTTTGTAGAGTTGCAACTACAATCATCACCCTTCGCTAAAAAGTTATATTGTATATACATAGATCAAATATTACTTTTCATACATATATGTCAAATCTTGCGCAACAACTAGTTGAAGAGATTTCACAAATTGGCAAGACATGCTTATTCCTAAAACAAAAATCTAACAAAGGATAATGACATAAAAGAAAATGTTGCATTTTTTGAAGACAACTTAAACCCGGAGGAGAATACTTGCTGTCAGCTTCTATTCTCTATTCCTATCAGAGTCTATCTACCCCTTCCACGGTACCCACATTCAAACAAACTTATACTGTCAGATTGTCCCTCAAAATAAGTGTCAATCCCCTGCATATATTCAAGATAAAAGCAGAATTCATAATCGTAATTTCAAGGAGGTAAAATATAGCAAAGATGGACTAACTAATCGTATGAATAATGAAACTTTTTTTTTTTATTGAAGTGTAAAACTTACATTGAGTGTTATATATTGATGTAGACCTTAAGGCAATTGTTTCCCATGTCCTCCTGTTCTTGTTCAATCTTTCTTGCAGAATCCTCAGCAAGACTGCTGCAATTATGTAACTCAATTGATTCCAAACAACAAATTTCTCCAAAATCTATTGGAATTTCCTTGAGTTTTTTGCATTTCTTCAGAACAAGGCGTTTTAGATTTGGGAAGTTATCACTGCTAGCTTCCCAATGCTCAAGATTTATGTCGCAAAATAACAAAAACTCTAGGCTTTGGAATTTGTCTTCATCATTCAATCTCCATACATTAAGAATGGCTGCATGATCTTTAAGTTTGAGCTCTTCAAGATTTGGCAACATAACAAGGGTTGACATATCTTTCCAAGTAAAATTATGACAGCCCAGCTAAAGTCAACCTTTTAAGTGATGTTGGGAAAGACCTGATGGAAATCAATGTCTGCACATACCAAGATAATTTGACACACTTCAATGCTTCGAGTTTTGTTAAGCTGGACATATCAATGAGGCGATTGGCCCTATCCCCGGTCCTCAATAAAGGTGTATTTTGGATGATCAATCTCTTTACATTGGGAATGTTAGAAAAGATTTCATTTGTACAACTGGTTAAAGAGAGATTATAAAGTTCCTCTACATTTGGCATCCCTATCACAAGATGCTTATTTAAGATACTTTTTCTTCCAGGACTAGGTAAATAGCATGCTTCCCTTATATGTATACACCTCAAATTCTTCATCATCCATATCTTCTCTGGTAAAGTTGTATAACCATATTCTCTCCTATATATTAGAGTTTGCAAATTATGAAGCTCTGCGATTGATGCAGGAGGATTGTCATAACATCGAATTTGGAGATATCTCAGATGA
Organism: Solanum commersonii; assembly: GCA_029007595.1. Lineage (NCBI taxonomy): Eukaryota > Viridiplantae > Streptophyta > Magnoliopsida > Solanales > Solanaceae > Solanum > Solanum commersonii. The sequence continues at coordinate 3,349,648 of JAJTWQ010000011.1, forward strand.
AATAATTTTGTAATTACAAGTGGAAATGAACGAAAATATTCATATTCATGGAATACGGCCAATACCCTGAGAAGCTTGAAATGGGAGAAAGCTTCAATATATACTCTCAACAAAAAATAAGGAAATATGTAGATAGATCTGGCAACTGATGGTAATAGAGTGCAATGATCAATAGCTGAATAACCGTAATTTTTTTGAAAACTGAAATGCTTCTGTGCAGAAACAGTCGAGACTACGTTAGTTGTCTCAACATACATAAACTTTGTCAGTTCAACTTCAGTCAAACAGAATTCACGCAGTAGATCATGCATTCCACATGCTTTTATCTCACCATTGAATCTCTTTTTTCTAACCATTATCAAATTCCTGCTGATAAGATCCTCCAGATAATCTTCTGCCACTTCACTCATGCTTTTATCACTTCCAGGCCTCCTTATAAAACCTTCTGCGATCCATAATTGAATCAATCTTTAAGCCTCAACTTGATAATCCTCTGGGAAGCCACCCATAGAAAGAAAGCAAGGTTTGAGGTGATTAGGCAAGTGGTGATAACTCAAACCGAGCACTCCTAAGCATTTATCTGGATGACTAGAAATGATTTCACCTAAGGTTTGGGCAACATACTTCCAACTTCCTAATGTCCTAGACACTTTAGAAAGATGTCCTGCAATCACTGAAATTGTTAAGGGTAGTCCTTGGCATTTTTCCGCTATTTTCTTTCCAATTTCTTCCAACTCATGAGGATGACAATCATTTGGTCCAAACACCTTATCACAAAGCAAGTTCCAACTGTTTTCTAAATTCAAGAGGTTCATCTCATGAGGGCTAATAGGATTTGCATACATTGCTACCTTTGTTTCCCTAGTAGTCAATAAGATTCGACTCCTATTGTTGTAATCAGGAAATATACCTCTTATGCTATCCCAAACATCCGTACTCCAAATATCATCAACAACAACAAGGTATCTTGGACCCTTTAGGCTTTTCTGCATCAGGTCGGCTAACTCATTGTCATCCTTTACATCATAATCTTTTTTTATGTCAATATTTGTATGCTTTGAAATGCAATGTAAAGCCTGTAACAACACATTTCTTCTTCCATATTCTTGAGATATTGTAATCCAAACACGAATGTCAAAATGATACCTGAGTTTTAGGTGATCATAAGCTTTTCTAGCGAGTGTTGTTTTGCCAATGCCACCCATACCTGATATTGTGACAATGTTCAGATCCGACGACTGTCCTGTCAGTCTTTCAACTATTATCTCCAGGTCATCATCAAGTCCGTGCAGGATATCATCTTCCAAATGTTGCAGCGTTGGGTTGCTTCTAGAAGAAGTGCTAATCAAGGAATCCCCATCAGATTCAAGAATTTGATCATCATGAGTGCTTGTGGTAAACTCAGAAACAATCTCCATCACTTCATTCTTTTGTGTATCCATTTTTTCAACAACTGATAGAAAATTCTTGTGTAGTGAACTTGTAGGTGCACTTCCAAATGTCAAGCTTAAGTCTTCGATGATTTGATAAATCGTCAGCTCAACAACATCTTCTGTATAGCTAGCAGAAGCTCTTAATTTTTCCTCCAAAGATTTGATTTTTTCTGGATCAAATCTACTCTTGCTAGCTTCTTCAACAACATTTAGAAAAAATTCAACAGTAACAAGAAGGGATTTGAGCGTTTTAACCATTTGACCTTGGATGAGGTCTGGATGGCTCTGCTGTAGTTGCTCAAGAGTTTGAAGAAGAGAAATTACAGCTGTATAAGCTGCCATCAAATTGGACTCAAAATAACAAAGATTTTCACTTGAAATCCCTTCACAAGATCAAAAGGATAGAGAGACTTGAAAACTACTCAGTTGTTTCAACTATCTTTCTCGAGCTAATTGAGGTCAAGGTGACAAAAAAGTCTTAAAATTAAAATTGGTGACAAAAAAAAATTAACCAAGTCAAACCTTTTCTTAATTAGTGATTAAGATAATTGGGGATTAAAGTGTAATATTTAAAACTTTTGAACTTTTAAAAATATTCAAATAAACTCATTCCAATTGTCTTTCTTTTTCTTTCTTGCAATAGCTAGAAGCCCACTTCCAATTGTATTTCTTTTTCTTCCTTGCAATAGCTTGTAGCAGAGAGAGACGACATTGTTGCGAAAATATTGTTGGTGACTTCCAATACCTTCGTCTTGGTCTTCTTCGTCATAGCCGTCATCTACCTCAAGGTAACACTTTTTTCTTTTCTTTCATTGTTAGGGTTTTGAGATGGTAAAGATTGAAATTTCATTGGGTTTTATTAGGCCTTCTTTGTTTTTAGCATATGGAAGTTTGTGGATTTAACGATTTTGCTTGGTAGGGTTTTCTTGGGGGAAAAAATGTGGGTCTTTTACACAAGATTTGTGTGCTTTCATTGATCCTACTTTTTTTTTTTTTTTTTTTTGTTATCTATGTGGGGTTGTTCTTATCTTCTTCTATGTGGTGATTGATGACTCTTTAATGTTTTGCCCTGTTTTAGGTTCTTGTTTCCTGTAGGAAAAAAAAAAATTTGGTTGCTTTTGAGGTAATTGTTTGAGACATTAGAGGTGTCTTTCTTGGACCTTTAATTGTTGCTCATCTTATGGAGAATGTTGTTCTTAGAGATCATTTATTTTTCTTAGTCTTAAGTTAGTTTGATCATTGGTAGTTAAAAACTGCTATTAGTTGTTATATTCCAATATTATGATGTTCGTTAACTCTTGGGGGGGGTGTTTCACAGAATGTATTATAGTAACTAATAACATATTCATTTTTTTCAAGCCTATGGTTTTGTTCATGATTTAAGAGGAAAAGTGTAATATGGTTTTGTCACTTTCTGATGTTGTTGTTACCTTATTTTATAGTATGCTTTGTATACAACAACAATAATTATTATACCTCAATCCCAAACAAGATGACATATAGATGATTTGCATATATACTTCAAATAACATGCATACAGCCAAATTTTGATGATATATTTATAATTGTTTACCCTATTTCTTTATGTGGTTTTGAAACTAACTTTCAAAATTATCTAAATGATAATGAATTGTCTTTTTTTATTATTACATTTTGATTTTATTGTTTTTATATATAGATTGTGCATCCATGACTCCAAGGAAAAAACGAACAACTCCTACTAAAACGTATGAAAGGCGAATCAGAACACAAAGACAAAGAGAAGAAGAACTAGAAAACACAAATTTGAAAAAATCTATAGAAGAAGAAGGAGAACATGAAATAGATGTTTCTTCTACAAATGTAGAAAGAGATGATAGAGCAGTTGAGGAGGAACAAAATGATATAGCCATTCCAGAAAAGGAGACATCTCCTATTGTTGAGTCTTCTCCGCTCAGTCCTTCACCCGACAACCTTATTGTGAAGTCAATTAGGTATGCAAATTACAATTTGGAGTCAATGATTGATAGGTATCCAAACTTAAGAGGTTCTTTAACTGTTAAGTCGGAGTTACGTAAGTTTTCTAAATTTAGAATGATTTTAGAAAAACAAAAATTGGTAAAGTTCTTTCGATCTTCTATTTTCAGAAATTACTTACAACTTGAACATTGTATAAGATTTCAAATGAGTTTAGTTTACCAACTTCTTCGCCGTCAAATTTATAGCCATCAAAAAGAAGAAATTTGGATAAATTATAGTGGCATGCCGATTTGTTTTGGAATGAAGGAGTTTGCTATCATCACCGGCTTAAATTGCCATAATGAAGAAGTGTATGATGGTGAAAATACGTCAACTAAGACAAAAATGAGACAAAAAGAAATTCTTGAGGTTGTGGGAAGGAGTTGCAAGAGAAATGAGTTGATTGAACATCTCCAATCCAAAAATCTCAATAAAGATGTAAAAAAATCATTGTGTTTGCTTTATTTTGTTCATAGTTTTCTTTGTGGAAAAGATGTGAATACAAATATTCCAAAAAAGTGAATTTTGCTCTCAACCGATAGAAAAGCATTTTCTGCTTATCCATGGGGTCGTATTAGCTATGATACTGCAATTAAGCATCTATTGAAAGCGGTGAAGACTATTGATGGGAAGACTACCAATCTTTATGGCTTTCCATGGGCCTTTATGGTAAATTTAATTTAATTTAATTTTAGTTCATATATATATATTTATTTCATTATTTTTGGGTGCTTCCAATATTTTGATCTCTTTTTGTGATTATGTTATGTAGTGTTGGGCATTTGAGGTTGTTCCTTTCCTCCAAAAGAAATATAAGGTGTTTTCGAAACAAGTGTCTTCACCGAGGATTTTTCGATGGCTTTTGGCAACTAATAACAAATCAGTTAACATTAATGAGTTGTTTGATCCCCCTCAGGACTCGGTAAGCATTATTCTTTAAACATTTTTAGTAAAAGTGAAATTGTTGTTGCTTTTTTGTTTTTGCTGTAGCCTTTTCAACAAGTGTTTTATTTATTTAATTAGTTGTTGTCAATTGTTGAAGTTATTACAACAATTGCTGGAACAATTAGAACAACTGGTATATAATAATATTTAAATGCGGCAGTTGCTTTATCACATTTTAATTATTATTATTTTTACATGTAGATTGTGCATCCATGGATAATTCCTACATCTAGTGAAATGGAAATGGAATTTTTCACTACGTTTGTGCCTAAGAAATTAACCAAGGATGATAAGATTGAAAAGCTTGAGATGGATTTGAATGGTGTTGTGGCTATAAAAAGAGACATCATAATTGATGAGCATAATCTTGATGTAGGAGGTGGAAGAGCATCTTCTCCAATTGTTGAGAGATTTTTTAGTGGTGTTGGTGATGGAGGAGGAGGAGAATTTACTCCAAATGTTGATAGATGTACTGATGGTGTTGATTTCGAAAGAGGAGGAGACTTTGGTGATATTAGTGGTGATTTTGGAGTAGGAACATCTTCTCCGATCAATGAGAATGTTCCTTGTCTTCAAGAAACTCCATCCACTAAGGAGACGATAGATTTATTGAATGTCAGAGTAGAGTCTTTAGAGAAAACTATCGTCACCATGAATGCTAAGATTGAGTCTTTAGAGAAAGCTATCGTCACCATGAAGTCTAAGAGAGGTATTAGGCAATCATCAAAGATCTCTCATCCATATACTCCCGACTATGTTAAAAGAACAAAGAGACAAATTTCGATGGCATTGTCAAGTGCTAGAAAAAAGAAAAAGGGAAAAGTGAATGAGACCATTATCGAAAAAGAATTGGTGTCCGGAGATAGTAAAGGTAAAATTATAATCTAATCATCTTTCTAAGATTTGTCTTGTGTTATATATATTTCATTTTTACATGTGAAATTCATTTTTTTAATTTTACAGATAAAGGGGCTGATTCGAATTCAAAAAGGAGTTGAAAGAGTGATGAAGAATGGGCTGCTTGTGAAAATGCATTTTTACCACTATTTTGCTACACTTTTAATTCACTTTTGTTGTACATTAGTGAATATGATATTTTGAAATTGATGAATTGAAGGGGCTGCTTGTGGGTATGCATTTTTACCACTATTTTGCTACACTTTTTAATTCACTTTTGTTGTACATTAGTGAATATGGTTTTTTGAAATTGATGAATTGAAGGGGCTGCTTGTGGATATGCATTTTTACCACTATTTTGCTACACTTTTAATTCACTTTTGTTGTACATTAGTGAATATGGTATTTTGAAATTGATGAATTGAAGGGGCTGCTTGTGGATATGCATTTTTACCACTATTTTGCTACACTTTTAATTCACTTTTGTTGTACATTAATGAATGTGGTATTTTGAAATTGATGAATTGAAGGGGCTGCTTGTGGATATGCATTTTTACCACTATTTTGCTACACTTTTAATTCACTTTTGTTGTACATTAGTGAATGTGGTATTTTAAATTTGATGAATTGATATTTTAATCGGAAAAAAAATTGTGATGTTAGTGAACTAGTTGAAGGTGAGGATTTGACTCATCCAATTGTTGAATATGCTATAACAAATAAGTAAATTGTTGTACTTTTCATAGCAATTGCTACAATTCTCTACAACAATTAAACGAGTTGTTATATTGTTTTACAACAATTGTTTAAACTTCTACAACAAGCATGAAAATTATTGTATTTTTCATAGCAGTTACTGAACTTTTCTACGGAAAAGAGAAAGTTGTTGCACTTTATATAGCAATTGCTAAAACTCTCTACAACAAGTAATAAAGTAATAATAACAATAACAATAAAATAAAATATGCTCTTACAATCAAAATAACAACAATTAGTACCAAAATAGATAAGATCAAATGTGTTCACAAATAATAACAACAAAAATAACAATTATTACCAAAAAAGATAAGATCAAATATGTTCACAAAAAACAAGAAGAACAAATGTAGTTTTATGCAACATTTCGCTCGGAGCATGTAGCTCTCTTGTGACCAATTCTTTTGCATAAAGAACATTTATTTTTCTTCGTTGAAAATGATTCCCCGATTCCTTTATGTCTTTTTGCGGACCTTCTTCCAACCTTGCCTGGCTCAACAAATGGAGAAGATATTTTTCTCTCTAAAATCTCAATAGGAACTTCCCAAGTTTCTTCAGATGGCACCGGCTTAATTTCCTCCACATATGCAATAAGGTATACCTCTACATTGTAATACGAAGAGGAGTACTCATAAATGCGTCTCCCATAGTCATCACCATATTGGCATCGAAGTGCTGCCATAGCATGTGGACAAGGTACTTTGTCAATGTCAAAAACTTTACAAGTACAAGATTTGGCTAGCAAATCAACTGTTGCAACTTCATCTTGACCGGTGACAATACACTTGTAGTTGGCAGTTTGATGGACCAATACCTTGTTCCCCAGATTAATATTTTTTGCAATGTCTTTTTCTATCGAAGGGACGAAGATTGTTGGTGCATTAATGAATTTCATACGTCTCTCATGAAATTTTTCTGCAAATCGCCCGTTTATTGCATCAAATAGAGCGGTAATGGGATATTCTCTTTCATCAAGACACATTGAGTTAACCGATTCAAAGCAATATTTGTCGTCATAATATTGTACTGTAACATATAAGTGTCCAATAATATATTATAAGTATGTGTTTATAATCTGTTGTATAGTTTTTATAACAATTGTTGCATATTTCTCAGCAGGTGCTGAAATAAGTGCAGCAGTTACTATAAAAAATTGCAGCAGTAGCTATAAAAAACTGTAGTAGTTATACCAACTATCAATAATAACTATAATAAATTTTACTTATTTTCGGAAAAGAATGTCCTGCTCCATCGGTGAAATCCAACGCGTTCAAGATGTGTGGAAGCCTGTGGAACCAAATCTCTTATCCGATTAAAATGATCACTGAACACATCAATATTATATGCTTTTGCCGCCTTATAAAAGTGGTAGACAACACTCGCATTGTGAAAATTATTTCGAATATTTTCTCCTAAGTGCATCATGCAACAACCATAATGAGCTAAAGGAAATACAATTGAAACCATTTTTCTAATACTTTGATGTCTTTCAAAGATTATGCACAATTCAGGAGTATCAAGTACAAAACTTCTCAATTGCTAGAAAAAGTATCGGTAGGAAGCATCACATTCAGAGTCTACTACGCAAAATGCCACCGAAAAAATATGATTCTCCGCATCCTGTGCAACAGCAGACAATAACACACCACCATATTTACTTCTCAAAAATGTCCCATCAACAGCTATGACTTTTCTCATTTGTGCGAAACCAAGAATCCAAGCTCCATATGCCACAAAAAAAGTACTTGAACCTGCCATTTTCATCAATCTTCAACGCCGTTTTACTTTCCGGATTAGATGTCCTAAGCATATGACTATACGCATCAATCACTCCATATCCATGTTCATGTGTCCCTCTTACCAAAGACTTTGCAATCTCGCTACCCATCCAAACTTTCCAATAACTAACCTTGCATCCCAATTCAATACGGATAGAGTTTTTCAAATTTTTTGTAGATGGACCTTTACCTTCGGGATATCTATCTTTGAAGTATGCTCCAATGACTTTTGTTGTGGCATGTGGATCATGACTCGTAAGATGTTCCGAGCCACATGTATGCATCTTTTCATACTTTTTAATATAAAATCTATCAGAATTTTCAACTTTCACCGCTCTTAGCCACCACTTGCACTCAAGATGCTCACATTTGACACAATACACTGAACACGAATTAATTACCTTCTTCAATCTAAAATCTTTTTTGACACAAGCAATTTTCAATGCAATATCTAATTCTTGTTTATTCTTAAACGACATATCTTTGCAAAAACTTGTTCCATCATCTTGAGCATGACCGCATTAAGTTAATTAATTATTAGCTAAAGCAAAAATTAATTAAGTGTACAAAGAGGATGAACTTTTAGAAATAAATAAATTTATGAGTTCATAGTACTTGCCTATCAGCAACTTCACCAATAATGGGCAATCTATTCCGAACTTCAGGAGAAAGAATATGTTGACCTTCACGCTCTTCATTCAGAATATTCATATTCATCCTACCACATTCATCGTTCAACACTTGTTGGTCATCACATAAATTATGATTCTCCACCAATCTTTCAACCATGTAGATCCTTAAAACACCTCTAGGCTCATCTTCCAAATAAGTAATTAAACTAAGTTGATCATTTATCTTAAAAGGAGCCGTCTTCGCTTTTTCACCACAACTATGCGGGTAAGTGATCACAATATCTTCCAACTCACAATTTAATTTACAACAAGTAATGATTTTATTCGCAAAATCATCATATGCAATATCTCGATGCACAATCATCGCAATTGTCGCGGCCAATTCTTTACTCTTCCAACGCCAAATATAACGATTGTTGAACTCGACCCATTCACCATTACAATCAACTGGTACTACTATTCTATCTCCCATTAATGATGTTGAAAATACCTGAAAATATTGTAACTTAGAACTAAAAAATTGATCATAAAAAAAATTATATGAAAATATCACAATTGTTGTAAGTTATTCAGCAGCTGCTAAAATAGATATAGCAGTTGCGGCAATTTATTCAACAACAACATTCAACAATTGTTGTAAATTACTGAAATAGTCATATCGATTCTTTGAAAATTATGATACATCAGTGGCAAGAACAATAATACAAAAATCAAATTTTAAATGAATAATACACACAAACAATACTATTAACTTGTTAAAATGATTGAAAATTATCAGTTAAGAAGTAATTTCTAAAGCTTAGACCTTTTCAAATCACATATTAAATTAAAATTTGAAATTTTCCCTTCTCAAATTCTTCAAATAAGAAATCTACAATAACCTGCAAGAAGAAGAAGAAGAAGAAGAAGAAGAAGCGCTAGTGATGAAGATTAGAAGCAAAAAAAATGTGAAAAGCGCGGGATGTTGGGAGAGAACAAAAAAAAACTGATTTGGGGTTTTCCTATTTTAGAAATTAGGGTTTTACTTAAATTTGGGTGAAAGTGTAAAAACAAAAACTTGAAGACTTATTTAATTATTTTTAAAAATTGATTAAAAATTTGTCACCTACACTTAATAATTAAAACAAGAGTCACTCTTTTTACATTTCAACACTTTTTTGTCACCTATAATTCATTCTCCCATCTTTCTCAATCTTTAATCCCACAACTTGTTGTATAATACTTTTTCTGTCCCTAATTATTTGTCCAATTTTGAATTGATACATTTATTAAGAAAATAATGATTGACATAGTAAATTACCATTTTATCTCTATTAATTATGAAGTTGATGAATTAAAAAAACTTAAGATTTTCAAGAAGTTTTATATTTTTCAAAGTAATTAATTGAGAATATAATTAAAAAAATTATTTTTACTTGATTTGTCAAAATTAACACGTAATTAGGGAGAACTAAAAAAGCAAAAGTGAACAAATAATTAGCCATTTAATTAATTTCCAACACCACCTTATCATAATGTTTACCCCCAAATTGGCTGACTTAACTATTAATAGAAAAACAAAGTTAGAGGAGTAGGTGTAATAAAATGAAAATGGATGGGAGAATTATCCCCCAAATTTGCTCTTTTTCCAATTAGTCCATAGGAAAGAGTTGAATTTTTTTATTATGTGTTAGGTGCATGAGGCGATTATTTTATTAATATTATATTATGATGCTGGGACCCCTGCTTTATTTTTCTACTTCACCTTTGTTTCTCTTTCTTACTTTTCTCTGTCCTCTTTTTTCTCATTTTTTGTTTTCTCTAAATTTAATTTGAAAAAAAATTAATTACTCCATCAGTTTGTATATTGTATAGTGAAAAATAATTTATTTTTTTACTTAATTTAACAGAAAATATTTTTAAAAATTATTATTTTTATCATTAAATAATTACCTAATATATTAATAATAAAATTTAAAATTTAAAAATATAATTAATAAAACTAGTTTAGTAAAATGAATATATATATATATATATATATATATACTAGAGTTGAAAATAGAATTATGTTTTTTTTTTGTAAAATAATGTTCATGTTAAAGTTAATTAATATTTCAAAAGTGAAAAGTAAGTTGAAAAAAAACACATTATACCAACATGTTTCCAAATTTAAAATATACCTTCAAAAAGAAAATGTGGTGTTTCAAATTTTCATGATCAAAAATTAATTTTCAAATAAAGTGAAAATTATTTTATAAATAAATAAATATTTATGTTTAAATGGGTCCTAAAAGTAGAAGTTGAAAAAACAATGAAATATGAGAAGGCAAATTTTTTTTAAAGTACAATAAATGAAAAATGGGAGGAAAAGAAACAAAGTAATTTTAGTGGTCAATTTTTATGGGATAAGTGACCATCCCAAGAATTAGCTTAAATATTTTTATCCTCATAGCCTTTAATTATAGAATAATAAAAATTATAATTTGAAAACATTTTCTGTTAAAATAAATAATTATTATTTTCATCCAAACAAACTAAGGTAGTAATTAAATTGATTTCGGAATAGAACTTAAAAAAAATATCTAGAAAAAACGAGGAAAGAGAGAGAGAGAGTAGGAAAGAGACACAAAAGGCAAAGAAGGACAATAACCATGGATCCCACAAATAAGACTATCGTTTGGTACAAAGATGAATAATACAGGGATTACTAATGCTGAGATTAGTAATGCATGGATTAATAGTGTAGGGATTAGTAATGCAAGGTTTATTTTTACCAAGTGTTTGGTTCGTTGTTTCCCACCTCATCTTATGTTTGGATTGAAACTTTATAAAAAACTTCTTTCCAATTATACCCTTGAATTATTATGTAATTGAGCTATGGTAAATAATTGCCGGACAACATATTTTTTTATGGCCTTTTAACTAGCTATGAGAAGAATAATTTTGTTATCATGTTTGCCTTTTTTTCCACTTAAATTATTTGAGGATAAATAATTGTCACCTTAGTATTGATTACTTACAAAGTGTCAATTTTTAATTAAAAAAGGATAAACTATCAACTTTTAAAATTGAAAAGACGACAAACAATAGTAAAAATTGAATAAATCATCTACATTTACACATAAAAATTGCAAGTTGTAGTTTTAATATTTATGCAATTTTATAAATTGTTCAAAATACAAATAATTAGAAAACCACACAAATATATATATATAATTAACAAATTATACATTCAATTAAGATCACAAACGTCATGTGGTGATATATTTGCCCTTTTAATTAGTTAATGTTAAACAACTCACAATTCAAATATTGTATTAATTTTCCTGGGATAGGTTGGTATTATGTTTCGAGACTTGTTGACATGATTATGCATGGTTGGGACCTGAGGGACTCGGGTGATTTTAGGCACATATCTTTTGCTTGAAACACAGCTGAGTGCAGATCTGAACCTGGTGCAGTGCAAATGCAATCACCAGATTTAAATTGAGCCAGAGCTACTAGGTTCTGTAGAACTCATAACCACTCCACCCCCTATTCTTACCTAACTAGTGTAGTAACTCTTTCCTATGGACTAATTGGAAAAAGAGAACCATTGTGCCATTCAAAAGATCTCTCTACTCTTTCCTATGCTACCATATATCGTATGATTCTACACAAAAGCCTTTTTTTTTTTTCTTGTAGTCAATTCTGTTAAGAGGCGGAACAACAATCATCAACCTTCGCCAAAAAATTATATTATATATAGATGGATCAAATATTACTTTTCATACATATATATCAAATCTTGCGCAACAACTAGTTGAAGAGATTTCACAAATTGGCACGACATGCTTATTCCTAAAACAAAAATCTAACAAAGGATAACATAAAAGAAAAGGTTGTGTTTTTTGAAGACAGTTTAAGCCCAGAGGAGAATGCTTGCTGTCAGCTTCTATTCTCTATTCCTATCCGAGTCTATCTTTCAAAGAGAACCTACCTTCAAACAAACTTATACTGTCAGATTGTCCCTCAAAATAAGCATCAGTCCCCTGCATATATTCAAGATAAGAGTAGAATTCATAACTGTAAGTTCAAGTAAGTAAAATGTTGCAAAGTTGGACTAATTATTAGTATGAATAATGAAACCTTTTTTTTTTTTTTTGGAGAATTGTAAAACTTACATTGAGTGCTATATATTGATGTAGACCTTAAGGAAATTGTTTCCCATGTCCTCTTGTTCTTGTTCTATCTTTCTTGCAGATTCCTCAGCAAGACTGCTGCAATTATGTAACTCGATTGACTCCAAACTACAAATTTCTCCAAAATCTATTGGAATTTCCTTAAGCTTTTTGCATTTCTTCAGAACAAGGCGTTTTAGATTTGGGAAGTTATCACTGCTAGCTTCCCAATGCTCAAGATTTACGTCGCAAAATAACAAAAACTCTAGGCATTGGAATTTGTCTTCATCACTCAATCTCCATACATTATGAATGGCTGTATGATTTTTAAGTTTGAGCTCTTCAAGATTTGGCAACATAACAAGAGTTGATATATCTTTCCAAGTAAAATTATGACAGCCAGCTAAAGTCAACCTCTTAAGTGATGTTGGGAAAGACAGTGTCCGCACACACCAAGATAAATTGATGACACACTTCAATGCTTCGAGTTTTGTTAAGCTGGACATATCAATGAGGCGATTGGCCCTATCCCCGGTTCTGAATGAAGTTTTATATTGGATGATCAATCTCTTTACATTGGGAATGTTAGAAAAGATTTCATTTGTACAACTGGTTAAAGAGAGATTATAAAGTTCCTCTACATTTGGCATCCCTATCACAAGATGCTTATTTAGGATACTTTTTCTTCCAGGACTAGGTAAATAGCATGCTTCCCTTATATGTATACACCTCAAATTCTTCATCATCCATATCTTCTCTGGTAAAGTTGTATAACCATATTCTCTCCTATATATTAGAGTTTGCAAATTATGAAGCTCTGCGATTGATGCAGGAGGATTGTCATAACATCGAATTTGGAGATATCTCAGATGAAATAATTTTGTAATTACAAGTGGAAATGAATGAAAATATTCATATTCATGGAATACGGCCAATACCCTGAGAAGCTTGAAATGGGAGAAAGCTTCAATGTATACTCTCAACATAAAGTCAGGAAATATGTAGATAGATCTGGCAACTGAGGGTAATAGATCGCAACGATAAATAGCTTTATAACCGTAATTTTTTTGAAAACTGAAATGCCTCTGTGAAGAAACAGTAGGGACTATTTTAGCTGTCTCAACATACATAAACTTTGTCAGTTCAACTTCAGTCAAACAGAATTCACGCAGTAGATCATGCATTCCACATGCTTTTATCTCACCATTGAATCTCTTTTTTCTAACCATTATCAAATTCCTGCTGATAAGATCCTCCAGATAATCTTCTGCCACTTCACTCAAACTTTTATCACTTCCAGGCCTCCTTATAAAACCTTCTGCAATCCATAATTGAATCAATCTCCAAGTTTCAACTTGATAATCCTCTGGGAAACCACCCATAGAAAGAAAGCAAGGTTTGAGGTGATTAGGCAAGTGATGATAACTCAAACCGAGCACTCCTAAGCATTTATCTGGATGACTAGAAATGATTTCACCTAAGGTTTGGGCAACATCCATCCAACTTCCTAATGTCCTGGACACTTTAGAAAGATGTCCTGCAATCACTGAAATTGTTAAGGGTAGTCCTTGGCATTTTTCCGCTATTTTCTTTCCAATTTCTTCCAACTCATGAGGATGACAATCATTTGGTCCAAACACCTTATCACAAAGTAACTTCCAACTTTTTTCTAAATTCAAGAGGTTCATCTCATAAGGGCTAATAGTATTTGCATACATTGCTACCTTTGTTTCCCTAGTAGTCAATAAGATTCGACTCCTATTGTTGTAATCAGGAAATATACCTCTTATGCTATCCCAAACTTCTGTACTCCAAATATCATCAACAACAACAAGGTATCTTGGACCCTTTAGGCTTTTCTGCACCAGGTCGGCCAACTCATTGTCATCCTTTACATCATAATCTTTTTTTATGTCAATATTTATTTGCTTTGAAATGCAATGTAAAGCCTGTAACAACACATTTCTTCTTCCATATTCTTGAGATATTGTAATCCAAACACGAATGTCAAAATGATACCTGAGTTTTAGTTGATCATAAGCTTTTCTAGCGAGTGTTGTTTTGCCAATGCCACCCATGCCTGATATTGTGACAATGTCCAGATCCGACAACTGTCCTGTCAGTCTTTCAACTATTATCTCCAGGTCATCTTCAAGTCCGTGCACTATATCATCTTCCAACTGTTGTAGGGTTGGGTTGCTTCTAGAAGAATTGTTAATCAAGGAATCCCCATCAGATTGAAGAATATGATCATCATGAGTGCTTGTGGCAAACTCAGAAACAATCTCCATCACTTCGTTCTTTTGTGTATTGATTTTTTCAACAACTGATAGAAGATTCTTGTGTAGTGAACTTGTAGGTGCAATTCCAAATGTCCAGCTTAAGCCTTCCGTGATTTGATAAATTGTCAGCTCAACAACATCTTCTGTATAACTAGCAGAAGCTCTTATTTTTTCCTCCAAAGATTTGATTTTTTCTACATCAAATCTACTCTTGCTAGTTTCCTCAACAACATTTTGAAAATATTCAGCAGTAACAAGAAGGGATTCGAGCGTTTTAACCATTTTACCTTGAATGAGGTCTGGATGGCTCTGCTGTAGTTGCTCAAGAGTTTGAAGAAGAGAAATTATAGCTGTATAAGCTTCCATCAAATTAATACTCAAAATAAGAAAGTATAGAATAAAGATTTTCACTTGAAATACTCTTCACAAGATCAAAAGGACACAGATTTGAACTTAGTATCACAAAAATAAAACTACTCAGCTGTTTCAACTATGTTTCTGTCAATATTTAATCCGACAACTTGTTGTATACACCATTTAATTAATTTCCAACACCACCTTAGCTTAGTGTTTATCCCTAAATTATCTGACTTAACTACTAAAATAAAACAAAGTCAGAGGAGTAGGTGTAATATAATAATTCTCCCATCAACTTTCATTTGATTATTTCGATATTTTTATATTAACTTATCAAACACTAATAAAATGAAAATGGATGGGAGAATTATTATATTAAACCTACTCCTCTGACTTCGTTTTTCTTTTAATAGTAAAGTCAGCTAATTTGGGGATAAACACTATGATAAGGTGGTGTTGGAAATTAATTAAGTGGTATTATACAACAAGTTGTGAGATTAAAGATTGAGAGAAAGATAGTTGAGAAAGCTGAGAAGTTTTTATATTGTGATACTAAGTTTTCAAGTCTCTCTATCCTTTTGATCTTGTGAAGGGTATTTCAAGTGAAAATTGTCAATTTTCAGCTGAATGCCTCTCAAAGTGAGAGAGTCTTTCCATTATATAGAGAAAATAAAGATTACACATCCCTAAAGATCCGTCATTCCTATCCCTAAAGATCAGCTATTCTATCTATACAAATCTGCCATTGAATCCCTCTAAATTTGCCTTGCTATCCCTCCAAATCAGCTATTCTATCACAATATTTATTCATATGATTCTACAACAAATGTATATGATCATGCCAATTTATATCACTATATAATTACATTAATATATACAATCATTTAGTTATCTATCATGCTAACATCCCCCCTCAAATTGATGCTGGTGGATCAAGAAGCATCAATTTGCCTATTAGAAACTGATGGCGTTGCCGTGCCATGGATTTTGTAAACGCATCAGCTATTTAAAGATCACTAGACACATGTGGAAGAGTAATGACTCTTTTATCTACAGCTTCTCGTATATAATGACAATCCACTTCGATGTGTTTGGTCCTCTCATGAAAAACTGGATTAGTAGCAATCTGAATAGCACTTATATTGTCAGCGTGGAGAGGAGTAAGATGAGATTGGGGAAATCAAATCTCAGCAAGTAATCCACGAAGCTAAACAACCTCGGAGCAAGCAGTAGACATGGATCAATATTCAGCCTCTGTTGAAGATTTTGACACATGATCTTGCTTTTTACTCTCCAAGATATCAATGACTCTCCAAGAAACATGCACCAACCAGAGACTGAACGACGAGTATCAGGACATCTCGCCCAATCAGAATCACTAAAAGCATTAAGACGAATATGAGAACCACTTGGAAAGAACAATCCACGAGTAGATGTTCCTAGAAGGTACCGAATGATGCGACGAACAGCCACCAAGTGAAGATGACGGGGAGCTTGCATAAATTGACTAACTTGTTGAACTGCAAAAGAGATATCAGGCAGAGTAATAGTAAAGTAATTTAGACTCCCAACTAATTGTCAAAATATAGTTGGATCATGAAGAAGATCGCCTTCCTCACGACGATACTTGGCATTCATTTCCAGTGGAGTATCTACGAAGGAGGAAACTTGAAGACTAGCCAAAGAAATCAGATCCTGAGTATATTTGTGTTGGTTTAGAAACACACCTGAAGCAACATTATGAACTTCCAAACCCAAAAAATAAGTAAGTGTACCAAGATCTTTCATATGAAAAGAATCTTTAAGCTGCTGTTGGAAGCAAGTGATTAGTGAAGAATCAGTTCCTGTGATAATAATGTCATCTATATACACTAAAAGAAGAACACAACCTGTAGATGTTTTCCGAAGAAACAAAGATGAGTCATATTTTCTCTGCTCAAAAGAAAATTCTAGCAAAGTAGACCGAAACTTATCAAACCAAGCTCTTGGAGCTTGTTTTAATCCATACAAAGACCGCTTCAACTTGCATACATCTGATGTAGGCGATGAGAACAAACCAGGTGGAGGTTTCATATAAATATCTTCTTTAAGATCACCATGGAGAAAGCATTTTTGACATCCATTTGATAAAGAGACCAGTTTTGTGAAGCAGCAATGGCAATAATAGTTCGTACTGTAGTCATTTTGGCTACGGGTGCAAAAGTCTCCTCATAGTCCACCCCATACTCTTGTTTGTTACCAAGAACAACCAATCGAGCTTTGTACCGATCAAGAGTTCCATCAAAATGAAGTTTGATTGAATAAACCCACTTACATCCAATAGGGCGGACATTTGAAGGACATGAAACAATGTCCCATGTGTCATTTTCTTTAAGAGCCAAAAGTTCTTCCTCCATTGCTTTCTGCCAACATTCATGCTTGAAAGCTTGTGAGTAACAAGATGGAACAGATATGTTGGATAAAGTAGAGGAAAAACCATACCAATTGGGAGTACGATATACTCTTGTAGATCGCCGAGTAGGCTCAAGAGGACCAAATCTTGAAGAATTCTCAGATTCTAGTTATGGTGCAGTTTCAGGCGGCGGATCAGTGTCGGGATAGCGTAAAGTTGGCCGACGTCGTTCATACACAAATCCAGGTTTGAACCTCTTAAAAGAAGATGATAAATCCTCAAAAGTAGGAAGAAGAGGAGAAACAAAAGATTAATCTACAATCGTAGGAAAAAAATACTGATTCTCAAAGAAAACAACATTTCTAGAAATACGAAATTTGTGAGAACATGGATCATAACAAATAAAACCTTTTTGTGAAGTACTATAACCCATAAAAGCACATTTAGTAGATTGTACAGAAAGTTTATTGCGTTGAAGGAGGCAAATGCACAAAACAAACACAACCAAATGTATGAAAATCACTATAGTTAGGATTTTGGTGATAAAGACGAAAATATGGAGACTCAAGATTTAGCACTTTAGATGGCAATCTATTAATTAAATAGACAGCATTAGACAAAGCTTCCACCCAATATTTAGATAGTACAGATGACTCAATCAATAAAGTACGAGTGACATCTAAAAGATGCCGATTTTTTCGTTCAGCAACTCCATTTTGTTGTGGTGTATATGGGCAAGAGTGTTGTGAGACAATCCCTTTGTCAAGCAAGAATTTTTTGAATTCATAAGACATATATTCTCCACCAAAATCAGATCTTAATAATTTGATGCATGTAGAAAATTGAGTCTTAATGTAAGCCAAAAATGTCTTGAACATGGAAAATACCTCAGATTTGGATCGAAGAAAATACACCCATGTAAACAGACTATAATCATCTATGAATGTCATAAAGTATTTGAAATGAGCATGAAAAATAATTGGTGAAATGCCCCAAACATCACTATGAATGACATCAAAACACTTTGTAGCACGACTACCAAAATTAGGAAAAGGAAGAGTTTCACTTTTGCCTAATTTACAAGTAGAACAATCAATGGAAGCAACTGAAAATTTATTTTTATTTCCCAATAAACCAGAATTTGATAAATGAGACAACACAACAGAATTTGGATGTCTTAGACGCTTATGCCAAACCTCAGTTTTACTAGCAGTAGAAGTACAAGTAAAAGATAGAACAGGAGGGATGGAAAAGTGTATAGGAAACAATCGTCCAACTTTAGGCCCTTTCACGATTATCGTCCCCGACACCTGATCCTGCACAAGACAACCATTACGAGAAAAATTCACATTACAATTGTTATCTACCAATTGTCCAACTGAAATAAGACTAGTTGAGAGCTTTGGTGAAACAAAAACATTCTTGAAAGTTGGAGTAATGTCCCTAACTTTGGTAATGGGTAAATTACTACCATTGGCAATCTGTATTTGTGATGGACCTTGATACTTACGAACATTTTTTAGGATGCTCGTTGAGTTGGTCATATGATTGGAAGTGCCTGAATCAACAATCCAAAAATTAGATGTAACATCATTACCTTGTAATCCCAATGCTGAAAAGGCTGACACGATCATTTGTTGTACCATTTCAGGAGTAAGAATTTGTCCTGAAGATGAATTATCATCAGTGGAACCATTTATCCTAGCTTGAAAAACATTGATCCTAAGATTTTGAGGGCGCGTGGGACACTCTTTGATAATGTGTCCTTGTTGTTTACAATAATTACAGAACTTCTTGCTACAATTGCTAGCAATATGACCATATTCCTTGCAACTGTAGCATTGAGTTCTACTCATATCCCTGCCCTTTCCTTTACCTTGAGCAGCAAATGCAACAGTGACATCATTTTCTTTCTTAAAAGCATTTTGTGTGACAAGACGTTGCTCTTCACGAAGTAATTCCCTAAAGCAAATGTACAAAGAGGGAGACGGGTCACAATTTATCAAGTTAGAGCGAACACTCTCAAAGTCGGAGCGTAATTTCATCAAAAATTGGTCTCGCTTGCTTTGCTCATGAACTGCCTGAATCACTGATAGGGATTCAGTAGGTATTTTGGCATAGACAATATCTGTAAATTCAGCCCATAAGTTTTGAAATTCAGAAAAATAATCCTGAACAGAAAGACCTCCTTGAGAGTAATTAGCAATTTCATACTCCAACTGAAAGCGTCTTGCGCTATTATCTTGGTTGTAAACCTTTTGTAAGTAATCCCACATGGCCTTAGCTGTCTTGTACGGCCTGAGATTAAGAACAATAAGAGGGTCAATTGACCCTAGAATCTATGTGATCACCCGAGCATCTTTAATCTTCCATTCACCTAGCTTTGTTGTATCAGTAGGAGCAGGATTGCTTCCATCTATATGGCCCCATAGTTCTTTGCCGGTGACAAACAACTGAAATTGAAATTCCCAAGAAGAATAATTTTTTTCCAAGTGAAACGAACACTTTGAAGGATTCAAAGTGATGTGAATTCATGCTTTTGAATAGCTATAAAACTACAAAGACTCAAGAAAGCAACTAGAATGACCAAGAACAAAAACCAAGATTTTCAAAAAAAAAATTAAAAGGAACCACAGATGACTCTATGAAACAAGACAGCCAAGAGAAGGCTCTAATACCATGTCAATTTTCAGCTGAATGCCTCTCAAAGTGAGAGAGTCTTTCCATTATATAGAGAAAATAAAGATTACACATCCCTAAAGATCCGTCATTCCTATCCCAAAGATCAGCTATTCTATCTATACAAATCTGCCATTGAATCCCTCTAAATCTGCCTTGCTATCCCTTCAAATCAGCTATTCTATCACAATATTTGTTCATATGATTCTACAATAAATGTATATGATCATGCCAATTTATATCACTATATAATTACATTAATATATACAATCATTTAGTTGTCTATCATGCTAACAAAAATCTTTGTGTTACTTTCTTATTTTGAGTACTAATTTGATGGCAGCTTATACAGCTGTAATTTCTCTTCTTCAAACTCTTGAACAACTTCAGCAGAGCCATCCAGACCTCATTCAAGGTCAAAAATGTTGTTGAAGAAGCTAGCAAGAGAAGATTTGATCCAGAAAAAATCAAATCGTTGGAGGAAAAAATAAGAGCTTCTGCTAGTTATACAGAAGATGATGTTGAGCTGACGATTTATCAAATCATGAAAGACTTAAGCTGGACATTTGGAATTACACCTACAAGCTTACTACACAAGAATTTTCTATCAGTTGTTGAAAAAATCGATACACAAAAGAACGAAGTGATGGAGATTGTTTCTGAGTTTACCTCAAGCACTCATGATGATCAAATTCTTGAATCTGATGGGGATTCCTTGATTAGCAACCCAACGCTGCAACATTTGGAAGATGATATCATGCACGGACGTGATGATGACCTAGAGATAATAGTTGAAAGACTGACAGGACAGTTTATCGGATCTGGACATTGTCACAATATCAGGCGTGGGTGGCATTGGCAAAACAACACTTGCTAGAAAAACACATGATCACCTAAAACTCAGGTATCATTTTGACATTCGTGTTTGGATTACAATATCTCAAGAATATGGAAGAAGAAATGTGTTGTTACAGGCTTTACATTGCATTTCAAAGCATACAAATATTGACATAAAAAAAGATTATGATGTAAAGGATGACAATGAGTTAGCCGACCTGGTGCAGAAATGCCTAAAGGGTCCAAGATACCTTGTTGTTGTTGATGATATTTGGAGTACGGATGTTTGGGATAGCATAAGAGGTATATTTCCTGATTAACAATAGGAGTCGAATCTTATTGACTACTAGGGAAACAAAAGCAGCAATGTATGCAAATTCTATTAGCCCTCATGAGATGAACCTCTTGAATTTAGAAAACAGTTGGAACTTACTTTGTGATAAGGTGTTTGGACCAAATGATTGTCATCCTCCTGAGTTGGAAGAAATTGGAAAGAAAATAGCGGAAATATGCCAAGGACTACCCTTAGCAATTTCAGTGATTTCAGGACATCTTTCTAAAGTGTCCAGGACATTAGGAAGTTGGATGGATGTTGCCCGAACCTTAGGTGAAATCATTTCTAGTCATCCAGATAAATGTTTAGGAGCGCTCGGTTTGAGTTATCACCACTTGCCTAATTTCCTCAAACCTTGCTTTCTTTCTATGGGTGGTTTCCCAGAGGATTATCAAGTTGAAACTTGGAGATTGATTCAATTATGGATCGCAGAAGGTTTTATAAGGAGGCCTGAATGTGATAAAAGCTTGGCTGAAGTGGCAGAAGATTATCTGGAGGATCTTATCAACAGGAATTTGATAATGGTTAGAAAAAAGAGATTCAATGGTGAGATAAAAGCATGTGGAATGCATGATCTACTGCGTGAATTCTGTTTGACTGAAGTTGAACTGACAAAGTTTATGTCCGTTGAGACAACTAACATAGTCTCAACTGTTTCTGCACAGAAGCATTTCAGTTTTCAAAAGGGTCACAGATATTCAGCTATTGATCGTTGCAATCTATTACCATCAAATGCCAGATCTATCTACTTATTTTCTTACTTTATTATACTCAGAGTAAAACTTGAAGATTTCTCCTGTTTCATGCTTCTCAGGGTATTGGCCGTATTCCATGGATATGAAAGTTTTCGTTCATTTCCACTTGTAATTACAACATTATTTCATCTGAGATATCTCCAAGTTCGATGTATTGGTAATATTCCTACATCAATTGCAGAGCTTCATAAGTTACAAACTCTAATATATGGGAGAGAATATGGTTATACAACTTTACCAGAGAAGATATGGATGATGAAGAACTTGAGGTGTATACATACGGGGGGAAGCCAGCTATTTACCTAGTCCTGGAAGAAAAAGTATCCTAAAGAAGCATCTTGTGATAGGGATGCCAAATGTAGAGGAACTTTCTAATCTCTCTTTCCCCAGTTGTACAAATGAAATATTTTCTAACATTCCCAATGTAAAGAGATTGATCATCCAAAATACACCTTTATTGACAACCTTGGATGGGGCCAATCGCCTCATTGATATGTCCAGCTTAACAAAACTCGAAGCATTAAAGTGTCACCAACTGTTTTTGGTCTGGGCGGAAACTGATCTCCATCAAACAGTCTTTCTCAATATCACTTAAGAAGCTGACTTTAGCTGGCTGGTTTTCATTTCCTTGGAAAGATGTGTCAACTCTTGTGATGTTGCCAAATCTTGAAGAGCTCAAACTTAAAAGATCATGCAGCCGATGGTGATGTATGGAGATTGAGTGATGAAGACAAATTCCAAAGCCTAAAGTTTTTGTCATTTCGCGACATAAATCTTAAGCATTGGGAAGCTAGTAGTGATAACTTCCCAATTCTAAAACGCCTTGTTCTGAACGAATGCAAACACCTTAAGGAAATTCCAATATATTTTGGAGAAATTTGTAGTTTGGAATCAATTGAATTACATAATTGCAGCACTCTTGCTGAGGAATCTGCAAGAATGATTGAACAAGATCAAGAGGATATGGGAAACAATTGCCTTAAGGTCTACATCAATATATAGCACTCAATGTAAGTTTAACATTTCTCCAAAAAATAAAGGAAGGCACAATACATAAACGTGCTCTTTAACTTGGCCTCAACTAACATCTATGTCCACTAACATTTGATTTACACAAGTAGGTACTTAAACTTGTATAAAACTGAATAAATAGACACATTCATTCTATGTGGCGTCGTCCTACATGGCAATTTTGTGTATTATGCATGTAGGATGCGTGTTTCTTCTTGTTCAGTATTATGCAAGTTTAAGTGCATACTTGTGTACAACCAAAGTTGGAGGGCATAAATATTGTAAGTTAAATGACATATTTACGTATTAAGTACCATTGTTCACATTACTAATTAGTTTATCTTTGCTATATTGTATATATGCAGGGGATTGAAGCTTTATTTGAGGGACAATCTGATGTTATCTTCCAAATACAGAACCTTTTCTTTTTATGTTCTTATCCTTTGTTATATTTTTGTTTTAGGAATAAACATGTTGAATGCATGTCTTGCCAATTTGTGAATTCTCTTCAATTAGTTGTCGCGCAAGATTTGATATATATACGTATGAAACGTAATATTTGATCTCTCTTTATATAATATAAAACATAATTTTTTGACGAAGGGTGAGCAGAATTGACTACAAAAAATAGGCTTTTGTGTAGAATCACATGATATATAATAGTAGCACAGGAAAGAGTAGAGACCTTTGTTTCTTAGAAAATGGCATAATGGTTTTCACCTTTTCCAAGTAGTCCATAGAAAAAAGTTTCTACACTAGCTAGTTAGGTAAGAATTAGGGGTGGAGCTAGTATTGTGATTACGGATTTGACCGAACCTAGTAACTTTAGGCTCAAATAACTTAATTTTCTTCGATCATTAAGTTCTTTTAAGAATTTTAATATAAAAATTATATACTTAAAAGCTATATGAAAAATACTACGAATCGATATAACTAATAGTAACACGAAATGGGATAGAATTGAGAAATCATCATTTTCCACTGTGTTGCCAGCTACATTTTCTTCGAACGACTCCGCACGTCAAAAGGAATATAAAAATGATAATTCAATCTCAATTTGGATTCTATAGCTCACCATTTCAATCAATTACCTTTGTTTCAATTAATACTTTTATATATTACTATGGAAAACTGATGTGACAATTTTCTATAATTAATTAAGTTTTTTTTTAAAAAAATAAAAATCTAACACATGGATAGTAATTGGAATATTTAATGGTTTAAAGTTAAAGTCCTTAAAGGCTGCCAAATTATGGCTTTCAATGATAGGAAATGTAATAGAATTATGGCTAATCAATTCTAGGCATTCAATCACAACAAATATACCGATAGAAAAAGGTACTCCTGTGTCGCAGACTTTTTTATTTTTTTATTTTTTTATTTTTTTATTTTTTTATTTTTTTATTTTTTTATTTTTTTATTTTTTTTGAACTCCAGGATAATCCGCAGCCGCTACAAACTCTGTCACAATCTCTGCCCTTCGGATGTGCACTTTGTGCGCATTGGGTAAACCCCCCACTGTGTAATAGTCTGCAAAACACACAGGGGAAACCGCACTAGGCAAGCCCTATGCGACAGACTCGACTCATAAGACATTGAGGGGGGATCGATCCCGAGTCATCCGTGTGGATAACCACCCTCCAAACCAACTAAGTCATCCCGAAGGACGACTTTTATATTTAATAATACTCATAAACAAGGAAAGAATGAACCTAATTAATATTATGAATACTTCTTCTTGAGATACTTCCTCTGTTTTTTCTTGAAATTCCACGAAAAATAATTTTTCACTTAACTTTCACTTTTTTGCACTAAAGTTATTAAATACTTTTGTAACGAAAATACCACTTACTTTTATCACGAGTATCACTAAATATTTTTTATAGGAAACAAAAAATCACTCAAATGTATATAAGTTTCACAAAAGGCCATTAGGAGAAAATAAAACACAGTTTTTATATGACAATTAAACAAAATTGAATCACTTCTTTGTACCAAAAAAAAGTTATTTAGTGGCTTCCTGTGATTTTCACTTAAGTTGAGTGATTCTTTTTGTTTATAAAAAATAAACTAATAACTTTAGTATTTTTATGATAAAATAAAAGTTAAGTGACAATATATGAAATTATTATATTGTTAATGAAAAACATGTAGTGAAAATTAGCAGCCCAACTCATTGTTCAATGTATCATTACATAAATTTGTGAAGGAAAATTACGTTGTGTGTCTAATTCTGAAAATACTTTTTGTATAAATACATGATTTTTAATCCATACACCTTTTATACAAGTTTGATACATTATATATAATGATTTTTCTCCATATATAATATTGTATATTCGACTGCATGACATAAATATTTTCAAAAAAAAAGTTGTATTTCCTTATTTGGAATGTCCTTTAAGATGAACAATTTGAGAATTTTGGTAAACTGAAACACTAGAAGGTTTCAAAGTAAAATATGTTAAGCCCAAAATTATTGGTGTTCTAAAGTCTTAATCAATCACATGTTGATTCAACTTACTTGTTAATATATATATATATATATATATATATATATATATAACTTATTAAATCCACTTTCATAAGCAACATATTCATCAAAATATTTATTTCCTTTACTTACTAAAATGGAGATTCAACTTTCTCTATTCAACTTATTTCCTTTGTTTCTCTTCTTTTCATTTCTTTTTATCCTATTGAAGAAATGGAACACAAAACTCACAAAGTTACCTCCAGGTCCATGGAGACTTCCTCTTATTGGAAGCCTCCATCACTTGAAGGGGAAACTACCACATCATAATCTTCGAGATTTAGCTCGAAAACATGGACCTCTCATGTACTTACAACTCGGAGAAGTTCCTGTAGTTGTCATATCATCACCTCGTATAGCAAAAGCTGTACTGAAAACTCATGACCTCGCTTTTGCAACTAGGCCAAGGTTCATGGCCTCAGACATTGTGTTTTACAAAAGTAGGGACATATCTTTCGCCCCTTATGGTGATTACTGGAGGCAAATGCGTAAAGTGTTGACACAAGAACTACTTAGTAACAAGATGCTCAAGTCATATAGTATGATCCGAAAAGATGAGCTGTCAAAGCTCCTCTCATCGATTCGTTTGTCAACAGGTTCTGCAGTTAACATAACAGAAAAGCTTCTCTGGTTTACCAGCTGCATGACCTGTAGATTAGCATTTGGAAAAATATGCAACGATCGAGATGAACTGATCATGCTTATAAGGGAGATATTAGCATTATCAGGAGGATTTGATGTGTGTGATTTGTTCCCTTCCTGGAAATTACTTCACAATATGAGTAACATGAAAGCTAGATTGACAAATGTACATCATAAGTATGATCAAATCATGGAGAATATCATCAATGAACACAAAGAGAATCATGCAGCAGGGATAAAGGGAAATAACGAGTTTGGTGGCGAAGATATGATTGATGCTTTACTGAGAGTTAAGGAGAACAATGAACTTCAATTTCCCATTGAAAATGACAACATGAAAGCAGTAATTCTGGTAAGTTTTGATCCAACATAATACTAATATACTCTGTTTACTACAGGGTACTAATAAACGTTCATGTATACGTTCTTGCAGGACTTGTTTATTGCTGGAACGGAAACTTCATATACTGCAATTATATGGGCATTATCAGAGATGATGAAGCACCCAGATGTTATGGCCAAGGCACAAGCTGAAGTGAGACAAGTCTTTAAAGAAAATGAAAATTTCGATGAAAATGATCTTGACAAGCTGCCATACTTAAAATCAGTGATTAAGGAAACACTAAGGATGCATCCTCCAGTTCCTTTGTTAGGACCTAGAGAGTGCAGGGAGCAGACTGAGATTGATGGATATACTGTACCGCGTAACGCTAGAGTAATGGTCAATGCATGGGCGATTGGAAGAGATCCTAAAAGTTGGGAAGATCCTGAAAGTTTCAAACCGGAGAGATTTGAAAATATTTCAGTTGATCTTACAGGTAATCACTATCAGTTTATTCCTTTTGGTTCAGGAAGAAGAATGTGTCCAGGAATGTCGTTTGGTTTAGTTAACACTGGGCATCCTTTAGCCCAGTTTCTATACCAATTCAACTGGAAACTCCCTGATAAGGTTAATGCAAATGATTTTCGTACTACTGAAACAAGTAGAGTTTTTGCAGCAAGCAAAGATGACCTCTACTTGATTCCCACAAATCCCAGGGAGCAAGAATAGCTTCAAATGGAGTTATTAGAAGAATAAAAGAAGAGATTACAGCATTTTCTTTAATATGTGTTTGTTTATTTTCTTGTTTGAAGTGTAACCTGAAAGATAAAGGGCTATATAAGTGAGACTTTTTCCAACTTTACTATTGTGTATCATATTTAATAAAGTTCATTTAAGTCATAATAATTAGTCTAATTTTGACCAATTACATTCATTTCAAGTGTAAAAATCTAGGAATGGAACTTCCAATAACAAGCCTGTGAGTTATATGACAAAGGATCAAACTTAAATGTTTACACCATGAAAGAATCTGTATAAGATGGTTCAAGCTACTTCTTTTCCAGGACACAACAAAAATCTCAATTAGATTGTTCTCTCTTTCTATAAAACAAAACTAGTAATAGTAGCCAATTTCACAATCTTCATATTTCCATGCTCCCAGATACCCAATGTGATCAGGCTAGTTCTACTCACAGACAACAACAACTTACCCAGTATAGTCCCGCAGGTGAGATCAGGCTAGTTCTACTCATAGATGTATTTATTACATAAAGAATGTTATGCAGCTAAACTTTCTCATCTCAGTTGCAATTTTGTGACTTATGACCTGAAAATCAGTAGCCGTGTGGCTTTCGTCTATTGTCTTCTGGTCTGCCTCTTCTTGATGAAAAGGCTGTTTTCGAATCACCAGTCTTCTTGGTATATCCATGTTTGAGAGCTACAATTGGATTTAAGTACATCATTCCAGGAGAGTGTCTTTTTTCTCTCGGAAGTGTTCTTAACTCTTGCAACCAGTATGCAACAAACTCCCCTTCAGGATCATAGTTTTGAGCCTGAAACATGTAAAAGTACTTAGAATAATATCTGCTTCATTGAGAGGTAATAGATATAGCATTCACTAAACTGTTAACATAGGAATGATACACCTTGTTGATTTATTCCGAGAACGTGATTATACTAAAATACAGATTTGATTAGTTATTTCACTTACTTGCTTCGGAATGCTGAAGTAACGATCTTCTCTAGGGTCATTGCCAACACCTGACAGAAATGGAACGATGGTAACTTTCAACTTACAATTCCAACTTCCAGTTCAGAGAAAGTGGAGATATCAAAGCTAGATAATAAAGGGAGAATCACCTGCTCCATATGTCCAGTTTCCATAGTTGGAGCAAGGATCATAATCCAAGAGGCATGTCTCAAACCATTCAGCTCCCATCCGCCAGTCGATGCCCATATCTCGAACAAGAAAAGAACACACAATCTGGCAAAAGACAATAATATATTTTTAAAATGACAATTCCTTTCTTGATTTACCCAGAGAAAACAAGAGCTATAATTAGAATGCAGTAAATATCGGTCTTTCTTGATGACTTCCAGAGTGTTTTCTAGCTTACTACTTGGATGGAAATTTTCCAGAACATCATGAATAAACTGAAGATGTACCTGTCGTCCTCGATTCGACATGAATCCAGTAGCAGCTAGTTCTTTCATGTTGGCATCAATTAAAGGATACCTACAGATTTTCCATTGGATAATTAACAATTGCTCAACCCATGGAAATGAAGAGCATATTTATTTTCACATGTTTCTTCAGATTTGGACTTCCTACTAAGTACTAAGTACTAACAATCATTTGGGATTGAGGAAGAGAAAGGAACAGTCAACATCCAAGGTATGAAGGTAATGTACTTGTTATAAAACAGGCCCTTCGACAGCCCCTAGATAGAAACTTACCCGGTTTGCCCTCGTCTCCAGGCATCAAACATGGTTTGGTCTTGGCTCCAGTTAATATTTACCTTTTGAGGGCCTCCTAAATAGTCAAATAAAAACAAATAGATATATTTCAGGATCTCTGTAATTCCCAGAACAAAAAGGAAAATGAACCTTGAAAATATATAACAGCAAGAAGCAAAATTCCTCTTGAGAAGTTGATCAAAGAACGGCATGTGTTAATATGCATTCAGATAGCATGGATAATTTATATTTTTTTACCTGCTTGAAATAGCAAATTTCCTAGTTTGATTGAAAGAAATCTGAAGTAATCCCTCCATATTAATTCAAACAAAACCCTGAAAACAAATATAAGGCATCAAACATACACCTGTTAGTTGAATGAATTCAAGGCATCAGATTATTTAGTACTAACAAACTATATTTATTAGATTTGTTATCTCCTCTCACTATCTTCATCAACATAAAAGGCATAGAAACCATACAAACAGAGTCACAAGCATATCCAAAGGAAGAGGAGAAAGAAAGGAGGAAGATATACCAGTATGTCGAATCATTTGATTGTCTTTCCTTCTCATATCTCTTCACCTAAAAAAGTCAAATGAATCTTTCTTAATCTCTTACATTACTAGCATACAAAAGTTGTTAATGAAACATTGCAATATTAGACAACGTTCTCTACCTCTTCATATATAAAACGGGGAGACAGGCTTCCTGAAGCAAGCCAAGGAGAGAACTTTGTAGAATAATCAGGTCCTAACATTCCATTTCGAGTCTCTTTATACACTTTTAATAAATCCTGCAATCAATCAAAGATATAAAAGATAATGCAGAATCGTCATTAGACTGGGTCGTGTCTCTATACTAAGAAGCAGTAGATATATAAAATCAGCAAATTCCCTAAGTCGAGGCCGTCTATTAGATGAACCATAGACACAGTAAAAACAGAAGAAGGTTAATTTCAAATCACCATGTCATTTATCACTGCTTACAAGGCGTAGGGACCAATGCAGCACCCAAAAACACAGTGAATATAGGCAACAAAAAACGGAGAGGCTTAGCTGTGAACGAAGTGTTTCCGGTTAGTGTGGGGGTAAGGGAAGGGCGGACATACACCCTATGCAGCCTTATCCTTGCATTTCTGTGAAGAGGGTATTTCTATGCTTTGAACCTGTGAGGTTTCCGAATGAATAACTCTAATGTTGCACCAAAGAAACAAAAAAGAAAGAGAAAAGATGAAGGGAAAACACTAGGATCACCCTGATCCTTTAGAACAAAAGAAATGAGAAGAACAGGAAACCCAACATAGTAATCCAAAACAAAATTTAAAAGTTTCGCATCACAAATCGCAGTGCACAGTTGTTGCAGATATAAGAAAGGTACCCCACCTTCTTCCAAAAGTAATCATGTACCCTACCCAGTGCAGCACTTTCACCGCCAACAAAGTTCATTCCTTTAGAAACCTGTCAAAATAAGGACACATGATACCATAATTCAAGCTTTAAAAACAAATTAATCCACAATTCTTTAAATGCAACTCTAGTGTTGACCTGCCTTTTCCTGCTGAAGCCCGAGCTCAGTAACTTGTGGGACATGTCCCCAATCCCCAACCTCTGGTGGAGGACCAAATGATGTTGGGAGTCTAGTGCAATTACGAACTTTTGATTTGTATTCCACTGACTGTTAAGTTTAACCATCAATCACACAACTGATGAATAAGATATGAGAAAGTATCTTATATTGCAAGGCACCTAACTCAGAAAAATATTGTGATGGCTAATACCTTACGGAACTGAGTGTACACATCTGGCAAACTCTCACAGTCACATGGAAGGTCATCTATATGATACATTGTACTACCCCAGACTAATTCCAGCTTAGTAGTATTTCTAGATCCTGGATCATTGCCTATTCCACCAGATGATGGCGATACAAGCTTTTGCAGATTTCTGGTGACCAATTTTTCTACTTTTACTTCCTCACTGCATGTTTCCTTATGGGCATACACCTGTAACATACACTCACCTCCTTAGTATGCAGTAACAGAGAAGTTCAAAATTAACAGAACGTAGTAAAAGAAGCGTCCATATTTGGAAAGAATAATGAAAGAAACAGCTTCTTAACTGTGTGTGCCTTATATGCTTTCGCCAGGGAGGGGATAATCTCTTCTGGTTTACCATGTTGAATTAATAGGTTAAGTCCCCGCTTCACTAGGTTCCTTTTCAAGTCATTTAAGCACTCTATGATGAATTGAGCCCTTAAAGCTGTCAAAGAGGAGAGACAAGCCTTGAGTTCATCAAATAGGTAGCAATTCAAGCAAACAAATCTAATTTAACCAAAGAAATTGAAAAGAAGGATCAGGTAAATGAAAAATCAACAAACTAACTATGCCTTAATACTAAACTAGTGAGGCTGATATGAATCCTCTATACCTGTTCCACTCTATTTAGCTCATTTCACTCCAATACCCAAAATAAATTAGGGTTCTCTAAGAATAGCATTCTAAATCTAACAGTTATCTCTATACTTTTTTTTCTTATCAGTCACAATTATCCCTAAACTAACACCAAGACCTTCACCAAACTAACAAACTCCCCACGATCACCAGACATAATGTAAGTTTTCCAACAACAACAGCTTAATCTGAATTAGTTGGTATCGCTTATATGGACCTTTTGCTTCCATGTGTTGTATACTTTCTTAAGTTTATATGAATTTAGATGAATTTAGAGAGATTGTAAATCTTTTGAGACAGACTATCTCCATGTGATTTTAGATCTATGTTGTCACCTCAATACACATTATATCATCATAGTGTCGCACCTATAAACCAGTGTATTTTAAGATCTATGTATCGCATGGTCAAACTAGCTAGCCTTATCTTAGTTTATCATCCATGCGTGCTATATGCACCATCGGTTGTATAATTATCATTTCTAATCTTGTCTAAGCTTGCATACAAATTGCCCACATCTTTACAACACTCATCTTTAATTTGTTGGGCCTAAAGTCCCAATGGTCTTAAAGAACATTCTTTGACAACCCTGTAAAGTGTGCACCAACATCTTGCACATGCCTTTAGGACACTATGATATTAACAATCTAGTAGATCTGTGATAATGATTTCACTTCATCCAATCACGAATCAAAACGCTTGAACAGGCCTCAAGAGAATGCACAATGTAACACTTCCATACTGCACTCTTCACCTCTACTATATTCGGATTTTAACTTAAATTATTGGTTCACAACAGGCACGCGTAAGCAAAGGCTAAGAATTCATAACTATTAAAGCTGATAAAGAATATGCCACCGCCATCTTGAACATATAAATAACCAAGTACTAACATTTTAATTCAGTTAAGTATCATTTAATCACAAACTCATCAAAATTACAAGAGACAGTGAAAATCAAGAAAAGTCAGCGACTTTTGATACCCTTTAGCTTAAAGATTGTCTTAGTATCATTTTCCCAACTCATTTAGAATATCAAACAAATACTAAGTAAGATTTGAATCCAAATTCAAGAACAGAGTAGACCATTTTACCTCCAGTTTTGGGCAATCCAAAGTAATGGGTAGTCCCAAAAAGCCTAGGATCAACACAATACACAGGCAAGATTGCTTCAGATGAAACCCAAGCTCTTAAAAGAGCTTCATTATCCAGCACTCTCAAATCATTCCTGAACCAAACAATAGCAACCCCTTTGCCTTTCCTCTTACCCAAACCACCAGACTCATATCTCTGAAAAGTCTGTTCACAAACTCTCTCCATTTCTTCAGGGGTTAGTCCTGGAACATTTTGAACAGTGGGTGTGGTTCTGGCAGTTAAAGAAGCCATTTTTATGGAGAAATTGCAGTGGAATGTGAAAAGGGTGTGCTTTGATTTTCTTGAAAATGGAGTAAATTTGGTTAACAAGAAGGGTTGTTTGATCATCACAATCAAGATTCAAGAAGTGAAAAGGGGGATTTTGAATTATGGATTTTGCAAGTGACGAATTGGAAGGAGTTTTTCATTTGAGGTGTTGAGAAGGTGACACGTGGGCTGAGGAGTTTTTGTCTTGTCGTGTCGCCTTCTTAGCCTTTTGTTATCCATTTTCTATGTTTTTGCCATGTTGGCAATGGAAAGTTCTTTCACTTTAGCTACTCATCCTAAATTCTCCATCCATCTTTATTTGTTCAATATAATTATTATTAACATTTTAAAAAATTAAGAGTTGATATATACTCTATTTTATATTTATTTTAACTTTATTATTTATTTTCTGGTATTTAGATATTAATTTATGTGATATATTTTGGATTTCGAGATTCAAATAAATATATTTTTGACCGTAAATTTTTCATATATCTTTTAAATATTTTAAATTGTCAATTCTTGTGATTATATTTTTTTTTTACGTAGTTTATAAATATATAAATTTCATTTAAGAAATTTGAAGATTCCATGAGCAAGTTCATGGTCAAATTTAAATTGTTTGACTCTCGAAAAACGAGATGTATCACATAAATTGAAACAAAGGAAGTAATTAATAGCGGTAATATAATAAAATTATCATTCATTCTATTTATTATTTCTTAAGGGTACGTCAAATCAAACATGAACAAGTAAAATTATATAGATAGAGAGAGAGAATAAGTACTACGCCAACATAGTCATTTGGATAATTCATGCATCAACTTTGTATGTTACTAATATTTTATGATGCATTAGTTATGCACTATATTTGATAGTGTGTTATGTATTACTAGTAGCAAATTATAATTGATAAACTTGAAGTACGATGCTTTTTGAGATTTTTGTATTACTAAATACCTAGTTATTTGAGATTTTCCTAACAAAAATAATTCCATAGCATTCGTGACAAACAAAAGAGGAACTTAACAAAGCATTCTTAAGTACTTCTTCATTTTTAATCAAGAGGTCTCAGGATAGTGGTGTTTTGCAGTCTGCTTCCCAAAATGTTTAGACATTGTGAATTGTTAAAATGAACATTTATATCTTACAATAATACAAACAAGTATGTTTTTGCTCTCTAGCATCTAAAATGACTGTTGAACATTTTTATCATAGTTGATTAGGGGTCACAAAAAAAACCTTGTGATTCAACAACAGTACTCTCAAATAGGTTTAAAATGTTACTATCTTGAAATTCAACATTAAATCTTGTAACACGAATTTGAATGTCATTTTTATTGTTAAAAATGTTTATCAATTTCCCTACTAATTCAATTTGGATTGAGAGGATGTCACATAGTTGAAAGCTGGAAATTATACACACATCCATATCTAACTTAAAACAAGGGATTTGAATTATTGTCATGTGTTTGATCATGAATTCATAAACACTAATAAAGTATGTAAAACTTCCCTACTAAGGTAAATATTATAACTTCCAGCTTGTATTGTCAAGTACAATGGTTGGTCCTGGATTCATAAACACTTATAAAGTAGGTAAAATTTCCCTACTATGGTAAATAATATAACTTTCAACTTGTATTGTCAAGTACAATGATTTCTTTTGTCTAGACGATCTCGTCATTATACATACACTTGCAATGACAAAAATTGAGTAAAAATTGTCAGTTAATCAGTGGTTTACCTATTCCCAACTGACTAGTAGATCCAGTCTCAACAAGTCTGGAGATTTCTTGTGGCACTGGAATGTTAAGCTCAGAACATATCAAGTGTATTATTTTCGCGGTCACAGTTCCAAATGACATCTTATTGAGAGTTACTGCCATTGCAAACTTATGCTCAATGTTGCAAAGACCAGTGGATCCACCAATACCTGAATGCCCGAAGCCAATAAGTTCCTCATTTGTTGAGTAACTCCTTTTGAATCCAAGCCCAAACATCCCATTGGGATAGGTCAAGTTTTCATATTCTCCAACTCCCATGAAAGCATCATGAAGTTTTGGGTTATGGAAGAGTTTGATATTCAGGTTATCACTTGACGTATCATCAATACTGCATCTATTGTCGCTGGGAATCTGGATGTAAACATTACCTTTGTCATCATGTCCAGAACTAATCTGAGTGGATGAATTGCTACTTTGAGTCTGTCCAGGACCATGATCATCTAAACCAGTTCTCTTTCGAGATTTTTGCTT
Organism: Solanum commersonii; assembly: GCA_029007595.1. Lineage (NCBI taxonomy): Eukaryota > Viridiplantae > Streptophyta > Magnoliopsida > Solanales > Solanaceae > Solanum > Solanum commersonii. The sequence goes on from JAJTWQ010000011.1 coordinate 3,384,937, forward strand.
CTTTACAGTCTGCTGAGAAGGGAACTTCGGAATGTGCGGGTGGCTTCCTAAGGTTGGCATGGAAGAATGATGTGGTGGAGGAACTTTCCCACCCTCAGCAAGTGCAGCATAATAGCGGGCCAGGGCACGAGCTGAGCAATGGCCATTCGCAGCAGGTATAATAGCACGGCGAGCATAGAGTGAGTTAAATATTGTAGGTAAAGTAGTAGCAAGTTGAGCCATCTGCTGCGGCTGGAAGGTGGTTGGAAGATCTGAACGGTTGCCGACATTTGACAACTTGGTGAGATCACTCATATCTATTGTAAGTGTTGCAAGTCGAGATTCCACACCTGCAATAGGGAATTTTAGGTTTGACTCTTACGTGGTAAAGAAACTGGTGAGCCTTTGAGGGGGTAAAAAAACAAATTTTATACATGTAAGAATTAGGAGATTATTAATACGGACAGACCTCATTCCTTGTAAATATGGGAAAGGTTTAGAATCCATAATTGTGAAATTAGAAATAGGAAAAACATTTTATTTCTTTGAGGATTACTTTCTTTTCCTTGTAACTTTTACTTGCAAACACTATTTAAACCTCAACATGATTGAAGGGAATAATCAAGAAACTCATTCCTATAATCATCACTTCTTTTCTCACTCTTCACAGTATAGTTCAAGTTCAAAATCTGGTGCACGTTGCTAGTCAATTGTTGGCGTACCCGTGATATTCTTATTATTATAGATGGCTGGGAGTTATTTGTAGATGCGTGTAGGCTTTCTACTATTTATACACAACCTGCATACAGAGGCTTTAATCTTACAACATTAAAAAATTATTAATTACCTCATCCAGAAAATGGAACTACTCTATTGACAGAAAAACTTGGGTGAAAGAAACAAACTATAGATGACAAGGCCGAGGGGGAACCGAAATCTTAGTCTAATACTCAATCATGCTAATAATGATTATTAGGGGTGTGTCTAAGACCTTTGCTCTGTTTGTTTACACAAAGATGAGTGCTATGGTTAAGGAGAATTCATTAGCTTTCTCGTGGTGGTGCTGATTGATGTGCACCACTCAAGGGAAACAAGGAAGACTCAGGCAGATGTGACAGTTGCCTGGAGATCTGCGGCAATAATATTTCCTTCTCCTGAAGGTCGCAGGTCAATGCACACAGTGAGTGGTTTCTCACGGTTCTGGTACCATTGCAGACAAATGACGTGAAGAAATTGAAGGAATGCAAGATCAATGTCATACGTCTAAGTTCTTTCATATTCAATGTTATTTTAACTGCTTTGTCTGACGCAGGATGGGGTTGGAAAATTTGAAAATTTAATGATCAGATTCATATGCTGTTATGTGCAGTTGAAGGTGCGTAACTGATCAGTAACCAACTCAAGTCTGGACAGGCAGCTTATTTCCTCATCAAAAAATAAGCTGTCACTCCAAATTTGTGGGGTTACTAGCCAGTTAACTGTGCACCATAAAGTACCCATAAGTCCAGCATGTTAATACCATCAATACTTCAACTGCAGCATATAAACATGGAAAATTATTTTAGACCTTAGAACTTGATAAGGTAGCTGTGATAACGTAAAACATGGATAAAATCAGTCGAAACTTTCATTGTTCAGAAGTATTAACTATGGGAAATAGTACATCCCGTGTGGTTAGAGTAGTTATCAACTGCCAAGGAGCCCAGAAACTATGACATATTGTTTTCTAAAATGTCAATCAGCACATAGCTTAAGAGATTGAACAAGCAAAAAAGACTCAATTGACAGCAAAAGGCAGCAGGAGGAATAAGGAGATGCTAAAAAGCAGACACTGATCATACCTGGAGGAATTCCAACATAGAGCTCGCCATCAATCTTTAAAGGACGAACAAAAACTTCTTCTAGGAGTTCTTGAAATCTTCTTCCTGATGCTCTCTGTATTGAGATGACAATAGATAAATGCCTCAAAGCATGTCAAGATTTTAAAATATACTTGTAGATATATGTTTCTGTAAAGATTCTCCACTACAAGAATTCATTTATAAATTCAAAAGAGGGGCCACTAAGAGCTACTGTCAGGATCTTTCTGCAACAAACCAATCCCCATACTCCTACCGTGAGTCCGTGACCGTAAATATGGAGCATAGTTGGAAACTTCCCTTCAACAATTGAATTAAACATACTAAAATAACATTTAAGCTTTGCGCACTTCAGTTGATTCTTAGGGGTCATGACACAAATAATGAGCAAAACCCTGCAGTCATAAAATTTTATCAGAAAAAATTGAAATGCAACATTACCTCAATAATGCCTCCACATAACCAGCCAAAAGACAAATAATGGTACAGCTGCTCATGACCTGGTGCAGTTTCTGGAGCAGACATGGCAATTCGCTTTAAACATTCATCCCAATCGGTCATCAAAAAAGGGTCTTCTTGGTTAATATCACTCATGGCACTATGTAAGCCAGAGGTATGGTTAAGAACATGATGAACCTGCCAAAATTAACATGCACCCAAACTGACCTAGTTGGAATGTAAACAATAAATAACAAGGACTAAGAAAATGGTATTCTCAATTCATGGTGTTGCTTTCTGCAAGTAAATTTGGATATTTTCTGAAAAAAAGAATAAAGTAACTTTATCATCTTTTTTTTTCTTTGATCATCCACTCACTAAGAGGGGTCAGAAACAAGCTTGTAGTCAAACAAAAATTTCTAAAGAGATTCATATCAGATCTTCGTATACCTTTATTTGGTCTTTACCATTTGATCCAAATTCAGGCCATATATTTGCAATATTGTCCTCAAGCTTCAGCTTTCTGTTAAGATAAAATGTTCTCATTGGTTAATTGCAAAAGCTAAAATTTTGTATCATAAATAAAGCTAGAGCACAAAATATCTCTCAGACATCGGTACCTCTTAAAACTTCAAAACGAGCAAGACATGTTAGATGAAAGAGTAGAATTACAAGACAGGTATAGAAAAGATCAAAGGCATTATCAGATGAATCAAAGACATATCCACCTTGAAGCTCTTAAATCTGAATCAGTATTTTTAAATGGAAGTATAAGCAATGGTGTTTCCATACCAAGCAACACGAGGTGCATACCATCTAAATTTTGATTTCACCACGAACCTGGCTTCTAATGTAAGGGCATATCGATAAATAAACTCCCAGTGATGTGCAAGTATGAAGAAATAATGACATGTCTCAATTGTAGGCAAACCTTAAAAAAGATTTAACTTTCTTGGTAAGTGAAAAAGCAAAAGAGGTAAAAAGAGCTTCGAGATATTAATGGTCCTAGCAAGATCTTTCTAGGTCTGACTAATAATTCTCTCAAGCTATCTCATTAAAGAAAACTAAGTACATTAAGCACAGAGCAGAATGATGTTGCTATTTCCGTATGGTTGCTTTGTTTGCATCAAATACTCCAAGACTGGAATACATGAACAATTTACAACGGCTTAACAGTTAACAAGGAATAAATCATGTGGATGGTGCATAATTTTAAGATTCAGAAAATCCTAAATAAAGCTTGGGATATTGCAAAAATCCATGTAGTAAGTATAGGAAAAAACTCTTATCAACACCAAAGGGGCTAGATGATAGAGAACACAAGCACAAAGATCACTGGTAGAAACATTACATCCAGACTAATAGGATCAGAAGAAAACGAAAACTAATCGGTCACCATCTGAAAAAGTAATTAAATAATAGATAGCATTATGTATCAAGAAAATTTCATTATTTTTATTTTGTACCATAGCAGATTGATGCAGTATATGCCTTTATTTATTCATTATTGGAGAAAAATAGAAGACTCTTTGTTTCATTGGTTTAATGATTTAGATACTTCTGTATTTTATATCCAGAGGACAGAAAATTAGGACATCCAGAGAAGATATTGAATTTATTAGCATAACATACCCATTATCAACCAGCCAGTGCACCAGTCCAGCACATATTCCCTTTGTTGCTGAAAAAACAGAGAATAAGCTATCGGGTTGGACTGGTCGAGGATCATATTTTCCAAGTACCCCAGCAGCAGTATCAATGATCACTTCTCCATCTTTGTAGGCACATACCTTAAAATACAAAGCAAACAATGAGCAAGCTTGAATCAGTGAAACCCAGGAACAAATCGCCAAATCCATAGACCAACTTAATTGGAGAGACATTTCTATATTAGAACATTTAGCAGCAGTATGACTAATCCATGTAGCTAGGATCGTTAAATCACTTCATTAAAAGAAATGTGGAAAACAACAGCCTATTCTAAGTTGACAAGTCCCAATATAATATCAGAAACCCAAATGAAACATTGAATAAGAACCTGAACTTCTATAAGAGTTGAGTACATATCCGATTAATAGCACTACAGAGTTTGACAAAAAAATTATCCATTCCTATTCACTTAAAGAACTCTCAGATCAATTCAACAACTGCAATGACTAACTGATGTCCTTTTCCATCTGAACCATCCACATGGCTCACATAGACATTTCCAGTGCTTTTTCCACTCATCTCATCTCTCAGAATTGTAAGATGTCCAGTTGATATTCACAGTAACTGATTGCTCCATCTTCTGTATTTATTTTGTGCTTTCTCTTTGTTTCAAGGTACATCTTCCTTACACACCAACCCCAAATTGAAAAGGTACTCCATACTCTATACTAAATCTTATTCTCTTTGACTGAGTGTTCAATCGAAGACTTATCTTGACTAAATACCCTTTACTTTTTTGCTGCGGCAAGAAATTGCGTCCTACAGCACCAATAGTGTTGGCTGCCCCTGCAAGGAAGAGTTGTGTACAAAGCCATTGGGAAGGGGAGCAAGGTGGCAGGATAATCAGACTGCAAAGACACAGTAATTATGAATATGTACCTGGATTCCAAGTATTTTCTCAGCATTCCCAAGCTCAACCAAAAGTTGCCTTAGTTTGGCTTCAACATCAGAATGAATTGGGGTGTCATAGATCCATTGTGGATTCAAAGCTGGCCCTCTATTTAAGTTGCTGTACAAGTTGGCAAAATACTTAATGAGCAATGCATCCAGTGATATATGTAAAATAAGCACAAAACAGAACTAACCATTGGAGCACAGATTCAGCAAAAGGTCGCATGATATCTATATAGACTATGCGCACATTCATTGTTGCAGAAAGCCCTGAAAATCACCGGCAACCACTAAGTCAGTTGTTTGCACTTAGATGATACAAAGAGGAGATCAAAGAGAACATTCATCACAAACCTCTAAGAAGATTAAGAACCCTCCCGAATATAACAATATCACTAGGAAAAGCATCAACCTGGAAAAAATTGTCAGCTGCTTCAGAATCATTATAGTCAGAGATTAATAATTCAGTCACTAGTGATTGAAAAAAGTTATAAGCTTACAGGATTAAAGCGTTTCACTTCCTTCTCATTGAGTTTCATCTTTTCTTGTATAACCTTGAAATTTTTTGACCTTTGCTCAGATAACATTTTCATACTTTCCTTCATCAAATTGAGAGATAAGTCAGACGAGGGAAATTGGATAGAAATAACCAACTAAAAAGAGAAAGCTTACAAGAGCTTCATTTGCAGGAGTGGAAGAACGGAAGAACACAGAAGTAACCTCCATAGCCTGTTCCGGTACGTCAAGGCGAAACTTGAGTCCCATCTCTGCAAATGCAGCCAAAAGTGCTACATGGTCCCCCTGCAAGAAGTGGTTTCTCAATTTTTAAATGGCGAATAGGTAGAGAAACAATAACAACATTTTGTTGATTATATTAAACAAAAACATAAATTTTTCATTGGAATAGGAGAGCCCAACAGGTCTTTGACAAGATATTACAGCTAAGTCTGAGAATAACAAGAAGATGAGAAAACAGATATAGCTTGGATGATTTTATAATATATGCTTATGTTATAACTTTGTCCGGCAAGAGGGAAGACTATTAAACAGAAATACAACTAAGTAATGGGGCTCATAGATCTGTTAGCTGAATTTTAGCACTATATACAATATAAATCAAACTATGACACAGATAGAAAGGTTTTAAGCAATTATCCTTTTTCTGATACCAGAATATCAGCAAGGGTAGAGGAAATAGGAAGCCCAGCTGTAAATTAGAATGTTGAATATTACTAAAAAGTTGACTGCTCACACTTGGTAAAAGACTAAAGGTTAACTGTTGACACACAGGTCTGATACACGAGTATAGTCCTTATCATGGCATATCAGAAAAATACTTCTGAACCAGTTAACTGCTGTTAGGGCTTGCTTTGTTTCCCCCATATGAAAAAATTATTGTGGCATAAAAGTCTATGTTAGGAATAAAACTCTCCATATTTTGTAAATGAGGCAGTATCCTTAGTAGATCTGATAGGTGCTCTGTAACTGATAGGATTTCATAGTTGGATCTGCTGTCCTTTCTCTTTGTATTTATGGATTTGGCACTATCCTAGTGCCTTTTTCTTTAATACTCAAGTTATCATTCTAAAAAAGTATTAATACAACATTTGGATACCAATTTTTTGTTCCATATAAACAAAATTTGCATAACTTATACGGGAATTCTGTGCATTATTCAATGAAGGATAAACTTTGGAATAAGAAAACGTTTACTAGACAAGGATAAGAGCACCTACAATGGTTTAAAGAGATAACCTCACATAACGTGCCTTATTTTCGTAAAAAAGAGATGAAAATCTAATAAAGTATGAAATCTTCATAATTTGTGCTTTGAAGTTTTTTAAACTAAAAAAACTTGTACATATATACTGACTACTAAAGCTAGTTCTTAACATTTGTATTATTCTCTGCAAAGTAATTTCCGTATTAGTTATCGCATAATTGTTCTTAAACTATTCGCTCAACCATCATATATTACAGCCCTGCATAATTAGACCGTGAACCAAACGACTCCCAAGTGAAACCTTCTATACCATGTTTCCTCACCAGCTGTCTTAATTTTGGAGTATCTTACATCTGTAGCATGATCATGTAAGTTGAAGAGCTGGGCCATGGGCCCAGATCTCATTACAGGGTCCAAAAGGTAATTGCAATCTTCTTTATTCTGAAAATACCAGTAGATTGGAAGATGTTCCTTTCCGTTGCTGCAATGTGCTGCCTTCTTGTTCGGCTAATGCTCCTCTTGCTGTTCCAATATTCATTTAATTTTCAACCTTAATGACAGAGAATTAGCTTGCCATCCTTTTGACTTCCATCAATATCATCCATTAGTTACTCTGAGGTCTTCCACTGAAAAGTTACTCACGATGTTAGAGGAATTCCCTCTTGAACACCTTTTCTTCAAATTTAAAGGAATTTGAGAAGTTCCCCTCATCTTCCACTTGGAAGGCAAAGGTTCCTTGTGCATTCACGCATTTACGTGGTCCTTGTCGCTTCAGGCTTAACACTACTGACCTGATACAGTAGAAAAAATCTTACAATCTAGAAGTCCTCACTATCTTAGTATGTGATAGGAGAGCTAGGAGATTGCTTCTCGTTTTTATTCATGCTGTTCATTAACAACAGAGCTAACAGTACTTAGTAGCTGCAGAAGACACTGTTGTTTCATTTTCTCTACATGAGTTTAGACATTACACTGGGGGATAGGATCCTTGTGCATTCACGCATTTACGTGGTCATTGTCGCTTCAGGCTTAACACTACTGATCTGATACAGTAGAATAAACCTTACAATGTAGAAGTCCTCACTATCTTAGCATGTGATAGGAGAGCAAAGAGATTGCTTCTCGTTTTTATTCATGTTGTTCATTTACAACAGAACTCTAAGGAGTCAATTGGTTTGAATTCAAGTTATGATGAGATTAGTTATGATGGGATAAATTATGATGGGATTAGTTATGATGGGATAAATTATGATGGGATTAGTTATGATTGGATAAGTTATGATAAGATTATTTTTAATTGAGTGTTTGGTTTGTTGTATTCAAAATAATAAATTTTAAGAACAATTTATTTGTTTACAAAAATGTCCTTCATGAATGTAAAAAGTGATGTATAAAAAGGGTTTAAAGAGACATTTTTGTCATTTACTTATTTTATCTTGGGATAAGTTATCCCGGGATTACTATACCACCTAAGGGGAGGGATAACTTATCCCAGTACTAATTGTTAATCCCGGAATAAGTTATCCCGACTTGCCAACCAAACAATAAATTAAGTGGCACTATAATTTAACCCCAAGACTATTTGGCATTATACTTCACATCAAACGACCCCTAACAGTAATTAGTAGCTGCAGAAGACAATGTTGTTGCATTTTCACTACATGAGTTTAGACATTACACTGGAGGATTGATAAAAAAAAATGAAGGTTAAATCTATGTAGAGTTGATCTACAGGCTTCCATTTGTTTACTAGGGTAGAGTGTGTAGTCAGACCATGATTGTTTCATTCACTGTACCGCCTCCTATGAGCAGTTTGTATGTCCTATAAGTGGTGTAAAGCAATATTTTACTGACCAAATTAAAGAATACACAATTTGCTGTCCCTCTATTTAAGGGCCTCCTAATGTCAGAACTTTTAAATACTTGTATCAGGGCCCACACAACTCTAGAGTCTGTGTCTCGGCTATGATCTCAAAACCAATATGTGCCTTCTCCTCTATGCAATTTATTTATTTTTGTGGTGAAAGTGGACAAACCTATATGTGTGTGTTCCGTGTTCAAGGCATCCTTGCTAATATGATGATCTAGATATGCATAAAACATGCTACATTGCCATGTGTGAGTATCAGTTCTTATTCTTCCCTATGCCTGGAATCTTCGACAAAACTTTATTAGGTAATGATTCTCTTGACCATGGTTTAAATAATTTGCAAAAAGATCAACTAATATGACTTGTTCATGAGTATGAAAGCAGTTAGCCAGATAGTGCCTTGATGACATGCCTGCATCGATAATTCATAAATTCATTGAATACATCATTACAAGTATATACAGTCCTCATTGGATGTTAAAGGAACTGGACAAACCTCAGCAGCTGCCAGAAACATCTTCGCAAGAGCTTGTTTCAAGGAGCTTGAAAGTAGCTTTGTGAGTCCAAAATCCAACAAAATTGGGCGATGAGGTGGTTCCTTGCTCACCAGAAAATTTCCTATTTTTGACAACCCAAGAAAATTTTCAACAGAGTGAAACATATTAAGATTGGAAACGTGTATTCAGCGTAACTAGCAGGAAGAAATGTTGTAGCTTTGGTAGAATCATAGTGAGGTACAAAAAAAGAAGGAAGTCTGGACAGGCAGCATATCAACAAAAACAGATCAGACATATTAAAATAATTAATGAGAAGACAGTGACTCATCCATAGTGAGCAAAAAAAATGAATGGAGGTGTACCTGGATGAGGGTCTCCATTAAAAAATCCATCAACATAAATTTGGTGTGCATATGCGCGTGTAATTTCTTCGACGAGTTTTTTCTTATCTACTCCCAAGGCTTGAAGTGATTCAGCGTCATTCAAACGAACACCGTCCATATACTCAAGTATGAGCACCTTTTCGGTAGACTGCAATTTCAAGCAATTCAATATAAGCATGTTATGGATGGATAAAAGCAACACTCGTCTGTTTAAAAGTATAATTGTATACGAAATTGCATTTTTGGGATAAGAGCTGTTTGCTAGAGTGTCCAGCTCAACTTTTGGAATTCTTGGATTCTCTTTTATTTTATTTTTTATTTTTTTGATAACCGAGAAATCCGTCTGTGACCAGCCCTTTGGACCAATCGCAGCCTTCTAAACTCGGTGGATAATGGGCCCGCCCCTCTACCCTTCTCCACTTAAATACCGGGCTTCGCTTTGCATGGTGTGGAGCTTGAACCTGCGACCTAAGCCACAAATCCTCCACCTTTTGCCACTTGAGCTAGGCCCTTCTACCATTCTCCACTTAAAGCAAGGTGACTGCTCCCAGACTTTTGTAATTTATGCAAGTACCAGCTTGAAACCGTTATATCAATATAACTACCTTACCTTATCATTGAAAAATAATGTTACTGGAAAAGGAAGAATACATGGACAGAAGTAACGGATGAGAGATTCAAGTGATTGAAGCCTACACCTTTCTGAAGTAATCCAAAAACTAATACGTAATAAATACCATAAACTAGTTCAGCATCTTTTTTGGGTGAAAAGGTAAGCAACCATTATATTAATAAATAAAGCAGCCTCGCACTAGCCAAGAAAAGAAAGTAGATATTCACGGAAGCCAGAAAAATTATGAAACTATTTATATGCATTTCGAAAAGATGGATCTTTGGAAACAATTCTGCCATGGAAATTTAACAACTGGCGAAATGAAATAGGAGGCAATCAGAAACTATTCTCATATGGCCTTAAACACAAAATCAAGCTGCAAATGTAAATATAACTGATTTAAAGATGTATGTTCAATTAAAGATTGAAACAAATGAAAGTGAATATACTGCAGAAGACATGTCATGTCAAAATCAAAATAGTATAAGCAGGTTACTAAGTTGGTATGAATATAAATGTTTGTGGTATGAAACTTTGGAAGTGGAATGGAAGGGGGAAGCGGAGTCTCTTCAATAAATTCCTCCTCATGCCTAATTCTTCTACTTGTGACCATTCTTCCACAGATTTTTAATTAACTTTTCACTTATTTTCCTTTCCGGACTAGATGGATTTGTCATTTAAATGTTGTTGTTCCTGCTCCCTCTCTCTTAAAGGAAGGCTTGTTGAATCCCGAGGATACACCTAGTCTGACGAAATGTCCTTACATGCCTCAAGATACAAAATTTTCCATGTAATTTCCAACAATTAAAGTATTTAAATAAACTGATTTTGTACTATTAAACTATCTGAATAATTAAATAAACTGATTTTTTTACTCTTAAACAAACTTTATACAGTATTTGCATAAACACTAATAAAATGGTATCAAATAAACTGTTTCTTTTATTATTAACTAAGTGGGAAAAAACTACAAATCTTCATAAAAGACCCAGAAATGGCTGCAGTCAGCACCGAAGAAGACGCAGACACAACAGCAGAACCAAAAAGAAAATTAAGAAAGAAAACCTCTGGCTGTTAGATCACTGGTCAAGTGTCTAATTGTCCCACTTAGGTCATTTTTTTATTTTTTAGCAAGAACTTCTTTTGTCTAAAAATGTTTGTTCCTGTCTTTTTCTTCTGAAAATTCACTTTTAAAAATAATAAATAAATAAAAACGATCACTTTAGGGCTTCATCACTTTGCATTTCTTTGACTGAAGTGGTTGCTTCTTCAATCTCACACTGAAGAAGTGCACCCTCACTTTGCTTCACTTCATCGCCTCAAGTGACAAAGCGCTTGTTTTTTGCAACACTTGATGCAATGAAAACTACAGCTCACCAAGAACCTTTGCAAGATCCTTACAACTACTACGTCTCATTCCTAGACAAGTTGGTAAAATCGCTCCTAAATCATCCATATGAACCTTGGTGAAGTCCCTCTTACTGTTACGAGAAAGATGTATTCTTCTAGAATAGATTTGATGTAACAACTCTCTACATGTTGCTATATATTACTACTTAAGGAAATGGAGTTCCTCTCCTAGTAGTTCTATCAATACCATCAAATCTATAAAGCATTCAAGTAGGAAAAATTACGAGAAACTATGGCTCCTAAAAAGTCACAGAATAGTTGCTTAGATAACTTCTACATACTAGAGGAACATACTTGAATGATTTCAGGAATTAGTACATCCACATGATTAGCAGGCTTACTATCATCACATCTTTTGTTACAATGGAGATTTCTTGAGACCTTTCGGGTGTTCTCTGCCAAAACCAGAAGAAGAGAAAAGCTTAACAAACATGATACAGAAGAAAACAGTGCTGAAACATTAAGTAAATCAATTTGACTACTTGAAGAATACCAGCCTCATGATTGAAATCTAGTTCTTTAGGTGATTCGTTGCACCATTCATCTATCATGGGGTGGAAATTATATTGTGGTTCCGCCCATGCTATCCAATCAACTATTGACTTGGCATTTTTCAGGTCCTGAAAAAGAACTTGCGTAAATGAAACTATTCTTTTTCAGTACCTCTATATTCACACAGCAAAAAAATAATCTTTGGCTCTAGTATAAACAACCTCCAGTATAACTGCTTTTATGCCATCATGCTGAACTTTAACAACAACTTCCTGGCCATCACTCAAAGTTGCACGATGAACTTGAGCTATCTGCGGAAAGGTAATGTCGAAAGTAATTAGGATAATTTAAGTCTCATGTCATGAACAAAGGAAAACTGAAAAGCTAATGTTAGGACCACCATTGTTTCTTATAGCTCGCACCAACTTCCTCTATTATATCCCACATATATGGGTACTTCTAATATAACTGAAAGAAATAACTATATATATTACTATCAAGGTAGGAAAGCAGTGGCTGAATTACTGCTTAACTGCCTAGTTGTAAATCCTTGTTTCCACTCTGCGCCTAGCTTTTTAGTTCAGACACTTACTGAGGCAGTTGCCAGAGGAACTTTGTCAAAATCCAAGAATAGATCATCCATGGTCTTCCCCAGCTCTTTTTCTATGGTTTTGCATACCTGGGGAAAAACAATTCATTCAATTAGTAACCATTTATCAGATTAATTTTAGATATTCCTTTTATATATCTGTTGAATATTAGATACTCTTTCTATCAGTCTGGTGAATGTTTAGATATTCAAACTGCATAAAAATGAGTTGAACTTCTGCAGATGTCTTGTATGATTTTATTAGCAAAAATATAGATATATACAATACTCTAAGAGCAAAGAAATCTAGATAATTTCCAGCTAAAGCAAATTTGGCATCCCAAGATTATGTCATAGAAATGACAATCTGAATGATATAGGAGATAAGTAGAGAAACAAATATTTAAAGGATTTAAAAGGGGCCACTAAAATGTAAAGCTCTAATGCTTACTGCACACTAAGAGTTCCCTTAGGATCAAGCTAGATCTATCTCTACTGAGCTACTTTTCACATGGTTCTGTCTAGCAAGGACAGTTCAAGAGCGATAATTGTCCCTAATCAGCAGATAATAAACTGGTGCTTTTCACTCCACTATGGCATACAGGTTTTTCCATAATTTCTGCCTTCACAGAGAAAAGGAATGCCATCTTCTTGTAATTGACAAATTGTTGTCTCCCATAATCATTTTTGGTTGCTCTTAAAACTTTCACTTCCAATTAATCGTGGACGCTGGATGACAAGCGTGTAAGTGATTACAAAGTTGAGATATAAAACCACATGGAGCAGAAGATTGTTGTTCTCAGTAGGCTTCTGAAGAAGAGGCTATATAGGAAACCAAAGGATAATTACATCAAATGACCATTCAGTCAATTTGATTACCAAAAAAATGGCCAATTTCTTCTCCACCTTCATTGTCGTCACCAGTTTCTTCTTCCAGATTCTTCTTCTTCCAGTTTTTTGTTCTTTTTTATAAAAATTTGATGTACCACAAACGTGAATTGTTTTGAGCGAATTATATATCTAAAAAATCAAAACATCGAGAGGATTTCACATCTAAATTTTGGGATTGTTTAGAGGTGATCTTGAGTTGATCGATATAGAATAGTAGGTGTATACTTCATGTATACTCCGTGTATATTTCATGTATAATTAAGCTATATTCAGTTTTTTGAGTGTATCATAATGTATAGTCAGTGTATTAACTCATGTATAGGTAAATTGTATTGTATAGTCAGTGTATACTTTCTACAACTTTTGGCAAGCTATATTGTACCGTCAAGGTATATTTCCTATGATTTTTGGCTATTTTCTATGTAAATAAAACATGGCTATATTTGTTGTAAACTAATTTATTGTATATATTTGAAACTCCGAAAACAAATTTGAGGTTTTGGGATAGGAAAGTATCCTGTAAAAATATGTTAAATCAATGAAAAGAGGAGGAATCATGTCTAAATATTAAAACAAGATAATTATTTCTGAAAAATACTTACTATCCATGCAAAATTCCAGGCAACAAAGAATAGATTTCCCCGCAGACCTTTGGTTCTCCAGCTTACATCAGAGATGCGCCAGAGTATGAATCGTAAGTAAATGAATTCATGGGAGTTTTTAGCATATCTTTTCACATCGACGTAACCTGAGTTGCTTCGATGATTAATAGCTAACTTGGTCTTCTTGGTCATGTTATAAAAAGCCCAATTAAAAGATCGGCTTTAAATATGATCAAACACAGCCTCCACTCTTTTACAGTTCTGTCTCTCCACTATCTCCTACCAATTGCACCCTCTCAGACACGCAACAAACAGAACACATCAGTTAGGATGTGCAAACCACTTTTTTTTATGCAAAAGAATCTTAAGAGAACCTTCATGATGTTTCTCAATTCTCAACCATAAGAAGATATTCAGGTCATCATTCATATATTCCTCATATGAGAACATTTCATGAAACTGCACATCCAGAAAACTCACTCAACTCTCAATGTACAAATTACTAAATTGGAGACCTGCCACCACCCCACCCCTCTTCCAAACCCCAATAGAAAAGAATCCCTCAAATAGAGTGCAAGGAGAAAACAAATAAATGGAGGAAAGAAAACCTATAACTTTGACTCGTCAAATCCAAATCACCAGTTAAAGCTCTCTGAATCAACAATGCAAATAAACTGAGAGAACCACAAAACTAGCACCTCCATGTTGAATGCATAGATACAAATAATCAATTTCAAGAGATTACAAATGGTTCCTGAAAATGTATTTTCTCTAGATGATAACAGTTCTAGCAAATGACTAAAATAAAGAATGCAATCACTAACAATAGGATTGTTATTGCAAACAATCCATTGTTGAAAATCCTTTGATAAAGTTAACCAAAGTTACCTCTTTTAAAGAGCGGGGAGGAAGAGAGTCCTGTAATTGCTTCAAAAGGCGTGTATAAGCCTCTGGCAGTACATCAGCACGTGTGGATAGATACTGTCCAAGTTTCACCCACAAACCTTCTAGCTCTACTATTAAATTAAGAACACGCTTAGCATTGCGTTCATGAGCTTTCTCCCATAGAGAAGCTATCTTTAACTTGTTTGCCCATTTTTCTCGCTGCTGTAAAGCCTTCACATCACACAATAGTGTTCATCAGTTCTTCAGTCTGCTTAGTAAAAGGAAATAAGATGACAAAAGCCAGTTTTTCATCTTTTAACTTTCAGATATGACATTAACATTAGTAACCTAGCAGCTAAGCAGCATAAATCATACCTTGTAATCAAAGTAAATGATAAGAGCTACAGAAAAAACTTTCACACGCCTCTTATAGATGTTTCCCCATCCCATTGATTGTAGCCTGGTTGAGAAATGTATTTCTATCTAAGAAGTTATAGATCTGCAAGGGAGATAAGCAACTAAGAAAGTGTTATTTTGGAAAAAATATAAGTCCTATCATCCTGCTAAACCAGCATGAACAATGGCATTTAAAGGATCCAAAAACAGTTATGAAGACTTCAGTTCCAAAATAATGGCTCAATGGCAAGCTAACAGACTATAAACAGTTATGAAAACTTTAGTTCAGAAATACTTGCTCAATGGTAAACTAACAGAATATATGTTAGTCTGAACTCTGATGTCTATCAATGTAGTGTCAATAGTGGGAGGTACATCAAAATATAGCAACCCCTCTCCCAACCCAATCGAGAAAAGAAAAAGCAAGAAGAAACAAGTAAAGATTGGCATGCATAAAAGTAAACGAACCATCTCCTAAGAACAAAAACTTAGTTTACACATATTCTTTCCGATAGGTATTGACACACATACTTAAACCAGATTACTCATACCTGTGGTGTCATTTGGTAAAAGACCAATCCATAGTAAAGGAGTAATTGAAAGTAAATGTTTTCTTGCAGATATGAGAATAATCATCGTGTAGGTACCCCCTCCATTCTCTTTCATACGACACTCTTTCTTTTTTAGTCTTTTCCAAAGATTGGTTTTCTATATTTATGAACTCCTTAATCTTACCATTCTCATTTTTCCTTTAATGGCATGCTATTACAGAAAAATGGCATATAGACGTCACTAAATATTAAGGGTATTTTTGGTGTGTAATACATATTCAGCTCATGTCAAAAAGAATTCTTTCTTTTTTTCCATGTAAAGAGAACAGCTCGCACACATGCACAAAACCTTATTGTTGCTTCTGTAGCCAGTGTTGTTAAAACCTTGCTTTAAGCGCTTAGGCCCTAAAGCTCACTGCTGCATATATTGATTGCTTCAATTCGCCTAAGCTGCACTTTAGTGCAAGCAACAAGGCATTGAGGTGAGAGCCTCATTGACCACAGGCTCTACGTTAGAAAGAGCACCACCAAACATTAAATACAGTTCAATGTATGAATAGGATGCACGTCACAAGCTCGAATCCTACCACTGAAAAGTAACCTAATATTTAAGTGAGAAAAGGGTACATGGGCATGCCCATACTCCTCCGAGTTTCTAACCTGTGGACCAACTAGGGTTGGTCAGCTAATTCACAAGGAATTTTTCGGTTATCAAAAGAAGATCAACATAGCTGGAAAATTAGTATATCAATTGTTAAGAGAACATCTTGAATAAATATGCCAATGAGTAGGAACAAATTTAAGAGAATAAAAACTTAAAATTGGGTCTTGGCATTTAAAACATAAATTAAAACGGCTTTCAAACTTAAGTGATTACTTTTGCTTCATTTCTTTCATTCCACTGCTTTTATACTCTCCTTATTTGTGCATATCAACTAAACGAGTGTTTTAGTTGTACCTTCTGCTTAGAACCCCAACAAACACTCCATATTATATGTACTATGTACTCCAAAACTATACAAAGAATGAAGATTGTCCAGTAACATCTATACGAGAGTTACTAATTCCTTCAAATATTCTTCTATTTATCTCCTTCCACATTGTTCACATGAGTGGCAAAGGAATGACCTCGCCTGCCTTTATTTTTTTCTTCTTTTTTTCCTTTTCTTCTTGATAAAGGGCTTTCATTTCTATGCCTTTTCCTACCACAGCAGTAGCCTATGTAAAAACTACACTACTTCTTGACTGATATGATTCATTTCCCTCATATTCTCTAATTTAATTATGGTAATCACTTAAGTAAAGGTCATATTATAAGCACTCGAAGTTTGTACTGAAGTCCCATTGTAACTTGAGAAAGGAGAGTTTACATGCTCTTAGCCTCATTCAAGGTAAAATGCTGCTGAAAAATGGAGAAATATATGTGAATGATATCTTCGATTAAGCTAAGCATGACACCGACACTGAAATTAGAATAGTACCTTTCTATTTCTCTGTATTTTCTATTAGTGTTGTATCAAATTCGTCTTTCAGTCCCCCCTTGAACTACAGCCTATGAACTAATAATTGTAGAACTCAAAATGAACAATTGCAGTTCCCATCTGTCCAAACCTAGGTTGATAGAGTTACCCGGTACCTATGTTGGGAGAGGTAGCAAGTACCCGTGGAATGCATGCAAGCTAACCCAGACACCACGGTTATCAATAAAAATGAAGAATTTCAGCATGCAAGTTCTCCGAAGTCAGAAAAGTTTAGGTACAAAGTTCTCAAGTGCTAAGTTAACATTAAAAGTATTGTCCTTTGCTTCCAAACCACTACTAAGGCATAAAGGAATGCTACATCCTCTAGTTAAAAACAAATTACTTAACAAAACAACCAAATTTCACTATAAACATCAATAACAACCAAAGAAAATAAAATCCAACCTTTCCAGATAATAAATGAACTTGCATTTATAAAAATTAGCAAAACATTTC
The DNA here is from genome assembly GCA_029007595.1 of Solanum commersonii. NCBI lineage: Eukaryota > Viridiplantae > Streptophyta > Magnoliopsida > Solanales > Solanaceae > Solanum > Solanum commersonii. Next base: position 3,402,692 of record JAJTWQ010000011.1, read on the forward strand.
CTTTACTCTTTCTACTGCATACAATCAACAACAGTACTACATAAACAGATTAATTTGATCAAAGCACCAATTACCCATAAAATTAACTGGTACAAACACAAAAAAAAAAAAAAAAAAAACCCACCTGTGAAATGAACAATCGAAATCATCAAAAAAAAAAAAACTCAATTTTTATATGATAAGAAGAACACTAATATTGAATTTTGCAAGGTAAACCTGGTTAAGATAGAACGAGTCTCGATTGAACGCAAAATTTGGGGAAAATTTAGCGGAATTTGAAGAGGAAGAGCCGGAAATTCTTCGGGAAGCACAAGGTCGACGTCGTTTACGAAGAAAAAAATCTATAGATGCCTCTGAATAGGCTTCACTTTCGGTTGACGCTATTTGGCTCTCACCAGCTTATGACAGTGATACTATTTAATTGTTGTAGTAATTTTCAAAGCATATAATAACTGTTATTTTCTTACAAATAATGAAATATGACTTCACATTTGAATAATAGCACGTTTATTTGAAAAAAGTACTCTTTTTTTTATTTGGTCCACCAATATAAATATCTCAAATTAGCACAAACTATTAATTTAGTTTTCGAACTATTAACAATTTTAAAAACACTTATTTTCTCGATTAATTAAACTTAGATACACTTTTGATCTGTCATATTATGCAGTAAGTGGTCTCAAACTTTCGTATGAGCATTGAGATCTTGATAAAAGATCGAGAGAAGTGTTGGATACACTCTTAAACTTGGCGAGAATTTAGGAATGTATTTCACTCATGTAACAAGATCGGGAGTATATGTAAGTTTACTTAGTCAAGTAAAAGGTATTTTTAAGGCGGTCAATAATTCAAAAATTAAACTAATAATTTACGCCGAATTTAAAGATATTTTCAACTTCTCGCAATTTTTAAAATAAAATAATTAAAAAATTAAATTAAATTTATCATTAGTATAAAATTGATATGATAAAATTAATTAATTTTTTCTGTCATATAGATCGAACCCTGCAAATAAAATAAAATTTAAAAAAAGACATACTTTACTACCGACATACACAAATTAAAATGGATCTTTATCAATTCTTTTGAATAGCTATCATGTGTTTTTTGTTTGGATCTGAATGTATTATATGCATTTGCAAAAAGTGTAAACATAATGCAAAATGACAATATAAATTTAAGTTGAAAAATCATCTTCAAATCAGTTGATGTTTACCAATCTCAACTAAAGAAACAATAAATGACTGAAAAGTATTATCCAAATATGTGGAATAATAATCACCAAAGATTCAACTTAGCAAATTAGTCAAATTATAACTTAAATAATAATTTTATTTTAAAATTAATATAATTTTGATATTTTCTCTATCAGAATCATAATTTATTAATTATTTTTTTTGTTGTTCATAGGCAATTAAATGAAGAACCAGTAATAATTATTCAAAAAAATTGATGAAAATCCATTTTGATTTGTAGTCGGATGTAGTATATGAGTCTATTTTTTTAAATTTGTGAGGTTCATGTCTTATATATGACACAAAAAATAATTACGATATATTTGTTTCATTGATTTCATAAGAAAAAAGTTAAATTGAATACATTTATTGATAAAAAAAATTGGATAACTTTGTTATATAATTCTTCACAAAGGGCGGACCCATGTGGAGGTCAGGGGTTCACCCAAACCCTCTCGTTCAAAAATTACATTATATATATAAGGTTTATTTTTTATTTTATGTGTACATATATTAAAATGAACCCCTTAAATCAAAAGAAAAGCTTGGCTTAGCAGCTAAGGGTTTCGATTTTGGCCGAAATGGTTCAGGTCCGATTCTTGCTTGCAACATTTTTTGACTTTTTTTTTTTGCTTTGAAAGGCTGAATGGGCTCTGGATTTGGGCTCAAATCCAATTCCATTTCATTATTTTTGAAAAGCTGAATGGGCTCTGATTTTTTGCTCAACTCCCAATTCAATGAAATATCTCATTGTTTTTCAATGTAAATTTTTATTATTTTTGTTATCATTATTTTTCTCTCTATGCTATTTCTTTTTCTCAATTTATCTTTATTTAAATTTATTAGACATATTTTTCCTACTTTTGTCTTTTGTTCTTCTTATTTATGCTGCTCATTTTATTTCTACGCAAGTCTCTTTCTATGTACTAACTCGAAACTCTTTTAAAAAATGATGAATTATTATTAAATTTGAAATTGATTTACAAATGTTATATAAAATAAATCAAATTAAAGTTAATCGAATGAAGAAATTTAAAAGTCATGAATATTCTTTTGATAAAATCTAATCAATTGATTTTTTTCCCTTAATTAGTTTTTTTTTGTTCGATTTTAAAAAGATGAAAACTAAACTAAACTTATTTAATCTATTCATCATTTGTCTTTTTCACAAATGACTAACCTAGTTAATTGAAATAAATGAACTAAAAAATCGACGATATCAATTATTTATCTTATGAATAGACACTATAATATTAGTAACTCAATTCTTACACCCTTTTTATAGAGTCTTAGTGGTCGAATTTAAAAAAAAAACAAAAATAGAGTAGAACACTCATTATAAAAGAGAGAAAAAAACACAAGAATTTTTTTAAGAAAAGCTCGATGAAATAGGGTAAAAGTAGAAAAAACTAAACGCGGCATGACATGGCAAGTTAAACTTACTAGATTCAGATTACTAGTTTCCTCCTATCTCGCTTAGTTTTTCATCTTGTAATTTTCACATGTTTACTTCTTTATACTTCGAACCCCCTTCACGAAAATCCTAGATCCGACACTGTTAATATATATATATATATCAACTCCTAACTTGAATATTAAATTACTATAATACCCGCACTTAATACATCCATGTATTTCTATTTGAATAGCATGTATTCTCTGGGAAGGTTGTGACTTTCTGATGAAGTGTGACTTTTCTAAATAGTTGTGACTTTTTAGATAAGATGCGACTTTTCTGAAGGGTCATAACTTTTCAGATAAAGCACAATAAGCATATGTTCATACTACCATTTCTTGGTTATAAATAGAGTGATTTCTTCTCATTTTTCAACCAAGAAATTTTTCTAATCTTCAAGTCATTTTTTCTTACACTTTAAATTTTTCTGTATGATTTATGAATGAGTTTGAAGATCACTGGAATCTCAAGTACCACCATTCTGATGAAGTAAATTATTCTTTCCTAAGAGGATATATTCCAGAACCTCAATTACTTGAGGGCAATAAATTTTGATGTTATGGAGTAACAATTATTTTTCTTTTTTTTTTTGCTTAAAATATACAGTAGTATGTAATGTTCCAATAAATGAAGCTAACGTGAAGCAATCTAAATTTTCATTTGTTTTTCTTAACAATTTCTCATGTGATGCAAATATATAATTCTAAATATATCTTTAAAAATTATTTAACTTCTCATGAGTCAGAGAATTGTCACGAGTTGTTTTGTTGATGCTCAAACCATAAGAATGACTTTATTTATAATGATATTTATGTGATTGAGATTGTCACGAAGTTTGCTTCAAAATAATTACTACTATATAAAATTTTCTCTTTTATTTTACTTATTTTCTTATTTTTAAAAATATTTATGTATTTTACATATTATTTTATGTATAATTTTACTGAATTAGAAAAAAAAAAGATAATAAAAATATTTTTGTAAGGTTAGAAAAAAAATATTAATTAAAGATTTCAACCCTCCCAAAAAAATATAATATTGATTGCAAATTTAAATATGTACATTTTAATTTAATAAAAATAAAAGTTATTTAACCTTTTCATACTAGATATTTAAAAAAGATTCTCTCTATAAAATAATCTTAATATTAAAATTACATTAATAGATGTCCTTTTTCGTAATTTGACTCTTAAAAACATTTTTTCAAAAAAGATCAGTCAAATGCATTTTGCATATGAAAAACACTTTTCAAATGAATTAGTCAAACACAAATTATTATTTTTGTCAAAAGCATTTTTCTGGAAAATCATTTTAGAAAAATACTTCTAAAAATAAATTGTTTTTATCAGCAATACCAAACAAGTCTCTTAGCCCAAAAAATCCAAACTAATCTACATTTAGTATCGTTTCAAGGTCCACTTATTAATGTTATTGAGTTTCAACCAGCAAGCCTTGACAATTTATAGTGATAAAAAAATAATTATAATGTTACATTAGATTTAGATGTTGCTTTCAAGTGTTGGTTGTTGTTGTGTTGTTTTAGCTCTTAATTTAGTCCTCGGTTCATTTGGTTCACAGATACGATGAGATATCTAAAGATTAAGTTTTGAAGTTAATATACTTTATTTAGTTAAAGTATAATCAATCTCACGATAAATTAATTTTATAATTACAATTTTTGGACTATAATTCTAATTTTAATTGCGGTGTGAATGAAAAATAAAACATCCCTTCTCACATATACATTGAACATACCACAAAGTTACATGAATTTATCATGACTTACATGCATCATTTTAAATGTACTTTTGTCTTTTGGAGATTTGAAATTATAAAAAGAGATATTATGAGAGATGTCACACCCCGTTTTTTCGCAAAACGGGATTTGATGCACGACTTAACAACTCTTTTGGGTTTTGGAAGATTGAAGAGTCGCCACCTAACGAATTAAGGCGCGTTAGGGTACCTATCTAACCTAACTAATTCTAGCTAAGGTCAACGAACCGAGATCGGGTAAGGGTTCAAATTACCTCGAGGGAAAGGTGTTAGGCATCCCTCGAGGTTCACAAATGTGGGTCCCGACCGTATCTCATGCAATTTATATGGGGGTTACAAGTAACAATTAAGGTCAATTCATTTATTATTTTATTTAATTAGCATGATGACTAGGTGAGGACTATGATTAAACGATTAAGATCAACTCATTTATTTAATTAATTAAGCATGCAAAAACTAGGTGATAACATAATACTAAATAATTAACACAAATAAAATTTAAAAGAGATAGCGAGAAGATAGAAACGGAGACAAATAAATAAGTGAATATCATTTTTTATTTAATTAAACTACCCCAAATAAATATAATTATAAACAGATAAAGGGACAAAAGGAGAGGGGAGACTGTAGGACTTTACGAATCAAAGACTCGACTTTATTTATTTCGTCGATTTCTCGTAGGGACAAACAAAACCAAGGTTTGTCATTTAGACCGAGTCGATGTCATCATCTCCGTAGGGCCTAAACTACCCCCTACCCCACCACCGCATGCTTTTCGTCTCTAATAGGTGTCTAGCGTCCCCGCTTAAGGTCCAAGAGGCGTTGAACTACTAATAAGGTGGATTTAGACCAAAATAAAACTCTTAATAGGCCCACCTAGACACCAAGTCAAACAAGTTGGACGAGCATTTAACATATAGGGTCTCATATTGGCCTCTAGATTTTAATTAAACACGTTGGCAAACACAAGTAAAGTGAAAGGTCTCATGCTCAAGTGTGTGCACGTACAAACATTGTGACAACATTATTACTTAATTAAGAGTGATAACAAGCTACTACAGAATGCAGAAATATACTAAACATGAACGGAGCAAAGAATAGTCATGCATAAATTCAATTTAGTCAGTTGCAGCATGCCAAAAATTAATTGGTTTACTTTAATCGGTAGAGAAATAATTGCAGTGCAGCTATTAATCAATTACAAATTAATTTAAGTAGAAACATGTAAGCAGAAATATTGAAAAGCAAAGGCAGATTTAATCAGGACATAGGATTTAAACTGGATTTTAACATGCTTGATTTATTTGACTGACCAGAGGAAAAAAAAGTTGTTGCAGGACTCAATTAACAGTGAACAGGGAGTATACAAAATATTTATTTTACTTACTTAACATGCTGAAAACTATTGGAGAAAAAGTTTTTAACAAATCGATTTGATCTTATTAATTAAGTCCTATAGACATGATATCTAAGTGTAAACATGCTGAAAAGAGTTATCAAAAATATAGGCATGACATCTATTTCATTTAAACAAATTATTAAACCCTATAGGCATGATATTTATCTATAATGTAACAAAGTTTACACCTATATGCATACATACTACATTTCCAAAATTATTTAGATCCTATAGACATGATATCTATTTCATTTAAACAGAGTATTAAACACTTTAGGCAGAACTTTATGATAAACAAGATTTAAGTACTTCTGGACATATTTTATTGACAAGATATTAATCTAGACCTAAAGACGTGACTTCTAAATAGATAGATATGCTAACCGCATTACCCAACTGATTTGCTCAAATTAGATTGAAGTCATAGAAGCATGATGTCTAAACCAAATTTCGAATTTGAGCAACATCAGCATGTGAGACAAGACTCTACGAGTTCAAGATCAAGCAAATTTGAACATATTCATGATATGCTGATTAATCTGATAAGGTTATAAACAAAGGTTGATTTTAAGTCAATATTAAAATATATTCTAATATGCTTGCAAGGTTTACGATTTAAGCAACGTAGGCATGTTTTAGCAATCACATATAGCAAAAATAAACTAAAATAGAAATGAAAAGAAACAATTAGCACGTATACCCCCCTCCCCTTAGACGATCCCCCAATTATTTCATATATATAGAGAGTTGAGAGTTATACAAATTATTACAAAATAATAACAGAAATAAAATAATGTGCAAAACAAATTCAGCGTGGCTAGCGCTTCCTTCCCATGACGACTCTATAATATCTTGAACTCTAAGCTCAAGAACCTGCTAAAAAGGGAAAATGTAACACACACACACACACACACACATACACACACACACACACACACACACACATATATATATAATGGCAGAACAATCGTAATAACAACTAGCAACAAATTATTCTTGTGTATATAAGCAGCACACATGACATTAATTACTTCATAATTATGAGCAGAAAACTGATACACAAACAAATTTCAACTAATCATGGAAGTATAAAATCCAGTGTAGAACACGAATTGATAAGATGGACCTGGACGCTTTCTTTATTTAAATAAAATCCATTTTTTTTTTGGATTTACGAATACAAGTAAATAACAATGATACAAAAACAGAAAGTTAAATGTATAGAAATATACTAACCGGTTAGGCGTTTAGTAAATCAACAATGAAGATAAACTTAATTCGAAAATGACCCGAACACAGCAAAACAGCAACACAGAGAGTAAATTTAGTTTTGACCGAAAGCACTTAATTCTTTTTAGTAGAGTGTAATATATTTTTCTTAGTATTTTAGTATGTGAGCCAAAGATCGTCTCAGTCCCTCTGAATAATGAATGGAAGGGTTCTTTATATACAACTAGAGTATGGACCAAATAAGGGAAGGAAACAAAAAGGAATCAATTAATTTTCCTTATTTTAAAAGAGCCATAATCAAATTTATTAATTTATAATTACCAGGTATAAAACACGTACGAAATCTGCTTACTATAATTAAGAAGAAAAGAATAATAACATATTATACACAAATCAGTCACAAGGAAATAAGATAATTTTTAAGGACAAGGGAAATCAATTTACAACAATAATTCTCCTTAATCGGAGGAAGTAAATAAGCCGAATATTTATTAATTTTACCAAATATAAGAAATCTGCCCGCTTTAGTTGAGGTAACTACACCCAATCAAAAAAAAAAAAAAAAAATTAAAACAATGCTATATTAGGGAAAGAAATAATCATACCACAATTTTACTATATTAAAAATAAATAAGGAAGTCTGCCCCAAAATTGAATAAGGAAGCAAACTTTAATCACGAAAACGAGGATAAATACATAACGGTAACAAGCGTCAATCCTAGTGAATCAAATACATTAGAATATACCATAACAGAGTTAATAATTAAAATATATTCACACTAAACCACTAATTTAAACACACAAACGGATATACACTGAATTGTAGTTAGAGCAGGTAATGCAAAGATTCAGTTTTTTTTTTAATTTCAGAAGTGGTAGGATATTCAAAATACCACTAATTATGCTAAGTACAGTAAATTTACTACAATCCCCAAAATGGAAAGCATGACAATACGGGAGAATTTTCAACGGATCAAAGAAGAAGCAAATTAAGCAATATAGTAATTTCAACACCCAAACTTGCACACTTTAATCCAAAATCAACAATTTCAACAAAGAAACGAATTACAACATAACACACTAATATTATTTAAGTAACACAAAGATCCCAAAATTCTCACAAAGCAAACATGCAAATTCAACAACAATGAACTCCATAATAAAGCTAAAACATTTAAACAATGAATCAAAATATAGGAGCAAACCTGGACGAATCTTTCGATCCGTCAAAATTTCTGAAAAAAAGGATTCGCCCAAGTTCGCTGTCTTCGGTGCTTGCCTGGTTGCTGGCTGTTCTCACTGGCTGGAGCTGCTGCTCAACGTGGCCTCGTCTGGCTGGAACTGCTGCCTGGTCGCAACTGTTGCTGTTGTTTTCGCCAGCTGGAGCTGAGGTTCTCCTTGCTGGCCGCCGTTGTTCTTTGTCTCGCCGGCCGCCCGTAGCCGCCGCCTTTTTTGAGCCGGTGTATTCTTTGGTGGTTGTCCTCATTTGGGAGCCTGCTGCTTTCGCCTTTATCGCCGTCTGCCTGGAGAGAAGAAAGGAAGAGCAGTAGCCTCGCTGCTGGCGGAGGGAGGAGAGAAAGGAGAAGAGGCGAGGAGAGAGAGATGGAGGCCAGCGGCTGCCTCTTGGTGGTGGTGATTTTCACCGGAGACGGACGGGAAGGAGAGAGAGAGAGGCGGCTGCTCATTTTTTAAAGAAGAGAGTGAATAATGTTTAGGTTTAGGGTCTTATTTGAATAAAATAGGAAATAATAAATTGATAAATCTGGACCCTTGATTGGTATCATATGGAGGGCTGAGATTTTAAATAAAAGAGATCGACGGTTAGGATTTAAAATTGATGTTTTTATATTTGGATTGAGTTGATCCGAATTTGGCTACAATTGAAAATAACAATTTGAATTGGCATGACTAAAATTTAAATGAATTGGATAGGAATAAGGGCTATTATCTAAATATATTGAATATAAGGGGCTACGATTTAAATGATTTTGAGGAAAATTAAAGAAATGCTATCCAATTAAAATACTACAAAATATTATAATTAAAATTACTTAAATTTTTAAAACATTTTGAATTATTTCGAGTTTTACTAATAATTTAAAAATATTTTAATAGTATTTACAATATTTTTTATAAAGCATGCATACTAAATATATAATTTTTGAACAAAATCGATTAAAATTTTAAACTCGACATATGTTTTTAAAATACGTATTTAATCAAATAGTATTTCCAAAAAGGGTTAAAGGTCGGTCAAAATTTGGTGTCAACAGTTGCCCCTTGGTTGCTTGGGAATGAATGATGAATTGTTGGGCAACCAACGTTGACTTAGTAGTCAATTTTGTCTGACCGACGAGAGATGTTAGTGGGGATCAATTGAAATGATGCAGAATTGAAAGGGGTATGACCGAGACTCTGGTATTAAGCTGCCTACATATCTCTAGTTGTACGAGAATCAGATCGTGTGCAATTCTAGACTTAGGAGCAGATGAAACTCCTAAGAATTGAAAGGGCGATACGGTATATTTCAACGGGCACGATATCAACTTGAATAAATAAGATTAGAGCAGTGAGAAGAGCATGACAGAACGATTTCTAGCTTAAGAGTGCAGAATCCGATAAGAACCGATAATATGAGTAGCCAAGGATTAAATGGAAAATGGTAATATAAGTGGTAAAGAATTCGATAGGGTCTTTGTTGCAACGATAGTTATAGCCAAGAGGGAGATTGATCTCGGCTGTAGAATGTCAGTCTCTGCAAATCTGTAGCTTGTAATATGACTAAATAAAATGATTAGAGTAGATATATCAAATAAGCGGTAAAAATAAATATGATGCAATTTCCCATATCGACAATGATGTTTGCCATAAGACTATGAAAATGATGTCTTAGACTATGATGTCTAGGGCCATGATACGCAAAAATTATATCCTCAGGTCATGAAAATGTTGTCTGCGGGCCATGAAAATGGTGCCTTTAGACTATGACACCTTTGGATTATGATATGCAAAAAGTAAATTCTTAGGCCATGATATGATGTCTACAGGCCATGAAAATGATGCCTTTAGACCATGACGCCTTAGAAATATAAATAATGAGTAAAGAAAGCATATTCGTAATTCGGGCATATGTTGATACTTGTAGCTTGTTTGGAGTTTATTCGGACATATGCAATTCTCGAGCACAATGTAATCTCGGGCACATGCAATATCGGGCACAATGCAATATCGAGCACATGTGATTCGAGCTCAATGCAATCTCGGGCACATGCAATGATGTATTTCTCGAGCATATGCGGCATCGGGCAGAATGAAATCTCGGGCACATGCAATCTCGGGCATAATGCAATCTTGGGCTCAATGCAATCTCGGGTACAATGCAATCTCGGGCACATGCAGATGATGTAATTCTCGGGCACATGTAGATCTCAGGCACAATGCAACCTCGGGCACATGCAGATGATGTAATTCTCGAGCACATGCAAATGATGTAATTCTCGAGCACATGCAGATCTCAGGCACAATGCAATCTCGGACACATGCAATATCGAACATAATGCAATCTTCGGGCACATGTAATATCGGGCACAATATAATTCTCGGGCATATGCAATATCGGGAATAATGCAATCTTTGAGCACGTGCAATATTGGACACAATGCAATTCTTGGACACATGCAATATTGGGCATAATACAATCTTCGAGCACGTGCAATATCGGGCACAATGTAATTCTCGGGCACATGCAATGATGTAATTCTCGGGCTTATGCAGATCTCGGGCATAATGCAATCTCGGGCATAATGCAATCTCGGGCACATGCAATAGTTGATTGAAGGCATAGACCTTCGTCTTATTGAAAGGATTGAGTGTCATTGAATGTTGATTTGTCGGGCTTGATATAAAATAGCTGGATTCTTTCGTCTGATTAGAAAGATGTACCAATGATTAGCGATCTGTCGGACTCAAAATAACTTGGTCCTTCGTTCATGTCAGAAGGATAGGGCGCCATTTGACTGGTGATTTATAATAGCTTGATCATTTTCCTATTGGAAGAGCATGGTGCCGCTGATTGGTGATTGTCGGATTCAATATAAAGCTTGGTCCTTCTGTCCGATTAGAAGGATAATGTGTCATTTAGTGGCGATTCGTCGATCTTAATAGCGATCAAGTGATGTTGAAGTTGTCTTTTGTATCTGTACCTGTCTTTCCTGTATTCAAAGAAAAATTGTGAGGTTTAAAATGGGGGGAGGTTGATCTGCTCCGACTGGTGTGCTCCCTTTGGTTCGCCATCCAGACCTTTTCGGGCATTTGCTTTGAAGAAAAAAAATGTAAAATAGAAGGAGAAAGATTTTTTTTTCCGAAGAGCTTTTGAAAATATTAAATTGTAAAAAGTAATGTTGAATCTTTGACCATGGCACATTTTGAGACTTTACAACGTCTGACTCATTATCAAATCTGTTATTTGATCTTTGTTAAAGATTGTAGCTTAACTGCTGTGAATTTTTGAGATCCTTTCAAAAATTCTGCCCTAGTGTAGATTTATGCAGAAAATGCTCATTTGAAGGAATTTTTGAGACCATCTCAAAAATTCTGCCCAGTTACTGATTTGTGAGAAGACACGCTTTTGATGGAATTTTTGAGTTGCTCTCAAAAATTCTGCCCTAGTATCGTGATTTGTAAGAAGATATCCTTTTAATGGAATTTGTGAGACCCTCTAAAAAATTCTACCCAGTTAACAGTCAAAAGGGAAAATAAAAATATTTATTATGATAAGACCGAACATCAAAGGAGCGCCTACGTATCCCTTCTTAAACGGAAATCAGGTCTGACGTAGTTCCAAGTACATAGATAAAGAAGCATGAAACACACTTAGATGTAATATCTCTTCACAGCATCTGAGTTGATGGGTTTGGGCCAAACTTCTCCATCCGTTTCTGCAAGTATGAGGGCTCCGCCTGTTAATACCCGAGAGACTATGTATGGACCCTGCTAGTTTGGTGAGAATTTACCCTTTGTTTCATCTTGATTTGGGAAAATCCGCTTCAAAACTAGTTGCCTAGGTGAGAAGTGTCTGGGTCAAACCTTCTTGTTAAAAGCTCTGGCCATTCTATTTTGATAGAGTTGACCATGACAAATGACGTTAATTCTTCCTCCATCTATTAATGCCAGATTCTCCGCCCTAACTTGTATCCATTTAACATCACTCAACTCCGCTTCCTGAATAATTCTTAGAGATGGTATCTCTACTTCAGCATGTATCACAGCTTCATTACCATATACCAGAAAATAAGGCGTAGCCCCAGTAGAAGTTCTGATGGTGGTACGATATCCCAGCAATGCAAAAGGTACCTTTTCATGCCAATGTTTGTGATTGTCGATCATCTTGCGCAATATCCTCTTGATATTCTTGTTTGCAGCCTCAACAACTCCATTCATCTGTGGTCTATATGCTGTAAAATTTCGGTGATTGATCTTGAACTTCTCACACAACGATCTCATCTAATCACTGTTTAGATTGGTTCCATTATCAATGATGATTGACTCAGAAATTCCGAACCTACAGATAATATTATTTTCGACAAAATAATCCACAACCTTATTTGTCACTGATTTGTGAGAGGTGGCTTCGACCCATTTGGTGAAGTAGTCAATTGCAACCAGAATGAATCAATGTCCATTGGATGGCGCTGGCTCGATTGGACCAATGACGTCCATGCCCCAAGCTGCAAAGGGCCAAGGTGAACTAGTAACATGGAGTTTGTTGGGAGGAACTCTGATCATATCTGCATGAGTCTGACATTTGTGACATTTTTGAACATAGCGGATACAGTCTGCTTCCATAGTTAGCCAGAAATATCCCGATCTCAAGATCTTCTTCGCCAATGTAAAACCATTCATATGAGGACCACATGTTCCTGCGTGTATCTCTTCGATCAACTTGTTGGCTTCTCCAGCTTCGACGCACCTTAGCAACCCTAAATCGGGAGTTCTCCTATAAATGATTTCTCCACTTAGAAAGAATTTATTCGCCAATCTCTAAATTGTACACTTTTGTACACTTGTTGCATTCTCTGTATACTCGCCATTCTTCAAATATCCTTGAATGTCATTGTACCAAGGCTTTCCATCAGGCTCTTCCTCAACATGAAAATAGTATACTGGTTGCTCGTATATATAGATGTAAATAGGATCAATGTAATTATGATCGGGATGCTGAATCATGGAAGACAGGGTGGCTAAGGCATCTGCGAATTCATTCTGGATCCTTGGCACATGTTTGAATTCTTTCTTGATGAACCTTTTACACAACTTATGCACGCACTCCAAGTATGGTAACAACTTTTGATTATTGGTAGCCCATTCGCCTCGAACCTGATGGATTAATAGGTCTGAATCTCCTATTATCAACATTTCTTGGATATCCAAGTCGATAGCGTGTCGGAGCCCCAATATGCAATCCTCATATTCAGCCATATTATTTGAGCAGAGGAACCTGAGTTTGGCTGATATCGGGTAATGTTGTCCAGTTGGTGAGATCAAAACAGCTCTAATGCCAGATCCGCTCAAGTTCTTAGCTCCATCAAAGAACATCCTCCGACCATCATCCTCTTCAGAAATGCCTTCACCGACAAAAGCTACTTCTTCATCTGGGAAGTAAGTCTTCAACGGTCTATAATCATCATCTACAGGGTTCTCTGCCATATGATCTGCTAATGCCTATGCCTTTATTGCCTTTTGTGTAACATACACTATGTCAAACTCGCTCAGTAGTATCTGCCATTTAGCCAGTTTACCTGTAGGCATGAGCTTTTGAAAGATATACTTCAGAGGATCCATCTTTGAAATCAGATAAGTAGTGTACGGGGAGAGGTAGTGCCGCAGCTTTTGAGCGGCCCAAGTTACAGCACAACAAGTACGCTCTAATAGAGAGTATTGAGCCTCATATGATGTAAACTTCTTGCTCATGTATTATATCGCCTGCTCCTTCTTTCCAGTTTTATCATGTTGCCCCAAAATGCAGCTGAAAGCATTATCCAACACTGATATGTATAGCAATAGTGGTCTACTAGATTTCGGTGGAACCAACACAGGTGGATTGGACAAGTAATCTTTGATTTTGTCAAATGCTTGTTAACATTCGTCTGTCCATTTTATTGCGGCATCCTTCTTTAACAGCTTGAAAATAGGCTCACAAATGACAGTAGACTGGGCTATGAAACGACTGATATAATTTAGTCGTCCCAGGAAACTCATTACCTTTTTCTTACTCCTCGGCGGAGGTAGATCACGAATGACTTTGATTTTTGATGGATCCAATTCTATACCCCGGCGGCTAACAATGAAACCCAGAAGCTTTCCAGCAGGAACCCCAAAGACACACTTTGCAAGATTCAACTTCAAATTATTCTTGTGTAATCTGGAAAAGAACTTTCGCGGATCATCTAGATGATTTAAACCCTTCTTTGATTTGATGATGACGTCATCCACATAAACTTCTATTTCCTTGTGGATCATATCGTGAAATAGAGTAGGCATCGCCCTCATATATATAGCACCAACATTCTTTAACCCGAAAGGCATTACCTTGTAATTGTAGACACCCTACGGTGTGATGAATGCAGTCTTCTCAGCATCGTCCTTGTGCATCTCAATTTGATGATAGCCAGCAAAGCAATCCACGAATGATTATGTTTCATGCTTAGCACAGTTATTAATCAAAATGTGTATGTTGGGCAATGGAAAATTATCTTTAGGACTAGCTTTGTTGAGATCCCGATAATCCACACAAACTCTAACTTTTTCGTCTTTCTTGGGCACTGTAACGACATTCGCAAGCCAGGTTGGGTACTCCGTCACTTGAAGGATTCCAGCATCTAATTACTTCGATATTTCTTCCTTGATTTTCAAACTCAACTCAGGCTCGTATTTTCTCAGTTTCTGCTTCACAGGAGGACATGCTGGATCAGTGGGCAATCGATGAGCTACGATTGAAGTACTTAACCATGTCATGTCTGCATAGGACCAGGCGAAGATATCCTTATTCTCCATGAGACACTCTGTATACTCTTTCTTGTCATCTTCTGTCATGTGGATGCTTATTCGGGGTCTCTTGTACCACTTCTGAATTTCCTAGATTTACCACCTCTGTTTCCACTAGATTTGAGTTGGGTTTTTCCTCGAATTCCTCAACTTTTCTGATTAACTCTTCAGGGACCTCACTTTCTTCGACTTCCTCTAAGTCATTAATATTAAGCTATGCAGTCTCATTATATGCCATAGTCTTAGATTCAACATTTTTATAATAGATTTTGCTGAAAGAAAGAATAACACACAAATAAATATAAGATATCAAATAGATGGGAAAAATAACTTTATTTATTAAAACTCAAGAGTTTCATAAAACTAGCATTTGAAAACAATAACATAGAACTGGAATTTAAAATTGTTTATTGAAAACTTTAAAAATTTGATAGAAAAACTTCTTCCAACACTACCCAGATGCCCGACGAGGTCTGGATGGAGTTGATGTCTAAGTGCTGATGTTGATCCCTGCTTCACTGTCTCTTCTAGGGGTCCCATTTCTCCTCCTCGTTGATCATGACATTGCAGTCCTTTCCTTCCTCTTTGGTCAGAGACAAACCTTTCATGTCTTTCAGAAGCTCATCAATGATACCTCCCATGAAACTTGCTGATCAGAATGATTGGTGCAACGGTGGTATCGGTTTCTTCAATGGATAATAGTACCCATCTCTAGGGGGCTGCCAATCAAGCCACTCCTCAATAGTATATTTGTAACCTAAGCCGAAAGTGATTGAATGACGAACGGGTTGTATAGGTTCAACTATTCCTTGTAGATTGGCGCCCAAACCTTTCCCAAGCTCAAAACCAAACCAGGCCATCATATCTATGATCTTCTGGCTAGACCAAAGTTGCACTTCAATGTTGCCAACAAACTCAATTGTATGGTACATCTCACCGTCTAGATGACCCCTTCCTTCTATCGCATATATGGGATGTCCCTTTTCCCCATGGACTACAACCTTTTCATGATCTCATTCAAACTTCAAGCATTGATGAAGAGTAGAGGGAACTGCTCCAGCCATATGAATCCAATGACGACCCAACAGTAGGTTATATGAGGATGGAATGTCCAAGACCTGAAAAGCTATTGGGAAAGTAGCAGGACCAATGAGCATGTCTAAGGTTATTTTCCCAATAGTACCCCTCTGAGAGCCATCAAAAGCTCTCACATTTATCTTCCAGGTTTGGATCTTTGCACTATCCACGCCTAGCCTTGTCAATGTGCTCAGAGGGCAGATATTTAGACCAGAGCCTGAATCAACCAGGGCTTTGGTGATTATCTTGTCCTGATATTGAGCTGAAATGTACAAAGCCTTGTTGTGGGCTGTTCCTTCAAGTGGCAATTCATCTTCATGAAAAGATATTCGGTATGCCTCAAAAACCTGCCCGACCATTTGGGCTACCTCTTCTTGAGTGATGCTAGATGGGACATAGGCTTCACCCAAGACCTTTAATAGAGCATTCCGATGAGTTTCGGAAGATTGCAGTAATGATAGAATGGATGTTTGAGATTTGGTTTTACTCAATTGCTCAACAATAGAGTACTTTTTTGCTTGCATCTTCTTCCAAACACCTTGATTTTCCAGTTCTATAACAGGTGCCTTGGACTTGCTGGAGCTCCTCTGCACCAAATTTTCAGAAGTGTAAATTCTTCCTGATCTAGTAACTCCTGCTGCAGTGTCTGCCTCTTCCACTTTTATTTTTCCCTTTCTGTAGTCCCATAGAACATCATGGGCGTCATACTGGACAGGGGAAGGCGCCCTATAAACAGTGAATGAAGGCTTGGGCATGGCGACCTCAACCTCAAACGGAGCACGCCTTTGCACTACCAATGGAGTCTGGGAGGTAGCAGTCATTGCTTCTTCTGGCTCAAGGACCCAAATGGATTTCTCCCAATTCGAGGTATCTTTGACTTCTACCATGTTGACCTGATGTTAGACAGAGGGTTATTTACAACATTTGGCGTTGGATCTTTTAGTTGGATGGCGTTAGTATCAATCAGCATTTGAACCTTATCTTTCAGGGCTCTGCAAACTTCGATAGTGTGACCTTTCATCCCAGAATGGTAGGCACAAACCTTTTTAGGGTCATACCATTTTGCGCGGACATCCACAGGCAATGCAGGAACTGGGTGACATAGTCAGCCTCTTTCAATCTCTCATAAAGCTGGGCTATGGGCCCAGCCAGAGGGGTATAGTTCTTCACAGGTCTTCTTTCATATTGTGGTCTGTTTCGGTAGTTCGGTGTTTGAGTAGGTGGTGGAGTTTGGAAGTATGTTGGTTGGGCATTATAAATAGGATATGAGGCTTGCTCATATTGAGAAGAAGCATTTTGGTAATATATTGGCATAGGGTTGGGAGATATAGGTGGTGGAGCTGAAGTATATAGAGTTTGGGGATATGGAGATGGAGGCGAGGTTGTTGATTGGTATTTATAAGGGGTTCTGATTCCTTGAGCCATCATGACTGAGCCTATTTTCTTTCGATTTTTTGCCATTCCCCCGGATTGCAGAGCTTTGTTGGTGGCTTGCAGGGACTCCAGATTGATGATAGTCCCATTTCTTATGCCTTCTTCGATCCTTTCACCTAGCTTGATAATATTAGCAAAACTTTTCTCAGCCACAAGCATCATCCTGTCATAATATTGTGGCTTTTGAGCACGAATAAAGTAGTCTTTCATCTGAGATTCTTCCATGGGAGGTCTGGCACTGGCCGCCTCAGACCTCTATCTTATCGCATAATCCCTGAAAGATTCACTGGGCTTTTTCTTCAAGTTTTAGATGTAGAACCAATCAGGTGCATTTTCTACATTAAATCCAAACCTGTTCATAAAGTCTGTTGCCATGTCTATCCACTCATCCCATTTTCGAGGATCTTGTTCAATATACCAGGATAGAGCCTCTACGGTGAGACTCCTCATAAACAACTTCATGAGTATCCTCTCATCTCTCTCCACCCCTACAAGCTTGTCACAGTATATTCACAGGTGGGCTTTGGGATCTCCAATGCCATTAAACAGTTCAAACTTTGGAAGCTTGTATCCTTCGGGATGTATACATAAATCCTCATAGCTCAGTCCTCCCAATCACTTGCTTCCTTCCACATGTTGCACCCTGCTGGCCAAGTTATCTAATCTCTCGGTCAGGGTTTTTATCAGAATGTCCTTTTGGGAGGACTCTGATTCATGGTAGTTATGGGTCAAGAGAGCAGTTTCCACATAGATGGGGTTGACGTTGTTATTTCTGAGAGTATATGAAGGATTTGCATTTGAAGTTGGTTCTGGGATAGTTGGCTTAGTTTGTTAGTGGTAGTGGTAAAATGGGATTTGGGTATTTTGAGAGTGAGGTGGTGGGAAGATATTTGGATGAGTGGGTTCAGGCCAGGTTATATTGGTTGGGGGATTGTTTGGCATGGTTGTTTGGTTAGAGTGAGGAGAATTGTCTATATTTTCGCCAAACTGGGTTCCAAGAGAAATAGATAACTTGGCCAAATCGCGCATATGCGCTACTTCTTCTTCCAAATCTAAAATCTTACGCTCAAGTCTAAGGACGCGGTCACTTGGAAGTTGCCCTCCCTCAGAAGTTTCTACTCTTTCGTTGTTGTTGTTGTTGTCAACCATTTTACGCTTGTCTATTCTTTGAGGAGGAGGAGAAAGGAGGGTCCCTTTCGATCGTGTATGTGCCAGAATGAAGAACATATCAACCTTGGGAATATGGAAAATAATAGAATCAACAGAAAACTGTGTTAGGGGATTAGAGCAAACAATAATAATAATAGCACATTGTTTGAAATAAGCGCCCTAGATGCAAGAGACCTCGCTGAGCCAGAGGTAGGCCTAAGACGACATATAAGTGATGCATAATGATTAATTCAAGCCTTATTTGCCAATTAGAGTTTAGAGTTAGAGAAATAAAACGATCTTCATATATTGAATAATTTCAATTTATTACATCAGTCTAAAGCAAAACTAGAAATAAACTAAAGGGCTAGGGATAACATGGGGAAATAAAAATCCTAAAATGAAAAAAGGTCAATGCTGGTCTCCAATGTTAGGCACAATCTGTTGCCTCATCTCTGGAGTAATCTCATAGTTGCAGTTGAGGAGGTTGCGAGCCCATCTTCTTTCCTTTTCATCACCAAAACCTGGAAGGCTTTCTTCGCTCAAATCAGCATGCTCTGCGTCCTCCAAAAGCCACACATAATACTCTGGTGTGCAGAAGGGTCGATGCTCTCGAACATCAATAGTTACTACTCTTTCCCACCTTCGCATTATGGTGCCCACTTGTGGTATTTCTGGCCCAAAATCATACCCATATTGGCCCATATGGGATTGCAGAGGTATCATTTGGATTTGACCAAACTGTCGGAGGACTTGAAGTGGTGCGTATGGTTGCACGCCATTTAAACCAATGAGCTCGATAAAGTAGAGTTCATTACCTCTTATAATGACACGATGGGGCTTTAACCAATAGTTTTTTCATTGAATGTTGATGGCTGAATGTTCTCTCAAGTACACAAACTAGTCCTTCCTTCTCACAGGGGGAACAAAATATTTCATCCTTGAGGCATGATTGATGATTTTATTTCCCATAGTCCCTCTAATAATGTCTACCGAATTAGCCCTTTGATAAAAATGCTCAACAGCCTAGAGTTGCAATAGAAAATTACGCCCCTCGAAATACCTTTTGCCTTTGGTACACTTGGTGAGTGCCCTTATAATTTCTGTCAGTATCATGGAAACTATAGTCTTTTCGCCTCGAGCCATCATATGGACTACATAACTTAGGCTAGTGTGTATTTTTCCTCTTTCTCTGGGAAAAACTAATGAGCCCAACAGTGCGACAGCGAAAACATTAAGACAGTATCTTTCCCACTTCGCAGGAGAGCAAGCAAATTCTCTGTGGAAGTTTCATGGTCTTCCTCGTCCCCAAAACATGAGTATAGGAACTCTAAGGAGATCCATCCTTCTTTCAGACAGAGTAAGCTCAGATTATGACGCATTCCCATTTGTTTCAAAAAGGACCTTAGTGTTGGCTTGTGTGGTACAATCATGTCACGATCTTTGTAAGGGAGACCAAGAAATCCACCAATCTCTTCAATCGTCGGGGTTAGTTCAAAATCCCTAAATTTGAACAATAGCCTCTCAGAATCCCAAAACTTCAATAGTGCCTTGATTAAGTGCCGGTCTGACTCGACGGAGATTAAAGCAGTAAAGCCACCTAGTAGTTCGTTTGCCTCCAACTTTCGATTCCTTTCAATATCCTTCCACCAAACCTTCAAGGTATAATTCATTTTGACTACCATTTGCGTGTTTGGAAAATGAAGATAGGTCATGACTCTGCAAACAAACAACAAACAAATCTAAACTCCATGTTGGCAAATTTGGTTTAATTTAATTATTATGACCACATTGACACGTAATTATGCAATTTGTTTAAAGGGTATTGGGACCCTTTAGACAATAAGGTGGCTACTAATTATGTGGATCGACACCAAGGGTCAAACCACCTATGGCTTATGCAACATGTATGACCTAAGTAAACTTTCTAAGAGTTGGATTGACACGGACTTGAAATGGGTTCTATGCGAGAAGGCTCGTGGTTTCCCGATAGTAAAACTATCTGTTCCGTCCACGCATATGCTGACTCTCTATAATTGAGTGTTTGAACAGAATTGGAGTAGTTGTGAGAGGTGCAAAGGCATAACATCACAGTAACAAAATAATAAAAAAAGGAAGAGGGTCTCAATTGGGAAAAGTATGAGTGGAATGCCAGTTTATCAAAAAGCAGTAACAATTATCATTTAGATTGAAAGCAGTAACATATAAACAGTTTATGAAAAACGATAAATAAATAAACGAGTAAATACATGTATAAGTAAAAAGGAAAATAAATATACGAATATATTAGATAATTAAGCAAGTAAGAAAAGAAGGTATGGGGTTAAGCATGCAAGTAACAAATAAGGGAAAAAAGGAAAGGGAGAAACATGGAAATAAACACATAAGGAAGAAGGGAAAGGGAAGGAACGTGAAAGACATACAATAAATAAGTAAACAAATAGACAAGGAAAACTAATAACATGCTAATAACCAAACAATAATAAAATAACCAAGTAAACCCCACATAAGCATGAAACACGTAATGTTAGGAACCTAATATTCCCAGCAGAGTCATCATTCTGTCGCACCCCGTTTTTTCGCAAAACGGGATTTGATGCACGACTTAACAACTCTTTTGGGTTTTGGAAGATTGAAGAGTCGCCACCTAACGAATTAAGGCGCGTTAGGGTACCTATCTAACCTAACTAATTCTAGCTAAGGTCAACGAACCAGAGATCAGGGTAAGGGTTCAAATTACCTCGAGGGAAAGGTGTTAGGCATCCCTCGAGGTCCACAAATGTGGGTCCCGACCGTATCTCATGCAATTTATATGGGGGTTACAAGTAACAATTAAGGTCAATTCATTTATTATTTTATTTAATTAGCATGATGACTAGGTGAGGACTATGATTAAACGATTAAGATCAACTCATTTATTTAATTAATTAAGCATGCAAAAACTAGGTGATAACATAATACTAAATAATTAACACAAATAAAATTTAAAAGAGATAGCGAGAAGATAGAAAGCAGACAAATAAATAAGTGAATATCATTTTTTATTTAATTAAACTACCCCAAATAAATATAATTATAAACAGATAAAGGGACAAAAGGAGAGGGAGACTCTGTAGGACTTTACGAATCAGCACTCGACTTTATTTATTTCAGTCGATTTCTCGTAGGGACAAACAAAACCAAGGTTTGTCATTTAGACCGAGTCGATGTCATCATCTCCATAGGGCCTAAACTAGCCCCTACCCCACCACCGCATGCTTTTCGTCTCTAATAGGTGTCTAGCGTCCCCGCTTAAGGTCCAAGAGACGTTGAACTACTAATAAGGTGGATTTAGACCAAAATAAAACTCTTAATAGGCCCACCTAGACACCAAGTCAAACAAGTTGGACGAGCATTTAACACATAGGGTCTCATATTGGCCTCTAGATTTTAATTAAACACGTTGGCAAACACAAGTAAAGTACAAGACCTCATGCTCAAGTGTGTGCACGTACAAACATTATGACAACATTATTACTTAATTAAGAGTGACAACAAGCTACTACAGAATGCGGAAATATCCTAAACATGAACGGAGCAAAGAATAGTCATGCATAAATTCAATTTAGTCAGTTGCAGCATGCCAAAAATTAATTGGTTTACTTTAATCGGTAGAGAAATAATTGCAGTGCAGCTATTAATCAATTACAAATTAATTTAAGTAGAAACATGTAAGTAGAAATATTGAAAAGCAAAGGCAGATTTAATCAGGACATAGGATTTAAACTGGATTTTAACATGCTTGATTTATTTGACTTACCAGAGGAAAAAAAAGTTTGTTGCAGGACTCAATTAACAGTGAACAGGGATTATACAAAATATTTATTTTACTTACTTAACTTGCTGAAAACTATTGGAATTTTTTTTTTTAACAAGCCGATTTGATCTTATTAATTAAGTCCTATAGACATAATATTTAAGTGTAAACATGCTGAAAAGAGTTATAAAAAATATAGGCATCACATCTATTTCATTTAAACAAATTATTAAACCCTATAGGCATGATATTTATCTAAGATGTAACAAAGTTTACACCTATATTTATACATACTACATTTCCAAAATTATTTAGATCCTATAGGCATGATATCTATTTCATTTAAACAGAATATTAAACACTTTAGGCACAACTTTATGATAAACAAGATTTAAGTACTTCTGGACATATTTTATTGACAAGATATTAATCTAGACCTAAAGATGTGATTTCTAAATAGATTGATATGCTAACCGCATGACCCAACTGATTTTGCTCAAATTAGATTGAAGTCATAGAAGCATGATGTCTAAACCAAATTTCAACTTTGAGCAACATTAACATGTGAGACAAGACTCTACGAGTTCAAGATCAAGCAAATTTGAACATATTCATGATATGTTGATTAATTTGATAAGGTTATAAACAAAGGTTGATTTTAAGTCAATATTAAAATATATTCTAATATGCTTGCAATGTGTATGATTTAAGCAACGTAGGCATGTTTTAGCAATCACATATAGCAAAAATAAACTAAAATAGAAATGAAAAGAAACAATTAGCACGTATATCCCCCTCCCCTTAAACGATCCCCCAATTATTTCATATATATAGAGAGTTGAGAGTTATACAAATTATTACAAAATAATAACAGAAATAAAATAATGTGCAAAACAAATTCAGCGTGGCTAGCACTTCCTTCCCATGGCGACTCTACAATATCTTGAACTCTAAGCTCAAGAACCTGCTAAAAAGGGAAAATGTAACACACACACACACACACACACACATATATATATATATATATATATATATATATATATAATGGCAGAACAATCGTAATAACAAATAGCAACAAATTATTCTTGTGTATATAAGCAGCACACATGACATTAATTACTTCATAATTATGAGCAGAAAACTGATACACAAACAAATTTCAACTAATCACGGAAGTATAAAATCAAGTGTAGAACATGGATTGATAAGATGGACCGGGACACTTCCTTTATTTAAATAAAATCCTTTTTTTTACTTTTTGGGTGGTAAGATCCAAAGTCGAGAGGGAAACAGCCCAGATCGTACGCTAAGGTCCCTAAGCAATCACTTAGTGGAAAAGGAAGTGATCGAGCGATGACAACCAGGAGGTGGGCTTGGAAGCAGCCATCCTTTGAAGAAAGCGTAATAGCTCACTGGTCTAGCTCCATGGCACCGAAAATGTATCAGGGCTCAAGTGATTCACCGAAGCGACGAGACCTTGAAAGCTGCTTTTTCAAGTGTCAGTAGCGGAACGTTTTGTCAATCGGGGAAGGTTTTTGGTGACAAGACCTGGAGATATCAGAAGTGAGATTTTTATTTATGCATTCAAGTAAATAACAATGATACAAAAACATAAAGTTAAATGTATAGAAATATACTACCCGGTTAGGCCGTTTAGGAAATCAGCAATGAAGATAAACTTAATTCGAAAACGATCTGAACACAGCAAAACAGCAACACAGAGAGTAAATTTAGTTTTGACTGAAAGCACCTAATTCTTTTTAGTAGAGTGTAATATATTTTTCTTAGTATTTTAGTATGTGAGCCAAAGATCGTCTCAGTTCCTCTGAATAATGAATGGAAGAGTTCTTTATATACTACTAGAGTACGGACCAAATAAGGAAAGAAAATAAAAAGGAATCAATTAATTTTCATTATTTTAGAAAAGCCATAATCAAATTTATTAATTTATTATTACCAAGTATAAAACACGTACGAAATCTGCTTACTATAATTAAGAAGGAAAGAATAATAACATATTATACACAAATCAGTCACAAGGAAATAAGATAATTTTTAAGGACAAGGGGAATCAATTTACAGCAATAATTTTCCTTAATTGGAGGAAGTAAATCAGCCTAATATTTATTAATTTTACTAAATATAAGAAATCTGCCCGCTTTAGTTGAGGTAACTACACCCAATCGAAAAAAAATAAAAATTAAAACAATGTTATATTAGGGAAAGAAATAATCAAACCACAATTTTACCATATTAAAAATAAGTAAGGAAGTCTGCCCCAAAATTGAATAAGGAAGGAAATTTTAATCACGAAAACGAGGATAAATACATAACGATAACAAGCGTCAATCCTAGTGAATCAAATACATTAGAATATACCATAACAGAGTTAATAATTAAAATATATTCACACTAAACCACTAATTTAAACACACAAATGGATGTACACTGGATTGTAATTAGAGCAGGTAATGCAAAGATTCAGATTTTTTTTTTTAATTTCAAAAGTGGTAGGATATTCACAATACCACTAATTATGCTAAGTACAGTAAATTTACTACAATCCCCAAAATGGAAAGCATGACAATACGGGAGAACTTTCAACGGATCAAAGAAGAAGCAAATTAAGCAATATAGTAATTTCAACACCCAAACTTGCGCACTTTAATCCAAAATCAACAATTTCAGCAAAGAAACGAATTACAACATAACACACTGATATTATTTAAGAAACACAAAGATCCCAAAATTCTCACAAAGAAAACATGCAAATTCAACAACAATGAACTCCATAATAAAGCTAAAACATTTAAACAATGAATCAAAATATAGGAGCAAACCTAGACGGATCTGTCGATCCGTCAAAATTTCTGAAAAAAAGGATTCGCCGAAGTCCGCTGTCTTCGATGCTCGCCTGGTTGCTGGCTGTTCTCACTGGCTGGAGCTGCTGCTCAACGTGGCCTCGTCTGGCTGGAACTGCTGCCTGATCGCAACTGTTGCTGTTGTTTTCGCCAGCTGGAGCTGAGGTTCTCCTTGCTGGCCGCTGTTTGCTGTCTCGCCGGTCGCCTGTAGCTGCTGCTGTTTGGAGCTGGTGTTGCTGTTTGGAGCTGGAGTTGCTGGTGATTGTCCTCCCGGCTGGAGCTGCTGCTTTCGCCTTTATCGCCGTCTGCCTGGAGAGAAGAAAGGAAGAGCAGTAGCCTCGCTGCTGGCGGAGGGAGGAGAGAAAGGAGAAGAGGCGAGGAGAGAGAGATGGAGGCCAGCGGCTGCCTCTTGGTGGTGGTGATTTTCACCGGAGAGACGGAAGGAGAGAGAGAGAGAGAGGCGGCTGCTCATTTTTTAAAGAAGAGAGTGAATAATGTTTAGGTTTAGGGTCTTATTTGAATAAAATAGGAAATAATAAATTGATAAATCTGGACCCTTGATTGGTATCATATGGAGGGCTGAGATTTTAAATAAAAGAGATCGACGGTTAGGATTTAAAATTGATGTTTTTATATTTGGATTGAGTTGATCCGAATTTGGCTACAATTGAAAATAACAATTTGAATTGGCATGACTAAAATTTAAATGAATTGGATAGGAATAAGGGCTATTATCTAAATATATTGAATATAAGGGGCTACGATTTAAATGATTTTGAGGAAAATTAAAGAAATGCTATCCAATTAAAATACTACAAAATATTATAATTAAAATTACTTAAATTTTTAAAACATTTTGAATTATTTCGAGTTTTACTAATAATTTAAAAATATTTTAATAGTATTTACAATATTTTTTATAAAGCATGCATACTAAATATATAATTTTTGAACAAAATCGATTAAAATTCTAAACTCGACATATGTTTTTAAAATACGTATTTAATTGAATAGTATTTCCAAAAAAGGTTAAAGGTCGGTCAAAATTGGGTGTCAACAAGAGAAACTGAATAAATAAAGAGCAACTTACAAAAATACTATATTTATAGGATTATTAAAGTTCAATAGCTATAAATATGTTATTTTTTAAAAATGATTACAGTCTATATCTTTTTCTTGTTGTATTTCTTTATATGTTTTTATTTTTCTATTTATACTCTAATATAATTTTAATTGCAATGAACTAAATAAAAAACATGTATTAATTGTGTACAATTAGCATATAAATACTTTGAATTCAAATTGGTATCTCTATTTATATAACTTAAAGTATTAATATATCAAGGATACACGTATTTATAAAAACTTAATGTTTAATATGTCAATCAAGGTAAAGCATGACAATTATTAGCATATGAACAAGATAATTTGAAAAATAATACATTATTGTTAAACAAAAAATAAATACACCAATATAGTAGACATATGAATACATTGTTATTAAACAAAAGATGGATACATTAGATAACCTAAAAAATGAAAAATAATAGAATGTGTAGGTATCAAAGTGTGTAAGTATCTGGCTATTTTAAAAATTGATAAATCCAACAAACGTCAAATCTCTTTTTGGTCAAGTTTTTCCGGTAATACTTAAGGCTTGGTGTTAACTCAGGTATTTGTTTATAAAAATATAGTACTAATATATCCAATTCTACTTGTATTGCCTAATCAATCTTTTAAATTGGATAGATCACATGTGTATCCCGATATACTTGTATTCACAAATCACCATTTTAATTTGTGTTAATATTACAATAAAGTATGTATGTATATAAGTATTCTACTATGTACAAATTTGACAATCACACAAACTTCAATCTCTTTTTGCTCATGGTCTTCCTTTACTATTTTTTAAATAACTATAACCATTATAATGGAAAAAATAAAATAATTCTTTAATTGAAACCTTATAAAATATAGGAAAAATATAGATGAATACAAATATAATCTTCATAAAAATGAGAAAAAATCAATTAAAAGATATTTGATGAATTCAAATTACAAAAGTTGCTCCTAGAATCATCAAAAGGATCTTAAATTGGAAGAAATTTGGGGGAAATATTGAAAATATGTGATATAGGGATATTGATGAAAAAGAAAGTATTAATGAGGGTAAACATGGAAAATTGATCACATAAAATGTGCCCAGACATAATTAATTATGTGATCAGTTTTCCATGTTTACCCTCATTAATACTTTCCTATTTAATATTTACTAACTTTCTTGATTATTTGTATATTATTATCTTTGTTATTTATTGTGTAGTTATATCCATATAACATAAACAAAAAATACTATAGCTATTTATTTTAAATGTATATTGATGTTTGCCATATTCTGTAGTTTTTCCATAAATAAATGAGTGAGCTAGGTATCATAAGTGAAATGAAATAAACCAAAAAGAGGTGTTGGATTTTAAAGGTGTGAATAAGAAATGAAGGGTTGTGCTTTGTTGAAGAGTTGTGACATTTATGAAAGGTTGTTTCTTTTCTAAAGGATTGTGACCGTTTAAAAGGTTGTGCCTTTTCCAAAGAACTGTGACCTTTTTGAAAGGTTATCCTATTTCCAAAAAGTTGTGACTTTTATCCTTTGTTAGCTATAAATAGAGAGACTTTCTCTCATTTTTCTGCATCAAATTCTTCCCTTCTTTTGCATACATTTCTTACAAACAAAATTGATCGATCGTGTCTGTATTGTGATTCGTTGCTGTCATTTTTATTTCGTTGAAATCATCGAATTTGAGGTGTTGCTACTTCTTTAATGATTAATCTACAATCTTGGATATTTGAGGGGGTTAAATTTCTTAAGGACACACAGTCTAGTTTATGGATTTGGGTAGTTCTTTTAATTTTCTATTATTTTTTATTTGCTAATCTGAATATAAGAGATAACAGTAGGCACAACAAAAAAACGTAAATGAGATATTATGAGCGAAACTTGAAATCATGATGATTTGCTATAATTTTTTGTTATTCAATATAATAACTACTTGTCATGACTCATGACAACATGTTAAAATAAAATATTGCATGAAGTTCTACCTATTTGCCATGACTCATGACTTGCATGACAAAATGTTAAAATATTTTTTTTCTCATATTGTTTATTTGTAGTCTTGAATCATAACAATTTAATATGATGAACTATACATATACCCGCTTTTATAATCGTCGTTTAGTTTATATTCAAAGTTAAATTTTTTTCTTCAAGTTAATCCAATTCGAGAACAACTTCAAACATATTATTATGGTTTTGCTCCGATTTTCTTATCATAGTTGAGTTTTACACTTTTCTGAAAGGAAAGTTAAAACATTACCATAATTGATTTTACTTTACCTAAAAAAAGAACATAATTTTCTACCATATTTGGTTATTCTTTCTTTGGATGAAACATTTGAAACTCTATAAATTGAAGAACCCCATTCTCATACCAAACACAATAACATCCACAATATAGACATTTTAAGAGTTTTGTTTATGGAGAATTTTTTTTCTCTACCGTTTTAATGTTTTTATAATATGTAGACCAATTGGCCAAATCATATAATAATATTATATCTTTTAGTTATTTTTATTTGTCATTTGATTTATCACAATCATAATTCACAATTATAAGTTTTTGCATGATGTTCTAATTCTTCCGAACCCAACACATATGTAACACCCCGAAATGCTAACAAAGAGTCGCATGTCGATACACCATTGCTTAATTACTACAATATGTTTTATTCACATTTTGGAAACTTGAAATTTTGTGATATTTGCAAACTTGCTTAACATAAATTGTGATCGTAATTTAAGGGATTGTATTGGGGTATTTACGTAATATTCTAATTATAATTATGTATAACTATAAATGGTGGTGAGGTATATACATATAGGTATGTATATATGCATTTTGGGCAGCACACTTTTATTTGGGCAGCACCTTTGAAGGACAATTGTACAAGTGATAAACATCACTTGTGTGACTATATATTTTCACACCTCCTTGAGTTAAATTCGTTTCCTTCAAGTCTAAGAACCTTAGAACCTTATTTAATTAGTTGTTCTTCAAAATCACAAGAGAAAAACTTGGTCCTTTTGGCTGGAATTCGAGACACACACTTCTCTTTTGTAAGTGATGAAATCTGTTTCTGAGCTGGGTAGTGTTTGGTAGTTTAAGCATATCTCGTTCTCTCGAACTTCGTTTGCAGTGAATAAATATGATTTGGAAAGCTACTTCATATACCTACAACTCTTATGTTTATGTTAAACTCTAATTTAGTTGTTATGGATACAAAATAAGGGACGCTACATTTGACAAGTTCTGTCCAGATTTCGGAATTAGAAATCATGTATGTTCAACTGTTAGTGTTTTGATTATATCTTTTTGTACAAAATGTATTTTGCGGTGATTTTTTATTATTTGCAAGCTTAAGATCTGTACCTACATCTTTTATGAAGAATATAAAGTCCAGTTTTACCGTTTTCCGTTTCAAATCTAAGTTGCGACATGAAGTACTTTGTTGGCCAGAATTACTGTTTTGGGAGCATAGTTGTACATGTACAAGCTAGGCTTACTTGTGATGATAACCCTGTGTTATGTCATCATTATTAAGCTAATAGAAAGTAAATAAGTTATTAAATTCATTTTTTTTAAGGTTGTATATACTCGTGTACAAGTTGAGGACCTTTATACGTTGTGGTCTACGGTTTGAACTCTTGAAGTTATGTTGGATTGTTTCTATGCTAAAGCACTGAGGTTTGTGTATAAACTTGTACTTGTACTCTTTTTACCTGCTGGTATATCTGAAAGTTTATCTTGGTACTGACCTTGGGCGTATTTATACGCCTAATAACCAATTTATCCCATATATATAGCTAAGTTGAGAACATTTTTAGTAGTCAGAATCAAGTTTTGAGGATCTTTTGATGTCGTTTCTTCTAACCAATATGATTAGATGTTTCAGGGTGAAAAGAAAAGAAGAACGAGCCAAAATAGGGCACCTGGTCAGAGGTAGGAAAATAGAAGACGAAGTTGCGGAGAAAGAGGGCCAACAAACTGGAGAATACACCACGAGGGAGCATCTCCGCGTCGTGGAGCCAATATGCGTATGCAGAAATGGAATTCCACATAACAGTGGAGTGCGCGATGGGAGCGCATCGCGGAGAGGGTTCATCTGTGTGCAACTATAGGCGAGGGAACAGGTCTGCGTCGCGGACCTGGACACCAGAAATTGGCCACGTGTTTTATTTTAGACTATAAATAGTTTAAGTGTGTTATTTCTTTGATTATCCAGTTTTAAAAGGAAGAGAGTAGCTCGATTTGGGCGATTTGGTTAATACTTTCTAGGGCTTTTCTTCTACTCCTTCATTTTGGTAAACTCTTTTATGATCCATAAACATTACTTGATGATCTTTGGTTGTATGAGTAGCTAAAGTCCCTTATTCTAGGGTTGTTGCTACGATTAATGGTATATTAGTATTTACTTCTAGCATGAGAAAGGGACAATCAGGACCCACCGGCAGTGATGGCAGAAATGAAAGTGAGGGATGTGGCAATCCCACAAACCACCAATGTTACCTCAAGTATTCAAAAACCTGCTCCTGGTGGGATGTTTGAATTGAACCAGAACATGGTGCAACTACTACACACAAATGGGCAATTCACTGGTCTATCTCATGAGGACCCAAGAGTGCATATCCAGAATTTCCTCGAGATCAGTGAAACCTACACTCCAATTGAAGTGAACGATGATTATGTGAGGCTCACATTATTCTCGTTTTCTCTGCTGGGGGAAGCAAAAAGATGGCTGAACTCTGAGCCCACAAACTCCATAACAACGTGGGATGATCTGGCCCGAAAGTTTTTGATACGGTTTTTTCCATCTGGTAAAACAGCCAAGCTGAGAATCGACATATTAAGCTTCCGACAGAAAGGAGGGTAAACTTGTACCAGGCTTGGGATAGGTTTAAGTCCCTGCTGCTAAGTTGTCCACATCACCATCAAGCTAACGAAGTGTTGGTCCATACCTTCATTGAAGGGTTGGAACCAAACACAAAAATTTTACTTGATTCTGCTGCAGGTGGACAAACTTTGGAGAAGACATATGCTGAGTTGTTTACATTGCTTAATAGAATTTCACAGGGTAACCTCGAGTGGAACGACGGAGGATCTAAATCAGTCGTGCAGAAGACTGCTGGAGTGCTGAAAATGGATGCAGTAACAGCTTTGTCGGCACAGATCGCAGTAATGCAGAATATTATGACTACTCATTTCAGCAACATGTCACTAGGAAAACAACAAGCCTAAGTTAATATGGTACATCAACCACAAGCTTAGTGTGAAGTATGTGGATGTGGAGATCACAATGCTGATGTATGTGAAGTAAACCCAGAATCTGTTTATTTTAAGGGTAATGCTCAATGAGGAGGAAATCACCAGGGCTATGGAAATACCTACAACCCGAGTTGGTAAAACCACCCAAACTTTTCATGGGGTGGCAATCAAAACCAACATCAAGGACAGAACCAATACAGACCACATAGTAGTGGATAACAGTACCATCAACAAAGCCATGGAAATCAACAGGGTGCCAAGCAAAGTGATATGAGTGTGGAGGACATGCTAAAACAAATCATGGCGGATCAAGTTAAATTTCCAGCAGATGTTCGAAACAATCAATTGCCGACTCAGAATTTAGAGAAGCAGTTTGGGCAATTTGCTAGTGCCTAAAATTCCCGACCACAAGGGGGTTTGTCAGGAAATACCGACCCTAACCCGAAGCAGATAAATGTTGTGAGTACTAGGAGTGGTCGTCCATTGGAGGAGTTGCCACCAAAGGCAAAAGTTGCTGAGAAAAAAAAACACATGTAGATGAAGCAAAACCAAGTGAACAAAGGGCGAATGAGGTACCAAAAGCAAAACCACCTCCTCCATTCCCACATAAATTCAAAAAACAAAAGAAGAAGGAATGTTTTGGTAAGTTTATTGAATTACTCAAACAGGTACATGTTAACTTGCCTTTGATAGATGTGTTACAGGGCATTCCTAAGTACGCCAAATATGTGAAAGATGGGGTACTTAACAAGAGTAGATTGGCTGAGTATGCAACAGTAGCACTCACAGAGGAGTGAAGTTCTAGGATCCAGAACAGGCTCCTAATTAAGTTGAAAGATCCAAGGAGTTTCACTGTTCAAATAAAAATTGGCAAATGTGTTAAGGCAAGAGGTTTGTGTGATTTGGGTGCAAGTATCAATTTAATGCCTACTTCCATGTTTCTCAAATTGGGTCTAGGAGGACCCAAGCCCACAATCATTATGTTGCAATTAGCGGACCGTTCGGTGTCAAGGCCAGATGGCGTTATTGAAGATGCTTTGGTTTAAGTGGGAACTCTGATTTTCCCCGTGGACTTTGTCATTTTGGATTTTGAGCCTGACCCAGAGGTCTTATTTATTTTGGGACGCCTATTTCTAGCAATCGGAGGTGCATTAATTGATGTGGCGGCTGGTAGACTCACAATGAGGGCTCATAACAAGGTCGAGGTATTTGATGTGTACAAGGAAATAAAGTTGCCTGCAATATCTGAGGAGCTGTCTGCAATTACAGTCATCGATGAGGCTATGGCATCTAAATATGTTGAAGCCCAAGACCCTTTAAAGAAAGTGCTAATTGGGTAAGACATTGAGGGTGATGTTGAAGCCCAAGAGTTGGCTAATGTCCTAAATGTCCCGAATGTGAGTATGTTTCGCAAGTTTGTAGAGCCATTAAATAGAGTCCTGGGACCACCTCCGAAGCCTTCGATTGAGGAAGCACCAAAGTTGGAGTTAAAGGCTCTTCCTTCTCATCTCAGGTATGCATTCTTAGGTGCTAATGAATCTTTACTTGTAATCCTTTCTTCTGCTTTGTCCGAATTGCAGGTTGAGGCATCTCTGAAAATATTAAGGAAGAGAAAAAGGGCGATAAGATGGCAGATGGCTGACATACATGGCATCAGCCCAACTTTATGCATGCACATGATATTCATGGAAGAGGGGCACAAGTCAATTGTGCAACTGCAGCGCAGGCTAAACCCAGTGATGAAAGATGTGGTGTGCAATGAGGTGATCAAATGGCTAGATGCGGGTATTGTCTATCCAGTTTCGAACAGCAAGTGGGTCTGCCCAGTTCAGTGTGTGCCCAAAAAGGGAGGCATGACGGTGATCACTAATGAAAGAAATGAGTTGATTCCAACCAAGATAGTGACATGATGGTGAATATGCATGGATTACAGAAAATTGAATGAAGCTACAAGAAAAGATCACTACCCGGTCCCTTTTATTGATCAGATGTTGGACAGGTTGGCTGGACAAGAATATTATTGTTTCTTGGATGGCTATTCAGGATACAACCAAATTGTGATTGCACCAGAGGACCATGAGAAAACTACATTCACTTGCCCGTATGGCACATATGCTTTCAAGAGAATGTCGTTTGGGCTATGCAATGCTCCAGCCACCTTCCAAAGATGCATGATGGCTATCTTCTATGATATGGTTAAAGATTTTGTGGAAATATTAATGGATGACTTCTCAGTATTTGGGGAGTCTTTTGACATGTGATTGGAGAATTTAGACAGGGTGCTGGATAGATGCGAGGAAACTAATCTCGTCCTAAAATAGGAAAAATGTCATTTCCTAGTGAAGGAAGGGATTGTGTTGGGCCATAAGGTGTCAAAGAGAGGGCTGGAAGTTGATCGTGCCAAAGTGAAAGCAATTGAAAAGCTACCTCCCCCAATTTCTGTTAAAGGGGTGCGAAGTTTTTTAGGTCATGCTGGTTTCTACAGGAAATTCATCAAGGATTTCTCTAAGATTGCAAGACCCATGTGCAGTCTCTTAAAGAAGAAGATGAAATTTGTATTTGATAAACAATACATGCAAGCTTTTGAAGCTTTAAAAGAGAAGCTGATAGAAGCTTCAATCCTAACTTCCCCAAATTGGGAGCTTCCTTTTGAGCTAATGTGTAATGCGAGTGATGTGGCTGTGGGAGCAGTGTTGGGGCAAAGGAAAGAGAGGGTATTTCACTCAATATATTATGCAAGCAAAACACTGGATGCGGCCCAAACCAACTACACAATGACTGAAAAAGAAATGCTCGCCTTGGTCTATGCTTTTGACAAGTTTAGATCTTACTTGGTAGGTACTAAAGTTGTTGTTTATACTAACCATGCAGCTATCATGTACTTTTTCAACAAGAAGGATGCAAAGTTGCGGTTAATCAGGTGCATTCTATTGCTGCAAGAGTTTGACATCGACATCAAGGACCGAAGAGGTTCTGAAAACCAGATTGCAGACCACCTGTCAAGATTGGAAAGTTCATCACATGTGGGAGAGCAAGGTTAGACTAGAGAAGAATTTCTGATGAGCAACTATTGGCACTAGAGGTGACCGAACTACCATGGTATGCAGACGCTGTTAATTATTTGGTTAGCGGATTGTTTCCACCAGGTGCAACCACATACCAAAAAAAGAAGCTTATTTATGATACTCGATTTTACATATGGGATGAACCTTATCTCTTCAAGCAAGGGCCAGACAAAATAATGAGGAGGTGTGTGCCTGAGTCCGAGATGAGACAAGTGATGGATAATTGCCACTCGTCTACATATGGGGGTCATCATGGAGGTGAGCGCACTGTGCATAAGGTGCTTCAATCAGGGTTTTTTTTTGCCTACTTTGTTTATAGATGCTGAAGGTTATGTGAAAAGTTGTGATCAATGTCAGAGGATGTGGTCTATTTCTAGACGACATGAGATGCCCTTGCATAACATCTTGGAGGTTGAAATATTTGATGTCTGGGTGATCGACTTCATGGGGCCATTCCCTTAATCGAATGGAAATCAGTACATACTTGTGCCTGTGGATTATGTGTCAAAATAAGTTGAGATAGTGGCGTTGCTGACCAACGACGTTAAAGTAGTGTTAAAGTTTCTAAAAAAGCACATCTTCACTCGATTTGGAACTCTAAGAGAAATAATCAGTGATGGAGGGACACACTTCATAAATCAATTGGTGAAGAATATCTTAGTTAAATATGGACTCAGACACAAGGTAACTACAACATACCACCCTCAAACTAACAGCCAGGTAGAAGTGCCAAACAGGGAAGTGAAACAGATTCTACATAAAACAGTGAATGCCCAAAGGAAAAATTGGGCAACGAAGCTTGATGATGCATTATGGGCATACAAGACAACTTATAAGACCTCGATAGGGACTTCTCCCTATCACTTGGTGTTTGGTAAAGTGTGTCACCTTCCAGTTGAATTAGAACATCAGACTTACTGGGAAATGAAGAAGTTGAACCTGGACCCAGAACTAGCAGGGAGAAAAAAGATAGGTCACCTACATGAATTGGAGGAATTCAGACTCCATGCTTATGAAAATGCTAAGCTCTATAAGGAGAAGACCAAACGATGACATGATAAGCATATTGTGCCTCGGGTTTTTGAGCCTGGTCAAAAGGTGTTATTGTTTAAATCTAGATTGAGGTTGTTTCCAGGTAAGTTGAAGTCGAAATGGAGCATACCATTCGAGGTGGTGCGTATGACTAACCATGGCGCTGTAAAGTTATGGAATGAAAGAAGGCAATCCACATTCACTGTGAATGAACAACGAGTGAAGCATTACTTCGGACAAGAGGTGGTTCGAGAAGAAGAAAGTTTGGAGTTGAGAAATGAATGAGAGGGAGCTGAGTCATGCCGCGACATTAAATCAGGCGCTACTCGGGAGGCAACCCAAGACTTTGCATTTTAGAAGATAGTCCCTTTGTATTTTGTTTGAATAGGCTAGTTGGTTTAATTTTAGTTATAGGTTAGTGCAGTGATCTTAACAGTTGTAATTTGTAACTTAAAAAGCAAAAACAAACAATTTTTGGGGCGAGAAAATAGTGAAGTCCGCGACCTCACCGCGTCACAGACTTATTTCTACAAGAGGACAACCCCAAGAGAAAATGGGGTGTGTAAACCAGTGGAGTCCGCGATAGGAGCGCGTCGCAGACTTGCTTCATCTATGTGATGGATGCCTCAGGCAAAGTTGCAAAACAACAAGGCATGTCCGCGACAGCTCCACGTCACAGACCTGGTAAGTTTTCGGGTATTTTCATTTAAAAAGTTGGGTTTTACCCGACTAAAATGGTAAAACCTGACCCTATTCCCTTTTAATCACCAAATCCGTCCCTTCAACTCTATTTTCTCTCCTGAATTTCTTATTCCCCTTTCTCCTTCAACCCTAACTCTTTCCAAAAACAAATCTGTGTCGCAAAGCTGGAATTCCTAACCAAGTTTTTCAATTTTTGTGGGTCTAAGCCCAACAGGTATGTGGCCTACACACTATTGTTCCTTTCTTTGGACGATTTACTTAAGTTAGGGCTAATATTCATGTGGGTGTTTCTTAAGTTAGTCTAGTATGTTTAAATTGTTGTTCTTCGTGGTTTTTTGCTTAATTACTACTAGTCATGGGGGAAAATTTGTTGGAATGCTTTTGGTTGACCTTATAATTTAAAAAAAATTGGGTTTGGGAAGTCTTGAGTGGCAAATAGGTTATGAGGGAAGTGATTGGAGTAGAAGGATATGTGTTGGTTCGAAGCCTTGAGTAGAATCTGAGATGTTTGGGTTTCTATGTTTGGGCTGGGGTGATTAGATGAATCATATGCTGAAAATAACATTGGGAAGTCTGAGTACCGTGGTGTTTGTGAAGTTGTGCTCGAGAGTAGGTGTGGGGTGGCCCTCTATTATTGAGTCTCAATAACTGATATGGGTTTTGTCAAATTGCAGGTTAACATGTCTAGCACACAAAGGTCAGGCAAAGCGGTGGCGTCTAGCAGCCGTAAGAGAGTAAGAACGAGCACCACCATTCCCCCGACACCCGCAGTCCTAGGAGGACAAACTCAGCGCTACGGGGCCAAGGCTGTCACATCAGAGGGCAAGAAGTGGTACAAATCACACATGAAAGCCAAGTACTTCTCGGATGTGGTACTTGATGATGTCAACCTAGAGCGGGAGTTCCCACACATTATGTGTCACTTGCAAGAGTTGCACATGGGTTTCATCTTTCAGGATCCATCATAGTGTAATGTTAGTGTGGTGTGAGAATTCTACGCAAATTGGAAGCCCGATGCCCGTTCTCACTTTGTGACAGTGCGGGGTGTGGAGGTTTCTCTGACACCTGCAGCGCTAAATCAACTCTTAGGGACTACAGATGCCCCTTTGGATCCTCACGGAGATCAATATCAGTCCTCCGTATCAGCAGATTCAACATGCTTTGTGTGGGGTGCAGTCCACTACGAAATGGATTCAGCATGGGCACCGTGGTTATCACCAGGTATATCCTTATGCTCACATGAATCAGGAAGCTTGGGTGTGGTTAAAAATTATCATGAATTGTCTGATACTAGGGCTGCATTTTACCGAGGTGACGAGAGATCGAGTATGCTTAGTCTATGCTTTAATGAAGGACCTACCTATCAATGTAGGAGCGGTGCTAAAATCGGCCATGCGCAAGACTAGAGTACATCGATGTCAAAGGTATGCATTTGGGGGACTAATTACTAATTTATACAGGCGAGCTGGAGTTCCAAAGGAGAGTGTGGACGATATGGCGCCTTTGTTCACCACACCCCTAGATGTCACAAAGACAAAGGGGTCGGATAACATGCATGGACCCACCCTCACCACTGCAGAGTGCAACCAGAGGGATGAGATGATCATGACGCGCATGTTTGGATTGGAGATGCTACGTCATAGAAATGGATGTCGAGCTTCAACTCAGGAGCAGTTGAATGAAATTGCAATGAAGTACCCCCTGAATGAACAGGCTGAGGCATTGCTGGGACTTGGACGTGCATTTATCAAACCTGTATGGGATGATGTTCCAACTGATGAGGATAAGCGGTAAACTATGTCGGATAGTGAATCTGATTCTGAAGCAGAGGAAAGTGACCTTTTGGCTCTTGAGGGCACCAGCGGTGATGCCGATATGGATGAATGATCAAGGAAGTTCACCTGCCCTACATTGCTTTCTTTCTGAATTATGTCACACTGTGGACAATGCTGGGTTTTCAGTGTGGGGTGGGGACTATATCTGTGTAAATAGTTTTTGTTTTGGGTTCCTTAGTAGTTGTTTTCAATTTTTTAGCTAAGGAAAGTTCCGTTGAACCGTAGAAAAAAAGATTTTGTTTCTTTGGATTAAGTCAGTGTCATAGTTGAGTTAAGCCGCCCTATGATAGATGGATGACGACCGCCTTAAGGGCAATTTTCATCTTTTGGGTCTGTAGGATTGGCTTTTGCTAAGGCTGCGCAACTGTTTTAAGTTGGAATAAAAGTTGAAAACATTGAATAACTTCATATTGAGACATCTAGTCTCTTTTATGTGACTCTAAATGATATATGCTGAAAATGAATTTGTGTTAATGACTGGGAAGTAGTATATAGTGATCAGTTCTGAGTTGAATGTGTACCAAGTGTGTAAGATTTGTGCATTCCTTACTATTAATTGAGGTCCAGAACTTGCCCGGTGTGTCTGCATAGCGAAAAAAGAGGATAAGGAATTTGGGAAGTGATATAGGCAATTCTTTGACAGCCCTGATCGTGCCTTCCTGTACCTACCTTGATGTATATCCCTATTTAACCCCTTTGAGCCTTGAACTTATTCTTTGACAGCCCTGATCGTGCCTTCCTGTACCTACCTTGATGTATATCCCTATTTAACCCCTTTGAGCCTTGAACTTATTCTTTGGTAGCCTATTTTGAAGCTAATACCCATTCCTTCTCTGGCCCATAAATTTGATCCAAAAGATCCTAAGCGCTTTGTGTGAACAAGAATGAAGGAAGTAGAAGTTCGATGGCAAGCCCCATCATAAGTTGGCTCGTGTAAAAAAATAAAATAATAAATAAATAAATTTTGATGAATGAAGTTAGAATGACAATGGTGGGAAGATGTGAATGTAAATGCTTTGCAACAAGGGGACAATGGTGCCAAGAAAAAGAGCTTAAGGAGGAAGTTATTGAAGAAAGGTCCAAAAAAAATAAGATGAAGTTGTTGTGCATTAAAAAAGCGCTTGGGAGTGCAGTCACTATATATATTTGAAAATTATTTCCTATCGGTCCCCTAGCCTGCATTACAACCCTTAAAAGACCTAATTGATCTTGGACTTCCGTATCATCTAAAGTAGTGAGGCAGTACACTAAGGGCAAGCCTATGGTTCATTGGTTGTGGCATGTGAATTCTTTCGAGAGTGAGCGAAATTGTTTCCCGCACCCATTTTTGAATGAAAATGATATGTGTGAGTAAATTAGGGTGTTCATTTGTGGTGAGGGCACATATTTAATGAGGTCTAATAACTGATATATATGTCGATCCAAAAGTTGTGCATGAGTTTGCTGCGTTATAGGAGTCTATTCTTGAGGCTAGATGGTATTGCACGAGTTATCCTAATGAATGCATAATTTTTGTAATGTTTTGTGAATCTATGATAATTGTTGTGGCCAAAGCTGAAATGCCATTAGGGGTAGTGTAGTAGAGTTGTCGTATTGAAAGTGTAGAAGTGTTCGGGGACGAACTAAGTTGTAAGTGTGGGGTGGTGATCTTGGGCATATTTATGTGTCTAATAACCAATTTATCCCATATATATAGCTAAGTTGAGAGCATTTTTAGTAGTCGAAATCAAGTTTTAAAGGTCTTTTGATGTCGCTTCTTCTAACCAATATGATTAGATGTTTCAGGGTGAAAAGCAAAGAAGAACGAGCCAAAATAGGGCACCTGGTCAGAGGTCGAAAAATAGAAGACGAAGTTGCGGAGAAAGAGGGATAAGAAGCGGGAGAATACACCACGAGGGAGCGGGAGCATCTTTGCGTCGTGGAGCCAATACGCGTATGCAAAAATGGAATTCCACTTAACAATGGAGTGCGCGATGGGAGCGCGTCGCGGAGAGGGTTCATCTGTGTGCAACTATAGGCGAGGGAACAGGTCCGCGTCACGGACCTAGACACTAGAAATTGACCACGTGTTTTATTTTAGACTATAAATAGTTTTAGTGTGTTATTTCTTTGATTATCCAGTTTTAAAAGAAAGAGAGTAGCTCGAATTGGGCGATTTGGTTAATACTTTCTAGGACTTTTCTTCTACTCCTTCATTTTGGTAAACTCTTTTATGATCCATAAACATTACTTGATGATCTTTGGTTCTATGAGTAGCTAAAGTCCCTTATTCTAGGGTTGTAGCTACGATTAATGGTATATTAGTATTTACTTCTAGCATGAGATGAGTTTTCTTGTGATTTATGCTTACATTCTTGTTTAACTATTTTAATGCATGATCAACATTAAAATACACTTGTTGTCTGCTCTTGAACTCGGAAGATGAATAGAGGGATAAACCAAAGAATGTGGGAAATGTGTTCACTCTAAAGTAAAATTAGAGTGTTTTGTATATAGGATAGTCTTATACCTATATACCGCGCTTGATTAATATTCAAGAAAATAGCTTAATGCTCCGCCATTGGTTCATGTCTATCCCCGCTCAACGATGTAGTTAGGTTGTCAATGGTGGAAGGCGATTAGAGGTCAGGAGATTATGATCGTAAAATGAACCTTGCAAATCCATAATGAGGTTAGTCTGTTGAATGCTAGAATAAATTAATATTATGTCAGAAATTGGGTTATGCTGCAACCCTAGATTACCTTACCATATTGTGAAATTCTTTTACTTGAAATTGTTTAATTGTAGTAATTAATCCTTGCGATTGGTCAACTTAGTAGTTATAAACGAATTTCTAAAATTGTTTGTCACATAAGTAAATTTATTTTAGACATAGCAAAGTTGTTAATTGTTGATTTGAAGTCCCTTGGGTTCGATAATCCGGCTCGAAAGAGTCGTTGTACTACTTGAGTGACCACATGCACTTGCGTGTGCTTTTGGACGCAACAGGTACCTTGGTTACCTCTTGTCACTTTGCATTGTCGTGTTGGATCCTTTAAGACATTGAAGACACTTGTGTAACTCGCCCACCTGTACGGATTGTTTGATCACTTGACACTCTTAATGGGACCTTGTCCTTCTTGTGGCTGTGACTTTGTCACTATTGGCATGCCTCTTGATTCAGATCATTTGTCATCTTGACTTTGGATTTTTAGTTCGTCTTAAGTATGGAAGTTGTCCATTTTAAGTACGAATTTGAAAGCCATTTTTAATATGGTTCTTGGTTCTCTTGATTATTGGGCTTCAACCCTTCTTGATGCAGGGGGTTAATCCTTCTTGATACCTGCTTATGCTTGGTGTGACGACATGATGTATATATTGTGTGAACCTTGTTATTGAATCTCTTGGAAAATGATGCTACGAGCGTTCTTGACATTTGGATCTTTCAATATCGAACTTGTTACTCTTTATTTTTATTTACTTGATTTATTTATTATGTTCAATTGTGCTGCCCATGACTTGAGAAAGGTAGCTTGGTGAATCTGAGGGCTTCGAACCTATAGTTTTTACACCACTAAGCTATGCTTAGCGATAGTTGTTTCTATCGTAGGAAATGTTCGAGAGGATGCATGAGGCTGGTCATTGGAGATGGAGATTTTGAGAGCCTTAAGGAAGATCACATTTGCATATAGGCATCTATGTGTTGTACATTTACATGAAACTTTGAAGGCTAATTTGATCATGTCACCATGGGTTGTAATATAAGTGTGGCTATGTTTTGTTCTTGTTGGGGTGTGTAAACCCAAGTCTTGTAATATACTAAATTTAGTATTTGTTTTGAATGGTTGTGTGAAGCATGAACAGGCTAATTTGGGTACTTGGAAATTGGTAACATTCTTTTTATATCATTTTTAAGTATGAGGATAATATATGCATGAAAATCTCGTAAGTTATTTGCTTAGATTATCTTGGAAGGGTTTTTCCGCCCTAAGTAAAAATTCTACGCAGTTTCGATTTGACGCAAATAAATGTTTAAATGGGCAGAATGCACATCCCTAACTATTTATTTTTTTTGAATCTAATTCCCCTACTAGATTTTAATCAATACTCCCTACATTCATCTCTTTTAAATGTCGCAAGTATTAAAGTAGATTCCTTCTTAAGTGATAGTATCCTTTCGAAAGGACCGCTACAACACACGTGATGGACTTGCAATAATTTGCATTTGAAAAGTATGGCTTGCCAAGATTAATTTTGAACATTTTAAATATTTTTAGATATTTTTAACTTAAATTATAGATTGCCAAATTTTTTATTATATAGTGACTTGCCAAAGGCCACTTCAAACATTTAAGGATTACCAAAATTGTAACCTTGTCAAGGCCACTTCAATTTTGGACATTGACTATTTCAGTTTTAATTTTCTTTTTTCACCAAACTTATAGGCTATTTTCCCACAAATAATAAAATTGGATTTAATATTTAAATAGCAAATTTCGTTTATGTAAATCACTCATGCTGATACATACTACCACAGGTGGTACATCATTCTTCATTAAATAAATGTACCTAAAATAACCATAAAACATATGCTAGAGTAGTAAGTACTCTTCTATAATTAATTATAAATTTTAACTCTTGCTTTAGATAAAGAACATCTTAGAGAGAAGTACAATTTTTTTTTAAAACTTGGTGTAAATTAGTATTAGTTTCGTCCTCGAGCTATTGATAGTCTTAAAAACACTCATCTATTTAATTAACTAAATTTAGAAATATTCCCGATTTATTACATGATATATAACAAGTAGTTTCAAACTCTTATAGGAGTATGAAACTCTTAATAAAAAGTCTAGATAAGTGTTGAAAACACCTTGAACTTGACGAGAATTTAGGGATATACTAAATTACTCATATTGCAAGATCGGGGTTATATTCACGCTGAGTTTAAAGGTGTTTCCAATAAAAGGACAAATATAACCCTAACTATCGTAAATGGTATGCAGATACCCTCCGTTATACTTTTAAGACATTGATGCCTCTACCGTCAGTGGCGGATCCAGGATCTTAGGCTCGTGGGTGCTCAATTCCCTTATTATAAAGTTACTATAAATCACATTATATAACCATATAAGCGTACAACTATTTAAACGTTATAGTTAAAAACTCTTTATTTCTTAAAAAACTAAGAAATGAAGTCCAAATTTTGCTAGCTTCTCTTACCAATTACAACTAATAATTCACTCTTGCAAGCACCCTCATTTATTTTATGTTAAAGAAATGAGCACTACACAACCATTACAAAATTCATCACCTATACTATTGCGAAGTTCATTTTTGATGTACTTTATGAACAAAAAAGCTTGTTCCACAAAAACAGTAGCAACACGAAGAATGAGAGTCAACTTGATAAGCAAATAAACAAGTAGCCAAGTTTGATGCAAATTTGACTTCACCAATACTGTAGCAAAGTCGGTAATTCCCTTCAAGT
Organism: Solanum commersonii; assembly: GCA_029007595.1. NCBI lineage: Eukaryota > Viridiplantae > Streptophyta > Magnoliopsida > Solanales > Solanaceae > Solanum > Solanum commersonii. The sequence continues at coordinate 3,446,633 of JAJTWQ010000011.1, forward strand.
TGAAGAACCTCTAGTTAGAATTACGAGCATAAACTATAAAATTATCAAGCTGATAACTGAGATCTCAAAGCTTATTGCTATAAAACTCATTCATATTAAGCTCTTGAAGATGCAAATTAATAAAGACATAACAAATCTCAACGCGCAAATGATGAGAATATATAACATCAAGAGATTTACGCTTGGACTTTTCTGGAAAGTAGCTAACCATTCATGAAAATGTAACATCAAGAAATGCTAATTGCCGTTAAAAATACACATTTAGTAGTAATTAAGCTATTATCGTTAATTAATTATCACTAAATTTTTTTTTTGTTTTGTATCTATACATATTGATACATAATTTGCAAATAAAATTTTAAAATGTTATATCAGATGTTGAACACATACTACTAACTCACGAGTCAGGCAAATCACTCTTTGGTAGGGGTGGGCAAAATCAATCCAAATATTTATGATCAGTCTAATTCATTTATGTTTGTATAAGTTAATAATCCGCTTATTTTATTATATGGACTCATTTGATCTGTTTATTTCATCTCATTTTAAATTTGGGCTAATATATTGCAATTCAAATTGATTCATGAGAAATTACAAACGTATTTTTTAAAACATTCAAATAAAATTTCTCATGAATCAATTTGAAATGTATTTTATTATGATATTATAAATAATAATTTATTTTATGTACAATAAAAATACATGATGTGAACGAGGGATATGTTTCTAAAGATTACTAAGACTTCATTAATTAATTTTCAAGAATGAGATTTAACTTCCAACCTAAATTATGTAGCGTGATCAAATCCAGCTAAAAAAAGATTATGGAAGAACATTTATGAATGTCGTAAAAGGTTGAGATCTAATTGTAAGAAAAATGTTTAATTTATGAGGAAAAAAGTTTGAGCTGCTGGCGAGATTCGATACCTCAACCTAGCAGCCCCCGCACACATGACTTTAAGATCCAGCCCTGAACCAAAGCACCCATTAGTGTTTTTTCAATGGGTGCTAATATCTATTATATATTAATTTTTGCAGATTTTCTATATAAATATACAAAAAATTTGTCAGGGTCAATGGGTGCTCGAGCACCAAGCACTCTCCACGTAGATTCGCCCCTGTCTACCGTCTAAAAACTAGAGCATATATGTCTTTCACTCGAACAGAAGACTAAATAGGAACACGTGACATAATCTTATCCGTCGATCCGATATTTAATAAATGTTGAATCGGTGGATAAGATTATGACACGTGTATATCTGCTAGTATAAATGGTATATATGCTCTAGTTTTTAGATGGTAGGAGTACCAATGTTCCAAAAGTATGACAGAGGGTATCTGCATACCATTTATGATAGTTTAAAGGTATATTTGTCATTTTTCTCATATTTCACCTTCAAAACATACAAATTTAAATTAATCAGACCCAAAACAAATATCGAACCTCGAGTAGATTCAAGGGGTGCTTAGATTCCACCATAACCAGCCACGTTTAACATTTAACAAGACAGCGCCAACCAACTACCCACATACCGCCGCGTCATACCCCCCACCCACCCAACCCCACCATTAATACTCTACACCAAAACCAAAGAACCCCTTTGATAAATTTTGCATTTTTACGCCATCCAAGACACATTTCTTGGAAAATCCGAAAACAAAACAAAAAAAATAAAATACCCAAAAAACGTATTGACTATATAGTTGTGGTTGCAGTAGAAAAATCCAAGAAAAAAACCCCATTATCATCATATATCACCAGAGCCTTAGTTCTTTCTCTGGCTTTGGGTTCAGACATGGCATCTTGGTGGAAATTCTTGTTCATATCCTTTGTTTTTCTTGCTGTAGTTGCTCCTAAAGTCAAAGCAGATTCTGGGTCGTTGTTGGATGATGAAATTGAAGTGGTTAGATCGGATGTTCCTACTTCTCAAGAATTGGAACATCTTAAGTCCAAGATCCAATCTTTAGGTTAGTTGGGACTTGAGAATTGCTCCCTTTTTGCTTAATTGGTACTGTGAGTATGCATGTTTTGATTCTTTGGGAAGTGTAGTTTTTTTGTTGATTTGTAGTACTGAGAAGTGTAGATGTTTACTAAAAGGAATTGCTTGGAGGTTAAGTTGATTGGAGACTTACTTAAAGATGTAATTTTCTTTGGAAATTTGTTATTTTAGGTTAATTAGGACTCGTGAATTGCTTACTTTTTTTTAGTTGGTACTGTGAGTAACTGACTATGATTGTTTTGACTCTTGGGGAAGTGCAGTTTTTATGAATTTCAGTACTGAGAAGTGTAGTTGTTTACTCCAAATGAGTTGTTTGGAGTCAATTTGATAGGTTGACTCACTTAAAGGTGTTATTTTTCTGAAAATCTGTTATTGATTGAGCTGGAAATTATGAAGAAAGAAGGGATTTTTTTGTAAGGTTAGCATATTATTACAGGATTTTTCGTTGTATTGTGTATAATGTTCAAAACGAAGAGCAGAAATGAATGTTCACAATGAATTACTTTGAGCAGTAAAGAACTTGTGAAATGAACTTCAATATTTCAAGTTGAAGTTCAAATTCTTTTGAGAACTTGTGAAACAAACTTCAAGTTTCAAATGAAGTAACATTATTTTCAAGTGAAGTTGCTAAAGAAACATGGGGCTTAGATTTTGCTATAGGAAGCTGCAGATTCCAATTTGGTAGTTTTTCCAACTCCAAGATGTATACTCTGTTCAGTCTCAGTAGAAGTGTGTCAATCTGAAGATGAACACAGTGATTTGATAGCTTTGAACATTTGAAGCAGAATATTATGGCTCCTTGTATGTTCTCGGGTTTATGAAAAAGATATCTTGTTTGTGTGCTGTTGAAAAAAATATTCCACAGATAGGGAGATACAGTTTTGGAAACTGCACAAATTTAGAGATAATCTGCAATTACACTTCTCTTTTGGAAACTGTACAAATCAGAGATTATGTGCAAAGCAGCACAACTAATTTGGAATAGAGTCACAACCAAGAATAACTTTCACATCATTATAAAAATTTGAGACAAGGTTATAAATTTGGGAGAGTGCCTATTCTGCAGTTATCGTACTTTGTACTTTGCTATTGTCATTTTCATTGGCGTTGAGTAATGATGTTTTTAAATTCCATATTGTTTTTTCCTTGTGTTGTGAGGTAATTCTGCAACAGTGAGTTTTGGATTGGTGCTTGGGATGTAGATTGTTTTGTTTCAATTTTGGCTACAAAATACTAATTATTAACCATCTCTCTTTCCTTCTAATGGGTTCTATTTTTCTCAGAATCAAACATCGAGGAGACTGCGCGAGGACTGAAAGGAAAGGATGAAGAGATTGCGGACAAAGAAAACATAATAAAAGAAATGTCAGAGAGAATTAAGTCAATGTCAACTGAATTGGCCTCTCTACAGGTGAGTCCCTCAAATTAGCAAGTTGGTTTTGTATGATATTTTAGTTTCATGAAATGCCTTAGTAGTGTTGATGTAAGTCATATTGTTTTGTATAGAAAAATGGAACACTAAATTCTGAGGAGCAAGTTGGAAAGGCTCGTGCACAAGCTGATCAGCTTGAAAAGCAGGTTGAGATATTAAAAGAGGAAGTTGAAATGAAGAATAAGGAGAAAAGAGACTTCGAAGCGCATATAGGTGAAACAGAGAAAAGAGTATCAGAGTTAAATTTGAAGGTTGACAAGGTGAGTGTTTGATATGCTTAACCTTTTTTATAAAATAATAAGTAGCTCATTTGCTTTCTTTTCTCTTTTCTTTGTAATTGTGTTATCTATGTCTTAATTAATTGCTACAGTAGTTATTCTAGCAGACGGAGTTTCACCATAACAGATTCAACAACAAAGCATAAATGAAATTCATGTATTGCATTTTTAGATAGGATATCTTTTACTCATTAAAACAAAGAAGGGAAAAAAGAAGAAGAAGGAACTCTCATCACAGATGAGCTGCATTTGTTCTTCCTTCTCTTTGAACTTTTAAGATCTGAGGATTACATTTTTCTGATCAGGAAGATTTGGCGATCACATTCTTTTGCTTGTCCTTGTAATTGAGAGTCTGGGGCCAAGTAACTGAACAGAAATTTTAAAAAGGCAGTTGGGATATGTTATTCTGTTTCTTGTTTACAGAGATTGTCCTGCACATCATACTAGAGTTATTATGGCAGCTATCCAACTTGTTCAACCGCTGCAACAAACCATAAAGTACTAAAATGAAACAACTTCCAAATGCTGTCCCTGCTGTATTTTCTTTATCAATTTAGTCCGATAGCAGATCTCATAAGAATTATGGACAAATGATTTAAAAAGTTGGCTGAAACATAGAAAGGTGGAAGTGGCTGCAGAACTCTGACTTTTATGAAAAATATTCTTGAAGTTTGATAGAATCTAAATCTTTAAGCAAGGAATGTAGATGACTTGTTAAACTCTAGGTAATTAAGGAGTCAACATTATGGTAATGTAGAACAAAGGAAGCCTGAGATATCATAGGATTGGAATGCTTTCCTCAACAAACAGCTTCAAGTAGTCATTTTTAAAGAGCAAAGAAGATGCTGCAGTTGTAATGCTGTAATTAATTTATTCCAAAAGTTTTTTAGAGAGTCTATCAAGTAGAATGTTGGCCTCCCCATGAGAACTAGGAATTACAGTGGAGGTAGGAAGTGTTATAATTTTGACAAAAAGAATCTGACAGAGAAGTCAACTCGGCTAGGTGGTCCTACAAATGGAGAAAAGAACATAGGCAAAAGAAGAATCAAATGGTGGTATAGAATACCCATTGAATGGCCCTTCAGGGTGGCCTAGTGGTTTGGGCTTGGGACTTCCATGTTGGAAGTCTCAAGTTCGAAACCCCTTACCAGCGAAAGCAAGGGGTTTGCCTTTTGGGTCGAGCTCGTCGCACCGGGCTTGCCTCGTGCGGGTTACCTCTCTTATGTGGATTGCGAGCTATTGCATAGGAGCGGAGGTTTTACCCTGTGCGCATCCAAAGGGTAGCGGTGGCGGGTTTCCCTTGTCATAAAAAAAAGAAAAAAGAATACCCATTGAATGACCGAATTTTTGAAAGAAAAAGTGATTACAAATTGTTGTACTCGTCTTCATTTGACCTTTAAATGGTATCCTCAGTTGTTTGCAGTTACAATTCTTTGCTTCTAGTCTCAAGTGCGTGGCAACACACATGTAAAGTTCGATGGGAACCAAACCTTGTCCTCTTGTATCTCTAGATGATGTCACATGATAACCCCATACATGAGTAAGCGCAATGACTGTTTTCTTGTAGATACTGTGAAGCTTATATGAACAATAAGCTGCCTGTTTTCAGTTACACAATTGATTTCGTTCTGCCACCGAACAGACTTTAAATTCCCAGGACTTCCTGTGGATGTGTAGAAAGATCTTTTAGCTCTTAATGCTGGTCCTATTTAGTTTTGGTAGCTACGTGTAATATTTCAGCTAACCTTATGAAATTGTTTTGTTTCTTTTTGGTTTATGCAGCTCGAAAAGACCGTTGACAAACAGAAGGAGAAACTGAAAAAAACTGAACGAGCTCTTAAACTTGCTGAGGTGCTCTTGATATTAAACAAACAGCTACTGAAGCTTGTGTTGTGATAATAATTACTAAAGTCTCCCAATTTTTGCTTATCAGGAAGAAATGATTAGAGCAAGGCTTGAAGCCACATCGAAGATGAAGGAGCTCATGGAGGTAGATGTTCTAGCTACCTATATATTAACAATGTATTCAGGATTATGATTACTAATGAAGATAGGAGGTTCCATCTCAATTTTTCATCTAGCTGAGTAATGCTGTGATTCATACTAATGTTTCTATCTACCATGATATCCTGGTGCCATCAGGCTTCCATCATGTTGTGTTAAGAGTTTGATATGCCGATTTATGGTTAGCTAGTTGTATCAGTTCTCATATGCTTGAACTGGCAATATCAATAATTTTATGGACAGCTGGATGGTGGGTAATTTTTGGTAGTAAGGGGTTAGTGTCGTGGTGGTGATGGTGGTCTTTAGCCTGTGGATTTGATGCTGGAGTAATTTATTTTGACGGCTAAAAGGGAGAAGAAATGTGATGATAGATTTGGTCTAAACCATTTGTATTATAGAGGATCATGTAAGTGGGCTATTGGCTAAAGTGAAGAACAATGGAAGGATGATAAGAATCAAAATGACACAAGGCACATAGATAGTGGAGGAAGATATTGATGAAGGAAATTGTGGGTTGTTTTGGTTTTGCAAGAATGTGGCTGCAAATGTGTGGGTGTTGTGTTGTTTGGTGGTTGACTATTTGCTACTTGTACATGAATCTCGGGGAAGAAGAATTGTAGTAGGTATCCTGTATATATTTATTTAGAGGGCATCTCTAAAGTTCTACAACTTGTCTGTCCTTTATTTTAGGTGGGATAATCAAGTACAGTCTTCTTTTATTTAAATCATTGATAGCTGGTAGAGATTTTTTGGGTTCTGTTGATTTATGGTTAGCATGAAAAAACGGTTGAAATATCTTATAATTTGGAATTTAGCAATTTTCCCCAAATTTTGTGGGTTATCATGAGCTTGTCTAGAATTGTATTATTAGAGTCATAAAGATCCTATGTGGAGAAAAAAGTTGGATTGGCTTTCACATATATTGTCTATATGAGGAGGGAAGGGTGGTTTATAGTCCTTCTGTTTTCCCTCTTGCTTGGGTTATGGAGTTGTGATGTGTGGAAGCTGTCTCTGGTTTGTGGTGATGTATGGCGATATAATTGTGAACGTTTTTGGATGAGAATCTGATTCATGGGGAACCAGGTTATGCTTCCTGCACTATGCATAGCTTAGCAATAAGTGGAAAAAAGGATCAAAGTCGCATTCTGCATCAATCGTAAACTGTGTAGGCCTTTGAAGTGCAGCAATTCACTGGCTTAGTTACACGAACAAGAAAGAGTTGGAAAACCGAGAAGTTTGAAGACGTGCTCTCTATCTATGCTTTGTGTTGTAGATGATGATTGATTTAATAAATGTTAACCTGGCTCTTTCCTTCTGCTTAAAATCCAGGTGCATGGGGCATGGCTTCCACGTTGGCTTGAAGTTCATATGACTCACTACAAGGTATTTTGACCAAAAATCATAACTAACCTTCTCGTAAATGGATTGCTGACTCTGCTGTGAATTTCAGTCTCTTTTGGAGAAGCATTGGCAGGAGCACGGAAAACCTGCTATGGACACAATGATACAGAAGGTACATATCTTGTTGCTATTGGATCCTCATTAACTGTTGATTATTGAACGAATGCTTGTTTGAGTTACTATTCTATCCTGTTTACCCTTTTTCGCTTGCTTCTTAGGCTGTTGAGAAGAAGGCCCAAGCTGAGGTATGGGCTGCGCCACATATAGAAACAGTCAAAACAGTAAGTCAGCTTTGCATCATTTAACGTTTGAATCTCTTATTACCATATTAAATTTAATTAATTTATTGGATGAGTTCTCGGAAGTTGTGAAAGCCAGAAATGGTATGATGTCAAATACTTTGGAATGTCCCAAAATGGAAAAGAGTGCCATATATATTGGAAAAAGATGGAGTAGTTCCTTCTTTTAGGGTATACCACTTCTTCCTTCTCTACAACAACATCCCAGTGTGGTCCCACATTTCCATTCTCTGTTTCTCATCATTTTGTGTTATGCTTTTAATAGGCAAAATGGTCTAATGGATCCTCGTACTTGTACGCGTTTGTATTATGGATCCTCCTACTTAACTCTTTATCAACTGAACCCTTAGACTCAATCCATATAAGATTTTTAAACCCCTCTCATCATGTGTATAGTTCACTCTCCCCTAAATTGATGACTTGTCAAATCCATATCACCTATATCAATGACATGTCATAATTATCTTTATTAACTATTTTTTAAAATTTATTAACCAAAATTATTTAATAAAAAGTAAAACAATAAAATTTATATTTATTCCTTAAAATAAAATTTTGAAACTCCTACATCTTCTCCCTCATTCCCACCTTAAAACAGTCAAAAAGTATTTCACTTGATGATTGGATCTTCAAATTTGGGTTATTTCCTTTATTTTTTGTTGACAATTGTTGCCGCATGTATGGGTTGGATTTTCTGGTCGCACTCCTGTGGCTTTGTCGTTATGGTTTTCCCCAAAATTATTTTCCTTGCTGCATTTCTTCTTCTCCTTTCTTTCTGGGTTGATCTTTGTCATCAGTCAAATGATGTATATAGCCCTCGAGAAGCTATGTTGGAGAAGAACAAGCCAAATTCAAATGCTGATAGTTGCCGAAGATGCTGTTCTTTTCGTGCTGTCAAAAGTGGGAAGCCGTCAAAAAGTTGTGGTTCTGGTTACCCTGTTAGTTTTTCTGTCTCCACCGTACGTCCTCACTGTTTTCCTTTCCTCCTCCTTCAACCATCACAAAACTACCAACCTAAGCCGCCACCGCACCACCAGATCTGGCTGAAAATCTCTTCGTTGTCGTAACTAGATCCTCCAACCCTCACCCGCCTCATTCTCCCCTCCACTTACTAGCACCGTCTCTCTCACTCTACAGCGAACCAGTTGTCTCCGACGAGCACCACCACCATCAACCTTTCCCTCTGCCGGCGAATCAATGGACTCAAGGAGGTTTCAATGCCAAGATCTCTTAAAGATGATGACAAGAGTATGGAAAGAAAAAGAAGGGGTCAGGCATGGAGATGGTTGCAAATGAAGGTGGAGTGGGTGAAGAAGATGGAGGCTTTTTAATTAATTTTTTAATTTTTTATTATTTTATTCTTTTACTAATATTTTTAAAACGGAAATATAGTACTCACTTGCCTTAAGGTGCGTGAAATCACACACTTTCGCCAACTCAGCCATCTTAAAGACACATAAGCTTGATCAATGGTTAGAGGGGTTTGATAAATTATTTTTTATTGAATTTAAGGGTCCAGATGACAAAGAGGTAAGTAGAAGGGTCCAGAATACAAACCGATACAAGTACAAGGGTAAGGGTCCACCAGACCATTTTGCCCTTTTAATATAAAGAGAAGTCACTACATTATGTGTGTATATGATTAATTGAAAGTTTGATGCCTAAACATCATTTCAAGGTTCAACAAATATGAATGAAGATAGGACTATATTTATCTGGGAGCTCCTGTTGTTGCAGAACTAACAAAGAAGTGAGAGAATCCTAGTTTCTTCTTGTGAATTCTGATCTCTGTGTGCCGAGTGGCCATCTAAAAACTTTAATGGGCATGCCACATTGGGACTGATTTTAACCCAACCCATTTATTAACTCACCCCAATTTAACTTGACCAATTCCAGCCCAACCCACCCATTTGGCACCTCTAGGTATACATTAACGAGTATGTTATTACATTAACTCCTCATCTCTTCACGGAAATAAGTACTTGAACAATAAAACTAAACTAATTTGAGATTTCCTGGTAACAAAGCAGTAATGGTACCTTGCTAGGTAAAAATGTTAAAATGGTTGAGTATCATTATTTCTTCCTAAGAGGTGAGTTCTCTTATCTGCTAAATGACAGTCATCGGACATCTGGGGGAGGAAAATCAAGAGTTAGTAGGACAAGCTAAGAGTGGGGAGTAAGATGACTTCCAGATCTGGGGGACTCTCTATTAGTTTTTTTAGATGTAGATACAATTATCTACTTCAAACATTCATTTTACTCCTTAAGCTAGTTTTTGTGTTGTATTTGTGATCAAGATGGAGGATCTTAATAATGTCTCGTGTTTGCTGTTCTACTCTTTGAAGAAATGGATGCCAGCTGTGAAGGAACAATGGGTGGTAATGACCACTAACCTCAAGCCACAAATGGAATTGGTTAGGACCAAAGGATTTGAGATTTTTGAGACAGCTAAAAGCGCCATAACTCCACATATTGTCAAGGTTCAGGAGCTAGCAGAACCTCACGTTCAGGTAACATTCCTTATCTGTTCATTTAAATGAATAATATTTTCTGATATATCAAGAGTAAGTACATTAAGGAATATAATTTCCTGTCGTTGTACATGCATCAAATGTATAACTGATACCTATTTTTCCGGTTTTATTTGTATGTGATGTGATGTGATGAAAGCATAATTTATTCACAGGAACTTAAGAAATTCAGCAAGCCATACATTGATCAGGTTGCCACTGCTACAAAACCTCATGTTGAAAAAGTGCGTATTGCTGTAAAGCCATATACAGATGTGGCAGTTCATCATTATGGGAAGTTCTTGGAGTCTGCAACAGTATACCATAATCAGGTGTGTTAAAAATAAAGTGATATGATAGTCGCTGAAATATTGGTTTACTTGTGGTTGAGATATGCAAGTCATAGTCTCTTTCTAAATGTTTCCTGTAATTTTACTGCTGCATTATTTTCTCATGTATTCAGGTTTCGACAACCCCGTAGACCAAAAAATAAAATGTAATAAAATAAATCCTGTAGAATCTGAAGTTACATTTTCTGTCTGTCTTCTTGGCGCCTCTGTATTCTTACGCGAGAGGCTTAACTTTTTAGAATGATTTTGCTGAAGCTACTAAATTATCCACAATAATTTCGTGAAATGTTGCAAATCAGTTGATGAAGAGTGCTTGAGCTTCCCGTGTGTATTCCTAACAGTTTCCAATTTTCGAATGCTTTTGTGATTTAGCTCTGCCACTAGGGAGTATCTGTTTGAGCTCTGTATTATAAGATAGATCCTTCACTTGGTATTGTCAAATGAAAGACAAACAGATCTTTAAGCAATTAGGGGTAAGGGATAAGGGTCCAGCTAGGATAAATTAGTTTGTATTGTTTATTATGTCTTAATTCATTGAGTGGAGGAAATGGTCATTTTTCTTCTGGTGGTTGTGTTGGATTCATCTTCTCTTTACCTTCTTATGATGATGATGAAAAACATACCGAGTTGGGGGGGGGGGGGGGGGTAGAGTGTACACATACCTTACCCCTATCTTGTGGAAGTGGAGAGGCTGTTTTTGAGAGACCCTCGGCAAGATGATTAAGAAGAACGATAATGTGATATTCTAGGGTTAGAAGAGTAGCTTTTGCACTGTTGTTAGAAGAGGTAACAAGGTTATATTACGGTTGGATGAGTTGAACTATTTGAATGATCTGGTGGAAGAATCGATGAAATAGCAAATGCCTTTGCTACTATGCGTATGTTGCTTATAGTATTTAAGTTGTTTTGGTCCATATATTCTAAATCAATGTTTCATTCCATCTGAAGCTGCAAGGTACAGTAGATGAAGCACTGAAGAAACATGAGCTTACAAGACCTCTTGCAACAAAGGAGTTCGTCTGGTTTGCTGTACGTATCTGATTGTCATATTCTATGGTCTTGCCATCCTGTCCTCTGCCGTTTTATTCAATTTGATGATTTCATACTAATAAATATTTGTTCATCTTATGTGGTGTAGGCTTCAGCAGTGTTGGCTTTGCCCGTTATAATTCTGTTCAAACTTTTGTCTGGCATTTTCTGGTTAGCACAGTTTACTCTGCTCCCTCATTTGCTATTTTCCACAGTGATCTACCCTTCTATATTGAAGCGCATGTAGATCTACCTAATTCTACAAGGCTCAGAATTGTCTGTATTTTATTATTTGTGACAGTAAAAAGGCGAGGAAACCTACTCGACATGGTCATTCACACCATTCACGTCGCAAGTCCAAGAGGGCGCACACAGACAAGTAGGGCGAGGTAGTACAGTGCTTTCATCAGAAACCAAGTACTTTACAGTTTGCAGGTATCACGTTAGCAATTTGCCTTTATTTACCTGGGTTAAATTAATTTATGGATGCATTTATATCTTGAGCTGAATTTATGTATGACTTGGATCAGATTCACAGTGTTAGCTTTTCAGATTAAAGATTAATGGTAGTTGTGGCATGTTTTTAAATTAGATTGCCCCTAAGAAATGTTCTGAAGTTCCTTGGCATATGTGCCTGTACTTGTTCTTTTGCGCTGCTATAAGGTACTTCCATCTCAGTGTATTATTTATGGGTGGAACACGGGTAATTCGTGATGGCTTGTAACAAAATCAATGAGATCAGTGAGTTGTTTATTTGGAAAATGGGAGCCGTGACAATTCTTGGCCAAAATCCGAAGTAGCACATTTCCCACATGCTTTGTCCTTGTACCAAGTTACACCCCAGATTTTCTCCAAATGATTGGTATAGGATTTTTTCTAGGGACTCGAGTTCCATGCTTTTGAGAATAAAGCAGTAAAACTAGGCCTCGGTAATTTTCTGGTCAGTCTCATTCTTCTACTCTTTCCTGGAAGTCGATGACTTGGCGTATTACCTTTGACACCAAAGAGAGTTCGAACCAATGCTCAGGTAACGTTATCTCAAAGAAAAAAAATGAGTTCGACCCAATGCTTTATTTTTATCTTAGTTGATCCTGATTCGACATTAGAAGTATATTGATATTCCCCAATAACAAGTAAACTTTTGTCTAAAAATACTGCATATTTGATTCAACTGAAGTGTGGAGTGACTTTTGCGTCTGTATGTGGTGAAAAAGGACTACTCCCAAGGATGTCAGTTAATTGGTACGTTTCATGGCCAAGATATGTAAAAATTAGCTATAACTTATAGGAGAACTAGATAGGTAGAGCGAAATACTTGTAGTTAGTAAAGAATGAATTCATAGTTTCAAAGAAAATAGTATGGGAACATCAAACTATTATGTTCTTATCGAGTGGCTGGCTATCTATCATCTTCTTCGGACTAAATTTGGCAGTTCTTTCACAATTACAGTATTTACTGCTATCTGTATGACGCCTGGGTTTATTTCATCTCATTTGCAGATGGGTCATGTCATTGTTTCACCGGGCGTTTGGAGTATCAGTCAAATCTGCAGATGCTTTTTGTTTTCCAAGTTCTGCATAGATTTTCCATATGTGCATAAAGCATGAATGGGGAGGGTAGTGGGTGTGCAAAATTTTCTTTTGTACTATTACTGTTTCTTTGGTTTGGATAGTGTTGGTGTTTTGTGGTCTTTCCACTACTCGCTGTCAACGTTACAATGTTGTGACACTGTATTTTAGTTGTGTATTACATATCGACGTAGCTGTATTAAGATCTTCTCAGTCATATTTGATCATAGGTGTAACGATGGAGGAAAAATTATTCGAAAACTTAAACGGAGGATAAATATAAACAATTTACCAGAGTACACAGGTACATTTGGCCTTTTTATCTTTAATAATTTTCTATCTTGTTTGAACTTTGAATTGGTTTTGGATGAAGGTCGAAAATGCCACAAAATTAAAGCCATGCATTCAAACTTTACCCCATAAATAGATTTGTCTCCATCTCCAAACTACTAATTATTTTACATAGAGTACTACTTGTCTTATATTTACAATCCTTCAAAAATGCACTATTTTTATAAGATCTGATATGCGATTTTTTGGTGGATTCGAACGACATAGATCATTAATAATTAGCCCAATAGTTGTCTAAATCATGAGCACTATTCTCCATAACCATAAATCTATTCATGGCATTTCCACTAATATTTTCTCCACAACCAGCCTGATCATCATGAGTTGTCATCATCACATGAGAAGAAGAACTCATATCTTGTGGCGGTGGTGGCACTGGCTGAGAAGTAGTGGCACAACCACCAAGATTCAAATTCAAGCCTGAAATAGTAAAACCATTACCTCCACCTAAGTTATAGTTCATTTGGGATTGAAGAATTGGATTCAAGCTCATCATGTTAGACGATGACGATGTTGAAACGCCTTGAAAAACCCTATTGAATTCTTGAATTTCTGGATGGTTGATCATGTTGTAAGCACTTGATGATGATGATGATGGTCTTCCCATGGCTAATTGAATGGCATTATGTTCATGAGCTTGTGGTATCATCATTTGTGAAGAAATGCATATTGTGTTTGGATTGATTTGATCAAGTGTAGTGTAAGGGTTTACATGAATTCTTGAAGTATTGTTATTAGAAGGGTATTTTTTTCCTCCAGCATTACTCTTTTGGAATACACGGCAAACAACCCATTCATCTTGCTGAAAAATATTCCCAAGTATATATAACACAAGTTAATTTGAATTCACACGAAAATTTAATAAGAAAAAAAGACGACTTTTGAAACTTATGCTAAACAGGTTGTGTCGACATGGAAGTATGTTTGAGTTAGCTAGTATGGAATAAATTAACAAATGATCAATTAAGATCGAGAAATTTAAACTATTTAAGTAGCTCAATCCAATACACTAAGCTCCTGATGTGATTGAGGAATCCTTACAATTTAGTACGTGTATATATATTTCATTACTTTATCTTAAATTTGACTGAAAAAAGAAGAAAATATTTAAAAATAGGATGAGAATTGAGATATTACTAATTTCTGAAGAAACAATTAATAAAATTCTTTCCAAGAATAATTTGGATTTGCACAAGGCAATGTAACATGAGCAAACAAGAAAACTATTTTCTACAAGACTACAACTACCTCATTTCTCTTGCACTATCAATATTTATGTTCCCTCCGTACTAATTTATATGACGTATTTTCCTTTAATTCATCCTAAAAAATACAATATATTTCTATATTTAGAAATAATGCTTTAAATTTCAAGTACTTCCTTCGCTCCTTTTTAGTTGTCATAGTTTTCTTTTTGAGAGTCAAACGATATGAATTTTGACAAACATTTTAAGATGCATTTTTTTTATCATATTGATAGAGGCGGACCCACACTTATAAGTGGGGTGCACATGCACCCGTCAACTTCAGAAAAAATCATGTGTATATATGTATCTATCTTGAGAAATTGACAGAAAGTAGGATATAATTAACAGTGCACCCATGAGGAGTATATGAGTGTCCTTGTGTTGTTGGTACGTACAGGCCAGAAGAATCACCCATGAAACCAGAGTTTGATTCAAATTCTGGGTTTACCTCTACATATTGATATGAAAAAAAGTTGCAACTTATAGTATCTGCCGTATAGTTTTTGAATGTCTAAAATTTTGTTTTAATACGTTGAATTAATGTAAATATAATTTAGCTTTAAAAATGAGTCAAACTGACTCTCTAAATGACAACTAAAAAGGAACATAGAGTATTACTTTAATTGAGAATGCTAAAATTTTAGTACTACGAAGAAAAAAAAAAGATCCCCATTGGAAATGAAATTATGCTCCATGTCCCATTTTCACATAAAATGAAGAGATAAATTGATATATTTATTGAATTCATCGGGACTGACGGGGTTAGAGAAGTGGAAGTACATACCTTGTGTGTTCTATAGGATGATTTGGAGTGGACTCTATATTCATGCATTACCCAATTGGTTTTTTCCCCTCTTGGAGCTCTTCCATTATAAAATACCAATGTTTTCTTCATACCAACTAATTCTGAATTACTGAAAATCTCTCTGTCTTTGCCAGTAGTCTTCCAATATCCACTTTTTGTTGCTCTATTTGTTCTCACTCCTGTTGGGTACTTTCTATCTCTTAGGCTGAAAAAATACCATTCTTTTTCTCCCATTTTTGCCTTCCCTGTCATAATTAATTTCCAAAAATGTTAACTTGATTATACAGCTTAATTACTTTCTTTGTTTTAAAATAAGTGTCAAAGTAAACATCATGTGTATTAAGAGAACAATTAAATACAATGTGTAGTTTACTTTCTTCGTCACAAGTTGTGCGACATCTTTCGTTTCTCGAGAGTAAAAGTATTTTCTTTGACACCATTTTTTTATATACCTCATAAATTTGCGACTTATATTACTTTGTATATAGTTTTGAAATATGAAAAGAAAAATTATTTTTTTAAAGATTTTATATTCAAGTTTACAATCAGAATTTAAAAGGTTGACTCTTTCAAAATGATGCCACATAAATTGGGACAAAGAAAGTATTAGTTCAAGAAATGAGTCTTTTCTTTGTCGAGTATTTTGTAACTATCAATACTTTTTACATAGTTTCAAAATATGTAAATTTTATTTCAATTTTTTAAAAAAGATTTTCAAATATGAAAATACGGTCAAAATTTAGAAAATTGACTCTCGAAGTCTGAACGGTGCTACATAAATTGAGACAAAAAAATAATAATTCAAGAAAGAGTGTTTTCTTTGAATTTGGTTTTTGAAAAGGAACAAGAAAAAGAAAACTTCCTTTATTTTTTTTGTTATAACAATTTGATGAAGCTTGCAAGCAATTAAAGATGCACCATAGAGTAGGCTTTAATTTTATTTATTTATATTTAGGGAGCGTGCATAGTTAATAACAAGTTACTGTAAAAAAATTTATACTATTGTATATAACTTAAATGATATTCCAAAACGTAATTAGACGATCTTGATATATGTTATGATTTTCGAAGAATTAAAGAAGGTATTGTAGGAATTAAGAAAGAAAAAACAAAAAACGCTTCCATTTTTTGCTTAATCATATGGTGTTCGAAATTTATTAGCTTGGAGAAAAAACTTCTTATTCTATCAAAATTGGACACGAATTACATCACCTCTTGTTAAGAATGGAGTAAGGATATTATCCATTCCATTTCTTTTGATTAAAAAAAAAAAAACAAGCAAAGTTGAGCATGATCGTAACAGTTAATGAATGATCTACATGAATTATGAACAAAATCAAGTTTGCTAGCTTACTCAATTTTCTCAAGAATAATAAACTTATTTATGTCATATAAAAAAAATCATTTCAAAACCCTAGCCCTTGCTTTCTTGATTTATACAACCATATGTATTACTGACAAGAGGGAGTTACTCGGATGGTAATAATAATTGTGAGTTCGAGTCAGCAAGAAAGCAAAAAGGGTAAGATCGACCTCTATAGGAAAGGGGTAAAAAAAAAATGTATTACTACTATTTAATTTCAATATGCTTATTGTAAATACATGCTTTAGTAATTAACAAGTTTTGAGGATTGTTAATTACAACAAATTAATTAAGTATACCTGGAAGATCCCATGGCTCAGATTTGTTTAAATCAACATCTCCAATAGCCCTTGCAATAAAATTATTAGAATCAGAAATTTTGTTCATAAGATAATATGTTATAAGTTCTTCATCACTTGGATGAAATCGAAATCCTGGTGGTAAATCAATTTCATCCTTCACTTCTCCTTCCATTTTTCAAGATTTTCGACGAATAATAATAATAATAATAAAAATCTTAAACCTTGAAACTTAATTGAAAACCTAAAGGATTTCCCCAAACAAGAGAAGAAAAAAGAGTTTTAATATATGGAAATTAATTAGGATTTAGGACTATGGCTAGTTAACTAATTTATTGTTGGAATATGTTGCAAAGAAACTTTTTTGTTGCTTAAATGTAGAGAATATAAATGGATCTTTGGATAACTTGTTGCTAAACATTTGCTACAAGTATAAGCTTGAGGGTTTATCTTGAATTATAGAGGAAATTAATATATAATTTTCTTGTTGAATTTAAAGAAGATATATAATGTGTTTGAGAAACTCTTACCTACCATGGATCTTAAGGTACACGGTGCCTCATGAACTTTTTTTAAATGATCGTGGTGTCGAGGTCAATTTTTACGCAACTCGATTAATTTTACTTGCCACCTTTGAGTACATCAAGACTAGGACAGATAGGAAGAATTACCTAGTATTTTTTTTTTGTCTCCGCTAGTTTTGAATCTGAGATTGCATAGGTCTCAACCAATTTATTGACCACTAGAACACCCTGGTCCCTTATGACCTCTTAATTAAGAATTAGTTGATTAACTAAAGAAAACACATGATCTTTTTATTTATTTTTTATAAGCCATCATGCACCTTCTAGGGAAGTACAAAAAGATTAGAGGGGATACAAACCTTACCTATGTACAAAATTAGGTTAAATAAATTAAAACTTTTTTAAAAGGGAAGGGTTAGCCTATATAGATACTTCCGAACTTAGAAGAGAGAAATCAATAAAAAATTATAATAACAATATATCCAGTGCAATCCCACTAAGTGGAGATTGAGGATGATAGAGTGTACACATATTTCACTACCTCGTGAAGGTAGAGACCGTCTCCAAAAGACCCTCGGCTCAAGTGCATCAAATCCAAGTAAAAGAACAAGAAAACATAGCCGTTAGTAAGAAAACTAGGAAATTAAAGCATCGTAAGGTCTATATGAAAGAAACAACTAATTAAGAAAACTAGGAAAGCAGGGTAAAGTCTACACGAAAGAAACAATAACAACAACAAAATAGTGTGATAATAGAAACACAGTAAACAACATATGACAAGAACTACAAGGGTATGACTAGTTCTACGACAAGTACTAATTAACACACATCACGACAACAATACTCCACCCCCACTAAATTTCTACCCTAATACGTAACCTCCACACTTTCCTATCTAGAGTCAAGTCATTGGTAATATATGTTATCTCCTGTATTCAGATTAGCAAACCAGAAATAATAAAAAATGAAAAGAAAAACACAAAGAACTATTCGAGTCCACAGAACCCACTGTGTGTCCTTAAGAAATTTAATCCCCTCAAGTACCCGAGGTTGCAGATTAATTCCTCCCAAGATAAAACGGATTAACCATTAAAGAAGTAGTGGTACCTCAAACTTCGATAATTTCAACGAACTCAAAATGACAAAGAACGAATCACACACTCTGACACGATCGATCGATTTTGCTTTTTAAGAAATGTATGCAAAAGAAGGGAAGAATTCAATTTTTAAAAATGAGAGAAAACCTCTCTATTTATAGCCAACAAAGGGTAAAGGTCACAACCCTTTGGAAAGAAGACAACCTTTCAGAAAGGTCATAACACTTTGGAAAAGGCATAACCTTTCAAACGGTCACAATCCTTTAGAAAGGACACAACCTTTCATAAAGTTCACAACCCTTCGGCATGGTCACAACTCTTCAGGAGAGTCACAACCCTTCATTTCCTGTTCACACCTTTAAAACCCAACAATATAAAGTTGCGTCATGTCCTGTCTAACCACCTCTCCCTAATACTTCTACCTCTCCGCATACTTCTTACCACTAGCCTCTCACACCTCCTCATTGGGCGTCATCACTTGTGCTCTTCTGCATATGTTCAAACCATCTCTGTCTCGCTTCCAACAAAAAATTACATTTTGTCATATTTTTTTATGCTAGGTAGTTGTCATTTATCTAATTGAAAAAAATCCCTACTCCTCTTTTAATAATTGATATTTGAATTTGTCAGGGACCTCGCAATAGCGGTTCCTGGGCCACAAATGCAGACTCGTTAAAATGGATCATTACAAAATATTGGATTTATTAGTTTTGTTAAAATTTAGAGTTTTGCTCCAAGTGTCATAATTAACGGTATTTTCAGTTGAAATGATCTCTTATAATCACTTATAAATTGAAAGAAGAAAACAACTTAAAAATAATAATAATCTCTTAGGTATAAAGATGAAAACCTCCTAAAAAAGACAAATAAAAGGTATAACATAAATAAGTAAGCGGATCACAAAGAAGTCAGATTCCAATCACAGTGAGTCACACCGCTTTCAAGCGAATAGTAATCATGTCCCAGTTTATGTCTCTGCTGGTAAAATTAAAAACAAATTTATAAAAAACTACAAAATCAAATTTCTGTCACATTTTACTTGTCATATACTTCACCATACATATGTTTATTATTAATCACTACAGCAATCCACGCGTACAATGTCGTTATCAGTTATTGTATTGATTTTATTTGTCACCGTAACTTAAGTCGTACAAGTAATTACATTTTCTTTTTTCATATTTGAAGGATAGGGGTGGACGTTTGATATTTGATTTGAGATTTTTTGAGTTTGATGATAATTGATAGTTAAAAGTAGAAATTAAAAATCAATTTTTTAAATTTCGACTTGGCTGGTAATTAGGTAAATTAAACTTGTTAAAGAATGACAAAAAGTCTCACATTGGCGGTTAATGAGATGAGTGAACTCCTTATAACTTTTAAGACTTGGGCAATCCTCCTTCCTTTGATCTAGCTTTTGGGGTGTGAGTTAGGCCTAAGACCCAATTTAACAAAACTTTAGTTCGTTATAGTATTCAACAATAATACTATATTAAAGTTGTAGGCATAGCCCAATTGTATTACCAAGTTAATAATACTATTGCTCCAATTATTTCTATTTTTCTATGGGAGTTATGATATAATAGAAGATCAACAAGTAAGAAGATATCAAGAAAATCAAATGGCATAATATATAAATGTGCCTTTTAACTTGGCCTCATTTGACATATATGCCCTCCAACTTTGGCTGTGTAGAACACAACATAAGACACAAATTGCCATGTAGGATGCCACACAGGACACCTGTGTTTATTTGTTCAAATTTATACAAGTTTAAGTGTCAACTTGTGCACACCCAACGTTGAAGGGCATAAATGTAAGCTGAGACCATGTTAAAGGGACTATTTGCGTATTATGCCAAAACAAATTAACACAACTAAAAGACATGTATTTGAGTTGTTTATATTTAGTCATTAACTTTCTCTTTGGACTGTACTATTGAGTAATAGACATGTTGATATGGAAATATCAGATACCACATAGTACTAATGTCTCATATTAAATCCAAACCCGAATATCATAATACTAAAATTTTACTCTCGAATACCGTATCCAATATCAAATTATCAAATACCAAATTATAAAAAAAATTAACTTGATTCGATAATTAGATTTTCAATATTTTATGTCTAGCTCTAGTGAAGGGTCAATTAGTTTTGCAGTTCTTTCCAAATTTATTTTTATTTTTACATACTAGAAAATTTGAAAAAAATCTTCATTTAAAATTATAGGTGGTCTAGGCCATTTTGCATCATCAAAAATGTAACAAGGGAGGAACTGAAGCAGTGAGATTTTTATATATGAGTGATTAGGCCAGAAACCTTTAATTTTGTATGCAAATTAAAGGTATTACTTTAATCATATATATATTCCGTGCATGCCTTAGTTAATTAATGTTTCTTCTATTTTAATTTATTTGTTTTATTTTTTACAAAAATATTTTTATTAATAATTTTTTAATTTATATCTTTTCACATGCCATGTTTAAGATTATAAATTTTTTAAAAACATTTTAATTAGTATATTCTACATATTTTTAGTTTAAAATGACAATATTAAAAAATCGTTTTTACTTTTTAAATTTCATGTCAAATCAAAATTAAATAAATAAATAAAAATAGAGAGGTAATGCGTACTTGACTTTAGACTTTTAAGTCAAATTTCTTCCTTTTTATCTTAATTAAAATACATGTCCCTAATATATATAATTGAGGCCTTGAGGGGTTGTTTGCTCAGATGATTTCTCAATTTGGAGTATATACCTTTTTATTTTTTCCTTTAGTTTTCATACAAAATAAACCCTTTTCGTAGAAACAGCAAAAGGCCATATAAACATTTTCACGTATCACTATATAATAGTAAATAGTAATACACATTAATTGTCCTTCACTTAATTTATTTACTTTATATATAATATGTAAGTTTATGTATAACTACTATATAGAAAATTATGAAGATAATGATGTAATTATCAAGAAAATATGTCAAGTCATACAAGTAACTATAATTTCAAAGTTATCTAGTTAGGGTTAACGAGTTAATTAATTAATTACGATTTCGTGCTTGATTTAATAAAACATTGCACTTGTATTGTTATTTAACGATGACTTTGTCCAAAATTATTGAGAAAGTAGTTGATATGCCTTTTTCAAGGAGACAATCTAGAAAGAAACCCTAGAAGCAAGTCTCACACTATGTATATATATTTATTTTCATACGTGTCACGATGATACCCTTAACTTTGTCATTTAGAGCGGATATATATATTCTTTGTTATCAAAGTGATTCATATATACCCCTTTTCTCCAACGGAAGTGAAATAAACTAATTTTAAATTTATTTTCTTAATTGTTTTATTAAAAAAATTATTCACGTAGAGAGTATACTTTATCCTTCTCAACTTCTTTGATTCAATGACTAATTTGAATTTATTATTTTGATGGTTAATTTTTTTTTCACTTTTTATTTTGTAAAATCTGTTATAGATGCCCTAATTTATTTATTTTACACATACGAAAATCAAATTAAAATGTAGCTGCAGAAAAATAGTTTTATATTACAATATAACCACATACAAAAATTAGTTTTAAACTTTTTCTTACTTTTATCTCTTTTTCTATTCACACTTATTTATTTATTTTATTTCTCATATTTTAACACTAAAGAAAGAAATAAAATAAAATTGAAATAAGAATAAGAATAAGAAACTCAAATAATGATAATTAAAGAAGTCAAAAAATAATTCATGTGTGAATAAGATCATATATACCCCTACATGATTTTTTTAAAAATAAAAAAACAAAAAGTAAGTTTAAAATTATTATTTTCACTTTCGTTAGATGAAAATAGTATATGTGAGCCATTTTTATAATGATAGGGATATATATGTGCCACTTTTATAATAATAGAGGTGTATGTGAGCCATTTTTATAACGAGGATATATTAACTTTAAATAACAAAATTAAGGGTCAGACCCTTTTTCCAAAAACAAAGTAATAATGTTTTACCAAAGGACATTTTCTAACGTTATGACCCTTTAGTTACTGCAATATAAACATGTCATTAATTAATTAGAAATCTCTTTATGCATCTATTGCATAATTTGGTTCTACTTTCTAGAATTATTCACTTTTAACTAATTTTACTTTTATGCATATAAATCAACATGTATACCCTTTTATAATATCTCGTCATTCTGGACTAAGAATTAACCTATTAGAAATGAATAATTCGATCTAAACTCAAAATATATGATAGTACTTTACGGTATTGGTTAAATTAAGATGGGTCTATGATGTTGATTAGAATGTGTTGTTGTATTTGATATCGTGTTCGAGTTTAATTTTTAGTTTTTCAAATGATTAATTATGTGAATGTAGTACATAAAGTTACGTATATCTTATCAAAATCGCGAAAAATTTAAAATACTCGACGTAATGGGCATGCGACACACCATCCATTGTGTACAAGTTGATATGACGGAGATAGTGGTGCATTATTCATTTTAATGTGATTTATGACATTTAAGTTGGACTCGGTGAAGCTGGTTGTGCGTAACAAAAATACATGAGGAGAAAGTAATTGATGATATAAACTAGACAAGTGAAAGTTGAAAGCATGAGGGGTAAGTAAAAACAACTAACAAAACATCTTAATTTTAATATTTAGAAAATACATTAGAAACAATATAAATCAACTCATGTAACATTCGAAAACATTAAGTTCGATAAGTTTATTGGTAGTTAAAAAAATCTAGCAGTTAAAATTCAAAGTAAATTGGAAATTTATTACCTTTTGTGTATTTGATATTAATATAACTCGTTCAACCTCTCTCAACATTAAAGAAGATATTAGTAGTTTTTTAAATCACCGATAAGTTTCATCTATTTCCGAATCCACTGTTTCGCAAGTGATTGTATAAAAGTATTTTCTCTTCACTATCTCCATATGATAGTCTTCTTGATTTTCACTTTTCCTTGGATCACTTCATTTCACACACAATGTCCTATAAAATCCATAATCACCGATCGAGACTCCTAACACCTATCTATATATTTTTATAATGCAATTAACTGTTCGATTTCATATAATATTTGTGTTCCCATTACTGCTTCAACTGTCCATCGTCAAAGTCCCCAATGCAATTAGTTGTCTCATTCCATATATTGATCTTCCTCTAATTGAGATTTTTCACTTACCATATAAACTTCTCTGTTAATGTTCTTATGTCTCAATATATAACTCGCAACCTAGTGGCTCCATTTACACTTTTATCCCTTGACCCCACCTCATCTCCAATTGAGAATATAACTTCAATATGCCATCATTCACTAAGGCCACTAGAACAAATATGTACTAGTATTTTACTAAAGGATATTTTTTGATTTTTTTAAGGAAAGGTAACATTTACTTCTATATATTCACAAGTATACTACATCAAAGTGTAGTCTCCCTCTAAAAAGTATTACTTACATCTTTCTTAAGATCTTCTAGCTAGTTACAACCAATCAATAACATTAAACACACTTCAGTATCTCCTATCACTACTTGCTTACACCAAAAATAGTAAAACCCTTGACAATTTGTCTTTATCTTCTAGATATTGTTCTGTTTTCCTTCTAAACATCTTTGATTCCTTTCTTCCAATTTTTCCACCAAATGTAGGTTGGGCTAATCCTCCATCTCTTCTCCTTTTTTCCTACATTTCCATCCTTGTTCCAGCATTGTAGGACTTCTATAATTCTCCAGGCTTTGTCAACTTGATCTTTCTCTTATGGATGAACATCTGCCACAATTGATCTGTCCATTTGCAGTGTAAAAAGAGATGGTTGACTGTTTCCACCCGTTCTTCACATAGATAACATTTAGAATATAGATTGAATTTTCTCTTGTTCAAGTTTTCATGTGTCAAGACTGCTTCATTTGCCAAGATCCATGTGAAGTAATTCACCTTGTAGGGAATTTCTATTCTCCGGATCATCCCCAGGGCCATCTTGCATGATGCTCCTCAGTAGACCTGTGTTCTCTATATGCTGATTTTACAATGACTCTTCCCCTCTCTCCCCCTTCCATACTAGTTTATCTTCCTCTCATGTCACTTTGGTAGCCATATATATTGTGTCATGAAATCTTGCTATAGTCGTCATTTTTCAATCACTTAGGTTCCTCCTCAGAAACAGGGTTCCACCCTTGTCATGTTCATAATAGTGCTAGTGTTACTTCTTGTGCTTGACTCAGACTATGTAGTAGATGAAAAACATGTTTGAGTGTCTTTTATCTACACCAAATGTCATTCCAAAAAGCTACTTTTTCTCCATTGCCCACCTTGCAACTTGTTCTCTCCTTGACCAGTTGCCATAGGTTCTTGATAGACCTCCATACACTACAATTGAAAGGATTGGTGACCACCTTTGTCATCCATTTATCCTCCATGCCATATTTTTCTATTATTACTTCCTTCCATAAAGATTCTTCTAGTGAGACAAATTTCCATTGTCATGTCATCATCAAACTCTTGTTTTGGGTACTCAGCTCTTTGATATTTAATCCATCCCCTCTCTTACTTACCAACAGTTCCTCCCATTTGACGAAATGGTACTTTATCTTATCTTCGCTTCTCTGCCATAAAAAGTTCCTCCTAATCGCATCCAACCTCTTGATTACCTTGGTTGGTATAGGGAATAATGACATCATGTACGAGGAAAGGGCATCCATGATATTTTTTGATGTTGTGACCATTGTCACTGCAATATACACGTATCATTAGAAGTCTCTTTCTTAAAGATGACCAAGCCCTCTCTCTCTTTCTTGGTCTACAATCAGTTTATGCACTTCTAGATCCATTGCATGATCTAGTTCTACTTTCCAAAAAAAAAGTCATCCTTAACTTTATGCATATCAATCAATATGTATTCTTCTTCTAAATACCACAAATGCATCTCATTCAATGACTTTTCTTTCAGATAAAGAAAATCCTTGATGGTAAGAAAATATGATATTTCTGTCAAGTCTCATACCTTGTATGTACACCTCTTCAATGAAGGTTGATCATATGCTTGAGTGTACATTCATGCACACCCGTATTGCTCAAGTAAGTGTGCGACTCTTTATGAGGACCCTCTTCCCTAATTTCCACTCTTTGTTCACACAATTTTCAAAGTAGAAGGGGAAAGGTGGACAACAGGTATCATGAGCCCTCTGTCACACACATCTATCCAAAAGCAAGTGTAGTTCACCAATATCATTAGATGCTCCTATCTCTCGAAAAAGATTGTGTAAGTGTAAATTTTGCTTCAGATGCTTCATAGATTAGATCAATTCAGTTTTCATTTTTGGTGGACTAGTTTTATATCTTCAGCACACAAGGAAACATCCCTTTAACATCTCCCATCTCCATTAAAACCAAGATCATTGTGCAGTTTCTGTGAAATAAGACAATAATTCCACATGATATATGGACTGACCTCTTTTCTTAATTCCTACATTCTTCTTCGTGATCTTTCAGCATATTCATAATCTTCCAAGAAAGCTAAAATCTATAATCAAACATTGATATAAGAATACTCAAGTAAGAAAATTATAGAAGTAAAAGAGAATTTCTAAGAAAAGGTTAAATTGGTATTTCATCAGTACTTCTTAACTCATTTTGTCAACTTCTCTATTAGTACTTCATATCACATTAATTAAGAATGTAAATGGTCAAATTCTCTTTTAGTTTTTAACCTATTTCGTCAAATCTTGCATTTAGTACATTGTTTGACTTAACATGATTTGAGTGCTACTTCTAAACTAAACATCTAATGTACAACCAGTAGGAATTGTACAACAACAACATATCCAGTGAAATTCCATCAAGTGGGTCTGGGGAGATAGAGTGTACGCAAATCTTACTACTACCTCGTGGAGGTAGAGAGACTGTTTCCAAAATACCATCGGCTCAAGTGAATTAAATCCAAGTAAAAGAAGAAGAAAACAATGGAGAAAGCATAACAGTCAATAAGAAAGTATAAGTCTACAAGAGAGAAACAATAACAACAACAAATACAATGATAATCAAACTACAAAGGTACAACTAGTCCTAAAACATGCATAAAACCTACGCAAGGCAACACAACATACTATCCCTAATAACCTTCTACGCTAATATGCGACCTACACTCCTACCTATCTAAAGTCATGTCCTTGATGATATGAACTTGTACTTTGATCACCTCTCCTCAATCCTTTTCCAGCTTACCCCTACCATTTCACGTAACCCTTATAACCAACCTTTCGCATATCATCACTGAGCCGTCGGCTCCCCTCCTCTACACATATCAAAACTATCTCAGTATCACTTCTCTCATCTTGTATACCACATATGCCACTTCCACCTTCTCCCGGATAACCTCATTCCTAATCTTGTAACTTCTATTATGTCCACACATTTATCTCAATATCCTTATCTCCGCAACATGCAACTTCTAAACATGCGATTTCTAGACTGAACAACACTTCATCCATACAACAAGGATGATATAACCACCACTCTATAGAACTTATCTAACCACAAAAAGAGAAAAAAAAAAAAAAGGACGTACATGAATAGAGTGGAGACTTCTGAATCAATACTTTAACTTGAATTCTTCAACTAAAATATAGTATTGTAACAGAGATCTCAAGATTTGAGTCAAATGTTTAGCCTTCAATATCACTAACCACCGCGCTCTACAATAGAAGAATAAAATGTTAGATTTCGACCCCTTTTCCATAGAATAAAAAAGCTAACTGCACAAGTGCATGATATTTACATGTGAATCAAGGCAGCAACAAAAATATCATATCCAGTAAAATTTCACAAGTGAGATTTGGAGAAGGCAGAGTGTATGTAGACCTTATCTCTACCTCATGAAGATAGAGATGTTATTTTTCGAAGGACCCTCAACTTGAATACAACAAATCATATTAGATATATAAAGAAAATAGATAGTAAGGAAAACATATGAACTAATATGAAAATAGTAACAACAAACTAGTGCAACGACCGAAACACCATAAACAATAGATAATGCTTCATTCAAAAGCAAAACATTAGAAAAATAAGCTAATACTATGACAGGCACCACCAAGCCTAAACTCATCCAAAAGCAAGACAACACTCCATTATCTATTAACCTTCTACCCTGATTCCCGTCCTCCACACCCTTAGATCAGTATGTTAAAGTTGCACCATATCTTATATAATCACATCTCACAATACTTTTTGGCCTACCTCCACGTTGCATTTTTACCTACAATATCCAACCTACTCATTATAGTATCTACGCATCTCCTCTTCACATGCCTAAATCATCTCAACATTGGGTTTTTTTTCCATCTTGGCCAGAGGCGGAGCCAGGATTTCAAGCCTATGAATTCTAAATTTTATAAAAGACAACGATCTTAAAAATTACAAAACACAAATTTTGTTAATGAGATGTTAATCGTGTTTGAAAATATTACCTTAGATATTGTTTTTGTAAAAACTTGATTTAATAATATAAAGATTTGAGTAATTTATTTTAAAGTTATAAAATATTATTTTAAAAAATGAATAACTTTTTAAATATAAATTTTGAACATTATTACTATAATCTTCAATATTGTTCTAAGTGTTAAAATTATTAGATTTACCATTAATATTTTGGCACCTAAAACATATATTTTATTAGTTTCACTACGACCTTGAACCATTATTGCCTTCAAAAGTTAAAATTTTGAAAAGCAAACAACAACTATTTAACATAATCAATTTGGGATAACCCTAGAATCAAATATTAAAAATTAATTTTTGAATAGATAATCGAACAGTGTAAAAGAAAACAAATAAGAAAAAAAATTGAAAAGAAGAGGCGAGAGTACATAGTACATACCGGAGGGCAGAGGTCGGATGGTAGCAATCAGATTAACAATAAAAGTTAGAATCCTAACTTTTGAAAATAAATTTGGGTCAAAGTTTTTTGCGTGTCTGAGTAGAAATCAATGATTAGATATTGTTTTAGAGTAGGACACAAACACTATTTTTCTGTTTATTTTCATTTGCCAATTTTCTGTTTTTTTTAATAAATAAATAAATAAATATGTAAACCTATGTTATTATCTTTAGGTTAGACATTAATTCCAAAAACACTTTTAATTTACCAATTTTCTATTTTTTTAAAATTTCTTATATAAACCTACGTATGTTAGAAATTAATTCCAAAAATATGGTGCTCAATGGGTTTCGAACCCACAAAGTGCGAGCAGATAGACTTCATTGGGTGCACTAAGATCACTGGGCTACTCGCCTCATTTTGCTTGTGGATTCATCCGAACCCCCTTCCGATATCGTAGATCCGCCCATGATCTTGGCCACCATGGAGGTCACTACCACCTTGGCTCAAATACCCTCATTCCTATTTTTCGCTCCTAATATGCCCATACATCCATCCCATCATCCTTATTTTCGCAATGTGCATCTTCTAAATATGGGAGTTCTCAACTGGCTAACACTCCGCCCCATAGAATAAAGTTTGTCTAGCCATCACTCTGTAGAACTAACCTTAAAATTTAGATGATACTTTTTTTTAACATAGCAAATTCTAAAAGCTAGACCCTATAGAACAAAGTTTGTCTAGCCACCACTCTGTAGAACTTACCTTAAAGTTTTTTAGGTGATATTTTTTTTTTAACACGCAAGATTCTGAAAGCAAGACCCCATAGAACAAAGTTTGTCTAGCCACCACTCTATAGAACTTACCTTAAAATTTAGGTGATACTTTTTTTTTAACATGCAAGACTCCACTTCATCCACGTTGCATAATATGTGACATTATCGTCAATGTCCCTAATTACATAGATTAAAGACCTAAATACTTGAAATTATCTCTCTTGGGATATCTTTTGTGTCAAGCCTCACTTCCACTCGCATTGCAGTATTGAATTTACTATTCAATTAATTTGTTTTGTTCTTACTCAACCTAAATCCTTTTGACTCAGGCTAAGTGTTGATCCCCGATGCCACCTCTTCTCAATTGGAAAGTGCTCCCAATCTCCTACCACCGCTCTAGCCTGAGTCTTGCCTCCATAATACATGTTATTCATCACCTTAATGTAAGTCAATGGTACACCTTTAACCTCCGGGCATCTTTAAAGGACTTTCCTCGAAATTTTATTTATAGATTTTTTCAAGATCAATAAACACCATATGTGAATCAAGAAAATGATCTATATAACCCTTGTAATCGTCACAATCAGACACTAATGTTACTCCATTTCAAAATGATTGATAAATTTTATAAAATATTTAGGTTAGAGAAATTATATAATTCGAACCTAATAGTATTGATTTTTATACAACTTTCTTTTTTCATTATTTCTTCATTTCAAAATGATTGATAAATTTTATAAAAAAAATAAATTAGTGAAATTCTGCAATTTGAACCTAGTATTGACAAGTTCACTATTTTTATAGATTTTTTTATTATTATTATTTTAAAATAACCATTCGATAAGCATCGTTATAAACCTATCAAAAACAACAACTCATTACAAGCGTCGTTTTTGAGTCATGAGTAATTAACCTTGTTAATGTTACTGAACATTCAGCAAGTTGTGGAAACCCATTGGGTTTTGCTTCTACATTGTCATATCACAATTCACAAGAAAATTATTTTTTATATCAAAATAGAATTTTACAACAAGCACATAATGAGTTCAATATCTTAATGACTTTAGTAGACTATTGGCCTGTTTGTCAAGCTTATTTTCTCTCGAAAAGCTTCATTTTTTTTATATTAAAAAAATGGTTATTTTTAAAAATGAGGTATTTGACCAATTTTTAGAAGAAAATAAGTATTTTTGAAGAGTAGTAGAAGCTATTTTTCATAAGCTATCCTGAAGATAAAGAAAGTATTTATTCCCTTAAAGCACTTTTCTAGTAAGTGCTTTATCAGTGTATCTTATTAAAAATGAGGTGTTTTTAATAAGATACACTGATAAAAACTAGATACATATAAAAGAAAGTATTTATTCCCTTAAAAGCACTTTTCTAAAAAATATACAGAAAAATACTTTTAAAAAGCTTGATTAAACACTATTTGCTAATCAAAAGTGTTTTTCAAATTTATTGGTCAAACACGAATAAGCTAAAAGAAAGTAATATTCCCTAAAAGCACTTCTCTAAAATTTTTTACTTAAAAACACTTTAAAAAAAGCTTGATTATCTAGAAACAAAAAAAGCAGCACCAAAATAAGTTCCAATACCAACGTTTCTATAGAACTTGAACATAAGTTAATTACATACATAAAATCATCTTAAAACAAAGTTTCCCCAAGAGTTGTAAAAGAGAACTTTTCCCGGTAACTATTCCACAAGGGCTACTGCCCTTAGTATCTATACCTGTTGTATCCTGCTCCTAAACTAGAAGATCCATACCCCTCAAAACTCTGAGATGGAAACGAAGATGATGAAGAATAGAGGTCACCATAACGCGAAAAAGAACCAAACTCAGGCTCACGCGTCCCATACATTCTTGGGGCTGGCTCTTTGTGGTTGTTAATGAACTCCTGCACAAAGACAAGTGAATAAACAAGCATAAGTTAGCTAAGTCGTGCTTTTATCAACATTTTTATCCTTTACCATCTTGTTTCTCCCAATGTAACAAATAGAACAAACTACATTTCTAAGAAGAATCAATACTTGTAAAGGTATTGATCATCATCCATACTTGAGATTTCTCTACCAAGACCACCTAGAGTTCCTCTTCCCAAACATCTGAATGGAATGCAACAATCGAAACACGCTGACAGTTTAAGGCCACAAAGTTCTGCTCTCAACACCCCAAAACTACCAATAAATTTTCAACATATTTAGATCTTTGTAATCCAAGGAAAAAGGTCCCAAAGGGAAGAATATAATCTGGTAGAGTACAGACATAAATGAATAACAACGCCAGCTAAAGGGCCATGATCGCCTGCTACAGACTTATGAAACTACAAATTACTTGTGGCCACAGAATATATAAAGAAAAAAGTGAGGTGCAGGGCGATGGTCTGACCACAAAAGATGAGCTCCATACCTGAATAAGCTGTTCAGCTGCTTGAACCTCTGACGAGGTACCCTTAATCTCGATAGTGATTTCTTCAGGTACTCGGCTCTCTTGCACAGTAAGAGCTGCCCTACTTGTGCGGCGAATATATGCTATATTACCGCCACCAACACCGATGATGTCCTCAGCATACCCCAGCGGTACTTGCATAACCTTTGTGATCTGAGAAGGAAAAAGGATAGAAACAATCCATAGATCAGAGCTGACACCTTGCAGTAAATACATTTAGCTAATGGTCATATTCTTAGGCTAATGGCTAAGCAGAAAGAAAGAGCATCTACAGATTCAAGTTCAAGAGTAGGATACTAATACATATTTAGGAAAGACAGTAGATATTGTAGAAGTTCAGAAAAACTGAATTAAAAATAAATAATTATATGAATCATAAAAACACACTCACGTGCACAATGCTCATGCAAAAACTGAAAACAACCCCACTCCAGGACATACCCTCTCTCAAAGGAAAAGAGAATATGTAGAGCAAGAAAGAAAAGAGAACACAACTACAATGATTCCAACTAAAAACTAACTCACCCCGAGATTTTCTTTTTCGTTAACGGTGATATCAAAGACAACTCACACCTACTTCAACTTATGTACCGGATACCTTCAAACTTCCACCAAAGCAATAGAGAAGTTGCATACGTTGTGAATCGAACCTAGAATAACAAAGTAGTCACTCCAACTCTTCGACAGTTGGGACACCTCGGAGACTCTCCACAAACAGCAATATTTAGGTAACAAAAGTCCAGATCAAGCTACGGTTGAAGTCTCTACATGTAGGACAATAAATACACGGGGTCTTCTTTTGTTCAATATAATTACTCAAAGTAATGTTAAAGCCTATTAGCCTGTTCCCAATAATACTCAACAGCTTGAACAATTTTTTTCATGTCTTAAATTTCAAGCCTCACAAATCCAAACCATTTTATCCCAAAACAGTCACCCGTGAGATGAATTTACTGTTATAAGAATCTATCAAGTTATCAAAGGCGAAAAGTATATAAAAGTGCAAAAGTCTGTTAAGGCTTCAAGTGTGAAGTGCTACTATAATACACGTTCAGCACAGGAAGCGCAAATGAATAAATAATAAAACTATACATGTAATGCAAGACAAGAAATAAACAGAAAGTACTACTATATGAAGAAAAAAGCTGAATGATTAAGATGAAATATAGCTCATGTCAATTAAGTTCAAAAGGCATATTTCTTTTACTAAATTTCTCATTCATAGTCACAAATACATGGATCCGTGATATTTACTTTTTTGTCCAAATCAATCCCTTTAATAACCATATAGATTATGTTATGTTCACAAGAGGGCACACATGGGCAATGAGGCGTACACCTTAGCACCTTAATGCCCAATGTTTAAATGCTACCTAACCAGCACAAAACACCTTGCTTACATAACATTATTTTCAGTATAAATATTGATTCTCCGCAACAAAATGAGACCAACTTAAACCACAGTGAAGCCATAAATTTCATGACTGGCAGCAAATGGAGACAAAAAGTATCCATAAACTGACCTGTGTAACTATAGGACCAGCTCGGCCAGCCACAGAAGTATGTATGCCACCGAGTCGAGGATCCTGTCCATATCGCAGTAGTGTAGACCGCGGGAGTTCGGAGTCCATGGCAGTTTCACAATCAAGTAAGTAAGGGTCTCGGCTCATGGAGAAGGAATAACCAGAAACTGCTGCAGCATGGGATGCAGGTGCAGGACCAGAAGGCTGAAACTTTGAGGACTGTGGTTTATCAGCCCAGGACTCCGCTAGCCGATCTTGAGAGATATTTACATTGTACTGGCAATAGAACACGTACTTAGTAAAAACACAATTAGACAATTAAGTTTTGGTCAAAAGTATCAAACTTACCATCTTTTCAATTACAGGTATCATACTATGATCGACCAAAAACTTTCTCAGTAGTCTAACTACTGCCTCAAAAGCATCAAGCACCTTCAAACCTTCTCCATGAATTTCGATAATTCTTTCATCTTCAGTGGCATAAGGGGCCACATCATCTGTGAAATTCAGAAATTATTAGATGTTACCACATGACTGAATGTTCTGTGTCACACCATAATAGCAATCTCACCTGCAGATAAGACTCTCAGGGCAGCACCCGATCTTTCCTGTATTGATTTGATCGTAGTACCATGTCTACCAATCAAATGATTGGCTTGTGATGAAGCCACCAATAACCTTGAAAAGCAGAATGCAGCACCAGCAGCTCCTGCTCCTGGATCATCATTGTTTAGCCCGGCAACGCGCTTGAAAATTCTTAAAGCAGCATCCATTGCTGGAGATACCTCAGCATCTGGATTTTCTCTACCAGATATTAGGACCTGAAAAACATATGAAGGAAGTCAGCAAGAAATATAAAATAATATGATTTGAA
Organism: Solanum commersonii; assembly: GCA_029007595.1. Taxonomy (NCBI): domain Eukaryota; kingdom Viridiplantae; phylum Streptophyta; class Magnoliopsida; order Solanales; family Solanaceae; genus Solanum; species Solanum commersonii. The sequence continues at coordinate 3,480,706 of JAJTWQ010000011.1, forward strand.
CATATCAAAAAGGCAAAATATACAATGAAAGAAGAAGCAACATAAAATAATATGATTCCAGACCTACCAAAAAGAAAAAAAATAAACAAACCCTAAGAGGTGTCAGATTAGAACTGAATACCAACTAGAGGTTCCCCTACTCAAAGGCAATTGCGAGAGTGAATCTTAACTCATCTCAGAGGGAAAAAACACCATAAAATGTTTTATGAGGCAGAGAGGGAAGCCTTTAAGGTTAAGGCCTACACCTCAAGCATTCAGATACACACTTTTTAAGCCTTTTGGGTCTATTTTAAGTGATGGATTACAACTAACCCTGGAAAGAGGACCCAATGTAACTTCATAGCATTTAGCAAAGATTTAAAAAATAGATGTTTTCCCCTAAATCAATAGTTTATACATTACAAATGCAACTCAAGCAAAAACCAACTAGCAGTATAATCTCAAGAGATACAAATTCATTTCAACTCAAATGTTCACACAAGTTCTTGATGGAATTTACAGTTCCATCACAACAATCTATGTTTATACACAAAAATATAAAAAAGACAAACTTCAAGTAAATTTTAAACATAAAACAGCGCAAAAAAAAATACTCTTTTTACCAATCAGAAACATCCAAATTCAAACAACAATCACAAAGAATAGCAAAAACCCAAAAAAGAAACAAAAATCAAACGAATTATCAAAAATTATTCAATCCAAAACTTACGATTCGATCAGCATTGCCAAGAGGGCCTTCCAGAACACGAATGTTGGCGCCAGTCTCTTCACACATCCTCTTTACAAGTTCGCCCCTCCGCCCAATTATACCACCAACTTTCGCAAGTGGCACAACTAGCCTGAACACGTTATCCCCCGGCCATCCCGGCCATTTCTGCACAATCGCAACCGATTCCCCAGCAGCCTCTGGTCTAACAGCAACCATTTCAGTAGCAACCGAACCTGTAACCCCGGATTTTACAGCAAATGACTCCGCCGGCGGCGGCGCCACCGCAGATGAGCCTTGAATTGCCGGTGGAAATGATGAATCAGTTACAGTAGAGTACACCATTGATGAGTTCAGAGAAAACAGAGTGAAAGAGCTTTTCAGTGAGATTTTGCTGAAGGGTTTGGTTTTAAGCGAAAAATGGGAAGTGGTGTCTTAATATAACTGCTTGGCGTTACTTTCTAAAAAAACACTTTCATTGTGTAATTTTCCAATTTTGTATAAACAATTAGGGTTTATTTACAAAATTATAATACGAAATCATAATATAAAACATATATTATTAAGTAATAAAAAACATAGGTTTGATATAGAAATAATAAGAAAAATAAATTATCAAAACAAAAATATAGTGTACTAATAAAAGTAATTATGTTCTCATTCTAATAACTAAAATAACGATAATATGAAATTTATCGAGTTTTTTTTTTGATTTTTTTCCATATTGTTTAATTAACATAACAAAAATGTCGAATACGTTAAAAATAATAATTTTGCGCTTACATAAATAGTCGTGAGTTTTGGAATATGAAGTTAGAAGGTACACTTATCTTATCTGAAATGGATACTTATTTTTTATACGACTAAAACGGGTAATTCGTTGGAGTTGAGCGACATGTCGAAATTATTAACGGCTATCTGTCAAACGACCGCTTATTCAGTTTAATTTTTTTTGGGTAAGTCAGCGTTGAGGGACTTACCGTTATTATTTTTAAATATTCATTGGGTTTATGAACGACTTAACATTATTGCTATTTTGAAAAACCATTGGATTTTGAAAAATCGTTTATACATCCATTATTAATTTTAACAAGTCACTCAAAGTTTATCCATTCTGATATAAAAATAATAAGGAAACTCAACTGTTTATCAAAAATAAAATAAAAAGTGTACTAATAAAAGTAATTATGTTCTCGTTTCAATGATTGAAATAACAATTGTTTGAAGTTTATCAAGCTTTTTTAAAAAAAAATTCCATATTTTTTAATTAACTGAACAAAAATTTTTTAATTCGTCAAGAAATAATAATTCGCGAGTACATTGATAAATAGCCGGGAGCTTGAAATCTGAAGTCAAAAGGATCACTTTTTCTTATATAAAAATGGATAAACAAACACTTATTTTCTATACGACTAAAATCAATATAATTAGTTAGAGTTGAGCAACTTATTAAAACTAATAACGGTAATTATTTTTAAAAGTTTGTAATTGAGAGAATTTCAGTTATTAGAACGAGAACATAATTACTTTTTTAGGGTTATTTACAAAATTATAATATAAAATCATGATATAATATATATATATATATTTTTTTTAGGGTTTATTTACAAAATTATAATATGAAATCATGAATATATATATATATATATATAAGTAATAAAAAACATAGGTTTGATATAAAAATAACAAGAAAAATAAATTATCAAAACAAAAAAAGTGTACTAATAAAAGTAATTATGTTCTCGTTCTAATAACTAAAATAACGATAATATGAAATTTATAGAGTTTTTTTGAAATTTTTTCCATATTGTTTAATTAACTGGACAAAAATGTTGAATCCGTTAAAAACTAATAATTTCGCACGCACATAAATAATCGTGAGTTATGGAATATGAAGTTAGAAGGTTCACTATCTTATCTGAAATGGATATTTACTTTTTATACGATAAAACGGATAATTCGTTAGAGTTGAGTGACCTGTCGGATTATAAACGGTTGTCTGTCAAACTACCGTTTATTCGTTTTATTTTATTTTGGTAGGTCGGCGTTGAGAGCCTTGTCGTTATTAATTTTAAAAAATCGTTGGGTTTATGAACGACTTAACATTATTGCTATTTTAAAAAACCGTTGGATTTTAAATAAACCGTTTATATAACCGTTATTAATTTTGACAAGTCGCTCAAAGTTTATCCATTTTGATATAACAATAATAAGGAAATTCAATTATTTATCAAAAACCAGTGTACTAATAAAAGTAATTATGTTCTCGTTTCAATGATTGAAATAACAATTGTCTGAAATTTATCAAGCTTTTTAAAAAAAAAAACATACCATATTTTTAAATTAACTAAACAAAAAAATTTTAAAATTCGGCATTGAGAGGATTTCAGTTATTAGAATGAGAAAATAATTACTTTTATTAGGGTTTATTTACGAAATTATAATATGAAATCATGATATAAAATATATATATTATTAAGTAATAAAAAGCATAGGTGTGATATAAAAATAACAAAAAAAAATTATAAAAAAAAAAGTATACTAATAAAAGTAATTATGTTCTCGTTCTAATAACTGAAATAACGATAATATGAAATTTATAGAGTTGTTTTTCAAAAATTCAATATTATTTAATTAACTGGACAAAAATACCGAATACGTTAAAAAATAATAACTTTGCATGCACATAAATAGTCGTGAGTTATGGAATCTAAAGTTAGAAGATTCACTATCTTATCTTAAATGGATAAATGGATATTTAATTTTTATACGACAAAACAGATAATTCGTTAGAGTTGAGAGACCTGTTGGATTATTAACAACTGTCAAACTACCGTTTATTCGTTTTGATTTTCTTTGGTAAGTCGGCATTGAGAGACTTGCCGTTATTAAATTTAAAAAAATCGTTGGGTTTATGAACGACTTAATATTATTGCTATTTTGAAAATCCGTTGGATTTTAAAAAACCGTTTATACATCAGTTATTAATTTTGACATGTCGCTCAAAGTTTATCCATTTTGATATAAAAAATAATAGGGAAAATCAATTATTTATCAAAACCCAAAAAATGTACTAATAAAAGTAATTATGTTCTCGTTTCAATAATTGAAATAACAATTGTCTGAAGTTATCAAGCTCTTTTTTTAAAAAATCTATATTTTTTAATTAACTAAACAAAAAAATTTGAATACGTCAAGAAATAATAATTCGCGAGTGTATTGATAAATAGTCGGGAGCTTGAAATCTGAAGTCAAAAGGATCACTTTTTCTTAAATAATAAAAATGTATAAACAAACACTTATTTTTTATACGACTAAAACCGATATAATTCGTTAGAGTTGACAACCTTGTTAAATCAAATAACGGTAATTATTTTTAAAAATTCGGCATTGAAAGGATTTCAGTTATTAGAACGAGAACATAATTATTGTTATTAGGGTTTATTTACGAAATTATAATATGAAATCATGATATAAAATATATATATATATATATATATATATATATATATATATATATATATATATATATATATATATATATATTATTAAGTAATAAAAAGCAAAGGTTTGATATAAAAATAACTAGAAAAATAAATTATCAAAACAAAAAAGAAAAGTGTACTAATAAAAGTAATTATGTTTTCGTTCTAATAACTAAAATAACAATAATATGAAATTTATAGAGTATTTTTTAAAAAAATTACATATTATCTAATTAACTGGACTAAAATACCGAATACGTTAAAAAATAATAATTTCGCACGCACATAAATAGTCGTGAGTTATGGAATCTAAAGTTAGAAGATTCACTATCTTATCTTAAATGGATAAATGGATATTTAATTTTTATACGACAAAACAGATAATTCGTTAGGGTTGAGAGACCTGTTGGATTATTAACAACTGTCAAACTACCGTTTATTCGTTTTGATTTTCTTTGGTAAGTCGGCATTGAGAGACTTGCCGTTATTAAATTTAAAAAAATCGTTGGGTTTATGAACGACTTAATATTATTGCTATTTTGAAAATCCGTTGGATTTTAAAAAACCGTTTATACATCGTTATTAATTTTGACATGTCGCTCAAAGTTTATCCATTTTGATATAAAAAATAATAGGGAAAATCAATTATTTATCAAAACCCAAAAAATGTACTAATAAAAGTAATTATGTTCTCGTTTCAATAATTGAAATAACAATTGTCTGAAGTTTTTCAAGTTTTTTTATAAAAATTCTATATTTTTTAATTAACTAAACAAAATTTTTTGAATACGTCAAGAAATAATAATTTGCGAGTACATTGATAAATAATCGGGAGCTTGAATCTGAAGTCAAAAGGATCACTTTTTCTTATATAATAAAAATGGAAAAACAAATACTTATGTTTTATACGACTAAAACCGATATAATTTGTTAGAGTTGAGAACCTTGTTAAAACTAATAACGGTAATTATTTTTAAAAATTCGGCTTTGAGAGGATTTCAGTTATTAGAACGAGAACATAATTACTTTTATTAGGGTTTATTTACAAAATTATAATATGAAATCATGATATAAAAATAATAATAATAAAAAAAAAAAAAAAAAATATATATATTATTAAGTAATAAAAAGCATAGGTTTGATATAAAAATAACAAGAAAAATAAATTATCAAAACAAAAAAGAAAAGTGTACTAATAAAAGTAATTATGTTCTCGTTCTAATAACTGAAATAACGATAATATGAAATTTATAGAGTTTTTTTTTTTTTTAAATCCATATTATTTAATTAACTGGACAAAAATGCCGAATACATTAAAAAATAATAATTTCGCACACACATAAATAGTCGTGAGTTATGAAATCTGAAATTAGAAGGTTCACTAACTTATCTGAAATGGATAAATGGATATTTACTTTTTATACGACAAAACGGATAATTCGTTAGAGTTGAGCGACCTGTCGTATTATTAACAATTGTCAAACGACCGTTTATTCGTTTAATTTTTTTTGGTAAGTCGGCATTAAGAGACTTGCCGTTATTAATTTAAAAAAATCGTTGGGTTTTATGAACAACTTAACATTATTGCTATTTTGAAAATTCATTGGGATTTAAAAAACCGTTTATACATCCGTTATTAATTTTAACATGTCGCTCAAAGTTTATCCATTTTGACATAAAAAATAATAGGGAAAATCAATTATTTATCAAAAACCAAAAAAGTGTACTAATAAAAGTAATTATGTTCTCGTTTCAATAATTGAAATAACAATTGTCTGAAGTTTATCAAGCTCTTTTTTTTTAAAACTATATTTTTCAATTAACTAAACAAAAAAATTTGAATACGTCAAGAAATAATAATTCGCTAGTACATTGATAAATAGTCGGGAGCTTGAAATCTGAAGTCAAAAGGATCACTTTTTCTTATATATATAATAAAAATGGATACACAAACACTTATTTTTTATACAACTAAAACCAATATAATTCGTTAGGGTTGAGAACCTTGTTAAAACTAATAACGGTAATTATTTTTAAAAATTTGGGATTGAGAGGATTTCAGTTATTAGAACGAAAACATAATTACTGTTATTAGGGTTTGTTTACGAAATTATAATATGAAATCATGATATAAAAAATATATATATATATATATATATATATATTATTATTATTATTATTATTATTATTATTATTATTAAGTAATAAAAAACATAGGTTTGATATAAAAATAACAAGAAAAATAAATTATCAAAACAAAAAAGAAAAGTGTACTAATAAAAGTAATTATGTTCTCGTTCTAATAACTAAAATAACGATAATATGAAATTTATAGAGTATTTTAAAAAAAAAATCCATATAATTTAATTAACTGGACAAAAATGCCGAATACATTAAAAAAAAATAATTTTGCACGCACATAAATAGTCGTAAGTTATGGAATCTGAAGTTAGAAGGTTCACTATCTTATCTGAAATGGATAAATGGATATTTACTTTTTATACGACAAATCGGATAATTCATTAGATTTCAGCGACCTGTCGGATTGTTAACAACTGTCAAACGACCGTTTATTCATTTTAATTATTTTTGGTAAGTTGGCATTGAGAGACTTGCCGTTATTAATTTTAAAAAATCGTTGGATTTATAAACGACTTAATATTATTGCTATTTTGAAAATCCGTTGGTTTTTAAAAAATTATTTATACATCCATTATTAGTTTTGACATGTCGCTCAAAGTTTATCCATTTTGATATAAAAAATAATAAGGAAAATTATTTTTTTTAACAAAAACCAAAAAAGTGTTCTAATAAAAGTAATTATGTTCTCGTTCAATAATTGAAATAACAATTGTCTGAAGTTTATCAAGCTTTTTTTTAAAAAAATTCTATATTTTATAATTGATTGAACAAAAAATTTCGAATACGTCAAGAAATAATAATTCGCGAGTACATTGATAAATAGTCGGGAGCTTGAAATCTGAAGTCAAAAGGATCACTTTTTCTTATATAATAAAAATGGATAAACAAACACTTATATTTTATACAACTAAAACCGATATAATTCGTTAGAGTTGAGCTACTTGTTAAAACTAATAACGATAATTATTTTTAAAAATTCGGCATTGAGAGGATTTCAGTTATTAGAACAAGAACATAATTACTTTTATTAGGGTTTATTTACAAAATTATAATATGAAATCATGATATAAAAAAATAAAATAAAATAAAAAATAAAAAAAAAAATATATATATATATATATTATTAAGTAATAAAAAGCATAGGTTTGATATAAAAATAACAAGAAAAATAAATTATCAAAACAAAAAAGAAAAGTGTACTAATAAAAGTAATTATGTTCCCGTTCTAATAACTAAAATAACAATAATATGAAATTTATTGAGTTTTTTTTTTCAAAAATTCCATATTATTTAATTAATTGGACAAAAATGCCGAATACGTTAGAAAATAATATTTTCACACACACATAAATAGTCGTGAGTTATGAAATCTGAAGTTAGAAGGTTCATTATCTTATCTGAAATGGATAAATGGATATTTACTTTTTACATGACAAAACGGATAATTCGTTAGAGTTGAGCGACTTGTTGGATTATTAATAGCTGTCAAACGACCATTTATTCGTTTTAATTCTTTTTGGTAAGTTGGCGTTGAGAGACTTGCCGTTATTAGTTTTAAAAAATCGTTGGGTTTATGAACGACTTAACATTATTGCTATTATAAAAACCCGTTGAATTTTTAAAAACCATTTATACATTCATTATTAATTTAGACACGTCGCTCAAAGTTTATCCATTTTGATATAAAAAATAATAGGGAAAATCAATTATTTATCAAAAACCAAAAAAGTGTAGTAATAAAAGTAATTATGTTCTCTTTTCAATAATTGAAATAACAATTGTCTGAAGTTTATCAAGCTTTTTTTAAAAAAAAATCCATATTTTTTAATTAACTGAACATTTTTTTTGAATACGTCAAGAAATAATAATTTCGCGAATACATTGATAAATAATCGGGAGCTTGAAATCTGAAGTCAAAAGGATCAATTTTTATTATATAAAAATGGATAAACAAACACTTATTTTTTATATGACTAAAACTGATATAATTCGTTAGAGTTGAGCGACTTGTTAAAACTAATAACGGTAACTATTTTAAAAAATTCGGCATTGAGAGGATTACCTTTATTGTTTTTAAAAATTCATTGGGTTGTGAGTGTCTTAACATTATTGTCCAACAACTTACCATTATTATTTTTGATAGATCGTTGGATTTTGAACGACTGTTAAACTCTTTAGGTTTTGAGCGCCTTAACATTATTGTCCAACAACTTTCCATTATTATTTTTGGTAGATCATTGAATTTTGAACGACCGTTAAATTCGTTGGGTTTTGAGCGCCTTAACATTATTATCGACGTACCACTATTATTTTTGGTAAATCGTTAGATTTTGAACGACCGTTTATATCGTTGTTATTAATTTTTACAATTCACTCAAAGTTTAGTGATTTATCCATTTTAACTATATAAAGTAAATGTCAGTTTATCCATTTTAGATAAGAAAAGTGACCCTATTGTTTTCAGATTTCATGCTCACGATTATTCATGTGTTCGCAAAATTATTATTCTTAACGTATTCGACATTTTTGGGGTGTTGAGGGACTTACCGTTATTATTTTTAGTAATTCGTTGTGTTCTGAGTGACTTAAAATTATTGCCCAATGACTTACCATTATTACTTTTAGTAATTCGTTGGATTTTGAACACTTGATATTTTTTTTAAAAATTAAATCGTTGCAAGTTAAACTACTCGATGTATATTAAATTCATCCATTTTTAATGTTCATTTAACTTCAAAAAAGTAAATTTCTCCCATCATTTGTTGATGTTAGTTGAGTTTCACATCATCAAATTCCTCGAATTTTCATTCGCTAATCAATTATTTACGTTCTGATATTGAGTTTTTTCATTAATTAATGAACTTCTAGAATCATAATACTTTAATGATTTTGCACATTTCGTATTTTAAATTGTATATAGTTAAATACTAGTAGTTCTGTTATATACTTCTTTTGTCCACTTTTAATTGTCATGTTGTGCTTTTCGAAAGTCAATTTGACTAATTTTCAAATCTAAATTAGATTACATTAATTGATATTTTAAACAAAAAATTCAGATATTCAAAAACTATACAAAAAGTACTATAAATTCTAATTTTTTGCATATCAATATGATGAAAAAATGTATCGTAAAATGTTAGTCAAAGTTATTATCGTTTGACTCTAAAAAAAATTATGACAATTAAAAGTGGTCGGAGGTAGTATTTAATTAGATACATCATTTTGTTTTTTTTTTAAAAAAGAAATTATAATATTGAACATGACATTTCTTTGCACGGAAAATAGAATATTAAAATTTATGATTTAAAACATCTCAAAATACTTGTGTGATTGTAAAACCATTAAGAGTATAATAAAAATAATAAAACAGCAACTAAGTTATTTTTCAGAATTAGAAAATTTATGATTTAAAACATTTCAAAATACTTTTGTAATTGTAAAAACATTAAGAGTATAATAAAAATAATAAAACAACAACTACGTTATTTTTCAGAATTAGAAAATGACACTTTTTAAAACAAAAACTATATTTTTTTTAAGTACATAAATAAAACTAAAGAAATATCATATCGAAAGAGACAAAGAAGAAGTAAGAATGTTGTGAGTTCCAAAGATCAACGGTTACAAAAGTGTGACAAGAGTACAAATTGATCACGACACGTTAGTATTTAACTTAATTTAAAATACTAAATGTGTAAATTCACTTGATTACAAGAGTATCAAAAGAGACAAAAAAGAAGTAAGAATATTGCGAGTTTCAAAGATCAGCGGTTACAAAAGTGTCTCAAGAGTACAAATTGATCACGATGCATAAATATTTAACTTAAGCTAAAATATTAAATGTGTAAAATCACTTGATTACAAAAGTGTCACGAGAGGTCAAATTCATCACGAAACGTTAGTATTTTACATAATTTAAAATATTAAATGTATATAATCACTTAATTCACACAATTTATTTTTAAAAAAATAATAAATTGTTCAAAGCTCATCGACTAACTAAAATAATATAAAATTAATTAAAATTAATAATTATTTGAATAACCGTATTAATTTGAATAAGTTTCTCAAGGTCTAGCGATTTGTCCATTTTAATCATATGAAAAAATAAGTATTTATTGATGTATTAGATTTTAAAATGACCCTTTTGACATAATTTTCTGAGAGCATGAACCTAAAATAAAGTTAAAGTTAAAATAAAAATACAAATACAAAAAGTTAAAGTACCGTAAACACAAAATAAATGAAAATTAAGCACTAATATATAGTATCAATAAAAGAGTATCAATAGGTCTAAAATACTACATAATCTTCAAAATACAAATCATTAGGTCTAGCGATTTGTCCATTTTGATCATATAAAAAAATAAGTATTTATTGATGCATTTTAGATTTTAAAATGACCCTTTTGACATAATTTTCCGAAAGCATGAACCTAAAATAAAAATACAAATACAAAAAGATAAGTACCATAAACACAAAATAAATGAAAATTAAGCACTAATATATAGTATCAAAAAAAGAGTATCAATAGGTCTAAAATGCTACTACATAATCTTCAAAATACAAATCAATAGGTCTAGCGATTAATCCATTTTGATCATATGAAAAAATAAGTATTTGTTGATGCATTTTAAATTTTAAAATGACCCTTTTGACATAATTTTCTATGAGCATGAGCCTAAAATAAAAATATAAATCAAAATATAAATACAAAAAGTTAAAGTACCATAAACACAAAATAAATGAAAATTCAGCACTAATATATAGTATCAATACGTCTAGAATACTACATAATCTTCAAAATACAAATCAATAGGTCTAGCGATTTATCCATTTTGATCATATGAAAAAATAAGTATATAATGAGGCATTTTAGATTTTAATATGACTCTTTTGACATAATTTTCTGATAGCAGGAACCTAAAATAAAAATAAACATACAAAAAGTTAAAATACCATAAACACAAAATAAATGAAAATTAAGCACTAATATATAGTATCAATAAAAATGTATAATAGATCTAAAATACTACATAATCTTCAAATTTTATCATCTCGATGGATTTTAATTTCAATACTACATATGCATATAAAATTACATATAAATCAAACATATTGAATACATATGATATATGAAAAATCAATCAATTTTTTTTTTTTAAAATCAACACATCTCAAAATCATAAAAAGAAGGTTTACGCCTTCTCTTAAATATGGTTGCTATCAATGTAATATTCAACAAAATAAGTGAAAAAAAAAGAGAATAAGTAAATAAATAAAAAAAACTATCAATTCTTATTGTTTTAGGAAAGTGTTTCGCTTCAAGTAAGGAAAAAAAATACGTATTTGCTTGACGTTATTCTTATTAAAAATAAATTTATTTTTTTGCACGAGTTATAAATACATATTTTTATATTAAAATTATTATAAACTTGTCACGACCCAAAAATGGACGTGATGGCACTCGTCTTATCCCACCAAGACAAGTCAGCCTAACACTCACTCATTACAATAAAATGCGAAAATTTCATAATTTACTCAAAAATACCCCCAAAATTTGGTTGTCACGTATACAAGCCTCTAAAGTATTACAATTGATTCAAAAGAAAAACACAAGTCTCAAATGACCTTGTTTCTAGAATAGAACGAGATCATAAATAGGAGTAAGAAGGTTTGCTGAGATTACAAACAGCTACCTCACAAATCTCCAAGAAGCCTCAGAAAATAAGAGAACGGAAAGTATCACAAAATCCAAGCTCGTAACCTACAAAAAAGATTGTAGAAGCAAGGGGTGAGTACCAAACCACACGGTACTCAACAAGTAAACCTCTAAACACAAGCTAAGGGGATAGAATACGGGTACTCCTTACACCCCAACTGAACCTCCACATGAACGACAACCTGTATAAAACCAACCCAACCTAACAATTCACAATTTACATAGCCAGCTCAACAACAGTCACTTTAACAAATTACATAACCTCAACAACAACTCAATATTCATCAATCACAATTTCCACAAAAAGGCACTCACAATTATCAGCAACACACAAGATCAAGTTCATCAAATAGAGGTAATCAAAAATCAAGTACTTTCCAACCACCAATAAAACATATAATCATCAAGAATGAAAAATGTCATGAGATGCAATGCAATATGACACCACGAAATGATATGCCTCAGAATACCAAGTACTCTCTCTCAACCGTATATACATGATACTCCTTGGAAATACATCGAGAGTTCATGACCCATGGGGGACTCGCGAGGTCCATATACCGACACGAACTATCTTCACGTGTCTGTGCGGACGATCTCAACGCACTATCATAAATCAAACAAATTCCGCACGGACGATATCCATGTGCCCAAATTATAATCTTAACATCTCACCATCCCCAACACGGACGATCTCCACGCGCCCAACTTATACTCAATCTCATGTCAATGCATGTGCACAATATAATTTCAAATAAAGGGGATGATGATCTCAATCAAATATCAATATGATATGTAATCACCTCAACTATCACAAGTATACGGGTTCAATAAAGAACACAATCACACATAAACAATTAATCACATTGCCTTTTATTACCCCTTTTTCATCATTAGAATTAATCAATGTAGACAAATCAACCCATCACCAAGTCTCATTATCCCCAAACACATATCACAAGGAAATACACAAATTTCATACACTTAACAAGGGTTTAGAAATTCACTTGCCTCAAATAGTCGAACAATCACTCTGGGACTTGAGTCTTCCCCTTTCATTGAACTTCCAAATCAAATCAATCTATTCAAATAAATGACCACAATAAGATTTCAAAACTAACAACACCCATATGACTACAGGTCTAAGCCTAGACCCAAAAACTCACATCGATTCTATAATCAAGTTATCCTGATCTTGATACCAACTAATATCTCAACTCTTTCAAGTTCTTTTCCAAATTTCAAGCCTAGGGTTTAGTCTCAATATCTCTAAATAACATAATTTTAATGATCTTTATATATCAATACACCCACTATTTTATTACATATCTCAATTATTACCAAAACTTGATTTATAATATGATGTTGTACTACGAAAGAACAAGCACGTTCAGAACTAAACTTTATCAAGAGCCGAAGTTATGAGAACTTATATACGAAACTGAAACTGTTGTACAACAATCCAATCCTATATATATCATTGCCATCATTACCTAATGATTAAATCCTTCATCCTAATAACTAATTAGTTATACCATAAGAGCACCACGTTGCAGCAATTCAGATTTCCAATTTGAAATCATTTTATTTCTTTCCTAATACTAATCTAATTGCCAAGATACTATTAATTAATCATCGCCGACTTCCAGCCATTACTCCGTAGCACGCCACTTTTCATTTAATTTGACTAATATTAATTAATAATAATGTCATTAAATTATAACATGTCGTAATAATGTAATGGTATCCATCATTCACAAGAAATCGGATATAGAATTGAGAATTTAGATAAGCTTGTACCTGAAATTACTTGCCGTAATGAGACTTTAGATTTTCCATCCATGGCTGCTCTTGTTAATTCTTTTCTTTTTCTACTCTGCGTATTTCAAGTTTCAACAGTTAGGGCTTTTGGCCCTTATTTCTTTTATTCATTTATTTATTTATATATTTCTATTATTTTCTTTTTCTATTATTATTAGCAACAAAATGATTCTTTATTAAATCTGAAAATCGTGTCTCTTATTCTTATAAGCCATAAATTATTTATAAAAGCTATCAAAAAGGGTTAATATAAAAATAATGGTTAAAGTCATAAAATGACTAAGAGGGTCGTTACAAACCTATGTCAAACAAATATTTACTGCTTAAAGCATGTATAACTTTAACATAAATAATCAAGGAAAAAACTTCATAGCATTGTTAATTGTATAACATAGAACAATAATTCTTCAAAGTTTGTGGGGGGGAGGCAATAATGGTATTCACTGTGATGTCAAAATCTACTTTGTAATAATTTCCTCAATAAAACTATCAAATATTACTTCAAAAATATTCAAAAAATTGAATAAAAGAACTAAAATAAAGAAAATTAAAAGAAAGAAATTTCAGAAAGTACTAAAATTTATCTTAATTTGTCTTCCTAATTTTACTATTTGACACGTTTTCATAAATTAAACCTTGAATGTCCTTAGGTCAGAAAGGGAAAAAACCTAGGGCTTTCTCTTTCTCTGACGGCTCCTTTCGGCCTCTCATGGCTGCTAGGGCCATTGGGCGACATCCTCTTGAGTTTGTCCAGCCTGCCCCACCACCCCAAACCACCACATACGTCACCCTTATCGATTACAATACTCTTAACCCCAAGCAATCTGCCTTAAATAACTAAAAAAACAATCATAAAAATATGTTGAAATTGTTCACGGAGAACCTAATATCACGTTTTTAACAGAGGAAAGAAAAAACTTTATGATCGAAGAAGGATTGCATCAAGCAGTGGTTTAAATTGTCTTATGGTATGATAGATTTGAAGGTATTAAGGTCGATTTTGCCGAAACATCTTGGTACCAAGGGCAACTATTTAATTGACTTACTTGCTCCAAGACAAATTTTGTTGAGGTTTGATCAATATGAAGATTTTGTACTAGCTTTATCGCTCAGGATTATCTTCTCTACAATGGAGAAGATCACCAATATATGGTACTTCCATGGTCCATTGGATATAATCCTAAGGAGGAAATGACTTTAGCTGTGATTTGAATTTCTTTACCGAACTTATCTCCTGATTCGTTTGCAAAGAAGTCTTTGTTGTCTCTAGCATCAGCAGTTGGGAAATCAATAGTCATAGATAAAACTACTCAAATCAAGTCAATACCAAGCATGACGAGGGTTAAGGTTATACTTGATCTATTTGAAAAACTTTCAAATCGTATAAGGTTGCATTTTGTGGATGAAAACCTGGTAAGTTGATCGAGGTTTTTCAGGAGGTTGTATATGATAACTACCTCTGTATTGCAATTATTATAAGTACCAAAGTCGTGATGAAGTTAGTTATTGTTTGATCTCGAAAAGAAATCAAAATAACAAACAAATTAATGATACCATTGAGGCTACTTTAAAAGGTACTAGCAATAGTGAAAAATATCAAGGTGATGCAAGGGAAATACTAAATGAAAAAAGGGTGGTGAATGTCGGTTAAAGTAAAGCTACTACTTTAGATCGACAATTGGTTGTTGCCACTTCTAAGCAAAATCGTGCAGACTCAATAAATATTGATACAGGGGAAACACCAAGAGTTGGGGTTGATGCGCCGCCAGTTGATTCTGGACAAAACTAATAGATACAACTAATGTTGAAGATACTAAAAAATTCTAGGCAACATTTTTTGCAACTTGAAAACGAGAATGCAACTAAAAATTGGACACTAGTTGCACACAAAAATTCAACTAGTAGTTAGACTCTTTCCACAACTAGTTAAAATAATTCTCCATGTAGTGGAAAGAGTGCGACTAGAAATTTTCAGGACAATGAGAAAAGACAAGAGATTAGTAATGCCTCAAGAAACCTATTATGTTTGAATAACTTTGATGCTTTATTGAATGATACTAGAAAAGATGGTAATATTATGGCTCCAACATTATATCTTTCTAATCCTGAGGTAGTTAAGATTATTGAAGAAAATCGAAATGTCATGCTACTCAAATTCAATCCAACGGTTAAGTCACTCATGGTCACATTGAACACCTTAACTCATAAGATCTCTTCTATCTTTGGAGTCGTTTGGTGAATCTGCACAACTAGTAAGATCAACAAAGAATTACAATGATTTGGTCTAAGAAGAGCAGGTTTCACCACCTGCTATAAATAGAAAATTAAGCCAGAAGCACTTATTTGTGCCTAAATGTCTGATTGCAAAGAAAAATGATTCTAAGGCCTTAACGTCGAATACAATTGATTTGGGCGAGAATTTTCTTGATGAAGATGGGGAAGAGCTGGACATATGATTTGGTAGAGTGGCTAGGGGAGAGGATATATCATCTAGGTAACAAAGAAGTGGAAGCAATAAAAGCAAAAAAGAAGACACATAAAAGGCAACATAGTTGGGACAGTAAAGCGACTGAGGAGTTTGTTTCAAGGGCCCTACCGATGCGATAGGCAAAGAAGAACTATATGACAATATCAATAAGGTTCAACAAGATATAATAAATCCATAAGAAGGTATGAATTATCAAGTGTTGTTGGATATGTTTGAAGAAGAAGACAAGAGAAACATGCTTTTGTAACAGAAAGTTTGAGGCTGATAGCTCAACCTTCTTCTTGATTGTCATATTTTTACATTATTTAAGCATCCTCATTTGTAATATCATCATGGAGTGTATTACAAACTTTGCGGTGATCAGAAAATACTTGGTTCTTTTTAGCTCTTATTTCATTCATGCTTGTTAGTTAGTAGAAGTTATGTACCTCATTAGGATTGGTACGGTAAGGCATAGCCCCACTGTTTGTACTTATTCGTATTGATATTTTTTTATTTTTAATAAAAGACCGCTAGATACTCTGTCTAGTGATAAATTTGAAGGAAAGAAATAATAATTAAACCTTAGTCATAGTTATTGTCGTTTTGTTGGACTCAGATTAGATGTCTGCACAAACATCATATCTAAATTAAGAAAGGAATAGAAGAGGCCTAATTAAGAAATGACAATTTATTTTTGAGGAATTAAAAAGGGCTGATTAGAAAAATAAAGACAATACTAATTTTACGAAGATATCACAGCATCGGGCTCATTCAATTATGTGAGAATTTAAAGGGATAATTGTACAGAATGTCAAACTTATAATCTAAAATAAATGGAGTAGCTACTGTTTGATTTAATTGCGCCCCGTAGCAAATGTTTGTCAGTCGCCTCTCTCCCTCCAAATTCTCGCTCGCCACTCTCGCTTTATATAACAGAATTGAATAAATTGTGTTTCTGTTTGTATAAAGCGTGAGAAAATTGTATATACACATACATATATATGTTGGAAAACATATATGCACAGCGAAAGCATACCAGAATCTTTCTGATTACATGAATAATAGATAACCAATATTGTTTATGCTAGACCACATAATCATGCTAGAACACATAAACATACTGAAATTTAATTCGATAAATACCTCTTGAAGCATGAACAGATACCTTCAAGCAAATCCCCAAGTTAGACAGTCCTTCAAGTGAATCTACAAGATAGTCATGGTCTTCTACAGTGATCCCAAGTTCACATCTGAACTCTCTCAATACTTGGGTGGGCAAGTATCGAATAGAAAACTAATCAATCTTTTTCTAGGTTAGGAGAATCTCTATTTATAGAGATATCTTCCCCAATCCAAAAAGGAGAAGAAAACCCAGTTTTCTTGAAAAACAAGAAAACACCGCCTACTCCTTTTTCCCCTAAGAAATAGGATTCTGAGTTCTACTTAAATATGGGCATTGGAGGGACCACCGGATTAATTACTGAGGCTTCCTATTATGGAAATAATTACAAATAATTAATTTGAATTATTCTTACCATAATAAATTACAAATCATTCCACTAGAAATTCATAATTGCACTCCTCTATTTATATTTCATAATTCCCCAT
Source organism: Solanum commersonii (assembly GCA_029007595.1). NCBI lineage: Eukaryota > Viridiplantae > Streptophyta > Magnoliopsida > Solanales > Solanaceae > Solanum > Solanum commersonii. The sequence goes on from JAJTWQ010000011.1 coordinate 3,498,660, forward strand.
TAAATACTTATGTAATTTCCTATGTTAAGATTTTAGATACTAATCAATAAATTAAATTACTGACGAATTTAACTTAATGATTAATTTTCTTTAGAGCACTACTTAACTTATTTCATGTGTCGAATTCATAAATCCACTTGCAAGGTTTGACACGATGAAAACTTATAAGTTTCTCAAAAAGGCATAACAATCAATCTTTATAACGAGACATGGATTCCATCAACTAACTTATTATTTCACCAATATATATTATTATCATCTAACTTACCATGCATATTGACCCATCTCAGAATCTCACCTTTTAATAAATCAAAACGATAATTAATATATACATATCATAATAGTTATATCAGGATTAAGAATATAAGTACATTTAACAGTTTAGAGAATATGTTTTGTCAGTCAGTCTAAAGCAACTATCTCTACTCGGTCCCGTTCAATACATACAAAATGCACTAGCACAAGAAGTTGGAACTATACCGTTCCCATAATCAAGATAAATTACATATAATCTTGTGCTACAATCGCACAGATGGCATGTCCAATTTTCATCCTAGATTGTGAACAAAAAACTTTGTACTTATACGAACCGATGATATAATCCTCTGTGTATAAGCTAAAACTCTACATACTAAATCATCTACCATATAAGTAAACAGACACCATAAACGAATATATGATCTATTAAAATTGAGCAAATATTTATTCTATAATAAATATTATTTCTTAACACTTGGTTAATAGTATATATCCCAACAATATATTCGTCCTATACACTTATAATTATACAATAAAAATATTTCCCTGCTCAGTTCTCTTTTGCCTTTCTCTCTTTCTCATTTTATACAAACACAGATTATAAAATATAAATGTAAAATTTATGTTTGTATAATGTATAATTTATGTTTGTATAAAGCGAAAGAAAATTGTATATACACATGCACATACATATATATTCGTCTTATACACTTATAATTATATAATACAAATATTCCCCTGCCCAGTTCTCTTTTGCCTTTCTCTCTTTCTCGTTTTATACAAACACAGATTATACAAATATAATGTATAATTTATGTTTGTATAATGTATAATTTATGTTTGTATAAAGTAAAAGAGAGAGCGATTTTTGATATACAAATATTTTTGTCAACAATTTATACAAACGAGAGGCTAACAATAATTTATACAAATGGCCTGCTAGCAAAATTATACAAATCTGAAGAGGAGCCAATGAATTATACAATTGCTTCTTTTTGTATATATATCTGTCTGTTTCTGTAATTTCTGTTGTTTTATTGTTTTATTGGTATCAGAGCTAGAAGACCTTTACGTAGTACTAAGGCACATTTAGAGACAAGAAGAAAATTAGATAGCCTATATTTCGAATATAAGGAACTAAATAGGACAAAAGAAGACAATATAAGGTTAGACTATTTAATAAAAATAATATCTAGACTAGAATATAAATTCATTATACAACTAAAATCAAGACAAAAGATTGTATATGAAAAAGCACCCTTTCGCTAACCAACTACGACTACAATATTGGTATTTATACAGAGAAATACAAATAAAATTAGAGTGGTTAAAACTAAAACAAGCCTTAAGCTTACATTTAAAGGTATTAGAAACAAGAGACTTAGCAGATAGTCTCTGTAATCACGGAGGCTTATACTCATTAAATAGACCTACACTAATAAACCCAGAATTATTAAGTGCTCTAAGGTGGGAATTACAAAGCATAGATAGTGATATCCAATCCGCAAATAATAGAATAAAATTTCAGAGAAAAAGTATTAGTAAAATAGATATCCCTTTAGGTTAAAATAGATCAATTAAAATCATTAGAATACTTAGATTTAAGAATTTATCCTGAAAAGAAATACAGAATATTAAAAGAAAATTCAGTAATAAGGTGCAATTTTAGTCAAGGAGAACACCTTCTACATTCAGAAGATAAGCAATATAATACTATAGTAGATCTTATAATAAACTTTAGTGAAACAATACAAGAAAAAGAAAAAAGTATAGTAAAATTATTAGAAACAATAGAACAAACTCAAAATAAACATAAAAAGATACTAGAAAGGTTAGAACAAAATTTTGATTTCTTAAAATCTCAAGAACAAGAAATAGATAGAAAAATCAAACACTTAAACCAAAAGTTTAATATAGAACAAATACCTACAAAGGTTGAAATAGGAAAGCTAATAAAGACTATAACGTAAAAGAATTAGAAATAAAAACAACTGAATTAATTGAAAAAATTACTAAACGGTAGACATAGTAACCACGAAGTTCGTGAATTAAAAAAGACAATACAACAACTAAAAGATAAAATTCTTTCATTAAAAAATTAGATAAACTAATTAGAGAAAAAGAGGCTATAAGAGAAGAACCAAAACATTCTGAAATAGAGGAATTAATAACTCAGTTAAAAAATATTGAAATTACTCCGCCTAAAGAAAGACCTACAATAGTTAGAAAATCTCAAAAATGGACTTTCTTTCATGTAGAAGAACAACAATCGAAGAAAGACCACGAGTAAGTTTTTCAGAAAATCAAATAGGAAATAGTCTTATATCCAAAATATTAACACGAAATAAACAAGACGATAAACAAATCCAGGAGTTAAACCAAGTGATAGATGTAGATAAAGACCTTAGAATATTTCAACAGAATCAGTTAAACTTACTTAACCCAAAGATATTATATGATACAAGATATTTTGCAAAAACGAATCAGTTATATAAACATTATAGAGAAGAACAAATTTCAGCTATAGGAAAAGAAATAGCTACTATGAATCTAGTAAATCAAGATTCCCTGCGAGGAATAGTACATAACAAATTAACATTAATGCATATGGGTTTAATAGTAGTGGGATTAAAAGGATTAACTAGAAAAAATCTAGGAACTAAAGTATTAATAGTAATATACGATGATAGATGGTCTGACTTAAAGAAATCCATCATAGGATTAACAGAAGTAGATATGACTAATAATGGAGGGATATTCTATATTAGCCCAGATTTTATGATTAATTTAAGAGAATTTGGAAAGCATATAAAAATAGGAATACAAACTAAAGGCTACGAAGAAATGAGTAGCGGAACTAATCTACTAATGTGTATAGGTTTCATTGGAAAAGTTACGTCTAGAAGCAATACAAGGTTTAGACTTAAAGTAGAAGATGTAGTAGAAGTAATGGGAAACAAAGGCATAAAATTAATAAAATCAATAAAAATAAATTCAGAAGAGTATGCAGGATTAGAATGGAACCTAGAACAATTTCATAAAAAGAAAGTACTTACACCAGAATCTCATCTAATGTATACTAATACAAAAGGACAAACTTCTATAAGATTCACCGACTATAATTACTCTAATCAAAATAACTTAGAGGAAGAATTAGAATTGGAAGAATAAGAAGAAAAAAGGGAGTTTATGAATGTAGAAATAATACAAGAAGGATATGAAGTAGATGAAGCCTTACAAGAGGCTGAAAGAAGATATAATAACAATAATGATATAACCTTTAAATGTAAAGGATGTAAGACAGGAAGTATGGGTATAATCGAAGTAGAAAAACATTTTAAAACATGCAAATTTAGAACAGATAATCTCGGATATAGAGAAGAGTAATGAAAACCAAGAAAAATTTGAAAACCTCGAAAAGATACTAGAAAATCTATATGATAGCGAAGATGAAATAGAAAGAAATTCTATAATAAGCCAAAAAGAACTTATGGAATCCACTAGTTCAAGTGTTAGTCCATTCCAACGAACTGCCCAACCACATACAATAGATACAAGTATAGGAAATGTACCAAGACGGCGCGTCTTTAGGGTAAATCCAGACACAGTAACTGAAAATGTAAGACCAATGGGTAGAAGGATGTCTATAGAATAACCCATTAGACTACAAGAAAGAGGAAGTAAAGGAAAAATATTAAACATAGCAGCACATGATCCTCAAATATGGAATGCAGTCATAGACTTATGGAAAGGAATAGTAGTAGCAGACTATATAAAAACATACCAAGATGCAGACGCAGAAACTATGTATAAATACATGGAAACTTTTCTAGGAGAATCTGCAAAAGCCTTATGGGAAGCATATAAATCAAACTTCCCACAAGAATTCCAAGCGTTGGTAAATATGGGTGAACACCCATATAATTTTACAAATAAAATACACAATTTAATTACAGGAGAAGACCCAAATAGTGGTTTAGTAGTACTACAAAGAAATGCTCTAATAAGCCTAGAACAATTAAGTATTACAAGTTGGTTTCACATAAAGAACTTTTTAAAGGATTATTATTATTACTGCACCATTAGTGGAAATTCTTTTGATGAAGACTTAGGTAAGAAGTTATTTAATAAATTACCAGGAGCTTTAGGCCGAGAAATAGAAGAAAGATGGTATAAACGAGACGGAGTAATACAAAACCCAACAGGTAAATGGTCTATAGGACACAAAGTACAACATATAATGGCAATTTTAACAGAGAAATGTACAAATATACAAATACAAAAACAACTCAAACAAAATGAAATAGGTTTCTGTAAAAATGTTATATATACAACCCAAAGTTATGATAAAGAACCAAGTAAATCAAAGAAAAGCTACAAGAAGCGTCGACCCTACTATAATAATCAATATAACAATAATAAAAGATACTATCTAAGAAGATCTTCAGCTAGAAAGCCATATCTAAATAAGGATAGACATGTTAGGAAATATAGGAACGATAGAAATTATAAAAATAAGTTAGAATGCTTCACTTGTGAAAGTATAGAACATTTAGCAAATGTATGTCCTAAAAAAAATAACAGTAGAACTAGAAACTCACAATTAATAGAAGATTTTCAAGAAACATTGATTAATGTTGATGAATACATGTCAGATAATGAGAGCATATATTCAATAGTAAGTGTAGAAGTAGAAGAAACAATTCGGTCTGATGAGTCCGATTCAGCTAATGAAGAACTAATAAATGAAATAGGTTTAGAATTAAAAAATATAAACTTAGACGAGTTACAAATAAATACCATGATGAATATTTCACAAGAATGTACTCATGAGTTTGAAAGAAATAAAGGAATAGATAGCAACCAATGTATTCTATGTAAATGATATCCAAGCAGAGAAAAGAGGGGAAATGTAAGTTACGCTTTATCTTTGAAGGATGTATCACATGCATAGAAAATTTGTTAAAAATAAAGGTAAAAGAAGGACGTGATAATAGAGATATAAGTAATGATACAATAAACTTACGAATAATAACATTAGAAAGTAGAATAAATGAATTAGAACAAAAAGTAATAATGTTAGAAAAAGGAAAACAAAAAATTGAAGAAAATATGACCAAATCATCAACAGAAGAATGGAGGATGTGCCAAACATCTGCCCAAGAAGCAGAATTAATGAATATAGACACTATGATAAATAATTATGAGAATTTAATATGTAACGAAGATAAAAAATTTACTACTATGAAAGTACTAGCCAGACTCAAAATACAAGATATTGAGTTAGAAACGTTGGCATTAGTAGATACAGGATGTACAGGTAGTATAATAAATAAAAAGATTTTACCACAAAAATTAATAAAAACTTTAGACAAGCCAATTGCTGCAATGCAAATGGATGGAACATATAATACATACCAACATTATATAGGAAAGACGCAGGTAAGTTTTATAAATACATGTAATGAATTTTATAAACCAATGTATACACTTGATAGGATATGGGTACGAGATCTTAACATAAATGTAGATTTTGTATTATGATTAAAATTTATGATACAAAATAATGGAGGAACATTAATTACAAGAGATGGGGTAATATTCTTTAAACATTTGACATATACCCCAATACAAACTATAAAACTTGAAACACACGGACGACAAGCTAATATATCTCCGACTACATCCAAAGAAGATAGCTTAGAGCCATGTTGTAAAGACTGCAAAAACAAAAATCACTGTTGTAAAAATCATGAAAAATATGAAGAAGAAGAAGAAGAAGAGAAAGAAGAATACGATATAAGGGAAAAAGATTATACTTTAATAGAAGTAGAAACAGAATTCTATAATTTTCGAACAGGAATCGATAGGATAGGAACAATTAGAAGTCCTAAAGACTTGGATAATATAGTTAAAATACTAGACGAAATGGAAATTATAGGAGAAAAACCTTTAAAGTATTGGGAAAATAATAAAGTAGTATGTAAATTAGATATCATAAACCCAGAATACATAATAAAAACAGCTGCTATTGAAGCAACTAATCAAGACTTAGAAGATTTTGGTATACAGATAAAAGAACTACTAAACTTAGGAGTAATAAGAAGATCTACGTCTAAGCACCGGTCAGCAGCATTCATGGTAAGAAACCATAGTGAGATAGTACGAGATAAAGCAAGAATGGTAATTAATTATAAAAGACTGAATGATAACACTAGAACAGATGCTTATAAATTACCAGATAAAAATGAATTAATCAATAGAATTCAAGAAAAAAAGGTCTTTAGTAAATTCGATTGTAAGTCAGGATATTGGTAGGTAAAAATGCATAATGAAAGCATAGAATGGAGAGCATTCACTTGTCCCGAAGGACATTTCGAATGGTTGGCTATGCCATTTGGGCTAAAAACTGCCCTGCCAATATTTCAAAGAAAAATGGATACTATATTTGGAGACTATAAAAGATTCGTCTTAGTATATGTGGACGATATCCTAGTATTTAGTAAAGACATTAAAGACCATTTAGGACATCTACAGACAGTATTTCGATTATTTGTTAAAAATGGAATAATAGTAAGTAAAAAGAAAATGGAATTATGTAAGAACCATATAAATTTTTTAGAAGTAACATTAGGTGAAAGAAAAATTAAATTACAACCACATATAGCAACAAAAGTATTAGATATGCCTGATAAATTAGACAATACAAAAGATTTACAAAAATTCCTAGGATTAGTAAATTATGCTAGAAACTTTATTAAAGACTTAGGGAAATTAGCAGGACCCTTATACTCAAAAACAGGTAGCAAAGGACAAAAATATTTTAACACAGAAGATATAAAATTAGTAAAACTAATCAAAGAACGAGTACAAAATATTCCTGAATTAAGTATACTGCTAGAAATAGATTATTTAATAATCGAAATAGATGGCAGTTTCCAAGGATGGGGAGCGGCATTAAAAGCTAGACCAAATAAATACAGTGATAAGGCAGAAGAAAAAATTTGTGCCTATCAGAGTGGAAAATATAGAGAAAAAGGAAATATGAGTAGTATAGATGCAGAAGTTTTAGCAATCATATATGGCCTCAATAGTTTTAAGTTATATATTTTAAATAAAAATGAAATATTAGTAAGGACTGACTGCGAAGCCATAGTTAAATTTCATCAAAAGATAAATCAAAAAGCTAGTAGTAAGAGACGATGGCTAAATTTTATGGATACCATATCTATATACCCAAATGTCATTTTTGAATATATAAAAGGAAAAAATAACAGTTTGGCAAATCAGTTAAGTAGACTAAATATAAAAATAACTTAACTATATATTTGTTTTCAGCATGAGACCAACCGGTTCTACAAACAAAGGCAAAGGAGTAGCCTCAGATTCAGACACATACGCTCAGACTGTATTAAGTAACATGAAGTTTAGACCTCAGACAACAGCAATAGACACAATGGATCGTATGTATTTCGGTAAGCATAATTTAATATGTTACCCAAATTCAAACTTGTCTTTTAGAGAACTACCAGAATGTATATTAGACAAATCGCAGAAATGCTTAGCAGACAATTTATGGATGGCATATAACAAAAAAGATAATAAATATTTTATAGCCTCTTTAAATGCATTATGTCAATATTTCACTGACAAAAGTAGGGAAAACAAGTTTAAATATTATGTATTAATACATGGTAAAACTAATGGTATTTTTCAAACTTGGATAGAAGTAGTAGACTCTATAAATGGAGTTAAAACTCCTTTTTTTAAAGGTTTCAATGATTTTAATGAAGCACTAGATTATGCAAGAGGGATACTTGGTCCAAATTACTACATCTCTCCAGCCCTCAGACAAAATCCACAAAAAACCCCACAATACAATATCCAAAAAGACACAAATAAAATAATTTTCTGCGACCACTGTTCTTCAATGACCGAAGCCTTTAAGAGACTAAATGCAAAGGTAGAAGCTTTACTCCAAGAAAATGCTAAACTAATGGAGCAGGTGCAATCACTGAAAGGCAAAGGAACCATTCAACAGATTCACACCAGTACTCAGACTTCGGAACCGAGTTGTCCATCTCACGATAAAATGGATGAGCAGGATGTGCATTCCCCAACGAATGCAAAAAGATCCACTGTATCGGATAATAAAGATACAGCTAGTCTGGTTCAAACGGTAGCCGATAAAGACACATCAAATCCGTTTATGGCTGTCATTTTGCCAAAAAATAAAGATGAAGGTTGCTTTTCATCAAGACGAAGGTTACCCATATCATTTACTCAGACAGATACAACTACAAAGAAAACTATGCTTCATAAAAAGAAAAAGAATGACAAAATAGAAAGAATAATAAAAAAGACATTAGAAAAGTTTTTTCAACCGCAGGGACAGGATAAACATGTAATTTCAAATCCAATTTCGAATCCAGATCCAAATGGAGACAGATTGGTACTAGATATGGAACATATAACTACAGAACGAGAAAGAATGAATACAAGCTCACGAAGAGACAGTTCGGGTAATAATAATAGATCCCTAAGTTCTGGAGAAGACGACTATGGAGACAATGCTTATTATCAAGATGCTCAAGATCCCAATGACGATGTTGATTCAGGAATGAGTTTTGATTCCATAGCTCTCCACAATCTTGATACCTGAAGACAAAGAAGAATTGATACTTGAAGACAAAGAAGAACAAGACAAAATAAGAAATAGGAATAAAGTGTGAGAATAAAGTGTGCCATGTGGGTATGCCCACATTTGTCGTGTGAGTGCTTACTTTATCACTATCCTCCAAAGAGAAAAAAACTGATAAGCATGTGTATCAAAGTCTGTGTCAGTAGTGTCAAAGTTTGTACCACTTTGTGTCAATAAGTACAAATAATACATGTGACGATGGGGCCCAATGTGTACCCGGCATGCATTATTTGATCTTATTTTCAAAAGCGTCGACCAAAGTTAGGCCACAACTTTCTATCCCACTATCTTAGTGCGTCGGCCACGTTTGGCCATTAGTCTTTGTCCACGTTTTTACACTCCTATCTCCAAACCCCTATAAAAAGACACTAATCCTCACTCAGAAGAAGTAAGAAAAGATAATCCAAAAAAAGAGAAAACATACACAACATATTCCCCTTCCCGAGCCAATGTTCATAAACATCCTTTCCACTATCCACTCCAAATATCCCTAAAATAATCTCTTGTAAAATTTTGCTTTACTAAGTTTACTTTCTTAAGTGTGTAAGGGTTCGTCGGGGTTCCCGAAAGGGAAATCTCTCTCCGTCTATATCATGTAAGTCCTTTATGTTTTTCCTGTAAAATTCCCTCAAAATAATTATGTAAATTATGTTTGTTTACATTACTATTACTATGTTTGTATTTAAATGTTTGTATTTACGTTATTCTAAACACTACCCTTAGTACATGGTTAGACTTTTAACTTATTAATAACAACGATGGATTAACCTGTAAATTCCTAGGATGTTTTAAAGGCCTTAAAAAGTCCGCAGATCTCAGGACGTCTTGCTGGCCATCTCCGGGGTGAGGTTAAAGAAGATGTTATTAAGAATCTCAGTTAAAAGAAAGAGATGAACGGAGTAGTACTAAAAAAAAAGAAAAAAAAAGAAATATAGGATAAATATATTGGATAAACACGATAGGACTCTAAGTGAGAGAGGGAGTACTGAGTAGGATTTACAAACATTTGCTTTTTCCGCTTAAAAACCTAATCTGCTAATCTGCAAAAATTCTGTAATTTCTGTAATCTGCTAAAATTCTGTAATTTCTGTAATTCTGTCTGTTTCTGTAATTTCTGTTGTTTTATTGTTTTATTAAATCATAGTTGCAAGGGTTCCAAACCTTAACTACTTAAGTACCAAAGGCTGCTTTCGGTTGGTTTCATAATGGGGTTGTTCACTACAAGCTATCAGCACTCAGCGCTGTCTTAGATTGAACGTTGACTTATCTTATTGCCGTTCAATCTCTAAGGCGGGTTTCGCCGAGAACGGAATAGTGTTCGTGTCCAAAGGTGAACAAAGCCCTAGCTTCTAGAGTTTGCTTTTCCCAGCCGGCCGGAGAAGGGCTTATCTTCGCTCGCCTTTGTTTGATATGTTCATTCGGTACCAATACAAACGAAAACTACACCAAAGTGGAAGGCCAGTATAGAAGCTAGAAGTAGCTAGCCTATAGTAGTCGGCCTAACCAAAGCCTCACGACAACATAAAATTAGCCTTATGAATTGAATCTTAAGTAGGGGCTTAGCCCGCCCGCCTATCAATCAAAGAGGCCGAGAGTAAGCGTAAGCTCACCAGGAAGCTCGAAGAGCTTCCTTCATTCACTTCGCGGGAGCCGCACAAAGACATAGCCGGGAAGTCGGAGGGCCCATACTACCTGCCTAACCCTTCGCTTCGAGGGACCGTAGATCGGAAAGCGCCTTCTAAACCACCCCATTCATCCAAAAGAGAAGGGAAGGGGCCTATGTATTTGCATGACCCCTGCAGATTTCACCCTATCTATACCCGGAGCCACTCCCCTAGCGGTCCTGCCACCACGCCGCAGAACGGGAGCTCGTGTGATAAAACAATAAAACAACAGAAATTACAGAAACAGACAGAATTACAGAAATTACAGAATTTTAGCAGATTACAGAAATTACAGAATTTTTGCAGATTAGCAGATTAGGTTTTTAAGCGAAAAAAGCAAATGTTTGTAAATCCTACTCAGTACTCCCTCTCTCACTTAGAGTCCTATCGTGTTTATCCAATATATTTATCCTGTATTTCCCTCTCTTTTTTTTTCTTTTTTTTTTTTTTAGTACTACCCCGTTCATCTCTTTCTTTTAACTGAGATTCTTAATAACATCTTCTTTAACCTCACCCCGGAGATGGCTAGATAAAACAATAAAATTCTGTGTTGAAATGTTTTTGTCCTTTGCTACCTGTTCTAGGTTCCATTCTAATCCTGCATACTCTTCTGGATTTATTTTTATTGATTTTATTAATTTTATGCCTTTGTTTCCCATTACTTCTACTACATCTTCTACTTTAAGTCTAAACCTTGTATTGCTTCTAGACGTAACTTTTCCAATGAAACCTATACACATTAGTAGATTAGTTCCGCTACTCATTTCTTCGTAGCCTTTAGTTTGTATTCCTATTTTTATATGCTTTCCAAATTCTCTTAAATTAATCATAAAATCCGGGCTAATATAGAATATTCCTCCATTATTAGTCATATCTACTTACATTAATCCTATGATGGATTTCTTTAAGTCTAACCATCTATCATCGTATATTACTATTAATACTTTAGTTCCTAGATTTTTTCTAGTTAATCCTTTTAATCCCACTACTATTAAACCCATATGCATTAATGTTAATTTGTTATGTACTATTCCTCGCAGGGAATCTTGATTTACTAGATTCATAGTAGCTATTTCTTTTCCTATAGCTGAAATTTGTTCTTCTCTATAATGTTTATATAAACTGATTCGTTTTTGCAAAATATCTTGTATCATATAATATCTTTGGGTTAAGTAAGTTTAACTGATTCTGTTGAAATATTCTAAGGTCTTTATCTACATCTATCACTTGGTTTAACTCCTGGATTTGTTTATCGTCTTGTTTATTTCGTGTTAATATTTTGGATATATATAGCGAAATAGACATAGTTTTCAATTGTATATGTATAGCGAATTATACATATATATATTTGCTATGGAGCGCAATTATGCAAATTTTGCTATAGCATACAAATATGATTTTTTTGTTTGCTATATGTGAAAGTTGCTCTTTATATTACCATAGAATAGGGCATAAGATAAGAATACATTATTAATAATGTGCGAATTAAACATTTAAAGAAAAAACATGCTCTTTTAGTATAATTAATTTAAGTAATATATTTTCTTTATTAATGTTCACCCTCATAACATAAATAATCATATATTGAATATTAGAGGAACCCTTATTTACAACCGAAATTCTTTAACAAATGAACAATAAAAATTTCAATTCATCTTATACAAATATGAAGATCGAGAGTAACTCTAATAACGAGCCATAGTACTGAATAGAAATTGAGAACATGAAGATACATATCTTTTGAATACACACTCAGTAACAAGAAGGCAAAACAATTATATTTCTACTAAAGGGAAAACTCATGCATCTTTACTATACAAGGAACTGTTTGTTGTTGGAAACTCTGGATATACATTTTCATTCTACTACATCAAAATCTTCTTTCTTTTTTGTACATCAACAAGTTGAAGACTGTTGGCTGTATATGCTAACTTGCTATGTCATGTCAAGCTATATGCTATGCTTAAAAAGCCTTTAACCTACTATTTGCAAAGAAAGGCAAGCTAATTGGGAAGCCATAGTATCCTTCTTGGTCACGAACGTCATCCATACTTTCAATTACAAGGTTCTTCAGGCTCCAGAAAGTTGTGATATTCCAACTGAGTCATCTCTTTGCCGGATGCTGGGTCAAACTTGCATCTGAAAAAGCTGCAAGACACAAATTGAAATGTAAGAATTATAGCAGGGATCTTCGCACCTAAATCCATTATTCAGATGACTTGAGTTTTGACAAGAAGTTTCTAGTCCACTCAAAACAGAATGATCGTTGTCAATCTGGAAAATCTGATTTTCAATGTCAAAATAGATGGAAGAACCATCTCCATTCCTATCATTAACTAAAAAAGTGTAAACAGAGAAGAAATTCTGACTGCCTCTAACGCCGAATAAATAATTGTGTATATGCCATTACTGACGAATCGTCACGATAGATCCCAGTTGAAGTTAAAACTCAAATCTTAATTCATGTAGAAAATTATATAGGAAGGACCAATCATAATGGGAGCAGACTAAGATGTCCCAGAAAGACTGTGTAGTCCCCGAGATAAATCAGTTTGGACCCTTCAAATTTTCAGTTGCGGTGTCACTATTGATAACCATCTTTTCTATTGTTTTAAATATGTTGATCTTTGTAACTCTGTAAGTAAATTGAAATTTATCTTTCTTCACTCGACAAAATTTAAATAGAAGAGAGAGCAAACATCATAATAGCCTTTCCTCTCTTTCGCTTAAAGAGAGGTCCCTGAGGAGTTCATGACCAGATCACATCAGTTATTTCTTCTGTATGAACTACTTCTATACAAGCATTGCTCTTCAATATCTTTTACCAAGATAAGTGTTAGTATCTAAACATGTTTAATTAGTTCTATGAAAGTTAAAACAATTAGGATTTCGATGAAATTTTAATCTAAGAACGGAAATCAAATTCTTAGGTGGCAAATATTGCAAAGATGATTATGTTACAAGAAAGACAAAAAACCTTGCAAGAGTTAACTAACCTTCCATCCCAGCCGAGAATTATAAGTGAATTATTTTCATTGCCAAATGTAACAATGTATTGAGAAACACCAGGCAGTCGGAATTGAGCCACAGACCATTCTGAGCTAAAATACTTGGGAAGAGCTCCTGCAAGAATTAAGCACGAATTCAAGAACCACCTCCGTACTCTCACCTTTAATAGCTCATCACTTAATCATAGAAAGAAGTAGCAATAGTGTGTGTACCAGGTGATAACCTAGTCTACATGTAGAAAGTTCCCTTGAAATACATAACATTAACTATGAAAAGTCCCCAAGGTATATTCTTCAGGCAAAATCACAGAGGTGGAAACAGAAATTATAGACTGTAATTTGTGCATATCACAATGTCCAAAGAAAGCATTTTCCATGACAAAAAAGTTCAGATGAATCAAATAAGGTTAACTCTATTATGGCCAGTTGACAAGAAATCTCCATCAACCATGACAAGTTAATTAGCCAGCCGCTTATGACTCATCACTACAAACAAGAAAGCAAGTAATACTATACTATTATACTCCATAGTGGCAATAGAGGATGCTGTATAAAAAGCAGAATTCACTTATCACATATCTTATGGAGTCAACATATAACACTGATTATAAACCACACAATGTTGAAAGACCACAGTAAAAATGACTCACTCCGAGAGCTTTTTAACTATGTGAAACAATTTGTCAAATAAATCCTTCTAGAATATTCTGTGGCTTGATAAATAGACAAAGAAGAAAATGTAGCATGTAGAGGCAAGGTGTCCTTTCAAGAAACAAAAGTTTGCTCTCTATGGTAGTAATTGCAATTCCCGCATGGAGTGCATGTAGTAGAATATTTTCACTATTTAAATAGATGCCTCAAAATCAGCAAATGAAGGTCATGTTCTTAGGGACAGAGTTAAAAATTAGATGCAAGATTTTTTATTGCTTAACAAGGATTTGTAAATATATATATTAAAATACCAAAATAATTTTACTGAGCATGAATGGATACCCATCTAAGTTTTTAAAATATAAACTAGAAACCTTAAATCTGCTTTAGAGATACCTCTGATGAAGGAGAATGAACTAGAGGCTGCCACAGAAACACGGGAGTTGGAAGAACAATTTGACTTGTCAGTACTCCTGTTCCCTAGATTGACCTTAATGCTGAAAACATGAACAGTGCCTTTGTCGCTGGAGACAGCTAGCCACTGAGCAGTTGGAGAGAATGACAAACTATATATTTCTGCTCTATCCAAACCCCTTCTTACCTGAATCATACGTGATTTAGCAAAAGACAAGCATGTAATGCTGTTAGTTGGTTGAAAGGAAAGTTAAAGACTCAATTAGTTGGAAGTTCAAAGAAATCGTGTAGGCAGGCCAAGAAGAAATAGAAATCCATAAAAAAGTTCAATCTTACAATCTTTATCAATTATGTCCAGCATCATACTATGGATGAGAATGACAAAATATAGAAATTACTCTTGTAATTATGGGAGGAAAACTCATTCAAGATAGAAAAAGAAGAATTAGCAAATGATGTCTATTAAATTTGTTTTGGGTTCAAGGGAGTAAAAGGGGGGAAAACCAGACAGATTTCTAGATTTCAAATATTTTATTTTATTTTTGATAAGATGTAGTGGTCGACGCAGATAGGGGGTTGATAATATCAGAATACTGCAAGCTAAAGGTAAAACCTAATGAGGAAATTATGGAGCAAGTAAAACTGCTCCAGTAAGTTGGCAAAGAACTATAAAATATAATTTGGATGATCAGCCAGTCAGCATCATGCTGAATGATCATAAGAACAGAAATGAAGACTGACAACAGGTAAAGGGAATTTAAAGCAACTGGAGATCACTACTAAAGCAGCAACATAAAAAATTCTAGTCCATGTAACAATGTCAATATCCCCACCATCATTAAGTATTCTTATTTTGGCCCGACAAGGGAAAAAAATACTATGAGTAACAGAGATGCTGCGATTACTTCAGGTTATGTAACAAAAGAGTATGCAACATAGGATCAAACTAAAACAATGACGACACAAATTCCTTACCTCCTGCAACAATGTACCTTCTAGCGTGTTGAAAATCCGGATTAGTGTACCCTTGGTGCTTGCTGTTGCTAGCAGGTTGCCTTCCCTCGTAAGAGCAAAACATGCAAGAACTGAATCATGTGCTACAATAGATTTCGTGCTTTTTGAAGCATTATGTTTGACCCAAACTTGACCCTTTCGCAGACCAGGGCACACCAATACAAGTTGATCAGTAGTTTGTGAAACCTCACAGAGCCCCTTTGGGTTTGTAGTTGTTTCAATTTGAAATAACAACTCCAGATTAGAAAAATTGTAGACAAATATCTTATGCTCAAGAACTACCACGAGGCAGTCCTTCCGAAGCCTGATGCGGCGCACCTCCGACCGGAAACAGAGCTCATGGATGCAACGGCTTTGCTGATCATCCCAGATCATGACCTTGTTTCGGGGATATTGTGGATGGTCTCCATGTCCAACAAAGGCTAGTATATTGCTCCGAAAGAGCATTTCAATAATTCCAATGCCACCTATATTTTCAAAGTTTCGACAAAAGGACTCCCCGAAAGGGACACAGTTATATACTCCAAAACCACGATCAGTGCCGATAGCAAAACAGCCGTAGTCTTGATTGAAAGTAACATGGTATGCAGTTGCTGAATGATTGACAAAGACATGAGTAGAACCAACACCTGATTCGGGGTTTTTGATAGATGAACCATGAAGAGACTCATCATTTACTTGTTCAACAGCAGCTTGTTGTGGCTGCAGCTGATGTTGTTGTGCTTCTGGTTGCTCTAAATAATGCTGGAGATTTAGAGACTGAAACTTTGAGCTAGTATTTTGGAGTGGAAAGGGAGGGGAGAATGGTGAAGGAGTATCCATGGATAGGGGATACATAGATGAAATTCAGTATCAGGCTTAATTACAAAGTAAGAAAGATATATTGTTTCTAACTGAGGGCATGGCACTAGCGCAAAGCTTTCAGACAACGTCCAGGACCACATTCATACTCATCAATCTGCATCAAAGAAGAAGAGATGTAAAACTAGCTGTACTAATAAACAATGAATAACCAACATTACCATATGCAAAAAAAAAAAAAACATGAATAACTAACCAAAGATCACAACAAAATCACTGCAAGGAAAATGGTCAAACACTAGACAAATAAAGATTATTGTTTAAGTAGGATAAATAGCCAGTCAATTCGCTCTCCCCAAGAGTAGAGGGCTTTTGGTCTAGGGAAACTTTAATGAGTCAAACACTCACTGACTCACATGGTTAACTATAAACTGACAAGTAAATACTTACATTCTCTGTATAGTGTTGAACTGGTAGAGCATCAAACAATTTCTCCTACTAGTAGGTAAGATAATACGCTCACGTAGAAAAGGATGACTGCAAAACTAATCAGCAGTGGGAGAAGAGCTAAAGAAAATGGTACCAGCAAATGATCAACGTATATATATTTCCTTAAAAGCTACAAGTCCTTCTGTCAGCCCGAAGAATGCTTAAGATCAAGTATAAAGCACAAATTGTGAAATGATCTTAAAACCCGGAACTAAACGTGTTGCACAATGCATCAAAACTCACTGAATGTGAGTTTAAACCCATAAACTAGGAGCAAAACAGGCTGAATGTTTTGTGTCGCTTAGCAGGCACTTCAGTGCAGTCACCAAGGTGCCAGATATTATTATTTGTACCTTTGTGCATATAATTGTTATTCTGGAAAAACGAATACATGTTTGCATCTTTTTCTTCATTTGTGCCTTTCTTCATTAAAGCCTGTGATTTACGCTTAAAACCCCCAACAAACTTTAGCACTTTTCGCCTTTTATAATGCTACTTGGCGAGAGAAGTACTAGGATCAGTGATACCATGGACATTCCCAGTATTGCATACTTTTTCAAGACAGCACCTGTGAGCTTTGAAAAGCATTACTCATCTCAACTCTCAAGTTAGCATAAAGGAAGAGGATTAGGATAAGCTGACAGTCATTGTAAGAATAGACTTAATATCTTATATCTAAATATTAAATTTAGTTGGAAACCGATACAAATTAAGTTGAAGAAATACATGAAATTCATTTCTTCTACACCAACAAGTTAAAACTTTGATGTGTAATTCATCAGTTCAACTTGCAAGTGTCTACAATCAAATTTACCTCCAAGAAATCTTATTTGTTACAAATTCTACAATGCGGTCCAATTTATAAGCTGGTGCAAGTTTTGTAGCAGGGGTGGTTTTGTAACTCATTCTCAAGTAGAAATTTTATTTTTCTTTTAATTTTTATAATCAAGAAATTCCCAACGGCCAATGGTGCATCATTCAAAACTCAATAGATAATTTGCCCTCCCTTTTGTCCTTCTCCACTTAAACACCATTCTGTCAGCCACAAAGTGAACCTCACTCACACATCATAAGTCGTGCTCTTACCACTAGACCAAAGCCTAGGGGGCTTCTCAAGTATCACATTTTTTTACGAAAATGATTCAACCAGGTTTGAAGTACCCCATTTTAGGTAAAGTTTTCTAGTTCACCGTCTCCCCTCCCCCTCCACAAGACACAAAAAATGACTAAAAGCACCAAAATCTTCAAAGAAAATAGACTAATACAAGTAAATACACATGATTATTCAGGGTCAAAACACAATACAAACTACTCTAACCTCCTATTGATCATAAATGAACTTATAATATCAAACCCATCATTCTTTAGCATTACCCTTTTGCCAAAACAAGAACATAAGGCATCACAAACAGAGTTGACAATAACAAATACAAGTCAACATTATATATTTGTATATGGTTCATATAAAACAAATCCCACATACATATATGACTACCCCACTTCATCCAAAAGCAAAAAGGCATCAAATTTGTTTCAATATATAATAAACATGCAGCTCAACATACCCAACACTGAAAAAAAAAAAATATACAAGAAAATGTACTACAAGTGAAGGAGATAAATTGAAATTTGAAGGAGGAGCGAATACATACATGAAGGATGGAGACTGGAAATGGTTCTTCAATCTTGGAATTTGGGGTTTTGAATTTTGTAGAGAAGAGTGAAGGAGAAAAAAAAGTTCGGTTCTTGGAGAAATGTATAACTATTAATTTGGACTTAGTTTTATGGGACTTTTTGGGTAGGTCCATACAAACACGCGCGCATTACTTGGCTCGAAAGCAACAAGGACTAGATTTTTTTTTATACTTGTCCTAATTTACGTGACACTTTTCGTATTTCGAAATTCAAATAAATTTATACTAAATGAATTTTTGAGCCAATGCATATATATTTAGAAAAACATTTAAAGACATAACTTAAATCATAATTTTCACTATTACTTTTTGTGAATCATAAATATAACTTTATTAATAGTGTAATTTATCTCCTAGAAAATATAAAATTTCAATATATGAAAGGACAAATATAGGAAAAATTTCAAACATCTATCTTGAACTTTGAACAATTCAATTATTTTGATCAATGAAAAAAGACTAAAAAATTTAGTTAATATGAAATAGAGGGAGTACTTTTTTCTTTTTTTTTATCATGTGTGTTCTTGATTTTCCTTAACTGGTATTAGAGTTTATGTTTTTTTTCTATAAATTTATATATATTTTGGAGAAACCATATTTTCTTCTCATGAATTTTTTTTAAAGGTTTTGTATAGAGGTAGTCACGATTTGGATAAAAATCAAATTGAAAAATAAAACCAAATCGATTTTATTTGGATTTGATTTAATTTTGTTAAAGAAAATGAAGAAATAACCAAACCAAATCGACAAATTATATACATATATTTTATAATTTTATATAAATAATATATTATTTTTTATAAACAATTTTAGATATAAGCAAAAACGTCCAAAGTGGAAGTATTTATGTTATTAGTTTCATGTATAGTAGTATTTATGTAGTTCTTAGTGAGGCTAGGAAGTCCCAAATTGATGAGATCGAAACAATTATTTAAATGTGTTTACTACTAAACATTACATTTCTCTTCCTCAATTTGTAATCGCTCCTTCAAAGTATTACATTCAATAACCTAGAAAATGAGTGATCTTGAACTTTTGATCGCATCTCATCCCATGGGCAAATCAAGATAAAAAATCAGAAGTTCCATTTATGAGATAAAACTTGTTAAACTTCTTGGAGCAAGCTGGGTCAAAAGTTCAACGTCATTCATGTAAATCACACAAAAATGTCACATTTTCAAAAGTCCAGCAATGTTGTTCAAAAGAGGAACCAAAAAAAAAAAAAAAAGAGATAGAATGGGAACTAGTCTATAATTAACTGGCTTTGTGCCACCAAAACAAAAGCACTTATTACTTAATAAAATAAAGCGAGCATGAAGTCAAGCCCCAATGCGAGTACTAAACACTGGGTGAGTGATCAACTATTTCTGCAATTACCAATAATTCTAACACTGACTTCACTTTCTAAAGCTTCAGAGATGCAGAACTGATCGACTCAGTGATTTTACCTACTGTTCTCATTGCTGAACCAACATCAAGTTGATCAAGTGTCTTGAGGAATCAACAACCTTACATGTATCTAATTGATCTTCTTAAGGCAGTTAACATATGTGTAACTTGAGAAAGAAACAAATAGCTTGCGAAACCTGAAAAAGGCAAACCAAAAGATAGTCATAAAACATGTAATGTGTGTGGATAAAATGTTTTTGGGAAGACTCATCTGGCTAAATACCGATGTATTAGTCCCAAGATCGAGTGGTATCAGCAACTACTTTTCTACTGAAAGCTATACATCAAGAACAACTGTGTGATGGCTTGCAATCTAGAGGACTGGATGTGTCTTACAGATCTACTTTATATTTGATTTATCTTCTACCTCCCATAATGGAATAAACCACTACTCCCCCAAAGACGAAAGAAATGAATGTCTGGAAAGCGAAGCTGAGATTGAAATGACCCTTCCTTTGTTTCTTCTTTTTTTTCCGGACTTCTCTTATACGTGTACCATCTTAAGCAAGACAATAAAGCAAAGGTATTACATACCAAACCCACTGGCTCTTGTGCTGAGCCATTGCAGCTAAGCTCCTTCTGGGATGTTCATTTAGCAGGCAATGCACCACTCCACTTAAATGGAACTTGGCAGATAGGAGAGACAGCCATATATCAACTGGTCCACTGTACTTGCGCAATATGTTAGTGCTAACCTGAAAATGATTAATCACAGCTCCCAGTTAAAAAACTCAAACCATCAAACTGAGATATATAGGCAAAGATTCCAACCATAGTCATATTAATGCAAAACCAATTAACATTTGAATTCTTCAAGCTATGATACTGCCAAGAAAAAGATGAGCTTAATTATAAGGGACAACATGATCAGTAAAATTTGTATAGTCGACTCCAACATGCTTGGAATTGAAACATAGACGTAGTTGTTGTATGATATTCCCAAGAAACTAAAATAAAAATGTACAAGTAGAACCAAAGGTAATGAGACAAGGGAAGAACTCACAAGCTCCCAGGCTTCAACTTCTGTACGTGGAGTATCTTGCAATAGTTTTCTGCAAATGAAAAAAACATTTTATCAAGATGTGCTATGAAGTATGGAAATTGAAAGGTATTTGTTTTGTTAAAGTAGTAATTTTATCAACAGCATGGGCAGTTGAAAGACATAAAATAGTGGTGTGCCTTCTATGTTCAAACGAAGTAGATATTGCAAGGAAATTTAATTAATAAATAAAGCTACTAATTCTAAGCCTTACATATTTCACTACCAAAGATTTTAGAAGACTAGTGGGAGAATATGCTACAACAACAATTACACCTCGATCCCAAACCCAAGTTGGAATCGGCTATATGAATCCTCACTAACCATGTTACTATATTTAAGCTCATCTTAGGCTGATATTATACAACAACTAAAAAAGAAGAATAAGTACTAGAATTCTTTATAGTTTCTACTTTCTACTGGTATATAAATCTCGGATATGGCTAACAGACTCCAAAAATCATAGGACCTAAAGTAAACATACAAACATAGCCATCATAACGGGAGAATTATGCTTAAGCTAGTTTGCTAAGTCATGAAGAAGAGTTAGTTTGAAGGTTTAGATCTACAAAGGAGTGTCCAACTCATCAATGTTTCCTCGTCATACAAAATACACAACATGTTTATCGGCATGTCAATCAATTATAAATTCAACAAAGAAAAGTAAAGAACCCCTTATAATGATGCCTGTTCAAAAAACCTAATCAAGTAAAAGAGAGATATCAAACTAGAAAGAAACAGGAAGATTATGGAACTTTGCTAGTATTAAATATCACTGGCTATACTAATTAAATCTGTTTATAGAATCTGCAAGAGCACATCCAAATAATACCAGAATATATAGTGACTAATTTCATTTACGAAGTACTATCAATGGCTACCAGAATATGATGAATAACCTACCTTACACCTTGATGAACATCTTGATGGTTACAGTGACCTGAGACTCCATAATTATCAAAAGTTATGACCTGGAAAACAAATGTCCATAAGATGAAAAGGTGACATGATAAGATTTTCCTCTGCTCACAAATAACTGTTAAGGAAATTAGGCAACAATTTGGATAAAAACACAAAGGAAAAACAGATAATTACAAAATGAAAAAGTGACAGCAAATTTATTTGTGAAAAGAAGAATCATAGGAATTGTTGAGATTGTAATATTCAGTGTTAAAATAAAATGCTACACTTATTACAGTATTTTAAAGTCTCGAGCATTTTCTTAACACAAAAATTATTGTCTAGAACATGAAATATGAAATAGGCAACCGCTGCCTTATTCCCTAAATTTGGAACTTCGTGAGGTTACCTCCATCTTTCTTTATGGAAGTTTCGGCTTTCCTTCAACATTAAAGCTGCATAAGTACAACGATCTATCACTTAGAATCTTACACATGTTTCAAAGGTACTTTGTATATTTGGTAGACACCAGGTAAGGAATATGTAAACCATTCTGGGTTCTCTGCTTAAATTCCAGATTGTAGGCCTCAATGAAGTCATAATAATGGATTCTTCTGTATAAATTCCAATTAAGCAGGGGGTAAATCAAATCAAATTGATTCATGGCATCTGAAATAGGTATAATGAGAAATATATTCTATATATGAAACTAAAATGAACAAATAACCTAAAGGATATATCTTCAGATCAAGATTTTAGTCTAGCTAAGTAGAAAAGCCACTTATACGGTGTCAACAGGAGGAAGCTTGAATAAGCTATCAAAGAAGCACAAGCTACTGAAGATTATGTGAAAGGCCATCTTAGTTGAACAAGATAATTAACTGAACAAGCATGAACTGGACAATGCCAGAACATACATCAGATATGTTGAGCTGCTGGATTAGGAGGGGAGGCAGTAAGAGTCAAAAGAGATGGTGGAAGCTAATACCATCATGTGTATGGTGGTCAGTCTGAAAGAAGGAAATGGAAGATGTTTGAAGATAGATCCAATTCCATCCACAAAGTTAAATGGAATTGTATAGTATCTCTACTGTTTTGGTGTAAACAGCTTTGTATAGATGTATAGATCAAATTATAGATTTGATAGGAAATCTGTAATTATCCCTTTTTGGAGGTAGCCAGCATACCCTTAATGCTGAAGAATTCAACCTTACCAGTTTCAAAAAAAAAAAAATTAACTGAAATCACTTACCAAATCAATTGCACAATTGACAATTTCCTCCTTGATAATCTTTGACAATAACTTAGAGTTCCATGATTTGCCAAAACCATCCTAGTCAGAACTAGGCATTAGAACTCTGCTTAAACATTAAGAACATAGAGATATACCATTCTGATACAACAAGAATACCTGTAGATCAGGATGATCAAGGACTTTCACTTGCTTTTGTGGAACCTAGATGAGTAAATTAATAGAGAACAGAAAGATCAATGACTCGTATCTGACTAGCTTCTCCAACATTTTACACAAAATTCCGTTATAGTAATTCGCAGAAATAGAGGAATGCAGGATCACATGAAAGATGACAGATCTAGCATTAAAGTTCACTTCACCTTAAGTACAATCGAGGCTAAATAAAGTTCTTCTTTTCTAACATTGCCCATACCATCTGCATTACCTATATTTCAGTACAATGCAACAAAGCAGAAAAAATTACTGAAAGTTAGCTTCACTAATAGACTCTTGGTTATCTAGGATAAGGATTTCTAGTGATTTGCATTCTGATCATTAAAACATTCTACACTTAACAAGAACTGCAATAGTTCAAATTCAGAAAGTGAATCTCAGGTTTAACAACACTGCTTGAATTGGATCATACTTTTAAGAAAAATCAATGGCTAAAGTATTTCAACCGGTTCAAAAATCAACTTATTCATTTTCAGTTTTACTTTTTGTGTCTTGAGACATATATCTGGCAACCAAAATACACATGCCACTAAACAATTAGGCATAAGAGAATTTTTTTGATTCAACATCTGCAACAAAAATTGGAACATTCTAAAAACCTTACCAGTTGACATGCATAATATGTGCAAATTACATCCGCTCGAAGACAAATAATTAAGGGTTGGAGTAAAGAACCTGCGGAATAGAGTAAAAACCATCATAAGTCAATATCATCGCAATAGTAATGCTTCATCCAGCAAATAGATACAATATTGGTTACTTAATTGTATCATATGTGGGAACTGACATCGAGAGTAATAATCCTTGTTACCAACTACATTTTTTAACACAATTTGCAAGAAAAAATATCCAGGAAAGGATGCTTCTCTAGAACAAGCCTAAAAAAACTGATAAAATTTAGAAAAAGAAAGGTATAGCATTTTA
This sequence comes from Solanum commersonii, assembly GCA_029007595.1. Classification (NCBI taxonomy): domain Eukaryota; kingdom Viridiplantae; phylum Streptophyta; class Magnoliopsida; order Solanales; family Solanaceae; genus Solanum; species Solanum commersonii. The sequence goes on from JAJTWQ010000011.1 coordinate 3,523,134, forward strand.
TTAGGTCATAGATTTTCAAGTATCATATGTATCTGGACATCATATGCTTAACAAAACAAACCAAAACAAAAGGTTTGAAATCATCATTTATATTAAGACAAATCATATTTCAGTTCTTTAATAGCCTATTTAACAAAGGGGTCATAATTGAATCTTGTTTAGCCAACCAAATTTCTAGTCCACCCCGTTTCATGGACTTTATTATTCTATGAATATGTGTTCAACTATGAGCACGACTACTAAAATTGTGTATCAATTGAGCAACTTTATGTTAGTGTATAACTAGTGATACATAGGTCTCTCATAATCTTGATCAAAACTAACATATAGTTCCAAGTGTCTTAGCCTGCAACTCCTTCTATAGCAATTCAAAAGTTTGCATTGCTCAGAAAATTTATGACAGGAACAAAGAACAACTCTAAGTTAACATGTTCAACCTTACATAGACTCATCATCAGGATGGGCAATAACCAATAAGACATTTCTGTTGCGAAAAACTCCACCTGAAACATAAAAAGAATATACATATTAAGAAGGGAAGTAATTAGCTGTGGAAGACACACTATAGGGAAAGTTGTATGTATGCATGTATTTAGATTCTAAGAGAACAATTCATAACATCACCAAGGAAGCCAGTAAATACAAAAGAAAACAAGAATTGACATTTTGTAGAGAAGTCACCCCATACCATCATTTAAAACTGCAGCTTGTGAGGCAGAGAGAGATTCGTGGAGAATTTTAAAGAGTGAAGCCACCCACAGCACAACCAATGTAATGATGATTACTAGCCACTCCATTTGATTTTTTTGCTAGCAGAACTACAGATAGCACAGAATTGTATCTGCATGCAAATCTAAATGAGTTGTATTACTAAAACCCATTATGGGCAAGTGCAACCGGTACTTAAAAAGGAGAAATCAAACACCAATAATTCAAGGAGATCATGGATACTACAAACAATAAACAATATCTCTACATTAAAATCATTTTTTGACAACACCTTGTCAAAAGAAAGTAGGTTTGAATGGTTTTTTTGGGATGTGTCTTCTATCAAAAAACATAAAAAGAAATAACAGTTATTATACCCCTTAATTTTAACCATAAGCCATAACTATTACATTTCGAAAGATAAAAGGAACCATTACCAATTTTCTTCTTTGGAACAAGGATGTTAGATCTATTACACAGAAATTGGAACTGATTTAATCTTGTTGTGCCGTTTACAAACCCTGCAAAAATATTAAGCTTATTTACATCAGTATGTTACGGATTCAAAGACACCCTTTCTTTAAAAGGGATAAAAGAAAAGGAAAATAAAAAGATTAAATTTGGAAAAGCTTATATGAACTCATTCTTATAGTGACATTATGTACAAACAACCAGATAAATTATCTCTTCATAAAGCAAATTTACAATATAAGTTCTTGTAATTCCAATTGAACCTTGTTTGGTTGTTTAAACTTCCAGATTTGACTTTGATTTGAATATGTTCTTTCTTATTATCCTCAAAGGTTCCCAATAAGAATTAACATTTCATGTTGTGCATCTTGATTCAGATTTGCATCTGTGTTTGTTCCACTTTCTTTTCACCACACATATTTTGCTCTCTTTCCAAGTATTTAGTTTTGTCATGCATAATTGAGTTTGATTTATTTTAGCTCCGGCAAATACTAAAGATGTTTGGATTTTGCCTTCTTAAGTATTACATTTGTTTATACAATTTGCATTGGAACTGATTGAGAAATACTGTGCAAGTTTGAGGAGTCTGTTATAATATATAGACCTATACTTAAGTTTTGGTATATGAATGCATAACTATAAAAATCTAGGTATTCAAAGCCATAATTTTCTCTGCTTTTGCTTTTCTTGTTCTTTTTTTTTTTTTTTGCAAGACATGCATCACACTACTCTTAACACATACCTGTCAATGACATAAGAATTAAGAGTCTAGTGGTTGAGAACCCTGAGTTCTTAGGTTCAAAACTCAGCGGAGACAAAAAAACACTAGGTGATTCATCCCATCTATTCTAGCATTGGTGGAAGAGTTGCCTCATACCTGTTGTTGGTGGGAGGTGGGAGGTGGCCGGTATCCTGTGAAATTGGTCAAGGTGTGCGAAAGCTGGCCCGGACACTATGGTCATAAAAAGAAAAAAGAAAAAAAAAAACACAATTCTACAAATAGTTCAAGGTATTTGGGTTGATTTTGGATGAGTTTTCTTCAATTAATTCAATTTTTGGTTGGTAGATAGACTAACCTATAACTAAATTGAAACGGATCCATCTTTTTCAATTCAAATTCCCTTATTATAGCATTATTATCCCTGCAGGGCATACTATAGTATGATTAAGCTTTATGTATTTAATAATCTCAAAATACCACAATACAACAGCAAATGCATTTGAAAAGGATACAGCATAAAGCAAATCAGAAAATATAGGTACGATGGATTCGAAAGTGTAAATTATTAGGGTTTATTAATGCGTTTGAGAATGACAATTGTGTAGTGAACTGTAAAGAAATAGGAGTAATTAGCTTACCTGAACAAACATGGATCACCCATGGTGCTAACTGCTACAGATGGAATTTTGGAGAAGAATACCGGAATATCAAAAGAGGAAAGGAGAAAATGTTTTTTTTACGAGAAAATAGAAAAAAACTCTTAAATTTGGCGCAAATTATTAGTTTTCCGAAATTATTAATAGCCTTAAAAACACTTATTTAGTTGACTATTGAAGCTAAATACACCCTGATCTTGCAATATAAGTGAAATACATCCATAAATTCTCGTCAAATTTAGGAGTGTTTTCTACACTCCTCTCGATTTTTATCAAGAACTTCATCCTCCTACAAGAGTTTGAGACCACTTGTTATGTCATGTGGCATATCAGGAATGTATCGGAGTTTAGTTAATCAAGTAATGGGTGTTTTTAAAGTTGGCAATAGCTTAAAGATAAACTAATAATTTGTGTCAAGTTTAGGAGTGTTTTTCATATTTCTCTTTTTGTATTTATTTATAATGAAAAGTACTAAAGAGTTAAATCTTCTATTTCAATTTATTTATATACCCTTTAAACTTTACGGTTTGAAGTCGATATAAAAAAAAAAATTGTGTACATGTTTGTCTCTTTCTAAATGTGAGTAATAATAGCTTTGTAGATAATCTATTTTCACTTCTATGCCAATTCGATGCTAAAACTTATATACAAAGGGAATGCTTACCGAAATTTAATTTTGAAATTAGGAGTATTTAGGTCATTAATGATTATTACTTTACTTTGATATGACAAATTTATTATTTTCATTCAATATTGATTTTATTATTAAATAACTTTAAATAGTAATAATAGTTAAATTTAAATTTTCCAAATAAAGTATGGGTTAAGTTGCTTGCAACCTCTTTCCTCTGCACTGAGTTAAAATAAAAAATGATGAAACCTATGATCAGGCAAATGATTATCGCATATTCGACCGATTTTCAATTGCTTATTTTGAGAAATATATTTTTTGAAAATAGCTTTCCAAAGAAGTAATTTAAGAAATAAATAATTTATGTTTAAACAAATTCATTTGAGTGTATTTGTATCCAACTATCCGATCAATATTTCAAAAAATGTATTTGAATGTCAAATTACAAAAATGATATTTGAATAAATGATCTTAAATATATTGAAAGATTTTAGGTAAGAGTTCATTTATTTAGTTTAAATCTAAACATACAACAAAATACATTAAATTTTAATCACTATAGTTAAACAAAAAGAAAGAGGGGAAAACTGTTGTGTATTTATATTTGAGAGATATAAGTATTAAATAAATGATAAATATTTTTTCCTAAATATAAGTGTCTGAAACCCAACCTAAAACTAGAGAGACTAAACCAACATGAGTTTGCAGTGCAGTGATCGGACTACTTCATCCTTAACTAGAGATCTCGAATTCGAGTCCTGAGTAAAGATAAAATCCAGTTTAAAGCACCACCCCCAAATGGGTAATTTGGATTTAGTCGGGGCTCCGAACACAGAGTGGGAAACCAAAAAAAAGGCTGTTAAGCTTTAAAATAGGTAAATAAAGAGATTTCTTGTAGCATAATCTCTTTCATTTCTGACTCGTATATGCACAGAATGCCTCGCCATAAAATAGAACTGGAAAAGAACTCAAAACTAGAGGAAAAAAGGTAATCTTTACCCTTTCCTAAAATGCATAAAAAAATGTTAAAAGACTGGCCAAGCAAATTATATGAGAGGATAATATATCCATTGATTACATCGAAATTAAAAGCCAAGGCCATTTACCTACAACAGATCATCATCATCATCATCCCCACTACTAAAGGATTCAACAAGCTCACTGTCATCTTCATCTTCACCATCTGTCACAATCTCCAATATACCTCCACCACCAAAGTCCACACCATCTACAATGAAGTCTCCGTCTTCATCTTCTTCGTCATCAAGCTCACTCACACTATCATCATCATTGCTCAAATCATCTGCATCGCTCTCACCGTCCCCATCAAGATCCGTTCCAAGGATCGCTTCATCGTCAATGTCATCATCATCGTCTTCATCCTCATCTTCACTTTCAGCATCATCAGGGTCTGAATCATCCTCAGTTGGCCTCCTCCGACCAATTTCATACACCCTAGCAGAAGAGTACATCTCATCTTGGTCATCCATTGTGACCAGCCCAACAAATGAATCAGTTGGCTCCGTCGCAAAGTCAAGTACACAACGGTCTACTGGAATGGTTGCAATGTCAGAGTAGTTAACAGCATCCACCGTACGGAAAGCAGCAAAGAGAGGATGTTTAACACGACGTGTCTGGAATGCGGACATGACATCCTCAAGATTTCTTCTCAAGATGGCATATATCACATCACCACTTGCATTAAATGTTATTACAGTCTGGTCCAAAGACGGTACACTTCGCAGAAGCCTGAAGTTCCGCAAATCCCATACCTCAGAATTTATGATGACCTATCCAAAAAGATAACAGTTTCAGCAAAGGTAAAACCAAGATACACAAAGGTGAGAATCAATGAAAAATTGTTAAAAAGGATTTAGCATCAGGCTTATAATACTATCCACCCAAAGGAAAATGAATGGAATGTCTTTACCTCATTGCCAGCAGGATGAAAGCCCCCACCACCATAGTCAGTAAATTGATCAAAACGATGAATTGGGCCAGAACCACGAGTATCCCATAAGACACCGTTCCAGAGAAGCATATTGTCTGATGGGCTAAAATGTGCAAGGGAATACATATGTCCTCGGCCTGAAGGAATATTGGATGTGTCTGTAAGTTTCAGTTCCATTTGGCAGGTTTGAGTGTCATACAGAAGAATCTCGCGCCGAGATTGCTCTGCAGACAACGCAGCAAATGTTGTACCGAAATTGCTAAATCGAGCAGCTTTACAGCCTTCAAATGAATGCTTAGGCCCAGCTGAAACAGAAGTTGCGTCCCATAACCGCACATCGTGAGCACTTGAAGACAGGAGAAGCTGTGTCTCAACAGAAAGGTAGGACTGTAGAAGTGTTAAAGGTGCCTGGTGACTGGTGAAGCTTTCTAAGATACTGCTGCTGTTAGAGTCAAATATTTTCAGCTCTCCAGAATGAGTGCCAGTAGCAATTTGCGAAGAATCTCCCATAAAAGAGACACATGTCAATAAGACACCAGCATCATCCCGGCAAGTGCGCCACGGTCTAAATCTACTGTAGACGAATTGTCGATCCTTACGCTTTCCGTGTGTCCCACCATTCAAACTTCTAAAATCACGAGTACTAAGCCGTGATGTCACATTTGATGGTGCATCAAGGCTTCGTTTTGGTTCAGGACAGACGTGAGGGTGCAAGAGCGAAAGAGGAGGTAACGTTGTGATTGGAGCAGGACATTGACGATGCTGGTGCTTCAAGTACTGAACAACCACAGAGTCCAAGGTCAACCGCTCCGCATTTGAGGGTTGTGAGTCACTTAGAAGACCATGTTGAGAAGACGACACCATAGGAGTATCATCACCTTCAGTTGGAAAAGCACTTGAGCCAGGTCGATTATGGATCTCTCTCAAAGTAGAATTTGGTGTTGAAGGCACATTAGGATCTGATGGTAGACCACTTCTACGGAACGAATTTGGAGTGACACAAACCGGAGATCTGACTGTATGTTCACCAGTATTGAGTCGCTTAACTGATGCTACTGATCCACCTTCCTTCAGATCAGTTAACTTGCGTTTCATTGGCAATACAATGGGAGTTTTAAACATGATGTCTGGATCTCCACCAGATTTCACTGTAGATAGTGATGGAGTTTCTGATGTAGCTACAGGTGTGGCACACTTTTTCGAATTACTGAATTTGCAGCCTGATGTAGATGGAGAGACTTCAACAGGAAGAGATTTTGAGGACACACTACGCGAAGACGAAAAGGCCAACGGCTTCCTTCTTGAAGAACAGACAATTGACTCAGATTTCAATCCGCCATCCTCATCCAATGACGGAAGTTTTGGTTTAGCTGACAAAAATCCTCTAGGTGCACGACCAGATGGCCACTGAATTTGAACTGACGATGTCTCCTGCCCTGATGTTTGATGTGCCAGAGATGATGGAGCAGCTAAAGATGGCAAAGGTATCAACTGAGCCTCCTTAAGAAGCATAGTTGCAGTGTCTGTAAGACCAGAAGCTTGTAGGTGTTCATGGATGAGGAGTAAAAGTTCCCTGAACTCGAACATAAAGGAGGTCAGAAACTAGTATATAAGGTAAAAAGAAGAAAACCATGTTGCTCAAATTTACATTTGGAGCAAACGCCAATTTACCTTGCATGATATGTGATCGGAGTAGCAGCAGCTATAGCAGCTCTCTCTATACGCCTTAATGTTGGGGTCGCAGCATCTGTAGCAGCCAGAGAACTTGCACGGCCCGAATTAGTTACAACCTGCAAAACAATTGAAAAAGAACCCATACTCCTGCAAATTAACAAAAGAGGAAAAGGAGCGAAAGACAACTCTGCAGAGTACACTAGAAAGATAAATGTATAAGCAACCTAATAAACTATTGTCATCCCAAATGCCTTGACCTACTCTTTTGTTTTTGTCATGATATGTAGTTAATTCTGATCCTTAGGTCGAAAACTTCCCTTTCTCCAAAAATTAAACTGAAATGAACTGATACAACTGCACATTATGATAATGATGATGATCATATCATAATGTGCAGTTATGATATGATCAACCTCTGTTTTTTTTTAAAGTGGTACATGTTATATAACAACTAATCAGCCTCTTTACATTTCAAAAATATTAACACTTTTCTATCTAAAACCAACAATAATCTATTCACTTTTCTCCTCACCATTTTCTTGCTAATCAAACCAGCTACCTTATTCAGCGTGAAAATGGTACTTAACAAGTGTGTGTGTGTGTGTGCGTGTAAAGTAAGCCAGCATTAGAGATTATAGATATATTCTTCAAAATTATTAGTGTAATGCACATAATCACATATAGTCATGAAGAAAGCCATACAGAGAGTTAAGAATGGAGGGGGAAATATTCTTAATAAGATTTAACACTTGAGACCTTACAAAACGAAATCCAGATGTGGAGAAGTCGAAATGCTGAATTACAGGAATAAAACAGTTATTTCTCTTTCCCCTCCCATTTCCCTTCATCCAAAGAGATCATCAAAGTGATTGTCTCATTTCTTTGCTTTGAACACAGCAGAAAACCAGTGAAAATGCATCCCTCCCCTTAGTCCCTTAATCCCTCGTCTTCCTTTGCCCCAAAGAGATCATCAAAATAAAAAGTATCATCCAACTTCTACCCAAGCCCCCTTTTTTCACTCCGCGTATTAAGAAATTATACAGAGAAAGAAATAGGTACTGTTTTCTTACCCCAATAAGCTCAATAGCCACCTGTGCAAGTTCTGCTTGCCACCGGTTCTGTTCACTGCCAGGAGTCTGATTTCCTGAATCTCGTATGAGTTCTGACAACTTTTTCCCAACCTAGACCACAAAAAGAACAATATATTAAAAGTATATCTGAACATCCAGCACCAAAAGACCAAATCTTTCAAACTGATATCGCATAAATGGTCATCCACATTGAGTCTTGGATAAATTGATTTTAAAGTTCAAGAAAAACTTAGAAAAAATGTTAAATGTTCGTTCTACTCGGTTTAACTACATTACTACATAATTGAGATCTGCACTAGCTGCAATACAGAAGTAGGTAAAAACCAAAAATGCTTTAGGATCAAGTCACTCACTAGCATATCCCCCTGGAAACGAGGAAAACAACGAATAACAATAAAGCAACACAGATATCCTGAAAAATCTGAAAAGGTGTTGAATATACCTCGTTCAAGTAAGAGCAGTTGATGAAAAAGAGCTCATTTGGATTTAGCTTTCATTAAAAGCAGTTGATGAATATACCTTGTTGAAGAACACTTTTAGCTTTTTAGGTGTTGAAGCTCATTTTATAAATAAATCGTTAGGTCCTTTAAGAGACGCCCTGAAATAATAGTAAGCAGCTAGTTTGTGTGGGAAAAAGATCAGTGGTTTATCTGTTAAAATGACAAAAACATCTTAACAGATGACTAAAATATCCTTAAATCTATTTACAAAAAGATAGATTTGAAAGTATCTTTACATTAAAAAAAGAGCTAATAATGCAAATAGAATAGAGATATAATTAGAAGTTATGCTTACGAAGAGTATTTATTAGGGATAACATAGTAAAAGTTTGATCAAACCGAAAGTGCTTACAAGCTATAAACCATAAGTTAGGGGTGACATCAATGTCTTTTGGCTGATTTTAATTTATAAGCACGTGGCATATAAACATTTTTGGTATTCACATTTTCTCTAACGACTAATTGCAACATAGGATCAACCTTTTAACTATTTCAAGAAACATCAAAGGTGAAAAAAATGTTAGAATCAATGACTGCAGCAAAAATCACATAAACCAGTTATCACACCGACCCTTAAAATCAACAATGTCAACCATGCAGGAAACAGCAATTATGATGTTAGACCAACCTACCTGAAGTTTTGTTAATATATGTGCAATTGTATCATCTCTTGCCAAACCAAGAAGTACTCGGCAAGCAAGAGCACGAAGACAGTCAATTGCAGCTGGAGGAGTAACTATCCGTGGCTGGAGGAGCTGCAGGAGGACCTTAATACCATTGTTTGCCCGAACAGCTTCTCTTGCTTGACGGTAACATTGTTCAAGTTGAGCAGCAAGGCCAGCACAACCAGCTCCAGCACCTAGTGATATTCTTCGGTCTCCAACTAATCCTGATGTCACTGTAGACACAGGCCCTTGAGAAGTGCCACTGACCGCAGATGTGGCAGGAACTGCTGTGCTTCCACGGTCTGATAAAGTAGATTCTCTATTTTCATTCTGACTGGAGATATTAACAGCTCGATCTGGCAGCAACCGCTCTGCATTTCTGTCCCTGGTCTCGTTCCGGTCTGCATTCCGGTCTCTGGTCTCCACACCAGGAGTATTTGCAGATTGGACAGCATTGGTTTGCTGTGCTTGTGTAGATACAGATGGTTTATTGCTGATTGAAGGTGGAGGACACACGAGACAAACTAACACATTCAATGCTGCTTCAACAATCTACCAACATCAAAAATAAATGGATAAGTATCTGAATAGCTACAACGAGAGAATGAAAAGTGTATTAAGATCATACCTCAGGTTCTACATAACCGGCACTGTTAGCTGCATCCAATATAACAGCTATACCCACACGATCATTGCTTAATGTTGCATTTACGATAAGTTTACGGCTGTAAGGTACTAAAGTGACAATATGAAGTACACCAAGAGCATACTGAAGCAAGTCATGCAAATAACGCTCAACAGGTGGAGCCTACATTTGAAAAAAAAAAATAGTAAGTAAACCAGAAAGCAAATGCAGGTAGAAAGAATGAACAATTTATAAAAGTATGTACTACCTGACATAATTCCAACATTGTAATATGCCCATTGCAATTTAAAAACTTGTCAACTACAGGCCAGCGGGCTCTAACAGCTGCAGGACCAAGTCTCCGATCTTTCTGGATTAAACGGAAAACTGCATCCATAGCCTCATTACTAATGTCAAGAGGCTTAGACGCAGCCCTAACACTTGGGATATTTCGTCCAGCACTGCGAACACTTTTATTAGGACGAATTGAATCCACCAGTAAGAGAAGATGTGCTCTGAAGTACTGTCGAAGTGCAATACATGTGTGATATGCTATCTGCTTTTCAGAAGCAGTCAGCACCTCTGGTGGTAATCTGTCACTCCGTAATGACCCTGAAGCAGTTAATGCCCCCGAAGAAGCTCCAGACCTCACTAATGCAGCATCTTGCAAGAGATTAAGCATTTTCTGTAAACCATCCTGAGCATCAAAAGCGTCTACGACAGCTCTGAAAACAAATGCAGCCGCAAAAAATAAGGCAGAATTTTTTCTGGCTAGATCTTGAGGACATTCAAGAAGCTGAAGCGCCAACTCAACCACCTGATGGATAATGCTTGAAGGAAGAGCACAAACACGTTCCATTATTCCCTGTGAAATCAATTTTCCGAAGTTATTGAGTCAGCAACTAAAATTTCAAGAACCACAATGAATCAAGATTTAAGGTACACAACCAAATTATAACACTAAAAGGAGTAGAAAAATGGAGAGAGACAGTTACCTGAATTGACCCTATAGCGAATAAGCATGAAGAAAGGCCACAAAAAGTCTGAGGAGCTCTTGGGGCAGCAAGCAATTTTTGCATGCCGCCACGATCCACAAATACTGCAGCAAATTTCCGATGTGCAGCCAAAGCACAGATCAGCTTCAGAACATCAGGCAAAAGAAGTGAAAGTTTGCACCCCTCTTTATGCTTGGAATTACGTTGCAGTAGCCCAATACACACGTCTACTCCTTTTTCGTGCAACACAGGACCAAGAACTTCAACATACTCTCCCAAAATAATAAGACACTGGATGCAGAACTTCTCTCGCAACTTTGCAAGAGAGTCATTATCCAGAATGAAGAATTCATCAACATCCTCATTTGCTTCTTGCGCTGTTGCTTTTATATCTTGTGATTCACCTTCAGAAATAGCACTCCTACAATATATCAGCACCACATTAATATAAATTAACTGTAAATCAACAGAAAGTAGCAGATGAGTGCAAAATAAAATGTCTTCCCAGTCATCAATCGAGGATCGCTCATATAAAAAATGACACACCAACCTTGAAACTTCAACAGCAATAGCAGCATCAATGACTGTAGATGCAGCTTTTGAAGCAGCCAAAACTGCAGCCTCCTCATCATTTGACTTCTTAAATTCCTGAGATACAGAGATAACATAAGAAATGAGATTGTCTTAAGATAAACATCAATATAAACTGGATAAGAAGTGAAGACCAACCTCAAAAGCAGCACTCTTGACTACTTCTGCAGCAGCATCACCAGCTGCTTTAACAGCTTCAGCTGGAGCATTAGCTGTTTTTGCTTCTGTTTCAGCAGCTCCAACAGCTTTCTTCACTAGATCTGTGATATCCTTGGAGCCGACTTTACATTCCTGGAAACATTCATCATTTTCATCCCTCTCCATCACAAAACCATCAACATTTGTCCTACTCAAATTCTTCTTGTTATCAGGTGCTCTTCTCAATTCTTGATTCCGGGTTAAATTTCTGCTGCGAGATTGCCCACTCAATCTACTAGCAGACCCTGGAGAGGACAAAGCTGCTTCATTATCCGGAACACCCTCGGTCACCCTTCCCCGTCCTCTGTGTCTTGTCCACCCACGATTCACCCTGCGTCTTGACAAATCATCTCTAGCACTCTCATCATGTTCGTCTTCCCTTACGGATCTGTTACCAGGCTTTGCCTTTCCGTCACGTAAATCTCTAATATGCCATCTTTCTTCACCATCTCCATCTGCCTGATAATTATCATCATCCACAGCCATAGAATCAGGTGGCTCTTCATCTGTCCAAAGTTCATCCCCACGCATATGCCTACTGGCACTTCTATCGCGATCCTTATCCAGAACTTGATCACCATGAAGTCCATCTTCCGCTACTCTGGGGATATCCAAATGAGAACTTTCGGCAACTTGCCGGAATCTACTTCTACATTCCTCTCTAGCTCTGACACCAGTACCTGTAGATGATGCTTTGCCATCCAACAAAGATGTTGCATCTCTTTGGCTTGTGGTGGTCTCCCCCAAAATTCTAATCCGAAGATAGTGCATAAGTTTTGCTGGGAGCCCAGATGTTAATACATCTTCGACTACTTGACCACCACTACCATCAATAGAGCAAAAAATGAATAAATTTGCAACAGGAGATGTGTTATATAACCAACAAAAGGTATGGGCCTAAGAGCATACCTTGCCAAACATACAGCAAGAAGTCCAGTAGAGTAGGTCTTCAGCATCTCAGAATCAGAGGACCTCTGATCACCTGACTCATGCTTCCAATAATGATCATCAGCAGACAATCTGGTTGTGTCGTCCGTTGTCCAGCTTTTTAAATTTTCCAGCACAGGGTCTTCAAAAACATGTGGATACTGGATTCCATTTGCGATGAATTAATCTACACGAATAACCATGACCAAGAAAAATTTTAAATAAAATAATCAAGAATAGAACTCTACCATCCATGTTAGTGAACAGCTAAAAAGCAGCCTTGCAGCAGCAGCCTTCACAGACACTGAATATCTCCTCTCAGATAGGAACTTTGAAGATATCAGTTCAAAGAATTCATCATTGTCCTGCAAGGAGAGATGATGGGAAGTGAGTAGTTAAATACTGCGACACTCAGTATATGTACAGAAAAAAAAAAATCAAAGTAGTAAAGTAAGAGATTCTAAAGCTACCCGGATAAGGTTCCCTAGCCGTCCAACATTATGGGAAGATCGTCCATTATTAGGAGCAGAATGGCCACTCTCTTCCATGTAGCTGCACTTGAAAGAGTGAACAGATACGTCATTTGTCTTGTTTAATCCAGTGAGACAAAGCACTGATTTGTTTCATCTATCTGACGAGAAATTAATGTATATGAATAATGCAAACAAGAAACAAGACCAAGCCCCTTGTTGTTGACTAAACTCAATTATCATGTTTTTTTCAAAATTTCCCAAGAAGGGAACAGTCATTGGAAGGTACTGACTTGGAATTTGAATCTGATAACAAAGAAGAACAAAAAAGAGGCAATTGTAGAGAATGATTCTTAATGTCATTTAGCACGTTGTAATAATGTAGAGCTGTGTTGCTCGAACTCTTCAAAACCTGTGAGAACTAACTTGATGTACACAGATGTTTCATACCAGCATACTCCTCATGCTTATACATATACAAAACTTCACCCTACTTATCAAAAAATGTCATGTAACACTTCAGTAGTATCCCACTACATATAATAATAAAATTACTATGTGATAACTTCTTGATACCCATCTTAAAACTGTGTTGAAATAAAATAGCACTCTATCTTTCAATTTGCTGGCACCAAACACAACATGCAACATGACAGATTTACAGCAGTTTCTAACAAACATAATCCACATAATCTCAAACATCGCAACAACTAAGAATCATGAATAATATGCAGCACTAATACAAAACCGTCATCAAGGCAAGATTCACACACACCAAAAAATTGCATTCTTCATCACAAAATGGACACTGGGAGCAACTATACTAAAAATGCAATTGAACTAGTTCCCCATCCCCTGTTCCCTTAATTACTGATGTGTACGAGTGCTCAGGTCCTTTAATGAAGTAAACCTAAAACCTTTACACAGAAATAAAAAAAAAAGAATCAAAAACTTCAAGATCAAGAAATATCATTCAGACCGACCAGTTAAGCAAGAAACTAAAAGTTAATTCCAATCGTCACATAGAACCCATTATTATCCGGTAAATACTGGTAGTTATGATTATTGTTTTTACTTCAAATCTATAATATTTTCATTAGAGCTTCTTTCACTCTTGTGTATTTCAAACCTACTTTGAAAATGCTTTTCTTGAGTCGAAGATCTATCAGAAACAATATCTCTACCTCACACAAGGTAGAGGTATGATTTGAGTACGCTATACCCTCCCCAGACCCCCACTTGGGTATGTTATTGAATTCAAATTTAAAAATTGGGTTTACATAATTTAGCAAAGGGCTACTGGTTTGACTTCATAGGACCCTTTTCACTATCATAAAACCAATAGGATTGTACTTTGAGCAATTGGAAAATTCACTCAATGACAAGAAACGATGGTTTATTTTCCAAAAGTGGCGTAGTAACATAGGCCTTTCTTTTCGTTTTTTTTTTATAAAGGTAACATTACTTCTATATATCCACAGGTATACTAGTAACATAGGCCTTTCTCTTGTATAATTATAATATTTTCCACCAAGTATCCAAGTTCCATTATTGAAATGTCTCAGATATAATTTATTTCAATAACTGGGAAATCAACTTGCGTGCAACTCAACCAATTTCATGGGGTACCGGCTACCTCCCACCAACACAAGTATTGAGTAACTATGTCCACTAAGGCTTTGACAGATGGAAGAACCAACCTCGTGATATTTGCCCCTGCAGAGTTGAACCTGGTACCTCATGGTTTCCAACCTACTTCATTGACAACTAGGGCACACCCTTGGGTGCGAAATTTCTCCAAACTACTCCCTTTATTCCAATCCATGTAATACACTTTCATTTTTAGTTTATCACGAATAGAATGATACTTTTCTATATTTTAAAAATAAATTAACTTTTAACTTCTCATGAGATGATTTATAGCTACGCAAATATTTATAGCTTGTTTTAAACCACAAGTTCCAAAAAGGTTTTTTTTCTTTCTTAAATTGTGTGCCCAATCAAACAACGTCACATAAAATGAGATCAAGAGAGTATATGTTTGTGACTACAAATTTTGATCAAGAATTTTGTTTTGGCACGGAAACTAGGAAAAGTGGACGGAACCACATAAGATAGATAATGCAAATTTGATGCTTTACTCGGATCCACTTCCAAATTTTCTTTCTCAATCTAATTTAAAAACCCAGTTCTTAGCAATGGTCAATATAATTTAGAAACTTAATTTCTGACATCCTCAAACTTTTTGCCTCATCTAATATACAATATGAAAAAATTAAAAATATCAACCAATCTACTCACAGTATTAGGCAATGGCGGAGCCAGGGTTTTTAATAAGGGGGTTCAAAATCTGAAAAAATAGACACACAAAGTAGTCAAAGGGGGTTCAACATGTACTATATATACCTAAAAAATTATTTTAACCATATATAAATAATATAATTTTTAACCGAAGGGGGTTCGGATGAACCCCCTAACTCTAAGGTGGCTCCGCCACTGGTATTAGGGGTGTAAAAATGAGTTCAAATATAGGTAACCCGCCCAAATATAGGTAACCCCTTCAACCCGCCCTGAATTTTATGGGTTGGGATCAAGATAATTTGAATTGGGTTCAATCTCAACCCATTTTAAAAGTACCTTCAATTGAGCCCAATTTAATCTCCAATTTCAACCCATTTTAAAATTCTTTATTGGCATTGATCTAATATATGTTCCTATATTGAATGTATGAATTACTATCTATTTTATATCTTCTAAGATTTATCTTTCATTTGTAA
Organism: Solanum commersonii; assembly: GCA_029007595.1. Lineage (NCBI taxonomy): Eukaryota > Viridiplantae > Streptophyta > Magnoliopsida > Solanales > Solanaceae > Solanum > Solanum commersonii. Next base: position 3,538,785 of record JAJTWQ010000011.1, read on the forward strand.
CTTTTTTTTATTTTCTTGAGTTGAAATTCAAATTGTGGTTACAAAAGTAAAATAACAATATGTAAAAATTATTGAGATTAAGCGAGTCAAATTGGGCGGGTCATGACCCAACCCAATTTTTTGTCCCATTTAAGTTCAATCCATTTGAGCCCAAAGTAAACTTGGGCAGGCTTAACCCAAACCAATTTTTATTTCAACCCATTTTAATATCTCTAATTTCAACTCAGCCCACCCATTTGATACCCCTACACAATACCATAAGATATAGAAATTTTGACAAAATGTTACGGTGATCTTTCAATGTACCGCCTAGGTTTCGAATTCCCCATGTTAGATGCTCTGTAAGAACTTCCAGAGATGTCAATAGAACGAAATGTAGAGAATGTACACAACCCATACGACAGTCAAGGCAATTAGGTGTAGTTCAACTTGTTGATTAAAAAATAATAAAGGTGTAACTCCAAATCTCTGACTTGGACTCGAGGCAAACAAGATAATTCGTAGGGGAAGTAAGAATCTAACCAGTCCTGAAACGGTTACTATGTTGACAACATAATTTTGTAACTGGTGAACAAATGATGTCTGAGTTCATAACTTGGTAAAGATCCAAAAGTTGCACCCTGGTATGGAGGTACACTTCTAGTAAAAGTACATTCATCTCTTCAAGCTCCATTTTAATATAGATATACAAATTGATTGAATTAAAAATGTTTGGTTAACAAACAAAATGATGTCTGAGTTCACTTGGATTGGTTCTCACACCCCTGCATCCAGGGCAGGCATCTCCCGCCTAAGTTGCTCGGACTCGGGTGCAGGTGCCCGATACCGGTGCGCATCTAAAGGTAGGATCCTTCATGATCTAATTTTTAAGATTCGGGGATATGGATCCATGTATGGATACGGGTGCGGGGATTCGCCTAAAAATAATTAAAATATCTAAAAATAGAGTTATAAAACCTAAATTATGAGATATTATGTGGAGAACTTGAGGAGAATCCCGAAAGGAGATCAAAGGAAAAGGAGTGACATATAAATTTCTATATAAAGGTATTCCATTTCCTTCAATTTCACCTTAGCTTCTGTATTGATTACAAAAATCATTAAAATTGTCCAGATTTTCCCCATTGATTTTGGTCAAAGTACCCAAAATAGGTTGACCAAATCAGACACGGATCCCACACCCATGTTGTGTCGACACGGGTGTGGCACCAAAAGTGAAGAGTCCGAGCAACTTAGTCTCCCTCAACGCAAGCACCATTTTTCTAACACCACCCAAGAAGCAAAAGATTTGTCAATCTAGGCTGAAAATACATGCACAGATAGTGGTTTCCCAAATTTGGCATTGGGCTTTTGATATATGTGTCCAGCTCCCCTATGCCTATGCAATTATCTCAACTCCAAGTATAGCTATTGATAGGCATGTAGTTGTAGGCAAGAACTCTTCTTTCTATCTTATTCTTTGGAGTTTGGTGAGGCTGGTAATCCCAACCAACTAACTGGTAGTGATGGAAACAGAATCCAAAAGCTGCAGTCTAATATGGGAGGGACAATTGTAGTAAAATATTCATCATCAGGATATACAAAATGCAAGAAAAAAAAATGTTCTCTGGGAAACAGATTTGGTCTTCTAATCAGAGAAAGGAGGGCTCTGTTGAGGATAGAGGGGAAGTACTGAGAGAGGCAGAATTTTATAATTGACCTTATCCAAATAGCACAATGGTGTCACAAAGACGTAAGTGTACTATTTCACGCCAATATAGAAGACATGATGCACCAAGAACCCAATACACCCTTATCTTTTCACAACCAGGACCAGAAACATTAAAACTAAATAAAATTATATGGAACCAGTATCCACAGTTAATTATAACTACAAAAAAGATAAACTAGCAAAGGCACACCCATAATTCACGACATCCACCCCCACACACCCAAACACTACCAATAAGCCACATGTTACTACATTTTTAACTAGGAAAAATTCATCAGAACAAAAAAAAAAAAAGAGAGAGAGACCAGCATACATATTAACAGAATTCAACTACCCTGCTATTATTTATCTAAGGACTGAAATACTCCAAAATGCACATAGTAACAGCATACTTATCTGCTTGCTAAAAATTAAATGATCAATAGACATGCTTAGACAAACATTGCAGAGTAGAATACTTTCTTTTTTTTTCTTTTTTCTGATGACTGTGGTGTCCGGACCCCTTTTTGCGCACCTCCACTAATTCCCCGGATACGTGCCACCTCCACCAGCAATAGGTATCACGTAACTTTGTTTATCAAGGCTAGAACAAATGAGAAAAATCACCTAGTGTTTTTTGTCTCAGCTGCGATTTAAACCTGAGACGCCAAGTTCTCTCAACCACTTGATTGACCACTAGGCCACACCTTTCTTGTGTGGAAATATAATCCCAAAAACCCACAAAATCATACTTCAACCCAAATATAACACAAAATTCACTTCACTTAGACCACACAGTTCGAAATCCCCAAAAAAATCAACAAATGAAAAAGAAAGTGATTCCAGCTCAAGGCATATATATATATATATATATAACCATTATATACCTGGGCTCTTGAGTTAGAATCCCAATATCACTAAATTATTACTTTATCAACAAAAAGAAACTGTACCTAGCTTCTTGGGTTTCAAAAATAGAAGAAAGAGCATGGATAGTATTTGGGTTAGGGTTATCAGGCAAGGCAGTTATCTTCTCCATTAACGCTTGTGCCTTAATGATCAACCCTTCACTTTCCGCCTCTTCTTCATCTTCCTCTCCACCTCCCGCTTCTTCTCCTTCTTCCTCATGTTCCTCCGTTGGAGCCGTCTCCGTCTGCCGCTCCTCTTCACCCTCCGCCGCCAATGATTGTTGTTGCGGCTCCTCCTCCATATTACTACTCAAATAAAAATCACCAAAAAAATTCAAAAAAAAATAAACTAGGGTTTTTCAGATATGTAGAGAGAGAAAGTGTTCGCTTTAGGTTTGAAGTAATTCTGCAAATACAAATGCTCTAGAGAGAGAGTTGAAAAAAACCCACGCCTCCATGCTTTTGTGTTATATGTGTGAAAACAGCGAAGAAGGAAAGTGGAGTCTCGAAGAATCGTTCGACCCGAAAAAATTATGACCCGACCCGAATGAAAATCCCAATGAAGTTTTAACAGCAAACCCCAAAGGGTGAAGTTCACTAATTGGCCATTTAAGGGTAAATATAGTCATGGCCACTTTTTAAATTTTAATCCTACAAGTTGAAAATGAGCAGCTTTTGTTAATAAGTTTTTTTAAAAAAATTCGTGTACCCAAAAAGAGAAATTATTTACCAGCTAATCCTCTTTTACTTTAATACCTCTTGTTTTTAATTACTAATTCACTGATACCATCAAGATTTTTTATATATACTTTGATAAGTATATATATATATATATATTCTAATGGTATCAAAGAGGAAGAAGCAACGTTTCTGTGAAATTACTATTCAGTTACTCATTGATACAATTAGAGTATATAAATACTCTGATGGCATCAAGGCAGAAGAGGCCGTGTTTTAATTAAAAAAAATGGATTGTTTGATACTATCAGAGTATATAGATATCATCAGCGTATATAGATACATCAGAGTATATATATATTCCGATAGTATCAGCATTGGTTCAGTGAATGGAATAAGGAGAGAGTCAGGTAAATAGTTTGGATTGTGGATCCAATCATGATAAATATATTAGGTTAAGTTCAATTTGAGTAAATATTTTGTCTAATAGGTCCAATTTGTGTAGTTCTTCCCTCTATAAGAACCCAACACTTTTAATGTGAGGAACTTACCTAAATATACTTTTTTAGAAAATATTTACTATTTATAGCTACATAATTTTAAATACATGTATAATAACTTTTAATATACAGTGAAATTTTTTTATCAAAACAAACCTAACACATTTTAATACATTTGTATTGCATATAAAACTTATCTTTATACATTGTAAAATACATCTACATTACATGCATAGTTCATTTTAAATACAAGTGTAATTTATTTTTGTTATCAAAACAAGTAAACACACATTTTTATATATATTTATAGTGCATATATATTGCATATATAATTTACTTTTAGTACAAATAATATAATAATTATAATGATAAATAATTTTTAAATATGATATATCAAGGTAATAAATATAAAAGCCGTAAATATTTTATGAAAAAAACTCTCAAAATGGTAATTATCCCTATTGTTTTCATTAAAATTAGTAATACGATGACTTGCAAAGAGTTGACCAAGGTTGACATATGTTGATCATGATTTGACCAATATTGACCTTAAATTGATTAAAATTTAACTACTACTATTTGAGTTTTTGGGATGGTTCAAGCATGGTCCCACACACTCACTAGCTTAACAATTGGATTATTTATGTTAAGAGGCTTGACCCAGTTTATTGCTTAGCTTGTAGTATAATTAGATTTTGAGTCGTTTGGTGTATAAGGAATAATAATCTCATTAATAAAATGTAAAATTATTTTATTATGTGTTTGGTTAAAGATATTAGGTATTTATATTTTAGTGGTGGGACAAGTTATTTCGTAAATATGATGAAATAACTTATTTCGAAATAGCTTGTTTCCAACCAAACAACCCTTAAGATTGTTTGCTTCAAAATAAGGTTATCTCAATTATAAGAGATAAATAATTTTAAATTTTTGAGATAACTTTGATTTTAACTAATACTTGTAGTTAAATACATAGCTGATAAATTTAATCTCAAAATTATATTAGAATAAATGTTAGCAACATGAGACTCTGTCATCGCGAGCAATTGAGGTACAAAACATTCTAAATTTGAATTTGTAGCTCTAAATTTATTTTACAAAGAGTTACGTATCAGGGATACTTGATGCTAAAATTCATCTTGATACTATTGGTCTGATACACATCATCAAACATAAACACCAAGTATCAAATCAAAATCGTGCCAAAATAATGAGTTTATGTCATCAAACATCCTTATATCAAAACATAAGTCTATTTTTACATCGAATATTACGAGGAGATTAAATTCCTCAAGCAGATATACTATGAATTCAGTGTGCTCAAATCAAATATTCTGCTTTCTTCTCCATTTCTGTTTTGCTAAGTTTTAATTTTCGAATACTATTATTAAGACGAACTGCAAGGTCGTTGCTCCTTGTAGAAAGAATGGTGTTATTTATGTATTGATTTGTTAAAAGACAAATATTAAGGAATATCTATTTTTAGTAAGGACGACATGAAAATAGAAAAGCAGGGAGTACTACAATATCCACATCTTGATTCCAAAACAAAAAACTTCAAAAATTGTAAAACCAGGCCAATAGAATAAAATTGTAGACCTAAAAAGAATGGTGCCAAACAGAGTAACGTAGTAAACAAAAATCACTGATGGGAAATTTAACAGAAGTGACAGGAATACATAAATATAACTCAACAAGTTCTACAAAACACTCAACAACAAAGAAACTATAAATAGAAACATCACATTGACAGGCTTAGTTGTAAATGCATTGTTCTTATGGCTGCTAGGACTACTTGCTTTGATCATGATTTTGAATTTACATGTTCCACCCGGTGGTGACGGATCTGTGTTTGTGATCGTGGAAAGGTTCGGAAACTTGCAGGCACTCGATTGCTGGTCGTTTTCCTGATAGTAACTGTTGAATGCATACGAAACGTTGCCACGAGCATCAAGATCAGCGCATGATGTCCCGTGCCCAAGGCTGGTGCAATCAGCATGTGAACATGCATAGCCTACACTATCAGCTAGCTGAGGATCATCAAGGCTAGCTGAGGGTGACAACACGCACCACTGACGAGCCAGGTAACGAACACCACTTGCTGGCACTAAACCACCTCCATTGTTTGCACCTAACGAAAGATTGTATTTAGGCGTACCATCGAAGTAATATATTCCCCAATGGCGCTCAAAGTTGCCGGGCTGAATGCTTTTCGCGTCCTCGTCAATCAGACTGAACAGGTAAGCATCTATAGGACCAGGTCTCATTGGAGTCCCCTTTCCACCTGAAATGTGAGTCATGAATCCTCGGTTGAATCTTTGGGCAGCTTTCAAGTTTGCATTATTGTCTCCGTCTGTTGGCCATCCGATTTCCCCTATTATAATCGACATATTCGGGAATCCATTTTTCTGCAATGCCGAAAGGAGGGTATCGTGATTTGCATCGAACACATTGTTGTAGATTTTCCCGTTGTCATCGATGGGGCTTGAGTATCCGTCAAAGAAAGCATAGTCAGCAGGAAAGTTGGGGTCATTGTAGAGACTTATAAAGGGATAGATATTGACAGTAAATGCGCCTCCGTTGTCACTCAAGAACTTGACAATGCTCACCATGAGATCACGAATGTCTTGGCGAAAGTCACCTGTTGAAGGTTTTTCACTTGAACTCTGGTATACATCAGCATTAAGAGGAATAGTGACTTTCACCCGATTACCAAGACCGGCTTTTATAAGGGCTGCCTGGATGTTTTGAAGAGCTGGGAATGTTGTTGACAGAAACGTCCCGTTTAACTGAGATAGAAATGGTTCATTTCCAACCGCAACATATCTGCATACAGAAAAGAACTCATATTTATCAAAATTGAAGGCAAAGGGTCAGCTACTTGAGCCAACCTCATTAGGCTACAATTAGCATTATATTGACTAGATACGAAATGTTCCATGTAATGTTGCCAAAACAAACAAGTTAGATTGACAATTCTCTATGGAAAAGCTAAGTTCTTCTTAGACTTTCTCTGTTTGTATACTCCTTTAAACATGGTTGATGATTTAGCAAATATTATCATACTTATAAATGCTAGAATACAACAAGCAAGTCGCAGTAGTTTTTACAGTTATGGAGAAAGGAGATACATGTAAGTACCTTAAAAATGAAAATTTTGCGTACTGTCAGTGTATATAACTTAACAAGCGTGAACAATATTGAGAAGAAACTAAACTCACTTGATATCAACACTGTTGGAAGAGACATGTGAAGAGACATTCTTCTCTACCCATTTCTCAGCAGCACCCAGACTGTTAGCTAAACTCCACAGCATTTCATTTGGTATTCCAACCATGACTTCAATTCCAGAGCCACTGAGGGCATTCAAGATTTCTGAATCTGCATCAAACAGCTTCACTTTCTGAATCTCATTGTCTTTAAGTAACTTCACAACTATGTTTGGTGGCAATGGATGTGTTGCTTGTGTTCCCCAGTTTGCTCCTATTCCATACACTTTCCCTAACACCATAAACCCCAAAATCATTGAAATCCATAAACCATACTTCACCCCCAGAATTCTCATCTCCTTTTTACACCAGAAAGGCCTCCTCTTAAACAAGAACCAAGAACTTGCTGAAAACAAGAAAACAAGAAAACAAAAATCAAACTTGAAATTGTTTCATTACAAAAACACCATGATCAACTTTATCTCTGAAGAATCCAAAAGGGTCTCCAAGAGTTGGAATTTCAAGAGGCTTATAACTTGCTAACAACAAGAAAGAAAAGAACTTTTATCTGTTTTGACCTTTTACTCATAAATTAGCTCAAGAATCCAAACGGGTCTCCAAGAATTGGAATTTCAAGAGGCTTAAAACTTGCTAACAACAAGAAAGAAAAGAACTTTTATCTGTTTTGAACTTTTACTCACAAACTAGCTCAAGAATCCAAAAGGGTCTTCAAGAATTGGAATTTCAAGAGGCTCAAAACTTCCTAACAACAAAAAAGAAGAAAACTTTGTCTGTTTTGAACTTTCACTCACAAATCCAAAAGGGTCTTCAAGAGTCTCAAAAAACTTACTAACAACAAAAAAGAAGAAAACTGTGTCTGTTCTAAACTTTACTCACAAACTAGCTCAAGAATCCAAAAGGGTCTTCAAATATCAAGAGGCTCAAAACTTACTAACAACAACAAAGAAGAAATTTTTTTATCTGTTTTGAACTTTCACTCTCAAACTAGCTCAAGAATCCAAAAGGGTCTTCAAGAATTGGAAATTCAAGTGGCTCAAAACTAACTAACAAACAACAAAGAAGAAAACTTTATCTGTTTTTACACCACCCACGTCACCAACTCAGAGAGTGTGAGAGATTTTAGAATTCAAGAATCTAATGGAGAACTGTGGTCTGTGCATGGGTTCTTGCTTGAGAAGATAAATAAAAAGGGTTTCAAAAGGGGGGTTTCAAATTTTGAATTGGGAAAAAGATCATTTGTAGTAGAAGCTGAAAATATACCAAATCAAAGGAGGCAAGAAAGCATATTCTGAAATGAAAACAGAGAAAAAGAAAAGGGAGTTCAAAAGATTACTACTTTACATCCCAAGGAAGAAAACAGTAGGTCTACTAGACAAAACCAATCTTGTTAAGCAATGACAATTCAACAATTAAAAGGGTCAAGGAATTCTGGAGTTTCTGAGTATTGAGTCACAAATACTTGTCAAAGAAAGGTGAAGATGATAGCTACATATAAGATGTGATATATATATATATATATACACACACACACACACACTCAAGTGATCTAGCATCAACTGAACTAGTACATTTGATCAATGTTTGCTTTTGCTTTTTAGTTTTTGTACCAAAATAATTGTTCATATGCCACATACTTTTTTTCTCCACAATCATATATTATTTCAATTCTCTTGAACTTTCTATATGATACTAGAAAATGTTGCCCGTGCTATGCACGGGCCCAAAAATATAAATGGTATGTTTTGGGGCAAATAATCGAGTTTTTGAAACGATTATTTGCGTGGATAAAGGAATAAGTTTTTTATCACAAATCTGTACTTTCTTTGACGCTATTTAAGGCATAATAAGACTACCCACATACAACATTTTTGAAATATTTTATGTTGTCAATTATCATGATTTATAGTATTTTTACGATAGATTCACTTCAAGAATCAGTGAAATTTTTTGTATTTTTTTCAAAACATATTTTATGTTGTCAATTATCACGATTTATAGTATTTTTACGCAATTTTTAAATATAAAAAATATAAAAAAAATAAGACAAATAAATAAAAATGGACCCAATATATGTTATTTTTGTTGTCTCAATTTATGTGACACAAATGAAATTTAGAGAGTCATCCAAATTTTCATATTTTTAAAAAAAATATTTTAAGTTATTAATTATTGTGATTTATAATATTTTTATGTAACTTTCAAATAACGTATATTACTGGTCACTTTGTCTTAATTTATGTGATATGGATAAAATTACAAAATTAACCCTTTTAAAATATCTTTCAGATATTTTAAGTTGTTAATTATTATTATTTATAATACTTTTTTGGTAATTTTAAAATGATATGTGTTATTTTTAAATGTCCCAATATATGTAAGCCTGATAGAATTCTGAGAGTCAACCTATTTTATTATATAGCTTTTAAATATTTTAAATTGGTAATTATTGTAATTTTTAATGTTTTTTAAGTCATTTGTAAATGATATATGTTGCGTCCTTGATTGGGACTTTTCCATTTATTTTAAAAGGGAGTTTATGCCTATATAATATTCAAGAAAGTCTCAATCTTAAATATTATATATTATATTTGGGCCTTAACTCCCTTTTATTATATAGTAGAATTTAATCAGATTTTTAAAATTCCTTGTTCAAATAGACCAGCTATGGAATTTTGGGACTTCAACTTATATGATTTTAATATTTTTTTTCAAGTATAATACATGTTTAAATAGAATTTTAAAAATTTAAAATTTTCAAATTTCAACTTTAAAATGTATGATCAAATTGTAAGTTAGCTTATAATGAGTGATATGGTTGAAGTTGTATTTTCTTGTTGAATAAGGTTATAGGCAAATTTAATTTATATTCGTCAAATATTTGAACAATGTTATAATTATGGCTATAAATGTTAAATTTTTTTGTCAAACATATAATCCATGATATTCGTGCAATATGTGTGCTTAGTTATAAATTTTTTTAATTAATTCAACTCAAATATCATTTATTTCAGAATTATACATCAATTATTTTTTATACTATTAGTTAATAATTTAAAATGGTATATTTTAAAATAACATGTATCTTGAATACCTAACGTAGATAAATATTAGTAATATTTATTATATGAGCATATTTTAGTTTTTGATAATTAATATTTATTTTTAAAATTCAAAGATCTAGTTGTGAAAGTAAATTTGTGCAATTAAATAACACATTTAAAATTACACTGCAATTACAACATTATAATTATAATAAATAAATAAGTCTTGATAGATGTGCTCTACTACAAACAATCACTACTTTAATAATTGGATAAGGGTCAGAAAAATATCTCAGCTTTGGTCGGATTTGCTGTTGCGATACTAAACTTTCATAAGGACCTATTACCTCTGTAGACTTTTAATACCGTATTTTTTACCCTCTGAACTATTTAATAGTGTATTTTAAAGGTATATATGTGCCCACGTGAACACATTACTATTTATAATTTTGCATTATTTTTTATGTCCACATGGGCAAATATATATGTTTAAAATACAGTATTAAATAATCTAGATAGGTAATAGGTCCTCATGAAAGTTTAGTATTACAATAGAAAATCCAACCAAAGTTGGGGTATTTTTCAGACCTTATTCCTTTAATAATTACACTAAATTTAATTAGAAAATGACTTTCCAAACAAATCTTTAGTGGTGAATTTTATATTCAATTGTGGAAAAAGTTTCTAGAGGTCCACTTACAAAAAATTTCCACACAATAATTGATCCATTATTTCCATGACAAATGAAAAGGATATCACAAGTTCTACGTAAATATTTTTTGTTTGTATTATCATTTATAGAATAGTAATATTTCATTCCAAAAATGAATAGTGAGTTTTCACCTAACCATTAACTAGTGAACCCTTGTAAATATGTGTTTTCAGAGAGTATTTGAAATATTGTCATGGTTAATATTAAAATAATAAGTGAAGTAATCGTCGTCTGATCAATCGACTTGGACATCAAATAGTTCATCCATTTTATTTCGCCCTAAATGGAACAATTCTCTTGGTTACGCTGCTCCTCGATTCGAGTCTCCATGTTTGTTTTTCTTCACTTGTAACTTAATAAGTTGGCAAATAAGAGTCAAATTGACTTATAAGTATTTCAAATTTATTTATACGTTTATTAAACATTCAAATTAAATCACTCAAAAGTTATAAAAATAGATAGTCATTTTCAATTTACAACTTTTCATTTTATAACACCACTAAAAAAAATACTATTTTCTCGTTGTAAATTCTTGTTGAAAATTATTCAGTTTTTATTATCGCATATATTTTCGATTGAATAAATAAGAAAAGAAAAAAAATAAGAAGATTTTCAGTATTTCAGTGAGAATCTGTTTTCCACCATATATTTTTTCAATGAGCATCAATTCGTGAAAGGTGAAAACGTATCATGTTTTATAACACAATTTTATTTTATTTTGCAATAAAAAATCTCTCTTTCTAGTAGTGATTTGATCAAGATTAATTAAGGTCGAGCCTTTGAAATAGGGAGCTTCTTTGTATGAAGTGCTTCAATCCAGATTTACTTGACACAAATCTTAATTACTACAACAATTCTTAGATAAGTTTATTGAAATTTTTGATGTAAATATTGAATCTATACAAAAGTTACTGAATTCATCTGAGCTGAGGCTCCTGGGCATGTTAAAGAAAATGTGGTTATGTGCATGCACAAAGTGCAACCTCAAAAATTCTCCCAACATTTATAATGCAACAATATATTTTTTTTCTCTTTTTGGAAATAATTGCTTACTTATAAGAAAAAGAGAAACCAAATATTGGTTGTAGTCGAAATAGCAGAAATCTCTTCACTCTTAATTAATTATGAGCCTTGAAAATAATTAAAATAAATTATGTTGGAAGTACTGTTTTCAAAAATTGGCTATGTAATATGTAAATTTGAATTTAACCAAATTTCAATACAAACAGAAGAAGAGATAACCATATTAAATTTCAATTTTAATGTAGTTAAGAAGAAGAAGAAAAAACTAAAGCATCTTGAGTGTTGTATGATAGATGGCAAAAAAAAAAAAGAGCACAAACAAGTGTGTAGATTGGGTCACAAATGGCTTTTTAGTCATCACTTTGATGTTTTAGCCTTTTTACAAGAGAATTAGGTATATTCACTTGCAAGAAAGATTAGGTGGGAGACCTATACATAGTTCTATAGAATTAGAATATACAATTGTAAGGCTATAGTTAAATCACAATGTTGTACACTAACCTACATATCTCCTTGATCTTTAGTAAAAATAAAATAAAATTATAAATAAGTATGAGATGAAATATTTTTCGAGTAAGTAAAAATTTGATTTAATGAATATATATTTAAGTATTGACACATTTTGACAATAGTTGAAGGTTTAGTGTAATGGTAAAGAGATTGGAAAATTTGTTTGAGGTTGTATGTTCAATTGATCTTTTTTTTTTTTGTTTTCCACTCGGTGTCCAAAGCCCACATTGGAGCTCCAACTAAATTCGGATCGCACGTTGCAGGGACATTAAGGGGTGGCGCTCCTAAAAAGATTTTCTCCATACCCAGGGCTCAAACCCGAGACCTATGGTTAAGGGTGAAACACTACAACCAATGCATCACAACCCATGTTGCTTGTTCAATTGATCCTTGATAGCATCATTTACCTTTTTACTATATATTTTGATAGATACACAAACAAATCTCGCTCGCTTCCCTTTAACTTGAAAACTGATATGAAATTATTAGTTAGTGATATAAAATATAATTACTTTAAACTATAAGAAAAATTAATAAATATGATAAGAATATTTGTGTAATTAGACTATTTCTCTTTTTTTTTTTTTTATCATTAATAAATATGATAGGAATATGTAATTAGATTATTTCCTTTTTTTTAGTCCTTTAGCAAGAGAATCATAAGTCTTACGGTAGATTAAAATTATATGAGTTCCACTTGTGAGAAATTGCTTACATATATTAAGCAACAATAACATATTTAGTACAATTTCATGAGTTGGTTACAAGAATAATAAAATATACATAAATTTGCTTCTACTTTTATGAGGTAGAAAGGTTATTTCAATAGATTCTGAACTCAAAAGAAGTGTAACCAACGCAAAATTGTAAAAAATATAAAATAACAAAGTAAAAGATACAACAATGAATGATAATGCACACAAAAAAAATAAGAAACTACGCGATAACATACTAACACATCTTATGTTAAAAAATTTTGTTTTGTTTTTTATTTTATGTAAAATATTTCTAAAATTGATTTTTTTTTTTTTTTTTTTTTTTGGTTTTAAATCAACATCATGACTTTTATCCCGTATTTTTTTAGTAGAAAATATGCTCTTTTAACAAGTCTAACACTGAGGTTCATTTCTTCTTGAGAATGTATATATTCAACGAATTAGTAATTATTTGTTTTTTTTTTCTATTTTTATTAGGAAAAAAACATTTTCCCCATTTAAACAAAATATTCTTTAGAAAAAACATTTTTCAATTTTTTTAGTCAATCAAACATAAAAAAATTGTAAAAAATATTTTCCGTCTTACAAAACACAACCTTAGTTGTTTGATCTTCTATTTATTTTACCCCTATTATCAATTAAAAAAAGTGTTGTATTAATATATCCACACTTTATTACTTTTTGTAATGCATTAATTCGAAGTCCCACAGTACTTTTTATTACTTTTAATAATGCATTATTTTTATATATTACTTTGTAAATTTGAAGTGCACTTTGGTGACTTCCTCCTAGGGCTATGATGTTGAACCCTAAAGTTCATCTAATTAAGCAACATTAAGATATATTTTCATATCTTAATATGTGATTAAACAATTAAATCAATATAAGGACCTCTCACCTTTAGACTATTATTTATTCTTTATTTTATACACCATAATGATAACCAAAAGGCTAACCAAAGAAAAATATAATAAGGAACTTCTTTTCCATTAGCTTTAAGTAAAATTCCTCTTTTTAATGGTAAAAAGTTTATTTTCTTCTAATCTTATTGTAATTTAAGTGAATTTGTTTTAATCTACCAAGGCAATTCATTTTTTGTTTTATATTCTTGAGTTCAATACCTAATATCCAAACTTTCTAAACATTAAATGAAATTGGAAGTTAGTATGTGTTGGTTTATTAGCATTTTAATATTAATATTTTAATGTATTAATTTGCTATATTTTGGAGTTAGAAAGATGTTGATTGTTTCATCAGTTAGTGGGCAGTTTCACTGCTATTGTTGGTAGGCATTTGTGCCTAATTACTCACATTTGGTGTAAATGCCTTTTAGGCTTAATTGCCTAGGCTACTGACTAGCCGTTTGCTTACTGCCTTGGACGTGGTCTTCCAACACCATTACTTCTCCATATTATTTCTCCATTATCTCATTCTTTACTTCTTCGTTATTCTTTGTAACCTATGTAACATACGTAACATCTAGGTCATTTATCTTCACTATTTACTACCCCATTATCTTCCTATTCATTGCTAGGAAGACTTCTTCTAGTATAAATAGCGGTGGTCTTCATTTGGTTTGTTACACACAACATACAAGAGAAAAATATAGAGTGCATAAAGTTTGTCAAAAAGAAAGTTCTTATTAGTTGAAGGGAGGTGTTCTTTTTGTGGAGCCTTGGACTCAACTCTTGTCCAGAGTTGTTGAGTTATATTTTGTGATTAAGCTGTTGTATCCTGGAGGGGACAAATCAAGAAGGACTACTGCTGGACCGGTGAAAACATTTGCTGCAGTGGGCTTGAATCTCCTTAAAGAGAGCGAGATATCCGTGCCTCAGCTTGAAGAGATTTATTTTCTTCATATTTATTTTCAATTGTAATCTTGTAAATTTTCACTAACCGTATGTTTCAAAATGTGAGAGACATTTTATTTAGCACCATTTGAGACGTAAACCTGGTGACATAATAGCTTGATACAAATGAATATGTTTTGAAAAAATAAATCTAACATTAAAGAAAAATTATAAGAAGTTTGTTAAAGATTTTAACATAAATATCCAAACACAGTAACGTAAGTCTAAAGCTACAAAAAAAATAAAAAATATCTTACGAAAGTTGACAATAAATTTTCATCAATAAAGTCAATAATCAAGATAGACAAATATTGTAGCTTATTTTAAATATAACGAGTATTATAATTTCTATGAGTCCTCTGATTTTTCTTTTTGGAAAAAAAATCAAGAACTTTAGAATATGATCTTGTATCTTGAATTGTATTTGAATTTAAGGATTTAAAACTTGATTTTGAATTGGATTGTCTTGATTTGACTTGAGCTTGAATTTAAGGGCTCAAAACTTAATGTTGAATGTTCATCTTAATTTCTAGAACTAATAAAGACATACTTCAGTGCTTGTAAAGAAACATGTAGCGCTTGATCCACAGTCTTGCTCCGGTTTCTTGTTAAAATTTTGGTGTCTTTTGTAAATTATGAGGAATCGAAGATCCTTATTTATAGTTGAAACGATCTCTCGAACACATGAATGGTTGTGAGTTTATGTTCTCATCATCTTTGGTAAAATCAAGTCCACCATGAAGATATTCATAGACACCTCTACCATAGTCTTTTGCAGATAACCAATTTAGATTTAATAGTACATACATCCCAGCAGGGCACAACCATCTTGTTCAATTTATCTCTTTCAACTTGAATCCCATGAGGCGGACCTTGGAAAGTTTTAACATAAGCAGGAGGAATTCGCAGATCTTCTAGATATAGAGCGCGCAGGGCTTTGAACTCAAATATGTTACCTACAATGGAAGTAAACATATTGGTAACGGAATGAAAGAGTTGTAATTATAAGGACAAGCTCTTTGTTTTTTTTTTTTTCTTCTGACAATGTAAAACTCAAGTGATTGACTAAAACATGTTATTTGTACATACACATGACACATTTACATTGCCATTTTGTATGACTAGGTATGCTTTGACATGTGACATGTTCCCAGTGTATTCTTCGTTTGACTTGACATGTCACATCATTTGACACATGATATCAATTTAGACCGAATAAAAAATAGAAAAAAAAATGCAATCCTCGAATAGGTCGTTGTAGAGAAAGAATAGCCTGTTTGCCAACTTGCTCACAATTTCGTTAAGAGCAAAGCTTTTCGGAGTTGTCAATGCAATTTCTTGTGATAATAAAGTGGTAAATCAATGGGGTATTTTGTAATTTTGGCAAGTTTAATTTGGAGCTGCTACAATGGCTATGTCTGTGAAGCATATGTACATTATTATAGTAACTCTTGGTGTTCTCTCATTTATATTTGGTGTTATTGCTGAAAATAAAAAGGTTTGTTAACTTCATCATGCTACTCGTTAATAATTTTGTCAATAATTTATTATAGACCAAGATTTCAACAAATTGGAGTTTTAACTTTTTGATCATCCCCTCATTTTCTCCCTTCAATTTATGTGAAAGTGAGGTTCCTTTTTTCTCTCTCGTTATTATTTGTAACATTGGTTTCCGGGCCAAATACGAATAACTACGTCTACCAAAGCTGGACAGATAAAAAGAAATCACCTCGTATTTTTATTTTTTTGGCCTTTGTTGGCAATTGAACTTGAGGTTCTCAATCCACTTTAGTGACCGCTGGTAATTCTAACGAGGATTTTTCTTGCATAGGGTGAAGAATTGTAGTTGAGTGGGAGGTATTAATTGTACATGCTTGATGTTTTTCGATTTCATCAGTTGAGAGTAAGATTGCTATGTCCCCTAGAGATGCATCCAGAGCTACATAACATGTTCTTGAACTTAACCTGATAGCCATAAGAAAAACATGAAGAACAAGTATAGTTTATGTTGCTCGGACTCCCCAAAAATGCATTGTTTTGGGAGTTTCTGGCACGCAGTCAATGGGATTTTTGAAGAGTCCGAGCAACATAGGGTAATAGTAGTATGGAACTTTTTTTTCCAACTTTCCCTATTTGTGCTCTGTCTGATTGTTCTTTTGTTGCAGCCAGCAAATGGAACTGCAATACTAGGAAAAGGGGTTGTTATTTGTAAATATCGATCTGATCACACTGTTGCACTGGGCTTATTGTCTGTTATCTTTCTTGCTGCATCTGCTGTGGCCGGCTTCTCGTCTTTGTTTTATCCATATAAGGGAAAGTCAATTCCTCAGGCTGTTCTGCTGAGAAGCACTAGTTTCATTGTATTCCTCAATGTTGCTTTGTAAGTATATTTCTTAAATTCTACCTCCGCCTCTCATTTTATGTTTTGTGTCTCAGTTGCCTCATATTAGCTCTTTAGTGATTTTGAAGTCTACTAGTGAGCAGAAGAAGCAATTCTTGTCATTTTGGTTTACGTTATTTCAATTCTGTTTAACTTTGACTCATTTAGCTTTGATCTTCTGCTGGTAAAATAAAGGGGTACAACTGGTTTAGCAGCAGTGCTGTTGTTGTGGCCTACAATCAGTGAGCAACTTCATATCACGCGGAACATACACCACAACTTGCAAACGGAGTGTCCAACTGCCAATACTGGTCTTCTTGGTGGTGGTGCCTTCTTGTCTCTTGATTCTGCGCTCTTCTGGTTGGTTTGCTTGATGCTATCTAATAATGCTCGGAATGATTACTTTGAAGATACAGCAGCAGATCTTAAAGGTGGGGATGCAGTAAACTATGAAGAAGATGTAGTTATCAAGAGTGCCTAAGATGTAGTTATGTCTTTCACTTGCTTGTTTCATTTCCGATGTTGCCACAATCAGGTGGTAAACTTGCCATGTACTTCAGGATTCAGAGGGCAACTTTTTAATTGATCTGTTTGAGCTGATGTTGCGTTTATTAACCAGCTAGGAAGTCAAAAATGAATGCATAAGATGGAAACACACAAACTTTTATGACATAGTAACATAACAAATACTTTATTAAGAATGACAAATATTTTGAGGCGGATGGAGTATATATATAATAATACTAATAGCTCACTATAATATAAATGCTATCTACACTACTGAATACTGATGTAGTATACAACTTGAATCCAAAGTTGAGGTTCAACTTCCGCTACTCACCCTAGAACCTGTTCCTCCTCTGGTCCTCAGATGTAACACCCGAGCCCCAATCCAAACCACATTCAAGGTGTGGTGATGCTCAACTCATAGTAAAGCATCTTCTACCACAATTTCATCAACTATGAATTTAACATTGGGTGATGCTCGTTGGTATTGTTTCATATTATCCATAATTTCTCTACTGGACAGACAAAGGAGATGTTCATAATTCCAAGCGGAAATTTCCTCAAGTACACGTGCAGACGCTAATATAAGCCTCAGAAATTCCATTTCCACCTCAAGACCTCTAAACATACTCATATGTACTTTTTGAAGAAGCTTCACAGCACCACACAAGCTTGATTGGTCTTGTAAGTATTGTACAACAGGTTCCACAGCTTCGCTTTTCATTCCCTAAAAGATTATCAGAAAATGGTCAGATGACGAAACTGTATAAAATGACCTTAATTAGAAATAGGAGAGAGTGATTACACATTCAATAGTCAACTTTTGTAATTTGGGGAAGCTTTTAATCAAGTAAATAACACCCGAAACATGTTTAATGCTTCTGAAGAACATTGCCCGAACATTGAAAGATTTGACATTGTTCAGAGAAGTCAGATGATTCTCCGGCAGACCTCCCATTGTTAAGTACTAGAAAAATATCAAAAATTAGTTAAAGATACAAATCAGATGCACCATTTGGTTATGTAGATAAGCACCAAACTTCACTAGACTATAACTAATTATATCACAAATGTCCTTTACCTCCAATAAATGACCACTTATATCCAGTTGCATTAGGCATGGCATGTGACAGAAGAACTTTGTAATATTGGAACAAACGGGAGATGCAACCATCGAAACTCGTGAATTGAGATGCACAATAAGTTTCTCGAGCATAGGGGCGTTCTTGAAGCAAATGGACTTTGAATTTCCTCTAAAGTCAAAGCATTTGAGATTAGGTGCATCAATTTCAAGGGTGTCAAAATTTGTGCACCATCTCAACGTCAATCTTTCAAGCAATGGGCATCTGAAAATAAGATTCCTAAGTATTGCTGGATCAAAAGTGACAAAATGAAGGTCAAGATTAATAAGCTTCTCAAACCCTTTGAAATCGGGTGGAGGATGGAACAAGCATCGATCAACTTTCAGATGCCTTAGGTGATGGAACGTGAAAAAGTGAGAAGGTAAATGATATCTGTTGTTTAAGCTGTTTCCGCAAAGGGTGAATTCTTGAACATTTTTCTTTGACAAGAAAAGTATCCAATGATCAATATCAGGATATATTGTCAAGTTAGATCCCCCAAGACTAAACTTAAGTATTGGTCCTTTATGGAGTAATAGGACTTGGTAAATGATTGCCTTAGCTTGATTACATGCATATGTCACAAAAAATTGATAATCAAACTCAAGTTCTTGACGTGTAACCCATTTATACCTCCAGTCTCTTGACAAGATACTAGTCTTCACTGCATCTTTCAGAGGCAAGCACCCTAATATTCCATCCAGAACATTACAAGGCAAATCACTAATTGTATCTACACCAGATCTCGTAGCACTCCTCATGATCGAATACTTACAAGTTGCATACACTTCTGAAAGTTCAGATCAGGGTTAAACCAATAGTATCAAGCAAATGCACTTTTCAACTTTCAAAGTATTCAATATTCTCAACAGAATTTCAACATCAAGATAACACATGCAAATATACAAAAATACATATTTCAACAACGTATGCATAGCCTTTGCATATGACTAATAATTCAATGTTTTTCATCTACATACAATTTTTCAACAATTTTCGTAATGGTATAAGAAATTGGAAGATTGTTGGAGGACCACAAACTTCAAGTTGAGAGAACATTGTTAGTGTCTACAAAAAAAAGAAGCCCAATAGTCACCAAAAAATTAAGTCCATCTAACCAACATGGGTTATGGTGCAGTGTAGGACTGCTTCACCGTTAACCAGATGGTGAAAATCCTGTTGAGACCGTCACCCCTAAATGGGTCCTGCGGTGCACGATCCAGATTTAGTCGGGTGGGAAACCAGAAAAAAAAAAAAAGTCCATCTAACTAACTGAAATTTTATATAAGGACTTTCCTCCTCTCATTAGCCAGTGTTCCTCCGTTTAAATTTCTCAAAATAGTGATGAGAAGTTTATGATTCAAAGTAAGTAAAGTGATAGTTTTCTAAATAGGGCAAATTAGAGAAGAATGACAACAAATATGACCAATTTCAATATGAATTAATCACAAATCCATTGTAAGCAGAAACAGGAGAGTTCCTATTGCTACACAAATTCACCCAAAAGTAGAGGGGTTTAAAAGGGTTCGTAATTGAAGTGGAAACTGCAAAGAGATGTAGCATAAAACGAGAAGTTGATTGAAACTATAGAGTTACCTTTAGATGAAGAGTCCACCGGAGAGAGATCAAAACTGCCGGTTTTAATGGAAGTTGGCGACGTTTCACGTTTGGTGTTTAACTCCTCCCTTAATGCACGAAAAACGTTCAATACAGGGCACGAAATCTTAAATAGACACAAAAGTTAAAAAATAAATTTGATTTTTCATACTGAATAAGTATTGTAGGATAACCATTTTTAGTGATCTAAAATAAAATATTTGTGTGGTTGTAAAAGGAGAATTTTAAAATTAAATTATTTCTAATTTCTAATTATATTAAAGTAATTTTTTTTTTAAACGGGCTAAAAGGAAAAGGGTATCAGAAAAATAGAGAAGTGACTTACCTTATTCATGATATGTCGAAGTATTGACCTAATTTTATAGAGTCATTCGTTCAACAAACTAGTCAAAGGAAAGTTTGTCTTATTCTTCTCCCATTCGAACCCCTATTTTCTTGAAAATAACTTGTTCTGAGGAAGCATAATGAGACATTGTATTCGGGGATTTCAATTTGGATTAAATTATTTTATTTATGCATGTAGATACAGTGTATTTTGCTACGTTTCGAAAAACAACACTATATTTTGCAAATAAGATATTTGTGTTTTGAAATTTGTGATAAAAAATTTTGAGAATTTGTGTGGTTGTAAATCATTTCACTAAAAGTAAAAAGAGAATTTTAAAAAGTTGAATTATTTCTAGTTATCACGAAGTAATATTATTCTCGAAGACAAATTAAAAAAAAAGTGTGACATAAAATAAAATAGAGGAAGCACAATGAGACATTGTATTCGTGGATTTCAACTAGGATTAGATTTTTTTTTAGATATATGTAAATAGAATGTATTTTGCTTAGTTTCAAAAAAGAGTAAATTTTAGGTTTAGCAAATATAAAAATCATATTAGCATGTTATAGCTATAGTTTGTATAATTACGCTTCATATCAAACTTTATGTTTGATATGACTATTAATATGTATATTTCGGTATAATTATATGAATATGACTATTAATATGTATATTTCGGTATACATATATGAATGACTATTAATATGTATATTTTAGTATATATAAATGAGTATGGCTATTAATATGTATATTTTCGGTATACATATACGAATGACTATTAATATGTATATTTCGATATACATATACGAATATGACTATTAATATGTATATTTTGGTATACATATACGAATCAATTGTATAATATGTGTTTGTATAAAGTGAGAAGGAGAGAAAGACAAAAGAAAACTGGACAGGGGAAGATCTGCATTTGTATAATTATAAATGTATAGGATGAAAATATATGTATTTGTATATACAATTTTCTCTCGTTTTATACAAACACAAACACAACTTATACATTTGTGTTTGTATAAAAAGTGAGAGTAGCGAGCAAGATTCTGTAGGAGAGAGGGGAACGAAAATATATGTATATATATAGTTTTCTCCCGCTTTATACAAACACATTGTATACATTTGTGTTTGTATAAAGTGAGAGAGGCGAGGGAGAGACTGCCAAGCGAGATCAGGAGAGTGGTGAGCGAGAAATTCAGGGAGAGAGGCGAATGACAATTGTTTGCTACGGGTTACAATTAAATCAAACTGTGGTTATACCATTTAATTTGAATTAATAGTTTGCTATTTTATATAATTTTCCCTTAAAAAAAACATCACATTTTACAAAAGCGAACTCTAATAACACTATTTATGAAAATTTCTCTATAAAGAAAAGGAACAAAAAAGGCCGGCCCATTACAATTAATCCGGCACAAAAAATGGGCTTTGTTCAGATCCAACTAAAACAACAAAAAAAGAAGCCCAGGCCCGTGCCAGGGAAAACACAAAAACTAGCAAGCTAATTCTCCCTCATCGTTTGCAGAAAATTTGTTTGGGGGATTTATATTTCGGAACATTAAGATATACATTTGTCCCCGATAAAATTGGAACGATACAGAGAAGATTAGCATGGCTCCTGTGCAAGGATGACACGCACAAATCGAGAAATGGTCCAAATTTTTTTCTCAAACAAAATCTTCAATTTTATAAGTGTAAAGCTGTTCTTGCATTTTTTTGCTTAGTTTTTTTCCCCCTCAGTTTTAGTTGCATGATAATAATTAATAAAAAATAAATTACTTTGCCTAATATGTTATTGCTATAAGTTTTTGGTTATTCATAATTCATGTATATACAAATTTAATATTTTAATTTTATATTAATCGATGATTCACTTCAAAAAGGGAGCGGACATGTTGTTTTTTATCATCCCACGCCTTTCCAAAACACTGGTTATGTAAATCACATTCGTAAATGTAGTGAAATAATATTACCCAAAACTTACCAATATAATGATAGATATGGCTACATATCCAAGAACAAAAGTACATTTTTTTTTCTTTAATCAAGGGTTAATTAATTGTGCAGGACGACAATCTTTCTACTATTAACTTTCAATAATATCGCTTGGCGCCGAAGATGAACTGTACATCAACATCAGCAAACTTTGAAATTGTGTAACGCTTTCAAGTATGGGGATATTAATGTTTAGTCCATCTTTGATGCCGAGCAATATTCAAAGTTAATACCAGAAAGATTGCCATCTTGCACAAGCTACACCCCATAGTGGTATCAAAAGAATTCCTCAAACCTTATTTTTTTCCAAAGAGTTTTGAGTTAATTGTAGAAGTAGATGTGAATCAAATGGCTTGATTTCAGCTCTATTTATAGCGCTAACACCACAAGTACTCTGTATATCATATTAAATGGCACATGTAATGTTGCAATAAATTTTTTAATACCTAATAAATGATTCTACAGATAATATTGAAATTTACATTTCCAAAAGAGTAGTAGTGCACATGTCATATGACAGTAATTCATGTGGTATTTTTTTTTTCATTTTAGTTGTCATAATTACTAGTATTCCCTCTGTTTCATTTTATGTGAGGTAGTTTGATTTGACACGGAATTTAAGAAAGAAATGAAGACTTTTAAAATTTGTGGTACGAAATAAAGGTTAGAAATTTGTGTGACAATAAATCATTTCATTAAGGGTAAAATAAATATTTTATAGTTAAATTATTACTTAATATAGAAATATGTCATTTTATTTTGGATTGACAAAAAAAGAAAGTAAATCACATAAATTGGGACGGAGGGAGTAATAATTATTATATAAATTTATATTTCTAAAAAAAATCAAGATTAAATTACTTCTGGTTTCTATATTTTAATTATTTAAATCAAAATTATGTGACAATAAAATATGTTAAATAGATCTGACAATACTATATGGGGCTTGTACTTCTTTGTAAATCCATGTGATAAAATCAACCACTATTGCAAGTCAATGAACGAGCTTAGCTTCATGACTAAACATCACCATCCAGAGACGGATCTAGAGAGTAGCGAGGGTTAATTTGAAATCTCTCGATAAAAAGTTCTATTATATATAAAATATTTAAAAAATAAATCCAAATATGTATAGATTTTATAACTTTTGAACATAATCTAAAAATGGCTCCTTTACTAATTAAAGCAATGATACATCATCATATCCACCAAACAAGATCAAGATCAACAAAACTAATAAACTCGAGACAGTTGTTTAAGAATGTGAAGCCAACAAGCTTGCCTTCTCGTTTCGATACTAAAAATCTTAAAAGATTGAACCCCATAGGCCATATAACTTAGGTAGATCAAGGCAAAATGTTGTTATATTGTATAATCACTTTATGTTGTGAATTTCTAGCTGATCAAGCAAATTTAGGTTTTACTTATCAAATATTGCTTTTACTTACTTTAATTTCTAGTAACAATAACCTTTTATCAGAATAGCAAAAATGTAACTAAAAAAATGTAGCTCTGAAAAGGAGGAAACAACTAGTAAAATGACGGGGGTTTGTTTAAGAAAATTTTTTGGACCATTTCTCGATTTGTGTGTGTCATCATTGCACAAGATCCATGCTAATCTTCTCTATATCGTTCCAATTTTATTAGATGTCCCCAAAGGGACGGACATATAGGTTAATGTTTTGCTTTATAAACGCAGCAAAGAAGCTTTCTGTAGACGATGAGGGAGAACTAGCTTGGGTGTTTTCGCTGGTATGGGCCTGAGCAAAGCCCATTAACTGTAATGGGCTGGTATTTATTTTTTAAAATTATGATAGTATTATTTTTTTCATTTTCATAAATAGTGTGTAAGCGTTCGTTTCTATAAAATATAGTGCAATTTTAATTTATTTCTTAAAAAGTACATTCATAAATTTTTAATTCTAATTGAAATCATATGTATATAATATTTGATTATAGTTATATGTGTTTATAGAGAGAGACAATAATATAGACAAATGAAGTCCAAATAACTTTCTAAATTCTATAGGCTCTATGTTTTACCTAACCTTATGATCTATCAATGTGCCGCCCCGCAAGGAGCTACATTAATTTCCAGCAGCTCCGGGGGCGAGGCAGACGCTGGTTACGTTTCAGCGGGTCTCAAACCGCGCACCGATTATTCTCCAGCTTTCGAAGATGACTTTGAGGCCTTTGAGGAGCAGGTTGCAGCCAAGGAAAAAGGGGCCCAGTTGAAGGAAACATGGCCTCCCCCGAATTAAGGAACACTCCACCATAGTTCCACCATACCTTTGACTTTGTAAAGACACTTTTAGTCCCTTATTTTGGGGAGCTTGTTCCCCAAACGTTTTTAGCTTAGATTTTCAGCTTTGACACATATATTGTAAGAGTTCTGTGTATGTAGGACACTTAGAGAAAAATATCAAGAAAATTGGCACTTGCCTCCCAAAGTTTGCTTCCTTTTTATCGTTTTCTCGTTGGCTGTTTTGTGGACTGTTTTTGGACTGTTGGTTGCTGCACGTTTGAAGTGCCTGTTTGGTGTAGGACTGAGCGTTGGAAGGGCTGTGCAAGCCTTCGTTCGCTGTCCCACGAGCCTAAGAAAATAGGCCCGTGACAAGTGGTATCAGAGCAACGGTTGAAAGCATGACGTCGAAGTCTCAACGCAACGAAGAAGGAGAGCAGGAAGTTCGGAGGGACACTGCCAAGAAACGTGACAAAAGCAGGGTAAGAGAATCCTCCTCCAACCCTCCTGTTTGTGGCAGGAACCTTGGGGAAGAAGGAGAAGTTTCCGATACCAGCGAACTCGACGAGAAGATCCTCGGAGTTAAAGGCTGGTTTGTCGGCCTTGAATAGGCGACTTGTAGTTTTCGAAAATAATTTCACTTCTCTTGAAACGGTTGCTCTTGAAGGCCTCGATGAGGTGAAAAGTAACCTTGAAGAGCTTGAAGAGGTTAACAGGAAAGGACTGACCAACCTCGAACTCAAGCTCACCGAAGCTCTCTCCTCTCTTCACCGAGAGTTCGAGACTTTGAAGAGGCAGGTTGATGAGGCGCCCTTTGCGGGAGTTCTTGGTCCCGATTCTTGTCCGTGAGACTCGTATCGAAGCTCCTAAGCCAAAGGAGTTTCGGGGCGAAAGGAGTGCCCAAGATGTTGAGAACTTCTTGTGGCAAATGGATGCATATTTTGAACACGTTTGTATGACTTCCGAAGCTGCCAAAATTCGGACAGCAGCTATGTATTTGAGCGACACAGCCATGTTGTGGTGGCGAAGGAAAAAGGCGGACATGGAGAGAGGGGTTTGCACCATCGACGACTGGGAGCAGTTCAAAGGGAGTTAAAGCGACAATTCTACCCCCGAACGTCGTGCATGAGGCTCGTCGAAGGTTGAGGGACTTGAAGCAAACATCCTCCATTCGTGACTATGTGAAAGAATTCACGAGACTCACTCTCCAAATTCCGAACCTAACCAGCGATGACTTGCTGTTCTACTTCTTGGATGGCCTCCAAAACTGGGCCAAACAAGAACTGCAAAGGCGACAAGTTCGTGATGTTGATGAGGCGATCGTAGTGGCAGAATCGCTCACGCATTTTCGGGGCGTGCAGCGAAGGGGAGGGACAATCGGAGCAAAAATGTTCCTCCCAAAGGGGATAGAGGTGATAGCAGCAGGAGCAGGAACAAGACAGTTCCCAACCGAGGCAGCGATACGAGAGGTAACAATCGTAACCAACCTTCTAATTTCCGCAAAAACTATGAGGATCGTAAGAAAGGCGCTCCACATCGTGAGGGTTGTTATATTTGTGGTGAAACTACTCATGCTGCCCGTTATTGTCCATCGTTGAGCAAATTGAGTGCTATGGTTGCTGCCCAAAAACAGCAAGAGCAAACTGCCGCGCAAACCGGAAGACCATCCGGGAGCAATCTGGGCAGACTGGTGGGACGGATAGGAACAAAAACGTTCTTTGTAGGTATGTTTAACCACATGGCGTTATTTAATCACTTGTCTATTCTTTGCGTTGGCTGCCCGGCCGGCTTGTGTAAGGCGCGCGAATCTTTGTTTGTCAATGCCAAGTTGAATGGCAAAGACGTTAGAATTATGGTGGATCCGGGGGGGCAACTCACAACTTTGTAACAAAGGAAAAAGCTAAAGACCTTTGTTTAAGTTACGTTGCTAGTGATACGATGTTGAAAACTGTCAACACTCGTCCCACTACTGTCCATGGTTTTGCTCCTAAAGTCCCCATCGATTTAGGAGGGTGGAAGGGCTTGACAGATTTCACCGTCGCGCCCATGGACGTGTTCGACATTGTATTGGGGCTGGATTTTTGGTATGAGGCTAACGCGTTTATTTCGCCACGCCTCAACCAATTGCACATCAGTGATGCCGGAGGATCTTGCGTGGTGCCCCTTATTCGGGTGCCACAAAACGGAGTGCATTTATCCGCCATGCAGATTATTAAAGGCTTCAAAAAGGGAGAACCAACCTTCCTTGCTGCCCTTGTTGGAGGCGTCGCAGACTCGATTAAGGCAGCAGCCTTGCCTCACTGTATTGAGCAGGTCCTTTTTGACAATAAGGACGTGATGCCGGAGGAACTTCCCCAACGGTTGCCACCGCGAAGGGAAGTTGATCACCAGATCGAACTAGCTCCCGGGGCAAAGCCACCTGCCATGACGCCTTATCGTATGGCACCCCCGGAGTTGGAAGAACTGAGGAAGCAGCTCAAGGAGTTGCTGGACGCTGGGCATATCAGGCCGTCTAAGGCACCTTTTGGTGCGCCTGTTTTGTTCCAAAAGAAAAAGGAAGGGACGCTACGTTTATGTATTGATTACCGGGCCCTCAACAAGGTCACGGTGAAGAACAAATACCCCATTCCTTTAATTGCAGATTTATTTGATCGCTTGGGACAGGCCAAGGTGTTCACGAAGATGGACTTGAGGAAGGGTTACTACCAAGTTCGAATTGCCGAGGGTGATGAAGCTAAGACAACTTGTGTCACTCGGTATGGTGCTTTTGAGTGGCCTGCCAGATTTCACCAAGGCGTTTGAGATTCATACCGATGCGTCGGATTTTGCTATTGGTGGCGTCCTAATGCAAGAGGGCCACCCAGTTGCATTTGAGAGCAGAAAATTGAATGACGCGGAACGACGCTATTCTGCCCACGAGAGGGAGATGACGGCTGTTGTCCACTGTTTACGGACTTGGCGTCATTACGTATTGGGTGCTCACTTTGTTGTTAAGACGGACAACGTCGCGACAACTTATTTTCAGTCTCAAAAGAAACTCACTGCCAAGCAGGCCCGTTGGCAAGATTTCTTGGCTGAATTTGATTTCACATTCGAGTACAAGCCGGGGAAGGCTAATGTCGTAGCCGACGCGCTGAGTCGCAAGACTGCCCTTGCTGCTATTATCAGTTCGACATGCAGCAGCGTTATTGATGATATTAAAGAGGGTATGCAACACGATCCCGTAGCTAAACAACTTATCGTTTTGGCCCAACAAGGCAAGACGAAAAAGTTTTGGGAAGAGGATGGCTTGCTGTACACCACGGGCAGGCGTGTGTACGTGCCGAAATGGGCCAGTCTTCGGCGTACCTTAATCAAAGAGGGTCATGATACGATGTGGGCTGGTCACCCAGGGCAGAAGAGGACGTTAGCGTGGACAAAGTTGAAACGAAGGCGCGGGTGGACTACCGGAGCCTCGTCGTTGTTCTTTGCGAAACCATGGGACGGCGTCACCATGGATTTCATTACTTGCTTGCCGAATTCGAGGGTTCGGGACCATCATGGTTGTTGTTGATCGCTTCTCAAAATACGCAACCTTCATCGCCACGACTGCCTAGCCGCAAAGCCAAGGAAAGCAGCCCGTATATTCTTGCGAGATGTCGTGAAGCATTGGGGCATACCCAAGCATATTATTAGTGATCGAGATCCTCGATTCACTGGCACATTCTGGAGGGAATTATTCAGCCTACTTGGGTCAGAGTTGCATTTTTCAACCAGCTTTCATCCCCAAACGGATGGACAGACGGAGCGGATCAACGCACTCTTGGAATGCTATTTGCGACACTATGTTAGTGCCAATCAGAAGGACTGGGCAAAGTTGCTAGACACTGCCCAGTTCTCCTATAATTTGCAGCGGAGTGAGGCGACGGGAAGAAGTCCCTTTGAGTTGGCAACAGGGCAGCAGCCCAACACGCCACAATCCTTACCCGTCGAGGCCGGTTTGAAGAGTCCGGGTGCCTTTCACATGGCGAAAGCCTGGGAGGAACAAGTCGATCTTGCACGGTCTTACCTTGATAAGGCAGCCCGGAAGATGAAGAAGTTTGCTGATCGAAAGCGACGACCAGTCGACTATAGAATTGGGGATCGAATTATGGTAAAACTTAACCCTAGACAATTCAAGTCGCTACGTGGGGTGAGTCAGAGTTTGATTCGTCGCTATGAAGGTCCTTTCGAGATTATTGCCAAGGCTGGCAAGATCTCATATCGGGTTGACATGCCCCATCACTTGAAAATACATCCAGTCTTTCATGCGAGTCAATTAAAGCCGTATTTTGCAGATGTGGAAGACGAGGGTCGGGGGCAGGCCGATAGAGCTCAGATATTTATTACTCCACCAGCCGTGGACAAGCAGGTCGAAGCCATTATTGATCACCAACTGGTTCGCGGCAAGGGTTGGAACAATTCGAGCTCGCAGTTCCTTGTCCATTGGAAAGGAACCGCACCAGAGGAGGCAACGTGGGAGAAGTACGAGGACTTGTGGCAATTCCGCGACAAAGTCCATTCTTATTTGCGGTATGTGGGCGGGGTCGCCGCCAAATCAGGTGGGGAGCGTGTGCCGCCCGCAAGGAGCTACATTAATTTCCAGCAGCTCCGGGGGCGAGGCAGACGCTGGTTACGTTTCAGCGGGTCTCAAACCGCGCACCGATTATTTTCCAGCTTTCGAAGATGACTTTGAGGCCTTTGAGGAGCAGGTTGCAGCCAAGGAAAAAGGGGCCCAGCTGAAGGAAACATGGCCTCCCTGAATTAAGGAACACTCCACCATAGTTCCACCATACCTTTGACTTTGTAAAGACACTTTTAGTCCCTTATTTTGGGGAGCTTGTTCCCCAAACGTTTTTAGCTTAGATTTTCAGCTTTGACACATATATTGTAAGAGTTCTGTGTATGTAGGACACTTAGAGAGAAAAATATCAAGAAAATTGGCACTTGCCTCCCAAAGTTTGCTTCCTTTTTATCGTTTTCTCGTTGGCTGTTTTGTGGACTGTTTTTGGACTGTTGGTTGCTGCACGTTTGAAGTGCCTGTTTGGTGTAGGACTGAGCGTTGGAAGGGCTGTGCAAGCCTTCGTTCGCTGTCCCACGAGCCTAAGAAAATAGGCCCGTGACAATCAATATATATAGTCACAAATAGGGGTGCATGGTACAATATTGAAAACTTTAATTTGATAATTTCAATTTTGATATTTTGTAGTATGATAATTCACGATCGTAGTTTGGTCGACTTTAAGTTATATATACTCATATGATAGAGAATTATAGTTACTTCGACTTTTTAATAGAAAAATGTCTCAATTATATTATACTAACACCTTATACATATAAAAAAATTCAAAATGAATCACAAACGATTTCCTTCGTTAGTTAATTACATAAAAGGAATACTTCAATCGAGATAGAATAGCCAACGTTAATTTTATTTGTTTTAACATGGGTGGTTTTTGGTTTGAGTTAAAATAAGTCGTTGGTGAATATACCATAAATTACAGTTGAATATGAAATGACAAAATTGAATAAATAAATATTCAGTTTGAGACGCAAATATATTGTTCACTCTCTCTTTAAGGAGATTGATCAAGTCAATTGAGATATGTTCTATATCGATTCAACAATATAACTCTTGACTTGTCCCTTTTAGTCTCCAGAATACAACAACTCAATAGCGTTGTATATCTCAAACAACTCTGAATTAGTCAAAGAGTCCAAAGCTCTACCAAAAGAATACCTTCCTTCAAATACATGATTACTATCTTTGTATAATGAATAAGTTGGAGACTTCAAATATTTTCTCTGTCTTAACTCTCTCTTTCACTACATTTACCTCAAAATATAAGCACAACATAACATACTTCTCATCCACTTCTCATCTTTTTCTATTTTAACACAATGAAGAAAACATCAATTCATATAGGTGTAAAAAATATTCCACAAATAACTATCAAGAATGTGGATAACCATTTGAAGATTAGTGAATCAATTAGTAGGAGATCGATAATCAACGAGAACAACATGTCATTGTGGTTATGTAAGTTATAAAGTATTATGACACCACTCTTTCTATTTTATGCCTACTAATTATCATGCACTTTAATATTTTAATTTTAATAGTACATGCACACTAACACCAACATAAACAACCAAATTAGGGTGTGTTCAGTATGAAGGAAAATGTTCTTTCATGAAAAAAATACTTATCTATTTTTTTGTATTCGGCATACATGCGAAATTATTATCATATCATATAATATATATATATATATATATATATATATATATATATATAGAGAGAGAGAGAGAGAGAGAGAGAGAGAGAGAGAGAGTGTAATTGGGCGATGAGGTGTGGGGTGGTGAGAATGAAGGTGAGGTGAAGATAAGGTATATTAAAAGTAGGAAAGACACGATTAATAAGAAATGCTATTTGTAGGATTTATTTTTCCTAGTTAGAGTGAGAAATTTATTTTCTTTATTTTTTAAGTAACTTATTTTCTTAAAAAAAAATATATTTTTTCAAAACTTTTGATTGACCGAACATGTGGTTTATCCAAGTTAGCTTTCCGGTGATGAAAATATCTTTTTGATTAGAGTTACTTGTAAAAAATAATGCATAAATTAAGTAGCTATATAAAAATAAGATAAACAACTTTATAACACAATTTCATCAAGGTGACCAACTGAGAATTTTACTCAATTTTCTTACTAAATAACTTTAATTGGAATTGGAGTTTCTGATATTGATTTCTTTGACGCCAATTTAGATGGAATAAAAGAGATAATGGTTTGAAAAATATCCCAATTTTGGTCGGATTTGTTGTTGCGATACTAAACTTTCATGAGGACCTATTACCTCCTTAGACTATTTAATACCGTATTTTAAATATATATATTTGCCCACGTGGACATAAAAAATAATGCAAAATTATAAATAGTAATGTGTCCATGTGGACACATATATACCTTTAAAATACACTATCAAATAGTTCAGGGGATAAAAAAATATAGTATTAAATAGTCTAGGGAGGTACTACGTCCTCATGAAAGTTTAGTATCGCAACAACAAATCCAACCAAAATTGGGATATTTTCAGACCCTTATCCCAAACAAAAAAATAAAAATAAAGTATACTAATCAGTAACAAACAATGAAGAAATTATTTGCAAAAGTTTTAATACATATTTTTCACCTCAACTTTTGGTTTGTAACATTCAATAAACTTTAATTTCAATTCACACATAGAACCTTCATTTTAATGTGTTTGGTATGAATACAAATATTTTTTAAAATTTTGTCGTTGGGAGAAAACTAGTTTAATTTTAACTTAATTAGTAGTCAAATAGTATCACATAAAATAAAATATGACAACAAGAGTAGTATACACTCTGCAAATCCTAATATGTTTGGTAATATTACTACGAGCAACTTTTTTATGTATAATTTTTTAAGTGTCTTTGAAAAAATTGAACTGTAAAAACTTTATTTATAATCTTTTTATTATTATTTTATCTATAACTATTTTAAATATTAATGAAGTAATTTCCCATTTGAATAGGGGGGGAAGTTCTTTGAGTAATGAAAAAGTTGATAATTTTTTTGAGAAAGTATTTTTGCGCTACCAAACAAAACTCTAAATAATTTTTGGATTCGAGCTCTTGGTATGATTTTTTTTATAATAGGGAGCGTTTCCTCTCAAATGAAGTCATACACGACGCAAATCTAAATTAATCAGACTTCAATGTGGATACCAAACATCGCTGGAAAAGGGAAAAAAAAAAACTTAGTGGCCAAATTTACCAATGCAATGGCCAGAAAATTGAAATGATATATGAGATTAATAAATCTTGACTTGTGAAATAAATTAAAGAAGGTTAAGTGGTTGGATTATATTCAAGAGCTCTTGGCATTTATTTTTTTTCATTTTTTCTTTCTATTTTTATCTATATAAAAATTGTTTTTGATTAAGGTGGTTTAAGAGAATATAGTTTGTCTCTTTTACTTTACCTCTTTTCTGTAATTTTATATAACTCATTTAATGCAATTAGAATAAAAAGAAATTTGATTCTTTAGATATTATTCGTTGTGTAGTATTTTTGGTGGGAGAATTGTCCTCCTATGTATTTTTGTCAAAAAAAAAAAGACAACTTTATTATGTTCATATTCTACGTCATTTCATTTAATTGATACTAAAGCTGCATATTTAGTGTTAATCCTTTGTAACAAATTGGCCATTACTTAAATTATCAAGATGCTATAAGATATTTTGCTTAAAAATTAGTATAAAGAAGAGAAATTCCATACATTTGGGGATAATTATATTCTATTCTAGAAGTTTCCTCAATTTCAAAATTTTTG
Organism: Solanum commersonii; assembly: GCA_029007595.1. NCBI lineage: Eukaryota > Viridiplantae > Streptophyta > Magnoliopsida > Solanales > Solanaceae > Solanum > Solanum commersonii. Next base: position 3,572,224 of record JAJTWQ010000011.1, read on the forward strand.
AATTTTTTATTGCTCTTAGATATATTCCTTAGTTATTTGTTACATTGTAAATAGTACATTACTTAATAGTAGGGATGTGTTCGAGAGAGAATTTTTGTAATTTTTTAAAATGATAGAAAATTTTAGAGATCATGATATCTTAAATTGTGTATAATTTTTTCTAAAAATTAATCTTAACATACTTTTTGAAATAAAGAAAATGTTAATTAGATTTGAACCCCCTATTTATGCTCGATTATGCAAAACTTGATTATGGATTAGAGAAGTGAAATTAGGTAAGTAAAAGAAATGTGAAAAATCTATAAAGTAGGCGTTAGGTCAAGGATGTGAGGCTTAAGTTTGAAGTTTTGATTTAAGAATCAAAGTTTATTTATGAAACGTGAATAAAATTTTAATTTATTTTTGAATCATAATTTTAAATGTAAAGCTTGATTCATAAGTTTTTTTTTGTTTTTTTGCAAATAAAGATTTCATTATTTTAAATTTTGTAAAGAAAGACTTTTACACTCTTTAAGAAGATTTATATATTACTATGTGTATTTGAAAGTTTGTAATACTAACATATAATCACAAACATGCATTTATAAAAGGGATATGTAAATGTGTGATTTATTAATGCAACATCTTATGATATTTTGTTACCTTATTTATTAACTACGATTTTCTTATTTGGTAATATAATATATAAGAATTGAGAAATTTTGATAATTTTTATGAATTGTCAAGTTTTAATGTTTACTGTAAAAAAAAAAAAAAACTAAATTGCTTATTCAAACAAAATTTCAAATGATGTCCAAACGGAAAGTTTGAGGGTAATTTTGAAAAAATTGTTATTAGTGGGATAAATTGATAATATATGATATAACGGAGGACTAAAAAGGATACATTTTATGTCTATTTCTGCTAAATCTCATTACCCCATTTAGCACTGAGGTTTTTCACTTCTCTGAATCCCAAATCCTCAAGCTCGCCGGCCTCGCCGCAAGTCGTCGCCGGTGCCGGAAAACCAATTTTGTCGACTGAAAACCTCACTACCTTGCCGCAAGTCGTCGCAATGGAGAAAACGGAGCTTAAAGATGATAAAAACAAAGAGGTAGAAGAGGAGCAAGTAGTGAGCCCATGGGAAGTATCAGCAAAAGACGGCGGGAAGATTGACTATGACAAATTGATTGACAAATTTGGTTGCCAGAGGCTTGACGAGTCCTTAATTCAGAGAGTTCAACGTCTTACAAATCGGGCACCTCATGTTTTCCTTCGCCGTGGAGTTTTCTTTGCTCATCGTGATTTCAATGATATATTGGATTCTTATGAGAAAGGGGAGAAGTTCTATTTGTACACTGGCAGAGGACCTTCTTCTGAAGCTTTGCATTTGGGTCATCTTATCCCTTTCATGTTTACAAAGTAATTGGGATTTGAATACACAAGGCTTATTTAGTTTTGTTTTTTTTTTAAAAATATTTTCTTACTTTTGGGTTTGTGAATGTGTTTTATTGTGCTGCAGGTACTTGCAGGATGCTTTTAAGGTGCCACTTGTAATACAGTTGACTGATGATGAGAAATGTATGTGGAAGAATTTGTCAGTGGAAGAAAGCCAAAGACTTGCTCGTGAGAATGCTAAAGACATTATTGCTTGTGGATTTGATATTTCAAAGACGTTTATTTTCTCTGATTTTGACTATGTTGGTGGGTAAGTAACCTCTCTTTTTCTGCCGGAATGCAGTTTATGCTATAAGGAAAATGTTCATATTGAGAATTCCTTTTTTAGATTGTATTGTTCGAGTGTTTGGTGGGTATAAAAGCATGTATACATATGGTAATCATACTAGAAGTGGTATATGTTACGAGGATAGTGTTTTGGTGATATTTTGAAGTTTTAAAAGTTGAAAATAATGTTTTAAGGGATTAATGAAGTATACAGAGTGAGACTTGGGATACTTGTAAAGTGGCACAAAGTCATTGTCCTATTTTTGATGGGAAGTGTCCTTAATGCAACAACGATTTTTCTTTTAGGATGCGGTGGACGGGGAGAGAGAGGAGACTCAGTTATATTGTTTTCATGGTTATGTTTTGTTGCTTTGGATGTGATAAGGGCGGGTGTTGCTATTTAGAAAGATAATTTTTGCTTATATGGTCTGTTGTAAGTAGAATTTTGATGGTCGCACAAGGATGCATTCAACTTGTGCTTTCTTTCAAATTCATGTGGACATCTCCATGATTTTTATTTACATACTTTATGATGTGTTTCTTGTTTGACAACTTAGAGTATTGGTGCTAACAAGAATTCTTTATGCGCAGCGCCTTTTACAAGAACATGGTCAGGGTTGCAAAATGTGTCACATACAATAAGGTGATTACTTCCACTTTATATCTAGAGGAGAATGTTATGTTAAAGTTCTTAAACGTATCGTGCTCTGTGGTTTGTTTTTCAGGTTGTTGGCATTTTTGGTTTCACAGGTGAAGATCACATTGGGAAAGTTAGTTTTCCACCAGTCCAGGTAGCATATTCCTCAATGTCATAACTGTAGTCTGTTTAAGTATTTATAGCTTACTCTACAACAACAACAACAACAACAACAACATACCCAGTAAAATCCCACTAGGTGGGGTCTGGGGAGGGTATAATGTACGCAGACCTTACCACTACCTCGTGGAGGTAGAGAGGTCAATTCGAGAGACCTCGGCTCGAGTACAATCACATCCAAGTAGAAGGGGAGGGGAAGTGTGTAAAACATAACATCCAATAGGAAAGATAGTGAAAAATCAACCAAGGAAATAATAACATCAATGGGATATTGTGGAAAGTAAGGCTCGGTAAACACCATAAGGTTATAGGTATCACAGACAAGGACAACACGTGCAAGACTAGGACTACTACACACGCTATCAGCCTAAACCCTCGCAAGGAAAAACAACACGCTAACCCTACTAACCTTCAACCTTGATACGCGACCTCCACTCCTTCCTATCTAGAGTCATGTCCTCGGTAAGGTGAAGCTGAGCCAAGTCCTGTCTAATCACTTCTCCCCAATACTTCTTAGGCCTACCTCTACCCCCCCGCGTACCCTCTACAACCAACCCTTCGCACCTCATCACTGGGGCGTCTGCGCCCCGTCTCTTCACATGTCCAAACCATCTCGGTCTCGCTTCCCTCAACTTGTCCACCACGGAGGCCACTCCCACCTTCTCTCGGATAACCTCGTTCCTAATCTTATCGCTCCTAGTGTGCCCACACATCCATCTCAACATCCTCATCTCCGCGACATGCATTTTTTGGACATGTGCGTTCTTGACTGGCCAACACTCTGCTCCATACAACAAGGCCGGTCTAACTACCACTCTGTAGAACTTACCTTTAAGTCTAGATGAGATTTTCTTGTCACACAAGACTCCAGAGGCAAGCCTCTATTTCATCCAAGCAACCCCAATGCGATGTGTGACATCCTCATCGATGTCACCACTTCCTTGGATTACGAGACCCAAGATACTTAAAACTTTCTCTCTTAGGAATGATCCGTGTGGCCAGTCTCACTTCCACATCGCCTCCTCCACCACATCACCGAATTTGCACCTCAAATACTCTGTTTTGGTCCTACTCAACCTGAATCCTTTGGACTCCAACGCTTGTCTCCACACCTCCAACCTCGCATTAACTCTGTCCCGCGTTTCATCAATCAGTACTATGTCATCCGCAAATAACATACACCATGGGACCTCCTCCTGAATAGACCGCGTCGGCGCCATCCATCACCAAAGCAAATAGAAAAGGGCTAAGAACAGATCCCTGATGCAGCCCCATCTCAACTGGGAAATGTTCCGAGTCTCCTCCAACCGTTCTAACCCGAGTCTTGGCTCCACCGTACATGTCTTTTATCGCCCTAATATAAATCATCGGTACACCTCTAGCCTCCAAGCACCTCCAGAGGACATTTCTCGGTACTTTGTCATAGGCTTTTTCAAGGTTAATGAACACCATGTGAAGGTCTCTCCTCCTTTCTCTATATTTTTCTACCAGTCTGCGCATAAGATGAATGGCTTCGGTAGTCGATCGTCCCGGCATGAATCCAAACTGATTCTCCGAGATGGACACCCCTCTTCTCACCCTCATCTCTACCACTCTCTCCCTGATCTTCATAGTATGGCTTAGCAATTTGATACCCCCGTAGTTGTTACGATTCGGATATCGCCTTTGTTTTTATACAACGGAACCATTGTACTCCACCTCCATTCATCGTGCATCTTTTGTTTGTCTTAAAAATAACATTAAACGGCTGGTTAACCATTCTATACCCGCCTTGTCCGCGCTTTTCCAAAATCCACCGGGATCTCATCGGGTCCGTCGCTCTTCCCCGCTCATCCTACTAATAGCACGTGTAACCTCCTCGATCCTAAAACACCTACGGCACCCAAAGTCCCGAAGTCCTTGAGTGCGCCAAATCATTCAACACAATGTCTCGCCCCCTTCTTCATTTAAAAGTTTGTGAAAGTATCTTTGCCACCTCTGCTTGATGGAGATTTCATCCACCAATACTTTGCCTTCCTCATCCTTGATACATTTCACTTGATCCAAATCGCAAGCCTTCCTCTCTCTTGCTTTTGCGAGCTTATACAACTTCTTATCCCCACCTTTGTCCCCCAGCTCGTCATACAAGCGTTCGAAAGCTGCCGTCTTAGCCTTCGTAATTGCTAACTTAGCTTCTGTCTTTGTTGTCTTATAAACTTTCTTAAGCTCCCGCTTCACTTCCTCGTCTACGCATTCCACCCACTCGGTGTAAGCGTCTTCTTCGCTTCCACTTTGCCTTGGACTTCCCATTCCACCACCAATCTCCTTTATGGCCTCCAAAGTTACCCCTTGATACTCCTAAGACCTTTGAAGCAACTTCCCTAATGCAATTAGCCGCTTTATTCCACATGACGTCCGCATCCCCGCTACCACTCCAAGCCCCCATCCCCATCAACTTCTCCCCCATCTCCCGAGAGAGGGCAGGGGTCAAGCCACCCCATTTAATCCTCGGTCGATCAGATGCAATCTTCTTCCTCCTAGTCCTTTTGATTTCCAGGTCCATCACCAAAATTGTGCAAAAACTTTTTTTTCAAGTTTTGGACAAATGCTTTCAGAAGGATCTTCATACTTCCTGTTCTTAAGTTATCTTTATATGTCTATCCCTCCAGTGTCCCCATTCTAAACTCTAGGAAATGAAAACAGAAAGGAAATATAGAGAAAACCACAATGCTTTGATAGACAGTCCTCAACCAAAGAAATAATATAGCACTGAGAGGTTTTTTACTAAAACCTTTCTGTGCTTCCATTTGTGAAGCTTATGTGCACAATATTTCATATTTGTTTTCCAATTTTCATGTCAGATGATCTACTTTGGAAAAGTCAAAAGCTTGAAGAAGCCGGAATAGTATACTTCACCTAATCCCCCACCCCCCACAAAAATTTAAAAAATGTAATAGCAGCTTACTCTGAATCTTGTATGGTTTTTGTCTTTTCCTCAAAACTTAGAAATTTGAATTTGGTTTTGAATGTATGGAGAATCTAACATGGCTGAATTTACAAAATTATAGGCTGTGCCATCCTTCCCCAGTTCATTTCCTCATATCTTTGGCAATGAGAACATTCGCTGTTTGATTCCATGTGCAATTGACCAGGTTTTTTCTTGCTCCTTTTTTTGTCAGATTTCTTTAAATACATATATTTTGAACCTGGTAATGTCATTTCTTCTTCAAAAAAAAAAAAGAAGACATGATTACACTGGGTAAGTTGTTGTGGTTTCTTCAAATGTCTAATTACAGTTGCTTGATCAAGCAATATATTCCTAACTTAGTACAAAAATGAAGCTGTATTTTTTGTTGTCAATAAAATAGTACTAGTTGTATAGTCGCAAGGGCATATTTTTTTTGGGTGAAGTAATTAAATTGTATTAGAAAGGCATCAAGGGATGCAGAGGTTATAACTGAATATAAAGTTGCTTCAAACATGAAAATTACATGAAGCTAACCGTGCAAAAACCTGTAAAGCATCCAAAAACATAAACCCCCTTAAACCCTACTGTGCTAGAGAGTTAGGGAGCTAACAAAATCCAAAAAATTATTCTGTACTGTTTACAGGGATGGGCATATTTTGTTTGACAGTGGCGGCTATTTCCCAATCAGTAGAAGCAATCTTCATTTTTCACTGCCACAAAGATCTCCTCATAGTAACCTTCATAACTACCTCCAATATGATAGAAACCATTGATTTCCTTTGAGGAGTTCTCTTTTGATTTTAATGTATTTTTGATGTGCTGATCTGTATAGTTGGCGAACTAATGAGAGACTTGAATTGATTTTATACCTTTTCCACTATTAAAAGTCGACACCATCTTGGTGTGTTATGCACTTAAGATATTTGACTTCCCAAAAGAAAATGCTGGATGGGCGATCTCACAAATCTGCTTGTTCCTTTTCAATTGATGGTATTATATATTTGGGCCTCAAGTTATTGTCTCGTCATATTACTAAACGTTGGAGGCAACATTTTTTTGAGAACTTTAACGCTGGAAGCAACATTTTCTCTTGATAGGTGCCTTTCTTTGTACTGCGTAATCTGCTGACGATATAGCTTGTCCTTCTTTTGGGTTGTTAGATCCGTGTGTGTGGTGAATAGATATTAGACATTAGCCTAAGCCTATGCTGCGGTCTTTACTCTGTTAACCTTGAGCTATTTTCTAGTTAAATGTTCTAACTGACTAGTTTGTGGGCGTATGATTATTGACACAATTTAGCAAGTTCAAGCTGTAGATCTGCTGGATTAAATAGGCATAAGCAGGAAATCTCCTGTTTTGCTTTAAATTATATTGATTAGCTGATATATAGACAGTGTCATGTTATCGTCAAAGAAAAAGAAAACAAATCTAAAAGATGGAGGTCATGTTGGTTTTTACTGCTTCATTTCTTTCTTTTCCTACATGCAATGTCTCTCATGATTTTTTTATTGATAGTTTTCCCCTCTGTTTCTACTGGAAGAACTAACATCAGTAAGTGATTTTTCAGGATCCGTATTTCCGAATGACTCGAGATGTTGCTCCTCGGATAGGCTATCACAAGCCTGCTTTGATTGAATCATCATTCTTTCCCGCCCTTCAGGTTTTTCCCTCCTTATAGACCAGTGACCAACCAATTTAAATTTTGTTACAAATTTACGATCAAATTTCACTTTGATCACGCTTCTGTGACTAAGCCTTTTACAGTTAATTAGTAGAATAATTTGTTCTATTATGTTCGTCTGTCCTCAACTTGTTGCCACGAAGGTTTAACTCTTCTGGCCACAAGATGACCCGAACGCCACTGCTAAAGGAAAAAAATTGCAGCATCCTTAATCAGATAGTTAGAAAGAATCACTATCACCTCAATGACCTGTGATATGATCCTTTTGAGCTGTGGTAATCTCTAAAGCCCAATTCCTTACAAATGAAAGCTCTGTTCTGGTGCTACATTCTGGTTATATATGTGTATTTCAGCATCTTTCTTTTTTATAGTTAACTAGAACCTTTCTGTTATAAAAATGAAAACTGAATACTAAAATTAAACTAATAATAACCAAGAAAAAAGAATGCAGTAGAGAGATAAAATAGGAAACTTTTGTCTATCTTATTTTTGTGTGTTTTTCTATATAAGTTACAATGCCTTTATAGGCATAAAAGGGGTACAATGGACATTCATCAATTATTTACAACACTCCCCCTGAATGTCCATGTAAAATAAAATTCTTAGTGAAGGAACAAGTATAAATAGTTATTCCTATTACGCAAGTAATGCCTCATTAAAAATCTTATCAGGAAAACCAGTGGGATAAAACCTTGATTAAGGAAAAAAGAGTACAATGCGTATTTTACTCCCTCTGATGAAAACCACGATTCAGTTGTCCAAGTTTTCTCATTCCAATCCTGTATACCATCTTCTCGAAAGTTGCGGTTGGCAAAGACTTGGTGAATAAATCAGCCACATTATCACTCGAACAGTGTTATGAAAGGTGCTTGCCTTTCGCCTTTGGCAATAAGGCGAGGCGAAGGTTCATTGCCTAATTCCGGCGAGGCGAGGCGACTTCAAAAAGGCGTGCCATGGCGACGGAAAGGCATAAGGCGACGTGGTGTGGTGATGCAATAGGCGTCACCTTTTTATTTTTTTATTTGTTTTAAGGTCTGACTTAATAATTAAAAGCCAAAATTAGGGTTTTTTGGGTATTTTTGCAAACTTGACCTTCGCAAGACGCTCCTCTTCTCCTCAGATTTCGCGATTGCTGCTCCTTCGTGGAGACTTCTTCGCGAATCGCAATCACGATTGCTGCTCCTTCTCAGGTACGAAATCTTCTCTCTAGTTCTTCTCTTCTTCTCTTCTAGTTCTTTTCTTCTTTTCTTCTTCTTCTCTACTCTCTAGTCTCTACTCTGTTTTTTTGTTGGATGGAACTTCTCTGTATTTCAGTATCTAGAGTTTGAGACTATGCTCGGTTCTGTACTTCTGTGGTAGACTGTAGTGCTCTGCTCACTGGACTGGAATCTGCCTATATTTAAAAAAAAAGGATAAACTACCTTATTAGACATATATCACTACTATATATACTAATATTATCTTTACTTTTAAACAATTACATATATTACCACTTTTAGTATTTTATACCATATATTAATATATTATTTGAAAATACTATTAGATACCCACGTCCCTCAAAACTATTATTGATTAATTATCTGCTTAAATAACTCTTTCACTCCAAATCAACCACTATCTCTTAATTCTCCCCTCCCATGTTTATCACTCAATTATGTCTCCTCCTTTCTGATTCAAGAATTTCACCTTACAATTTCATTTCAACAATAGTTAATCTACTCTCTTTTTCTCAAGATATCATCACCACAAATTCTCCTGAACCGAAATATCATTTTGTATTGTTCATTTATCACGAGTTCCAATCACAGTAACTGGTACAGAGAAAACTTTCAATTCATAGTGGGTCTTGCTTGTTTGTCTTCGAAAGAAATGGATCTTAGTTTTGATTATGTTATGCCACAGTGCAAAAGGATCAAAGGGAATATTGTAGAGAGTTTTTGTTTGCTGGTGTTCTTCTAAGACTTTCTTTGGTTACTGTGATGTGGATGTGGTAGTACCAATATTACTTTGATATAGCCCTTGAAACATGTGTATCCAATAAGTAGTAATCTTAATTAAGATCCGAGTTGTATTTTTAGTAATGGGGTATCTGAACATGTATATGTATCCACTATATATTAAATTTCGGATACATGAGTTTTAACAACACAATGATATTAATTAATGATATGAAAGATACTCTACAGTCGTGATTTGTTCATAGATTCATGTGTTTCAATTACATTTCATATTTAGATACACATAATTAAATGTATATGCTTATTATGTATTCGAGATACATGTTTTTGGATATAACGTATGAAATTTAGATACACATAATTAGATGTATATGCTTCTTCTTTTTGTATATTTCATATTTAGATGCACATAATTAGATGTATATGTTTACTATGTATTTGAGATACGTGTTTTTGGATATAACATATGCAATTGATACTTGATACATCAAATTCATACTAGATACATATAAAAGATACATGAAATTAATATATATATATACATGAAATTAATACTAGATACGTATAACAAATACATGAAATTAATGCTAGATACTTCTATGATACATTTGAATGTACTTGTATGGCACTCATGTATCTAAATGTTTAGTTTGTTGGATATATCATATATTGATAATAGATACATCAAATTAATGAATTTATTATTTTAAGAGTAATAATTTGAAATTAATCAAATTACATTACCAAGATATACATGTTTTTATCTTATATTAATAATATTAATGAATTTACTATTTCAAAGAATAATAAAATGAAACAGATACATGTATCTCATGGATTCAAACTCATGTATCCTAATCATAAAATATGGTAGAGGAAGTAATATTTGAAACTATTGGGAATCTTAATAATTAAGACCTAAACTAGTGGAATTTATGTGATTTGCCCTTAAAAAAAAAAATAATTTAATCCTTCTATAATTATTTTTTCCCTACTTAATTTAGTTTTATACTAATTAATATAGTATTTATTTGTCCATAAATAGTGAATTCAATGGCGTCAGATGCTAACAAAAAGAGGGACATTGCTAATGAATGTTATAGATTTTGGATTTTGGATTTTATATATGCAATTAAATATTTTACATTTTTGGTATTAATTGGCGCCTCAATTCAAAAAGGCGAGCGCCGCGAGGCGAGGCAGACCCTTGTTGCCTTTCGCCGTCCAAAACACTGCACTCGAATAAATCTGATGTACATTGATATCACCATTCCTCTTGAGCTCATGTGTGTAGAAAAACTTTGGTGAAATGTGTTTCGTTCTATCTCCTTTTATGAATCCTCCATTGAGTTGTGCTATGCCTGCTGCATTATGCTCATATAACTTGTCGCATTTCAAAACCACATTTTTCTCGAATAAGATGTATTGTGGACCTTAACCACACACATTCTCGGCTTGCTTCATGAATAGCTATTATCTCAGCATGATTTGATGAAGTGGCCACAATAGACTGCTTTGTAGATCTCCAAGATATGGCAGTACCCCCACATATGAATACGTAACCTGTTTGAGATCGAGCTTTGTGTGGGTCAGATAAATATCCTGCATCAACATAACCAACAAGGTCTGGACTGCAATCGCTAGAATAGAATAAGCCCATATTGATGGACCATTACCATTTAAAAAAAAAAAACCATATTGATAGTCCCTTTTAGATACTGCAATATGTGTTTGATCCCATTCCAATGTCTCCTAGTAGGAGCAAAACTATATCTTGCTTAACAAATTAACCGAAAAGGTTATATCAGGCCTTGTAGTGTTATCTAGATACATTAGTACACCAATTGCACTAAGATATGGTACTTTAGGACCAAGAATTTCCTCATTCCTTTCTTGAGGTCGGAAAGGATTTTATTCACATCAAGTGATCGAACAACCATTGGAGTACTTAATGGATGTGCTCCATCCATGTAAAATCTTTTCAACACCTTTTCTGTGAATGCTGATTGATAAACAAAATTACCATTTGTCAAATGCTCCATTTGCAAACCAAGACATAATTTTTTCCTTCCAAGATCTTTCATCTTAAAGTCATTCTTTAAATAATCTATTGCCCTCTTAAGTTCTATTGGAGTTCCAATAAGGTTGATGTCATCAACATAAACAACAAGTACAACAGACTTTCATATTGTTTTCTTTAGAAAAACACATGGGCAAATCACATCATTTATATAACCTACCTTAGATAAATACACTAAGACGGTTATACCACATGCGTCCATTGCTTCAAACCATACAATGATCTTTGCAATCTAATTGATTACATTTTTCGAGACTTTGAATTATATGCTTTGGGCATTTTGAATCCTTGAGGAATTTTCATGTATATCTCATTATCGAGTGATCCATAAAGATAGGCTGTAACCACATCCATCAAATGCATTTCAAGCCTACATGGATCATGTAACTAATGAGATAACACGATGTTATTGCATCCATAACCGGTGAGTATGTCTCTTCATAATCGACACCAGGCTTTTGAGAAAATCCTTGTGTAACAAGACGTGCTTTGTACCTTTATATATCATTTTTCTCATTCCTTTTCCGCATAAAGACCTATTTATAGCCAATAGGTTTAACACCATTAGGTGTTTGAACTATTGGTCCAAAAACTTCGCGCTTGACAAGTGAATTCAACTATGATTGAATTGCTTCTTGCCATTTTGGCCAATCATTTCTTTGTCGATATTCTACAACAGATTGAGGTTCAAGATCCTCACTATCTTGCATAATTTTTGATGCAACATTGTCTGCAAAAACATAATCCACTATTTTTGATCGATTCAAATTTGTTTCATTATCACTTGATTTTATGGATAGTTCATTATTTTCTTGAGTCTCAAGCTCATTGATCCCTTCAAGGATACCAAAATTACTCACATCTTGACCTTCTACGTGAGGTTTTTTCATATTGTCATTTTGACCTTTTATTTTTCTTTTTCTAGGATTTTGATCCTTTGAACCTAATGTTCTACCACCCTTCCGGTGTGCTTTTGACTCATTAGCTATGACACTAGTATATGGTCCTACAGGGACATCAATTTGAATTGGGACATTCCTTGCAGGAATATGTGATTTGGTAATCCTTTTCAAATCTCTAAATGCGTCTGGCATTTGATTTGCAATTTTCTGCAAGTGAATGATCTTTTGTAGTTTTACTCACAAATAGAAGTACGAGGATCAAGATGAGACAATGATGAATCTTCCCACAAAATTTCTCGTTTAACTTCACTATTTCTCCCCTTAATTTTGGGAAAAGTGTCTCATCAAATCGACAATCTGCGAACATATCTCCAGTTAGTGGTTCAAGGTAGCGAATAATGGAGGGTGATTCAAACCCAATATATATTCCTAACCTTCTCTGGGGGCCATCTTAGCGCGATGTGGTGGTGCTATCAGCACATATACAACGCATCCAAAAATTCTTAAATGAGATATATTAGGTTGTTGACCTAAAACCAATTGCAATGGGGAAAACTTATGATAATTTGTTGGTCTGAGACGAATAAGTACTGCAACATGCAAAATTGCATGACCTACACAGAAGTGGGCAACTTAGTTTTCATAAGTAATAGTCTTGCTATCAACTGCAGACGTTTAATTAATGACTCAGCCAGACCATTTTGAGTGTGAACATGAGCTACAAGATGTTCAACTCTTATCCCAATCGATAGGCAATAATCATTAAATGTTAAATGTTTGGGATGAAATCTCTGTAGCGTTATAAAGGTGAATGGACTTAATCTAATTATCAAGAAACTGTGCCCGTAATCATATTATTTGTGCCAACAATTTTGTAAATGCCAATTTGCAAGATGACAATAGGCACACATGAGACCATTTAGAAAAAACATCTATCAGGACCATAAAATATCTAAACGACCCACTTGGTGGGTGAATAGGCCCCCAAATATCCCTATGTATACGTTCCAAGAACGCAGGGGACTCAATATTGGCTTTTGTTGGAGATGGTCTCACAATTAACTTGTCTTGATAACATGTATTACAAGAAAATTCACTATTTAAAAGAATCTTTAAATTCTTTAATGGATGCCCATTTTAATTTTTTATAATTCATTTCATCATTATAGTTCCAGGATGTCCCAGATGATCATGCCAAAGTACGTAGGTAGTGGAATTAGTAAACTTCTGATTTATTATAGGATGTGCCTCAATTGCACTAATTTTTGTCGAATACAGTCCATAAGATAAGGCTGTGAATTTTTCTACAACATATGTCTGCCTAGAGACATTTTTGGTTATACCAAGATATTCAAGATTCATTTCATCAGTTGTCTTGATATGATAACCATTTTCACGAATATCTTTGAAACTTAATAAGTTTCTTCGAGACTGAGGAGAAAACATAACATTATTTATTATGAGTTTAATTCCCTCGGAGAAAATTACAATGGCTCTTCCGAATCCCTCAATCAAATTAGCACTAACAGAAATTGTAGTAACATTCATATTGCCCATACTTAAATGGGAAAAATATTTTTCATTTTTGAATATCGTGTGTGTTGTACAAGACTGTGCTAACGCAATGATATTCTTGCATCATCGTATTGACAAATTTGAAAATTGAATATCTCACAGTGAAGGATCCACTTGTTCTGTGGAATAACCTGAAAGAAAGATATGACCATTTGAAGATAGTCATGCATTCAAAAGCACGATATGATTTGATGCATTAAGGTTACAAGACTTTTAAGTCTATTCATGAGTACAATTCTGCCATGTTCAGAATTACTTCTCAATTGAAACTATGTGGAGATACGGTTAGTGATGTTGATATGATGGAAAAAACGTTCTCCACCTTTCATGCCTCGAATGTGCTTCTATAGCAACAATTGAGAAAAAGGTTTCAAGAAGTGTATTCTGAACTGATTTCTCATCTTCTCGTGGCTGAACAAAATAATGATTTGTTAATGAAATATCACAAGAATCGTCCTATTGGAGCTACATCATGTCCTTTGAATGAGGTGTACGCCCACCATACTAAGCGTGGAAGAGGTCGTGGACGTGGACGTGGACGTAATTATGGCCAAGAACGAAGTCCTTTTCTTGGTGTTAATCACTCACCAAAGAAAAATCACTTTTAAAAGGGAAAAAGAAAAGATATGAAACGTGAAGCACTTAAAACAAACTATTTTCAATGTGGTGGAAGAGAGGTCATTATGCACGTGATTGTCATACTCCTAAACACTTGGTTGAGCTTTACCAAACATCACTAAGAAAGAAGGATAAAAATCCTGAAGCTAATTTTATCTCTGAAAAATCATATTGACATCACACACTTGAATGTAGCCGATTTCTTCACACCCTGAAGGAAAAATAGATCACTTGATTGGTGATAGTTTTGTGGATATGGAAGAATAATCATGGTTAATATTTGCTAATAATAATGTTATTAATATTTGTTGTTTTTGTACTGGTCATAATGTGGGAAGTAAATAATTAAATTACTTATATTTATTCACGTATATTCATTGAGTCCCCTTTTAAAACATCTATGGAAATATGAGTTGAAATTTTATAATGATTTGAAGATGAATTGGAGCATATTAAAATAGTTTTCTTCTTATCCTTTTGTGAGTATAAAAGAGAATTTATATAATTATCTTTAAAAGGGAAAAGGGTCAAAAATGCCCTTGTACTATGTGAAATGATCAAAATTCCCCTTCGTTTATACTTTGGTCCATTTATGCCCTTATAGTCAGTGAAATGGGACAAAAATGCCCTTAAATGAAACGAAACCAAACGGAAAAACTTAAACACCAATTCGGATGGCATTTATGCACCCATTTGCATATAATGCTTAGTCCAAAAACATTTTAGCAGATTCAAGGACATTTTTGAAGAACTTGAAGTGCAATTTGTATTCTTAAAAGCTAAGATAAATATAATGAAAGAATTCACTGCTCTCCAATATGTATTACCAGAATTTGACTACCACCACTTTGTGGCAACTAATCAGCAATAATAACACTTGTTTCCAGCATTCAAACAAAGAGTAGTATTGTTATTCATTGATGAAAATTCATGAGAAGGTGATGATGTAAATATTAGATAATTCTCCATTTTAGAGTGTAAAAGAGAGTTTGTTTAAATATAAAAAACAAAAAAATATGATTTTAAAGGTGATTTTATCATTTAAGAGTTGGAATCTAGTGGCTATGGTGGCTACTATTCATCTTATCTCATCTTTAATAATGTCGAAATTACCGAAAATAAAAGAAAGTTCTACACCCACTTGAGCATATATGAGAAATTTAGAAGAGGAGGCTAGGGTTTTGAAGGAGAGGGAAACAAAATCTGGGAGAAAAATGGGGTTCTCTTCAGATGAAAAGACAAAACAAACAAATTAACACTAATTAGTGTTCAAGTTTTTCCGTTTGCTTCCGTTTTATTTAAGGGCATTTTTGGCCCATTTCACTGGCTATGCATAAATGGACCAAAGTATAAACAAAGGGCATTTTTGATCATTTGCATTTTTAACCCTTTTCCCTCTATAAAATGAATAAAGTAAATGTATTATCTAAATAAAGTAAGTGGAGACAATAACTTTTTCTTTTGTCACTCAAATGTCTTTTCAAGAAATTAGATCATTATATTAGTACTCATTTTAGACAAGCTAAACTAAACTAAAGTTTACTGTTAAAAGTTAGGGTGATAAAAGATCTTATGCATTATTAGTATATTCAAATGTCATTTTAACACTTCCGTTATCTCTTATATTTTATGAATTATTTAATAGAAGATAATTAATGATTTAATATAAGAGATAACAAAAGTGTTAAAATGACATTTGAATCATTATTATGATCATATACTAATAATGCATAAGTTATGGATTGTATTGGACAAAAAATAGTGCAATTGAGGCACATTCTATAGTAAATCAGAAGTTTACTAATTCCAATACCTTCATACTTTGGCATGATCGTCTGGGAGACTGGGACATCCTCGATCTATAATGATGAGACGAATAGAAAATTCAAATTATATTTTATGAATTATTTAATAGAAGATAATTAATGATTTAATATAAGCGATAACAACATAAGATCTTTATCACCCAAACTTTTAACAATTTTTAACAATAAATTTTGGTCTAGTTTAGCTCGTCTAAAATGAGTACTAATATAATAATCTAATTTCTTGAAAAGACATTTGAGTGACAAAAGAAAAAACTATTGTTTCCACTTACTTTATTTAGATAATGCATCTACTTATTCATTTTAAAGATAGCTTTATAAATTTTCTTTTATACTCACAAAAGGATAAGAAGAAAACGTTATTTTAATATGTTCCAATTCATCATCAAACTATTATAAAATTTCAACTCATATTTCCATAGACCTTTTAAAAGGGGACTCAATGAATATACGTGGATAAATATAAGTACTTTAATTATTTACTTCCCACATTTTGACTAGTACAAAAACAACAAATATTAATAACATATGAACCATGATTATTCTTCCATATCCACAGAACCGTCACCAATCAAATGATTTATTTTTCCTTCAAGGTGTTAAGAAATCTGCTACATCCAAGTATGTGATGCCAACAAGATTTTCAGCGATAGTATTAGCTTCAAGATTTTTATCCTTCTTTCTTAGTGATGCTTGGTAAAGCTCAACGAAGTGTTTAGGAGTACAACAATCACGTGCATAATGACCTCTACCACATTGAAAACTGTTTGTTTTAACTGCTTCACAATTCTCATCTTTAGATTTTCCCTTTTGATAGTGATTTTTCTTTGGTGAATGATTAACACCAGGAAAAGGATTTCACTCTTGGCCATAATCACGTCCACGATCTCTTCCACACCTAGCGTGGTGGGCGTACACCTCATTCGCATCAGGAAATGGTGTAGATCCAGTAGGATAATTCTCGTGATTTTTCATTAACAAATCATTATTTTGTTCATCCACGAGAAGATGAGAAATCAATTCAGTATACTTCTTGAAACCTTTTTCTCGGTAGTGTTGCTGTAGAAGCACATTAGAGGCATGAAAGGTGAAAAATGTTTTTTCCATTATATCAACATCACTAACCGTATCTCCACCTAGTTTCAATTGAGAAGTAATTCTGAACATGACAGAATTGTACTCATGAATAGACTTAAAGTCTTGTAACCTTGAATGCATCCAATCATATTGTGCCTTTGGATGATGGTCACATCTTTCTTTCAGGTTATTCCACAGAACGAGTGAATTCTTGATTGTGAGATATTCAATTTTCAAAATTTTATTGACGACGCAAGAATATCAGTGCTTTAGCACAATCTTGTTTTGATGCTTTTATTTTCAATTTTAGTGGTGTCTCCAAACCCATTGCATCCAAATGTTTCTGCATCCAGTACCCAAGAAAGGTAGATCTTGCCCGAACTATGAAGGGCAACAAACTCAAGTTTAGTAAGATTAGCCATAAGAAAAATAATAATACCTTAGCCTTCAAATTTAGTCTTCAAACTTTGAGATGAAAGAGTCTCGTGCTGATAACATGTTATAAAAATAAAGGCTGCATACTAAAATTAAACTAATAACAACCAAGAAGAAAGAATGCAGTAGAGAAATAAAATAGGGAACTTTTGTCTTTCTTATTTTTGTGTGTTTTTCTATATAAGTTACAATGCCTTTTATAGGCATAATCGGGGTACAATGGACATTCATCAATTATTTACAATACTTTCTGAATGACAAAAAATTGCAGTTCACAGCATGTGCTTCTTTACAGCTCATAAACCAGTAAATGTGGCATCTTTTGGTCATAGACCTGTAAAACATAGTTAAACTTAAATCAAATTTATTTATTTGTTTAATTTTTGTATAGGATGAGTAATGCAGCATTTTTGATAGCTTTATCTCCCCTTGTAATTCTCCCTGTACCTAGAACCTGAGTTGTGGTTCTTCATGCTAGAGTAGCATTTCACGACAACGAGACCTAGTTGCTTGCATCATAAGATCTGCATAGTTTAGTTAAGAACACTTGCCATTTACTATAGCATCAACTTCTCAACAGATATTAATCTTATTTAGAATCTGTTTAATGAAAAATCCATAAAGCATGTGAATGACAGTCCTTCTTTCTTCATGAAAGAAACTCAACAGACAATTTCCTTTATGAGATGTTGATCAAAGCCTCATATCTTCAGTAACTTTTTCATAAAGGATTAGTCCTAGTTGGATGTTGTATGGTAGAATCCTTTTTGTCCATATTGCAAATAGCCGTATGAATGTTGTCTTCTACTGGGGTAGATGGAAATGCGTGCCACAAAATCATTTTTCGCATTTGAAAATGTCAGAATGATTCTATGTTCTTTTCTTTTTTCACCTTTCCTCCATTTTTACCACGTACATGCTCTTCGCTGTTGAATTTGGTTCTTTATTTGTGCAATTGCAAATGATTCTTGAGTTGCAACTTATATGAAAGATATCACTAAGGGGTCGTTTGGTAGGGAGTATTAGGAGAAATAGTCCAAGTATTATGTGTGGTATTATTTAGTACTATGTTTGGTAGGAATTTTGGGTCTATGTATAACTAATCCTTGGATTAGTTATACACCCTACATGGTATTATAGGGTGTATAACTAATACCTTCCATTTGGTGGTATTAGTAATACATGAGATCTAATACCATGGGACTAATCTAGGTAAAGACAAAAATACCCCTCAAATCCTTTTAATCTTTTTGTTTATTTTCTTGATTTTATGTTTTATATTTATACTAATAAATTTATTTAAATAAATTAGCTTACGAATTTTATTATTTAGACAAAAAATTTTGTTGCTAAAATGTGAGTTATTTAATCTATTTATTATTAATATAAAATATTATAATCCGACTAATATGCTAATGTTGATGTATGAATTTAAGAACAATTCATAAGTCAACTATTGCCTCTTAACGAAAGTCCATTGAAACATTATACACAAGTAATCTAAACACAAGAGCATATATATATGTTTGTATTGCCTAAAGATAGATTATTATCTTCATTTGCACAACTTGGACCTGGTGACCAAGTAGCATCCGTAGAAATCATGGAAATCCACTCATGAAAGAGATCAGAAATACAAGTTAAACAATGCATTAAAATTGAGTTTCTACTTACTTTCAAATGAATTTTTCTTTCAGATAATAGTTTTATATATTAGTTAAGAAACTATTACACTCAAAAGAATAAAAATAAAAATTATTCAAATTTGACCAAATAATTTAATTTTATATGATGATGATCGTTTCCTCCATAAGAATCTAATCAATTTTCAAAATAATTTTTTAAAAAAACATTTCGAGTATAAAAATAGTTTAATTTATTTTGCTATTTTTATTTTTATTTTATTTTATGATAAAGAGTGTTTTTTTTAATTTATTGATATAAAACAAAGTTCAATAAATTTTCTCTATAAATTATTATAGTTGTGTGGCCTTTTGAGATATTAACACCAATTTATTAAGATGACAATTATTTACCCTCAAATAATTTAAGTGCGAAAATAGTTAACATGGCAATAAAATTTTTATTCTCCTAGTTAGTTAAAATGCTATAAAAAAAATAATATTGTCCTTCAATTATCTACCTTGACCCAACTACATGAAATAGAAAATTCCATAATAACTCAAGGGTATAATTGGAAAGAATTATTTTTGTAGAGCTTTAAACCGCACACAAAACTAGGTGAGAAACAATGAACCAAACACTTGATAAAAATAATCCCTGCATTACTAATCCCTGCATTACCAATCCCTGCATTACTAATCCCTGCATTACTAATCCCTGCATTATTGATCTTTGTACCAAACGACCCCTAACTGTATAATGGTTATGTCATTTCATCTTTGTCCTTTGTCTGATGTGCCCACCTCCATGCTGGTATCTGTCTGATTCCAAATAAGTAGAAATAGAACTGGTTATCATCCTTTTTATTTGTCAAATTAATTTGTGCACACATGTTTCGGCTTATGTTGTTTAAGGTGTCTGCTTGTAAAAATTGTCATACGTTTCTTCTGTTGATATTTTACTTTTCTGTTGTTGAACATTTGCAGGGGGAGAATGGAAAAATGTCTGCTAGTGATCCAAATTCTGCCATTTATGTGACCGATTCAGCAAAAGAGATAAAAAACAAGGTTGGGCTTTTAAATATATAATTGCACACCTTCTCAAACAAAATAAATCCTTCTCAAAAAATATATTTTTACACATTTGATGCACATCGTATGTCAACACTTGTATCCATTGAAGGACATCCATTTTGTGCATAATTCTGTTATTATTGATCTCCTTTTCCTGTGTTGTCCTTTCCTTCTTGGAGGAGGAGGGAGGATTACTATAGATAGTCATTCTATAAAATTCATTAGAAACAATGCACCCAAGGATGTGGCCTAATGGTCATGAAGTGGCTGCAAACAATTGAGATCAGGATTCAGATCTCAGTAGAGATAAAGGAAATGCTAGGTGATTTCTTCCATATGTCTAATCTTCATGGATAGAGTTACCTGGTATATGTATTGGTGGGAGGTGGCATGTATCTGGTGGAATAGTTGTGATGTGCACAAGTTGCCACGGACACCACTTTCATAAAGAAAATTATTAGAAATAAAGCATGCTGAGCTGAGCAAGTTAATTAATAAAGTGATTGTTGTACAAGACCAAAGTATGACATTCAATATTGGAGGATGGAATTTCGAATACATAAAGATTTTCAAATAAGTTGTCTTTATCTCCAGACTCCAGTTGTGAGCCTTTTCTTGACTAAATTTAATAAAACTTAAGATATTTTTCATTATGAGTCGGTAAACAATGATGTTTGTGACAGGCACTCTTGAAATGAAATGTATCCCGATTCTCGTTCAATACTGGTGATAGATTTTTCCTCAGTTACTTTTCTGTGTCATACTTATTTCTCTAAGAATATCAAAGCTTCAATTTGTTCTTTTTAATGTTTTTGTTCGTGGAGAGTGGGATGGGAGGAGGGGGCGGGTTACTATGTTGAGGCAGATTCAGAAGCTGAAAGATTAAAGAAATGGAGAAACCATAGAAAAACAACCAACTTATGTAGAAAAAACTATCAAATGAAACCAAAAAGAAACTAGAATAGTAAAATTCTGACCACATTACAATAAAACACCTAAAGGAAACAAACTAACATACTAAGTTAGCAGAGGAATTAATTCTAAAAATATCGTATCATAACTAAAGTGACAAAAGATGCTAATAAGAAATAAAATACTCTTAAGCTCTCACAAGCTTCATTCAAATTCATTCTAAAAAAAGGACACTAATTAAATGAGTATTTATAGTTATGATAACCCAAGACCCAAATGTACAAATTCACTTAATAGTTAGCCTCTACTGAAAATGAGTTAAACAAGAGTTCTTGTCACAAGATTCCTTTGATTTAAGAAGATTAATTGGGCTTGGATTTCCTTGTTAGCTTCCTCCATAGTCTTCAAGGTGATGATACGAGATCCTTTGAGGTAAAACCGATGTAATTTCTTAGCTTGAATCCTCTTAACTTGAAGGATTCACTTGACTTGTTCTAGCTTCCAGATGTGCATCATGTGCGTTAGTGTTTGATTACAGGAGTTCTGACCTAGGTAAACTGGAAACTGAGGCAATTTGAATATGTGAGAAGTTGATTTGTTTAGCGCCATGTTAGTTCTTAATTTTTTTTAATCAATGAATACTTATCATTTCAAAAAGAAAGTTCTTAATGTTGGTTTCCAAAATGGGCATTATCCAGATTGATTACTCTATGCTAAACAAATTATTTCGATAAGCATAATAATGACCCTTTAAATTGTAACTATGTGCAGATAAACAGATATGCATTCTCAGGTGGACGAGACTCAATTGAGTTGCACAGGAAGTACGGAGCAAACCTGGAGGTAACCAAATTTATATGAATCCAATAGCTAATTCGTAGGATGGAATGCATTTCTATTAAATGACTGTACACACTTGAATATAGCAGCTTGTAAATGCAATTTATCTCCGCTTGTTTTCATCTCTGTTGGATCAATATAGTTAACTTTGTACCATCTTAGCCATGGAAAAAAAGTCAGCAAACTAAACCTCTTGTCTTGGATATTGTGCAGGTTGATATACCATTTAAATATCTTGGCTTTTTCCTGGACGATGATGCAGAGCTGGAACACATTAGAGAGGTTAGTATTCATGCTTTCCCTTAGTGTTTCTTTGCTATCTCAAATTTGCATTTGTAGAACTCCAGCTTTTAGCATTCAATTCAATCCATGCACGGACTACCGGCAGATTATATTACCAATAATACTCATATGCTCAACTTTCAGGAGTATGGTTCGGGCCGTATGCTGACAGGTGAAATTAAAAAGAGGCTAGTTGAAGTTCTAACAGATCTAGTTGAAAGACATCGACGGGCTAGGGCAGCAGTGACTGATGAGGTAACTAACAGTAATTTTCGGTGAAACCTAAAATTAACTAGACTTTCTGAATTTCAAATTACTCATTCCCCATGTTGTTTTGCTTTGGATTATCAATTCAACTTGTCCCTACTATATCTGAATTTCAGATGAGATGATTTTCTCTTTAGTGACCAAAGTATTCAAGATTGGTCTGCTAGCGTAAGTGAACATGAGGCGATTGAAATTAGCACCAAGTCTCCATTTTCTTTATCTACTTGTGTTTTCAATTATTCTTCCTAGCATATTTCACTAAATATATCAAGGGTGTGCTGCGTGCAAGCTGCCCTAGCATAAAAAAAGATATGCCGAGGGTGTGAAGGTCTCCTCTTATGAGCATGACATTCCATCAGGAATTATTTCCTCTTTTTCGAGGCACTCTCAGGGAATTAAGAGGGAGGGAATCAGAGGCTTCTGCTTTATCAAAGTGTTCTTTAGTGCCTTTTTTGCTTGTCCAAATTACTGGATGTCTTGTCTCCTTTCTATGCCGTCTCATTTAATAGTTTTTTCCTTTTCTTTTCTGTTTCCAATATGATTAATTTATTTACTTGTTGCATACTCTTTTCTGCAGATGGTAGATGCTTTCATGGCTGTCAGACCACTTCCTAATATGTTCAATTGAATGAGCAAAGTATAATTACTTCTGGATGTTTAATCCTTGAGGCTCATCATTATTTACCATTTACTGAGTTTTTTCTTCTTTAATTGGAACTGTTTTTTTTTTGTTCTTTCCTATAGTTAGTTACTCGTTATTGCAACTCAAGTTATGCTTACAAGAACAACGTCAAGAAGATGGATTTGTGGTAGATTGAACATGATATATTTTCTCACTTGTATCCCTTTTTTGTCTGGTTCTTCTCTTGTTTTCTGGTTGGTTTATTTGATTGTCTGGAAAACATTTCTCTGCATGTACACTAATTGCTGCAATTACAAGAGCACATCCTGGACATGTTAAAAATGGTTTTGCAGACATGTATTAGAATGTTCAGATTTTAAAAAGACAAAGTTGTCCTATTTTTCAGTTGGTTGAGGCTAACTATATATCAATAACTGATAAATCGATATTCTTAAAGTGAAAATCTCATGTAATAAAAACATAAATTTATAAAAACACAATAAAATCAAATCTCCCATTAATTTAAAGCAAATTTGTGACAATAAAATTAGTTTTCAAAGTTCTTTATTTGAATAATACATACCGAATTTAGTCCTTCAAGTATTTGAAAACTTATCACGTTTGGTCTTTGTCCATATTTTTTAAATACAAGTAGCTTAGGTTTATATTAACGGAATTCATGCCTCGAGAAATTAAATCCTTTAACAATTTTTTCTGTTGTTTATCTCTCTCCGCTACTTTTTCTTCAAATTAACCTTATGCGAAGAACCTTAACCTGAACGATTTAAAATAAAATTCACGAGGAAAGAAAATATAAGTCATAATTTTATTCAACAGAGGATAAAATGAAGAATATTATTGCTACTAAGGATTTGAATATGCTAAACTTTATTATAAAAAGAAAAAAAATTATTACCCGTTAAATCCAAAGTTTGTACTCCAACGACTTCATTGAACAGAATTTGTTTAATTTTTCAGAAATTTAAACTTATAAAATGGTAGATTTGTAACTTTTTTTTTAAAATAGATCAATTTTATTATTCTATTCATTTTATTTTACATAAAGAAATTTGAGTAACTTAAATAAAATCCGCATTGATTAGCATATTCAAGTGCGGATTTAAGTCATTAACAACAATTATATGCTTAATTTTATCCTCCATTGAATAAAATTGGAACTTATATCTTCTTTCCTCATTAATTTTATTTTGAATCGTTGACGCTATTGTTCTTTTCATAAGAGTAGTGTGAAGAAAAAAGGGTTGGAATAGAGAAACAACTTAAAAAATGAGTTAATATCTCATATGGTCACTCAACTATGCACTATTTTATCAGAAAGTCACTCAACTTTGGTTTTTAACTCAAAAATCACTCAACTATGAGTTATTTTCTCAGAAAGTCATTCAATTTTGATTTTTAACTCAAAAGTCACTTAACTATGAGTGTTTCACTGACAAAGTCATTCAACTATGAGTGTTTCACTTACAAAGTCACTTAATCTATTTAATTAATTTTTTTTATTAAATTAAAACTTACACACAAGAAATTTTTATTTCTAACTAAAATTATAAAAAATAAAAAGATATTTATTTAGACCATTTAATAACCTGATCGGTTGAAAATATATTATTTTAATGAATTAATTATTGTTTTCAACTGAATTTACTTACATGAATTTATTTTATTTTTAAAAAAAAAGGATATTCATTTAAACCATTTAATTATTTTAACTCTAGCACTCTAAAATCAACAACATGTAAACACCATTTTATCAAAAATAAAATAAATGTAAAGACCAAATTTTAATTAACTTAACGATAGGAGAAACATTAGTAATAAATTCAAGTCAGTTTCCCTTTTTTTTTATCACATATTTTTGTTCCTTCATTATGTATCATTGTTAGAAGTTATGCATCTTTCTGTCCTAATATTCTAAAATTTTGAATTTACTAAAAAAGTAATTTTGTAACTTCTACATTTTATGAACAATGCATGGAGATCGCTATATTCACACACAATTGGAGAAAAAGGGGTAAAATAAAAGGTAATATATTATATTTTTAGCGGATCGGGTTATTAAATGGTTTAAATGAATGTCTTTTTATTTTTTAAAATTTTAGTAAGAAATAAAATTTTCATGTTTGTAAATTTTAATGAAAAAAATTAATTAAATAGATTGGGTGACTTTGTAAGTAAAACATTCATAGTTGAGTGACTTTGTAAGTGAAACACTCATAGTTGAGTGACTTTTGAGTTAAAAATCAATGTTGGGTGACTTTCTGAGAAAAAGACTCATAGTTGGGTGACTTTTTAGTTAAAAACTAAAGTTAAGTGACTTTCTAAGAAAAGAATCCAAAGTTAAATTTGGGGGTGACGCTCCTAACATGATTTTTTTCATACCAGGCTCGAAATCAAGACCTTTGATTATGGGTGTAGTAGTCCCACCACTGCATCATAATCCATGTTGGTAATATTGTAAGATTTTTGTTTAGTCTGTTTCCTCATACACTAAAAAAAAAGATACAAAAATAATTTAAAAAATAACATTTTCATATTGTTATATGAAAAAATAAATTATTTTTATAAAAAAATTTACTTATAATCTTAAAAATAAATTGTAAATAACCTACAAAATTAATTATGTGATCAATGTGGTGGCAAAAAGGAAAAATAAATACCCTAGAAATAACAAAAAAGATCAAATTTGCTCATAAGAATAACTTATGAAAAATAGATCATTATACTCTATGTTATATCTCGCCATTATTCCGTGAGACTACAAATATATATATATATATATATATATATAAAAGAGAACCTTAGGCCTGCTTACGTGGCGCCATCACAGACCAAAATTCCCTTTTAATTTATTTATTTACAGAACTAGCCTTAACCGAAAAGTTGTGACTTTTATGAAAAGTTGCGTCTTTTATGAAGAGTTGTGACTTTTAAGAAAAGTTGCGACTTTTATAAAAGGTTGTAACGTTTATGAAAGATTGTGACCTTTTCGAAGGGTTGTGACATTTCCAAAGAGTTGTGACCTTTCCGATAAGGCACAATAAGCATATTTGTTCACACTGCCCTTTGTTGCTTATAAATAAAGGGATTTTCTCTCATTTTAAAACAATGAAATTTCTGAACTTTTTCTTCTTCTTCTTCTACACAATTAAATATTCATGCACTTTGCTCCTGTTGAGTGGCTTACTGACACCATTGTTTTTGTATCAATACCTTGGTGAATAAAATCGTTCCATCCTAAGAGGATCTAATTCATTAAACCTCAGGTATTAGAGGGGAATAATTTTCTTAAGGGGACACTGTGCATTCAGTGGACTCGATTTTTTCCTTTCTATTTCATTCTAATTTTGCATATCCTCATATTTTTTTTACAGTCATTAATTTATACTTATGATGTTTATTGTTATTTTTGAGTACATGTTTTAAACTTTGTTGTTTATGTTTCTGCAAGTTATTGTCTCCGGTTATATTGAACATATACACATATAGTAGGTATATTGATTGTGCAGAAAATAATTATTGTACTCAGCCAAGAATACATGTTTGATATTCTATATAAAATTCTATTGACTTAAAAGTACTATATATAAGCTTACGTATTATCTATTTTAACATAGATATGAAGTCTCACACTTATCAATTGAAGAAATTCATTATGCAAGTTCAAAAGTTATAATTGCTTTCATGTTCAAGCGTAATTTCTTTTTTGAATCTGTTAACAAATTTTTGAATTTTTCCCTCAGACATATATCACAATTATATAATCTAAGCAACTTAAATGTGTTCTTTTCTTACGAAATGCCTTTGTATATATATTCTTATTTTTCTTCTTTATTTTCATTTTAATATTTGATTAAAGAACCAATGATTTATTTTTTCCTGAATAATTTATTCATTAGAGGTTCTTGAGTTATGTGATAATGACAAATAATCAAATTCATGTTGGAATATTGCTAATATTTTTTTAAGTACCTATTTTTTCCATCATTTTTAATGTATGGATATTAGTAAAGGATTATTTGCAAGTTCAATGCAATTATTATTTATGACCGTGCGAAGCGCATACAAATTACCTACTACCTTTCAATATACCAAAACCCGAGTTTCGCAAGAGAAAACATCTGCTCAGCAAACCCTTTGCCTGTCTCTGGTACAGAGGGTTGCTTACTCGCAAATCTTCATCCGATTCAACTAATTTGGGTTTCCATTATTGGACTGTGAAGAAGAAGAAGAAGAAGAAGCAGAAGCAGCAGCCATGGGAGAAAGGAAGGTTTTAAACAAGTATTATCCGCCGGATTTCGATCCGGCAAAGATTCCTAGGCGAAGACAGCCAAAGAATCAGCAGATGAAAGTGCGTATGATGCTTCCAATGAGTATTCGTTGTGCTACTTGCGGTAATTACATCTATAAGGGTACCAAATTCAATTCCCGCAAAGAAGACGTCGTTGGCGAGGTAATTCCAATTTACCCCTTTATTTTTGCAGTTGTTGCTAATCTTTCAATTTTGGGAATTTGGGGTTTGTGTATATGTACCGTTCAACTAATGTTCTGATGGGTTTTGTGAAATTTTGTGAGAACTATGTGATATGGGTGGTGAACCTTAAATTGAAAGTTTCATGAGTATATGATAACCTGTGTTGTGGCTGAGATTCTTGTTAGGTTCTAGAATCGTGTAACTGTTGATGAGAAGTTCGGACTTGGCATGGGAATAAAACGGATAGTTGAACTGAGTTATGGGGATAGTGGTTGCATCAAATATGTACCGTGTTTAGGCAAATTGTTGTTGATTAAAACTAGTTTTTCCACTGTTTTGGTTAAGCAATACATTGCTTCTTCTGTGCTGCTAATGTTCTTAAATTTGTAGATTATCCAATAACAACCATTAACATCTACGTTTTGGCCAAAATTTCTTATTGTAATCTGCAATGGTTGCTATCTTGACGCCCCAGTGAGGAGGTGTGAGGGGCTGGTCGTAGAGGGTACGCGGAGGGGTAGAGGTAGGCCTAAGAAGTATTGGGGAGAGGTGATTAGACAGGACTTGGCTCAGCTTCACATTACCGAAGACATGACTCTAGATAGGAAGGAGTGGAGGTCGCGTATTAAGGTTGAAGGTTAGTAGGGCTAGCGTGCTGTCCTTTCTCGCGAGGGTTTGGGTTGTTAGCGTGTGTAGTGGTCGTAGCCTTTCTCTTACGGTTCTTGTCCGTGGTTCCTATAGTCTTATGTGTTTACGGCGTTTCACTTCTCTCTCACTGTCCTATTGAGGCTACCGTCTCCTCCGTTGATTAATTACTATCTTTCTTTTTGGATGGTACGTTTTATGCATTGTTTTCCTTGCCTTTAACTTGGTTTTGGTGTACTTGAGCTGAGGGTCTTTCGGAAACAGCCTCTCTACCTCCACGAGGTAGTGGCAAGGTCTGCGTACACTCTACCCTCCCCAGACCCCACCTAGTGGGATTTCACTGGGTATGTTGTTGTTGTTGTAATGGTTGCTATCTTATTTCCTAGTTATAGTTATCTCTTAGGTGACATGATATTATGAAAAAGATGTAAAGCATGTGGACAAACCTGTCAACAAGATCAGTAAAGAGCTCAAGTGCATCCAAGGTACCATAAACATCATAGATGTTGTCAATTGTTGTGAGACGAACAGAAAGCTTTGTTGAAAGCTTTCTGCAGTATCCGAACCGAGGATTAGTAGTGAAACCAACAGCCCAGAAAAAGACCCCCACCAATCTTTCCCTCACAAAGGTCATCTTTTTAACAAGTTTAATGTTCTTGTCCCACCTGTAAAACATATCCTCAAGTGAAATTCTCGGTATTGAAAGGATATTATAATCAAAACTAATGTGTTTGATATGCCAGTCTTTTTTCGGGGGGAATTGTATCTAATGAGAGTCATTTTCTGGCATTCATTTATCTGAAAATATCATTAAAAAGGAAAAAAATATTTTCCTTACTAAGCCTTCACTATAGCATGTGCGAGAGAAGGATAGCTTCCCACAAAGTCAATTTTCCTTACAACTATCTTAATTTTTTTTAACTTCACGTTCCTTCTTCCAATTAATAAGTAGACATTAATAATCTTTTTTTACTACTCAAATTCTTCATTAAAACACTTTCCAACTTGCTATTAATAATCTTGTACATATGCATATAATTTTTGGAAAATGTTTTCTAGGAAAATAGGTGGGTTTCGTACATATGTAAGCAAAGAATATTATCCTACAAATATTTGTATATAATCTAGATAAATACTAGTGAGGCTTGGGGGGTTAGGGGGGGTTGAAAATGAGGCGGGTTTAGGGTGGTGAAGACGCAATCATTGTGGAATGCGACGAGTGGAACATGCTTTCTCTGTTTCCACTAGGAAAGTCATTTGCCTTGTTTCTGTTGTAAGGAAATGGCATAACTCTCAAACTATGAACTAATTTTCAACTACAAAATGTCCCGCCAGGAAATTCTGTAGATTACAATTTACATTCATACTATCATGGCACCTAAAATTTTGTAGGTTATCCAATAGCAACCATTGCTTCTTAATCATTCATTGTTCAGATTTAGAGACAACATCTTGATATTCAAATGTGTATTCAGATTTAGACGTTTTAATCTTAATGCACATCTTTATTTTCTGATGTATATTCAAATTCATACATCTTTTTCTTTATGAAAACAAATGCACATCTTAATATTCAGATGTGTATTCAAATTCGGATGTCTTAATCTTAATGGAAACAAATGCACTTCGTAATATTCTGATGTGTATTGAAATTTGGATGTCTTAATCTTAGTGGAAACAAATGAGAACTTAATGACTGAGATTTGAATGATTAAGATTCAACCTCCATTAAGTGCAAACAAATGAGGTCTTACTCTGTAATGGACATGTTCCAGTATATGCGTGTGTGTTTGTATGTTCTTGACTTGAATTATAATCATGTGTTTTTATGTTCTTGACCTGATTTGTAATCATGTGTCAAATTATGCAGACCTACTTGGGAATACAAATTTTCAGATTCTACTTCAAGTGCACAAAGTGCTCCGCAGAGATTACTTACAAGACAGACCCCAAGAATTCCGATTATACTGTTGAATCAGGTGCAACTAGGAATTTTGAGCCTTGGCGTGGCAAAGATGAGGTTAGAATTTTATCGTCTTGTCTTCATCATAAAGAATTATATCAACTTGTTGTTGTATTCATATCCAGCACTTCCTTCTGTAGAGGAAAGAGCGTGAACCTTATGTTTGATATAAAATATTTCGTTTTTTCATTTTTCAGGTTCCAGTATCTTGTGCATTCTTATTTATGTTTTCTTTTTCTTTTAGGAAATTGAGAAGGAGAAACAAAAAAGAGATGATGAAGAAATGGGCGATGCAATGAAGTCATTAGAAAATAGAACATTGGATTCAAAGAGAGAAATGGATATTCTTGCTGGTTTAGATGAAATGAAATCTCTGAAGGTGAGTCCTGAAGTTTCTTCTTGAGTAATTTTTGTTTTTTGCCTTGCTACATTGCTGTGGTGTATATTCTGTTTTTGTTTCTGACAATTTTCTTACTTTTTAAACCCCAACTTTTTCAGTCAAGGCACGCAACTGTGAGTGTAGATGCAATGCTTGAAGCTTTGCAGCGGTCACATGAGTCAAAGGTATGATGATGTTTCTTACTGTTTTCAGGTCTGATTAGGAGTGAAGATTTTCTCCCTGATGACTAAGTGTTCAGTATCATCTCATGTCTGTTGATTGGTTAATTTAGAGAACTTCAAATTTCCTATATAAAGTTGCTGGATGTATAAACTTCTTTAGACACAGAATATGGATTTCACTTGAGATCAGTCATGACCAAAGCTTTCAAAAGAAATTGTTGTTTATCAGATCAAATCAATATGCTCCCCCACTATTCAAATTCTATGTGCTGAATGATATAGCCCTTTTAATTATGAATCAAATCACAGACTAAACTTTTCAATTTACTTCATTCTTGAACACCATCTTTTATTAGATATTGTGTAACTCAAGCTCAAGATACCTGTTCAAAACAAACAGAAAAAAAGAAGAAGACAGAACAGAATTACTTAAATTGAAAATAAAGGATTGTTTTTTGTGAAACCACACATTTTGAAGTCTGATTAGATCATTCGAGGTGTTTAATTGTTAGTGGAGAATCATAGAGAATTTTAATTGAAATTGATAAATGTAAAAGCAAAATATAAAAAAGAAATTTAAACAAAGAAAAAACTAGAGTTGATGTGTTTAGGTTGAATTTTGGTCACTCTTATCCTAACTGTATATTTTGGAGTTCTTTTGGTAAATTTGATTGTGGACTTTAAGGTTCCATTTTTACTCTACATGCAAAGAACGTTAGCTTGGAGATGATGTTGGTGTTTGTTCTTAGGAAGCACCAAAAGTATCTCTAAATCTTGTAAGGAGTATGGAAGAAAAAATAATGACTTAAATGAAAGTCTATTCAGGATGATGAGAATAATCACGAGTGGTAAGCTCTAATAACTAATTATGAGAATCTGTTGACATACCTTTTTATAATTAGTTGCCGAGTAATGTGAAACATTTGACTGCCTGCCTGCCTTCTTTATCATATTAATGTCAATCACCTTTACAGGAAAAAACGATGGAGGAACAAGATGAAGCTCTCATAAGATCAATTTTCCAGGTTGGTATATCATAGTCTGAATAACTATTATTAGTTCATAGGTGTACTTCTAAATTCTAATAGTGTAAATTTCTTAGCAAGTTTTCTTGGCCTTGTAATTTCAAATCAGGGATCAAGAGAGACTGTCAAAAGAATCAATGATGAAGAACTTGAGGATGATGACGACGACAACTTGGCTTTCTTTACCCCTGAAAGTGCAGGGTCAGAAAACAACTCTCTAAAGGTACAAGTGCCTGGTTATCTAATTCAGTTTTCCAAATTCCAATTATTATATTGCCATCAACCTACTTCCGTACAACACAGAAATAAATAATTAAAACGGCAGCATCTACAAAATGATTAATCTCCTTTACGTTGGACCTGCCATATGTCTGATATACAACTAAAGAAAAGTAGAAAAATGCAATGTAAATCCATAAAGTAGATTACAGTTTTGTTGGGAGCAGCGCATCTACTGTTAGACTGAAATCTAAATGCAATATCATGTCTTAACCTTCTTTTTGTTGTTCCTTTTTATCACTATGCTTATTATTGTTTAAATGCAGAAGAGAAAGGTTTCCGAGGAATCTGATGAAAAGCCCACGAACTTTTTGACGAAAGCCAGCATTAATGACAGCTCTAAAAACAAAGGTAGGTTCAGTTTATTTATCTGATTCTCTTCTGAGGGTTTCATTGCTTCCCATTATACCAACATCCTTGTATGACATTTGGTGGATGAAATGTTATAACCTCTTCAATGATCGTAGAATTCGTAGGTTTTACTTGGGGAAAAGTAGTAATAATGGTCGTCTTTACTTTTTTGGGACATTCTGATAGAAATAGCTTCTGAGGGATCTCTAACCCTATCTTCACGACCTATCTTACAGATAAAGCATCGGCAGGTGATAGTAAAATCATTTTGAAATCCTCATCAATCAAAATATCCATAGTCAAGAAGCCAGTGTCGGACTCCAACAGCAAGCAGACAGTAGAAGTAAACAAGCAAGACGTGCAGAGCACTGGTGCTGCGACAAGCAGTGGTCTACTCTCGCTATGTCAACAATATGATAGTGATGACGATGATTGATTCAGTGATCCCTCCAACCTTTATATGTCGAGATATATCTGCCAAAACTATTAACCGCAGGTGTGATTTTCATCGGGTATGCTCTTTCTATGGACAGTTGAAATGTATGCAAGCTCAAGCTTTGGCTCTCTGCTAACCACCCCGTCTGTCAGTATCAATTGGGATGTATACGTTGTATTTTTACATATTTTACAACTATCTCAATGGTTCGAAAAAACAGTTCCTCCCATGTTTAATGCAAAACCGCCGTCATTTACTCTCATTATATACTCTGCCTTCTTTAGTTTCCTCCTTTCTAGCAAATGTCTTTTTTTTTTAATTTATGCGACTCTTTTTTCATGAAATAGTTCTTTATGGCTTATGTTAGACCTAGTGGATTACTCTGGGTACATTGTCGTTGTAGGTTCTCACAATTTTCCAAAAAAAAACTCTAAAATAATATTTTCATTCAACAACCTACATAAATTGAGATGGAGTGAGTATATTTTTTTATCGGCCTTTCCAGTGTATTTTGCAAAATTAATCTAGAAAAAAAATTTAGTCAATTTCAAGAAAAAATTTGGAATCGAATCGGGCTTTTATTGACATATCCAAGTATAGTCCGACCCGGCAGAAAATTTGGAAACCCTAGCCACCACAACATACTATATAAATCCCCTTAAAACCCTAGATACTGCGTCTTGCTCTCTTATGTTCCAAAATTCAGTGTTAATTTTGTTGGTAAAATCTTGCTCATGAAATTGTTTGTTAGATAGATTTGTGTAAAGAAAAGGTGACCAATTAGCCAGTCACACACACATCGGCAACAACGCCGATGTTCAACTCCGTGTGAATGGTCAGTATGTCACCAACAGTAATATCAATGGTGTTTGATAGTCTTATACTGGTGAATTGCCTTTATTCCGCTTTCACCGACGAGGCTATTCCCATTACATTCATTCTTCCCTGTTAATTCATTCCAGATTTATAGTTGATTTCTGTAGAACTATGCATCAAACTTGAAATTTGGGATTTGAATTATCTCTTGTTTGATACAGATTTCATTAGCTATTGCCATGGATGATCAGGTATGAAGCCCTCAATAGAAACTTTGTAGATTCATTCAGTACTAAATTAGTACTGAATGTAGATTCAAATTACACTGAACAATGATACAACATTAATCAACTAAGAATCCAACATTTAGGCCTAATTCTTGAAATTTCCAAATTTTACCAATTCAAATCTCGATAGCTAACGGGCATCATATTCGCCAACTTGTAGGTTGTGGCCATCGGTGTCTCATGCATCATGTCATAGATTCATAATGCTATGTTACTGTTGTCATATTGCCAATTTTGACCCGTTTGTACTTTTGTTCTCACAACTCCGTAATCACTTTTCATGTAATCATCTCATGAAACCTCATATGTTTTTTCCAATAAGCTTAAAAACTTAACTCGACTTTTAGAAAGATAACCTAAGCTCATAACAAGTTTAAGGTGATTTACTTAGTTTCTATACTTGGTTCCCAGACAATTTATAAGAAAGTATTTCAAATATCAAGTGTTCTAATAGTTTAAATGTTTAAGTTATATTTGAGACTTGAGAGTGTTGAAAATTGGGTTACTTTAAAGATTTTTCATAATAAACTTTAGTGGGAAAGAGGGCTGGTTACAAATAATAAAGGTCTCCCGTAATATCGAAACCATGTTCAATCACTTTAAAAATCCCCAAAATTGATGAAATATTTAGGGATGACAAAGGGGCAGTGTGGGGTGGGGCAGGTTGAGCTTAACCGCAAAGTTTTTAATCCGTCCCGCCCTCGCATAACAACTTTTTTCACTTTCAATCCGCTCCACCCCGACCCGCATGTACCCGCTCGCATAATTTTTTTAATATTATCTTTTTCTTTTTAATTTGATACTAGTTTTTTTTTTTATATAAAAATAAATTCATTTTTTCATTAAGTTGTGTTAATTTAATAGGATGATGACTTTAAAATGTATTGGGAAACATGTAAAAATTTTATTATTTTTTATTTAACAATTTTCATTTACTATCTTTAAGTAGCTTTAAAGAAATTATCTTAAGGAATAATGTTTTATCGCTCTTATAACATGTAAAAGTTAAAATTAAGTTTAAATCCACATAAAATCACATATACCCGCAATTCGCTCAACATTTATTTTTTTAAAAACCCACTTTTACTCTGCCCCACATCCCACCCGTGCCGCACAACCTTAAAACCACCCCACCCCGCATAGACTTAAATCCACCCCGCCACATTGCCATCCCTAGAAATATTTTTTTTGGATAATAAATAACTACGAATGACCTACATTTTTCTTTAAAAAAAAGGGAATTGACTCAACGTGGAAAAGTTAAAGTAAATGTGAAATACTAGCTACCAGTAATACTAAGCAATAAGAAAAAAAATTCAATGTACATAAAAATTTAAGAATGGAATCTACACAAATACTTCATAAAGCAAAAGAAACTTGGAAAATTTAGAGAACTAAGATAAAAAAAAAAAAAAAAGATGTGTATTTTTAAAATTATTAGAATTTTCTTACTTGGTAGAATTCCTACTAAGTGAAGGTTACGTTTGATATTTCTAAATTTTCTCCAATGAGCTTATATTATAGTATAAAAATTTAATGATGTAAAAAAATTGATATCAAGAAGTAGTACACTTTGTATACGTTAAGAAAAATGTTGTAATGTCTAAGTAAATATAAGACTTTGAAGTGAGATAATAAAGAAGCACACTCAAGTAAATAAAAGAAATTTCTCTAAAATAAAATATTCTAACTAAAAAAATAAAATAACAACTTATACTCATATATTAATTATAAAAAACAAAAACTATTTGTTTCTTACCTTCTGTTTTAAATCTAATGGGTCATAAAAAAAGAAATAAATTGGGTATGTAATTATAGATATACTTCATAATATATGTATATATTTTAAAAAATCTATCTAAATAGAAAGCTTATCAAGCTAATTTTTTGTGTAGAATTTTTTAGTATAAATGTTTAGATATTTGATATCAAAATGTGTATATATAATTAACTCATATTATAGGGATATTTTTAATGTTATTTTATCCAACATTATTCCAATCACCAATAAAAAGTTGTAGTTAAAGTTAATCCTTACTTAATTAAAAGTTTAGTTTTCAAGCTTTGGATCTGATTTTTTTTTTTTGGGACAAAAAGCCTTCCTATGACCAATGAGTTTCGTAAATTTAAATTAATTGGACTTTAATCCAAAAAAAACTAAATTCTAATCCATAGCGGATTTGTATTATTTTTTTCCTAACCAAAAAGGTTTGGGGAGTTAAATTTGTGTTATATATACCACAAACAATCGGAACAAACTTATCTGCACCGGATGTATAAAAGTTTCAAATCCTTTTTTTAATCAGTGATTTTTCTCTCTATTATTTCAAATATTATTTGTAAAACATATAACCAAATATAAGTTTATTTTTAATTCGACTTTACAGCTTTTAAATAAAGTGGAAAAATATTTGAAATCGAACCAAAAGTGAAAAGCCTACTTATAAATATAGAGTAATAAATAAGTAAAAAGAAAAGAAAAGAAAGATCGGGCAGTAACCCGAAATTCATGAACCGCATTACCCGATCCGATTAAATCCGGGTTACTCATCTATCTATAAATTAGGGCAAATAAAGGTTTAGATATTTTTCTCTTCTCATTCCAGCGAAGATGTACAACGGAATCGGCCTACAAACGCCGCGAGGCTCCGGCACCAACGGCCACATCCAGACCAACAAGTTCTTCGTCAAGTCGAAGACGAACAAAGTCCTTGTAGACGGCGGCAAAGGTTACGAATCCGGTCAAGGAACTGCCGGAGTGTCGAGGAAAGCCAATAAGGACATTCTCGAACATGACCGGAAACGGCAGATTCAGCTCAAACTTCTTGTCCTTGAGGAGAAGCTTGCCGATCAGGGATATACTGATGCTGAGATCTCCGAGAAGCTCGAGGAAGCGCGAAGGAATCTAGAGGCAACATCTGAGGAATTTGGAGGACCTACCTATGAAAAGTAATTTGATTTTCTGAATTGTAGTTATACTTTTTGCATAATATACGCGTTGGATCAGTTTTTGGTTATGAACTAGCTAATGAATTTCTGGATTTGACTGATTTGTTGCTGCTATCATTCGTGTTTGGAGAATTCTCCATCTATTATTTATGGAGCCAGCAGAATTGTTAAGGAAATAGAAATATGATAAGTAGAAAGGAAATTGGGAAGGGAAAAGAAGTGTGGTTATCACTTGCAATTTTGTGATGCTTTTTTAGTTCATATTTTGTTTTGTTTTGTTTTTGACCTTTAAGAATTTGTTATTGACTATGGTACTATTTTGAGAAGTTGGGATCTTTTTGATTTAGTAGGCTTTTTAAGGAGATAAAAAATGCTGTTTGCTTTCATTTAGTCTCGATGAGAGGAAGTGGGAAATGCCAGCTTAGGACGATGAACAATAGAATTTGGATACAGATGTGATTAAGTATGGTTGATTTGTGTGTCCTCTTAATGTTAAATTTCTAAACCAGATCCAAAAATCAGGACCTAATTTGTTAGATTTTTTCAGTCTTTTTATAGATACTGTGAGGTTGATATGCAATAACTAAACTTGTTCATTCCAGGGTTTCGGAAACACAAACACACCAGATTGCTGCTTTGAAAGAAAAACAAATGGAAAACTTAAAAGCTGCTCTCAAGATAGGGGCTGAACACGAGACTCAGAAGCAGCAGCATGATGCTTTAGCTCATTTTGAAGAGGGTGAAGTTAATGACTTGGCAAAAGAGAAGGACGAGGGTAAGCGTCATAAGAAAAAAGAGAAGAGAGGACGTGGCAATTCTTCTGACACTGACAGCAGTGGAAGCCATGCCAAAGAGTCTAAGAAGATCCGTAAGAAGGCTCATGATAGTTCTGATTCTGATACTGCTGGTGGTAATAAGTCAAGAAAGTTGTCTGCCAAGGACAAGAAGGCTAGAAGGCGGCATCACAGTGACGATTCATCGTCTGATTCTGATTCTGACTCTTATTCAGAGTCTGATCATGAGAAGAAACACGTGAAAGTCCATAGGAGACATTTTGTGGGTGATGATGATGACCGTGATGCAAAAACCATTAAGCTTCAACAGGGTAGAAGACATGATTCTGATGAGGATGACCATGTCAATGACCGTGATGTCAAAAACAAGACGATTCAGAAAGAGAAAAGACATGTTGCTGAGGATAAATATGATGATGGTCATTATGCTAAAAACAAGACCTCCCAAAGAGGTAGAAGACATGATTCTGATGAGGATGACCATGACAATGACCGTGATGTCATAAACAAGATGATTCAGAAAGAGAAACGACATGTTGCTGAGGATAAATATGATGATGGTCGTGATGCTAAAAACAAGACCTCACAAAGAGGTAGAACACATGATTCTGATGACAATGATGATGGTCGTGATGCTAAAAACAAGAAGTCACAGAGAGATAGAAGAGATGATTCTGATGGTAGTGATCGTGATGTGAAAAGCAGGAAGATTCAGGAAGGTAGAAGACATGTTACTGAGTATGATGATGTTGGTGATGCTAAAAATAAGAAGTCACTAAGAAAACACAATTCTGATGGTGATCTTGATGTAAAAAGCAGGAAGATTCAGGAAGGGAGAAGACATAATACTAAGGTTGATTACGTGATTGATGGATCAAGTGCTAGTCAGGAGTTGTTGCGGGTTAAGAGAAAACTAGACGATGAAAGCCTGGATCAACGTGAGGGGAAGTCAAGGAGGAGAGATTCTAGTAAAGATGAAAAGTATGGAAGGGCTGATACTGAAGCTGAGAACCCAAATAGGTCATACAGGAGTACAGAGGATAGGAGTAAAG
The DNA here is from genome assembly GCA_029007595.1 of Solanum commersonii. Classification (NCBI taxonomy): domain Eukaryota; kingdom Viridiplantae; phylum Streptophyta; class Magnoliopsida; order Solanales; family Solanaceae; genus Solanum; species Solanum commersonii. The sequence goes on from JAJTWQ010000011.1 coordinate 3,611,113, forward strand.
ATCAACAAACAAGAAGATCTGGTGGAGAATATGAAGGTAATGATGGAGAGCGTGAAGATAAGATTCAGAGTGGGAATGAGCTGCAACGTGAAAGCCGACGGGAGAATCGAGATTATGAAGTGCGTGGACAGGAGAGAAGAGAAAGCAGGGATGATGACCGCTGGGAAAGGAAACACAAAAGAGATGAAGAGGAAGATCAGTACCAGAAGCATGAGAAAGAAGGGGAATCTCAGCGTGGAAGGCATGAACAGGAGGAGGAGCATAGAAGCAGAATGCGTGATAGTTACAAAGGTCATGATTCATACAAGAGGGCTAGATATGATGATTCACATTCTAATGGAAGGAGAAGATTTGACGATGAAAAGTATGCTGATAGGCAGACTAGGCGGTGAAAGCTGCTCTATAGATATTGTGTCATGTCAGAAGATCAATAGGTGAGTTCAAACTTGAGATAACTTGCCTTGTTCTTTACGGGAGAGGTCCCTTAAAAATGAATTTCATAAAGAAACTCATAATTCGAGTATGTTTCTTTTTTATTAATTATGTACTGCTTAATTACTTGCAGAGTCCTTCCACTAACAAAATATTCCCATTTAAACTATGTACTGCTCAGGTATAAAAAATAAACTGCTAGAAGTGAAAACTAAAGTGTCCTTGAAAGTAAAAACAAAGACGTTAGAGCTTTGCTGACCTTAATTTCACTAACAGCTTCAATCAAATGGGATAGTCACTTTCTGCTTACGTCTACGGTCTTGGTTTTTACATATGTTATAGTATATGGGTTTACATCCCCGTTTGTTTTTTCTTCCAATAAATTTTAAAAAGATGTCCATGCTTTTCATGGAAACTGGAGCTTTGATCATACCAAGCTGCCATTACCATTTAAGTGGACAATTCTTCAATTTCAAAATTGCTACCTGAATCTTGAAAGAAAACTTAAATTGTGCATGAGTGGATGAGCTGTTGAAAAGAAAGGTAATCATTTTGCTCTTTGGCAGGTGTTTTGCTACTATTTAGGGGTGTTCCTTATTCGAACTTAGCTAATCTATGAAGGAATATAACTGCTGGTCAAGGCAAGGGTAAATTCCCAAGGCAATGAAATGTAGAGACATTGGTGCTAAACTGGAATGTATTATATATTTGAACAAATGATTCCTTTATTGTTAATCAACACCAAAAATTTGATAAGAGGCTCTTGTTTTCTTTGGCCAGATTCCTTACACCTACGTTAGGATTGTTCATTATATCCCCCCTTTCAAACTGATTATATCGTTGGGCTCCAATTCTCTTACAATTTTGACACAACGATTCGAAGATTTATGGTTACTGCATTGAACATGCTCTTTTCCAAGTGCACTATGCTTCAGAATGAAGCTTAAGAAATGTGCGCATTTATATCATCTAGAAGAATTACATTATGTGATAGGCTGACATCCTCACAATTTGTTTTCTTTGCCAGTTTCAGCAGCTCAGTGGAGGGGAAGAAGTGGCTGATGTCTGGAAAACAAAGCATTAAGAGGCAAAGCTTGGTTAGCTGTCTAGTACCAAAGGGATGTGTGTGGGGTTTAGTTGTCGAAATACTCTGAAGTGTAGCTAACGCCTAAATGGGATTTTCCTGATGACCCTGAAATTGTTGTGCAAGGGTTGACTGTAATAAGTTCTTTCGTTGTCATATCTTTGACTCTTGTATGATATCTTATTTGGGAATGTGTGCTACATTTGCTTCCTTGGGTGAAGTGAGGTTCCAGGCTCATGTAGAACATGCATGTTTTTCCTTTTGGTGATTTTGATTGCAATAGATTCTGCAGAACATGTTTTGGAATAGATGATTTGGATGCTTGTGGTTGTTCTAATGTACGCTTGAGGTCTTCTATTAATGAGGATGATCACGCACGCCACACGCATACCTGTCACGTATTGTGTAGAGCTTTTCTCTATCCTTGTTCATAGTTCATACTATGCCAAAAGCAGGTTGGTAGCATCCCACCTCCTAAAATGGCTGGTCTACTCTTCAAATGTACGCAATGAACAAACCACTCAAGCATTTGGCATAGTATGGAGCTGCTTTTCTCTTAGTTAGATGTCTTAGTTTTGTGTTTTGAATAGGAAAAAAATTCTTGGAGGGGGAGCGTTTTCCCAAATGTGCTCTTTAGTCAGGCTCTAGTGTATGGATGGAAACCAAATCTTTTTAGTTATTTTCATGATAAGTATGTTCAGAAAATGTATTTCATGATGTTTGATTTGTGGGTGGAAAGTACTTTTGAAATGAATATATAACGAGTAATAGTAGTTATTTTGATTTAGCTTTCGAGGACTAGGCATAATAGTAATGTCTGAGTGATCAGATGGAACAAGTCATGCGAACTAAAAGTTGAGATAATTGTAGGTTAAAAAAAAAGGTCATAATTGGGAAATCATTTTTCTCTTCGATGATATATTTTGCTCAGATCAGATCCCAATTCCAAAGACATTCGTTTTCTATTTCCAGAGTCCTAATGTGACTTGTGGTAAAAATAATTATTTCACTTAATATCACTAAGGCAAGATAGACATATTGTACAAAAGAAAGGAGTATCAAATAGGCGGCTTGAACTTCAGCCATGGAAGGATGAAGTTTTATACATATAATATACATACATAAAATACATGCCGAAGGATGAAGTTTTATACATATAATATATGTACATAAAATACATGCTGAACCAGCTTGTGCACACCTAGACTAGTCCATGTGCGAAGTCAGGAAGCTGAGTTGAAGCTTGCAACATCACACAAGTACAAATGTCTGGTAAACTTGTCCACCAAGATAGGAGCAAATGTGCTCACATGTAGTATTATAGCTAGAGGTGTCCTCGCGGAGCCATAAATGTAGTTAACTTACTCAGGTACAAAAGGGGTTGGGTTCACGACAGAGATTTCTGATATTGTCGAACCCAGTTATCATAATCCTGAAGCAGTTGTTGCAATAGCAACGGTACTAACCTGTCCACTAAAGCTTGCATCATTCTGTGTAAAACATGATTCACGATTAGGATTGAGAATTTGAGATGAAGTACAAAAGTTACAGAAATAGGAAATAGAATTTGATGTTAAACATGATATCAGTGTATGAAAATTATGATGGCCGTTTCTATTTTGCTATAGAAATATCATTTTGAAAATGGAAATGAAATGTCTGCAAAGTGCAGAACTATGTTTATGCAATAATAAAAGAGTGTTCAACTGAATTGGTCACCATTAAAACTAGTACCACATCTATGAAGACCTCTATGTTCATTTATACGCTGATAAGCTGAAATTATCAAGAAAAAGTGTCACCGCTAACTGGTCATGATCAACTTATCTTCTGGAGCAAAGGGAATTATAGATAGAACTTGGCAAATGGAAACATGCAGACGTACTGAGGTTCAATGAGATGGACTATTCTTAGTGCAAATGATTCCGAAGAACTGTATCTCTAAAATCTAGCAAGGACCACTTATGACCCTCGGATTCTTTGCTTTATTATGGACCTTGCTCTAAGAAAAATCCAGGCACAACAACGCACACATATCAATAAACAGAGTGTTAATGTGTAATTTAAACTGCAATATTTGTTTTTATTACCATTTCCGATTACAGAGAGTAAAGACAGTGTAGCAATAGACTTACATGTTACCGGGACTCTCAACAGCAGAAGTAGGCAGCATGGTGAATGGCATCGTATATATCTGCAAGAACAATCAAAGGTGACGACTCCGATCTGAGGGTCATAATATTCAAGAAACTTCTCTTGTCAATATGATAATTGTACTGAAGTTGTAGCTATTCAAAGGAAACATATCAAAAATACGTTTCACTGTGGCATGAAAATAATCTAGTCATTCAAATACATTTAGACCTCGGTTTTGTGAAGTGGAACAAAAATTTGAAGATTGATCGATCGTTCATGACCCATCAGATCTGGTTAAATCCCACATACCACGTTATGATGTCACTATGCCTGACTCCAAGTCTACAACCAGATGGATAAGTGATATTTACCTTGGGAAGTTCAGACTTGAACAAAAGAAGAAATTGTAACTTGAGAATTTACAGGGAGCACAGTTAAAAAGTTCATCCCTATTCCAATTAAGCCTTAACAAGTCAATGATGAGAAAAGTAACCTTAGATTCTATACATATATATGACACTATAAACATATAATGTGTTATCAATCTAACAATCTTGATAATAGGTCTTTTTGTTTCCTACTGTTTTATGGATGTCATGCTAAGAGTACTTTTCCCCGAATAGCAGGTCCCTCATAGAAGCATATCCAAAAGGCATAAATAAGCATAGATAACTAGAGAGGCGGCTATCATTCTACAGAGGAACAATATTTACTTTTCCTGATTAGTGTGGGTCAAGGGTTCAAGCTGTGGAATCAGCCCTTGATGTGGTGTCAGGGTAAGGTAAGCTTCTACATGACACCCCCTTGGGGTGCCTTCCCCAGACCTGCATGAACGCGTGATGCTTCGTGCACCCTGCTGCTATTTTAGTTAGGAAAAATATGCTACTGTAAATCATATATGAGGACAAGGAAGTACTCTCTTTATCCCTTGTTGTATGTATCTAAACATGCACGAGCATACAGTGATGTTGTCCCAGAGAAATTTTAAGATGAAGAACCGGTGGCCTTTTGTTTCTGAGAAGCTTTTCTACATTAGCCAAAGGAAATTTTTCATGAAGAATAAGCATAAAATATTTAGGGAAGAGAGTGATAATAACCTCGAGAGATATATTCAATTTCACATCAACATCGAGGAAAGTCTGAGACCCAACTGTTTCCCACGTTATATGGTTTACCATTGATGCTGCAAGTTAAAAATACATTGCATGTGTTTAAACATGTAATTATAAATTATGATAAATATGTTACAAAAGCTCAGCTTCGTTCAATTTGATAAAAATTGTCATGCTCGAATGTTGTTTTGGTATACCTAAAAAGTGGTCATTCTGCTGCTCTACCAGATCAGAACCCTCAAACTGCAATGAACATCAGAATTTAGGATTATATATCTTCTTAAAGGATAACTTAACTGTAAGAAACACAAATCTCAGATTTAAATGGAAAAAAAGAAGAAGATCCCAGGACATGTATCTCAATCGCAATGAGGGAGTATTAAGTTATATGTGGGGGATGCTAACGTCCAGAAGAAAACTGTTCTCTTGCATGTACAAAGACAGGGGAAATTAAACCTTAACTCACTCCTTGCTCCCCTCCTCTTTCTATCACTCCCTCTTCTCTAATGGTACTAACTACCTTAAAAGCAGACAGCCGCAAATGAGAACATTATCACTCTCTGTATCAATTGCATATCTGGCGATCATACAAACATGAATTCATAAGAAGTCTTCAGACAACTAAAGATCTAAGAGCCTTTAGTTACCTCGTGAAAGAAATCAATTATAACCTCAATTGTGATAGAAACTTTTGAAGATTCTTGGTCTAGAAGAAAGAGGTGTTGGACAGCACATCAGAGATACTAATTCCTTCGTTTGGGTGATGTTTCCAGAATAAGGAGCCTTACCTTGCAAGACAACATCTCCACAGTGCAGTCTTCGCTGGTCGGGTTCACTTTTAGTGTCAAAACAGGGGCAACTTCAAAATTCAGAAGTTGAACTTGTGGAAGAGTACACCTGCAATTAAATCATAATCAGCAAGATCTTATAACTCTTATATGGGATGTATAGGCTGCGGAGGACACATGAACTGTTTTCTCTGATGAAGATTGGAGTATCTAGTATCCATACATGAATGTTCCTGATTTTCAATCACCAAATAGAAAGGTACTAGCACTAAAGTAGTCAAATGCTCTCAGAGACTACAGGCCATTTCTATAATATGATTATTTGACAACTCCACTGAACAGTTCTATCCGGATCTCCTAATCTATGCTGCACTTTACCCTTTCTTTTGATGTGCCATATCTTTGATGGATTCCTCAACATACACGGAAAATATGCTAAACGTTAACCTTACATTGGTAACATATAAACTAATAAAAGTCTTAAGACACAGCTCAAAGATTGCAATATAGTTCTTGAGGATTTCATATCTTCTCGGTTTACACACTTGTTTTCCAGGTATAGGCCGGTGGTTACCTTCTGGAACTGAAATCTGTTCTTCCAAATGCTTAGAGAACCTAATTAACCATATCATCTCCTCCGTTAAGCTAAATAGGTTAATTAATGTGTACTGATATCCACACACTAAAGGGGAGAAGAAAATTATTTTTACCCCAAGTTTGATTCTCTATTCAAGAAGCCAAGAAAGGGTTGCTAACCCCTTGCTTCTAAGTTCTAACTAAGAGTTGGGAGTTTAAGTCACACGGGAGGTAAATATGAAAAAACACTGTTAGGCCTCAGGGAAGGGGAATTAGGGGCTGGAGTTTACCAAACTAAAAAAGGTATCTTTATTTAAGAAAATCAATCATCTGACATCATCTACTTAAGGTTGACAAATTCTGGTCATCTATGCTACAGACAACCAGATTTATATATTCTGCTCACTAAGATGCTATAGTAATAGTAAGATTCCATAGAAGTCTCAAAAAAATATTGAAGTAGTATATAATTAGTCCAAATGATAGCCATGTTCTTTTCAACATAAATCCAGTGGGATTTCAGATCTGAGTAAGAAGTTAGGCTACTTAGCATGTCCATTGTTGATTAGTCGCTATTGGAATTCATTAGTCATCTTTCATATTTGGAGGGTAGAATCTCATTTATATGCAGTTCTACTTTATACATCAGAAGATCTTAGTTGATAGTCGCTGGAGTTTTTGTTGCGTAAGCTGCTGGTTGCACATTTTTTGCCCCACATTCAATTGGCTCTTGCAAACATCCGTTGTGACTTGGTTAGTGTTACTGGATGCTCATAAGAATTGACTTTTAATTAAATGAGCCTCTGTTTTAACTACTTTCTTTCTAAGTGGTAACATGACAACTGGCAGTTTTTTCATAAGTTTCTTTTCACAAAGAGTTGCAGTAAGTCTTGGTTTAAGGTGGTGCCTTGTGGTCAGGAGCACTTAGCTTATTAGCTTTTAATTATAAAAAATGTTTAGGTTATAATCTTATGTTGATATCACAAGCACAGGGAGCTAATAACATTCTTCTTTTGAAGATCGAAGTGTGAACCTGGGGAGAGGGGCTGATATACCAAGAGTTTATTGTTGCTAAACTAGCACAGACCACAAGAAACTTCTTTATATCGGTACATAGACCAAAAGAACCTACAGCTAGGATGTATGAAGATTTTAAAAATCAAAAGCAAAAAAGAACCAAAGTCTCACGTCATCATAGTATATGAAAGCAAGAATCAGGCTATGTCAGCAAATATCAGGCGGTCATTAGGTAACACCTACTCACAAAGCTTAGAAATCATTAAGCCTTTCTAACTACTGATGAATCTCAGAAACAAGCTTCTCAAGTTACCAAAGCAAAATTAGATGCACTAATTAATTTTAATTCAAATTTATAGTAGTTATTCCATTCACATTTGATGACCTGACTGTACAGAATGTGGATCTGTAAATCATTTAGAATGCAGCATAGAGGCGAATTCCCTATGCCTTATGGTTCATATACCAATAGAAGTATAAGAGTAATTATAACACTGTATGATATGGTTAACTATTTCAGCATCCTAATAGTTCAATCAGCTTCATCTCTTTGCACAGTGGCGTTTATTCTACAAAGCTTCTTTTCTACGTATCAATGATGTTTCCACTCGTTTTTCAACACTTAAGCAGATAACTTGAAAACTACTTAACACCTAGCTACAATAATAAAATGCAACATTTCACACAGCAAGAACAAATGATAGAAGAGAAAGATGGAATGTCCTTGGACCAAAGTACCTAGACAAGAATAATAGGCAAGAAGATACAAATCATTACCTGTACGTATTAGAATCAATAGATTCAAAGCTTTGCAAAGCTCTCTTGTTCAACATTGCCTCAACACCAGATTTATGGCTCAGAAACTCACTTATATGCAATGATTTATTATCTCCACCAATACTGTCATGCTTGGGGAGCTTAATTCTGTCCTTCTTCCTGGCAAAAAGGTTTGCTCTCTTAGCATCTGAGTTTGACAAGTTAGACTTGATCACTTCGATAACTCCAGCTCTCTTCCTGAAAATCCTCATTTTCATTTAGCCATAATAGGATGAGGAAAAAAAGAAGATTGAACACTCACTATTCAATTTGTTTCTCTTACTTCCCCTCTTAGTCCGTCTAAAAGAAAACGTCTCTTTCCTTTTTTGGCTACTCTCTAGTTCTAACTTTCCACGTGACATGAACAAGACCACAAAATTGAAACGCATTTTCGTACAATCTACATATCTTAAGTTTAAGACCACGTGGTTCAAAAATAAACAGACGGAGTATTTACTTAGACACACAATCATTCCCTTTCAGTCCTTCCTGCCTTTACTTCTCTACTCTTCAATCTCTTATCATTGTAAAGCAGACAAAGCATAAGGCAAACAACAAGTCATGAACATATCTCTGAAAAAACATGAAATTTATTGTTCAATAGGAACAAATTTGTGAAATTTTTTCTTGATTCTACTATGACTGAACTAAAATAATATCATTTAACAAAATAACACTAACCCCACCCCCTTCCCTCCCACCCACCAACCCAACAAGAACAATTTCATAATTTAACATGAGCAACATAGTCAAAAATCAAAACAAGATAACACCACTTGGGTTGCATAAGAGTAAATTCACCTTGAAAAGGAGCATTCTTGGAATTGAAATGATGGAATTGAGCAAGACCCATATTGAATAACCCTCATAACTACTTGTTGATGGGCAGCTTCTAAGCTTTAATTTACAAATTAGTGTGTAATAGCCATGGCATTGAGGAGAAATTGAAGCAAAGTTATGATTTTTTTTAAGCTGGGAAAGTGGGTGTGTGCACGTTATGTGTTCCTCCATGTTGGGGAGTTTGGCTCATCACCATATCTATCCATTCACGTGTACAACTTGGAAAAACCTACTCCAAAAATAGGGATTTCTGTCCGAATTTAAAGTTTATTGGTTTTGATAGTAATTTCAAATTAATTTATAAAATAATTTAGTCTATAATTAAATTTCTAGCTTTTAAATAAACTTTACATTTTTTCTATTTAATTTATTGGTTAAATCAACTTTTGCACACTTGTAATTGTAAATAGTGGAAATAATCAGTGCGTACATAAAATTTGTATAAAATTTTGTTTTAATTTATGTGATATATGTTTTTAGTCTATTATATTATAAAGAAATTGATATTATGTTTTTCAAATTTCAAATATATTTCAAATAATATATTTAGAATATAACACAAAAAAAGTTGTTTCTATGGGCAATCCAACAGGAATAAGCAATATTACCTAATTAGAAACAAATATTGTATAATTCAACCCAAATGCACTAAATTTCAAATAAATCATATTTTTTGTTTGAACGAAAAACTCGTCTAGAACCATATTCTCGAGCCAATCACATCTATCAAACTGGGGAATAATAAGTTTGTCTTTCTATCCTTTTTCACTTTGACGTTAATTCATTTTTCACAAAACTCACCTATCGAGATTGAAGTTTATTAAGAAAGTTTTATGTCGTGATGTTCATTTACATCCATGAGCATCCTCTGTATTAAAGATCAGAGCTATCTACCTTTTTGCCCCCTTCCATTTCACAATTATTTGGATTGATATAAACTAAAATATGAATCAAAATTCAAACTAATTAATTTTTATTGCTTTATTTGTTATTTTATACTGTAATATTTAATAACTTGACAAAATTATTATTTTTCTTTAGACTATATATAACCTACCAAATTATAAAAAATAATTTGAAACGATTTTATTGGTAGGTTACGTATAAAATTAGCTCATGAGCTAAAATGATCAATTTGGACTAGATATTAACTCAAATTTTGATGGACTAAAATGAATTGAACCGAAATGAGTTGAACTAATAAATAAGCGGATCAATAATCTATCCAAACTTGAATAAATTAGACAAATTATAATTTTATGAGCTAATTTTGACGGCAAGAAAGGTAGTGTTAGTGGATCAATAACACCTATGATATGATATGACATAATAATTTTTTAATACAATTAATAAATATGCCTCATTATCAAACAACAATAACAATAATAACGTATTTAATGAAATCCTACAAATGACGTGTGGAATAGATGAAGATAGATATCAAAAACTAGAACTAACAAGAATAGAGCAATCAACCTGTATCCTCAAAAATAAGTCAACACTCTATTACCAGCTAACCTAATACGTAATCATCACACCTTCGTATTTAAAATCATATCATTAGTAATCTGATGTTGCGTCATGTCCTGTCTAAAATAGAGACCAATTCACCATATATGTATTTTCTATAACAACTCATATTCTATTATACTCGCTCTGTTCCAATTTATGTGACACATTTTGAATTTCGGATTCAAATAAGTCCATCTTTAATTGTAAAATTTTCATATATCTTTTAAATATTCTGGATTGTCAATTATTGTGACCTATCGTACTTTTTATTTAGTTTGCAAATATATTAATTTCATTTAAAAAAAACTGAAGATGTCATTTTCGAATTCTCAGTCAAACTTAAACTGTTTGACTCTTGAAAAACGAAATTTGTCAAATAAAATGGGATAAAATGAGTATTCATCTTTCTATTCCAAAATTCTTAAACGTGAGTACCAAGATAGAATCCTAGCCATCCAATCTTATTAACCAAAACTCAATCACAACCGTTAAATTAATCACCAAATAAACAAAACAAATCACTATATTCAAATTCTATTAAACCCCGCCAAAACCTGTAACAAGAAAAACTAACTTTCTTCCTTACCAGCTCTGCTTCAATGGCGACTACACCCAAATCAGCAAAGAAACTCCCGTTTATCGACCTCTATAGTGACGATGATAAGCTTCATAAATCAGCAAAAACTCTCTTCAATTATTCCAAAAAATACTTCCCAAATTCTTTAGTTGAGGAACTTTTCCAAGCAATTGAATGTAGCCCACCAGGATCGCGTACAGGTATTCTCTATTACGATGTTTTAAGCGATGTTTTACCATCCCTTTGGACCAAAATTTCGTTAAGTAAGCGAAATGACTTGAAGATCCGTTTACATGAAAAGGTTTGGCTTGAAACAGATTATGAAACACTCAAAGCTTGTTCATCTTGTGTATTGAGTTTAGCGGGTTTAATTTTCCCTAAAAATGAATGGGTTTTATTGTTTCACTTAATGTTTGAGTATTTGGGTACGAATTCATCGAACGGAAAATTGTGTGTTATGCTTTTATGGAATGAATTGATACCAAAATGTCCTGAGATTTTGTACCTTATGTTGATTTTTTGATTGAGGGGTTTACAGACCTTATGCCTACTATATTGGAAGATCATCGATGTAGGGTTGCTGCTGCTAGGGCATCTGTGAAATTGATTTTGTATTATTCAACTCCCGCGAGTTATTGCAAGTTTTATGGTCTTTTAGAACATGTGATAGTGACTTTGTTTGTGGCACTTGGTGAAGAAGATCTTGTGTGTAGCCTTCTTGAGGATTTGATTGTTTTGGTTGGGGTAGAGACTGCGGTTTTTAAAGTTAATATCGGTGTTGTGGTTAAGTATATGGTGAGGATAGCTGAGAATTCGAAGTTAGGGGAAAAGTTAAGGCAGCTATCTATAGAGTTTATTGTTACTTTGGCTGAGGATAGGGAGATTGGTGTGGGATGATGCAGATGGTACCAAAAGAAGAAGTTACTAAATTGCTTAGTGTGTTGATTGTGATGTTGGTGCATATTAAAGATGACCCTTGTTGGGGAAATGCAACTAGTGATGATGAAAATGAAGGGCAGTTGAGTATGTGTACTTATGCTATGGAGAGTTTAGATAGGCTAGCAATCGCATTAGAGGGAAGTGTAATTGTGCCTTGTTGCGCTGTGGGCTTGTTCAACCTCTTGCATGATCAAAATTGGAGAATTCGTCATGCTGCCGTTACTGCAATTGGACTGATTTCAGAAGGATGCTCAAAGGTAGTATTCACTCTTTCTGCTGCGTACACAGCGTACACACTACCTCTCTAGACCCCACTTATGAGATTACATTGGATTACTTTTGGCAAATGAAATACGTTTTGAGTTTGATTTCTGGTCTGGAAATTCCCAGGCATTGTTACTGGAGATGGAGAAACTTGTGCAGACTATTGTGAAACTAATCCATGATGAGCACCCTCGAGTATGTTGGGCGACAATTCGTACAATTGGTCAGCTATCAACATATCTGAGCCCTCGTTTTCAAGAGCAATATCATCAGCAGCTCCTTCGAGCTTTGATAGAAGTATTGGATGGTGTTGATAATCCCAGGTTGCAGGTACTTTTAATGACATATGACCAATGTATTAACTCTTTGTTCTCTAATTGAGAACTCTTGACATATCATAACTTATCCATTGCAAGTACATCTGGTTGCAGACTAATATTCTCTCTTGTGTATAGACACGTGCAGCTTCAGCGATACAGTTGTTCAGTCAAAATTGCAGTGCAGATGTCTTGAAACCTTACCTGCACAATATAGTGTGTAAATTAGTTGGGTTTCTACAGGTAATGTCACCTTTTACCAATCTACAACATATTTATTTGTTCATGTGTATAAGAGTAAATGACATAAGCTTTTAACTGTCATAACTCTGATGTGATTTGAGTTTATCTTTAACAAGTAACATGCTGCATATTCCAGAGAGGAACGGCAATGATGAAGGAAGCATCTCTTGAAACTTTAGCCTCTTTAGCTATTTCATCACAGGTACTTTATTTTCAGGGGTTCAAAAAGAACTCTTTTTTCCAATGCTCGAAGTTTTAAACTTCATTTGCTTGGGACGCTGCAGGAGGACTGTGCATACTTATACGATTCTCTAATGCCTTATCTGAAAGTTATCTTGGAAACTGCTACTAATGATACAAGTCGCACTCTACTGGCCAAATCCATGGAATGCATTACCATGGCTGCAATGGCTGTTGGAAATCTAGCAATCAATGATTATGTTGAAAAGGTGAATACAATTTATAAATTTCCATTAGCACTTCGCAGGCATTATATAAAAGTGAAACTATCAACATCACTTAAGATCTGAAAATGCATTTACCTTATGTGATATGTTATTTTAGGTCACTGCAGTACTCATTTCACTGCACGAAACTCAAACGGTGATAGAAGATCCAATGAGGAGACTTTTGTTACTAGTATGTTGATACAACTTAGAATTTTGTGCAACTTTCATTATCTTTTCTTTTCTGTTTTTGGCTAATTTACACTTCGATTCTATGACAGGAATGCGGTAGACTATGTAAATTTTTGGGGGCAGATTTCCTTCCTTATCTGAGTCTTGTCATGCCCGTTGCGCTAAAATCTGCTTTGCTAAAGAACTATTTGAGTGTTTCCGATAATTCAGATACAGATGATTCTGATTATGAAAGGTTGGATCTTTTACTATAGCAACTCGTACGAAGTTTTATTTAGATGGATGGCATATGTATTAGTACTATCACTATGTAATGATGTAGATGGTTGTGAGTTTTCATACAATTTCATTTCATTTCATGATGTATTAAGAGTTCCGCACATGCTATACCATATGAAACTGCTATGTCGAATTATAACGTAAATAAAGTGAATATGCTAAGTGACTTCTGTGTATCTTCCTGTTTCTTTAGAGACAACATCTCCGAGTCAAAGGAAAACATCTGGTCTTTCCGGGCACTTAAGGTTTCACAGATGTTTTATGAGGTTATTAGTCACTGCACTTAAATAGTACAGTTTGATGAGATAAATTTCTATTACCAACCTTTAATTGCAGTCTTTCGGAAATTGCCTCTCTACCTTCCAAGGTAAGGGTAAGGTCTGTGTACGCACTACCCTCTCCAGACCCAACTTGTGGGGATTACGCTGGGTGTGTTGTCGTTGTTGTTGTAACCTGAAATTGCAGGAAAAAAGTGAAATAAGCAACTTTAATGGAATAAATTTATTGAGGATGTCTTCAGCTGACATAAATATCTTCTGTAGCATGATTAAAGCCACTGCTGGGAATAAAAAGATCGGGATAAGAGCTGCACTTCTGGAAGAGAAGGCCTTGGCCTGTCATATGCTATGCTTCTTCTTAACTGAGTTAAAGGAAGGGCTGCATTTAAGGGTTAATGAGGTCTGTCTAGAAAATGACAGGTCATAGCTAATCTCATTTACAAGGCTTACAAAGTAGCATGCAGATTTTTACTTAATTTGTGGTTTATGCAGGTTGTTAGTGCTTTAGTTCCGAATCTTACCTAAATTGCATTTATTCCTTTTTGTAGCAATGCCGTTACTGTTAAATTCAGCTTCTTGTGCTATGAAGAAAGGGCTGCTTGTAACAGGTTGTGGCCAGTCCCGAGTTCAAAAGCTATCTGACACTATTATCTCATCTTTGCTTGATGCATTGAAAAAGGTAATTTACCTAGTGTTGCAGCAAAAGTTTAATCAATATTGATGCGATCCTTAGGAAGTTCTACTTTCCCTTTAGGAGTCGAAGGTACAAATTCAAGCAAGACTATTGGAGGCATTCAACGAAAGCATTCAGGTTAATAACTCTCTCGTCTTCTGTATAGCTTATTTGTCTGTGCACTAAGAAGTACTTATCACAGGTTCCGGGTTCATGTCTAAGCAAACACCAAGCTGAAAAATTTGTTGATGGCATATCAAAGGTTCTCTCCAGATGCTCATACCACAAAACAGAAAGAGAGAAACGAGCTAAAGAACACACAGATTCAAGGAAGCAGGAACTACTTAAGGAGGAAGCTGAGCAACACTTAACTAAATGTAGAAACGTTAGTGTTTTATCTCAACATAGCCTCTAATATATATATATATATATATATATATATATACACACTTAACAGGACCTTAGACTTACCTTCATCAGTTTCTTTGTTTTCCTGAATTCAGATTGGCATTTGCCTTGGAACTATGGTGAAAAAACTCAAGGCATCATTCTTGCCCCATTTTGATAAGTTTTTACCTTATGTATCACTTATGTGGGTAAGTCTCTCTCTCTTTTGATGTACTATATGTACAATTCAATTCATGACACCTCTTACTGAAGCATTGTAAGTGGCTAAATTGATATAAACTTCTCGTTAAACCAGTCTATCAAGAAATTCTAAGGGGAACTTTTAAGGTTTCTTTGACCTTACACATTTCCTTTTCACTTTTCTACTTACTTCTGTACAGAGTAATGATAGAACAGCAGAAGAAAGAAGAATTGTAGTGCACCTTTTTCGTGATGTTGCTGAGCAGTGCCGAGAAGAAGCATTCAGGCACGTCTTGCAATTTTCAGTGTCTTATTAATCATGATAAGCTCAGTTGGCTTAGCTGAACGTCTTTTTTACTATTTTAAAAAATCAGGTACTATGAGGACTGGATACCTCTCCTGCTTAGAATTTACAATCATAAGAATCCAGATGTTCCGCAGGTTTTCTATTTTTTCCTTCTTTTACTATTTGTTTCCCTAGTAATTCTTTTGTGTATCCTTCAAACCTGACATTCTCTATCTTTTCAGATCGTGGCAACTGCAATTGGTATTTGTGCTGAATTCGGAGCAGATTTCCTTAAGCCTCATACTAAAGGTAGCTTTGTGTGTTATAATATGCTTAAGGTATCTATTGTCTCCACTAGCAGCATCTGACTTAGCTGCTAATGGTGTTTGCAGGAATACTCGGTCATTTAAAAACTGCACTGGAGAATCCTAATGCAAAACACCCCGATAACATCATGGCTTATGAGCCTGCTGTTTCTACCTGTGGGAAGTTAAACCAGTTTGTCTCAGAAGGCATCTCCTATGAGGTGCTCTCTTACTACTCCTTCCTATATCATTCCAAAAGAAAACTTCATACACTAGAACACACATACGATTTCTCTTGATTGTAGTTTTGATAAATTTGTCATTTATCGACTGACATATCATAAATGTTCTTGTCTCAGTACATCCTGCTCTGGCTTAACCACTTACCAACAACATGTGATCTTGATGAGGCTAAAATCAGTCACGAACTGCTTTGTTCAATGATGGAGACGTAAGTATTCCCCTTTAGGCTACAGTAATAAGCAATCAATGATTATCAGAACTTCAACATTTCTTATGCATGTTTGTAAATCTTTCAGGTCAGAGCAGAAAGTTATTGGCCTTGGCGGATCTTATATACCGATTATAATAGCAATTTTTGCTGAGGTAGTTTTCCTTTACAGTAGTACCCTTCATCTTATATGCACTAAGATTTCCTCCATTTCATAAGTTTATCTTTATCCTCCAGGTTTTATGGGCAGGGAACAATTTGGCCTCAGAAGAAACTAGGACACGAATTATCAATCTATTGAAGAAGTTCCAAAGAGAACTGGAGCCTCTTGTGTTGTCCAAAATATTCGAAACATTACCTTTACCACATCAAAACATTTTGCGCATCGTCTTGTCCACCTAGTAAACTGTTTATGCATTCTTTGAGTAGATAGATACATGTACAGAACAGAAATAGCTAACAGGAAAAATCGCAGACTCATACTTGTAGAGTGAGAAATATTACTGTAAAGAGTGTGATTGTATACATTGTAGAGGAGATTTTTGTGTATTAAAGGAAGTTACTAGCCAAGATCATTTGGCACTGAGGTTGTTTTGTACTCCATTGAAGTGTACTAATTGAACATTGTTACATTTTGGTCTATAAAATTTGAATAACCATAGTTTGATCACATAATACAGTTAAATCATCATGAAACAATCCAGGATAAAACAAGCATTTAGAGGAAGTGAAGCTCCATGACAAACACGAACACTAGTTCAGAAGGGAACGAATAAATGGCGTAAGATAAACATATCCATCAGATCATCGTTATATTGAAATAACATGAATTCGTTCTACTAATACTAGACAATTTGTGAAAGCTACTGACTTGCTTAACATCATCAAGGCAAACTTCAAGTTACATAATCATTTGTGTTTTGATAACCGTGATGTCCAGGACAACTTGTATGGACCTCAACTAATATTACTTACACGGTAATGCCTGATACCTCGCAGCAGTGTACTGAATAACTATGTCCACCTTGCCTTGAGTAGATAGACATAGATTTTCATTTTGAATTACCATTTGTTTTCATTAAACAAGAGACAAAAGAAACTGAAATCCAATTCGAGTCCAACAAGCTTTGACTTTTGATTTTGAAAATTGTTGCCTATGAAATAAGTGGATTTGAATTTCCAATTTATCTTAAATTAAAAAATAAATATAAAAAATTTAAATGTGCTCGAGGGAAATCAAACCTCCATTCAAAAGGCAAACTAAGCTAAAGCAAGTTTCATTATTTTTTAAAATAGGAATAAAATCACTAAACTGTGCTTGCTTCATGGGCAAAACATCAAGTTTAACAAATTTCGACCTATGGACAAATATTTTGATTTCTGATCTTAAAAGTTGTCTATGGGGTTAGCCGTGGGGGGGGGGGGTCAAAAATTTGAAAACAATCCATTTTTAAGGTTATTGCATATAACAACTTTCACATATAGCAAACATAAAAATCATTTATGTATGTTATAGTTATAGTTTGTATAATTGCGCTTCACAGTAAACTTTATGTTTACTATGGAGCATCAGATTGTATAACTCACTGACAGGAGCTTCAGATTTGTATAATTTCACTGACAGACTATTTGTATAAATCGTTGGCAGCCTCTCAATTCAATTTTATGTGTTTGTATATATCTGCATAAAATTTGAATTTTTATACAATTGAATCGAAATAAAACATTTGTATATCAAATCTCTCTCTCTCGCTTTGTACAACACAAATTATACATTGTAATTTGTATAATCTATGTTTGTATAAAGCGAGAAAGAGAGAAAGGCAAAAGAAAACTGGGTCAGGGAAGATTTGTATTTGTATAGTTATAAGTGTATAGGATGAAAATATATGTATTTGTATTTGTACATACAGTTTTCTCTCGCTTTATACAAATACAAACGCATTTTATATATTTGTGTTGGTATAAAAATGAGAGAGGCGAGGGAGAGACTGGCGAGAGTGGCGAGCGAGAAACCTAAGGAGAGAGGCGAATGGCAACTGTTTGCTACGGGTTACTATTAAATCAAATTGTGATTATAGCATTTAATTTGAATTAATAGTTTGTTATTTTATACAATTTTACCTTCCTTAAAATCAAATAGTTCACCTAAATTAGCCTGGACACTAATAGGTTTATTAAAAATGGGCCGACTTTAGAGTCCACTTTTTTATGGGTTCTCTCTTTTTGGGTTTCAAAGCCCAAACTCATCTTAGGTGAGACCAACGAGTATAGAAAGCCCAAATATACTAAACCATTGCTAACTTAACTATAAGGGGTCGTTTGGACTTTGGTGTGACGGATAAGGGGAGTTACTTTCGGGTTAAATTTTGAGTAGCCTTTAATCATTTGTTCGTTTGGTGTGATGGATAAATATAAATAGTCTTGGGATTAAAAAAAATAGTCCAAGAATAAAATTTTGGTGTCTTGTTTGGTTGTCGTGTTTGGGATAACTTATCTCACCATTTATACCACAGTGATGAGAAAAGTTGTCTCATATACATGGTGGGATAAGTTATTCCGGGATAACTAGTCTTGGGATAACTTGTTCCCCGACCAAATAATCCCTAAGTAGTGGACATCTTTTTAATTTTTATTTTTTAAAATACAAATATTCCATTAGACAGAGTACATAGCGGTAAAATTTATAACAACGTATGCTTGTAATTTAGACGAAACACTCCAATTTGTTTTTACTGAGTTTCATAAATATCTGATGTTGATGTGATTCATAATTTTTTTGAATTTGTTTAAATAATGATTTTGTAAGTTGAAGTGTTCAACTGACACAATAAAAACTAGATGAGGTGTCTAGATGTTCATACTCAAAATTGAAGTATTTACTTATCATATGTCAACATTTACGAAGGTCAGGAACATGATAATCACACTATCAAGTTCAAGAAGATAATCAAAGCTAAAACAATTTAAATATCATAGGATTGAACAAATAAACACATATATTCTATATGTAAAATCAAATCATCATACTAATAAAGACAATGATATAGCAATTTGGGAAATAATAGATACTTGAAAAGAAAAAAGAAGAGATTTGCTTAATGCGTATGTTTATATATATAGGCCAAATTGAAAAACGTAGATGTTATCTGAATTCAAAATGAAAGAATATATTTGTGTTTTATGCCTTTATTTTTTAAGTATCTATCGTTTTCTAAATTTATCACTGCCTTTATTAGTAAAATAATTTGATTTCACACTTCTTGTACATCATCTTACTTACACATTTGTTACCAACCCAATCTTGAAAGTTCAAATAACATGTTTTGGTAATAAAAATGCAAAAACATCTTCTTCTTCGTTTTAATTATTAATCAACAAAAAGTGATTATTATCCTCTATCATCACAATACATATATTTCTCTTTGGCTAGCAAAAATCAACACCCAAAACCTTTGATGAAAAAAGAAATGCAACTATTTAGCCTTATATGATCTTCATTTTTTTGTCATTTTTTTTTCTAGTTGAAGAAAATAGCACACATTATTTTCACTAATTTTTTTTTTGAACATGTAGAATCTTTTGTAGGGCTACCCTCCAATTAATTCTCAATAAACAAAAAGATATTTTCTTGGTGAATCCTAAGCCACTCGATCATTTGACAAGGACAACTAACATATTGTACCCCATACAAATATAGCCCACTAGTACTTAGAATTCTGTGTTCATAGTTAGATGAAAAGAATATGTGTCTGAACTAACATGGGTTGTGGTAGGAGCACTGTTGGTTGCTGAAGGGTGATTAGGGCGTCATGCGGAAGCTTACAATTGCAAATCATATAGTTGATAAATTAGATGACAAAAACTTATACTAAAAACTAATATTATTATATGAAACTAATATAAAGAAAAATATTAAAATTGTTGAGAGATTAAATCTCCCCATAAACAAAACTCACTAAACGACTACATTGTGGATTCTATTGTTATTGTGTTAGAAGAAACAAACCTATATTTATAGAGTCCTAAAACCTTTTCTTACTAGAAAAAGAGTCCTAAAAGGAAAGAACAAACCAAATATGAAAGAATATTATATTTTCCTTTTAAGAAAAGTAAAAACATTTATGGTAATAATGTTTTGTTTTTTCTTTAAGGAAAAATAAATCTTAAATTATGGTAAGAAAATCAGGGCAAAACCCTAACAAGCACTTCATTCTTAACCAGAGGTCTCAAGATTCGAGTTTTGTATATGAAGAAAATTTTGTTGAAAGCGCTATTTCAAACGGATCATGCGATGCATGCAGTGCGTGATCCGAATTTAGTAGGGGCTCCCATGTGGGCTCCGAATACTAAATGAGAAACCAAAAAAGGAAAAAGAAGTGGCCAACTTACTAGCAAACGAAAAAATTCTTAATAATATCTTCTTTTCTTTTCCTTTTTTAATCTAGAAGTGATCGTTTAATTTGGCTTTGTGATATGAAATTATGGGATGAAGTTAAAGTTTTATTTGGATATGTGAATTTTTTATGTTGTATGTTTCTCATACATAAAACTCTTATAAGTTGTAAAACTATTCAAATTATCTCAAATCTTTATACTATATTACCAAATAAGTAAAAGCTTACAAAATCTCATAATACACTATCACAAAACTATTCTAAAAAATACAACATAAATTGATCAAACTTAATTTAATAAAAAAATCAAAATTTAACATTGGTTGGTAAATAAATTTGATCTAACATAATGAATTTGAGAGTTAATATCTTAAAAGGTCACTGAAGTATGAGAAATTATCTAACTAAGTCATTAAACTTTGTTTTGTATCAATAAAATCACTCAACTTAAAGCTTTTATCTTCAAAAATCACTCAACTATATTTATTATTAAAATAAATTAAACATGACAGAATAAAAATACTTTTCATGCCATGTAATCATAAATCCCACAAATAAATAAAATTTATACAATTTATTTATTATTATACCAATCCACCCTGAAACCCATATATCCGATTCATGCTCTTATTTTCATTATTTCCTCTAGCAAATTGTATAGCTGAAAAATTGAAGTTGTTGGCAAGTTACAATTGTTAGTTCTGATTAGAGAAATTAAATCATCACATAAAAAAAAAAAAATGAGAAATCAACTTCTTTATCTTTTTATGGTCAAATTATTCTCTTCATTGTATAAATTAACTTCTTAAAAAATATTCTCTAACTTCATTAAATTCATGTCCAATCTTTTACATATCAATAATATGACAAATTAATATTAGTACAATTGAAGATACTTATCTGTGTAATGTCACGAGACTTGAAACAAGTAATTATATAGTAGAAAATAAAAATGTAAAATTAACTAATGCTCCCTCCATTTCAGCAAATCAAAAATATATATTTTTTAAAATACTACGTGCCATTATCATTAAATAATTACATAAATTATTAGTTGTCAAATTAAAATTTCCATACATAATTTGTAAAATAAATTTGTGTCGAGGACCTTGAAATTTGATGGACTAAACCACTGAAAGACCTCAACATCCAAGAATTCAAAAATGTCACTGATAAGATCAAACAGATAAGAAAAAAAAATTTGAAGCCAATTTATGGGTGGGTCTGGTATAATAATAAATAGATTTTATAAGGTTATTTATTTTTGGGGTTTATAATTACATGACATAAAAATAATCTTTATATTTTATCATATCAAATTTATTTTAATGATAAATGAAGTTGAGTGATTTTTTAAGATAAAAACTTTAAGTTGAGTGATTTTATTGATACAAAATAAAGTTTAATGACTTTACTAGATAATTTTCTATAGTTCATGACCTTTTAAGATATTAACTCTGAATTTGGTGAATATAAATAGTAAAGTAGGAATTGATTTGAAGTAATATCAAACTGGAGAGAATAATTGTTATATGAGATATAAATGATTTAAAAAGTAATAGTATGAATTTTATAACTTTATTTATATATCAAAATAAATAATCAGTAGATATAAATGAGAAGGTTCTTTTACAAAATATAAATTTGTGGGTCAAGTTTTATATTTAACAAATCCCAAATCATGATTTTTGGAGAATTTGAGATTTCATTTCGTGAGATGAAATCAACGTGAAATCACATGTTCAAATATTGATTTCATCTTATGATTTCATAACACGATATGCACATGACCAAACACCTACTTAATTCAACTGTTTATTTGTATTGAAATTTTCATAAAATATTTACTAATATTAGATTTAAAACTTAGTTATTATTATTTGAAGTTGTTATCCTAAAATTCCAAAATCATAAAGTTGAAATCTTGTTTTTTCTTCCAAATCCATTACGATGCATGTTTAACTCTCTCCCAATTTATGTGGCATCTCTTACGTAGTGGACCTAGAATTTTCATTAAGAGGTGTCAATGGTTGTAAAAAAAATATAATTATGAGGCTAGTAGGACCTAACACACGACCTCGAGAAATTTTCACAACACCTTAACCACTAGACTATAAGCCTTTAACATGTGTCGAGAAGTGTCAATACTTGTATATACATTTACTGAACCAAAATTTGACCTCTATATACAATGTAATTTTTCGACAAAGGGGTGTCGCTTGACACCCCGGGATAAAGAAGGGTCCGCCCCACATCTCTTATATTTCAAGAGTACGAGCTTTTGTTTTTTAACCATTATTTTCTTGATATGTCTTTTAAATTATTAATTATTGTGACTTGTAATACTTTTTATGTAGTTTACACACATATATATAAATATTATTTTGTAAATTCTAACAAAATGTCTGAATTCATTGTTAGACTTTAAAATTTTAACTAAACGAAATTTGAATTGTGCCACATAAACTAAAACACGTAATATTTTTTGTACCAAAAAGAAAGAAAAAATAGCTGGAAAGAAGAACCAGATGATTTCTTTTGTATCTGATAATTAGCAAACCAAGAGAAAAAATCAGATCCCAAGTTGGCTTTGTGTTCTTAGCTAACCTCCAAAATATTGGCTGTGTTTCTGCATAGAGCCAAAAATATTGCAATTATAGCACATGGCTGTTACATTCTTTTTCCATCTTCTTTATAATAATATAATAATAATACTTATATGATGGTTAACATCAATTTAATTAGACATAGTGAAAGGTTTAACCATAATTCTCATTTTAGTTTCCAAATCAATGTTGCCTAGGTAGATCAAGCCAATAAATGAAGTACATCTTTATTAAAGGAGTTAATTTAATCCTACTTTGAGTGCTTTACCATAATGCCTTCCTTAATATTCTTACTCTCCCAAAATAGTTGTTACGTAAGTTTTGTTTTTCGAGAGTCAATCTAGATTAATTTTTTGAGCTAAATTAGATTAGATTAATTTTATATTTAGTTAAGATTTAGATATTTAAAATTATACGAAAAATTTATAAGTTGTCAATTTTTTGCATATTCTTGTACTACCCCCATTGCGCATCCTGTGTAACATTAAAGAAAGGGAAAGCTCATATTACCGCGGCGGAAGGTCGTCTCCCAACACTTGGGACCCTATTCACCTCTTTGAGTGAATCGATAAATAGGTTTGATTGTCCTTATTTTTTATACATATCAGACATTGCATTCCCCCTATAGTTGATCTACCATTATAAATTGAGGCATATCTTTTGGAGATGGTCATGTCATCGGCGGCAAGTGGATCATTCAGCTGAAAAAAGAAAGATTTCATTTTGTTACCGACCTTCTTCCCTTGATTGATGTTTTAGGTCTTCTTATCCAAAGAAAATGCATCATAAAATATTGATCATAATTCTGAACTAATTATTAGTTCATATAATTTCTCTCTAAAAGCAAATTGTGACAAATACTCTGAGACAATAAGATACACTATCTGGATATAAATTAAAATTGCTTAATCAATCGGCAACTCAACATGTTTGTGTATAGTACATACATATTTATCTCGACTAATTTAGATTTGTGCCTCATAAGAGCTCATTAAAAGAAAACACTCCGATCACAATTTTTTTTTTCTTTTATTCTCAAAACTCGAATCAATTTTTTTTTTTATTAAAAATGAAAAAATTCTATTTATCCCGATCCAATCTTCAGCAATGATAAGTGACAACTCTACTAATGTGATGAGATATTATAATAATGGGTTTTAGACAACGACAATACTAGTGTTCAAGAAATGTCTTCGAATGTCTCTTCTCTTGTTTTAAACCGCGTCCTTAAGCCCTACTCGTTTTCTTTATAATTTAAAATTTTCGATACGAATAAAAATAAGAAACTCACTTATTTTGTTATAAAATATTTTCTTCTATACCATACATACTTTTAAATAGTGACAAAGCTAAAAAATATTCTAAAAAAAAGATATTCTAAGGGGAATAAAAAATGTAAAGAGTAAACATACAACTAGCCTAAAGGAGTTCATCAATCATCATTACTATGTATTTATATAAAAAAATAATTTAATCATGTATAAATATTGTAATTTTCTGGTTAATTCAGGAAGTTCGAATGAACCTACGTTAACCCAAAACTGGCAATGCCATTGCCCTTAGGGGTTGTTCAACTGATTAGAGTTATGTATAAGTTATGAATGAAGTAGTTATAAGGGAGATCATGTATATATTGTTTTATGAATATATTAGTTACGCAAGATTTAGTTATTCCACCTTCCGTCTTGTATAGAATAAAACATAAAAAATTTCATTATTACTTATACATGTATTAGTCATGCGGATTTCTAAATTCCAAATTAATACTATGTTAATTTCATACATTAATGAATTACCTCCTAAGCTATTAAACATAATATGTATTACTTATACAAAATTTAATACCTTCCTAAGTACTCACTTTCAGATGAGCTAACAAACTACCCAATAATGATATATGGTGCTTAAAGAATGGTGGGTAATTAGTGGAAATTAGTAAGGTTGCAAACTTTATTTAGTTTGGGTTATCGACACCTTGTAACAACCTCCAAATACAAACACTCACAATGACAGAAGAAGGCTAATTGTTGAATCAATAACTAAAATGTTAAGGGGAATTTTTAAAAAAAAGAAGGGGGTAAGAGAAAGGGAAATGAAAAAGAGAATCATAAGATGAAAAATTGAATTCATAGTTTAGATAGCCAATCAACTAAGCTAAAATTCTTCGATTAAGGGGAATGATAGAATCATAGAAGAAGGATGAGAAGCAGAACTCAAAAAAAGGGGATTGAGAGAGACAAAATTCGTCTAAGCATAACCAAAACTCACATAACCGATATTAGTTAAATATTATTATAGAGAATGATTATTAACAAAGCCTGATTGTATATTGGCATAGTGAAGAGTTTTAGTTGTTTACAAATTAATTTTATGTTTATAGCGTAACTGATGAAGAAATCTCACATGGACCAATTATGGGATATGTGGCCTTTTTATATGACTTGAAAAATCTTCATTTCTTTAGTTAGCTTTTGAGATTGATCAGTTAGGTTTAAGACTCATATTTCTTTACATGGTACATATCAGAGCAGGATTCATATCTCAATTCGCGATCACAATGTTGAACCCCATATTACAATTATTCACACTAGAAATGTCTAGTCTTGAACGTGAGGAAGGTGATGAAGTAATCTCACATCAATCAATAATGAAATGAGTAATCTTTTTATCTGTCTTGATTAATATAGTCCCATAACCATTTAAAACTTATTTTAAAGTTGAGTCAGACCTAAGATCCATTCCATTCCATGTCTTGCCACTTGCCATTAATTAATTATAATAAGCCCAAGATATAATAATAAAACTAAAAGAAAAGAAACACTCATTCAACAAATAAGTTATCCCTTCACATTTTCCAATCTATAAATACCCTCTACTTCTAACACAACTATGCACTCATCACTTGACCAAAAACCAAAACAAAAAAAACACAATGGCTTCCAAACACATTTTCCCTAGTCTTGCTATTTTCCTTTGCTTTAACCTTTTCTTTGCCTTAGTTTCTAGTTGTGGCACTTGTCCTAAACCTAAACCAAAACCAAAGCCATCATGCCCACCACCACCTTATTATCCTAAAGAAACTTGTCCAATTGATACACTTAAGTTAGGTGTTTGTGCTGATGTTCTTGGATTAGTAAATGTTATTGTTGGCTCACCACCAGTAACTCCATGTTGTAGTCTTCTTTCTGGACTTGCTAATACTGAAGCTGCTATTTGTCTTTGTACTGCTCTTAAGGCTAATATTTTGGGAATTAACCTTAATCTCCCTATTTCACTTAGTTTGCTTCTTAATGTTTGCTCTAAAAAAGCTCCTGCTGGCTTCCAATGCTCTTAATTAATTGATTTGTCAAGATTTAATCAAGTTTGTCCTTTGAGGTTGAGGGGTGTGAAGACATTATATTAATTTACTTTGAGATGGTAATTGGTTGGTTTCATTTGGAGATTATTGTAATATCTAAGTATTTGAAGTTCCTTAATTATAAATATGTGTTGATATGTGGCATGTTCAAGTTTATGTTGTATTATTCTTATTGTTACTTATTATATAGTGTACTTTGAGTTGAAAATTTAATTTCCATCAAGAGTGTGAGAATGAGTTTTTTTTTTCAATCATTAAATTAATCATAGATTTTGAGTTCAAATCTCGAAAAAAATTCATGGCAAGGGCTATTTCAACTTGGTATGTTCTGCACGATATGTACTTAAATTAATCGGAACAATAAATTTTGTTTTACTGAATTGCTTCAAACTAAAAATAATTATTTTTTAATTTGTAGATATTGCATTTTTGAGTTTACTCTCATTCCCTCTTAACTGATTTTCTAGCCTTTTTAATTTGTTTCAAAACAAGTGAATTTTATTATTTTAAGAAGCCAAGAAGGTATTAGTCTCTTCTTTTTTTTTTCCCAAAAAATCATCATATTAAAGAGTCTTTTAGTAAATTATCATTTTGTTTTTTTTACTACTATACTATTTTTAAGGATCTGTTAAGTCAAACATGAGCCGAAAATATCTTTTTTCTACTCCCTCCGTTTCACAAAAAATGACATCCTTTCCTTTTTAGTCAGTTTCAAAAAAATGACCTCTTTCCTTTTTTGGTAACATTTTACTTTTTGATTTCCACATGGCATGTTTAAGACCACAAGATTAAGGACAATTTTGTACATTTGACATAACTTTAATTTAGGACCACAAGATTCAAAAGTCTTTTTTAATTTCTTAAACTTTGTGCCAAGTCAAATCAGATCAATCTTTTTGAAACGGAGGAAATATTTATTTTTTTCGTTTGAGGAAGTTATTATGACTCATTTTAATTTATTAAGGTAATGAGCTACATAAAGGATATTAATTTCATTATATGATGCTAATATAAATTCATTAGATCGAAATGTCTCTCCGTGTCTAGTATTTTGGCCTTGACAAATCCATCGATCAAGGGACATATGCCGATCTAATGATAAAGTTATGCCCATTTTACTAAATCATGTATAGTCTACGTGACCAGCTTTATGTAGTTTCAATTGGCTTGTCATTATTTTTTGTCCACTCATTGAATCTCTATTAACAACTAGCTAGCTTCTAGTACTATTTCTTATTGAAATATATTTTTGGGATTATGACATTTTAGTATGTTTTAAGTGATTTTCACCACCGAGTTTTTTTAAGTATTTAATTGCGTCCAATCAATGTCAATATCATTCTTGGAAAATGTAATAATGTAGTAAATTAAAGCAGAAACTATAGAACCAACTTTATTTTTTCTAAAATGACTTTTTCTACATTTCTGTATTATCGTTTGTCACTAGGGACACCTAACACCAATACAACATAATCAGATGTGACAATAATGCCTACTGCGTGCCAACCTTTCGTGGTGTCAAATGATGGATTGGATTGAAATAAGGCCTGTTAAAATAGATTGGTCTAATAAATAAGCAGGCCATTAATTAACTTGCTCAACAGTTATTTGAGTTGAAATTGGTTTAAAATTAAATCATAACTTAATTCATCCTTATTTTATGACTGTAAAAGATATCGAATAAAACAATATCTTTTAAAAAATGTTTAGACAAAAATTCTCATTAGGCAATATTTGAACTGCATATATATCAATCTAGCTTTCAAATGTTCTGAGTTAAAGTGAGTTGAAATACTATTTTGGAGGCTTGGAAGGTACTTGAAATGAAGAGTTTAATCTCACAAATGCTAAAATAAAAACACAAGGCTCCACTTTAAAGACTACTGAAGAAGGGAGAAAAAAATTATGTATATAAAGATGTTATAATTCTTAAAACATAAGCCCTCATAAGTAGTTATAACTAATTAAGAAGAATTAGAAGATTTTTTTTACATTAAAAGTATTTTTGTAACAATCATTATAAGCGTTTTATTGTTGATATATACTCCCTCGGTCCATTTTTAATTGTCATGTTGCATTTTTCGAAAGTCAATTTGACTAATTTTCAAAATTAAATTAGATTATTAATTCAATATTTTAAACAAAAAATTTAGATATTAAAAAATTATACGAAAATTACTATAAATTTCATTTTTTTGCATATCAATATGATGAAAAATACATTGTAAAAGGTTAGTCAAAGTTATTATCGTTTGACTCTAAAAATAAAACTATAACAATTAAAAGTGGATGGAATAGATTGCTTGCGAAAAGAAGAATTCCTCCTAGGGTTTATCTTATAGTGTACATGCCTTTTGGATTCCATTTAATTGAGTTTTTAAGCTTCATATAACTATAGTTTTCAATTAAGCTTTGTTTTGTGTTTGGTTTTCTATCCTTTATTTTACTGTTCTTAGAGTTGAAATTTAGATATTTTTTGCATTTTGATATTGTATCAACTTGTCAAAATCTAAACGGATTATAATTTTATAGACTGATTTTATCACCTATTTTCACTCTACTGTAATTGATGTCTTTTACTTAGTCATATTTTTAGATACATATCACTTGATTCACTTTTAATATTCTAATTAAAGGAAAACCATAAAATTTAAAAGAAATCTCCTGTATTTTTTAAATTTGAGTCCTATCAACTTACAAAACATATAAATGAAACGAAGGGGAGTAGTTGTTTTTCTTTAAGCAAAACACTAACACCACAAAAGAAATGAGAAGAATTTTATTTCATATCTATTTCCTGTAAGAAATATACCATGTTAAGCAAACAACATATTGATCAGAATATAATATCACATTGGCAATGATTGATTTTAACATATAACTAGCATGGTTGTGATGCAGTGGTAATTGGATTTTTCCGCCCTTAATAGAGGTCTGGGGTTCTAGCTAGTTTTGAGTTTGGAGATAATCTTATTGGGAGTGTCACCTTTAGAGCAATGCATGATTCAAATTTAATCGGGACTTCAATACAAGCGCCAAACATATTTGACTGGAAAAAGAAAAAGAGAAACTTACAGAAATCTCATTAGTTTAAGAGTTAATTACTTAGATACACGTATGCTAGTTTGTAATATTATATATGAATCTTACTAGATTTTGGTGCGTCCAGATACATATATCTTGGGATACAGGAGGTCAAAATTAAGGTATAATTTGTTCTAGATACACTATATCCAAGATTTGCATGTATTTGGGATACATACATAACAAATCTCGCTCTCCTCCCTCGCCTCCCTCCCATGTCACTCTCCACTCTCCTATGTATCTGGTATTCCACATACATACTAATCACACTAGCAAATACATGTACTCCCTCCTTCCCTTTTTACTTGTCAAATTTTGACTTGGCATACCTATTAAGAAAACAATGATTGGTATAGTGAGTCTACCATTTTACCCCTAATAATTGATAGAGTCTTAAACATATTTACTCACTATATTTTTCAAAGATATTAACTCAATGTTAATAAATTGAGGATATAATAATAGGAAGAAAATAATTGTCTTTCCTTGATTTGTCAAAAATGACAAGTAAGAAGAAAAATCAAATTAGGATATATTTGACTAGTAAATAGGGACGAAGAAAGTATCTAGTGTGATTCACATGTATCTAAAAGACATGACTATGTCGTTCGCTTTCCTCCCCATCTCGCTCGTCTCTCTCTATTTTAGTGTATCAAATAACAAAAATACATGTATCTAAGTGTATCTACCTTAATATATGACTGGAAACTTTTGAATAATAATAAAATATATAATTATTTTGAAATATAGATAAAATTAATATATGTGATATGGATATATATCTAATAAGATAGTTTTCTTTAAAATAAAAAAACTAACTTATAAACATTGATATGACTTAAAGATACCCGTGACTCAATTTTGGATTCCTCCATGACCTATCATTCTCTACCTTTAACATTTGCAAAATATCAGAAGTATACCACATATCAACCTTCTATTAAATCTAGGGGCGGAGCTAAAATATTAAATTTGTTATTTTCAATTTATTTATTTTTTTAAGAAAAAAGTTTTTTAGTTTCTATTTTCTAGTCAGACATTTACATAAACAATTTTTTTTAACGTAAATATAGATTTTACATCAAATTAGCTACTAATTTTGCCAAATCTATATATAATCAAAATACTAGTTATGTCCCTAATCATATACCAATGAAGTATCATTATAAATATGGAACCTGATTATAACGTATTTAAAATCTCTCTATAATCCATGTTACCTATGGGAAAAAAGGCACTATTGATCGTTAGCAAGAGAAAATAATAGAATACTACCTGCTTCTACGGAAGACGTTTACTTTGTACTGCTCGAAGATCATATAGATCAAAATTTAGAGTGATATTAGAATGAAATGATTGGTGTGACTACAAGTAGTGACACTTCAAAAGAATGAACACATTTTTAGTGTGTTTGGATTGACATGGTCAAAGAAAAGATTCAAATCTCTGTCTTATTATTTTCACTAATTCATACTTGTATGAATGAAAAGGAGTATTATATAATTCATACTTGTGTGTTTGGATTAATTACAAATATTTAGAATATATTTTGATTTTTTTATCATTGGAAAGTACATTAACATAAATATGAACATATAATACAGAGGAGGCAAAGTTCATGAACCCTACAAATGCTTATCGCATTGCACTTCTTATAAATTTCTCAGAGTCTAATAGAGAGAGGGTAGGGAAGTGAGTTTCTCACCAAATTAAAAATATTTTTTAGCAGTAATTAATTAATGACAATATAATACCTTAATTGTCGCTAAATACATTTTTTTAGAAGTAATTTCTAGTGAGTTACAATTTAGCACTAATTTAGCTAAAACGTATAACTACATTAGATCTCATGACAATTAACTAATATCGATAAAAGGTTTAACATTTAATATTATATTCTACGGGTACAAAATATTTTTGTTGTACTGTCTCCTAATATTGCTATGTTTGAAAAGAAAATATTATTGCTATAGATGAATATTATGTTATAATAGCAATTCTATGAAATTATCCTCATTTTTACATGTTTTTCTAGTTTAAAGTTTTCTAATTTAATTTTACTACTTATCAATTTGGTAAAAGTTAGAATTGAATCTCATGTTATTTGGGATAAGCTTATTTTTGAAAGCAGGACATTATGCTTAATATTATTTGATAGATTTCTTTCTTTTCCACCTTTTGTGTGTCGTCTATAGGTTTATCTTTTAACTTTACAAGAAACATTTTTTAGGAGGTAAAATTGATTCTTGACTTAATATATTTAATTTATATTAAAATAAATTTAAAATTATAAATAATAGGTTCGAATCCCAACTTTTATGAACTATTCAGCCTACTTCGGGCCAAATTTAAGCTCTTTTGTTGGGCCTCTTTCCATGTGGGCATCAAATTTCTTTGGAAAATTTTTCAAAACAACAATATTTTAGTTTTTAGTGGGACTCCTTAGCAATAGTTTC
Organism: Solanum commersonii; assembly: GCA_029007595.1. Taxonomy (NCBI): domain Eukaryota; kingdom Viridiplantae; phylum Streptophyta; class Magnoliopsida; order Solanales; family Solanaceae; genus Solanum; species Solanum commersonii. Next base: position 3,643,165 of record JAJTWQ010000011.1, read on the forward strand.
ATTATTTATTAAAAATGTCATTATTTTAGTTTGTTAAGGGATTAATTATGTATTTATTTTATTTTGATTAATTTGAAAGAATATAAATAATTAATAACAGAACAGAGAAAATCATGGAACAAAAAAATTCAAAAAAGGTAAAAAAGATTTTAAATACAAATTAGTTACATTTCCATCTTTCTGTCGAGCGTTTTTTTTGCTTTCTTCTTAAGAACATCAAAAAAAAAATTAAAATAATTTAGTTTGTCTTCCGAATCATTCATCTGATAACTTTCAAAGCTTCTTCAAGTTGAATACGGCATATTTTTTAAACGGAATTTTTCAAAATTGACGACTATAAATTTGTCGCATCCAGTGAACAATCGAAAAATAATCAGATATTTTTTTTTGATTTTTTTATTTGTTTGGATGAGATATTCGTATATGTCGAGTACAAGAGTGTTATTTTTTTCTGATTGAATCAGTGAAATCTTTGTATGTATTGGAATTTATAGCTTTTTTCAGTTATTTTGTATCCAAATTATGATGTATAACGAATGAGTTTTTTTTTTTTTTAGTTTAGTAGCTATTTTTTCTGTTTGAATGCATACAAAATTTGTATCCCATTAAGTTAATGTAACTAATTGATCATGAACTATATGTTGAATACAACAATATATGAATACAAAAGTGAGATGAAAATACAAAGTTATAAATACAAAGTGAGATTGAATATAAAGTTGTGAATACAAAAGAAATACTTTCTTCATTTGAAATACAAAGTGACTTTGAAAGGTAAAATACAAACTAATCGATCATGAACTATATGTTGAATACAACAATATATGAATACAAAAGTTAGATGAAAATACAAAGTTATAAATGCAAAGTGAAATTGAATATAAAGTGTGAATACAAAAGAAATACTCTCTTCATTCGAAATACAAAAGTGACTTTGAAAGGTAAAGTAGACACATAAAATACAATACTTGGTATACAATTAGGTTGAATACAAAACAAAAGAGAAATACAAACTTGTTCACATATAAATTGAGATTAAAATACATAATAAATACCCAATAAAATACAAAATTGTTAGCATACAGTTATAATGAATACAAATTAAGAAGGAAATACAAACATGTTGGTATACTAATTGAGATTGAAATACAATGTAAAAACAAAAAATGTAAAACTTTTTGATATATAGATAGAATAAATACACAATTAAACTGTTGATTCAGACATTGTAGACATACATATGCTTTCTCCGAATCTAAAACCATAAAAGCAAATATAAATGTATTAAAAATCAAACAAAATAAGCATATGAATGGATTTGTAGATTTTAATAATTCTGAAAATATTAAAACGAAATTAGAAAAAAAATGTTTAATCGACTAAAAATCTGAAATACATAAATATTAGATGAATAGGTAAACAAACTTGCATAAAAATAAAAAAAGTTGAAGAATAAAAAACTTAAAACAATAACAAAAAGTATGAATTTAATTTTAAAAAATGTACTTCTCATGGCAATTCCCAAATAGTAATAGCAGAGATTCTGCTCTACAAGGCTATAGGATATGAGAATACCATTTTCGGATAATAAAGCAATATGATTCTTTCGAAGAAAGACTCAAACTGCTAAAAAATCAACAAAAATGGCTTAATTTCTGATGATTTTTTCACATTTTGGGTTATGCGGCTATCAAATCAAACCCGCCCCAAATTCTAAAGTGAATCATCAGGTAATAGTCCGCAGACCTTACTCCAATGGACTATTTCGATAAAAATTTGACTCCAAGAACAAAATATACATAACTAAGCAAACACAACTCAACAAATTAACTTAGAACAAAGAAAAAATAGAAGAGTTAGGTACCAGCAAAGCCGGCGATGGAAGAAGGTAAAGGACGATGTAAGGCTTTTATAGATCTGGATGGCGGAGTAAATTTGGACTTTTTTCAATGGGAAAATTTTCAAAACAACAATATTTTAGCTTTTAGAGAAATTTCTTGAATTAAAATATATATTTTGATGAACAATTTGTGAGCACCTTGAAGAAAGAATCTGGAAACATGAAAAAGGGATAGAAACGTGAAAGGTGGGCTAAAAACGTGAAAGGTGAAGAAGGAAGGTTAATGGGTATTGGTAACTGATTGGTTTAGAATTTGGTCCAATATAGGATTGTTTTCATAAATAAAATTAATTTTAAATACTAAAATCTGAATACATATTATTTTCTAAAATATTGTCATTTTGACATTTTAAATAAATATTTTAAAGTGTTGTTATTTTAACTAAATATGTTAGGTATTATGACTTAATTGCTAATTTTCCCAATTTCTTTTTTCTTGAGTTTGAATTTGAAACATAAAATATATATGTGCATATAACCTATTTTTTGACTTAATTTTTAAAGGGTAAAAGTCATAAATATATAATAAGGTAATTTCATTTGCATTAAATATAACCAAATTTTTATTTATATAGAAAAATAGCCCAAAATTAGCAATATAAAATTGTTTTCAATAAAATAGTCATATGTATATGTGATGTATCAATATGTATATATATAACATTGTATAGATATTATATAAAGAGTAAACTTTAGGTTTAGCAAACATAAAATCATATTAGCGCTCTATAGCTACAGTTTTGCTATTTGCACTCCATAGCAAACTATCTTTGCTATGGAGCATCAAATCTGTATAAAAATCGCAGGCAACTTTTATTTGTATAAAATCGTAGGCATTTGATTTGTATAAATCGCATCGATTTTTATAAATCAAGCGTCTGTGTCTGTGAAAATTGTGTTTGTATATGTGTATGTTCTTTGTGTTTGTATATCTGCATAAAATTTGAATTTGTATACAATTGAATCGAGTTAAAACAATTGTAGTTGTATATCAAATATCTCTCTCTCGTTTTATACAAACACAAATTATACATTGTATTTTGTATAATTTGTGTTTGTATAAAGCGACAAAAGAGAGAAAGGCAAAAGAGAACTAGGCAGGGGAAGATTTGTATTGTGTAATTACAAGTGTATAGGATGAAAAGATATGTATTTGTATTTGTACATATAGTTTTCTCTCGCTTTATACAAACACAAACACAATTTATACATTTGTGTTTGTATAAAGTGAGAGACACGAGGGAGAGTGGTGAGCAAGATTTCCGGGGAGAGAGGCGAATGACAAAGTGTTTGCTACAGATTAGAATTAAATGAAACTGTGGTTATAACATTTAATTTGAACTAATAGTTTGCTATTTTATACAATTTTCCCTTATATAAATAGGGTATACTCTTGTAGTTGACGCGATGTATAACTACATATCATAGACATATACACATCTATATACATTGTTGATACAATAAAGGATACATTACATATCGATTTTTTTTCAACCAACTCAAATCTCCTCTAAACAATCCCAAAATTCAAATATGAGTCCTTCTCAATATTTTGAGTTTTTTTATATCGATTTTTAAAAAATCGATCTTAAACCATAGAAAAAGAATAAGGAGAATAAGAAGAAGGAGGCGGAGAAGAAGAAGAGGAAGGGGAAGGTTAAATAATATCAGGATCTTAAACATGATAATCTTACATAGAGAATGTTAGAGGCACATACCTGATGCGGAAGACATCATCACAACGAGAAGCGGAAGCGTTAGTCATAAATTGGTTTCTACCTCCTTACCCTAACTTTATGTTACCACAACCGTCAGCGATGGAGTTATTGTAGAGAATATGTGATAACCCTAATGGGTGGAGGGAGGATCAATTTATAGAGGTTATGACTTAATCTGATACGTCTATCAAGTAACCAATATACGAATGAGATCTATTCTTTATTAAATATTATTTATGGTATTACTTGGATTCCAAGTAAACTTGGGCCATAAGTAAGAAATAATTAATAGTAATTAATAATAATTCTTACATTCTCCCACTTGGCCCAATGACCATATAACATTAATATTTAATAAACATTAGTTGCGCATACAATAAATCTCTTCTATAATATCCATCATAATTACCACAATATAACAAACTACTAATGCGAGTTATGGCAGTTGTACATAAATTTTAAGCTACATACTTCCTTCCATATATTACTGCATTAGAAACTTATCATACTAGGTTCATAAGCTATAAAAACATATAACATTTTATGGTCCACAATAATGTCTCATAGAGACTTATCTTGTGATATCTCAAAACAATAATGTATACACCATTATGAGAAACAAGAAATTCATTAATGTATATCAGAAACACATAATATGAGCTTAGAGTGTAAAAACATCATAAATGTATCAATCATAAGTACAACCAAGACCCATTCTTTGAACATGTTCTTTAAATGTCTTTGTTTGTAAGCGTTAACGGATCTGCAATCATGAGATCAGTTCTAATATCATCAAGTAACACTCTTTGTTTCTGAAGTTCTTCCTTGACAGTAAAGTACTTTAATTCCTTATGTTTGGCACATTTGGAGTACTTATTGTTCTTGGAGAAAAATACTGTTGCAGCTTTATGACAATAAATTTTCAGTGGCTTGGTAATGGTGTCGACAACCCCAAGTCCTGAAATGAAAGTTCTGCAGCCATAATGCATGAATTGTGCCTTCACAACATGCCACAAACGTTCTTTGCAGTTTTTTTTTCAGTGATAAATTCCAGGATTACTTTGATATCTTCCTAGCATTCCAACCAAAAAGCTAATATACGACCTTGTGCAAGTTTGAACATACATCAAACTTCCAAAAATAGAAGATAAGGAATTATTTTCATTTCTTTTCGTTCTACATCATTCTTTGGGCATTGCATGAGATTAAATTTGTCCCCTTTTTGAATAGGAACTATTATTGCTGAACAATTGTTCATGTTAAATCTCTCTAGAACTTTTTCAATATAGCCTTTTGAGACAGTACCAATAATCCTTGTGATCTATCATGGAATATTTCTACCCCTATCACATAAGATGTCTCACCCATATTTTTTCATTTTAAAGTTCATAGAGAGCAAGTCTTTTGTCTCACGCAATATGCCTAAATCATTAGCAGCAAGTAAAATGTCATTAACATACTTGACTAACAATATAAACTTACTCCCACTAATCTTTTGGTATATTCACCGATCAACAGTAATTTCCTTAAATCCAAAAGATGTTATGGTATCATTAAACTTTATATACCATTGTCGTGAGGCTTGTTTGAGTCCATATATTGTCGTCTTTAGCTTACACACCATTTGATATTTTTTTCTTTAATTTCAAAACCCTCTAGTTGGTCCATATAAACATCCTCATTCAAGGTCTCCATTAAGAAAGACAGTTTTCACATCAATTTGATGTAACTCTAAATCATAATGAGCTACCAAAACCAAAACAATTCTTAATGAGTCTTTCTTTGAGACCGGTGAAAAGGTCTCTTTATAATCAATGCCTCCTTTTTTAGTGTATCCCTTTGCAAAAATCTGGTTTTATATCGTTCAATATTACCATTAGAACCGTGTTTGATCTTGAAGACCCATTTACACCCGATTCTTTAGAAATTTTTTTTTTCTGGTAATTGAACAAGATCCCAGACTTTGTTGTATTCCATGGATTTTAACTCTTCATTCATGGCATCAATTCATTTATCAGACTCAGTAATTTATATGACTTGTGAAAATAAAATTAAATCTTTATTAATTCCAATGTCAAAATCTGACTCTTGCAAATAAATCACATAATCATTTGAAATGGCCAATTTTCTTTCTCTTTGAGATTTTCTTAATGGCACTGTTTGTGGTTCATTTGCGTCAGATACTTGTGAGTTAGTTCCTTCTTGAAGTGTTTCATCCAAATGTTGTTCAAAATTGTTAAAGTGTTTTTCAACAAGAGGAACAACATTTGTTATTGGTGTGGAGGTAAGTACATTCATGGGCAATGAGATATTCACCCTTACCTCATTAATTTCCACACTTTGTTGTTCAACACGCCCACTAACTTCACCATTCTCAAGGAATTTAGCAATATGGACCTGGACATTATTTTGATTCGTTATACTTTCCGTAATATTCACCACCTCTATCTGACCTAATGATTTTCACTTTTATATATAATTGTCTTTCAACCTTATTAACGTACACTTTGAGAGCGTCCGCTGTTTGAGATTTTTCTTTCAACAAATAGATAAATTCATAACGTGAAAATCATCGATAAAGGTGATAAAATATTTTATCTACCTAAAGATGGAACATCGAAGGGTCTGCAAATATCAGTATGTATAATTTCAAGAAGTTGAGTGCTCCTTGTGACACCTTTCTTGGTATGATTGGTTTGCTTTCCTTTAATGCAATCCAAACATATATCAAGATTAATAAAATTCAGATTCGGAAGAATCTCATTCTTTACTAATCTTTTTAATCTTTCTTTGGATACATGACCCAAACATTTATGCCACAAATAAGCAGGAGTTTCATTTAGTGAACTACGTTTCATTCCAACAATTTGATAAATTAAAGAAGGAATTCAGAAAAAATTATTATCGAGTTTCAATCTATATAACCCATCAATAAGAACACCAAAATCATAAATAGTATATTTATGTAAATTGAAACAATCATGTCCAAACTTAAAAAACAAATCCAGAAACATCAAGTCTTGAAAGAGAAATCAAATTCCTAGAAATTGAAGGAACATAAAGAGTCTATAATAGATCAAGATGATGTCCAGTCTCCAAGATCAAATTATAAGTCCATATGCCTTCAATTTTAGCCTTCATGTGATTTCCCATGAACAAGAGATCCTTATTTGGATTTGTAGTTTGGATCATAGTAAATCCTTGCAACATAGTGGATACATGAGTAGTTGCACTAGAATCAAGCCACCAAGTATTATTAGGAACTTCTACTAAATTTGATTTGAAACATATAAAAGCACTAAATGTACCTTTCTTTTCAAACCAAGCTTTATGTTTCAGGCAATCTTTCTGATAGTGTCCTTCCTTTTTACAAAAACGACACACATCAACCTTGAGTTCCTTATGAGCATCCTGTGGAACTTTAGCAGGTGCTTTCTTTTTCTTAAACTTGTTGGCTTTCACTTTAAGTCTTTTACCAGCTCCTTGACCCATGAGGTTAAAGGAATGATCTCCTTGTTTCTTAAGTCTTGACTCCTCTTGAGTAAGCACACTGGACAATTCACTAACATCCCACTTATCCTTAATAGTGTTATAGTTAATTTGGAATGGTCCATACTCAAGAGGCAATGGGTTCAGAATAAACTGAACCAAAAAGGTGTCATCCACTTTCATCCCCAAAGGTCCTAAGTCTTGCTGCAATGTTAGTCATCTCGATGATATGATTTTGCATACTACGCAACCCATCAAACTTCATGGTCATGAGTTCAGTCATTAGTGTACCGGTGAGAAACTTATCAGCAGAACAAAATCGTTCTTCCACAAACTTCAGGTATTCCCTGACACTTTCTATTTGTCGAATAGTACTGTTAATGTTGTTAGCAACAGTCATTCGCATGAACATAAGACTCAATCTGTTAGAGCGCTCTCATGAATTATGAAGAGACTTCTCATCCTCACTGCTCTTATCAGTAATGGCAGTGGGTTTGTCATTCAGCAGAGCCAAGTCAAGATCCATCACACCTAAGTGGAACTGGACTTGTTCGTGTCATTCAAAGAAGTTCAATCCATTGAACACAATAACAGACGAAGCATGCGAATGAAGAGGAATTACTGCATAATAGATATACATGCTCATAGATTAGAAAATAATCTGAATTCAGTAAAACAATAAAAATATATCGTAATTCTCCTTTGGGTAGATAATACGACACATTATCATAATTTAAATGTCATTTTTATCTTTAATAGGTAATTGAATATTTTTTATCAAGCATATACGACATCTTCGGATATACAATATATGTTTGATTAAAATATTAATTTACCTCATAATTTTCACTATTCGTAGAATGATAGATTCATCTTTGGGTAAATTCTTAAGTTCTAGCAATAGTGAAAGTCAATTTATCTATTTTTTTTAATATAGGCATTTAATTAACCTTCATAGATAAATGACAATTTTATGAGTGCATATTTTTCTTAACCATACTAGTTTGGCCACTTTGGTGACTAACAAACTATATAAATACAAATGCACACATAATATCATAAAATTTTGTGCATGTGAATAATTTTATACAATTTAGTTTGGCCACTTTGGTGACTAACAAACTATAGAAACATAATACATGCATCAAGTGATCATAAATATGATATGTGTAGACGTTAATTTCTCTAGTTTGGCCACTTTGGTGACTAACAAACTATAAAAACATAATACTTGCAATAAGTGATCATAAACATTGTATGTGTAGACGTTAATTTCTCTAGTTTGATCACTTTGGTGACTAACAAACTATAGAAACATAATACATGCAACATGTGATCATAACAATTGTATGTGTAGACGTTAATTTCTCTAGTTTGGCCACTTTGGTGACTAACAAACTATGGAAACATAATACATGCAACAAGTGATCATAAACATTATATGTGCAGAAGTTAATTTCTCTAGTTTGGCCACTTTGGTGACTAACAAACTATAGAAACATAATAAATGCAACAAGTGATCATAAACATTATATGTGCAGACATTAATTTCTCTAGTTTGGCCACTTTGGTGACTAACAAACTATAGAAACATAATACACATATAATTTATTGCTTAGTATAACGACCACTTTAATTTATTGCACAATTTTAAAAACAAAACATAATTATTGTATTATGGAAAGATTAAGATTTTCATAATTTGTGCAAATTAAATTTTGCTAACAACACTTTATTAACATAAGAATCCAAACACTTTAAATAGTCAAGCACAAAATTATGCTACTACAAAAGGATTCAACAATAAGTTTGAATATAAATATTTGGACAAAATTAAACTTACAAGAAATTTTCTCATTAAAAAGTGTTGCTAATCACAAATTATTAAAATAACAAACAATAAGTTGCACGTAATTTTGAAATTCTTATTAACTGTTTATACACGAGATTCCTTAGTTATTAATGTCAATAATGACTTGAAACAACTCATTATCATATATAATTTTATATGGAATCAACAGAACCATTATGCATAAGGTTAAACGAAATTTTGACAAAATAAATAAATAAAATTTACTTATTTCAATTAATTTCAGAAGAGATACGAAGATTATCCGTTCAAACAATCCAGGCTCTGATATCACATGTAAGATTAAATACTTTATAACATAATATCAGGATCTTGAAGATGATAATCTTACATAGAGAATGTTAGAGGCACATACCTGATGCGGAAGACATCATCACAAAAAGAAGCGGAAGCGTTAGTCGTAAATTGGTTTCTACCTCCTTGCCCTAACTTTATGTTACCACAACCGTCAGCGATGGAGTTATTGTAGAAAATATGTGATAACCCTAATGGGTGGAGGGAGGACCAATTTATAGAGGTTATGACTTAATCTGGTACGTCCATCAAGTAACCAATGTACGGACGAGATCTATTCCTTATTAAATATTATTTATGGTATTACTTGGATTTCAAGTAAACTTGGGCCATAAGTAAGAAATAATTAATAGCAATTAATAATAATTCTTACATTGAAAGTGTCAAATGATCATTATTGATAAATAACAATTGATAGTGTGGTTATTTTGAGCAAAAAATTATGTTCAAAGGGTCATTTTTTACTTTATTATTTCATTTTAAGACTCGTTTTTGGACTCTTCTTTCATAATAAGCAATTGTCACTGTATAGTATATGAATGTTATCAGATCTCCTCTTTTGTACAATTCTGTAATAAGGTATATTTTTCCAACCTTCAAGAGGTCTATGTCCTCGGATTTGCATGGATTTGGGATACATAGCAAATTTCGTTCACCTTTCTTGCCTCTTTTCCATCCAACTCGTCACTCTCCCATGTATCTAAAATCCCAGGGATATACATGCGAATCACTCCAGCTACATGTATCTAATATGTATCTAGTGTGATTCGCATGTATCTAGGATACATACGAATCTCGTTGGCCTCCCTCCCCAATCTCGCTTGCCTCTCTCCCTATTTTTGTGTATATGGTAGCAAAACACAAAAATACATATATCTAAGTGTATTTTTTTCAATATATGGTAAGATCTAGATACGTTATATTTTGAAAGTATAGGTAATAATAGTACATATACAGTAGTGAAGTATGTGTAATTATGTAAAAAAATTCCCTATAAATAAATATTTAAAATATAATATCCCCTCTCCTTTAATTTTGTGCTACGATTGACTCTGTAGACATTACATGCAAGTAGCACCTCTTCCATGTGTGTTCGAGATCCTTTACAAATGATCGATGCAAATTCAAGCATTTAGAAGTCAAATTAATTTAGCTTCCTTTTTACTCTTTCACATTGCTTTCCTTTGTGTTTAAGTGACGTAAGATTCGAGATAGGATCGCATTTTAAGAAATATTATATAGATAATTTATTTTAATATAAATATTAATGATTATTTTTATGACTTAAATTGTGCTAAGACTCTCCTTATTTTCCTTTAGTGACGCAAAGATATTTTATTATGATTAATTGAGCCACTCTATTTTTAATATAAGAAGAATAACGTTGACTGTTATTAATATTATTATAAAAATAATAAACCAATCAACTGCAAAATGGTGCCTATTTCTAATAAAAAAAGAATTTAGTAACACGTCTTAAATACAAATGACTTGGTGTAACGTGTCTTATAAACCTTCTTTTTCCCTAAACCTTTTTTAATATTCTTTTTATTATTTTGAAATAAATAAAGTCAAGGGTAACCTCATATATTCCCCTAACAAAATTTCCATCTTTATTTCCCTTTAATAGTGGAAGAGGACGAGATGTGTATTTACGTTTCAATTTACGTGATATATATTTTTTAGTTCATTTAAAAAAAATGTTACTTTTTATATATTTTCTTTTCTCTAGCTTTAGGAAATACTACTTACAATTGAACCTGTAAAAGTTGAAAAATATAAATGAAATTAAAAATATATGTAATTCTTATTGGAGAAGTATAGAGCAAGGAAGTGAAAACAAGATGGGAAAACATTAGACTTTGAATTTACACTAGGTAAGATCCATTAAATATGATTTTTTTTCCATTTCAAAGTCAAATTCAAAACTTTTAATTAAATAGTTCATTTATGCAAACACCCTTTTTAATATTACTATTTAGATTTTTTCATATATTTTAATTTTTTTTTACAAATAATAGCCCTTGAAAAGTACCTTTCAGATGTTAGACTCGATCAATCTTTGCCCATATATTCTCAACCTTACATATAAAACATTTATCTGTCATCTAACGTTTGAATAACTTTCAAAATATTAGAACATGATCTAATATTTCCGCACAAAATTTTTAACTCACTCAAAAAAATTCTTTAGATCATAATAAGATCCATAAGTTGTAAGAAAAACAAAAAGATGATCATCTACTAAATAGCCATCCCAAAAAAAGGACTAAAAGTACAACCGGTGAAATTTGTTGTGGTTAATAATCGCGATCCTTATCTATCTCATCATAAACCTCGATAGTCAGAACCATTGTTAATGTTGCCTATTAAATGTCTTCCCTCTTTTGTTTAATGTGTTTGGGACAGCTTCTTGTCATCATTAATGTTTTGATTAACTTAATCAATTATATATCTCATCAAATTATTAATGATTAATTACATAGATTAATATATGTGTATTCAAATCAAAGTAAAAGAACTGAAGATCTTGTCTAAAACTAATTAATGACCAATGCCCACTAGCTAAATAGGCGTAAGAAAAAGCAACTTGAAAAAAAAGTAAGGTACACTTTGAATTGAACTCGGTGAATATATCAATAAAGTAAAAAAGCCTTTTCAGTGTAAGGATAATTAGATAGAAATTAAATTGAAGAAATGTAGTAAATTGGGCTCTTGGAATCCAAGTATTAATTAATAATTTTTATGTGCTAGATTAATAAGAAGAATTTTGGTTGGTAATTAGTGATGATATTAAGCTAGACAGGTCTATTTGGAGTTCTCCTGTGATAATTATCATTTTCTAATGCACTTGCCCAACTGGTTGATATGGTCATTTTCAACAAAGAAATTGTAGTACTATACTTGGAAAAAAAATTAAAATAGATAAAAGTATAAATTTCAATATAATATAAGAAAATCGTAGTAGTTTAGTCAGTTGACTATTTGAAATTTTACCTTATTGATAAGTAAGAATTCGATACTTCACCTTGTAATCTCCTCCACCGTTCCCCTTCCCCTACCCTCGTTTTGAAAAATAACACAAAAAAAACAATTTTCAATACAAATAAAATGAATAGACTCGAAAAAAAAAAAATTATGACTATGGTGTCTGAATTAGCTTTCCCCCACTTTGACTAATTTCATAGGATACATATTATCTTCCACCAGCAACAGTTATTAGATAACTCTGTTACCAAATGAAATATGCTTATATTATTCAAAATAATTTAAATATACCCTACATTTCATGAGTGCACTCGTTTAATTATAACCTTACTATCATATTTTGATACTGATTTATCCTTTATTTAAACGGAGGGACATATATATATATAGTGGCATCATCACTAGGACCCCCTATAATGTGACTACTGTTGATCCAATTATCTGGTAATTTCTTTTTTTTTGGTCAGTTACACTAGGACAAAAATAAATTAAAAAATTGAAGTTTCATGAGTGGAAGGTACAAAAATCTAATTTGAAAATTTGAATAAAGATTAAATTTTAAAAATGTAATTAAATTTTATAATTACATAAATAATTAAGAATAAATATATTTATGGATAAACTTATAAAATTTACTCTCAAAATATCTGAAAGTTAATTTAGAAAAGAGAATATTAAGTGATAGTTGACTAAGATATGGAGTATATATATATATATATAGATAGATAGATCATTTGTATTGCCAAAAGAAATCAATTCTCCAACAAGAAATATTAATGGCAAATCTAGAGGGAGGAGGAATCAACAACAACTTAGACGATGAAGAGAAATTGTTGAATGAACCTAGTGGCATCCACCACCACCACCACCATCAACAAATAATTTCTTTACGTCACGTTGTGAAGGTTTTTCTCTTGTTTATCGGAATTACCCTTTCATCTCTCCTTCTTTATCACTCTTCTAATAAAAACCCTCTCCAATTCTTTCCTAATCACTCATATAAACATGCTCCTTCATTTGTTTCTGACTCGAACTATGTAAACACAAATGGCTCGGCAGCTGGAAATTTGCTTCATGGCTATAATAGTAGGACTGCAAATGTTTCAAAAGTAAGTTTTCTTCTTTTTATTTATATTATTTTGGCCAATAAAGTAATTAGTTATCTCTTCGCGGTCCTTTGAAGTTGTCTGTATCTTTTAGAACTTGAACTTGTTCTTATTAAAAAACTTTACTATTGTGTGTGTATCTATTAGACATAAATTGCTGACACGATTGAAATCATGTTTGTGAGTGAATGAATTAAGAACAACCTCAAACAATTCTTCATGATAAAACCTCTTTTGAAAATTAAAAAAATAATAACTAAAACTTCTTGAAAAGATTATACAATAAATGATTATTTCTTTCTCAAATAAATGCATTTACTTAGATAAATTGATGAACGTACGTGCTAATTAAATCCCAATTAATTACAACCAAATCTGAATTAACTTTCATTATCATCCTTAATTTCTTTATATTATTTACTGATTAATCCATTATTGACACTATATATGGTTGATAACGTCCTCTAGTTTTAGAAAATTTATCTTCATGAATCTATATATTTGATTCTGCAAAATTGAGTGACTCTTTCAAGGTCATTATTTTTTTTTTAAAAGTATAAATGTCACATCTATTAAATCAACCAATTAGAAGTGGAAAAAAGTGCTAATAAGAATGAATATTCTTCACGCATTTCCAAAGAAGAATAATATACGTAAGAAAATAAGAGACTTTTCAACGTAGCACAAGTTGTTACTCCCTTCCGTTTCAAATTATGTGTTTTATTTTTCTTTTACGTATTTCTTTAAAAATTTGAGTTTTTGATTATTAAATTTTTTTAGTTGTATTTTGAGATATAATTTTTTATTGAATTTATTTTACTATTGCGATATTTTTAGTCTTCAAGCATAATTACTATGAAGGGTAAAATAAAAAAATAAAAATTTGTCATGATTTTAAAATGACAAATAATGTGAGACTTCTAATTTTAAAAATCACCACATAATTTTGAGACAGGAGAGTACTATTATTAAAAATCACCTTATAGAGAGTGTTTGAATTGACTTAAAAGTTGGTTAAACCTACTTTTAAGTCAATGTTTGACTTTTGAAAGTGTTTAACAAATAAAAAAATAACTTAAAATAAGTAGACTTGAAATAAGGTAGGAAGTGTTTGGCATGAGGTTAAAAATAACTTAAAATAAGTTTAAAATGAATTAAAATAAGTTAAAAACCAAAAGTCGGTCTCCCCCTACTTTGTATTTTTTGACTTAAAATCATTTAAGTTTGATTTTTTATTTTTGACTTGAAAACTACTTTTTTTAAAGTCAATCCAAACGGGTTACATATCAAATCAATTAATCATGCGTAAGAATTGCCAATAAATAATTATAACGAAAAGAAACTGTACGTCTCGTAGACTTTGAAAAATTATATTGAAAGATCTATTTTAATAATAATAATAATAATAATAAATGAGCATGCTTTACTATTCCATTGATGAACGATCTCTCAAATCAATCAATTAATGCTTGAAAAACAAGGTCAAATCAACCAATTTTCTCTTCAATAAGTCATTAAAAATTATATATATTATAATCCTTCACGCATTCCCTAATTAAGAAGAATAATCTACGTAAAAAATAGCAGACTTTTCAATGTATGGCCCAACTTGTCAATATTCTAGATCAAGTAAAAAATAAAAAATAAATACATAGTAGAATTTCAACATTTATACCAATATGAATTATGGTGCAGTAGTGGAACTATTTCACCCTTAATCAGAGGTTTCGAGTTTGAACCCTGGGTACGTAGAAAATCATGTTGTGAACGTCATCCCCAAATGGTTCAGCAATGCGCGATCTAAATTTTGTCAGGACTCTAATATGAATTCTGAACACCGGATGGGAAACCAAAAAAAAAAGAATTTCAACATTTATATTGGAAGATCTATTTTTAAAAATATTATATGACTATGCTTCTTATTTCCTCGACGAAATCTCTCACTAACTGTTTTTATTAATAACTAGAATACACTTCACACCCTAATTTTTAATTTAAGAGAAATATCGTCTCTTTCTTTATTAGTGGAATAAAATTCAACTAACTATGCTATTGTTGTATATAATTATTAATTCTAGGGATAAAAATACCGCTCTAAGCTATATGGTCATGTAGTTTATGTACAAAAGTATATTAGATAGCGTATATTTTATTGTAAATCTTATGAAAAATATTTGATTACAAAATTTATAGAGAATTTCTTCAAAGTTTGAGATGTGTCAAAGATATTGTTCTTAATAATATTTCACCCAATATATAAATATATCCCCCTCGAAATTTAACAAATTCTTCTAGTATAAAACTACGAGCACATATGATAACAAAGATTAACAGAATGAAAACTAAACACAAGATAATGTAGGAGGAAGGATTATACTTCATCTTCTATGTCTAGGAAAGTAAATCCAAAGAAGATTATACAACCAATAATAATGGACAAAAAAAATTGTTTGGATTGACTTATTTTAAATATTTTTAAGTTAAAATATATTGTAAGTATTTTGAATAAATTTTAAAAAACTGTTTATAATTAGCACTTTTTTTATGCCAAAAATCATAAATTAGAAATCTTAAGTTATAATATTTAACTTATGAATCAAAAGCAATAAGCCCGTCCAAATTGACTCTTTTAACATTCTGATGTAGCAAAAGAATGTCCCCACTCCCAATTAACATTGAAGAATAATTTATTGCGAAATTCCCAATGAAGAATTAAATTAAAGAGTATTTATCTTAAAGAGGGCTAAGCCATTAAGGCTAATTAAATGTAGTCAAACGAATGGAATGCAAAAATTCCAATTTATCTATCAACTCTATTTAGCAAATGACAAATTAAATAGAATTTATTTTTGAGATATAAAAATTATTTTTCTAACATACATTATATCCATTAATAGTGTATATATTATGTATATTTTGATTATATTAGTAAATTAGTTGGTCGAATTGTACATACCTAACGAGTCATCAAAATTAATTTTAAGTATTTATTAAACTATGACATACGTCAATCTCACAATGTGACTGCCCCAATATAAAAAAAAAAATTTAATGGTCCTGGATTTTTGAAAAGGACCACAACTACAAAGATGTCTGTCTATTTTTTACACAAAAAAGTAGCAGAAGAATTTTCCAAAAAATTGACTAATAGCAAATATTTAGGCCACTATATATTCAATTATTATAATGTCTTCTTCAAATACAACTTGAAATCTTGTCATATTGCCAGCTACTAATTACCAAATAAAATTTCCAAAAATTAAAGGGCCAACATATTTGACAGGGCATTATTGTAGACTGATAGTAAAATGGACGTCCACATTGGGTTGAAATGAAATGATGGATCAAATATCTTATATTTAGCTGTAGTTTGGTTATAGATTTTGAAATTGAAATTTAACGCCTCATATAAATTGTTTAATATGAGATTATTTTTTCGTTAATTCCGAAAATTTGAGTTTTAAAGTTATGTTTGGATATGCTTTTTACTTGAAAAATATTTAAATTTTTGTAAGTGAAGTGAACTTTTTCCTAAAAACATCAAAATATTTGACGGTCATAATCTGATCAAATTTAATGGTCGAACAGATATTTGAAGATAAATTTTCAAAATTTGATTCATAATCTATTGTCAAACACTAAATTAATTGGAGTTTTTCGATTTGAGCTCTGTATATGAAAAAAATCACAATAGAGAGCTATTTGGGTCATTTGCACTTTTGTCACTATTTGGTGTTGGTTTTTATTTTTTTGTCCCTCAAGGTAAATAACTTTATTGTAGGGTACACATTTATATTTTTTAATTTCGCATCATAATATTTCACAAATTATGTCACGCGTCTTATCAATATGTATATAGTTAGGTCACTTTGGCCAAACTTAGTAATTGTCATTGATCGAAATATACAAATCTAACAATCATTATGTATATTATATGTATAGGTATGCATATTCTAGGTACATTATGTATATATAGTACGTGCATACTTATACTTAAATTTAGAGAAAATGATCAAAATGGTCCTTAATATATGGGACTTGAATATTCTTGGTCTTTTATATATATTACCTTACTAAAACAGTCCTTAATGTATATAAAAATATGACCATTTTGGTCTTTAACCCTAAAACTAACTATACAAGTGATACTTTTAGTTAAATTTAATGGTGGGTCCCACATATTTTTCTCTCCATTACCCTCCTTCTTCTTCTTTTTAAAACCAAATTTTCAAATCTCAAAGAATATTTTAAGATTCTATTTTTCACCTTTATCCATTCCGTTTTTACCCTTTAATGTCAACAGCGAAATAAAAAACAAATACATAAAAAAGCTATTAGTCTTGAAAAGAGTTTACTTATGGAGATCTCCTAAAAGAGAAATGGAGTGTTTTATATAATTTACTTGGTTCATATTTATTTTAATGGATCGAATTTTTCTTGTGTCTAAAAATGGGAGTTGTTGGGGATTATTATTTTAGAGGGGAACTAACAAATGAGTGTAGTATATATATAAGAATATGACAAGTGGGTGAATTGAAAATGGAGCATCCCCTCTAATGGTGGTGAAAGAGAGAACTGAGGGAGAAAAGGATAATTTTGTGCTACCCACTGTTAAGTTTAACAGAAATTTTTCACTTATGTGGTTAGTTTTAGGTTAAGGATCAAAATAGTCATCTTTTTGTATACATTGAGGACTATTTCAATAAGATGATATATATATATAAAGGACCAAAAATCTCTAACCTCATATATTAAGGATCATTTTGGTCGTTTTCTCGTATACACAATCTATAAATTCGACAAATATTTTTAAAACTAAATCACTCAAAGACATCGACACATTTTATCCCAAATATTTATTATGACGGACCTTGTAACTAACAACAACAACATACTTAATAAATCTCACAAAGTAGAATCTAAAAAGGATAGAGAGAGTATGAAGACCACAACCTTACTTCTTCTCACAGGTAGAGAGACAGTTTCAAACCTTGTGATTTAACTAGAAAATTCATTAAAAATTTCTTCACATTATTTTTAAATCATTAAAAAAATATGTGTATATTTTCATTCAGGATAAGAAGCAAAAAAGCAAGTTAGAGGAAGTGTTGGAAAAAGCAGCAATGGGAGACAAAACAGTGATAATAACAACATTAAATGCAGCATGGACAGAACCAAACTCAATCTTTGATGTTTTTTTGAAAAGTTTTAGAGTTGGGAACCAAACAACATCACTATTGAAACATGTTTTAGTTGCATGTTTGGACCAAACAGCATATTCAAGATGTTTGGAGAAAAAACAAGTTCATTGCTATGCACTCACTACAAAAGATGTTGATTTCTCTGGTGAAGCACATTTTATGAGTGATGATTATTTGAAGATGATGTGGAGAAGGATTGATTTTCTAAGAAATGTTCTTGAGATGGGATATAACTTCATTTTCACAGTATGTACTCTTCCCTTCACTTTATCATTAGCCTTAGTAGTCACTAAATTTCAATTAAACACTTGAATTAAAGATTTATTTCAATTGATGCCGCTGAATATATTATAAAATATTCCTATAAGACTATATTTCGATTCAAATTTTGAAAAAACAATACTTAAAATGTGTCATCTCCTTTAATTATATGCATCAGCTTCAATAAGAACAAATTTGTAGTTTTATGACTTATTGAGGTTGATGCATATAATTAGAGGTGACATATTTTAAGTGGTTAGCTTGTTCATGTAATGGACAAATGAGAACATGCGCAAAACCTTTTCCAAAATTTGAACCGAAAGTGTCTAATGGAAATACTTTTCAATTGAAACAAGCGTAATTTGAATGTCTAAATGAAATTTACTAACAAATATAAAGAGTAGTCTATGTATTAAATCTTAATAGTTTTACTTCTATGTATACAAACCATGAAAGAAAATCATTAGACTATCATATCACCAAAAAATATATATACTAATAGTTCCTAAACATAATTAGTGAACTAGGTAACCAAAAAAATTACTTCAAAGTGGCTTCAAGAACATGTCATCCATTATGAGTGTGTTGGTATGGAGAAAATGCTTTTCAATTGTCTTATGTTTGGTTGGTCAAAATATTTCCTCTAGGAAAATAAGTTCCTTAAAAAATGAGGAAAATGACTTTCCTAGTGAAAACAAGAAAAACAAGTTTCATCAATATCGTTTCACATTGATTTTATTTCTACTTTGGGAACTATGTGCTTTATATAATAATAATGCTAGCTATAAAAGGTATTTATTTATTTATTTTGTGTGGATTTAGGATGCTGATATATTATGGTTTCGACAACCATTTGCACATTTTTACCCGGACGCCGATTTCCAAATTGCTTGTGATCATTACTGGTTTGACTCAACAAACTTGGACAATTCACCAAATGGAGGTTTCAATTATGTCAAATCAAATGAACGTACCATTCAATTTTACAAATTTTGGTACAAAGCAAGAGAGGCTTATCCAGGAAAACATGATCAAGATGTGCTCAACATGATCAAATACAACCCATTCATCAAAGATATTGGATTGAAAATCAGGTTCTTGGATACAGCTTTTTTTGGAGGATTTTGTGAGCCAAGTAAAGATCTTAATCTTGTTTGCACAATGCATGCAAATTGTTGTATTGGAATTGGTAATAAAATGCATGACTTAACTATGGCACTTGATGATTGGGAAAAGTATATAGCTTTGAATGGTGATGAAAAGATGTTAAGGCCACAAACTTGGACTGTACCAAGAATATGTGGTTAAATATAATTCAGTACTTAAAAATACTTTCTTTCTTCTATTTATTTGTGGTTCATGCAAGTGTAAAATCCATTGTATGTGACCTTTCTGTCTTTTTTTTAATTGGTATTTTTCTTTCTCTTTTTATTTTTTATTTTCCTATAATAACATATTTTATACTATTAGATCAAACAACTTGTCTTATGTTCAAGATAGCAAATTCCATTTTTTTTTTCAGGGTATCTTCTGAATTTTGATTAATCCAATTCTCTTATAGCTTATTTTGGTGGTTGTTACTTATTGTATTGTGTTAGCTTAGATACGATGTTTGTTTTGATTGCTACTTAAATTTTATCATATCATTAAATTTGTCATTAGGTAATAACAAAGTCTCATTTTGTGTAATGACCGATTTGATATGTAATCGTGTTGTCACCTTATTTTATCCTTTACAACTTCATTTATCTTCATCACTGTCATATTGTTGACAGTTCTACCCCTTTGTATACAGTTGAAACAGCAAAAATGTTGGAAAAAAGAGCTACTACTTGAAAATGTGATTTTTAAGAAAAGACAAGATGTCATAATGAAACCAACATTCATTTTTCGAATAAAGAAAAGCTGAATGTATTTACATCATCCAAGATTTACAAATGTCAGCTTTCCTCATCTGTGCCATCCCACAACTGTGCTCCGCTATAAACTATTCTATGTCAATGGAGTCCAAAAATGTAATTCCCTGTCTAGAATTATCACGAAAACAATATAAAATAGGAAAAAGAGAACTACCTCTAATCGTCAAAATTGTGGGCAGACTCAAAGAATGTACACTTTGTACATGGAACGCACAGCTGCATCATCTCATCACTACCTGGTTCAGCATACTCCAATGCAATGTGCGCGGAGAAATAATTAACTATTAAGCTTTGCTAAGAACTGGCCCAGGTTATACTCCTCTGTGTATTGTGACTGATCCCAAAGCTCCTCCAATCCTCCGAGAATGGCTTTCAATCCCTTCCCACTACGTGGCAAGATTGAGTCCACGTCAGATTTTTCATCAGTTCTTTTGGATCTACCAGCTCCCTGAGAATATTCGGCATTTGTAAGTTAAACAGCCAGCATACATGCATCTCAAATTCTAAAGGAATAGAGAGAGATTATAGATTCAAAGCTGAGTGCTAAATCACCTTTTTGCTTTCAGCCGAAGTAAATAGATCAAGTAACTGGTCTGTATTCATCGTTTTCAAACTTGCGTTCTCTGAATTGATCACTGCATTGGCAACAGACACTTTGAACCTTTGGAGACTCATTACTTTTTCTTCCAAGGTTCCTCGCATAATGAGACGATGAACATTTACAACTTTTCGCTGGCCCAACCTGTGAGCTCGATCCATAGCCTACAAAAGGAAATAAATAAGTTATCCTGCTTTTCCATATCATCTTGAGCAAGCAGGACATGAGAAGATTCAACAAGAAAGAATGTCTGACTAGATAAACGCAGCAGAACATCAACAACTCCACATCTAACAACCCAACATAGATATGTATTATCTGCAAGAAGTAAATCAATATCCAAGATAACCATAAATTTGGCAAATATGTCCGTATTGTCTTAAAATTTAGGATTGGTAAGTACCAAATCCTCAAAAGTAACACCAAAAACTAATCAGCATCATTTAAGACTATTTTTACAGTAACAATAATAGGGCAACTGTTTTTGCCTTTGTTGGAAACTGAACCTGAGACCTCATGGGTCTCCACACCCCTTGGGTTCTTTCTAGTTTATCACTTATTCTATTAATAATATTGTTTCCAATATTGTGATTAAAATTGGGAGGTAGATTACCAAATTATTACGTATGCTCGATAAGTCATTCTTCAGGCATGGGAGAAGTAGGGATATGGATGGATAGCAAATAACAAATAACCTCCATACTTAATCGCAGACTTGGTCTTGCCAACTAAGAAGCAGAACACCTAAAATAAATAAGAACTTGAATAAACTCTCTCCCTCCTTACAATAATCCAGGGAAATTGATAACCAAAGAAACAGTAAAACAAAGTCAAGCAAGAGGCAAGAAACACATAACCTCGACATAAGATCCAAAACTAGTTGTAGAGAGAGAAAGAGAAACTTTCTCATAACACATTACCTCGACATAAGGTCCAAAATTAGTTGTAGAGAGAAAGAAAGAGAGACTTTCTCATACCTACCATGCAAAATTTCCCCCCATTCCCCAAACCACAAAAGGAAACCAAAACCTAGTGATTGTAAGTACTTTTTGCCTTTACTGGGCTAAAAATGAGCCGAAGAATTATGTGGCTTATGGTTCTGGACAATATTCAGGGGAAAAAACTGCAAAGAAAAGGCTAAATCTCTATACCTGGTGATCTCGCATTGGATTCCAGTCATGCTCCATGAACACAAGGGTATCAGCTGATGTCAGGTTCAAACCAAGCCCACCAACTGCAAGAAGTATTTGTACATGAACACAAGTCTTCAACTGTATTACAACCATGCCAAAATGTAGAATCATACCATGTGTAGTAAGCAATAAAACGTCTATAGTAGGATCCGAATTGAAGGCTTTCACAATGTCAAAGCGCTTTTCTGGTTCAACTGACCCATCCAGCCTCAAGTAAGTAACACTGCTCAAAAAAGGATGAAAATCTCTTTAGCTACTGAGTTTCAAAGCATAAGGAACGGACTCAAATACTTCAAGGCAGCGTTTGATTAAAGTAGGCGCATCACTGATCCTCTACCTGTTTTTTCCAGTTCCAAGACCTTCGCATGTGCACTAGCAAAACTATTAATTGTGAAAGTCAATATATGGCATACAAAGTCCAATTTATACCCCGAGACGATCTTGAATACCAAAAATGACTGGAAGTTAACAAAAGAATTTCCAGGTGCGACAGATCATAGAAATTGCTTACATGAAGGTCAGAACTTTCCAGGTTTAACAAAGTAACATGGTAGAAACTGTATGATATTTGACTGAAGTAGTAGCTCATTTTGATGAACACAGCCATGACTTGGAACCAGCTAGAGTCAAAAAACATAATAAAACTTCAATTGAACAAGAAAGGCTAAAATCATAAGCGGACCCCTAAACTTGTCTGCATCTTTTATTTTGACACCTCAACAGACATTTTTTCCTCTTAGACACTCCAACCTTAACACATATGTACCTATTAAACAGAAAATGACCACTGGTCCAAATAACACAGCACATTCAACTCACTATCGGGAAGTGTGGCAAAGGAAAAAATGAAATGATGACACGTCGCATAAAGGCCTAAAAAAGTTGTCAGAAAATTAATTTTGAGTTGAAAAAAAAAAAATTACCAAATTAAAAAAATATTTCAACAAAAATAAACGAAATCCTATCCACCCAACTTTACCCTTCCTCCCCATCAGAATCGCCCCTCCCTTCTTCCCTATCAGTGTCGCCCCTTCCCATTGACATCCCCCAAGCCACCTAATTTTTTCCCCAGGTCTTCCCCTCCCCTTCTTATTCCTCCCCAAGAATCTCTTTCTTCTTCATCCACCATCTAAACCTGTCACCGGGCCACCATTGAAATGTTAGCGTACATCCTTTGGAGTTCTTGTTGATAAAAATTCATCGACGGAGGTTGAGAATGCAAACTTAATGAAAAATAGAAGTGATCCAATGAATTTTCATGGAGAAGAAGTTACAATGGAGGTCAACGGTTGCTAAAAAATGGTGGTCTCTGGTAGACTTGAAAGAAGAAGAAGGGGGAAACTATTTTTTTTAAAATATAAATGAGAAAGAAGAGAGAAGAAGTAAATTGAAAAATAACACTATATGACTATAACAGTGACACATCAACGCGAGATGCTTAATAGGTACACATTTGTTAAGATTGGAGTGTCTAATAAGAAAAGAAGTCTATTAAGGTGTAAAAATGAAAGATGTGGACAAGTTTAAGGGGCCGCTATGACTTTAGCCAACAAGTTTATGGGGCCGCTTATGTCTTTCTCTCCCAGGCACATATATCGAACAACTTATATGACTTTAATCTTATGATTGGCTGAAAATTTATTTCCAGTATAAGCAATCCCAGAATTTATACCACATTATTATTTAATCATCCTGTTATATTAAGGCAAAAGATCATGGCGAAGAAAATGACAGAAGATGAAGATTTCGCTGGAGAAGACTTTTGAGATAGCTGGTATTGTAATTATTATGTTCTTTTGGAGGATGGAGAACTTGTCCAAACGGGAGAAAGACAAATGAGCTTAACTTCCATTAGAATTAGAAATGGATACATAACTTAACAAAGAAACGTTCTATTTAAACTCACAAGGAAAGAAGAGAGGAAAAGGTCACGTGATTAAACTTGCGTTAGGAATGGATAGTAAGAATTAACAGAGATGTTTTTGGTCAAATTTGAAAAACTTGAAAGGCTGTTTTCAATTAATTGAAATATTGTAAGGATGAAGTTCAAGTTTGGGTGAAACAAAAGGGAAAATTTCGGTCAAACACTCTTTCTTATGTCTTCCTCCAAAAAAAATGTTAAGTGAATATCGAAGTTGCTCAGACTTGGGTGCAGGTGTCCGATATAGGTGTGGATCTAGACGCTGGATCCTTCATGATCTAAATTTTAAGACTTGTGGATACGGATGCGGTGATTCGGCTAAAAATAATTCAAATATCTAAACGTAGAGTTATACTAAATTATGAGATATTATGTGGAAAGCTTGAGGAGAAAATATTGGTAAGAGGAGAATCTTGAAAGGAGATGAAGGAAAAGGAGTGACATCGAAATTTCTATATACAATGTATTCCATTTTTCATTCAATTTCACCTTAGCTTTTGTTTTATTACAGAAACCATTGCATCTATCCGGAGTTGCTCCGTCGATTTAGGTCAAAGTACCCAAAATCAGTTGATCAGATCGGGTATGGATCCCACATCCACACCCATGTCGTGTCAACACGGGTGTGGCACTAAATGTGAAGAGTCCGAGCAACTTAGGTCAATATATAACCTATATGTTTATGTAAAAGCAAATTGCCACTATAAATTGTTGCAACATAGATGGTTCACAACATACTGGTACTAGCCCCTAACATCCAAAAACCTAATCATGACAACCAAGAATCCGTCCACATGATAACCAAAGAAATATATTAAAAAGATGCCTCACAGCCTCTGAAAGTACGTGTCACAGATATTCATTGGAAATGGATATGTAGGTAGGTTCAGTTTAATTCAAAAGGAAGTTACAAGAACTAAAAAAACAGGATAGAACAATTCTTACTTCTTCATATGATTTTGAAACAGGTCTCTCTCAATGATGTCCAACAAGGCCTGCATGGTTCGGGTTAAATTTCAGGCCAATACAGGAACAGAATATATCACAAAGTAACTTGAGAAGCACAAGGCATTACCTTATGCTGTGCAAATATCAGGACTCTGTGCTGTCCCACACAAATAGTGCCTTCAGAACCTGAATCAACACCAATTCCACACTCTGAAAGGATCTCCTGCAAGGCGACTAGTTTCGGAGAGTGGTGGAGTTGATGGAGTTCTGAAACAATGTCAGAACCAGGAGAGAAGAGCTCTGACACAACAGATGACAGAGATTCTGAAACTCTCTCCCCAAACACGAGCAGAGGATGACTACAAAGTTTAAGCAAGTATTGAAGTGCCTGAAACAAGAGAGATATTAGACCAGAACCACAAAAGATATAATCAAGATTCAAGACTATTCTCAACTTACCTGGAATACATGAGAAGATGCTTTTGGTAAATCATTTTTTTGGCTCGCATCTGATTCATTGTGCTTCACCATGCTGGAAATTTCTTGTCTTACATGTGAACCAGAAAATTGTTCATAGAGTTTTAGCTGAACAGGACTCAGGTCACAGTACCTATCCTGAATTATTTTCTCTGGCAGATCAGATAAGACTTCATCTTTAGTCCGGCGAAGGAGAAAAGGCATCACCTGTCAAGGAAAACCTTTCAGTTTGAGTCTAGATGAGAAGTCACCCGAACTGAAAAGGCTATATGCAAGGGAAAATGAACCCACCTGCTTGTGCAATGCTTCCATAGCTAGCACACCTGCTTCAGCATCCCTGGCTGAACATTTGGGATCCCGGGCAGCTAGTAGTGGTTTACCGTAGGAGGCATGGAACTGTTAAGTTAACAAATAAACCAAAGTGTTATCTAACAAATTTTGATCAAAAAGAAATTTGTAACAACACAATAAAGTTTCACTACAGCATCCACATCAGATTCTGAAAGATACTCATGATGCCCATATCAACATGATAGGAAAACCCCATTTACGGTACCAAAAGCGAAGATCACAATGCTTCATATGACAACCATGAAAAACAGTTCCCGGGAACACCCTATTTGCAATCTATTTTCTTATTATTGGTTTTGTTATGGCCAAATTAAATGCCATGTATCCTAGTTAGGAACATAGCATATTATAACAACTGTTGCCTGCTTCCTTCCATACATACCATTTGAACTCCTACGATTGTACGTTGCTATCTACTAATGAACTCTTCAAACAGACACAAACAGACATAAATCAAGCTTCTAAAGTATCTAAGGAGCTTGACGAGACACTTGCAGTTAGCATGAACAGAACTCTCTCCCTGCACAATGCAGACCCTATGAATAAAGGATCCTAAATTTTAGGCCAATTAATCTCAATTCATTTTTTTGTTGTGAAAGTAAAGAGATAACGTGAAGGGAAGAAGAGTGCGGGTTGGTTCATGGCTTGAGGGGATGGAAAGTAGTACGACAGCTTCCCTGTGCATACCTCCCATCCAGATCCAACATTTAGAACAAGTCGAACAAAAGCACTAAATTGTTGGACACATTTAACAACATATGAATCACAGAAAAAGTGCGATTTAACTGACTGAACTAGTAAGAAAGCTTAAATGATGTAACTCACTTGTCTTTCAGTTCCAAGAAACCCTGGCATAAGAAAGTCAAAGAGTGACCACAGATCCAACACATTATTCTGCAATTTAAGTCAACTTATAGTTAGCACCCATTGAACTGCTGTAAAATATTCAATTGTGGTTGAACTAATAACACAAACACACCTGTATTGGTGTTCCACTGAGAATGAGGCGGTGTTGTGCCTTCAATTGTTTAACAGCAACTGTTATTTTCGACTTAGAATTCTTTATGATATGTCCCTCATCTAGAATGCAATAGTTCCAAAATAGTTGTTTAAGATGATCAACATCTTTGCGAATTACATCATATGACGTCACAATAACATTATGCTGATTAAACTGAGACCGTAGAGAACTGCGTTCTTGTGCAGAACCAACATACTGGAGGGTGGTAAGCAAAGAACCATCAATAAACTTCTCTATTTCATAAACCCAGTGGCCAACAAGGGTTGAAGGGCATATTATCAAAGATGGAGGTAGATCCTGGGAACTATTTAGAGCAATGTGCTCTGCTAAATCAGATGCCACAATTGCTGATGCTTGAAGGGTCTTACCAAGGCCCATGTCATCACATAAAATGCCGTGAAGATTAAAGCGCTTCAAAAATGCCAACCAATTTATACCTTCTTGTTGGTACCTGAAAGCATAAGAGAGAATCTTTCTTTGAGAAAAGAATGAATTAGCATAAGAGACAATCTTAGATCAAAAAACTATTAAAAGGCTATGAAGGACAAATTGAAGTTCCATCCCCTTCCTTTTCCCCTCTTTTTGGGTCTGCCGCAAGGAGGTTAGCTTAAAGAATACTCCAAGTGTTTAAAATAAGGCACCAAGGTTATATGGTTGTCCCACAAGGAAACTAATGGGGGGAAAAAAGAGAACTCGAGCTGAAATAAAAGTTCTCCTTCACTTGGATTTGAGAGCAGAGGAAGTCATCATTATTATTTCCACATTCACCAACAGAGGCCTAAGAAGCAATTTCTTTCAGATGGCATATTATCAAACAAGACAGATCAGCCTCGTTAAACTTTGTGTTTATTGAATCTCTTCCCAGCAGTGACTAGAAATGAGCTATCATGTTTCTCAAAAGAACAAATCTCGCAGGACATAGTTCTGCTTTTCTGTAACTATGTGATCAAGTTGTGTGGTTGTTTAGAAACAGATGGACTATGGGCAATATGTGATAAAAATAATTGTAGTACACAGATATCTAAGAGCAAAGCGTGGACTTTATGTTTCGGACTAAAAATGTAACAGTTGGTCACTTAAAAGTGCATGTCTTTTTTTTATGACCGTGGTGTCCGGGCCAGCTTTCGCGCACCTCGACAAATTACACAGGATACATGTCACCTCCCACCAGCAACAGGTACAAAGGGTAATCAGGTAGCATGAATAATCTTGTCTAATCCCCAATGGCTTAGTTAACACAAAAGCAGGCACAGAGACCAGTTAAAGCTCAGTAGGTGTTTGTGTTGCAAATAGTGTTGTTCATGCATACTGTTCATATGATTGCAGCATTTTAATTACAGAAAGAACACCTCATTGATAGGTATCCTAAGAAAGACTCTTGTCACCTTCCCCCTACTTCATATTGCATGTTGTCAATGTTCATGTGCATGATATTCTTTTCAGCTATTTCTTTTGGCACATTCCAGTGGCTAATCATCCCACAAGAAGAAAATGAACCTTAAAGCATGATGATAAATGCGATTTTGATCCCACCAACCTTTCTTATATGGTTGGAGAGAAACCGAAACAACGGAAAAACAAGGTAGGAGAAAGAGGAACATATAAGTTTCTGCAGCGAGAGACCGAGATATTAGTTCTTTTAAAAAAAAAAAATCAGCACAGGGTAGGCATCACAATATGACATTGAAGATACTTGAGAGATAATCAGTGGTTGTGGAGTTACCTTCTCAATGTCACCTTTAGTTCAGTTGAGAGCTTGTAATCATCTATATGAGAGTTGTCAATTAGCTGCTCCAAAAATTTAACATCTTCTTGACTTCTTGATAGGTGTTCACTAAGACCAACAGGAGGAGAAACACCACGTGCTAATGGAAGTAGAGGCACAAGGGTGGCAAAACTATGTGTCACACTCTGTCTGACAGAATGATCTGAATCACTCATACACCTCAGAAGGGGAACTACTAATAGGGGAGCATATGGAACCAGCTCGATACCAAGTCCCTGGACAAGCAAACTGACAAGCATACCAGCTCCTTGTTTAGAATGTACAGATGTAATGTCACCTAACATAGGCACCACATTCTCAATAACTGAACCCATCACATCCAATGTCATTGACTTGGCCATGGTTGTAATACATCTAGATGCAGCTAATCTCACAGCAATATGTGAATGACGAACACATCTGAAAATGCATGGAAGGAGAGTGAGGAGTTTCGGTCTTAATGTCTCATCCAGCATTGGTGCAATGGAACGGACCACC
Organism: Solanum commersonii; assembly: GCA_029007595.1. NCBI lineage: Eukaryota > Viridiplantae > Streptophyta > Magnoliopsida > Solanales > Solanaceae > Solanum > Solanum commersonii. The sequence continues at coordinate 3,672,683 of JAJTWQ010000011.1, forward strand.
TGCCACTCGAAGGAAAAAGAGTAAGAAGACAAAGACAGTGCTTAAGTCAAGGAAAAAACCACAAGAGTGTCCAACTGAAATAGAGCATGAAACTAATCAGGTCTTCACAAATAATTTTGGAACAGTAACAAAGTGGTGGCAAATGCCAACTGTCAAATACTCCCTCTGGCCCCTATATGTGGCACACTTTCTTTTTTGGTTTGTCGCGAGAAGAACGTCAACTTTTTCGATATTTATGGCTTGTTTAGACCTTAAGTTTCAAATGTCTTTCTTTCTTTCTTAAACCGGGTGCCTAACCAAACAGTGCCACATAAATTGGATCGGAGAGAATACATTTCTGATGAATTTGTTGCTTGCAAAAACTTGCAGTTGTGCTTCCCAGAGGCAACAAATATATAATGTCTTAGGGGAACTATTTATTTGCCTTTCAATTTGCTTTCCTTCCAGCAAAATACCCCTAACCGATGCCAATTAAGCAACAACACTTGTAAATTTTCTTTTGTAAGCACAAACTGCTCCACCTTAATGGCAGACTAGTCACATCTCTTCTACTGTTACCTGTACAAGCAACTTACACACACTCCATCGCAAAAGAGATGACATGATTCAATCTTCACAAAAGAAATAAGTTGTTTTTCTCTAGATTCAAACATCTCTCAATTTAAGTTTTAAAAAACGGATAATTCCAGAACCTACGTGAAAAGTACTGGAAAATATCTATAGAAACTATGATCAGAGAGGAATTCTGGTTGTTCTTCATATAGTAAGCAGGACAAACAAAATGAGGAAGCATTAGACCTTCAAGGATCAACAAATTTATAGGAGCTTTAGTTTTAAGAAAGAGAACTACATTTCATTCTTCATTTCCAATATTTGAGCTTGACTGTTGGGTCCCATCCACTCTATTCCTCAGTCATGGTTTTCTTTTAGGCTTATTAATATAAACATCCTTCAGGAGTAGATAAAGTGGAAATGAACAATACAGTTAAGAATCAACCCAGAGAAACTAAAAAAACTCCTTCAAATTCCAACCAAATGAGATCATCTTACTTCGGTTATTGAAACCCAATATTTGCACACTTCTCTTCCTTACAAAGGAAACCCAATATTCGTAACAAATTCCTAACCACCCACCCCAAAGAAATAATTGTGAGTTATACCCATAATAATATACTAAGAGAAGGAATTACAGATTCAACATTTTTTATGATAACCTAAGTGAACAATACCTGCTTTATATAGGTATTAACATCAATAAAGAGTAGTTAATCCTTTTTTCACAAAGAGAAGAGGACTCATCATGGCATCATTACCTAACAGAAGGACACAGAGGACTGAGATCAGAATAAAGGGTAGCTTCATAAAGAGAATCATTTTCTAGTACAATCGCATTCTCTGGTCCAATCGTTGTTAACCAACATAACATCACAAGCGTCCCTGCTTGCTCTTGTAAATGATCTTCAATGATAGTGAATAAAAGAAGGAAATAGAGCATGGAAGGCGGCTCCATTGGCACTTGGGCATCGTTGCAGAAAAGGAATGAAATTTTTTCGCATAGTCCCTAGGACATCAGATCAGACATCTATCCACCCAATCCATGACAAAAAAAAGACATTTTTGCCTACTTTTGCGCATACTTCTTAAATACCAGATTTATTCGCTTTTCGGTTGCATTGTAATAAATATGTAATTATCAAAAAGTGCAAGAAACAAAGAATTACGACCAGTGGGACTGACCTGGATATTGTTAATCAAGTTTTGAGGATCCTTAACCAACTCAATAGCTTGAGTAAGAAGTCTTTCATCTTCTGCAGTCATGCCTTCAAGACTACAAGGCTTAAGAACTTCCACTAGGCAGTCCCACAGCTTAGGAAGCTTTTCAAACAAAGATCCACCCAATTTTTCACATAAGAACTTCAAAGCAAGTTCAGATCCACGTCTACCGATGAAGCCCTCAACCTTTGAACGGTCTTCACCGGGGGAGAGCATATGAACTTTTGATTTATGTCTCTGACTGCTACTTCCTGAGGATAGAAGATCTTGCTCTTCAATTATTTCTATAGAATTCAAAATTCCGGCTTGAGGTGTCTCACAAGGATCCATGCATGTCAAACAACAGAGGTTCTTAATTAACTTATCATTTGGTCCAGGCTTCCGTCCCATACAACGATAGATAAGCTCTGCAAGAGCCTCAGCCGCCTTACTTTGTAATATCTCCTCCTTCAAAAATGAACAATTATGAACATGCAAATAGCAAGTGCTCGTTAAATGGAAATGTCATAATAAAGGTTTATTCACTGTTAGTTCTGCATATAGAAATATGAATCAGATGGGATCCCAAGTTAACTTTCTGCCTTGGAAGCTTATATGGAAGGTTAAAATGCCATATAAAGTGGTAGTTTTTACTTGGTTGGTGAAAGAGGCTGTACTTACACAAGAGAATCTTATGAAGAGGGGAATACAAATGTGTCCAAGATGCTGTTTTTGTGAGCAGGTTGCAGAGACAATTAATCATCTGTTCTTACATTGTAAAGTGGTCGGCCAGCTGTGGAATTTGTTTACTAGCTTCAGAGGTATAAGTTGGACTGTTCCAGGGAGAACAGGACAGGCTCTAGAAAGCTGGAATATGGAGGGCAGTGGCAGCACAGACAAGAGTAGATGGAAAATTGTCCCATCTGTTATCTGGTGGACCATATGGAAAGAAAGGAATTCTAGGAATTTTGATAACAAGAGCAGCCCTCTGCACAAGATTAAAATGAACTGCATTATCACTTTTTGCTATTGGTGTAGTTCAGAGTATATAGATGATCCTGTGGCTATTGTAGACATTCTAGGGTCCTTATAAAGGTGATAGGAGGATCTAGGGATAGTTCTCTTTTTTCTTCTTTTCTTTTCTTTATCTTTTGATTATGCCCGATACACATGCGTGGAGGGAGGATATGATGTAAATTTTTGGATACCAGCTTTGAGCTGATGATTGATATACAAATGTTACCTTTATCAAAAAAAAATAGCAAGTGCTCTTTGTTCAGGAAATTTCAAACATTTAACACTTACCTGTTCTCTCTTAATAGAAGCCATCAAAGGTAATATAATTGGATTCAATTTCACGGGAAGTTCATTCATCCAAACAACAGCAGCAGCCAGTAAAGAAGAGACAGTAACATGCAAATTATTCTGCGAGTTGAAAAAAGGAAAAGACTGGAAGTTAGAAAATGATGTGATAAATCAGCAAAAGACTAAAGCTAATACACTTATCCAGTTAATCAGACACCACTTTTAAGGAATCACCCCCAAAAATTACCTGGACACATTTCAAATACCCAGAAGTGGTCAAAAGCCTCTGTTTGAATGTTTCTAGTTCGTCCAGACTGTTCCGCTCGACAGATTCCTCCCCTTTAGTATTAATACTTGAAAATTGAAGTTTAGATGCAAAATTAATTGCATCATCTGCACTGAGATTATCCAAGTCAACCGGGGTAGATGATAACAAATCTTTAAGCATTTCAGATGACTCAGTCGCATGGTACAGTTGACGAGCTTCATTGCGCATTTTATCATATGTTCTTGAGAGTTCAATGTAAGGAAGAAGAGAATCTTTCGTAGGAAAAGCTGGATTAGTGCAGGCTAGCAAATCCAACAACCAGCTCCTAAAATTACTTGAGATGCCAGCAATGACCCCATCCATATCCAAAATGTTCCTGGTCTTCAGTTCTTTAAACCAAGAAATAAGCACCATTGAAGCTACCTGATTCACCATCAAAAATCCAGTTTAAATTTGGCATATAGGGGAGGATATTAAGGAAAGATATGGAGATCAATGCTAAACACTAATTTAAGATTATGTACCTGTCGTTGAACTCCAGATAGAGAGGTAAGCGCCTTCCATAAGGGGTCAATAAAAAATTGCAAATATCCTTCACGCAACCTAGAAGCTAAAATGCCCAAGACTGTGGCAGTGACAACACGTGTATATGTGACCGACATGTCGACATCAGCACCCACCACAATCTTTCCGCTGCTGGTGGAAGCCTCTCCACTTTTCTCCAGCACAGTAGTGCCTTCACCTGAATCTGAGCATATGCTTTTAAGGGAATCGTTTTCTGGTTTCACAGCTCGCATCTTTGCAGCTGCTTTGAAGTGACTTTTTCGAGGAAGTGCTACAGGCCAAAACATTTTTGCAGTATCCAATGATGAACCATATGGAGTAGTTGCTAACTCCAACCAGGAAGGAAAATATGCCTTTGAAGCATCTTCCAAGTCTTCCACTGGGCACTAACAGCAATCGAAATTGATATCTCAAATTATTTTTGATCAAGTAATAATTTTGATATTAATAGGGCATAAAAAGGAAACAGATATCTCAAATATAAGAAGATCAAATAACTATGAACAATTTTCTCATCTAAATATAAAGTGACTTGCTCAAGTTTAATGATTCAGAAGCAGCAATCCTGTCCTTCGATGCATATTTAGCCTCCAATAAATAACAACATTGTAGCCCTAATTTATCTTATAGCCAATTATTTGAAGCTAGCATATTTTTTTCCCTGGATAAGTTGATGCTACCATAATTACTATCATTTTCCTATACCAAACTGTTCTTTTTGCTGCTTCCAAACACATTTTATTATGAAGAAAAACATAAAGACACCTACCAAAATACTCCTTATGGGGATGAAGTGGCCAACTCGCTCACCCTTTCTCCTTTATTTTTTAAAAAAAGCATCTTTAAAATCTCCAACGATTTAGAAGTTTTATTGCTCTCTGTCTATGATTTTATAATCCATTGCAAAATAATGCAGTGCCGTACCATTCAAAATGTTGGATTACTCTAAAAGACTCTTGCTTGACTCAGAATAATCTCATGAGGAGGAAATTCCAAATAGTCAACAGATGCTACATGTGCTTATGCAACTCAGAATCTATTAATCACCTGCTCCTTCATTGCACAGTTGCAACAGGCCTATGGAACATGTTCTTCCCACTTTTTGGACTCACTTGGGTCATGCCAAGATCATTGAGAGAGGCATTTGTGTGTTGGAGTTCTTGGAAAGTTGGGAAGTCCATCAAGCAGATCTGGTCTTTGGTTCCGGCCTGTATTTTGTGGTGCTTATGGACGGAGAGGAACAAAAGATATTTTGATGCACCCCAACTCCCATCTCTACCCTTAAAGCAAGATGTCGACTACTCGTTTTGGTTGGGTTAATCTCTCCCCTGTACTTAGTGTCGATTCTTTCCTGGAAATTATTAGCTCCATAGATCTCTATTGTTAGCTGTTTAGATAGATTTTTTGCCTTTATGGGAGATGATATTTTCTTTCTTTTGTAATATGTGCATCTGCTTGATGCTTTGTTAATGACATTCTTCTTTCTTCATAAAAAAAAAAAGATTTATTAAGCTGCTTGGATTAGAAATCCACTGTCAGAGCCATCCCCATAATACAAAACCCTACAAGTAAGAGAACCCAAAAAAAAATGGATCTACCACATGGACAAAAAAGTCAGAAGATGTCCAAAACTAAGTATGCGGCTATGCGCAACACTCTTTTGCTTATGTATCAGGACAGCTGGAGAAAAAACAATGATCAGGACAGCTTTGAGCCTATGGAACATGTTTTTTTGTTTGTTAGGAGTTAAGTGGGTGATGCCTAACACGACAATGGAACTCCTAAGCAGTTGGAAAGGTATTGGCAACAGAGGAAGAAAAGAATTCTGGTGGAGAACAATCCCAGCATGCATATGGTGGACTCTTTGGAAAGAAAGGAACTCAAGGTGCTTTGATGGACAAAAAACTAACTTACAGAAAATTAGAATGAATTGTATAAGCCTTTTGTTTTTTTGGTGTAAACAAAATCTGATAGGGGAGATAATAGAATTAGTTGATTTTATAGGAAACTTGTAAAGAATACCCTATGTGGGATGTAAGTTTCCAATTCATCATTGTTTGGATGATGAATCTTTTGGTGTGAATACAAGGTTACCCTTTTCTCAAAAAAAAAAGAAAAATATAGCACTGCAAAAAGTGAAATGCTGATTTGGGGTTTAGTTGGGACAAACAGGTGTAAATAACAAACCTGGAGAAGGATCCTCCAAACCCTGCCAGAGCACTGCACAATCTCCTCATTTGATTCAAGCAGCAAATTCTGGAAAACAATCCTGAGAGTATCACCCAAAATAAATGAAGGCCAGAACGAGCTAGATGACTCAGCGATGCTCCTCTTATATTCGGCTTCAAGCAATCGCTCCTGTATAAGAAAATTCAAGATTCAGCTTTTTATCTTCTATACTTGAGCGAACTTGCACTGTATAAAACCAATTCATGCAAAGATAAATCCACCAAAATACAAACAGATAAGACCTTGCTACAGTGATATATACAACTAATAGCAGTCCGATATGTTAATAGCAAATGAAAAAAGGATCAAATAAGGAAGATTACAAGAGTCCGGATAGCTGAGTAACGGACTGAAGTGATACTATGTCTCATGAACGGCCATAATCTTGGCGCCAATGTTGATAGCATGTAAGGATTTCCTGAAGACCATGTCCCTTCCCCAAGGTCATCTTGGCGATCAATTTCATTGAGATCAAATTTCTTTTTCTCCCCTAAAGTTTTGGGAATCATTTGCTCTTGAGAGTAGATCTCTGCCAACAGATTCATCACACTGCAGTACCAAAGGCACAGAGAAATCAAGATAAACTTTTGGGCACAATCTGGAAAATCAAATTTATGCACAAATGAGATAGTGGGGAAGGCAAAGAAACTTTAATGCCTAAAGATCCTGCCACACAAGGCAGCTCATCATTAACCACCATCATAGTGTGTGTGTGTGTGTGCGTAGTATATAAGCCAATACATGCACAACTCCTCTAATGGGGTATATGTTTGATGCTTTCAGCCCAATAATCCATAAATGACATCCAAGACCCCAAAAACCAGATATATAGACTGCGACTCTAGCAGCCAAAAACAGTTAGTGGTAAAAGATTGTTAAGAGATATTTATTGACACACCAAAATGAGATATTTTAATTGCTAAAAAGTGCTTTGGAGTTGATAAAAAGAATGACTTTAAAATAAATAGCTTACAAACATTCTAAATCTTATTTAACTATGCAAAACTTCATAGCACAATTATCAAAGAGAATTACACCTAGATTGTTCATCTCCTTTAGCTAAATCCTATTTAACTATGCAAAATTTCATAGCACAATTATCAATGAGAATTACACCTAGATTGTTCGTCTCCTTTAGCTACTTGGACCTATATAGGAATAGGCAGTTATAGAAATTGATTTTGTACTCCCTTCATTCCTATTTACTTGTCCCTTATCTAAAAAATAGATTTTCCTTTTCACTTATCCATTTTAGCAAATCAAGATAAATTTATTATTTTCTTCCAATATTAACCTTATCACTAACTAACTACATGAAATACTAGTCAAACTTAGATTTCCAAAACATAATTAATAAGGTTAATTTAGTAAAGTAAACCCTTGATAAATACTTTCTTGAGGGGAGTGCCCAGTCAACATAGCCCAAGTAGAAAAGGAACCTAGAAAGTGGCAGAGTAAGTTTTCCAGCGAACCTCAGGAAAGAATCCGGCAAATCGAAACCATGTTCCTCCAAAAGTCTTGGTTAATCATGTTCTGTAATTTCATTTCTTTTTCAAGCCATCTATTTACTTTTAATTGTCACAAGGTTGGAGTAATCAGTCAAAAATGGTGGTTTCCAGGAGAGAAAAATGGTGGAGATATGGAGGCACCGGGGTGAAATAAAGGAGAAAGAGAAGAAGTTATGTTTACCAGCCTCACGCACTAAACTTCAAGTGAAGCTCACGCTATCAGCCAAGCCAGCAAAAAGTGTCTACTGGTTCGCTTGGGCCCTATTACAAATATTTAATAGGTACACAACCTACTTGAGGTGTTCAAGTGAAAAATTGTGCCAACTTTAGATATCTCCGTATGTATCAAACGTTTCTGTTTTAAAAACTCGTAATGTTGTATTCCTCAGTATTAAGGACATGGACATGCAGGGGACCTCCAAAAAGAGACACAAAGGAGCAAAACTAATTACAAAGAGCCTAAAAGATCAACAATCTGTTCTACTTCCTCTATACATTCCTCTTTACACCAAAATACAAGGATACAATACAATTCCATTTAACTTTCAGTATGGAATTAAATCTATCCTCAAACATATTCCATTCCTTTCCTCCTTTTTGCATAGTAGCAATAATATCTTGACCAAACAATAACGTGAACAACTGATATGAGACATTGGCTAAACACTAGCAGAGAAGAAACAATTGCATGTGAGGAATGAAATTCACCAAGGTGAACAAGTTTGTAACTCAGAGTTAAAGGGACCTTGTGAAAAATAAAGACTTACCTGCTTGTAGATGGACTGAGATCATCCAAGTCAAGCAAAATATCCCAAAGCAACATGATTATAGAATGCAACAGCTGACCATTTAATGCAACAACAGACCCTGCAGTGGGTAATAAAGCATCTGCTGCAACAGCTCTAACATCATCATCAGGATCTTCAAGCCCAGCTTTACATGCCGGGAGAACACAGCCAAGCAACTCAGGAAGCATTTCCTGTTGTCATTGGAGAGTCAAAGTACAGCAATAAAAACAGTGTAGTCTGTAGAATGTACATGCAACATGAATACTAATGAGCAAGCAAAAGGAGTTGAACTGGAAACTTCTGTGTGTAACATACGAGACCACACCGCCAACTCTGCAGGACTAAACCCATTTATCAATTAACACTTCTTCAACCCCTGATTGTAATTTACATATTCACCCCCTCAAAGGAAAACATAGGAGATAAAAGATCACATTACAACATTCAAAAATGCATTTTATTATCAATCTAGGGAAAATACCATACAAAACCACATCACGCATTTTTAGATCCAATTAATAGAAAGCCAAGGTTATGTGCTGGAGATTGAGTTAGTTTATTTTCTGATTGTCTTAAAAGGACATAGAAAACAGCATCATACATCTTTAGACAACCTATAATTCCTGTTAATAAAGATCATCAGAAGAACAGCAAAAAAAATTATATTCATCCTAGGTATTTCATCGGCCATGATAAGCTTAATTGCAGCTACAAATAACAACCAACAACCCAACTTCAAGCTTTTGTTCCTCTACACACTCAAACACAAGATTTTCCCAGTAATCTTATTTTTCTGTTTGTAAGCTACCTTTCCTAGGTGACAGTTCAAGAAAAGAAATTCCAGTGACTCAAAAACTCAAGCACGAACAACTTCACTACAGTCTACACAAAATTCAAAATCAAACTGCATATAAGTTATAACAATCAGATTAGATTATTTAAGGCAAGAAGCCAGCGGAAAAATCAGTAAGCAAACCATCCAATGAAAATAGATTTACCTGCCGCACGGCAACTAGGTATTTGATCCCCAAAAGACTCCCATGGCGAATCTCCCATTCCGGTCTACGCTGAAAATCCCAGAACAGCTAATTAAAACAGATGTCAAAACCTATTCTGGAAGGGACATACTGTCTGTCCCAAGTTGAATACCATTGTTGAACTTACAATACAGATGAAATTGAACTTTTAAGTTTTAAACTGATTAATACAGGAGAGACTTATATTAACCGAGATCTTTTAGCACACCCTCAAGCAAACCAGATTTCTTTCCACAGCCAAGGACATCAAAAAAAATACTTGTGTGGGTGGCAAGTGGCAACAAAGACTCAAAATTCTTCTTCTTTTCTTTTTTGAAACTGTTAAGGTTGTATTCTTCAGCATTAAGGGCATGCTGGCCACCACCAAAAAGTGTCAATTACAAACTTCCTAACAAATCTACAATCTGATCTGTATCTACTATACACAACTGTTTACACCAAAAACGTAGAGATACTATACAATTCCATTTGACCTTGTGTATGGAATTGGATCTATTGTCGAAACATCTACTATTCCTTTCCTTCCATATACATGATGGTATTAACCTCCACCATCTCTTCTGGCTCTTGGTGCCTCCTCTCCTTACCCAGCTCTTCAACACGTTTGATGTATGTTCTGGCATTGTCCAATTCAGATTTGAGATGCTAAGGAACAAATTCCAGATTTGAGCAGTGTAATTACAGTGCAAGAAGAGGTGGCTGTAAGTTTCACTTGTCAAATTGCATAAAAAACACCTAGGGACCAGCTGTCTACCCTTCTTCTGAAGTACTTCTTGTGTTAAACAAGCTCTCTTTATCACTAGCCAAGTGAAGCATTTCACTTTTGTAGGAATATCTCCCTTCCAAAAATAGTTCCAGAGGTATTTTGGTCTCCCTGCCATCACCTGGAGACCTCTTCTGTAAGCACTGTTGACTGAGAAAAGGCCATCTTTGCTGTGCTTCCACAACATCCTGTCTGTGGCATTTGCGTTGATGATCACTCCACCTAGCATCCCTAATATCTCAGCCACCCTTTCCACCTCCTAATCATTGAGAAGTCTTCTAAAAACTAGATCCCAGCCCTGTTCAGTCCAGCAATCACCAACATTGGCATCAGGATTTCCACAAATTTGAAAAAGATCTGGAAAGAGATCCCTAAGAGGGGATTGATCTATCCAAATATCCTTCCAAAATTTTGTTTTAGTGCCACTTCCCACCTTGATATATAAATTTGTCTCCATTTGTGGCCACAAGCTTCTAATTGATCTCCATGTACCCACACAATAATGTTCTGCTGTGATCTCTGTACACCAAGGGCTTAACTCACCATATTTAGCTATGATCACCTCTTTCAAGAGGGCATTTCTCTCTCCAGTGTACCTCCACACCACTTCCCTAAACCCTAAACCCTAAACCCTAAACCCTAACCCTAAACCTTAAACCCTAATGTGATGTTGAACTATTGACTCCACAACACCTGTAATTAGGCAAACCTCAAAGGAGTGAGAGGTATGTATGATTAACCTCAAAAAGTAAGGTCTATAGCAAACTTAGCATATTAATGAAGATAAAATTGTGTGTTGTCTAATACTAGATGGGCCACATGTTGTACATAAGTTTTTTGGTTGATGAATAGAAAAGAGAATTCTTCTTTGTGCAAAAGAAACACCAATAGTTTTATTTTAGTCCTCTCTTCACACTATTTGTTAGAAGAGACCATGACATTAAGTTTTGCAGATCCTATTGCTTCACTTACACTATCTGACAAGGCATTAAGATTTTCGGTTAGAAGTTAGTACAATAGGAGATGTGTTAAGCTATCTTTTTACCTGAGTTAAACACTTTTAGCATTCTAAGACACTGTGAATTGAACAAATGGAGAAAAGGGAGTAATACAAGATATGGTAAGGCTTTACAATGCTCATTAATTGGTTCAAATGAAAGTGAATTGTACGAAGTACAACAACCATACTAATCCATCTTGATTGGAGATTACTAACTAGAGGGAAGGGAGAGTATCAACTTGCAATGGAAGTTAAATATCTTAAAAGCCATACTTACTGAACCACAAAAGGCTGAGCTTGGCTCATATTTACCTGCATCTGTAGCAAGATATTCAGTGTCTCATGAACCAGAGTAGGATGCATGTACTTAAGCACAGCACCCAAAGCTTGTGCACAAGTCTCACGAACAGGAGCCACAACTTGATCCGATACATAGTCTCCAAAACTGTCAATGACAGAAATAGCAAAAAATTGGGGGATGGGGTGGGGTTTATCAGTAACCCACAAAAAAAAACATTCATGTCGAGAATTATGGAATCAACAGATTAAAGGCCAGCAGTAATACAACAAAGTTCCATTCCAAAACTGTCAACGGAGAAAAGAGCAAAATGGGGGGTCAGTAACCTAAAGAAAAATAACCCTTCACATCAGGAACTACGGAATCAAGCAGGGGCAACCAGTAACAAAACAAAGTTGAGATACAGCTAAAGAAATATCTTGGAAAAGGCAGAAAAAGAATATAAAAGAGAGTGCATAAATTTGAAAATGGAAAGCACACTGCTATAAGCCTCAAAATTTGAACGAGAAAGAGCACAATGGTGCAATCTTTATGCAGCTTAGTTCCTGTTTGTAATTCCAAATCATTTCTCAATATCCTATAGATTAATAAAAAGCTGTCTTCCTCATTCTTTTTCTTCTGGATTACTCCCTCTGTCCCATTTTATATGAGTTAATTTGACTCGGCATAGAGTTTAAGAAAGAAAGGAAGACTTTTGAAACTTATGGTCTAAAATAAGTGATTGAAATTTATGTGGCTATAAATCATTTCATTAAGGGTAAAATGGGTGTTTTAAAATTAAATTGTTACAGAGGGAGTATTCATCTTTCTTTTTATTTTAAATTTTTTTTGGGTGGGGGAATTGATAATAAAGCTAAACTCAAAGATATCAAACCAAGGGAGGAGAAACCATACCGTTCCAATGATAAGACACATAAGAAACGAATAGCACAATCCTGAAGAAATTCACAATTCTTGAGCCAAGAATGCCTAGCCAATCTAACCAAGTTCATCAGCTCACAATTCTCAGGAAGGTTTTCTAGAATGCCCATCTTTTCCATTGAAGTCTTATCCACGCCAACTCCTTTCTCATCTGACATATCATTACCCAAGCTTCCACCACTAAGATGAGATTGAGTCTCCAACTTAACAGAACCAATGCTAACTTCACCATTTGCCTGTTCAACAGCCAAACTCAATCCAACATCTTCCACTTTTACACTAACACCACCAGGATCACCATCCCTGCTGGTACAGACCATGGTATCCATCGGCAAATAAGCTGCATCTTCAGGTTCAACCTTCAGTTTCTTGGAAACTGACTCTAACTCATCAGGTAGAACTTGCATATTAAGATCAATTGGTCTCTCCCTTTTGACAGTATTCTCGTCTACCCTCTCTTTTATTTTAATATTTAATGTGCTATCACATGTCAAGTCTGGAATGATAACTCCTGCATTAGCCCCTTGATGAGTTAAGATCTCTCTCATAGCCATGACACTGCCATGACGAACCTCCCATACTGAAGAAATCAGAAACAAATATCTCAGAAGAAAACCATGAAATGAATTAAGCACAACAGGATAATGGAAGTTTCTTACAAGGATCAAACATATCAAGGATGAGTTGCTCAACAAAACTCTGAAATGGCCAAATCTTATCTCCATCATACTCTAGACCATCTTCATCAGAGATGTTTTCACCAAGTAGCTGCAGAAAATATATTTCAAGACTTATATTTCAGGTTGATAATATAGAGAAAAATTCATAATTACTTGAGGACATGCTTTTTGAATGCAGAACTACGTGAAATGACATATGCAAATTTATTGAGAATACTAAACCGGAATTTTTTCTTGTAGAAAAAATTAATCTAGTGGAGATGATTGCCATTTCCATGAATAAAAGTTTTAGAAAAGAATTAAGAAGTTTGAAATTGCGGCATAGTTGATTAATTGATTGAAGAAAATATCTTATCAGATCAAAAGGATGATTCAGATTGATCTTCAAGGGCCAATTAGAATTTTAGACAACGGTGCAAGATCTTGCATACATGATCTTAGCAGTAAATTAACCAACAACTAACTAATTCACCCCACAAGCTCTAATGTCAAATATATAGGGCAGTTATAACGTTTAATCATTAATGTAACTGGCCATATCTTCAATTCTATAGAAACAGTTCAAAGTAACCTACTTCTACAGTTTCAAAACTCTCCTAAAACTTCCCAGAATAAGCAATTGTTCAAAATCACCAGTGGTGTCATATTTTGCATACATGATCTCAAGTTCTCAACTGTAACTAATAGATTTATATTTTCTTGTAGATTTGTAATTAAAGGTTATGATTTCGGCCTGTAAAGTAAATATAAATCTACACATCAACAACATCCTCTAGATACGATGCCAGTCAATTCTGAACAAGTTTATGTCCAGTTTGTCACTTGGGTTTACTTAACAGGCAGGAATCATAGAGCCTAAAACAGACATCCAGATATCAAGAACTGTGTTCCTTTTACAACAGCATTACAAAGTCTGAGAAAGACATCAGGATAAAGAAAAGAGCAGCCTAGGTATCTACAAAGGCAACACCTGAACTCTGCCAAAAACACAGAGACAATTACCTAAGAACAGCCCGCAATCCTAAACTTGGTCTTGAAGAAACCGCTCACAGAAAGAGATTGCAAGTTGCACTTCAATACGAATTCAGTAGCAATGAACATCAAAATGTAAAAGAAACACGGCACCAAACAGATAAACTTACAAGAAGCAAGGGAAAGCAACTACGGATAACTAATAGATGGAGAGGTCTAACTCAAATTAGATATAGTTATGGTGCCAAGACAAGATTTAAGTATAATCCTGGACAGAGACCTGGAGACCTAGACTTTTCCCAGATTAATAAGTGGACCTAGGTTTAATAGCAATTGCACAAGGAAGACCCAGGGATTTAAAAGTTCCAAACTAACAAACTTATTTAGAACCCGAAAAAAAATCCCCATGTACAATGCCCATACAAGATTCATTGTTCAAGACTGTACTAAGTAACATCTACCCACAAACGAAATAACAAAAAAAAAAACTAAAATGCATCCATACAAAATTATACAATCATCTACCATAAAATTAGGATATCCGATATCCTGTGAACTTTAAAAGTTCATGAACAAAGAAAAGGATCATTGAATGTAGAGAAATTTTTCACTCCATTACATGCATAGGTATCTTTCTTTAACATGCTTGATATGATAGCAGAGCACGTAATTATGAATTTTAAATCTCAAAAGACAAAGAAAACAAAGAAAAACAGATCACAGCAGAACCCAGAAACATGGTGATACTAGAAGAGAGCAACTTTCAGCAGATGAGTGAAAACACATATGCATATCAATGTCAATAGCACCTTCTATCTGAATTATTTATTTGTACAGCGCAGTTAGAATATCTAGTAACCTTATTAGAGCTCAACATGTCAGGACACATGCCCCTAGGAGAAATTATATCTTGTGATTGTGGAGCTTCTGTATCTTCATCCTTGTTCCATCCTTTTGTTTGGTCCTTTGAGTTTATTTTTGCTTTCCGCTTCAAAAGATTTAGTTCTCGTGCACTTGGCCTCCAAGATCTGACACTTGGTACCATATTTGCAACATAATGCCGGATATTGCCAACAGGCCTTGATGAATAATATTGAGCAGCAACGCCATTTCCTGGAGAATTAGCTCTCTGCATGATCAGGTCCTCATCCCTTATCATTTCATTGACATCCATGAACTGTTCACACACATCTAATCCTGATTACGAGAATGACTACCTGTTAGTTTACAAATAATTTATTTGTTTAGCCACATGAGAGAGAGAATAAGCAAGCACACCGCTACATCAACTAGCAAAGACGAGAGAACCAACGTCAAGATTTTACATGTGAGGAAAAATTAGTTACCATCTAAAAACTGATTACAATTAACTCAATCAAGAAAAATGAGCAAAAATGAGTGAAAGTTGAAATTGAAAGAGCAAACACGTTCCCTAAGAGAGCTTATTTCCACTAGCAACTTCTAATTAGTTGGACTAAGTAGAACAGTGGAGCATTCTTCTAACTTACGGCATCTACAGTTTACTATGCTGAAATGCACTTGGACAGAGCAGATCCCACAGCCCAGCAGTACCAATAACTGAACCAGTAAATGTCGAGGCTACTACACGCTGCTATATCAGCCCATCTACTGATATATAGAAACAAGAGTTAAGTTTGGTCTGAACAATTCGACCTAAATGGTTCAAGAACTATCATCATCCAGAGTGGTTATGTCACTTGAAATAAGGAAACTAGTTAATAAACTCACACAGTTTTGCTTCTTACTCCCACATGAAGGTGGACGGGTGTGTAGCTGAGATTCAATCTATGAAGTACTTCGTAATAACCTCACATACCTAGCACAGCTTCTTCCTCCCATAGCTGCCTCACATCTAATCACATGACATATCCTCAAGTTTTGCTTTCTACAGATCATAACTATCATGGACCACTCAATAGGAAACACTTTTTTAGTGGTTTCTAAGAAATTTACATGGTAATCACAGATACAATTATAGAGAACTGCAATAAGTTTTAAAAATTGATATTCAATTAGTTGAATGAAATAAATGACAGCATAAATTCCATTTGTTTCTTCTGCAAGTGGCGTGGAAATTCAACGATACCGGCAAGGAATGCCTACCTAAGAAATTTCCGATTTACTCCTTCTAATCCCCCCCCCCAAAGAAAAGAACATAATACAGCACGAGGTGCAGAAACCAGCATTAGGGTTAATATACTCCCAGAGAGTTTGGAAGAAAAAGTTTTTAGAAACAAAAGGAGGCAAACAATGAAAAAGGTTACTTTCTTGCTTAGCTGCCATCTTGCACAATGACAATAAGATAGCCTTGGTAGTGTCTAAGAACATGCTCAGGTTTATTAACTTCCCAACACTCATTTTAGGTTTATCCCAAAATTATGTCTAATTTTCTACAAGGGAACCCAATTCTCCACAAAATTCAGTACTCTCTTATATTTATTTGTCAACAAGATACTTCTAAAATCTACTGTTGCACCCACTTTCACTCGAACAGAGTAAGACTTGAACTCTTATCTTAGTAACACTATGCAAACAATGGGCCCCTTACATAAGGAAGAAAGTGGGTGAACACATTGCACAAATGTAATCTACAACATAGCATAGGAAACTATATAAACAGTCCTGATTAGAATTATTTTGGGTGCATTGCAATTCTCGCTCTTCTTAATGGCGCCATGTCACCTCTTCATTCATCTGCTTTCTTTTTCTTGTTCTTTGATAACGGAAAAAATCCCGAAGGCCAATGATGCACGGTTCAAACTCGGTAGATAATGGGCATCTAACCTTCTCCAATTAAATACCAGGCTTTTGCCTGTAGCAGGGTTCGAACCCATGGCGAGTGAGCATCTAACTTGCACACCATATGTTGCTCTCCTACCACTAGAACAAAGTCCCAGATGCCTTTCATCCATCTAGGTTTCAAGCTTCCTCCTCCTTACTAATCTTTTGCAACACATCTTTAATCTCCCCTCCCACCACCCACCACCCACCACCCAAAGAAAAAACAGCATATCCCATATATAATGTGGAAACAAGAAGAAAAGAAAAGGAAGCTTGTTCTTTGAAGAAACTTTACCATTGCCATCCATGGAAGATCTTCACCTACCATAAGTGGCAGGAGAGAAGCTAGACTAAAAGATGTTCACTAAACCTCTTTAATATATTAACCTTTTCATGCCCTTCATGGAGATAATAGTCTCTTCTAGTTTTAGAGTGTTTAGGCGAACCACGCATTAAACTACTAAAGAAAAGAAGGTTGCAATAACAGACGAAACAGCATCAGAAGTCTTAAGGCTACATATATTATCAAAGAGATGGGATATCTTGTTGATTGCACAATGCTTCAACAGTGTAACAGAGCTGAACCTATTATTAGAGCCCCTCACAAAATGCCCTCACTCTTGAAATATCTCATAAGGAACTCCTCTCTGTTATTGGGCCTCAATTTCACCTGCCAAAATCCCAGTCCATGACCGTCACGGAGAAGCCTTCCCCCTTCATTTACCAATCACCACTTCAATTTAGCAAAGAAATAGATTTAAGTTGTACTCTTTTCACATTCAAGATAGTTAAGATGAGCTAATCCATTCCTGATCATCTATGAGAAAGCACCCAGATCAGTCTGCCAAAGTTCCAGACCTACTTATCCAAGGAAAATTGCTAAAAATCTACTCATTAAATTTGTCATTCTCGTTGACTATAGCACTCAATGTCTTCATATCACAAATTGTAGATAAATCTGTTCTGAATTTCTCCAATCAACCCATGGCATGCATTCACCTTCTTCCAAGACAGGCTAATTTCCACCTAGGCTAACCTCAACAAAAACAGGACAATGATAAGGTAAAACAAACCAAGTAAGATTTTTTGAACGGCAGATCTAATTAAAGCCTCTCTACAAACAACGCTTTGTACCATTTAACAACCCTCCCCTACCCATCCACCCTGCAAAGTTTTATGGCTCGTTTATACAGTCAACCAATTTTAGTAGTTTCAATACCACTAACACACAAGCAGAACCTCAACCAGAAATCTTTCTGATTTAGTTATAAAGTAGTTTTAATGGCATAAAAATCATTAGCTATCAACAAAATAGGTCAGCTAGACAGCAATTGATGTGAACTCACCCAATCGCCGTCGCAAGTTTTGTTTCTGGCGGGCCAACCGCTCCCTTGAATTCTTGCTATTGTCCGTAGGAATATCATACTCCTGAATAAAGACAATATAAAGCATTGAATAATGCACTTGTATATTACTTCCAAAATACGACAAACGAACAAAAAAAAATAAAAAATTAGCAAAAATAAATCACTGGATTAAACAAAACAGGGCACACATTCTGGAATTCAGGACATTGACTGTATATTTGTGCATTTGTCTTCAGCGAAATGCAAATATTATGTTGGATCATTAAAAAATGACTTTCTACCTCGCAATGCACTAAGAATGTTGCATCACAAACTCCAAGAATAAACAGTCATTGAATCCAAGAAGAAAAATCTCAAATAAGTATAAAGCAACACTTAATCAAAACAGCTTTTCCTAATGCATTCACACTGAGGAAGCATCAGAGGGTTTACAAGGTCAAAAGGAAAACTAAAGTACCTGTCCTGCAGATGCCAATAGAGCCCCAAACTCAAGTACTTTGTTCAAGTCAAAACTGCAGGAATAATATACAAAACTCAGTGACCTAACAATGCAATAATACCATCCCTTTCTCCTATAAGCTATGATCAAGCGTAGTAACAATACAATACCAGTGAACTACATAAAAAGAGCGATTGAATATTACGTCTTAGCAGCAAATAGATTCAAAAGGAAGAACCACACAGTAAATGATATCGTATCAAGAAAGGTGAATACAAAATGTGCAACCTTCTGAAAGAGGTCCCTCCTATTTTAGGATAACAATTAGGCCAAGCTACCAATTCTTCAACATTGCCTGAGATTCCTTCTTCAGACATTTTCACCTCTACAGATGAACAGTGTTCAGCCAGAGTCGTATGTTTAACATTCTCAGCAATTGATCCAATAGCATGAGCAGCAGCAACTCTGGTGTCCCACTTTTTACTCCTAAGATATTGTGAAACCTACATTCAGAAGGGAAAGGTGGCCACTCAATGTTATTCAAGAAGAATCTTCCATCCAATATCAAGAGCAATTTTTTCCTTAGAAAATAGAATAATCTAAGAAGACAAGAGAAAGAATATATCCAATCTGTATCAATAAACAACAGTTCACCCATCCAGATAAATGAAAAGTTCTGCAAAGGAAGTATCTCGGAATATACAGGCCAAAATTAGGGCAGAACACATTTGACAAACAAAGAAGATACACAAAAATCAATTTGTATCGAAACCCCTAATTGATGAGAGGCTCTAGTTACAAGAGTAAAAGCCAGTTTTGGCCCCAAGATATCATGTTTTGTCTCCAAGTCTTTTTTCTTTGGCCTTAAGTGTATTGTGTGCCACAATACTCAGTGGACCTAGCCATAAAAGGTGGTTTTATAAAGGAATTAAGAAGTTGTGAGTTGATTGTTTAGTGGATCATTTGCCAATACGGTTACTCCTCCTCTCTCTTGCAATCTTCATTTCCCTCCCTCTCCTATTAATATTCTATTTTTCATTTTGTCTACACTTCTCCGGCTCCACTACACTCTTCTCTCTCAGTCTTCTTCCTCCTATTCTATTATTGCAATTTTTTTTATTTTTACGGTTGTTCTACTGAAGAATGAGCAACCCAACGACCCACTGTTAAGCAATAACCATCTCGCAAACCCTCCACTGTTTTCTTGGAAAATAATTTCTTAGATATTTCCAAATTTTATCCAACTATCCATAGTTCCTACTGTGTTGTCATCCTTTTGAAAAAACTGAGCAGTAAGCTCAAGCAGAATAGCATTTGATAAGGGAGGCAAGCGGAAAAAAGAAGAGAAATATCATTTCTATTACATGACCGGCCATTAAAGCATCTATTAATGGTTTTAGGGTTTGTCTTGTGTTTTATCTTCATTTTGGGTACTGCTTTCAAGTCAAGTTTAATTTGCTAGTATAATTTAAGTTACCAACGTTGTACACAATTTTTTTAAAAACTTTTCAACATTAATTATGCAGAGATTATTAACTAGGTACTTTCTTAATGTTCTCTAATCTATATTTAGGTTAGAACTGTTTGGGTAGGAAGGAAAAATATTTTGATTTTTGAAATAATTTCCCCAAAAGGTGTAGGAGAGCTCTTTAAGTCCAAGATTCAATATAGTTACAATACTAGAATCATCTATTCTATCAAGGTGGAGTCTTTAGAACTCGTGCAACCTCACATTAGGAGGTTTTACCTAGGGCATTCTAGGTGAAATTCTAATAATGTCTCCTCTCTTAGATACTACGCACTTGCTGCAGTACAGAGCTCTACTAATTTCATCTATGCTTTTTAGTGATATGAATTGTCACCTATCCTCTGGCTACCCTACAGGCCTTAACAACCAAGTGGTTTTTTAAAGTTTTCACTTCAGCAAATTGTATAAATCTAGCAGTCAGATGGTTATTGTCCCACAACTCGTATCGCTGGATTCCAAATTTTGGATCTAGAGATCTCCTTTCTTATTCTACATCACCTTTTACTGCTTTCTTTAGTAGGTTCAGCTTTCTATTGTGTCAAGTTCATGCATAAACAGTTCAATATCCAAGATCTACTACGAAAAAAAGTGACCCAAAAGGCTAAAACATCCATCTGCAGACTGCAATAACGCATGATGACTAACATCATATTCAGAACCACACAAATCTTCTCTCGTACATCACCTAATGTATATACAACATCAACTACTACAGAAGCACTTTTCAGCCTTTTAAGTGGGTTTTATGCTCATCTATCCATTAAAATGGTAATATTTGGAAAAGCAGGCTGCAATTTGACCAGCAAAGTACTCATTTAATTAACCACTCCTATCACTATGTAATGTTCTGTAGAATTGCTTCCTTAAAAAACAAATTTGTTGAAATAAGTTCCCACACTTGCAGAAAAAATTTAAAAGGTAAAACTTTCATAGATTTAGTGCACATAACTCAGGAAAAATAAGGATTTTCTTTTTCGAAAACTTCTAACTTCAAATAGATAAATGTTACCACTTCCGACTCCAACACACATAACCAGTGTATAGCCGCAACACAGAGAAAAGAAATGCAATTTTTGATATAGCTAAAGAAAAACTGCACAGAAAGAAAGGCATACCTTACTCAACAAAGAGTTCAGGTCCTGAGGATGTGATTTGGCTATTTCACCAATCTGCCTAGCTGCTGTCAATCTTGTTGCTTGAGTTGAACCAGCTTAATTTTGGTTAAAGTTAGCATCAACTCGCCAACATGACTAAAAGCAAGAACACAAAACTACAAGAAAAAAGAATAGGTTGCACTGGCTCGTTCAATTTTGCTTAGCAAGTTTTTACAGCATTGGAGGCACAAAATATGCATACAGGCTAAAAATAAATGCCAGCAAACGAAAAGCCTAATTAGCTCTTTTTCCCTGTTAAGAGGTCAAAGCCAGTGTATATAGTGAAGCATGGTAACAATATACAAAGGATACTGTCTAATAAAGTAAGTAGGCGATTAAGCCATGACGATTGCTGCTGAGCCATACTTCCCTTGTTATGCCCTACTCTTCTTCAACGTCAGTTCTCAATTTTGATAAGACCGTCAGCCACCATCACCACACATCTTCCCCTGTCAATTCTCAGATTCCCTTCACACAATTGCATGTGTCACTCATGCAACGATCTTACTCTCCTACAAACACCTTTAACATCATTAATCCACGATTCAATTCTCCATATACTCGCAACAACATCAAAATACCACCAAATCAAAAAAAGGTTAAATCTTTCACAAACATTCAAAAAATTGAACATGCAAAATCAAATTACGAGATTCATTTAACAGAAAATTTAATACATATAGAAATTGAAGAATGCTACTGATCCAATTTTTTCGTATATAAAAAAAATTAATGCAGCATACATAGAGAAATGTACCTGGAAAAGGATCTTCTACAGTGACCTCTTCCTTGCTGCTGCTGCTTCTTCTTCTTCTTCTGGATTAGGTTGTGGTAGAAGTGAGAAGAACGAGGGTTTCGATTTATGATAACAGAGGGGAAGGCAAAGGCATCTTTTTCTTTTTATAAAAGAAAAGAAAATAAAGAAATTTTCTGCGATTCTGATGTTTTGACCCGACCCGTATTCGTGATCTACTTCCAAATTTCCCGAATTTCAAGATGGATCCGCGCACAGCGTGGATCTTTAGGCCCAGACTTGAGTAGCTGGACCGAACAGTGATCTTGTTCATTTTATGGCCCATTACTTATGCTATCTCGCTCGATAAGCGTCAAACTATTTTATCCTAATATAATTTTAGAATAACTTTCAAAATGACTATAGTTTAAACTTAATTAGAATTCATAGCTATAATTTAATTGATTAAGTTTCATAGTTAAATGTTAGAAGGAAGACAAAGGTGAGTGAAATTGAAAAAGGGAGGAGAGAGGCGAGCGAAATTGGAAAAGGTAGAAGAGACTAGCGAGATTTGGGAGAAAAGTTGTACTACCAAATATAATTGATTTGTATCAATAAATACAATTATATCAAGTTGTATTAACGAATACAAATATAATATATATATATATATATATATTCATAGTGTAATCACTATGTATCAAGTGTATCAACAAATACAATTGTACTAAGTGTATACATTTGATCAAGTGTTGTATACTCTTTCATAATATAATTGATACAATGTTGTATCTTTTCCTCGTTCAGGCTTATTGAGAGTCTGAATATGAATCAAAGAGGAGAAAGGAAGAAGAAAGGTGTTCACCGGCTTTCTTTTGATTTGCATATAAAATGTCCCTAATTCATATCAGGCGAGATATAGAGAGGGAATGGATGAGAAAGTGTGAGATGGGAGTAATGGAGGAGAGAGGTGAGCTCACATGGAAAAAGATATGGGAGAGAGGCGAGCGGGAATTTGAGAGAGGAAAGATTTGCTATAAAATCCTAAATATGTAATTTATTTCTTTTAAATAATAGTTGTGTATAGTAAGTATAGGCTTAAGTCATCAACAACTACTCAAAGTTGTCCACATAATTCACTTGTACACCATAACTAGAAGCTGTACATATTGAACACTTGAGTTATTTAAAATGAGTACCTATTGAACATTTTTCGTTGACCATGTCATGAAAAGTGCATTACACAAATATTCAGCGTGTAAACTAACATTTTTAGCTACTATATTTTTTTTATCTCTTTCTTCTTCTTTCTTATATGACCATATTGTCTTCCAACGCCATCACCATTTCCACTATGCCCGCCGCCGTCGCCACCACCATTTTCACCGCACCCGCCGCTGCCATAACCATCCACCCTTCTATTTCTCTCTTATCTCCAACCCCTTCACCCTCTCCCTCACCACCATCATATTCATTTGGAAAGCACCACTATACTTTTCAAAAATTTAAAATTTCTTTTTGAAATGGAATTTTCTTCGGCACCCAAACAAAAATAAGATAAAAGGAAGAAAATGGAGGCGAGTTTAGCTACAAATCACAATTTTAAAATATTTTTAAAAAAAATGAGTACTTTCTTTTTGAAAAAACTAATTTCTTCATTAATTATTGAAGAGATAAGGGATAAAAATAAAGAGATTGAATAAGGGTTCGATTTCAAACAAATAGTTTTGGAATCCATTATTTAAAGCTGAGAAATCTATTCACAAATAGTTCAATTCCACCATTAATGGTTGAATGTTCTTCAACTTTCTTTCAAATCTAAGACGAAAAAAGGATACAAATGAAGAAATTAAAGAAGAAAATGTAGTTTGCTATTTCAATTTGTTCTTCTTTAAAAAAGCATTTTTGCATTTAATTTGGTTGAATTAAGAGAAACGACTGATTGACAACTGACAATGACGACAGTTGGTGGATGAAAGCAGTTTGAATATAGGAGGTTGCAGGGTCGATGGTGGACGGACATGTCCTTTTCTTTCTTTCTTTTCTTTATAATTTTTTAATTATTAATTTTAACTCAAAATGCCACATGTACATCATTAATTTGTCAATTTGTCATGTCATTGCGACTGTGTTACACATATTTTATACTTCTAGTTAATCGTCACAAATGTGTTCAAATGGTTCAAAATTGAGTTGGTAGAGGTGTTCAATAGGTATAAGGTTAGGTTGAGGTGTCTAAGTGAATTATGTGGACAACTTTGAATGGTCCGTAATTATATAGTAGATGTTTATCTTATTATGTAAGTTTTCCTTAAATTTATTATTTGCTTAAGAGCTCATTTGGGTTAGGCAATTATACAAAAGGCAAGTTACCTATTTGGTCGCTCGGTCAAAATAATTACATTCACTAGTTAAATACATTTTAAAATGTATATATTAATCAAAAAAATATATATATATTGACTATTAGTTTGGTGAGTGGCTCGTAAAGTGTAATTTTTCTTATAATATTTGATAAGTCTCAGGTGTTGAAAAGCATTTTTAATTATTGAAACTAATTTTATAAATAAATAATTATGTAATTGAATAAAAATGTTGAAACTAAAAATTAGTCGTTAATTTGTTTGGGAAAAAGAAAAAAATGGATAAGTTGCTTCTGTTATGATGACTAAAAGTACCCTTTAATTTTCTATATAAAAATACATATTTAAGAATAATTTGGACAAGAAAATGAGGAATGGGGTATACAAGGCAAAGAGGAAGTTCGGAATTTAATTTTGGGAAAGGGTATTTAAAGAATTAGAAATAATATTAAGAAAATACAGTAATAAACTTATGATGATCAACTTAGGCCTCATTTGTTTGTACTTAACGAAGGTCTGAATTTGAATCATTCAGACTGCAGTTGATTAAGTACTTTTGCTTTTCTTTAAATGTTATCACTTAATGCCTTTTAAGAGATCTAATTCGATCAGATCCAAAAGGCAGTCTGAATACCTTTCAGTTCTTTTGGTTATTAAACTTTGTATGTTTTACCACAAATTCTTTCCTAACCCATGCTCTTCTCAACTCATTAGTGTATTGTTGTTGTTGTTGTTGTTTTTCTTTTTATTGTTGTTATTGTTGTTTTTCTTTTTATTGTTGTTGTTGTTGTTGTTGTTGTTGTTGTTGTTGTTGTTGTTGTTGTTATATAAATCAATATCACGTTTATTTAATAAACAAATAGTTTGTTCGGATGAGTTTAACGCCAAGGATTGTTCAGTTGTTTTAATCAACTGTTTATTAGAAATCTTATCAAACCAACCATAATCATAAATGGTTTTATATTAACTTTCGGAATAGTTCATTTGTTTAACAAATCAAGGTTTTGAGATATATCTACCTCTTCTAGTCGAGTGCTTTTAATATCTTCTTGATCCATAAACAACGAGAATGTATCTATGCCGAAATTATTCACATCAATTATATACCATGAAAGTTCCTAGGCTATGATACCAACGATACAGGATCACTGACCTGGCGGTGTTCCGCTCAGTCATAGATCAAGCAAGTCAGTATCATTAGAGGTAGTCCAACTACATAAGAATCGAAATACACAAGAATTTTAACATAGTTTCTCAAACTGCATGGTTTAATTATTTTACCCAAGCAAAGGGTCTGTCAAGAAGCTAATACATACTTTTATTGAGCCCATGTGTCTGATAGTTCTAACCGGGTATCAGGCGCCCTACTTATCAAACTCAATTTCGGGCTAAAAACCACGGCTCATCAGACGGAGTCATAAAGACCAAGCCAATAAAAGTAGTACTAGATCCGACTGTACCTCAATCTCAGAACCAAGTCGAGAAGTCATACTAAAATTCTTTTATATTTAAATAAAGCTTAGATCCGTTCATGGTCTATATAAAAGAGAAGTTAGTTATTCGGCATATATATAAATATTTAGCCAGACATAGTCACGGCTTCCAGATCGGAGATATAAAAAGATTTATAAATAAAAGAAGAGAATTAAATTACCTTTTAACAATGGACAACAGGGCCAATGAGAAATATCAACAACTTTATTCTTTATTTATTTCCGGCGAACCTCCGGCAAACTGAGAGCTTTACAAACTAAGAGAAACAAACAACTTAAAAAAAAAAAACTTTGAAGAGAGAGTGTTTTTCGATG
Source organism: Solanum commersonii (assembly GCA_029007595.1). Classification (NCBI taxonomy): domain Eukaryota; kingdom Viridiplantae; phylum Streptophyta; class Magnoliopsida; order Solanales; family Solanaceae; genus Solanum; species Solanum commersonii. The sequence continues at coordinate 3,698,962 of JAJTWQ010000011.1, forward strand.
CCCTCTTTCAAACTATAAAAGACCTTATTTATAGAAGAAAAAGGGATCTATCTACAGTGATTTACAGTGACCATGGGTCCCAAATGTACAGTAACAGTTTTTAACAGTGTATCTACTGTTAATCAATAGTGGTCATCTTGTCTTTCTTTTTCAAATCCCTAAGTAAACCTTCCGCTTTACACAACATAACTTTTGTCACGGGTTTCGCCAATTCACAAGGCTGGGCCTCTTGAGTATCATCTGCAATATCATCACTTGTTTCACTTCTCATTAAAGTGTTTGATATTTTATAGTGAGTGATATTGAGGAGTAGATTCTTCCTAATTTCATCCAAATACTCCTTTATCATTTCTTCTTTATTTCCATCTTGAATGGAAATTCTTCTGACAATATGTTTGACGGAGTTGTCAACAATTATTCCTTTGTGAGGAATAGTACCATAATCTTGGATTCTTTGAGAAATAGAGTCCAATAATTCTTGTCATATAATGATTGAGTCATGGGATCCTTCTTCATTAATTTATCCCAGAAATTATTATAATAAATCCGATACAAACATGGAATTTGTTCTTCAGTAAAACCTACTTCCGGAGTCCATTTATGGATCCATAGAATCGAGAATTCTATGAAGAAATAAATTTGTTCAATTTGTTCTATATAACAAACATAATCTGAGTGGTATAAATCATTAAGGTCTGGTGAAACCTTAACCTACTTTTTGTATAACTTTAAAAAGGGATCAGGTAAAATCTTTACCGTCGGTCCGTGGTATGACCACTAGTTCAAGAACCAGTTAGGAATTGGGTCAACAAATATCTTTGCACACACCTTGATAAACCAAGTATGTTTATGCCTTTCATTATTATAGTAAAAGACTTTGCTAAAAGCATTAATATAATCCCAATAAGTGAAATTGGTAGGGATTTTATTGAGGCTGATCTGCCTTTCTTTCATCGAGGATATACCCTAATCTTCAATTGATATAATTTGTTTTATGATCATTTTGGAGAAGTTATAAGCGTTCTCGCTGGTGTTATAACTTGAGAAGTGCTAAAATTCAACACTACTTGTATTCGTTAAAATGGTCTCGTAATATAAGCGGGTTTTGTATGATTCTCCTGCAAAGTATAATCCGTTAAGTAAATATCGCTGGAATATCTTCCAGGGTTCTTCTTTTCTCTGTATCTCAAAGTTTTCAATAAGAAATATCATTTCTTTCTTTACTACCCTTTCATAGGATCTAATATCATCAACCCCTTCTTTCGCTACCGATGCAAAAGTATCACTTTGCTTTTGAGATAAATATACTCTCAGTTGGGCGTATAATGGATTATTTTTTGGAATATCATCTAGATGTATCGAAGAAGTAGCTTCTTTTGAAGAGCTTGTTAGTTTTACCAAGCTCATTCATCCCCTTTGTATAATCGGAGAGCTGGATGAGGATTCGTATGACGATCCTGATGTTCTTGAGGAGGATGATCTTCCCCTTCCGCGAGTATAACTGCCCCTTCCTCTAGACTTGGTTACCCAAGGAGGATCCATTCTGCAAACATAACATTTAATTTTAATCATCTAAAAGATCATAAACTTCATAACAATAGAATCTTTCATAAAGTTCTTGTTTAATCATATAATCGGCGACGATATCCATCACTATTCCGTCTATAATTTTTCATAAAATACGTTCTTGTAAATCTCTATAAAGAGGAACTGCCTTCAAAATTGTAACCAAAGTAATATCAGTAAAGAAGTCAAGAAAACTCATTTTTAAGAAGAAATATATTCTCTAGATAAGAAGTCGGGGAGGGAATTATCACTTTCCTTTTTATAATGAATTTCGAAATCAAAAGGGGCTAATTATGCTTGCCACCTAGCAAATATTAATTTTGATGCATCATGTTTAAAATCATTATCAAACATATATTTAACTGATTGAGCATATGTTTTTATCACAAATTTCTGATTGTAAAGATCATCCTGAAATTTTAAAACACATTTAACGATAGTTAACATTTCATGAGCCATCGTTCCATATTTTTTCCGAGCATCGCTCCATTTTCCTGAATGAAACTGAATAAGGTATTCATTTTTATCATGCGGGTTAATCTGTTTTAATATTCCATCATAACCCATATTGGACGCATATGTCTCAACGATCTTTCGCCAAGCAGGATTAGCAAGGATTAAACAAGGTAAAGATTTAACTCTTTCTTTAATAGTCTTTACAAGATCTGTGAGACTATTAGTCCAAGACTTCTTATGATCTTTTTTTAGCCTGTCGTAGAACAAAGCTAAATCTCGAGACAAATTTTGGTAGAAGGGGGAAATGTAATTTAAAATTTCCAGAAATCACCGCAATTGCATCCTATCTGTAATAATATCAGGGAATTTTGATGCGAATTCAATAGATCGCTGAATAAGAGTCATTTTTCCTTGACAAATCAAATGACCCAAAAATCTAACTTCTGTTTAAAAAAGACTCATTTTAGGTTTATATATGACCAAACAATTTTGAATAACTATTTTCTTAAAAATGTGTAGATGCTTAATATGTATTTCAAGAGTTTTTGAGTATACCAAAATATCATCAATATAAACTATGATGAAATACAAATAAGGATTAGAAATATCATTTATAATCTTTTGAAATTTTGAGGGAACATTTTTTAAACCAAAGGGCATTACATTCCATTCGTATTATCCAAACGAAACATTAAATGTCATTCTATAAGAATGGTCTTTAAATATTTGGATTTGTCAATATCCAGATTTTAAATCAAATTTTGAAAAGATATTAGCATCATATAATCTTGATAATAAATCCCTTTTGTTTGGAATAGGATACCCAATCCATTTTAAAAATTTATTTAAAGGTTTATAATTTATAACTAACCTGGGAACACCTTGTTCTTTTTCTGCTGCGTTATTAACATTAAAAGCAGTACACGACTATGGTGATTTGGAAGGCTTTATCAAACCTTTTTGCAATAAATTATCAATTTCCTTTTTGCAGAATTCAACCAATTCGGTATTCATCTGACAAGGACGTGATTTGGTAAGGATATTTTCCTTAGAGAAATCATCTTCTAATGGAAGAGTTACAATATGTTTTTTTCGATTCCAAAAGGCACTAGGATGATCAGCACAAATATCAATGGTCATTCTGTCAGAAATGAGTTTAATCTTTTCCTGTACTTTAGCAGATTTTAAAGTATCGAATATATTCATACTAAATATCTGAAGTTGTAAATAATCAACATGTTTTTGTTTCATTTCAATTAGAGCATTAATATCTCTAGAAATAGGCTCGGTGCTAAAAATATAACTAATATCTTGATTTCTATAAGTAGCAAAAAATCCTTTAGCATTTATATTAGTAAAAGGATAAATTGCATTTATAAAAGGAGTTCCTAGAATAATAGGAGGGTATAACTGATTTTTTACTAAGAAAAAGAAGTGAGGAATACGAACTTTATTCTGGCAAATACGAGTATTAGATAATTTATACTTTATATCTAAAGAATGGCCAGATGCAGATTTAACCATATGAGTTGTTTTTTCAAAATATTTAGAAGGTACTAGACCTTCTTGAATACAACTCACATCAACGCCACTATCAATCATATCAATGTCAGTTATAGAAAAAGTATTATCAATTAATATAGTACATTTAACATACCATTTATGAGCTGTAACAATTTGCATCATTCCTAAAAAATTTTTTGTTTCAGATCAATATTCAAAGTGTTGGCAGGAATATTTTCTTCAACAGTAGAATCATCAACCTTATTTTTTCCTTTGCTATTAGCAGACTCAATCTGAGTAAGACGGTGATCACAAATAATATGATTTTGTTTAAGAAATTCAATTCCTTCCTTCAAATGTTCAATTTCTCCTTTTAAATCATCAAAAGAGGTATCGCGAATAATCATGGTTTGTTTAGAAGAGAGTCTATTATGAACTTCAGACAAGGAGTAAGAAGCAGAATAATTAAACTCATCTTTAACCTTCCTCTAGCCTTGGTTACCCAATGAGGATTATTCTGCAAATATAGCATTTAATTTTAATCATCTAAAAGATCATAAACTTCAGAACAATAGAATCTTTCATAAAGTTCTTGTTCAATCATATAATCGGCGATGATATCCATCACCATTCCGTCTATAATTTTCCATAAAATACGTTCCTGTAAATCTCTATAAAGAGAAACTGCCTTCAAAATTGTAACCAAAGTAATATCAGTAAAGAAGTCAAGAAAAGCCATTTTTAAGAAGAAAGATATTCTCTAGATAAGAAGTCGGGGAGGGAATTATCACTTTCCTTTTTATAATGAATTTCGAAATTAAAATGGCTAATTATGCTTGCCACCTAGCAAATATTAATTTTAATGCATCATGTTTAAAATCATTATCAAACATATATTTGACTGATTGAGCATCTGTTTTTATCACAAATTTCTGATTGTAAAGATCATCCTGAAATTTTAAAACAAATTTAACGATAGTTAACATTTCATGAGCCATCGTTCCATATTTTTTCTGAGCATCGCTTCATTTTCCTGAATGAAACCGAATAAGGTATTTATTTTTATCATGCGGGTTAATCTGTTTTAATATTCCACCATAACCCATATTGGACTCAAGAAGGCATAAATTTGTTTTAAAATTTATTGATGGCTTACCTTCTTTATTTGCAGAAAGAGTAAAGAAGACTCTTAGAAATCCACAAGGAATTATTCTCTATAGTGATTTTACTTATGGAAAGCTTATTGGGGCTTGTACGCAAGAAGGCATAAATTTGTTGAAATGACCCAACAAATGCCCGAAAATGTGCTTCGGAAACACCTTTAATTGTAATTTCCATATATCTCAAAATCCATGCATGATTTCGGAAATTTGAATTCATATTCTTATTCGGGGGGTCAAATTGAGTGAGAAATGGGTCTAACCCAAATTTTAGAGCAACCGTATCAAAATTCAAAAATCGCAAAAAATGTGATTTTGAGGGTCAACTTTAATGGGGAATATCTCTTAGCACACGAGGAACTGGAAGGACCTCAAACTATAAAAATTAAAGCTCTTCGAGTTAGCTTTCCAACGCACTTGGTTTCACCTCATTCCGAGTTAGGATGAAGGAGTTATGACCATTTTCGTAAAACTTGTCTATGCAGATTCGAAAATTACAGTGAGCTGTTTTTTTTTCAGCCTCATTTTTTAGGCTAAGTGTTGGGGGCGTTTTTTTTATAAAAAGGGGATATATCCATACTTAGTCATTTAACTTCAAAACACTCAAAAACACACTCTGTAAGCCTTCTCCAAAAATTCACCAAGATCCTCAACCAAATTCAAGGATCTCAAGCTCTAATTTCGGATTCAAGACCCAATCTCAAGCTTCAATTCTCCATTCCAATCTTCATCAAGGATTCTTCAAAGTTGAGGTATATGGGTTTGATTGTGGAAACCTTTCTTTCCACAAGTCCAGCTATTTATCATCTCTTACTACTTCAAGTTTATGGGTCCTTATGGTTATTTATGAACTCTTGAGTATGGAATTACTACTACACACCCTATTATGGTCTATTTTGCATATTATCATAAAATGGAATTATTATGTGATGTTTATGGTTTTCATGCTTCCATGATCAAATTATGAAGGTGAGTATATATATATATATATATATATATATGTATGTTGTTGGTGGGCTGATTTATATGGATTTTGGAATTGGTTGGACTTAGTACTCTTGAAGTACATGATTTTATTTACATAAACAATAACCCACCATGTGTTTGATAAAATGCCTATTTATAGAATTCTTAGAAAATGAAAGGTCCAATGTACGTCCTATGAGTCGGATGGTTATATAATTATTGAAATGATGATGAAATGGATACATGTATATGATTTTCTCTATATAAGTGTTGTGAATCGACCAAGCCTAGCTCGGGGGGTTGTGGGCCCGGGTAACCGTATCGAGGGTTTGGTACCTTGGTTGTCTAGTATAAGGGGTAGTAGGCCCGTATAATCGTATCGAGGGGTTTGTACCTTGGTTGCCTAGTACAGGGGGTAGTAAGCCCGTATAACCATATCAAGGGGTTTGTACCTTGGTTGCCTAGTATGGGGGTAGTAGGCTCGTATAACCATATCGAGGGGTTTGTACCTTGGTCCCTAGCTCGGGGGGTGGTAGGCCCGGGTAACCATATTGAGGGGTTTGTACCTCTTTCGCCTCTCCAAGGGGGTGGTAGGCCTTGAAAATACTATATTGATGGTTACTCACTACACATGTATTACGCCATACTAAATATGATTTTTATGTAAGCATCATTATACATATCATCTCATTAATATGTTATCTATCGGGTATGATTATGCATTTTGTCTATGATGTCCATCTATTGTTGCATTGCATTGCATCCCATATACTTAGTACATTCAAACGTACTACTGCATATTCTATGCCTACATGATGTCACCATGTAAAGACCGGAGCACCGCTTGACCATCCTCCTCCGCGTGGCTAATACGATTTTCTATCGAGCTTATTGGTGAGTCCTCCATTTCGGGGACGTTGCTTATGATCTCTTGCTATGTATAAGACTTTTCCTTTTTTATTTATGTATTGACTATGAGGGTGAGCCGGTAGTTTGTCTTGGCCCCCGCTAAGTATCCATGTTTAGAGGTGGTGTTGGACAAATTGTGTATTATGCTTGAGCTTGACTCATCTATGGTATTTATGTAATATTCTCCTTTTCTCTTGCTCCCTTAATCCCGATTTCCCCTTGATTATACTTATCGCTTAGGATCATTTTAATTGCTTTCGCGACCAAGGATGTGTAATGATATACTATGAGGCTTGTTTGGGGTTCCTTCGGGTTCCCATTCGCCGGTCACGTCTAGGCCCTAGACTTGGGTCGTGACATTTGTGCAATGAGTTAAAACTCTCAAGACAGCTTAAAATGGATAAGCTTAGAGAAAAGTCTCAATTAGGAGATTTTTGTACTCAGTTCGATTTACCGAATGCTTCAAAAAGCACCAACCGAGAAATTTCTAAATCAGAATCTCACAGATCTCATCATAAGAAAAGAAGATCTAGAAGAAGGACTAGAGAAGAAAGGGATGAGCGTTGGGCTTATCGTAAATCTCATAGATTTACTAGGAATAGGTCAAGGCGAAATCTTGATAAGATTAAGTGTTATAAATGTGGAAAATTTGGACATATAGCTCCAAATTGTAAGCTAGAAAAGCTTAAGACTCTAGAACTTGATGATGATATTCAAGAGAAGATTTATAGCTTTTTGTATACTTCTGGTTCCGAATCAGATTATGATGATTCTGAAGCAAGTTATGCAACAGAGGATAAGCAACCTGAGTCACCAAGTAAGGTTTAACAAGATTCGAATAATGCTTGCAAATGTCATGGTGATAGTTGTCACTGTGAACATGATGAATTCTACAAGCTACAATCTCAGTTCGAAAACATGAATATGTTCACTATCACTGCAGACAATGTGATAGAACTCCTAAAAGAAGTTATTGATAATACTCTTCGTGAAAAGATCATTCAAATGGCTGCTGGTAAAACTATCTCTTCCTCTAATATTCCTAATGATAGAGAGGTTAAAAATGAGTTTAATTATTCTGCTTCTTACTCCTTGTCTGAAGTTCATAATAGACTCTCTTCTAAACAAACCATGATTATTCGCGATACCTCTTTTGATGATTTAAAAAGAGAAATTGAACATTTAAAGGAAGAAATTAAATTTCTTAAACAAAATTATATTATTTGTGATCACCGTCTTACTCATATTGAGTCTGCTAATAGCAAAGGAAAAAATAAGGTTGATGATTCTACTGCTGAAGAAAATACTCCTGCCAACACTTTGAATATTGATCTGAAACAAAAATTTTTTTAGGAATGATGCAAATTGTTACAGCTCATAAATGGTATGTTAAATGTACTATATTAATTGATAATACTTTTTCTATAACTGACATTGATATGATTGATAGTGGCGCTGATGTGAGTTGTATTCAAAAAGGTCTAGTACCTGCTAAATATTTTGAAAAAACAACTCATATGGTTAAACCTTCATTTGGCCAGGCTTTAGATATAAAGTATAAATTATCTAATACTCGTATTTGCCAGAATAAAGTTCGTATTCCTCACTTCTTTTTCTTAGTAAAAATCAGTTATACCCTCCTATTATTCTAGGAACTCCTTTTATAAATGCAATTTATCCTTTTGCTAATATAAATGCTAAATGATTTTCTGCTACTTATAGAAATCAAGATATTAGTTATATTTTTATCACCAAGCCTATTTGTAGAGATATTAATGCTCTAATTGAAATGAAACAAAAACATGTTGATTATTTACAACTTGAGATATTTAGTATGAATATATTCGATACTTTAAAATCTGCTAAAGTACAGGAAAAGATTAAACTCATTTCTAACAGAATGACCATTGATATTTGTGCTGATCATCCTAGTTTTTGGGAAGTTTAAATTACATTTCCCCCTTTTACAAAAATTTGTCTCATGATTTAGCTCCGTTATACGACAAGCTAAAAAAAGATCATAAGAAGTCTTGGACTAATAGTCTCACAGATCTTGTAAAGACTATTAAAGAAAGAGTTAAATATTTACCTTGTTTAACCCTTGCTAATCCTACTTGGTCAAAGATCGTTGAGACAGATGTGTCCAATATGTGTTATGGTGGAATATTAAAACAAATTAACCCGCATGATAAAAATGAATACCTTATTTGATTTTATTCAGGAAAATGGAGCGATGCTCAGAAAAAATATGCAACGGTAGCTCATGAAATGTTAAGTATCGCTAAATATGTTTTAAAATTTCAGGATGATCTTTACAATCAGAAATTTGTGATAAAAACATGCTTAATCAGTCAAATATATGTTTGATAAAGATTTTAAATATGATGCATCAAAATTAATATTTGCTAGGTGGCAGGCACAATTAAGCCCTTTTGATTTCGAAATTCATTATAAAAAGGGAAGTGATAATTCTCTCCCAGACTTCTTATCAAGAGAATATCTTTCTTCTGATGGGTTTTCTTGACTTCTTTCCTGATAAAGATTTGGTTACGATTTTAAAAGTAATTTCTCTTAATAGAGATTTAAAGGAACTTATATTATGGAAAATTATAGATGGAATGGTGATAGATATCGTCAAAAATTACTTGATTGAACAAAAGCTTTATGAAAGATTTTATTGTGATGAAGTTTATAACCTCTTGAATGATTAAAACTAAATGTTATGTTTGCAGGATGGATCCTCCTTGGATAACCAAGGCTAGAGGAAAATGCAGCTATACTCGCGGAAGGGGAAGATCATCCCCAAGTTTATCAAGATCATCATACGGATCTTCATCATCTAGTACTCCAATTATACAAAAGGGAGGAATGAGTTTATATAACTTAAACTCTAGAGCACAAGAAAAAGCTTCATCATCAATATATCTGAAAGATATTCCAAAAAGTGATCCATTATATGCTAAACTACAAGAGTTTATACTAAAAAACAAGGTGATTCTTTTGCTTCAATTGCCAGAGAAAAAGTTGATGATATCAAAACATATGAAAAGGCAGAAAAAAGAGAAATGATATTTCTCTTAGAAAACTCTGACATACAGAGAAGAGAAGAACCTTGGAAGATATTCCAGAGGTATTTAGTTAATGGGCTATATTTCCCGGGTGAGTCATACAAAACTCGAAAATATTATGACACTCTACTAATAAGCACAGGTGTTGAATTTCAACATTTTTTAGGATATAATATAAGTGAGAATGTTTATAATTTCTCTAAAATGATTATAAAACATGTCATTCATATTGAAGATTGGGGTATTTCCTCAATGACTGAAAGACAATTCAGTCTAAACAAAGTCATGGTAAGCTTTACCTATTGAGATTATATTCAGGCATTTAATAAAGTTTTATGTTATAACAATGAGAGGCATAAACATACTTGGTTTATAAAAGTATGTGCCAAGATATTTGTTAATTCGATACCAAATTGATTTTTAAACTGGTGATCATACAACGGGCCAATAATAAAAATATTGCCCGAACCATTTCTCAAGTTATACAAAGAATGGGTCAAGGTTTCCCAGATCTCAACAAGTTATATCATCAAGAACATATTTGTTATTTTCAACAAATTGAACATATATATTTTTTTTTTATAGAATTCTCTGTTTCATGGATTTATAAATGGGTTCCGGAAGTAGATTTCACTGAGGAGCAAATTCCTTGCTTATATAGAACCTATTATAATAATTTTTGGGACAAGTTGATGAAGAAAGATCCTCAAACAAAGTCTATATACGGACAAGAACTGCTGGATCTAATAACGAAAACCATACACAATTATAAATCAATTCCTAATAAAGGAATTATGACTGATGACTCAACCTCCGTAAAATATATGGCTAGAAAAATTTCTAATCATGATGAAGAAGAACAAAATGAAATGATTATGAATTATCTAGAAGAAGTAAAGAAGAAGATTCTTCTAAATATAAGTCATTACGCAAAATCAGATTCATTAATTTGTAGTGAAACAAGTGAAGATATGCACTAAGCCCAATCATATGAAGAAGAAAGTCCAGTGGATGCACTGAAGAAAGCCGAAGATTTTTTGGCAAAATTAAAAGACAAAGTATAAAGCTTATACGCATCGGTAGCGGGCCCACGCTACTGTAGCAACACTGTTCACTAACAATAAATACACTGTTACCAAACCCAGATAGGGGCCCAATATTCTGTACAAAGATGTTTTCTTTTTCTATAAATAGGTTTGTTTTTCTTTAATTGAGGGCAGGTTTTAAAAACCCTCTCTCCTTCTTTCTACTTTCTCTCTCCCCACTTGTAAAATATTTTCAAGTATTGTAAGCTTATCGGACTTTGGCCGGAGGAATAAAGAGTGGTGTTTAATATAATGTATTTTCTTTTATTTTCAGCTTTACATTATTATTTCTGAGTTAAGCCGTGACTATGTCTGGCTAAAAAATTATATCTATGCCGGATAACTAACTTCTCTTTTATATAAACCACGAACGGATCTAAGTTTTATTTAAATATAAATTTTTTTTAGTATGACTTCTCGACTTGGTTCTGAGATTGAGGTATAGTCGGATCTAGTACTAGTTTTATTGGCTTCGTCTGATGAGCCGTAATTTTTAGCCCGAAATTGAGTTTGATAAGTATGACGCTTGATACCCGGTTAGAACTATCAGACATATGAGTTCAATAAAAATATATATTAGCTTCTTGACAGACCCTTTGCTTGGGTAAAATAATTAAATCATACAATCTGAGAAACTATGTTAAAATTCTTGTGTATTTCGATTCTTAAAAAATATATTATTAATAAGTATACGACTTTCATTCCAATTAACATTAAAAAAAAAAAAAAACCTACCAAATCACAAGAGTCGCCCTTGTTCACCACGCAACAGTCCCCACACTTTCAATAACTATAAATTTTGAGTCAACCCAATCGAAGCTTTCAAACGACGACGTCTGGCTCCCGCAATCAGTATAAAACCGCCGTCTTCTGCCGTCTAAACTCTTTTAACTCCGCCGCCGCTTCTTCTCATCTCCGCCAGCAGAACCTCCAATGGGTACTGCCTACCCCAGAGACGAAAATTATCTAGAAATTGTTGTTCCTAGGCGTATTGCACTCTTCGTATCTATCCAAAACCAGCAACGCCTTCAGCGCCTTTCACTCTCCCCTGATCCTATCAAGTAAACTCTAATTATTTCTCAAATTGTATAATCTATGCTATTATATTACCACTCTGCTTAAAAATAAATGACTTGAGTTTGATTTTTCTGTCGAGAATTTCTCAATTAATTTTACTGTAAAAGGTTGTGATTTATAGTATGTTTTGTATGTGTTAAAGATGTAAACTTTGTTTTAAAAAAATAGGAAACCATGTTGTAACTCACCCAGAAAAGTAATTTAAAATGAGGGATCGTTTGGTAGAGTGTATTAAACAAAATAATGCATGTATTAACCTTGTGTATTACTAGTACCTGTTTGCTACTCTTTTCCAACCATTTATAACTAATGCTTGCAGTAGTTATACATTCTATTGTGTATTAAGGTGTGTATTGCTAATATCATAGATTTCTAGGTATTAACAATGCAATAGTTTTAATGCATGCATTAACTCAATTAAAAACCCAATTGCCCCTCAATACCTTTTTTATATTTTTTCCACCTAGTGAAGGGTATATTTGTAAATAATTTTTTTAATGCAATACATTCTATTTTTGATACATCAAACTAAACAATGCATAAAAATAATCTATGTATAAGTAATACAAGCATAACTAATACATGCATTGCTAATGCAAGCATTACTAATATACTCTATTTAACATTATTTTTATACACTCTACCAAATGACCCCTTAAATGTTTTTGATTACAAAGAAGTGATTAATGGTATTCATTTGTAGTTAACTTTTATTTTAAAATTAGTTTTAAGTATGACTTTATTGCTAGTTGCAGACTCGCACAAAAACTTGCCTCGAGTATGATCTCTTCATATTCTATAAAAAATAAATAGTTTTTAACTATAAATATGTTAAACATTTTAGTTAAAAAATGGTAAGTATGTTTGTAAATACACAAAAGATTAGTGCTTTGAACATTGCCATTCCTTTTTGGACGGAGGGAATATTTTTTTTTTTTTTTTTTTAGTTAAAATTTTTGAATGTTGGTTATGATTGTGTTAAATTAGGATTGAGTTACCGAATGGAACTGTGAAGGAGGGGAAGAAATGGAATACAACGCCTTTGGATATAGCGAAGGAGATATCGAAGAGCTTGGGTTCCAATGCTTTGATAGCAAAGGTGAATGGGGTGCTTTGGGATTTGTTGAGGCCATTGGAAAGTGACTGTAAGCTCGAGCTCTTCACTTTTGACAGTGACGAGGGTCGCGATACGTTTTGGCACTCGAGTGCGCACATTCTTGGCGAGGTTTTAGCCCTTTGTCTACCACATTGTGGTTATGTCTTCATCAAGTTTTGATTTTTGGAAAATGTTTTTAATAGAGTACTTGCTATGCTCTTTATTAAGTTTTGATGTGTTTTTGGTGGTTTTCTTAGTCATTGGAGAGGAAATATGGCTGCAAATTGTGTATTGGACCTTGTACAACAAGAGGAGAGGTATGGCTTTTGCCTAATCTTAAATACTGAAGTTTTTTTTTGGGGTCGTTTGGTAGAGTGTAGTAGGAAAAATAATGCATGTATTAGCTTTGTGTATTATTAGTACCTTGTTTGGTACTCTTTTCCAACCTATGTATAACTAATGCTTGCATTAGTCATACGCTCTATTGTGTATTAAGGTGTGCATTGCTAATACCTTGAATTTCTAGGTATTAGCAATGCAATGGTTTTAATGCATGCATTAACATGCTAAAAGACCCAATTGCCCCTCAAAACCTTTTTTACATCTTTTCCACCATAATAGTGGAGGGTATTTTTGTAAATATTTTCTTTTATGCAATGTATGCTATTTTTAATGCATCAAACCAAACAATGCATTCAAATAATATATGTATAATTAATGGAAGCATAACTAATACAATCATTACTAATACACTCTATTTAGCATTGTTTATACACTCTACCAAACGTCCCCTCACAGTTTAGAAGTTTTCTGAAATCTGAGGCAAACTTATCTAGTATTGGAATGAAATGGGCCCAAACAGAGCAAGATGGAGGAGGATTCATATAGTTGATGACTTTGTGGCATAGTTGATTGATTAGTTTTGGGGTCTACATCATGTTATGAAACCTTTTCTTATCTTGCATGGCTGATGGAGTTTTGGCAGAATTATTGCATTTCTTCTGTATGAATTGATTAAAGTGAAAATAGCTAGCAAGCTGATGATAAGCTTAAGTAGTTTCCAAAAAATAATTCAACTTTGGTTTGTACTTATTGCTTAACCGCTTTATTTGATAGCTGATCTCCTGGTAAATACCTTGGGACGATTCTACATCGCACCTTTAGTATCTGTAGTTGCTGCATTAACTTCAGGCATAATCTATGTTGATTTTCCGGTTGAAAGAGCCATCCTAAGAAAAAAAACCCAAGGAACTGTCCTCAGTACTATCATTTAGTGTGGCATTTCATCATTTGAGCCTAACATATTATTGATGAACTAACTTCTTAAGAAATCCATATTCCTTGAAATGAGTTAGGCAAATTTAGATAACATTGTTATTCTCAAAAACACTAAATAAGATAACATTGTTCCACTGCCTGCTCCCTCTCCTCTCTTTCTGCCATTATAGTTTATTCTTTACTCAGTTCATATTGCTTCCAATCTGTTATGACATGTCTAAACTGCCTCTGCAGGGTTTCTATTACGATGCCTTTTACGGTGATCTGGGGTTAAATGAGGATCATTTTAAAGGGATTGAGGCAGAGGCAGCAAAAGCTGTGTTGGTATTACTCTTTTATCTGTCAGAGTTGCCTTGATCTAATGACCATAATGTTAATTGCTTGTTGCCTCTTGAATTTTATACTTCCACAGTTGTCTTTTGGAGTTTCTATGTTCTGATTGATTGTAAAAAAGGGATTGAATGTTTTTGGTTGAGTATTATGTTTCTCGTTACTCTGATGTGATTTTTTTTGATTGATGACTTCCATATGATTATAAACTTAGTGAAAGATTTTACTTTCTGTGCTATATGGTTAGGAAGTTGGTAAAAAGGAAAGTGCATTTCAACAAATTTGATATGTTTTGTGCCAGTCTTTTGTCAAGTAAATTCAAAACAGACCCGTCTGTGTGCTGATTGCTGAACTAAGAGCAATTCTTTAGTTAAGTTGATTGTTGGGATGTCTCCAACCCTTTTATAGAATATTCACCAGAGCAGGATCACTATTTATACTGTGGTGGACACAGCTGCACCCAACCAATTATGTGTATCTTTTTTGTATATGCTCTCTTATGGTAGATGAATCTTCTTCCTTCTATGATCCTACATACATACCTCATCAGCGATGCAACCATAAGATTGTACCAAAGTGTAAGATAGAGATATAAGACTAATAGGCACTGTTAAATATCTATATCATCACTCAATTAGCACCTCATTAGTTTATCTTCTCTTTTCTGATTAGCAATGGCTACAATGCTCTTTCCTGTTGCTGCAGTATGTTGTTTATTTTTTTCCTGCATTATTTCCAGCATGCGACTAACTTCCCTTGATTTCTCAGGAGAAACAGCCTTTTGAACGCATTGAAGTTTCACGGCAACAAGCTCTTGATATGTTCTCTGATAATAGGTTTAAGGTTAAATTGCTGTGATCTTGCAGTCCTGATCCTTCCAGGCTTTTCTTTGTGCAACAATTTTCAGGAAATGTTCTCTCCTGTGATCTCACATCTTAATTTATTTTCCCCTATATTTTAATTAGGTTGAAATCATTAGAGATTTACCTGAAGACAAAACAATCACTGTATATAGATGTGGTCCCTTGGTTGATCTATGCCGTGGTCCGCATATACCAAATACATCTTTTGTTAAAGCACTAGCTTGTACAAAGGTGCGTTGTTGCGTATGTTCTAGAAGAAGGAGTCTGCTTATGTGTGTTGATTTGATTTTCTCTTTTCTGATCAATTTAATGATTCTAGGCTTCATCAGCATATTGGAGGGGAGACAAGGACCGAGAAAGCTTGCAAAGAGTTTATGGAATATCTTATCCAGATAAGAAACAGTTAAAGGTGACTTTCAAAAGCTGGCTACGTCGTTTCTGCATTTAACTTCATCTGCCACTATGCCTTTCTGTAATAACCAGTACAAAAAGAATTATAAAATTTGTTTACTAAAAAAGGACAATGGAACTGTAGACCACTTAATTTTCATATGCTTGATATCTGCCCTGCCTTCAATGAAGGAAATGGATAGAGAATAAAGAGGAAATAATCCCTTATATTGTTTGAGATGGTTTAGCTCTCAATTATTTCAGGGTGATAATCTTTGGAATTGCTTTATTCTTTTTAAAAGTATCTGATGTTGCAAAGCTGAATCCATCAATGTGTATCTGGCGTCACTTCTTGTGAGTTGTGATTGCATTACAATTACGTTTAAAAGTATCTTTGTTTAGTGAGTTTGGTAGGAGATGAAGCGTAGCCCACATGTCATTGTACGTTATTTGGGTGCTAGCTTGATGAATTAATGAAATAATATTTTATTTATCAGTAAAAGCAAAAGGTAGAGTATTTCTGTTATCCTGACTCCTGAGAGAAGGTCAAAGTACTGCTTCCACTGAGGACTTTTTAGTAAAATAATTTCTGTTATAGGAATATCTAGTGATGCTGGAGGAAGCAAAGAAATACGATCACAGAGAGCTGACTAAGAAGCAGGAGCTTTTCTTCTTTCATCCATTAAGGTATGCCTTCAAATTATTTTACCTAGTTATAAAAAAAAATGTAAGAAAGTGTGCCTTGTAATTCCCACTTGGGTGAAATATTTCATAATATTTAAATGTGAATTGTGCATTCCAGCCCTGGAAGTTGTTTCTTTCTTCCACATGGTGCTCGAATTTGCAACAAATTGCTGGAGTTCATACGGAGTCAGTATTGGAAGAGAGGCTACGAGGAGGTAACTAGCTTTGTGCTTAAATTTATTAGTTGGAAGGACTATTTGAACCACAGTGGAACCAATGTAAGTTTAGTTTGAACTGCTGGGACTATTGACTGGTTGGAGTTCAGCCTGGACAATTGCCGAAACTGTCTGCTTTCTAAAACAACATTTGTTTCTTGATTTCATTTGATATGGATAGTGCACTCCTCATTATTTAGTGGGACTAAATCCTTTTTGCCCTCTTGTTGAAAGAGATCAGCATGTGGTGCCTTAAAATTCTTCATTGACAATCAATTTCGTCCTTAGACTAGATCAAAATAGCAAGGATATGGAGACGTAATCATGAACACAAAGACACTATACTTTTAAGATGAAGAGGGAAATGACACAGATACACCCTTTTAGTAATGACACTGTCTCTATTATTGATGTGTTAGACTCAATTTAGACGTTGAGAAGTGAAATCAAGAGTACACTTGTATATAAGGTTACAGTACGACCCATGTACTGTTTTGTGATATAATACAAAGTTACCAAGTTCAGAAGGATATGAAGCTGGAGGATTAGTTTTGCAGAAGTATCTATAGCTATAAAATGCAAAATTAAAAGGGTGCAAGAGTCCCATATTTCTTAGTTCTGCATCCTAATTAGCATTAAGTACCAAATAAAATATATGGGAAATAAGTCTATTTTGCAGGGATTAAAATATAAATGAGAGATGTAGGATAAAAGCAGCCTGTAGCACGGAACAAATTCAGTGAATGAGCAGAACAGTCATAGACCGAAAGAGAACATTGTAACTTTGAGGAAAGAAAAAGACTAATTAGGGGTACTATAAAGGTGGAGCCAATTCCTTTATTCATCAAATCAGGTTCTTTTCTTCTTCGATTAGACTTTGAGTAAGAATGATGGTTGTTTTTTGAGTTCAACTTTGTATTCTCTATTTTACAGTGTTCCTAAGGTGGGTGATTGGAAGTTTTGGCAGTGTGTTGGACCTTAGTTTATTTTCTTTGATTGGTGAAAGTTTTGTACTAAAGAGCAGCAAACTGCTGCAAAGTATACATAGAAAAGGCTCATTACAAGTTGTGTAATGAGCTCAAAAAGTCTATCATAGCCTCCCAATAAACATCAAAGAAATGCGTCTGTTGTTAATGTTGATAACAAATTTCTTTTTGCTCTGAAAAATTCTTGTGTTCCTTTCTTTCCAGATGATCCACCAGATGGCAGCTACCAGTTGGATTCCTTAATTGCTTCTAGCATGTTCTAACCTTGAATAGACCCTTCACATCCCTTTTCCAAATTAAAGAGTCAACTTTAGCTTGAACGAGATTAATCTGGCTAAGTTGGCTAAGTAAAGATGGCACCATTTAAAATCTTGTTAACTGACTCCAATATTCTTGTCAAAGATTAGGTGTAGTTGCTGTCTCAACATCAGACACCCCTTACTCGATCAAGGCAGACTTGTAATCAGAGAACACACATGTACTAAGGAGATTAAATCAAACAGAAAGGGAAGTTGTGTCTGACCTGCGTCCCGTGTCGATGCAACAATTCATGTGGTGTCTGCTTCTTATGATTAGATATTATGTCTAACTCGTCCTCCTCTTTTTTCGTCTTGGACTATGAATTTTCTCTGCTTTTTCTCTTTATCCCTTGCTCTCACTCCTCAGGCAAAAGGTTGAACCATTTTTTTTTAAATACGATAAAGGTTTATTGACTAAGTACCAAGAAGGTACCAACACCAAAAGATACAAAATACTGCTGGGAATATCCATACAGTTAATTACAACATCTCCCTAGCGACTCCCAAAAATCCGTATATTGATCTATATTATCAAGGACAAAAGGTTGAACCATTGAAGCTTAACCCTGCTGGGAATATCCATACAGTTAATTACAACATCTCCCTAGCGACTCCCAAAAATCCATATATTGATCTATATTATCAAGGGTAAAAGGTTGAACCATTGAAGCTTAACCCTGTTACCTTTCCTGGTTCAGGGATAAAAAACAATCAAGAGAATTATGTGCTATTCTGTTTATGAGTGCTTGTCTTGATCCATGCAGGTTTGGAGTCCAAATATGTACAATATGCAGTTATGGGAAACTTCTGGTCATGCTGCAAATTATAAGGAGAACATGTTTGTGTTTGAGGTAAATTTGGCTGCACTAATAAGCAGCTCTGATATTAATTATGGTGTATCTGAATTAGTTTTTCATTTCTTAAAACCTCTAATTTCTGGAATATAGATTCTTCTAGGAGTATTTTTTTGATAAGATAAGTGGTATTAATGACAACATCAAGAAGATGTAAGATTTACAAGATATGGCGTTTGAGCTTACAAAAAAATCTCTGGCTAACTATACAAACTATCTAAGCCAGAACTAATGAGTTAGTAAAATCCTTAAATTGTTCTGCATTAACAGCAGGATACAAGTTGGACCAACTAAATAAATTTGCAATGCACCTACTCTTCAAAATGCCTAAAGCAGTTGACTCTCCATCAAAACATCTCTTGTTCCTCTCTAACCAAATACACCAAAAAATACAAGCAGGTATCATAATCCGGATCTTCTTGATGGCTTTGTCAACTTTCCATAGGCTCCAACTCTCATATGCATCCTTAACTGTGAGGGGTGTGGTCCAATTGATGCCAGAGAGACAAAAAAACATGCTCCATAATTCTGAGGCCACCTCACAATGAAGAAGGTATCTGGGGGTTTCAACCTCTTTTTTGCACATATAGCATCTGTTTGGGAACTGAATTTTTCTTTTCTTTATGTTGTCTTGGGTGAGACATGCCTCATATAGAGCTGTCCAGGTGAAAAAACTACCTTAGGTGGTAGCTTGGTCCTCCAAATGAGTTTCCGGGGCCAGTTATCTATCACAGGGTTTCTAGAGCACAATTGTTGATACCCTTCCTTGACTGTATAAACTCCTTTCTGGTGTCCCCACTTGAGCTTATCAGCTGCCTGGAGTATTTTATTATAAAGGCAAAAAAGGAAAATTGTTGTAACTCGAAGCACACATGTATATCTCTCTTAGACTTTGTTGTAAAGACGCAATGCAAAGGAAGTCCTTTTCAAATGTAGATAGTGTACGGAGATGCATACTGCAGATGGTTGCCTTACTCAGTCATTGCACTCTCTGGGCGGCTATTACATTTTTTAAAGGAGTAATTATTTCCCGCAAGAGAAGCAATTCCCCTTATTTATACAAATCAGTCATAAAATTTGTGAACAACATATAACTCTGAAGTTCGGTTCTGGTCAAGTAATTGGAGTTAAATAATCCTACTAACACTCATATCAGAGGGTTGGCTCCAAACAAATTTCTTGGTCATGAAAAACACTCATATAAGAGAAAGAATAGGCATCCTTATTTTTTGGGGAAGGATTTTGGAGAAGGGTTCCTATCAGTGAAATTTGGAATCATAGTTATAGTATGAAGAAATGAGGGGAAAATTACTTATTAAAAAAGAAAACAGGGTAAAACCTCCAGATATTTTGTCAGCGTATGATGGATCAATTTAAGTGCTATAAGATGGAGAAGTATTTGCAAGGTGAAAGGACACTTCCGCGAATTTGTTAAAATAAATTTGCATTTATTGGTCCCAACTTAGTGAGCAGTTTAGTCAAAAGATGAATTGGTACAGGATTAAGACATATGTCTGTGAAATACGTTGTTATAAATGTGGTTTCCAAACTAAAACTTATATTTAAAGCTGATTTAATATATTTGTTCTGGATAAGCTTAAACATTATGTTCTTTATGTTTCATGTTTCACTAAATTTCTAGTATGCATGTTCTTTTCTGAAGGGTTAATATTATTGATGTCAAAATCAGCCCTAAGAAAGTGCTGTCATTACATCCAAAGGAGAACAGAAAAGGGAAAGAAAAGGAGGAGCCCCAAGACTAGCATATACAAAAGCTTCCAAGAACTGTAATTGGAGTTCCTAATCATGTACTCATTCAATTTACACCAAAAAGAAATAAAAAGATACAATCAGATTTGGTCATAAATTGACTTGCAGGTTATTCAACTAGGATAGAAATGCCAGATAATTAGTAGAAATAAAATGAACCTTCATTTATTTGAGATATTTAGTTCTGAAAAACAAGCTAGATTTATGTTGTTTTTAGTCTTCTTTTCTTTTTGTTGGACAATGCTGTTCACATTAAAATTTGCACTTTTTCTAGCTCGGGTTATAGTATCTTGTCTTGTAAGAAGTGGTGCCTCTGGCCGCTAATTTCAGCTAGATGCTTTCCTAAGTAAAATGGTTCTTGCTTCTTTGACCTGCAGATTGAAAAGCAAGAATTTGGGCTGAAGCCAATGAACTGCCCAGGTCATTGTTTAATATTTGATCACAGGGTTCGCTCCTACAGGGGTGAGATTTTCCAATAGTTACTTTGCTCCACCCAGCAGTTACTTTCCTTTTTTCTTGCATTACTTGCACACTTTAGTTGTAGTATTGGTCTTGCATGCAATTTCTTGAAACTAATCATGCATGATATGAGATTTTTATGATAACATAGAGGACACTTGTATACTTCTTGTATGTGGATGTTTTCCTTCCCTTATTTATAAAATTTTATTACTTGATCAATAAAACATAGAGGACACTTGACGACGAAATGTTAGTGGTACTAGGGTCTTTTGATAACATAGCGGATACTTTGTATACTTCTTGTATGCGGATGTTTTCCTTCCCTTAGTTATAAAATTTTATTACTTGATCAATAAAACATTAAGGACATTTGACGACAAAATGTTAGTGGTAATAGGGTCTTTTGAAAACAACCTCTCTACCTCCACGAGGTAGAGGTAAGGTCTGTGTACACTCTACCCTCTCTATACCCTAGTTGTGGGATTACACCATGTATATTGTTGTTGTTGGTATTATTCTAACATCAGTTGGTCAAATTATGAAGAAGCTCAACGCAGTGCACCTTGTTGAGGGATGAAATTTGATGGAGATTTTTTATCTAAAAGGATGATTGTTTGACATGCAACATGTTCACTGCAAATAGTCTTTTCATAAAGTTCAAGATCTTCTCATTATTAGTACCAGCCTTTAGCAGTCTGCTGCACCATACCCGAATTTAGTTTCGCCTTTATAGTGCCTCTATCTATCTCATTGATGCCATTGCCACTGCAAGCAACACATTAACCATCTGTCCAACAATGCAGAGCTACCACTTCGTCTTGCTGACTTTGGGGTTCTGCACAGGAATGAGGCCAGTGGTGCACTTACTGGCTTAACACGTGTCAGGAGATTTCAGCAGGTATCACCTTTTTTTGTTTCCTTTTCATCTTTTATGGATGATCATGCTAGTGTTTTCCTCAAGGAGCATTAGGTATTTGTTTGATATGAATTTTCCATGTTTCTTCCTGCATAAGAAGCAACGTATAGGTTCTTAGGTCCTTTTATTCCATTTTGTTTTTCACATTGTTCAATTGGCGGTTATATTTATTTGTTTTTTCATATCTGGGATAGTCTATTGCCAAGGAACTTCCACCTGTAGAATCTTTTTCTACAAAACATCTTAATAGCTCTGTTGTGCTAAAACAACCTTTTTTTATAACCCTATTCCTTCGCAGGATGATGCACACATCTTTTGCAGAGAGTCACAGGTTTGTTAAGATTTATGATTATGTGCAGTTAACATATAACATTATTTGGAAACTAGTTTAACCTAAGTTCTTCATGTTGCAGATTAAGGATGAAGTCAAGGGTGTCTTAGAGTTCATCAGCTATGTGTATAAGATATTTGGTTTCACTTTTGATCTGAAGTTATCAACGGTACTACTTTATCTATTCCATTATCCTTCAAATTCGTTATACGCGATCTCTGATATTGATACTACATGCATTTATTATTTTAATAGTCATTGCAGATACACCCTTAGTATGGAACATTCATGTTGTGAATGTTTTTCACATTTTCCACATGCGTAGATTCTCTTTCCATGTATACCAACACATATTTCTGACTTGCAGAGGCCTGAAAAATATCTCGGAGACATAGAAACTTGGGTAAAGGCTGAAGCTGCTCTTTCTGAAGCATTGAACGAGCATGGGAAGCCCTGGGAGGTTTGCTATCAATTTTGTTGGATTTTAAAATGTAAAGTTGTCAGACAGTCGGACTACATCTATAATGACTGTACTCCCTTTTTGCCGATTAAAAAACAATGGTTTTACTCCTATTTTTGGTGCTTTTATTTTTATTCATCCCAATTTATGTGTCGAATCACTTCATCAATTTTCTTTTTTAGAAAATCTTCATTTAAAAATTACGTCAGATCTCTTAATACTGGTACCATTCTACATTTCTACTATTAGGAATTCTAATTTAACTTGTGTTTACGTTAATACTATTTAAGCTAATATCTTAGACTCCTTGCACAATCAAATGTTTTCATATAAAATGAGATGAAGGGAGTGCCTTTTTCACGTTACCTGACAGAAAAAGTGAGGGTTGGGGGTTGCCCCTCTTGCGATTTTCCTGTTTATATATGGAAAATTGAGGTAGTCCCCATGTATCAGTATTTTTTTGGTTATTTTGGTTTCTTAATTGCTTTTATCATGCCTTTTACTTAAAGAATCCCATTCAATTAGATCAATGAAGGAGATGGAGCATTTTATGGCCCAAAAATTGATATAAGTGTTTCTGATGCAATGAAGAGGAAATTCCAGTGTGCGACATTGCAGGTCATATTTGTTCTTATTCTCCTTGGTTCATTTTCACAAACAATATCATTCTTTACTTTGAAATTCACCTGCCTTAAAGTTTTTCTGCATGTTCTTTTGTACCATGTTGGAAGTATCATCTGAATGCTGTGTTTTTCAGCTTGATTTCCAACTCCCTCAACGTTTCAACCTATCATACTCAGCAGAAGATGAAAGTAAGAGAGAGAGACCAGTTATGATACATAGAGCGATCCTTGGGTCAGTTGAGCGTATGTTCGCTATTCTTTTGGAGCATTTCAAAGGGAAATGGCCTTTCTGGCTTAGTCCACGTCAAGCTATGGTCTTCCCTGTTTCCGATAAATCGCAGTCATATGCACTCAAGGTTAGTTACATTTACGTACTTTATCCTATTGATGCATTAATGGTTTAACTATTAAAAGACTCCCTTCTCTAAATCCTGTCTGTGCATCTGATTGGATGATATTCCTTAGATATTTTTTATTTTGGTGTAATGTTATTACTGTTGGGTATGTCTCATTCTTTTTATTTGACTCAAAGGGTACTCATGGCAGTTAGCTTTAGTTTTTCTTCTCTTATTTCTATTCGTTCTTTACAGTAAGTAGTGTCATTAGTTGATGCCTTTTTTTCTTTTTTTAATAACTAGGTATGTTGTTTTACTAATTAAAAATTGCCCAGAAGGAACAACATAAGTGCAGCAATAGAAATTTATTGTTGATACTTGTAGATTTAAACTTCAATTTGTTAGTTAATAAGTAAGCTGGATGTATGTAGTTTCTCAACCACAGTAACATGGTTGTACAGATAGACTTTTTGAGGGGTAAAAAACACAATATAGGATTTTGTGTTGGCATCTGCAATTGCACTGTTGGTGTTGGCTTCAAAGCATGAAGCAGGATTTTGAAGTGCTGTAAATTGTGCAGTTACAGATTTTGAGAAAAAAATTATAGGATTTTTTTGTTGGCATCTACAATTGCACTGTTGGTGTTGTCTTCAAATCATGAAGAGTGATTGTGAAGTGCTTTGAATCACAGAGTTGGTAGAACCTGCATACATGTATTATTGAAGATGCTGAGTAGAGAAGTTGGACAGTTGATAGGGAAGGGTAGCTTTTTGGCTCAGCTCCCATATCTTGCCAACTTCCTCGACAGGAAGATAAAGAGTTGTATGTTGTTGAGGACTGTTGGAGCCCCAATAACTCATGATCACTGCGTATGTATCCTGAAGGGCACATATAGTTTTTTTTAATAAGGCCACGTGTGTTTTTGTTGATTTAAGTCTATTTTGAAGAATCCATCGCGTGAAACACCTTCACCCATGTCATGCGTTGCAATAGGGATGCGTTGCAATAGGGGTACGTCAAGGCAAAAAAGGGACGTAATATAAAAAAGTCAATTGCCGATTGATAAAATATAAATATGCTGAGTTTATTTACCAAATATCCTTTCGTGAATAATTTTTTGTGTACTTAATCCATTATGAAAATTGCTTTAACCTGTTGCTCTTCTTTTATTCAGCTCCGGGAGCAGATACATGATGCTGGTTATTACGTTGATGTCGATACAAGTGACAGGACAATCCAGAAAAAGGTTAGATTCTTAATTGTAGTTTGTCATGTAAAATGCATGATTGGTTTGCATTATGAGGGTCACTAGCATTTTTCCTATATGATCTCATTATTAGTATACAGTAACATTTAGGTCCAAGGACCAAGTACAGTGAGTTTCTCTGTTTTCTGGGAAATTTATTTTACAGAAGGATCATTTGTAATAGGTCCATTCGTAATAGGTACTCCATAAGACCTGGCAAGTTATGATCAATAAGGGTCCACCAGTTTTGTCACTTAACCTCTCGTTCACCAATCTGTGCAGAGCACTATTGAAATCATTAGGATGGTCAATATGATCATATACTTGGTCATGGGGAAAAGGTCATAGTGCCCTACAGATTTATGTTCATTTCAGCAATGAACAAATTTATCAATTTTTCCATTAAAGTTGATCAACCTATATCCTTGTGAAAACTCACCTATGCAGTGTGACAGTTTAGGTTATTTTACCATTTAGTCCATGGCAAAAGAGATTAAATCCTTCTAACTGTAACCATTATGGTTTGTACGCCATTCTGTTGAGGTTGTATTAATATATCAACATATGTCAATTGTGGTTACCTATTTTGTGACTGGATACCAACATACAAAGGAGCATAGATTGCCATTCTCTTGAAGCCAGATGTTGCTTAAACAAATTCAAGAGAAAGGCAGTCTATTTATTAAGTAAAAAAAGGACTGACATTTTCTTGAATTAGTTGAGCAACATCTGGCTTCATAAAGCAACCAGACAAATTAATTAGTGGACTGAAAAATAGGAAAAGAGGATGTAACATCCGTCCACAAAATAATTGGTAAACCTGAAATCTTTCATTTATCTGCTCTTGTACTCTGAAGAGCACATGATTGAAAATGGTATTATGTAATGCTTTCAGTTTTTGAAGCTACACACTTGATGATTTGATAAATTTTTCTCTCAAGCAATACAAGTTCAATCTCAAGTTGAAACCTTTTGTTGGTCTGTTAAACAATTGCTTGTGGCTTTTAATGTATATGCAGGTACGAGAGGCTCAAGTGGCACAATATAACTATATTCTGGTTGTTGGAGAAGCTGAAGCCACTAGTGGGCAGGTATTTTATTCCCCCCCAACCTTCACTGCTTTATCCCCACAGCATTCATTGCTATATTTCTTTTTAAAATGTGCAACTGAACTAAGAAAAAATTCCGTATCACTTGATCCAGCTCCATCAGCTCTCTAAGGTTCTGAAATAATCTTTGTCAAGAAAAGGTTCTGGCTGATAATAAACTTCTTGTATGTACTGTTTTGTATTGATCGAGATATTTTGTGGCTCACTTGTTTGATTTCTTCTTGTTCCTCTTCTTCCAACTCCTATTATTGACAAAGATGTATATTATGCTTAACTTTCTGCAAATTACTGATTTCTCTCTATCCCACCCCGTTTGAAGAACTAGAAAGAGAAGGGCTTCCAGCATGATTTGTGGAGGTTCATTGACAAATTCTCTTACAGTAGCCCTGGTAACAGAGATGTTTTAGGAACAAATTCTCTTATGATGTCACGTAGATTGTGTCTTCAGTAGCAGCTAAACTATTGAAAGTACTTGCAAACTGAATATTTCCCACCAAAAGATCAGTCCCATTATAACATTCACATGAAGGAGCTTTGAGAATCTCAAAACTATTTGATAGATTTAGTAGCCAATCAGATCACCTATGGCTGGATAATTCTGACTTTACTAGGCAAGATGTTTCTGCTGAGCTGGTGATTGATTTGTTTGGAAAAAAATTATATACCATCTTATTTTGCTGATTTGATGGGGTGCACATCAACTTTTGGGTCTCATTCCAAATACTCTGCTTAGTGATGTTTCTGGTTGTCAGTTTCCTGGGTTCATGCATTTCCTCCATATGATTTTCTTGTCTTCTCATTTTAAATCTTGTAGCCAAGTTTTACTGCTTTTTATTTTTGCTGAAAAATCTGGTCTTCTATATGTGAATGATTCTAGGTGAGTGTTCGAGTGAGAGACAAACCTGATCATCAAGTCATGACAGTTGACGTTCTCCTTGCTCACTTCAAAGATATGGTCGCATCATTTCAGTAAGAGTCGCCCATGGGCTCTGGTGAGCGCAGCACTCTAGACTCATGGACACGGGTTTGAAACCTTGCCGCAGAAGAACGAACACCTAGTATTTTGATCCATTGTAGGTATTACACTATAAATTCAGTAGGATACTTTTTTGACTTGAATGGTTTTCAATAGCATGTTAGTTTCATCTTATTCTTTCTTCTAATGTGGGTTTGAGTTTTGACTTGAATGGTTTTATAATTTTTTTTTTATTGGGTAAACCGATAACCCATTAAGACAGTAGTAATTTCCTACTTTACCTTTCATAAATACTAAATATTAGCAATTTAACATAACTAGACACTATTACTATCTTTCTTGTGTCGCTATATCAAAACACTTACAGTTGATTTGCTTATTTCACTGTATCGCGCCAAATTATGAGAAGTGAAAAGTCATATATCTATTTTATGAGCATTTTTTTATTGGATAAACCAAAAATTGAACCGTTAATGATAAAAAAATCGATAAAAATATCTTATTAATTTAGCATATTCAAAATTAAAATTGATAAATTGAACCGATAATACATAAAATTAAAATTAACCAACCGATGCACACTCTTAATTATCACGCTATAAAGTTGGGATAATTATGGGAATTGGCCACTCGACCATCCTATTTACAAGAAAATTGGTCCAACTTTGTTAAAATTATTCGAACTGGCCATTCAGCCATAACGCTTCTACTTCTTCCTTCCACTTTAGCCATTAAACTTTCAAAACTTGATTTAAAATTTTTATGTATCACAAATATGAATCGTTTCAAGCGAATTATATATCAAAAGACTCAAAACATTGAGAGGATTTCATATTTAAAATTTGAGATTGTTTAGAAGAGATTTTGAGTTGGTCGAAATCAAATAAAAAGAAGTAAAATTAGTTGCAATAAAATTACATGTATAGTTAAGGTATATTCAACTTTTTGAGTGTATCATAATGCATAGTTAGTGTATAGCTTCTATGATGTATTATCGTCTATTGTTGTAGTATATGATTATGTGTTTTGTATTTTCTTATTTTCTGCACCTTGATGTGGCATCCACACTAATTTTAATTTGTAGAAACAATGGTAGTTATTAGCAGAGGTGAATCCAAGTTTTGAAGTTTATGAGTTTGTATAACAACCTCAAGTTAATACACAATAATAATTGAATTCACATTCCAAAATTATTTATAAAGATTTAATAAACTTTTATTACATCTACAAGAATTGAACCAAAACTATTGCCTAGCAAAATACCATTACTTATTAATGGCTTGACTGGCTAGGAAATTGTAATTTTATTATATTGTAATAATCTAGCAGAAAAGGTTTGCCATCAAAGGCATATGACTTATCGACGGTCCGTTTTAATTTGTTTGTCTTATTTTTTTAAGTCCATTTAGAAAAAAATGCATGTTTCCTCTTTTATCAACTCTCTAGTTTTAACTTTCCACGTGACATATTTAAGATCACAAAATTAAAAGACATTTTGATATATTCTACTTATCTTGAATTTAAGACTATAAAATTTAAAAGTCTTCTTTATTTTTTAAAATTCCGTACAAAGTTAAAACCGGACAAACAAGGAGAGTAGCATTTTGCTTGTGTTATGTTTCTCAGTTGCATGAGGCAGAACAATAACTCATGTTGTAACGTACCACATGTATATTTCAATTTTAAATTTAGTAAGAATCGTACAGGTTAGGTTATGACTTAGTTTTTAGCTCATTTCAATAATCCACATTAGCCCAAGTTCAGCCCAATCTATCTGTTTGATACTTCAAGTTTTTTTTTTATGACAAGGGAAATCCGCAGCCGCTACTCTTTGGGTGCGCACAGGGTAAACCCCCGCTCCTATGCAATAACTTGCAAACCACATAGGAGAGGTAACTCACACTAGGCAAGTCCGGTGCGACGAGCTCGACCCAGAAGGCAAACCCCTTGCTTTCATTGGCAAGGGGTTTCGAACTTGAGACCTCCGACATGGAAGTCCCAAGCCCAAACTACTGGACCACCCCCGAAGGGTCCGTTTGATACTCCTAGTTGCACCTATTCTTTGCTACTACTGTGTAATTTCATTGGAAGAAACTTTTTCTATGGTTGTTAAACGAGTTGGGAATTTTCTTTTTAGAAAGATAAGTACACATTTGAAAAAATATTAAAATAGTATTAGTGGTAGACTGGTAGTAAAGTTGTGTGACTTAATAAAGTAGGAGCTTTTGTGTTGATTGATAATAACGCATTATTGATCACACTGTATGTATATAAATATATGGGGTACAAGTTCCTAGCTAGTTAGATATATTCAATGGAGTACCAAAAATTGCTAATAGCATTCTGCTTCTATTCACATTTTATACTTTTTGTCCATCAATCTCAGCTTACATATGCTGGGCAACATCTCTGTGCCCGCGATGAAGCATTTTATTTGCTTCAATTTCAGCAAGGCCTCACAGTTGATCTTAGTGGTTAGGACTGTGACTATGAGGCCCGAGCTAAGACTCTGTCTTGGAATGTTACAGGAGATTGTTGTCAATGGGATGGTGTTACTTGTCATGGATTTACGGGTCATGTTATAGGACTCGATCTTTCTTGCAGCTTTCTTAACGGAACCATTAATGATAACAGCAGCCTCACAAAACTTAAGTCATCTGCAAAGACTCAACCTTGCTTTCAACAAGTTGAGTAACTTTCCACTTGGGGATAGCATTAGTGAACTCGAAAGTTTGACATATCTCAATCTTTCGCATTCAGTACATATGATAGGGGAGAAGCAGATACCACAAGTATTATCCAACTTGTCTAAATTGGTTTAACTTGACCTCTCCTCGTATTACACTGAACTCAAAGTTGATCGAAAAACCTTCAGAAGTTTGCTTCAAGACTTGACCAATTTGCAGATGCAGCATTTGAGTTACCTAAGAATCTTTCTTCTTCCCTTAGGTACTTAAGTCTTGAAAGCACCGGCATGTTTGGGAACATAAGTGAGTTTCAGATATTTCATTTACCAAACTTACCAGTGCTGAGATTGGGACAGAATCCTTTACTAACAGGCTCTTTGCCAAATTTTAATCGGAGTTCCAGTGAAAGTATTTTAGAGTTGGACTTCTTTTATACTGGTATTTCTGGGAAGGTACCCGATTCAATTGGTAATCTCCATTCTCTTTGGTATTTGAATTTCCAGAGTTGTCATTTATCCGGCTCAATTCCAGAATCCATTGGCAATCTCACTGCAATCAGAGAGTTGATACTTATCAGAAAACGACTTCACTGGTAATGTTCGCTTAACTATCTCAAAGTTAAACAAACTCATTCGTTTAGATCTCTCTTCAAACTATCTTCGAGGCTCAATTCTGGAATACATTGACAATCTCACTGCAATCACACAGTTGACAATTCCAGATAACAGCTTCACTGGAAATGTTCCCTCAACTATCGGAAAGTTGAACAAACTTAACTACTTATCTCTCTCTTCCAATTATTTTGAAGGCTCGATTCCAGACATCTTTGCCAACTTTTCAGAGCTATCTGCTTTAGTTTTTGACACTAACAATTTCACTGGTTCATTTCCCTGTTCAATTGCAACCTTGACTCGCCTTGTGAATTTAGAGTTGCAAAACAATTTACTAACTGGTTCACTTCCCTCTAATATAAGAGGATTTCAACAACTACAAGCACTTGATTTGTCCTTCAATTATTTCACTGGCACAACACCCCCTTCGTTATTCCTTCTCCCAAGATTGGTTTCTTTACATGTTCAACACAATCAATTAACCGGGAAATTGCCAAATGTGCTCAAGAAGAGTTATCTAGGATACGTACTATACCGTGGCATTGATCTTTCATACAACAAGTTGCAAGGTGAAATCCCCAATGCGATGTTATCTACGAGCATGGGTAAGCTGGATCTCTCTCATAACTTCCTCACAGGCTTTGAAAAACAAGTATGGCACTCAGAGTACTTACAATACCTTAATTTGGAGAACAATTTTCTTCAAGGGCCTTTGCATCTATCCTTTTGTGACATGTATAGTCTTGTATTCCTCATTTTAGCTCGGAACAGTTTCAGTGGTTCAATCCCGGAATGTTTGGGTAACTCCAGTATATCCATTTCTATTTTAGACTTGCGAGTGAACAATTTGCATGGAGAGATACCAAGATTCTTATCTACAGGGTTGCAATATCTTGGTTTATATGGCAATCAATTGGGGGGACAAGTCCCGCGATCCTTGGTTAACTGTACAAGCTTGGAAGCTCTTGATTTGGGGAACAACAAGAAAAATGACACGTTTCCGATATGACTTCAGAAACTTCCAAACCTACAAGTTCTGATTCTGAAATCAAATCTCTTTCATGGTCCAATTGGTGATTTGGAGTCCGAGTTTCCATTTCCTGAGTTACGAATCTTTGACCTTTCCTTCAATGGGTTCACTGGAACTTTGCCATCTAATTTTTTCAAAAGTTTTAGAGGTATGAAAGATGTGGATGAAGAAAAAACAGGAATTACTCGAGAAAGTACAAGCAATGATATAGATTACCTTTACCACGTTAGTTTGGTGATTAAAGGTAATGAGTTTGATATGAGAATCACGTCAATTATGACGAGTGTTGATATATCAAGCAACAGGTTTGAAGGATATATTCCAAATTCCATTGGAAATCTGAGCTCACTTGTGTTGCTCAACCTGTCTCACAACAGCTTCCGTGGTCATATTCCTGCAGAATTTGCAAAGTTGCAACAGCTCGAAGCATTAGATCTCTCACGGAACAGACTCATTGGAGATATTCCAGATCCATTGTCGAGTTTGACATTTCTTGAGGTCTTAAACCTTTCCTACAATCATCTGGCTGGACGCATTCCTCTTGGGAAACAGTTCAATACATTTCCAATTGATTCGTATTGTGGAAATCCTGATTTATGTGGATTTCCACTATCAAAGGAATGTGGAAACAATAAAGAGTCACCACTTGAACACGATGATGATGATGATTCATTTTTTGTGAGTGGGTTCACATGGCAAGCTGTGCTAATAGGTTATGGTTGTGGTATGATATTTGGATTGTTGATGGGAGGTCTCATGTTCCTACTGGAAAAACCAAAATGGTTTGTGAACTTTGCTGAAGATATTGCTCAACAAATTGCTGCTAAGAAGCGAACAAGGCAAAAGAAGAGACGCCAAAGACGTAGTTTAAGAATGAACTAGCAATATACCAGGTATGCATTAAAACCTTTCGTTTTGAATCAGAAACAACACTACAGAGGTTGTTGGATAACTATATGTCAACTGTTTTTATTTTTTCCTACTATTCAAAACTTAATTTGTCTCTGCAGAGGTTGCTGGAGAGTTGGACAAGTTTATCAGCAAGTTAGTGCTGATGTTTGGCAAATAGCAATGGATGCATCTGTTTGTTTACTTTATGTCCATGGGGTTGCCAAATACGTATGTAAATGTTACAGTTTATTTCTGTTTGTATGGTTCTTACATGTTGTTTTGTAACGTATTGTATTATATTGTATTGTTAGTTATTATCTACTAGATGAGTCAGACCCATGCTTAGCACGAGCTCAACATTCAGGTGATTGAAATCTCTTTTCTTACTTGTATCTTTTCAATTTTTACTTCTTTCTACATTCAAGTAGAATATATCAAGAAATAGAGTACCTATTTCACAAGTAGAGATATAAATCTTGAGCACTACTTGAAACCTCTTTAGTTTGCTAGTGAAAAATCCATATTCTGCATTTTTTAGGCCTTAGAGAGCACCAGTAATGATGAAGATTTCCTTATATATATATATATATAAAAGATAAAGATACAAGATTTAATTGAACAAAATAAATCATGAAAATCATAATAAAAAGAAATAGTTAGACTCTTTAAATAAATAATAGTGTTGGGTAAATTGTGACAATGAAAATAATAATAATAATGACAATGTTCCACCTCTAATTGAGTAATGTTTCTATATTGTTAAACAAAATAATTGTATAACATTAACCGTTAACAACTTTAATTACATAATATCAAATGTTTTGTTCAATTACATATATTAGTTTGGCATTGTGGTTTTGATCTTTACATAGAACAACCAATTTTTATTTATTTAAAGAAGTTAAAAGTGATATTAATTAGATAGCTATAAGTAAATGACTCAATCTGTTCGTTATTTTTATAAAAATCATACCATACTAGTTTGTCAGTTACTCTATTTTGTATAATCAAATTTAGAACTTTAGGACTTTTGACTTATGCTTGTTTTCATCAACACCATAACCCAAAAACACAAATTTAATGTTATGTAATTTATAGTCTTAATATATACATATACTTCACACAAAACACTTACGACGATTCAATTTTTTTGAATTTATATTTATAAAATTAAAATATATCTCTATTATTCGATATGGTTATAATTTATACGAACACTAATAATTTTATTAAGTGAAATCTAATACTAATTTGATTTGGTTGGTTGAGTCCGTTTTAACAAAATCATTACCACTCAAGGGCATCTCAATAAAATTAGTAGCCTAAAACCAATTATAATAAGAGACCTTAAATATATAAACACACAAAAATATTATTAATTTTGAATTTTTTTTAGTTCTTGTATACTACTTGTTTTTAGTACATATTTCTTAAAAGATATTAAGCATAAATTCACATAATAATATTATTGTTTATAAGAGTAAGGCCTAGTTCTAGTTAATAAGAGATTAAACATTTGATTTAAAAACTTTAAAAATTAATATGAAGATTTGAGTTGTTTACATTCAAAGTTCTAAAATATTCTTGATAAAAAGTAAATAGTTTTTCTTTGTTTTAAAAAAATAAATATACTTTATAATGTTCAATATTTGTTTTAAGTGAAATTAAAATCATAAATTCACTATTAACACCCCTATAATTGTAATGGAAAACCGAGAAGAATTTTTCATATAGCAAAAAAATAAAATAAAAAATTAGGTAGCATATTATAAAAAGTAGAAACTCTACTTGAAATTATAAGCACTGAGGACAGGAAAACAACTTTTTCTGAAGGTATTTCTTTCTACTGCATCTGTATATGAGTCAGCGACTATTTTATTGAATTTTTTTACGTGATATAATATTATACAAACTGTCAGCTGTTTTTTTAATTTTGACGGTAAGCGGAAAACTATTGATTCTTCAATTTTGAATGAAATAATCGTTACATACACATGATTGCACTTTTTCACGAGTTTCACACTATATCTATCCGCCTACATAAATAATCATCTGCATTTAATAATTAGCGAAAAAATATTGATAGTTTAGATATGCATTCAACCATTAACTTATTTTGAATTGCGTGCAGGGGGGAGAGTTGTGAAACATTCAACAAAAACAAAGAAGATTGATGTTGGTGGGGCCATGTTAATTCACTTGCAAGAAGAAATAACTATAGACATTAGAAAGCTACCAGTGCGATCTCTTCTTCGATGTAATCTCTTCTTCGATTCAAATGTGTTTCAAAGTTTTGGATGACATTAACCTCAGATCCTTACTTTACCAGGAAGCATCTCAACCATGCCAAGAATAACCAAAATTCCCAAAAATATCTTGTTAGCCAAGGGTACCCTCTTGAGTGCAAGGCCTTGTATTGTTCTTATTTATCGTTAGTTCAACGGGATGAGGAAGTACAAGAACTTGATTGGCCTTTTAGCAGTAAACCGATGAATCACATATTACTTTGTTGTTACGATAGCTTGGCTCTTATTGAGGTTCGTAATTATCGTGACTATAAACACCCATACTTTTACTATGGAACCCCTCCACAAGAGAATCAATAGTACTTCCCCATCCAAAACTTTTACTGGAGGAAAGCATTAGTACTTTGGGATTGGGATATGACTCAACTAACAATGATTATAAG
This sequence comes from Solanum commersonii, assembly GCA_029007595.1. Lineage (NCBI taxonomy): Eukaryota > Viridiplantae > Streptophyta > Magnoliopsida > Solanales > Solanaceae > Solanum > Solanum commersonii. The sequence continues at coordinate 3,733,883 of JAJTWQ010000011.1, forward strand.
ATCCTTAAGATTGATAAAGAGTCATACAATGAAATTCTAGCTTTGAAAAGTGGTTCCTGGAAATTAACGAATAAACATCCCACTGGCATTCACCCAATGTTAATGTCTACAGACTCTTTGGTATTTGTTCATGGAACATTTCATTGGGTTGGTTGGTCAAGAAGATGCTTAGTGATTTCATTTAGTATTTCGGATGAGGTGTATAGAGAGATACCGTTTCCAAAGCAAACGATTTCCTACCAATTTTTGGGACATGGTGTTTCAGTATTGGGAGAAATGCTTTGTGCTTATTCTTGTTATAAGTCTCATACAGAGTACATTTTCAAGATTTGGGTGATGAAAGACTGTCAAAGAATCTTGGACTGAATTGTTTAGTGTACAAGATACCGGTCTTTATTAAATCGTACCAAAATATAGGTTTTTAGATGGTGAGGTGCTCCTCTACTGCGAATTATTGAAACCTTATTCTTGTGTCTTTAAGACATCCAAAGGAACATATGGATTATGGCCTCAATCTGATGAAGTTCAGAAAGGATTCGTTTACACAGAAAGTTTGTTCTTCCCGAAAGTAATTAGTTAGTGTTTGCTTATGTATGAACAAGTCACTCTTTTTTATGGTAATCATGTTACAACCTCTTATGTGTTTTCATATCATAAATTGAACTCTCTGGTGCAGTGTAGTTGGATGCAGTAGTATTCTTTTGCTTGTAATATTAACTAAACAGAGATGCACTTGAAACAAACCAGATCAACGAACAAAGTATCGAACCAGACTCATCTCACTGTGTACTCGAACAACATAATACAAACGAAACAAAGAAAGAATAAACTAGTGAACATCTTAAAACAGAACTAAGGAATATTAGCCAGCAATTAGTAGTACCAACTTGACTCTCTAACACCAGAAAGAAGCCAATAAAGATGCAAACTCAGGTATACAACTCCGAAAAAAAAGGAGAAAACAGATGAAAGGCACAGAACTCACCTATGACCATGTGAACGCTGAGGACGTCCAGCAAGGTTAATTGAGTCCAACGGATGACACCTTTCAACAAGAAAGCTCAAGAACCATGCTGGAAATATGCACCAAAACTGAGGTGTTATAGACCTGGAAAAACAGCTCAGGATGCCTAGACCAAGAACCAATTTACAATCCCACGCGAGTAAGCAAGTAGGACATCAAAGAGGTCCTTACAACAACAACAACAACAACATTCCCAGTGTAACCCCACAACTGGGGAAATGTCTAAGCTCAGATTCGCACACATGACCCAGGAGAACAGAACTTGACACTTAATTAATAGTGTGGTAATATAAGTAGTAATTTGGATGTAGGAAGAGTTTTATCGTAACTATAGTGTTTTAATGTTACCAGGTGCAAATGTGTCACAGATTGTTAAGAAAACTTGTAAATACAATATTTTTCTAATGATATCTAAAATGCATTAGAAAGAAACAGATAAAAACCTGGAAATTAAAACTTTACTAACAGTCAAATTGAGAACTATAAAAGAGGAGAATCTCAGTAACTCGGCCACTCGGCCATCTGAACTTTCACCTTGTTGGTAAGGATTCGATTCCCCACCTTGTAATCCTCTCTCCATTACCCTTCCCCTACCCCCAAATTAATAAAAAAAGAAGAAAAAAAAAGGAGAACTATAAAAGAAACTTAGTAAGACTTCAAATTACTTCATGTTACCATATGCATTTGTCTTGTCTTAATAGGTTGTCAACAATTACACATATGGACTTGCATTTGAATAGAGATACAAATTACTAATTTAATACTATCTTAGTACTTGGTATATAATAAGGTATATAATAAGATACTCAATACTTTGAATTCAGCGTTTCTCACACAAGTGTATTTCTCAACAAACTAATGTGTTGTTTTTACTCTCTTTTTCAATCTTAGATTTAAATGTTATGTGATGCAACTTAATTTTCAAATTCCCATTTGGCAATACTAAAATAAATTACGAGCATAGATTTCCCAAAGTGATGTTAAGTTATTTATTTTTCAAGATTTCATCTGAGTTTCAAAATTAATTAAACTTGAGCATTAAAGGATACTATATTATATAGAAAATATATTACCGTCCAAGATGGAGTAACATTTATCTTACAAAAAGAGTACTTACAACATATCACTCCTCTTATATTCAGTGAAAAAGATGTACAGGCACCAAGTTTGTACATGCCAAAAGGCTTATTATCTGCAGAACAGAAGTGACAAGGGGATTCGGACTCAACACCTATGCATCGGATATAACAGGCGCCAGGGTAACAAGATCCTGCTCAATGATTGACATTGCAATGGGCATTTCAGACAATAAAATCAAGAACAATAAGGGTTCGATTTCTGAATGTCCACAAGTAGAAACCAATTGTATGTAAGGTAAGGTAATATGTTTTCAGCAAACAAGAACTGTATAAGAATCACTGCTATACATGATGCTATCTTTTCGATAGGTTTGTTGCATCATACCTGTGGAAATGTGTGCGCTATTGACATGAATTTCTCATTTTACACTACTTTCATCTCTTTACTGCTTCACTGTATACTATACAAATATATTTACCCAAGACTTTGCAGATTCTAGATTCCACCTCGATCCCATGGGAAAAATGTGATCAAGAGCCGAAGAAATAAAGGGAAAGAAGGGGGAAGGGGCGAGGGAGAACTCAACTTTACATCATGATAACAGATTGAAATATCATTGGTCGAGAAATGCACCAGAAGGGGACTATCTGTCTGATAATACAGAGGAACTCCATGAAAGCAATATATCTCGAGCAACGGATGGTAAGTCTGAAAAAATTTAAGACATGTAAAGCTCATGATCAATCATATATTATGAAATGTATGATCTACCTATTAAACTGGAAGGAAGACTCTATGAACAATGGAAGTGTACCTTGGGCTAGTTCCATAGCCATTGAAGGTACATCTACCTGGTCTTCAAGCAGTCTATATACATCAACTACCTGCAAGAGACAATCACATTAGAATTATGCATCTTCGGACATAAGACAACTATCTATCTATCAGATATTACATACTTCTTGAATGTGAAGCTTGGAGTCCTCGGTCAAAGCAAGAAGAAGCTGCCTGCGAATTCCTTCGTCAATTATGAAAAGTCGAGCTCCATCCTTGATTGTGTCAGTGAGGTCTAACTTCTGTTCATTCTTCAAATGATTGCTTGCTCCTCTGAAAAAACAAACCAGAAAATGTGAAAAGTTACACATAACAGTGGAACAGGATAATGCGAAAGGTATACTACGTCAAACAGTAAAAAAAAAGGAGTGCCAAGAAGTACCTATTATTCCCTCGAAATGCAGGGTTTTTGCTCAGTTTCGTGACATTTTCCTTTGCAAGAGATATTAGGTTTTCCAGTCGTTTCCACTGGAAGAGACCATCTTTGAACAGAACCTAACAAGTGAAGCAGAGAAAACAATAACCGCGAGGCAACCAAATAAACTCAACAGCTTGCACAGGAAACTGTTTCAGAGATGTGCCATTTGTTTAAGCTAATCAAGGATCCCTCGGTTTCTTCTTTCTTTTAGTATTTGTTCCTTTTCTTTTTGTAAGTGTTGGGAGGGGAAAGGGCAGTTAATGCAGGATGGATACTTCCAACCTAGATGAATGAAGTCATATTGATTATTAGGGTAACTCCAGATCCAGAATGAATAAGATTTCACAATGTATCTCTAGAATACCTATGTGCTAATTGATGTTGAAGAACAGCCTAGACTCAATCAAACACTCTTTCAAAAAGTCTCCCTCTTGATTCAACTGTCAATCCAACTACTATTGAAAAAAAAAAAAAAATTCCATCATAGATTGTTAGCAGTGGTCTCAAAGGACCAGAATCACCTTAACTTTGGATAAACTGTATTGTGGGAAAATTCGGTGGACCAAGTTGTAATAACCATTACAAAATTCAAAAGTTTGGGCTGAAGTTGGACTAGATACCCAAATACTACAAATCTGCCACATGACAAGTCTTGTTAATTTCTTTCATTTTCTGACCCTAGTTTGTTCTTGGCAAATCATTGAAAGGTAGAAGAAACAAAGCCTAGCAAGGCAAAAAGCCACAACTAGCTGCTGTCTATTGTTAACAACCACCATCCAATCACTGATGATACTACAGCAAAAGGCTGAAAACTATCCCAGAAAAGTGACTTCAATGACTTTCCCATTTACGGTCAGAAAAAAGTCATCCGAATGACTTATTGACCAGATAACTGATGACACAGTATGGTTTAAGAGGTTGACCACTTTCTCACAATAGAAATAATATTGTCTCTTGAGCTGGATAAGGCATGAGTTGGTTATCAGGAGGTCTGTAGTTGACCTTCAATCTGATCTGATCCATCAGAAAGAATGCTAGCTGCAGAGGCACGGATTATATCGAGCAGATTGGATCCATTTTCTCCAAGATAAACTTTAGATCCATCAAAGTTGGTCCCTTTTCTACCGATACTTTCTACCGGTTGCCTCTGGATTTACAATTCTCATAAACTAAACAAATTACCATATACAATACATGTTGCAACTATCCTTGACCTAACTACAGTAATTTTAATCGTTACCCTTTCTAGAGTTAAATTCGACACTGATTTCCAGAAAAAGTTAAAACATCAAAAGTTAAGTATATCATAACTGCCGAGCCATTGTCCCCAAACACGTCGGGTCAGGTAAGCCGTAGAACTGGACACACCATTGTTTAGAAATGTCTCAGAATGACGTCATTTACTCAAGCAACTCTTTGCATTCATCATATAGTTACTTTAAATAACTTAAAGAACTATCTGAGGCCTTAATTTTACACTTGTTGAAGAGTAATATATAAAATATCTCGTATGTCAAGTACAACATCAATAAAAAGTTTAAAGAAGGTCGAACAAGAGGTTAAATAGAAAATAGTATGCTCTTCATAAAGCATGATAAAACAAAGAGATCATTAACCAACCTGTATAAGGCGTTCCCGTAAAGCTGGGTTAGGATCTGTTAGGAGACGTTTTGCCACATAAGGATATGCGACCTGATTTGATGCTCATGATTATCAATAGCATAAACATAAGAAAAGTGTGCAAAATAGCATGCATAAATAGTAATATTACTAGAATCAAATATTTTCAGCACAATGCCTCATATTATTTGACGTGTCATGACAAGAATAGGTGTATACCTAAAACCAAAATAGCCTTATGATTCATCGCTTATTTGCATTGGCCTTTAGCCTTAATTGCTACACTGCGTAAAAAGCAGAGTAAAATACAGAATGTGCTTCATTGGAACTTTCAAGGGGCCATGAGTATGAGCTGAAGTCTACTTTAGTACAGGAGTAATACCAAATTTCAAAATCTTTTCCAAGCAGGTCTAGGTTTCCTTTTTGTCATCAAACTTAATGCATGTGGATCAATGCGTTAAATTTTATTCAAATGATTAGCGGAAAAGTTTCTCTGGTTTTCCGACCAACAACATTACCAGATGGCTTATTAACGAGATAGTAAACAAACATTTTTTCTCAGAAGTTGCAAACTGAAAAGCCAGCTGTTTTACCTCTAGAAACTTGAAACCAGGCTCCAGGGTCAAACAAATGCCCTCTTGAGTCAATAGAGAACGAATGACAAGAGAAAACCTTTCTGGTATTCGAATAGGATAGTTGTAAACTAGTTGATTGAATTTGCCTGCAGCGAGAATATTATTTACAATGTTAGAAAACAATTGAACTTTCTCTGGTAGCATTTGCATCATAGTTCTAAATTGATAAATCCAGGTGCCTTCAAACAGCAAAGCATAAACAATTACTGGTGCAGTCCTAATTAGTGGAATTGATCGTCACAAATGCCAATTATAAGAACCAAATAATGGTAAAGAGATTTTTTTATTCAGCAGGACTCACTGAACTCAAATTAGGTTAACAACTTATGCCTCAATGTAGTCAATTTGTAGTTGGACAAATAGGATAGTTAGCAAATCACTTTGCATATTTCATAAAAGAGTTTGGGTTTTAGGAGATTGAATCTCCATATATAAAAATTTGGGTTTGGGATCAAACATTGTATAACATAATGCTGATTTCTATGTGGATAGTTTTTCCATTCTCAAAAAATATCCACATAGAAATCAGCATTAAATTATACAATGTTTAATTACTCCTTTTTGTTTTCCTTATAAATATTACATGCATAAGATATGTGGGAATCTGTGTAAATATTTTAAACGAGGTAAATGTGAAATAAGAATGTGGATATTAGTAATACGTGGATTAAAACTACTAAATTGATGAAAGCTAACCCTCATAATAGGAAGAAAATTTCTAATTTGTAATATATCAAACTAGATATTCAAAAAGAAATAATCAGCATTACTAATCCTGGCATTACTAATCTCTACATCAATGACCCCTACGTAACTTGTCAATAGAACAATATAAGGATCTGAATGCCCATAGTATTCAACTCAATCAAGCTCCTAGGTGTGGAGATGATGCATGAGAAGCTCTGTGGCTGGAAGAGTGACAGAATAGAAGGTATAGCTGCAACTTTCAGGCTGAAGATATAAATTCTGTAGTTTTATTGATTAAAAGAAAGGTTTTGGTTCAGTAATTTTAGTATTTTGAGGACATGACAAATGATGAAAATTAGGTGGAACATCAAGAATAAGGGAAGAGACAAAATGAGTAAATCAACAGAGCATAGGCAATATTTCTGAAGCTTCATTCACTCCCAGAATAAAACATATCAGGCATGTAAACAAGTATGTCATGATTATAAGTTTAACCGATATTATGTGGTTTTGCAACCAGAACAACCCTCAAGCCAGCTAACAAGATTTTTCACTTTTCCTTATTACTCAATCTCTATAATAAGTCTAATAATGCTTATTTCTAACGAAGAAAAACAGATTAGTAACCATAACGGTCTGCAAGGTCACTGTCAGAGCAGTCTAACAATGTGAGAGTATCACTCATATGTATTAGAAGGTTTCTGCTGAATATAGAATCCCTTCAGAGCTGTATTTTTCACGATACCTAATTTCTTAAAACTATAAAGGAAAAATGTATGTTATATTGGAAAATGTTTTTTCAGGGAATTAAGTGGTTTCCTCACTTACTTTTCAATGTTTGATTGGTGAATAACAAATACTTTGTAAAACAATATTCAATAAAGATTCATAATAATGTCAATTGGATAGTGTTTTATCGAGTAGTAAAGATCGATAATGATAGAGTAAGTGTTGGTTATAGCAAGTGACATGGACTAAGAATTGGATTATTGTTGAGGAAAATTACTTCCACCTTTAAGTGAAGTCAACTTCCCCCTTTTCCTAAAAATATTTTCTAGTAAACAACCACTACAAAATAGGGGTGGGCGTTCGGTTCTTCGGTTCAGTTTAATCAAATTTCGGTTCGGTTCTTCGGTATTCGATTTTAGAAAAGTGTGCACCATATTTCAAACCAAACTAGATCGGTTCGGTTCGGTTTTTTCTACTTCGGTTCGGTTTAGTTCGGTGTTTTAAAATCGGTTTTTCGGTGTCAACAAAAATAAAGAGAGAATATGATAAAGTAACAATTGTTATTCACTTCACACTTCAAACTTCAAAGTAACAACTAACCGTCTAACAATAAAAGGTAAGAACATCAATTTGTTGTTCTCACTTCAAAGTAACAACATAAAATGATAAAAAAAGTAGAAAGTAGAAACACTAAGTTGCTGCTCAAACTTGAATTAAATTGAGTTTTGTTTAGTTTAGACTTTAGGTCTTTAGGGTTTACTATTTTGTTATTAAGATTTTTGCTATTTAAGTTTAGGATCTAAATATAAAAATTGAAATAGGCCAAGTAAAGTTAAAAATTAAGTAATATAATAAATACTTTTAAATTTATTTAATAAAACTTCGGTTCTTCGGTGCACCGTAGTTTCGGGACCCTTACACCAAACTCCGAACCGAAGAACCGAAGTTCCGAAAAAAAAACCCGACACCAAACCAAAACACCGAAGAACCGAATTTTTTCGGTTCGGTTTTTCGGTATTTATGCCCACCCCTACTACAAAATGGCTTCTTCGTGGAATTTTCCAATTACCAAACACACCTAATTCCATAATGTTTTCTCAGTGAACAGCTTGATCAGCAAAACAGAAGAGTATAATATATATCCTTGCATCACATGAATTAGGCAATGGGGCAGGTTGCAGCTCAAATATCCAGTCAAAAGACCACCTCATCTCTAAAAATTGCAGTGTTCCAAGTGAAGCTACAATTATAATATTACAGGCCATACCCCAGGCCAAGATGCTGTGTGGTGTCTACTCTCTTCCTGGTCAAGGATGCTAATCCAGTAAAATGAATTGATAGAATGATGCAAGCATGCACCAGTCAAAGCATGAAATATCTTACTATAGAAATACTAAGCTCACATTAGTAGGTTATCAATTTCTACAATGGACAGTATCGAAAGAAGGAAAAGGTTACGAAAAACAACCATAGCTTAATCTCTATCTTGGTGCAACAAAGTGTGCTGCAAATTTTAGGTGTCATAAGGATCTGAATGGTGAGAGCTTGTTGTTTAGGGCATCAGTCATCACAATGTCTATCGTTCTTAGCTGTTTTTTTTCACATATCTACTAGTGCCAACTTCAAAGGGCATAATAACCAAGTAAGGGGCTACACAGGAAAAAGCACAAAATTTCTAGAAGTTGGGAGCAGGGTGCAATTAACAGGATCAGGAGCAAAGTGAGTCATTAACAAAGCTAGTCATTCAAGGTACCTGTAACACTTCTGAAATTAAAGTCGGCAAGTCCTTTTTCAAGCGAGTTTTGCCATATTGCTTCTAATGCTGGAACAATAGGGGCAACATCAGTTCCACTAGCTAGGAATCCTAGCCTGGTAAAATCATTTGCCATCTCAGCATAGTCCTCATTCACCGCATGGACAACAGCATCAATCAGAATCTGTTTATTTTGCTGAAAAGAGAAGACAGACAGATAGAATCAAAATTGCAGGCCAACTGGAAAATAGACAAGTAGCTCTGGGCAATTATAGATGTTGAAAGTAAGGAGAACTGATAATATCCCATAGAACTCTTGATTCAGTGAACTTAACTAGGAGAATCTTGGAGGGTACAACAACAACCTGGGGAAGGTAGGATGTATGCATACCCTAATTTTGGAGGGTGTTTCATTATATTCACAAGGATACCATAAAATCTTTTGTATCTACTAACCCTGTTTGTTTAAGAGAAAATTTTATTTTATTTTGAAACAGAAAAGATAAAAGAGAATAATTATTTAACATATCGTACATCTACGTTGCTCGGACTTTTCAAAAATGTCGAATGATGCATATCGGATACTCCAAAAGCAGTGCATTTTGGTGAATCCGACACAGGTGCTGCAACAGTTTTGGAGAGTCCGAGCAACATAGTCGCACATACATAAGACTCCAAAATGAGAAGCTGTTCTTGTACATTATTCCTCAAACTAATTTCAAGAGAGGTATCTCTTTTCACATGGTACCACAGTCCCTATAATCTTGGTAGAGATTTAAGTTACTTTTGCCTACTGCAGGGTGGTCTTGTGTCACCCACCCGGTGAAGGTTTTCTTTCTTTTCTATGTTTTACTATCCATGCCTCCTTAGTTCCCGGTGATTGTTCTGACAGCTAGACACCTTTTTCTGGTGACCATTGTGGCAGCATACGTGCCCCTTTCGATGACCATTCTGGCAAAATTGTGTTTCTTTTCAATGGACGTACTAGCGAACTACTTTTCTAGCCCCTATTTTGGTGACATTTCAAGCTAAACACCTCTTTGCAAAATTGAAGTTTGGGTTCTGAACGGAAGAAGTATTCTTCGTTTCTTCTTTTTCATGATATTAGACTTTGGGTAATGAGTCCCTTCTCTAAATACTCAATTTCAGGTCGTTCTACTCAAAATCTTCTTCTCTTCCTTCTCTTCATGCTATCAAGTTTAGGTATTGAGTTCCTCTAGCATTGAATTACAGGCTACTGTTTTGGAAAATCTTCCTCTCTTTTTCTTCATGAAATCAGAGTCCAGATAGAGTCCCTTGTCTGAACATTTAATCTTCGGTCATTATTCTGGAAAAATCTTCTTCTCTTCTGATTTTCTTTACCATAGTTAAGGCATTGAGTCCCTCCTCTGAATAGATAGGTGGTTGAAAGTTCATCTGAACAAGGACTTAAAGCGATAATAAACAGATTGGAACTAGAATGAACCTGAGGATTTAGGTGAAATTCAGTAGAATAGCTCGTTAGGTACCTCCTGGCTACCCCTAGTCTTCTATTCTCTACACCTCCTCATATGGATTCTTCCAATTCAAAAAGTTGAAGCACAAAATAACCCAAATAGAAAGCAGGACTAATCCCAGTTTATAGATAGAAGTCAGCAAAGCCTCTAACACCAAGAACCTTCCCCTTTCACATTAATGATCATTCTCTTGGTGACGCTCACAGGTCACAATACAAATATCACCGGAACACTACCTTCCTGATTGATATAATTAACTTCAGTATGCATCATATCTTGTAATACATCTCTCATGATTCAGTTTGCATCGGAAGGAATAACATTGTAATATTATTATCATCATCACATATATCATCAAAGAAGAAATGACTATGCAAAGCACAAGGAAGACTATATTCATAGTACATTCAAAATAGAAAAGGGGTGTTCTTCTTTCCATTTCCCTTTACAGCGGTTAAAAGAAAGGGCCTGCAACCACTTTGCAGAATCTAGACAACCCTATACAAGCAAGTTGATATTAACCAACATGTTCTACATATCAACTTTACCCAGTAATCAGCAATTACAAACCCTCAATTCTCACCTTCTTCAGAGTTTCATAATTTACAAATACCTCAAACTTATGTAGTAATAGATGCATTTTATTTGGGCATGCAATAACTTCGGGTCAATGACAGAAAATTTGACCTCCTAACTTCCGATTTAGATAATCTAAGGAGGATGAATACATGACCATATGTTAGTCTAAGACCATAATAGATTGCCGGGGATTCCTTGTGACCTGTATTTGGCATGCTCATTGAATACACACATACACATAAAGTCAATCACATCAGGCATCATTTAACTAAATACCAGATATACAGACGATCCATCAAATTACCTGACTGAGCACAGCAACATTGCCAAAGTCCACATAGGCAATGCGTCCATCACGCATAGCAAAGATATTCCCAGGGTGAGGGTCCCCATGAAATAGGCCAAATTCGAGGAGCTGCCGCAAGGCTGCACTAACTCCAACAGTTAAAAATCCATCTATATCAATTCCTTCATCTCTGATTGCCTAAGTCACAAGAATGACGATGTATTAATACAAGGAGGACATCCCAAAGCACACTCTGAGGAAAACTAAAGATCCACACCTGTGGGTCAGTGCACCGAATTCCATCAATCCACTCCATCACCAAAACACGTGAACCAGAAAGCTGTCTGTAAACCCGAGGTATTTTAACAGTAGGGTCATCTTTGAAATTTTCCAAGAAGTCTTCGATATTACGAGCTTCCTAGAAAGGAAAAAGAAGAGGGATGATTACAGAACACAAACATTGAAAGACTTCCAAAATAAGCAAAACTTCTTTCCCCATTCAATTTGCAAAAATAGGAATGTGCAGCACTACCAAGGTATAATCCAACTCCTCCAATAGCTTTTCACCAAATTCATCAACTATAAGCTCAGCATTACACCCCAGTTTCTGTAGACTGATGCCATTCAAGAAGGAAGCTAGAGTGCGGAAGAGAAAAAGATCTCTGTAGATGATAGGCTCTATTTGCGGCCTTAGCACCTAAAAGGAAAGAGCAAACCCCAATTATGAATACCACTGCATCATATTGTTAAGTCAATTCTTTGAAGCTTCTAAGAACAGCCAGATGCTTCAAATGAGATGCATATATGTATATGAAACTAGCATAAAAAAGGAATGATTAGATAACACACATGATTTCTCTATGCACATTTGTGTCGAGTGTGAAATATTGGACCTTAACAAATCTAAAAAGCTTTACTACTTGACTATGTTCAATGGCCATCCAGATATTTTTCAGCTATTTATGTAGTGGACAATCGTCTTATGACTGTTACTAGTTCTGCATCAGGTGTTCTCCAAATGACTATAAAGGAAGGTCAAAAGTGTGGTGACACATTGATGATACGATAAAAGGCTTCAAGACTTAGAAGTAAAATTGGTCAACAGAAAAGAAAGAGTGCAAGCAAGCAGGAAATGGTCAACCTTTATGGCAACTTCTTCCCCTGAAGCACGTAAAGTAGCACGGTATACTTGACCCAAACTTGCAGCTGCAATAGTTTTTGAAGAAATTTTGCTGAAAACAGCTTCAAGAGGCTGGCCCAATTCCTCTTCTATGATGTTAAAAGCAACCTACATCATTGTCAATGATTTCTGATCAAAGGAAAAGTGTTCGATGTAACAAAAGCATGCATCACCTGCACCTCACTTGTCATCTAATTACCTGATTAGGAAAGGCAGGAACATCATCTTGAAGAATGCAAAGTTCATTCATGTAATCTTCTCTGATGATATCAGGCCTGTTCGCAAGCACCTGTAAGAAAGAAATAACAGATAACTAATCAGAAGAAATACATGCATGTATGCTATTGCAAAAAATCGAGAGAAAAACAGAGACATAGTACAATATATATAATATAATAAACAAGATTCAGAACAGAAGTATAAATGAGCAAGAAATTAGGTAAGCTAAACGTGTTGAAGATTGCTTTTGTTAATGCAGATTTACTAGAATATTAAGTTGTTTAGTTGCAGGAGTAAACTTTGTTAAAATTAAGTAGTTTAGTTGAGATAGTTTAGGTTTTTGAATTTTATTCTACAGATTTTCTGTTTTTAAGTTGGCTATTTAGACCCTCTGTGCAAAATAATAATTGAGAGACAATTTCAATCACTTCTAGTATTTTTGCTGCTCTACCATCTTTTGAAAAACCAATAGTGTATCGGAACTTCTATCGGATCTATGAGTTCTTCCTTTCCATTGATCTTAATGGATCTGTGTTCATTGAAGAACTCTCAACCACTTTTAACCTCCATACTTATTTTAATTCATGCTTATTTTTAACGTATGAGCCCCATCTTTAACACTTACTAATTTTTAACTTTTGGGTCCCAATATCAATTTGTAACCCATGCTTCCTGCTGTTTTCAACCAACACCAAAATTTTAAACTGTTTTTAACCAATAACTGTTTGGACCCATACACATTTATCCATACTTATCATGACAAGCATCAATTTCTCTTTGAATAACCCACAAATCTTCATTTGTGAAAACTATAAATTTGATTAGTGAAGTTCAAGTCTTACTTTGAATCCTATGATTTATGGGATGTTGTGAAGGAAGAAAAATCCTTACAACAACCTTTTGCAAATCCTACAATTGTCCAAATTAAAACATTTTCAAAAGAGCTTTTGGATAAAACAATGTTGTTGTCAAAAGAAGAAAAAAGGAAGAAGAAATAGTCGGGTTACAAAAGTATATGCAAATTCATAGATGCTCAAAACAATCCTAAAGCACGAACAACAGAAACAAAATTGAGGAGCAACTTTTTAAAATTGCAGCAACAGGGAGGAGTGTTGAAAATTGTTTTTGTTACTACATATTTACTAGAATATTAAGTGGTTAGTTGCAGGATGAGTCTTTGCTTAAATTTAGTTGGATAATTTAGTTGAGATAATTTAGGTTTTTGAATTTTATTCTGCAGATTTTCTGTTTTTAAGACAATTTTAATGACTTTTAATATTTTTGCTGCACCACCATCTTTTATAAAAACCAACAAAGCAGAGTTAAGCAAAAAGAGTTGTAAGTCTATTTAAATAATATACCTTTGCCTGCAGAGAAAACAATACAATAAACAAATAACTATTGCTGCTGAGAACAGCGAAACCAAAAGGAAATTACATCTAAGCCTAAGTGCACATTCTTGGAAATTATCACATGTTATGTTTGTTCAAGAAATATAAGATGACCAGGAAGCATTAATTTGAACTCAATTTTACCAAAGAGGTTTAATTTCTTAATATTTAGTTGCACCCTATTGCCAATGCATCTAGCTCTTCCAATTGTCACTGGTATTGACTATATCTCTGTAAAATAGAAATGTCCTCTAAAGTTAGGATTAACGTGTATTCATCAAGCAATATTTGTTTCTGCAATGACCCTTAGAAGTGCTAAATGTGTTTGGAGGTATAGTAATAAGCCACTGAAGGTTTCACCATTTTCAGTCGATGTGCACATAATAGTGATCCAATAAAAGACTTCTGTTTGTGCCCAAAAGACGACGAACACTAGTAAAGAGGATATCAGACTTAAAATCATGTTGCTGAGTCATCCTAAAGTAACTTTTACTGTCTATAGGAATTTCCAGCCAATGGAGTGTGAAATACTTCTTTACTACACAATTTCAGCAATTTATAGCATTTCTACAGTCTTCTACTCTATGTTTGCACAATGTATATTCTTCTGATAACAGTTTGTTTCATGGTTAACTGGCATTATATATCTTCTTTGGCTATACACGCTAATACAGAATCATTTTCCAGTTTAAGATTCCAAAGTCTAAAATTTCCAATTAGAGCAATACTCATCCACAAAAAATATAACAACAAATTCACTTATCTTATCAAAAAAAAAATATAACAACCAATTGTTCTTGAACTTCAGAAATTTAAAAACACCAAACCTGTCCTGCTTTGATGAAAGAAGGTCCCAAATCACACAACAGTTTCCTCAGCTGCCGAGCACGGAAAGGAACAACTTCTTCATCACGACCCACCAAATAATCATACACCAGTGTAGTCCAGTAAATCCCCAAACTCCAAACAATCTCTATTCCTCTACCAACCAAAGAAAAAATCTGTCCTCTTGACTCTAGCACCCTGTTTCTCACCTAAAAACCCAATGTTTGCATCAAAAACACAAATTTCAAATAAACCCACATAAAAATGAACTTAACTTTCCAAGACATCCACAAAAATTTAACCAATAATATAGCAAATAATTGAGAAGTAACTCACATACTACACACTTAACTTGCCCATAAACCAACAAAAGTTACCAAAGAACTCAAATAATCTCAGGGATGTTAATCACACATTACAAATTCAATTCTCCAATAAATACCCAAAATAATAACCAAGAGAGAACAAATAACTATCTAGGAATTTATTTACATGTTCCAGACTTCTTAGGCAAAACTAATTCCACAAAATAAAAACTTGATTTTCTGCACAAACCCACAAAAATTATCAAAGAAAACTAGCAAAATAACTACCAGGATGCTATTCACATACCCCCAAATCAATTTTCCAGCAAACAATATACAAACAAAAAAACCCAAAAAAACTAGGAAGCAAGTAATTCTCATACAGATTCTGGAGAATACTTCCGGAATGGAACGCAAACTCCACGTTCAATATCAAGTTGCTCCAAAGCGCTAGTCCTAGAAATGTCCTTCACTAGCAAAGCAGTTTTCTCCGACGGAGTCTGTACAGTAGAAACACTACTTACTGCACAAATCCTAGTCGATAACGATCGATTTTTTTTAACTGTATTCAACAGTTTCCTTCTGTTTTTGTACTCAATTGATAATGAGGTTATTGATGAATACAAGCAACTAGTACAAATTCCCTCCATTTTTTCCCTTTATTTTCTCAAATCAAGAAGATGAAATAGTGAAATTGAAGAGTGGATTTGGGATTTTTACATATAAGTTATGGATTAAGAAGAAATTTTGATTGAAAAGTGTATGTGGTTGTCTATATGACCACAAATTTGTGTGTATATATTTGATGATGATCAGAATTTAGAAATATGGAAACTCTGAAGTAACAAACTGAGCTGTCTTATGAGTTGTACAGTATGCTTCAAGTGTTTTTTGTTTCTCTCATTTTGTAGGGTGTTTTTAGTTTTTGACTTTTGTGTGGTAGGAAAAAGAAAGAAAATCAGTTAGAGTTTCTCTTTAATTTAATAGGAGTATATTCTTTTTGGTAGGGCAATATTACAAATAATTCTTTTTTTAATCTTAAATTAGAAAAAAAGTATGTTACATGAGGCACAATTATTACCTTATCCATTTTAATTTGTTTTGCTCATTGAATTAGGATCGACAAAATTAGTAATGAGGTTATTTGGAAGAAAGTGGAAGTGACTTTTATGGCGAGCAAGATGAGAGAAGCGATATTGAAATAATTGGAGCATGTAGAGAGGAAGTTTGTTAATGCTCCAATGAGAAAGTGCGAAAGGTTGGTTGTAAGGTACGCGAAAGGGTAGAGGTAGGAGAAAGAAGTATTGATGAAATATGATTTGACAGAACATGACACAACATTACAACTTCATATTATTGAGGATATGACTTTAGATAAGAATGAATGAATGTCACGCATTAAGGTAGAAAGTTAATAAGGATAGAGTGTTGTCTTACTTTGCGAAGGTTTAGATTTGTTAGTGCATGTCATAGTACTAGTTGTACTTTTTAGTTCTTGCCATGTGTTATTTATTGTGTTTCAATTATCACATTATTTAATTGTTGTTATTGTGTCTTTCATGTAAACTTCACTATGCTCTTCTTATTAATTGTTGTGTCTTTTTCATTATTTTCTTCTTCTTTTACTTGAGTTTGATGCACTTGAACCGATGATCTTTTGATAACAATCTCTCTACCATTTTCAATCGACTTAGTAAGATTTCACTGAATATGTTGTTGTTTGTTAGTAGTCCAAGCTCGAACTAATATTAAAATTATATGTTTACTTGTTTTTTAATTAAAAAAAATAAACTCTTACTTTTTTATTTTTTGTAATATCAATTTCATACTTCATAAAAACTTCTAATATATTAAAGCATGAACAAGTATTTAAAAATTATGAGAAAATATTTTTTTAATTTATATTTTAATATTTCTTTTAAATCAAATAAATATACGCATAAAAGTTTTTTATTTTGTTTAACTGATTTTTCTTTTTGAGATTATACTTGAGTTATTCAAATTAATTTTTTCATCATATTGGGAAGCTTGTCAACAAAATTCTTCTTATGGACTTTGCTCTATTGAGATTTGGAATTGATATAATCTCACTTTGTTGTTGCAGCAGAGACCTAAAGAATGAGATGAGACTATAGAGTATATCTTCAATAGTAATAATACTCTGTAATCTCTTATAATGACAAAAATCTACTCCGAACAATTAAGCTCACTATTTATTCTAATAGATTACCCTCAACATTATATTTTGAATAATTTGAAAAGTTAGGTGCACCATAAAATACGACCTGTAAACTCTTCCATTGATAAAAATGTTATCAAATCTTCTACAAAGTTAAAGTTTGTATGGGCAAGTATGTCCAACAACTTTGATGATTTACTTTATGATCCACTATCAGAAACTTGTCACGAGCAACTTCATATTTTACGAAACAAACTAAAAGATAATGCTTGAAAGTTGAATACTAATAGTAACTACATGAATAGTCAGCATAAATCAGAGTTGGAGGAGACTTTCTCCCACTATGAATGAACTCCAAAAAAACAATTGAACCTAAAGAATAAATAAGATGAAAATGTCATGTTAAAAAAAAAGAGCCAAGAAACAATCTATTTAGACCTTCCATCCTCACCACAGTCTGCCTCATCATTATCGTGTTATAATAATTATACATCTTTAAATCTACCTTTAATTAATGTACTTAGTACAAAATTTATTAAGACCCTTGGTCAACTTAGAAACATAATGCTAGTAAGTTTTTTGAGTATGTAAGATTATGAATAGTCTCACTAAATTTTTGTAGCTTTTGTTTAATTTTTTTTCTTTATACAACTTTTTAATTTTAACACAATAAGCTTAAAGAATATTTTAATATACTTTCAATTTAAAATTATAATAATTCTTTTTCTACTTAAGATGAACTCTATTTATTTATCACCTTCCGAGCAAGTATACTCGCATTGATCATTCTTCTATTTTTTATTACTACTATACCCTTCTCGATTTACGGTACGGAAGTCCTCAGCTCGGCTTCTACCCAGATACCGGCGAATTCGCCGACGTTGAAGTTTCCCGTCGCTGTCTCCGTTTCCGGCGACGATGAAGCTCTCGTTTTCTCTCTCTTCAAAGCCATCTTCAAACCTGAAGAAGCATCCGTCTTCTCAGACCTTCACCGGCGACGATCCCCGCAACTCCTCAAACCCCGTCGAAAAAGAGTACGTCACGGAATTCGACCCTTCCAAAGCTGCAGCTAGTTCCACCAAAGACACACTCATAATACCTCCAAAGCAGAACGAATGGCGCCCTATCAAACGGATGAAAAATCTCGAAGTCCCTCTCCAAGCGGATGCTTCTGCTGCCGATCAACCACTTCAATTCGAACTTGACTCTGGCGCTGGTGTCGAACCGGCGTCAGATGGAATCTCTTACGGCCTCAATGTCCGCCAATCAGAAAACCCTAATCCTGATCCTAACCCTAACCCTAACACGAACTCAAACCCTAAACAGATGATTGATCCGATGTTGCACAAGTTTAAGGAAGATTTGAAGAGGTTGCCAGAGCATAACGGGATTGATGAATATACTGATATGCCAGTGGAGGGATTTGGGGCTGCTTTGTTGAAGGGTTATGGGTGGGTTGAAGGTAGAGGGATTGGTCGGAACGCGAAAGAGGATGTTAAAGTTGTTGAGTATAAAAAGTGGACAGCTAAAGAAGGGATTGGATTCATACCTGAAGTACCAAAACCTAGCAGTAAGGGTGAAGGGGCTGTTAAATCGATTAAAAAGAAGAGTGAAGATGGTGTTAAAGTAGATCATAGTGATGGTAGTATTGAGAAGATAGATAGAGAAAAAGGAGGGAATGGATTATATGTAGGGAAGAAAGTGAGGGTAGTGAGAGGAAAGGAAATGGGAATGAAAGGAGAAGTTTTGGAGGTGAATAGCAGTGGAGATTTGGTGATGTTAAAGCTTGCGGACAAAAAGGTGAAGCTTCAAGCACGAGACTTGGCCGAATTGGGTTCAGTGGAGGAGGAGAGGTGTTTGAAGAAGTTGTTAGAATTGAAGATTAGAGAAGAAAAGAGTAATCTTGATGGGGTTAGGAAACAGTCATCTGGAGGTAGAACTAGAGATGAAGCAACAACGGAGAGTAAAAAGGAAAGCAGAAGAAGTGGAGATGAGAGGAGTGATAAAGTATCTTGGCTTGCTAGTCACATCAGAGTTAGGATTATAAGTAAGGATTTGAAAAAGGGAAGATTGTATCTAAAGAAAGGAGAAATTATGGATGTGGTTGGACCGACAAGTTGTGATATATGTATGGATGAAACTAGGGAGTTGATACAAGGTGTGGATCAGGAATTGCTTGAGACGGCTCTTCCTAAGCGTGGTGGTCCAGTTCTTGTTCTGTATGGTAGGAACAAAGGTGTGTATGGCCACTTGGTTGAGAAGGATAGTGAGAAGGAGACTGGAATTGTCCGAAATGGTGATACAAAGGAGTTACTCAAAGTGCGACTTGAACAAATTGCTGAGTATCTTGGAGATCCAAGCTATATTGGTTATTGATCCCAGTCCTAGTGAGTAGAATTTGGCATTGGCATGATGAGGAATTGCTATCAAATCAAAGGTATTGAAGTTGTTACTTCCTTGGCCTCTCATGTTATATAAAACACACATTATCTTTTCTTTCTTATTCATGTAAGTGCTTTGAAGGTTATATTTTTGTAATTTTGATGCATGTATAAGTACTGCTGCTAATGGTTCTTCTGTTAAGAACTTCTAGCTATTAATCCAGTCATTTCTTTTTTTTCTCCTCTTTAAAGCAATAACAAATCTTCTCTGTATTTTTAGATGAAAGTAAAAGTATCATTGCCAGTATTAAGTAGATGAAATCTGTGTCATGCCTAGAATTTGGTAGGAAAGATGGCGAACAGATTAGTATAGGTGAAGCTGTTATCTTGTGGTTGTGCCCTTACTTATGGGTCAGAGTAAAAGAAGTTGTACTTATAAGAGTGATTGAGCAAGCTCACTATGCTATACCATTGTTGGATGAGCAAAGTGGTACACCTATTCTTCATTAAAAGTTGGTGCTAATTCTATGATATTCAATGGAATGTGATGAAAGATTTGAGTGTTGTTTCTGTGTTACAGCTAGCTATCCTTGAAATTTGTTTGGAGCATTCAATTGCTGAATTGGTCAATTCCGACATATTTTGGACTTGCTTCCCCCAATGTAGTTGTATCAATAGTGTTAACGTGGAGTCTGTCTGCTAATTTTTTTAGATTAATAGTGCTGTCTGGCTGCAGTATCTTCCGTCAAAAGACTGCTTCTACCAGGTTTACGATTAGTAGCCCTTTATAATGATAGAAGCAACACGTATTGGGGTTCTATCTTCTAAGCTTACAAAGTTCAGAAATAAGAAGTGTAATATTTTACAAAACATTACTCCCCTGCACCAATTTATGTGGCTCAACTGGAATTTCGAGAGTCTCCCAAGTTCTTCTTTGACCGATATTTCTTTATATGCCTTTTAGATATTTTAAGTTGTTAATTATTGTGATTTATACTACTTTTATGTAGTTTTCAAATATGTAAATTTTATTTTAAAAAACTTAAAGCTTCTATGCCGAAATCACGACCAAAGTTTAGAAGTTTGAATCTCGAGATTCCGACCAACCAGACCACATGGGGTAGAGCCTAGAGGGAGTATTCATACATTTGAACTAAAAAAAGGTAATGTAATATCTAATTAGCATGAGTCCACCTAAGTTGCTTGAACTCTTCACTTTTGGTGCCGCACCTGTGTCGACAAGACATGGGTGTGGGTGTGGCTGTGGCTGTGGGATCCGTGTCCGATTTGGTCAACCGATTTTGGGTACTTTAACCAAAATCGATGAGAAAAGTCTGGTAGTTTATTGATTTCTGTAGTCAATACAAAAGCATGTGAAGAGGAGTTGCATGGATGCACTAGTACGGAGGTGTGAGAGGTAGGTTATAATTGGTTTTGGGCGAGGTAGTGGTAGGTCGAAGAAAACGAGGGGAGGTGATTAGATAGAACATGACATATCTTTAGCCTTTGAGGATATGACCCTAGATGGGAAGATTTAAATGTTGAGGATCAGGGTAGGAGTGTAGTGGGTAGCCGAGTGTTGTCGTACTTTCTGTGGGATAGGCATGGGGCTAGTCTCGTCTTCTCTTTATTTAGTATTCGCATAGCATCTTACTCTTCATTTTTACTATTACATGTTGCTTCATTTGCTTTGTTTATCTTACTGTTCTGTTGTTATTTTCCTTTCAATTGCTGCTTTGATTACATTCCTTGAGCTGATGGTCTATCGGAAACCTCTCTACCTCACAAAGGTAGGGGGTAAGGTCTGTGTGTATCATACACTCCCCGACCCCATAGTGAGATTGTACTGGGTATTATGTTGTTGCAAAGTGAGGTGTACTACTAATCGAGGAGAGTAATATGATTATATCTCTCATATATTGACTTCTCATTATGCGGTATATAGCACGTCACAAAATTGTTTTAGCTTGGTATTTCTTTCTAAAGGGGATGTTGCCTCAACACACATTGGGCATCTAATTAGCTGATAGTATTGTATGGGTCAAAATACGCTTGCATTTGAAACTGCTCAACTGTAGTTTGCTGTCATGAATGCCCCAGGATTAAGCTTCTTGGATATATCTGTGATATATTTTCGTGTAATTTTATGGAGCTTGTGATGGGCTGTGCAGGAAACAGTATCATTAAGGTGCTACGCAGGAAGTCACATTTGCTGAAGAAGACTCTGATGTTGCTTATACATGTATTTTAGCTCATCTCGGTTGTACATTTTGTAACTGCCTGAATTTCTTTCGTAAATGAGGGTTCTAATACTGCTGAAGTGTTACGATGAGAAGCATCTGTAGAAGCCCCAGACGTTCTCTCAGTATTCTTACTATCTCTGTTTAGTCACACGGAAGAAAGTACATGTCTATTTGAGCTACTTTATAGACTATTCTATGACGGTGGTGATCAAGTTCCATTCACAATTCAATACATTGGGTTCAAATGTAGTCAAATTTGGAGTTTGTAGTTTTGCTTCTACCTTCATAAATACATAAAGCTACGTAGATAATATGACACTTCTAATTAAAGCCCTTTTCACTGGATTTATGCAGCTACATGAGAATTCAGAAGTCCAAACTTCCACACTGCTTGCTTTGTAAACTTTGTGTTCCATTAGCTTGTTTCGTGTTCGTATTATGTTCGTTATTGATCCCCCGACTCCGCCCTATGCCTAATTTGGGTAAACCACGATTGAGGCCCTCGAGCAAGACACATGCTTTGCACCATTTCTGCATAATTACACAAGAAACGGACCATTCAGTTAAATGAATGCAAGTACTAACAAGTAGCCTATTCTGTACAAGAACACGTTAGTAGTAAGAACAAACATCATTTATAACATCCAACAAGAAGGAAAAGTAAATTCAATAAATATAAAAGACAATAAAACGATGAAAAACAAGTCAGTACAGAGTGGAACTAAAGAGAAAAGATCTTCGCTAGTTGATAAACTAAAAGACAGTTGATGACAAAAGAAATCTGTCACATGAGAGCAACAGCAGTAGGTCCATCTCAACACGGATTAACAATTCTTCAGGAGAAACTTTAACCAGTCAAGTTTGCTATTGCAAAGGAGACAAATGGATCATACTACAATGACATCATTAACATCTTGGGAAAGTAATAACCAGTAAAGGGAAATCATACTAATCCGCCGAACAAATTATGCTTCAACATAGATGCTAGAACTCGAATATGGCAAAATGCAAGGCAGTAGAAGAATCATCTTTACCTGGCTGGATATATAACCACATCTTTCACAGATTCCTTGTTCTGGCATTTTTGTAGAGGTGGAGATCCGAAAGTCTTCACCTGATTTGATAATGTCAAGAATGGCTCTTGGTCTGTCATCATGATAAATTAGAAATTTATTAAGAACAAAAGTAATTTGCAAAGACTACTCATACTACATAATTGTCTGAAGAAATCTTTTTTGGGAAGAATTTCAACTGGGAACTACCTCATCCTTTCTAAATCTTTAATGAACTCACGAGCAAATCCGCGGTACGCATTGGGGGAATAAATACCTGCATTTTCATACAGCTAACTTTTCAGGATGAAGCACAAGGATATGACACAAAGCCAAAACAAATCAGTCAGACAATTCCAGTGTTGGATCATATGGTATCAACACAATAAAGGAAACAAGCACTTGCTCCAGAAAATTATATTGAAAATCCATTTGACGCGTGCAGTGGAGATGAAGCCTAAGGACATTGAGTGCTCAGATCTTCAGAATATCTATGTAAAAGAAATGTCCCGTAACCGGGAATGAAAAGTAAAACCTTAATAGTTAGATGGGCAAAGGCCTGTCATTAGTAAAATTTCAAATATTTTAACTTCATCAATAAAAAAAATATATCAGACAATTGAGAAGTCGTCATACAAAAAAATGGTTACTGAGGATCATGTAATGTTGTTCAAGTGCAAGAACGATGCATAATGGAGCCAGATGCAGATTAAAAACATCCAAATTACTACTTTCTCTGTCCCATTCTAATTGATTAGGTTAACACTCGCAAAGCTTAAGAGTAAAATAGTGTGGATATATTATTACTGAGATTGATAAGAAAAGCTTAAAATAATAGTTCGAAGAAATGGAACTGTTGGTTGAAAAATATCACGTTCATTATGGAACAATACAAGGTAGTATAGGTTTATATTGTTGGATCTTTGGAAAAAAAATGTTTATAATGGTTAACAAAGAAGTCGACTTTTTGGTATGGACTAAGCAAAGAACTAGGTCAATCAGAGTAGGATGGAGGGAGTTTCTGAGTAGTTCAAATGCTGCCGTTACAGTTATTCTAGACAAATTATTTTTGAAGTGTATTTTTGCAATGTAGATAGTATATGGTATAGGACTATCATTATGTTCAATATAGGCATATAGAATGAGCAGATGTTTAGCCATAAGTCAGCAAGCAACCTTTGC
The DNA here is from genome assembly GCA_029007595.1 of Solanum commersonii. Lineage (NCBI taxonomy): Eukaryota > Viridiplantae > Streptophyta > Magnoliopsida > Solanales > Solanaceae > Solanum > Solanum commersonii. Next base: position 3,757,981 of record JAJTWQ010000011.1, read on the forward strand.
TTTTGGGGATTATTCTCTTGAAAAGTACAACACCATGAAGCCAACAATTTAGTTTCTTTTTCATTCCTGATCTATTTTCTGATGTATACTAGAAACGGATTTAAAGTTCTTGTTCATGAATTCAAGATAATTTCTCTACCCAGCCTTCTACATTGAATTGAAATATTATTTCCTTTCAGATACCGAGAGAAAAATTTAATATTGAACTAATTCTACGACGTTGCAATTTTAACACGTTCATATTATTTCATACCCCACCTCTTTCACAACACCTGGCCTGGGCCTCTTTCCAGTGTAATGGCAGGAAAGAGATAGACTAAAGTGGGCAGACATGAACACGATACACATTAAAGTGCTTCAACAAGGAGAATGTAAATATACTAACATCAAATAAAGAAGACCAGAAATCCTAGTCCTAGTACTGGAAGTTGAAGGAAAGAAAACATACTTACATTCTGTAGAGAAGTAGTCCAGCTTTTTAAAGTATGCATACGTAACAGCAAGTTAAGGCAGGACAGTCATAAGTGATCACAATCAGAAAGCTATGTTTTACTAGGGAAGATGCAGTCATTTGGGGTATATAGTAAGGGGTAGCCCAATAAAATACAATCAAAGAAACCCCTTCGGGGTGGCCCAGTGGTTTGGGCTTGGGACTTCCATGTTGGAGGTCTCAAGTTCGAAACCCCTTGCCAGCGAAAGCAAGGGGTTGCCTTCTGGGTCGAGCTCGTCGCACCGGGGTTGCCTAGTGCGGGTTACCTCTCCTATGTGGTTTGCGAGCTATTGCATAGGAGTGGGGGTTTTACCCTGTGCACACCCAAAGGGTAGCGGCTACGGGTTTCCCTTATCATCAAACAAAAAAAAAATACTATCAAAGAAAAGGATATATGACAATTTCCTTCTCATAAGTGTATTTGAAGGGCTTGCATCTCGGTATTGGCCCATCTTCTCCGGTAATTATCGATGTGCATCTACCCAATCTGGTTTGTTAGTGGTAAGAAACCTGTCAATAATTTGGGGAAGAAAAGAAGGAAGAGAATCATACAAGAGAACTAAATTGCAGTTATTTTTACCTTGCAATATCACCTCGTAAAATATTTAAAAGGACTGTTTCAGCAATATCATCTGCATTATGTCCGGTAACGAGCTTGTCAACCTTTAGCAGTGCAGCACCTCGATCAAGGGCCTTACAAAACAAAAACTAATCAATATGATCTCTATATTACCAGTTTCGAAGAGGTACCACGAACTGCAACTGTTAGTGGAAAAGAAAGCATTCCAAACATATTTACTACAAGAAGCATGCAAAGAAAGACACTTCTAAAGACTGAACTAAGCTTGGTCACTTCCATAGCAAGAAACATAAGATTATGTCAGCCACAGAGTAGAGTTCCAAAATATTTCAAAAGCTGTTTTGTTCTCTTGCATACAGCTTTTGTGCAACAACATATATTACATAGAGATTTGCTGGGAAGGTGCAAACTGTGTGCCAGATGTTGGAGACATTTATCCAAAAAAAATCCTCAAACCCAAAGGCAAGTGTGTCGAATTACCTGCCGACGAAAAACACCACAAAATGTGCAGTTGTTCTTCAAGCCTATCAATTTCACTATTTCATCCATTGTCCACCCATACAATTCACTGTAGGAAACTACTTTTAAAGGAAGTCCATACTGCAAGGAGAAGATAGCAATGACACGGTCATAATAAATTGAGAAGATATAGAGGTTAAAAATTTGCAAGTTAAAAAATCAAACTCATCTAGTGTAGAAACTATAGATGCTGCAAAGACACCGTAACATTTGGAAAAATGACAACTACAGATGCTAAAGAGACACTCAAGTAACTACTGAAAATTATCACAGAAGAAAGCACCTCAACTAATTCCACGATGTATAGGGTACCTCCCACCAACACAAGTACTAAGTAACTTTGGAAAAGGTAATTTCTTAGAGGTGTTCTTTACATTTCTACTGACACAGATCTATAACAAGAATTTAGAAAAACTCCTAGCGAACTTTGAACTTAATGCAAGCTTACTGAACATGACTATGCCATAATACGAACTAGTTGGTATCCTCAATGTCATTTAGTGGGGGAAAAAAGAGAGAGAAGAAAACATCAGAGGGATGATGTTTCAATTTTCACTCAGTAACTGCTCAATGCTATGCCCCATAAAGGGATATGAAATAGCAGCACTCAAAAAATTTGTACACCAGCCAATGCGAATATACGAATTTCCTGCAATTCTAGTAAAGAAACGGATTATGTATATATCAAGAAGTTACGGAGTTCTGATATTCAGTTGTGATCATAAAACATATAATTCCATAAGCCAGAGAACATTTGCAAAGAGCAAGACACCATTCTTGCATTGTCTCGTCTGTGGCCACACAAACATCATTCTTGCTCTTGCTGCATTGAATGAGATGGTTCAAACGGAGATGCTGGTGAAGGAAGTAAGCTACAACTTTGGGATTTTTCTGCTGTTTGACAATAATATAGGAAATATGGTTGTAATCCAAACACCTTTACAGATGGTATTTGCAAATAAACTTGGCCAAGAAAAGATGGGTTGATGATTCAACTGCAATATTCATATTTGAAGTTCGTTCGGACTAGTTTAGGATCTATGGTTTACAAAAGACAAGGTTCCATTCCTCTTCTCCATCAAAGCATTGTAGCATCTAGCACAAGAGGGCTAAGACAAGCTATATCCCAAGATATACACACACTGTGTTGGTCAACTTAAAAACAAACAAACAAGTGACATAAGCTGGTGTTCGTGGAATTTTTCTCTCACAAGTTAGCAACAAAAGTCAAAGATAAAGATGAAACATAGGAGAGTTCACAGAGTTAGTAGTTATTTAACGAGACCTAGGATTCAAACTGACAGCTTAACAAGATTTTTTCCCTGCCTGTATTTCATTTCTTTTGACTGTTTCAAGAGAATCATCCCTGTAACCAGTTATGCCTTCATCCACTGATAGTAAGAAGAGATCCAATCCATAGTTGTGCCTACGGTTCAACTCTGACATTACATAAGCAAGCACTGTTGAATCTGCAAATAAACCGATTACCATAACAGCTGAGATTAATTCCATCACAAAGGAAGAAGGCATGCTTAAAATGAAAGAGTATTTATTACATATGAGAAGCATCCCAGTTAACAGAAAAGCTCTCCACTATAGGACCATTTACAGCAGCAACACAATAGCCACGGTGAAGACATAGTAACCGTGACAAGTTTAATGGGGTTTTGCAATATATGGTACAAATCAATGTTTATTAGTAGTAAATGATAGTAACTCGGGCTAAAAACGAGCTAGTGACAGAGTCAACCGCGAAGTATGTGCGGGTCCACAAGTGAGTAACAGGACCATTAAAATAATTTTTCATGACTAGGATACAAGTTGGAAGGGATTTGGATGGAATAAGTTGCCCAATGGATGAGAGAAGCAAAAATGGTCCCAAGTCCAAGTTGGCAAAACAGTGCACTTACGCCCCATGGAAGCTCCATGGCATGAGAGAGTTGCCAGAGAGAACAGAGAAGTTGAGCAGTAGAGTTAAGTCCCAAGGCAGCTCCAGGGGCACGAGAAAATTTTTGCCCAGAGAATGTTATTAAGAAGGATTGTGGGGAGAGAAAAATACTTTACTTTTGAACTTGGTTAAGATCTTTTGGAAGGGTTTCAACCTAGGCACTCAAGGTACTCAAAAGGCGAGTAACATGACTATATACATAGATTTTCAACACTTCATGCTCCTAACATCACCTGGAAAATCCCTAGATTCCAAGAAACATCTTCAGCAACTCAAGCGCGAAAAACCTAAGGTTTTGTGAGAACTACGATAAAGGTAAGTTCTTCTACTCCCTATCATTAAAGTTAATATCTTTTGATCGTGTTATGACTATAGAATACAAGAATTGATGGAGTTGATAGTGGAATTAACTATAAGCTCTAAATGGCTAAATGAGACTTTGATGGGGTTGAATGAATAGTTTGGGTTAATGGTTTTAACCACTTAAATTATAGATTTTGAAGAGTTGTCTACACGAGGTTGTTGAGAAAAGACTTGGACAGCTGTTTCGAGGTAAGTTGAGGTTTCTTTCCTGAATCAAGGGTTAGATCAGAATGTTCATATTGAGTGTTTGATGGGATGTATAATCCAAGCCTATATGTTTATTCTAGCGAACATATGATTTTCTGTGCTTAAATTGTTAGTCTTACACGTGAGAAGGCTATGTGCATATGTTTGCTAATTACTCAGAATGACAGAAAATGATTAACTTCTATGATGTGTTCCAGTTAATTGCTTATATGAAATTATCTCCATATGTGCAAATGCTTTTATTGCTCAAACCTTTGGTTAGATTCAAATTAATGTGATCACGTTCATAGAGGGAGAAGTAGTCAACCTCCCTGAGTATGAGAGCGATGGAGTCCAGAGTTAGCTATCCCATGCTTGCAGGTGCTAACACACTCAGATTGAGCTACTCGACGACCCCATATATGGGTTGAGCTTGGTAAGCATACTCAGAGGCCCCATTAACGCACTCAGATAGGTTGAGTTTGATTGAGCTACTCAATGGCTCCTCCTACAAGTTGAAATTGAGTGAGCAAAATCAGAGGGTCCACAACAAATTTAGCAGTCCTGTGTGTGTTCCTAGATGCTCATGTACGTAGGGTCATCATGTGTTGATCTTTTCAAAAAGTTATTCCTTCTAAAAAAATAACTTCAATTCTAGACTTCCAGTTATCAACTTGAAGACTCAATTTTCACCTTCAGTTTTTTTTAAAAAGGTAACTTGTATTATGAACAAAAGGAATACTCAGAAAAGTATTCCAATAATACTTGCAATAAAATTACAGAGGGAGGGGTGTCCCTACTAAGCTTCATAAATAATCTAAAATACTAGGTTTCACCTTCAGTTTCAAACCTAGTTTTCAGATTCAATATCAGCTTACATATTTGCAGTATTATATTAGAATAACTTCCTTCACTTCTAGCATTTCATTATGATTATAAATGTATAGCTCATACTAGTCTTGTCCTCCGCTTAGGGAAATTGACAATGAGACTTACAGGATATCCTTTAAAGCTACTTAGCACATTTGGGCCTGCCATGCCGCGTGGCAAGTGTTGAGAAAGCAGGGAAACATAACACGTGGCTAGAAGAAGAAAAGTCATAAATTCAGTGACAAGCTCCACTGATTCATTCCAGCAGTATTAGGCTCTTTTCAGATTTTCATATATTTAGATGCTATATTATTCCCAGGGAAATGCCTCGAAGGATTTTGTATTCATACTTTAGTTCTTAGAGGCTCATTACTTGCTAGTAGGTTTAGCTTTCAAATACTTCTACGTTAAATCCGTCATTTAGTTTTTCAGTCTTTACTTAGTGCAGACTTTATTGTTGTGCTAAGTTCATTAATAGTCATAAAACATTAAAACAGGGTTCACATAACGTCTACAAAGGCACAGATTCTGTCAAATAATTGCTCACAAACCTTTTCCACCAGAAGCTCCAATAGCTATGCGTTCCCCAGGCTTGAAAAGCTGATTATCCACAATAACCCTATGAATTTCATCTTCAAACACTGTGTAAAAGCACTCCCTGCATATCTTTTCAGATAAATAACAAATTTTAGCACTTCAAATCTGTAAAAAAAAAAAAAAAGTGAATTGAGGTAGCGTGAGAGTACTTGTTCAAGGGTTTTAGGGCGTTTCAAGGCGGCGCGTTTTTCATTACAGAGTGTACACAACCGGCTCTTTGGCTTCGCCGTCTTCTCCATCTTACACGCAAAAACTACTTATCTGATCTCTGGCCGTCACCGGTGAAGGCTGATAATATTCAGTTTTGCTCGCTATATCAATGGCTTCTTTATGCATTATTAAATTACAAAATACATCCTTTTGTTGTAAATGGTGTCAAATTTGACCATGTATCGTACAGAATGAGTAACTTTGAAGATATATTTTTAACTATATTGATACGAGAAAGATGGTAACTTATATAATTTTTGAATATTTAAGTTTTACTTTTGAAATATTGAATTAATTTAATTATAAAACTAATTAAATTAACTTTAAAGAAATAAAACACGACAACTATTGAGGGATGAAAAGGAATGTTAGGGTAAATTTGAATTTTCTTATTTAAGAAATTAGGATATCTAAATTTCACTCATTTCATGAGTTTATAATTTTAAGAGTCGAGATTAAATAAGAGCGATTTTTCAACAATATAGAGTCAAATTTGAATGTGAAAAGATGTTAAATCTATTCTTAAATTTTGTGAAATGGACTAAATTCACCCTCCGATAATAATTGGGGTAAGATACACTTACAACTTGATCAAATTTGCCACATAATTTTCAAAATTGTGCAAATTTCATTTTTCTTAGTTTTTTTTTTTAATAAAGAATTTCAATTTTCTTAGGTATTGATTCACCACCAACACAATTGATTCTCTCCACTTCAAGAAAAAAACACTACTCGAAGAACAACATTACTCCTAAAACTTCACCCCTATACTCATGGTAAGAACACATAAATTCCATGCAAATTGACTCTGAATGATCTTTCTCACATCTTCATGTAAAAATACCTGAACTATTTTAAATGTATAAAATTATTTTGACAATTACTCGGTGATTAAAAATAAGATTGATAGATTTAACCTTGAATGTGTTATAAAAATGCTACTTAAATCTTGATAACAAGAGTTACCAAATATTTTTGATGGTCCGAGTTGATAGGTAACCACATGAATAATTGAGATGCCTAGTATGTGCATTTATGCAAAAAAGAACGCAGTGATTGAATCATAACCTAATATGTGCAAACTAGTCTAGGTTAAGTTTGGCCAAAACGGATTTCCCTATGTTTGAAGGATGATTTACAAGAATGACTTTGGAAGTAGATGATCTTGAACTAAATATTAAATTTAAGAAATTTTGATTTTGATAAGGTTTATCCATATAACAAGCTGAGGATCAAAAGTTCAAGACCAACCATTTCCAAGGACATTTGGAGTAAATTCCTGCAAAAGATTCATTCACCATTCACCTGATACATATATTACGCACAAGTACTATATGATCAATAACATATCCACTGGGATCCAACAAAATTAACAATAAGTAACACAAATTCATGTTTCATCTTCACTACTTTCAAGGACTACAAGAGCTTTCTTGGTTTTCAACTTCTTAACAGTATTGCCTTTGGTCTCTTTGCTTCCATCTGCATCTTTTTGGGGATCAGACTCATAACTAGCAATTTCTTCAAGAATTCTGCCTCCGTATTTTTCAGTCTTCAACTTGCCAATTATCTTCTCCAACTGCAAAAAACACAGTAGTATTCAGATGATTGCATCACATCAGAAGATCTAAGGCTGTGCTATCAATGCGATAGTGTAAACTATAGTAGTCTCAGCTCTTAGCTAGAAGGATGTTTACATTTTCACAACTAAAGAAACATTGCATCTCTACATCTCACCTACTTAACAGGCCATATATGAGCATGCGCTGGAATAACTATGTCGCATGCACATGAAGCATGCAGGGAGTTCAATTACTCTGCAAAGTTCTGCAACCTCAGATAATACCATTGAAAAATCTGAACTCTCTATGTCGACTTACCTGTCCTACTTCCCTTCTTTGGCCATACTCAAAAACTGTCCACTTCTCCAAGGACTAAGAACTTTCCTACTTGACACTCCACTTATCATCAGATGCTCAACTTGGGACTCATTTTTATATTACTAATCTGTCTCAATGAATGTCTACTTGATTTGGCAGTATTACTACAGCATGAGTTAGAAATGGGAACTTGGAGGAAAATTGTGGAAGCAGCCATTGCTTACTTTCTTGAATTTTTAGAATAAGATAAAAGAAAACGTTTCATGAGAGAAGTACAAGCAGGGTCCAGCCTCCCTACCCCACAAAGGTAAGGGTGAGGTCTGCATATATCCTACCCTCCTCAAACCCCACTCGTGGGATTACACTAGGTATTGTTGTTTTTTTAAGTAAAAGCGGGGTCCATAATTTTAGTGGATAACAGTACCAGTCACTAGATTTTACTTTTAGCAAAGTAGATATTACTTTGACATGGACGCCTTCATCAAAAAATATTACTTTGACATGGATGGAAAGGAATACCAGACTATTGGAGGTAACTAAGTTCAAATTCCTCTTTTCTGAAGATTTTATAAACTATAATCAGATAACAAGTAATGAAACACCAAAAGTTAGAAGTTAAAACATCAACTCTGTAAGCAAAGCAGTAGGAATACACCTCTTCAATTGATTTTGGTTTCTGTGCACTCAAGGTACTGATTTGTTGTGTAGATAATACAGAATGAGGGAATATTCCTCCATGGATGGATGCGAGTTCCTTTCGCAGCTCATCAAGCTTATCATCCAATCCTGTTGATCTTTCTCGTTTGGATGATTTCATACTGCTTGAGGTCCTTGTCTGTCTAGTTGACATCTCAACCTTAATAATTTTATTACCTGAAGGTTAGCCAGAAAAAGAAGTTAGATAACTATAGGACTCTATGATGACTTGAAGCCCTTTTCTTTTCTTTGATTTGTATGTAACAGAGATGATAAATAGCTGGCTTAGCCAAAAAATTTGTGCCTGGGCTTGATTTATAGCATTCTTTCAAGCCAAGCTCAAATTCAGCTTGAATACTAAATGAGGCAAAAACTTTGCTGGAAAACATTTTTGAAACTACTTTGCTAAAAACTTGACAAACTAAACTGGCAGAAAATCAATAGAATTTTTCAGAATTCTCACAACTAAGACAATTCCTTTAAGTAATAAGAAAATATCAAATAGAGGGTTTCTTCATTCTTTTCTCACGCTAATAACAGAAAGGAATAATCAAGGCTGAAATATTCCCAAAAGCTCTTTTCTCTTTCTTCTCTACACTATCCAATACAAAATTCTCCTCACGCTAATAAAAGAAAGTTGAGTTGCTGCATATTTGTGTATCTGAAAGAGAAGCTACTTACCTTGCAATACTTGCTTTGCCAGAGGTCCTACTGTGACATATGCATTTGTTGCATAGGCTGTATGCTGAAATTCTTCTTTCTGCAGGGAAGGAAAAGGCACAAAGATGTTAGTTCAATGCTTAGAAAAAGGGAAAGAAGATAATTGTCACTTTTCATATCCATTATTTCGCTGTCTTGTTTCTTCTGTACAGGACAAAAGGGGGAAAATAAAATTTGAGGAAAAGGATTTTCATTTTATATGCTTAGTAGTTTGTACTTTTGGTCATGTCGCAAATTCTACTTTCCCTTTAATCTATAATAAACAAAAAGGAAATCCTAAACTTAGCTTCTTCAACACCCTTGCCCGAATCTTGGATCACATCTTAATACTTGAAAATTTGTTTCCCTCAAACTTAATTTTGGACTCAGAAAAAATGGAGCTTTTTGAGGTGGCAGCTAAATAGATACCACTAAACCGGACAAATATATATAGCAACATCAGAAATATTGCTGGTTAGCTAATTTGAGTAATTCCTTAGCTTTCTCTGGACAGAGACTGCATTTGTGTCAATTAATGTGTACACATGCAACACAGAAGCACTAATAACAATGTATCAGAAAGCAAAAGTGAAGGCATTATTGGTTTCCTAGCCATGAAGCAAGTTGTATTTCTCAAGGAATGAAAGAGAACTCCTTTTAGGATTATTTTTCTCAGTATTTTTTTGTGACAACAGAGAAATACCCGAGGTCCGGTTAGGGCAGTGTTAGGATGGACCTTCCCTTTACCCTTCTCCATTTAAATATCAAGCTTCTTTTCTCAGTATTTTAAATATATAAGTATGGCTAAGACCATAAGAAAATAGAAAAAGGGAATACCAAAGAAAATAACTTTTGATAGACAGAAAACAAAGCAGCAAAGACTGATAAGACAATGTCATCAACTAGAAAATATCTAGGCCCCAGTGATTGGTATCGTCAATAAAGTAGCCGCAGTAAAAAGGTGGATACAGATGGCATATGCACAGAGAAGGAAATTGTACAGAGATTTTTTTTTTTTTGTATAATTGCAAAGACCGAACCCTAAAAAAAAAAAAAAGCAAATGCTACATGAAAGGTACTCTTCACTGGACTTCCGTCCTGTTGCCAAATGTATTTGCAGAAAGAATATTGGGGTACTTTCTCTCAAGGTCACAGTTCTCTAAAATAAGCAGATTTTGGGAGCAAGGACCACAGGAAAAAAGATAAAAGGATAGTCATTGGAGAAGCTTATATTACTCTCATTTCTTCCTAAATTTTAACAGCATTATATTAAAAAAATTCTAATAGTGGTTGCCATGCTTGATAACAAAGTGCATTCAAAGTAAGTCCTTCACATAGAAAACTGGAGCTGGAAAAGAAAAAATAGGAAGTCAGATTCCAGTATTGTGCCCCACTTTCTGTTCTCGGCAACAGACTTTTCTGATAAGAAAAATAAAGATTAAAACTTTGCAGATTATGGACATGAGTACAGTAAGGCATGAAACAACAACCTTGGGATTTAAATAACAAGCAGTCCTTGAGCAGTTTTAGTATATAAAACAGGAATCATCAAACTCTAATTCTGTGATGCAGAACAGATTATATCACGTGTTTATCTGCAAGTTACTACACCTACTAGTAACTTGAATTTCATAAAATCAATGTTGACAATATTGAATTTCAACCTACGCATTTTCCATCCTTGATAAGCTAGCTATGTTCCAGGGAATCAGATTTTACATTTGTTGCTGGACGGTCAAATTCCTATTCTAATATGTTCATAAAAGAAAATAGTATTTGAAAAGAGTCCATACAAGAACATGATCCAAAACAAGCTTGAGGACAAGTTGCTCCAATTCATCTTTTTTCAGATCGGGACCTGAGTATACCAAGAAGAATGCATTATCTGTTTTGTGTCCATTACACCTAAAATTGCAAGCAAAATAAGAGAATAGTAGCAGAGTGATATGAATAATGAATTTGAAAAGAATCTGCTCAGTTAGACTGACATTAAGCTCTCAATATAAATATCGAACAAGACAATGAATGAAGCGGGAACACAGCCCTGCTAAGACCAACTCCAACCTTACTCTATTTTACTCTCCATTCTCTATATTTGGAGAGTAAAATAGAGAATGCCCTCTCCAAACACTCTATATTTTACCCTCTACTCTCCAATTATAGAGAGTTGAATAGTAGTTCTCCGAATTTGGAAACTACTATTCATACTCTCTATTGCACTTTTTCAATATTTTATTATTATTTCTATTATTTTGTAATTAACGTATTATTTTTCATGTAAGGCTATTAATTAAATCTCTAATATTCGTAATTCTTTTTAAATTTAATATATTATTTTTAAAAATATATAATTTAATATATACTACTTTCATCCCAAATTAATAATATTTCAAATATTTTTTTAAATTTTCGTTACTTTAAGTGATATAATTTGATATATTATTAATTTTCACTATGAAAAATGAACAAAATAAAAATGATAAGATGAAAATTTTAATTTAAAAATACAATACTTAACATTATAATTTAAATACAAGATAACAAAACAATACAATGCAATACATAACATAATAATTTTAAAAATCACAACAATAATTTAGTAATCCGGTTGATTGTTTCCATATTTAACAATATTTCGGGAAAAGAATTAGTGTATGATCCAAAAAAGTTGTGGTTGAGATTGCGCAGTTGTGCTTGTTGATTTCTTTTTTCAGTTATTCGTAGTTGTTCTTTAGAAATTTAAAATAAAATATAATTCTATACTAAATAAAGAATTTGAAAACAAATTTTTATATTACATGAAAATTATATAGGGTGATTATTTGGATAAAAGAAAGAAAGGATTTATATTATGAAAGAAGAAAATAAAAATTAAATAGAAATAATAATATAATATTGAGGAGAGAAGAAGATTCTTTTTTAGAGAGTAAAATAGAGAATTGGGCTAGAGTTGATTGTCTGAAGAAATAAAGAAGAGTTAAAATAGAGGATAGGGTTTGAGATACCCTAATGGGGGAACACAATCCAACTTTGGGGACAAGAGACAGAAGCTATATCCATGTAGAAGCTACTTTTAGCACCCATATTTTCCCCTTTAACTTAAAAGATTGATTTGCCCTAATTATACTGACACTCCTTTTGCTCAAGACTGTTTTGGACTTCCTTTTTTCTAGGAGATGCATATTTTTCGCAATACCATGATTGTGTGAATCTTACCTAGGTTCTTTTGCTTAACCTTTAGTTTTTCCACCAATTGCAACATTGTAACCTTTTGATCATTCTCTTGTATATCTTTCAGCATAGACACAATGAGTTTTGCATGGCCTGCACACAAATATAGCGTAAGGAGAAAGGTACTTCCTAAGGGGAAACAAGATTAAGTTTGAAATATCTCATTGTAGATATGAAAAATCTTGAAAGGATGATATCTTTTTAAGTGTGGTACATAGCAATCATAATAACGATAACTGTGCCCAACAAAAGGAGAGAAAGAGAGAGAGAGAGATGGAGCTAAGAAATCTACTACCATGATTTCTCACGCTGCAACTAGTTGTCAACGAATTTGAGCATCCAAAGCAACCCTAAGTCAATTAGTGGAGTAACTATTTATAAACCATTAATTTTTTGATAAAGGATGCCCTTAATCATCGGGTGACTTTATATCTTACACTCTCCCACAAACAACCTAACTTTTCGGTTCAAACATGAAATCTCTTTAAAAGTGATGAGGCTGCAGTAACTCAAATAGGAGTAGACTTGGGGCAACTGATTCAATGAGCTAGGAATTAAGAGAGAAAATTGCAAAGTAGACTACGTCATGGATCATATGTTGCTTGGGCTCTTCAAAAATGTCACTGGGTGCGTCTTGGATCCTCCAAAAGTAGTGCAATTGGAGGATCCGACATGGGTACAGCTGCATTTTTGGACAGTCCGAGCAACATAGGATGAATCAATAAGCTTGATTATTAGTGATAGGGAAGTCCAAAATAGTAAGAATGAGCGGAGAAGAGAATAACTAGAATTAGCCCTATTAGAAAGATTGGAGAACTAAATGAGTACTAGACAATTAACCGGCTTATCAATGTTTAGCTCTGATACCATATCAAAATTTGAGCATCCAACCACGTAAGACAAGGATTGAAGTAGCCCAAAATCTTTATAAACCACTTCAGATTCCCTTAATCAATGTGAGAATTTATCACTAACACTAGTATATATCATATATATGCCCACCGATCCATCTTACTTGGACTGTTCATGAAAAAATATTTCTCAATCAAAAGTAAGAATTTGAAGTTGTTGACTTCTAATGTGAATATGGGCAGTCGTCCCCATTCCTACGGGTTCTCCACTAGCCTAGTGACACACCAACCATGCTCTTTCTCTTTCTCCTATCATAAAGTCCCCCTCCCCCTAAATCCTGGTCCCCTTGAATTAAACCTTTCTCTTTCCATTTCAAGAGAAAAAAGAGAATGATGCAGTGTCGTCTTTGTTTTTTTTTTTGGGAGAAAGGTTACATAAATTAATGCTAGCACATAGGCTGTGCTGAAGCCACATGCCCACATCTACAAGTAAAAAAAGGTGTCCTTGTTCTTTGACTCTATCTTACAAGGAGCCTATGATGTCAAGCGGAGGTGCTGTATCTTCTAAAAGGCTTTCTGTACAGCAACGTTGAAACCAAAAAATACAGTTCATCTTAATTTATACGGACTGAGGTGTAGCACTCTTCAAAATTCTTCTACAAAAGTGTCATCCTTGTATGTCTACTACAGAATTCAGACTTAGATAAGAAACCAACCTAACTCCTTTGCGTAAACAAGAAAAAGCTTCCTTAGGTCAATTTTTTGCGTAATATTATATTGGTCCAGGTAAGGGTCTAGAAAAATAACAAACAAAAGACAAGCAAAATATATACATCTTCAAGTAAGAATTCACATTTCGTGAGCTTGTGTCTTACTCAGTAAAGCTACTTTTTTGGAAACCATTCAGATGTCATTGCTCCTCTATGATCAATGGTAGTTTGCTATGTAATCTTGTGTTCTGCAGATCTGCTACAGTATACTCCTTCTGTTTCAATTTGTTGGTTTGATTTTGACTTTACATAGGGTTTAAGAAAATAAAGAAAACTTTTGAATCTTGTGGTCTTAAACTAAAGATATATATAATGTACCAAATCCCCTTCAATCTTGTGGTCTTAAACATACCATGTGAAAAGTTAGAATTAAGGAATTGCCAAAAAAGGGAAGAGGCATTCTTCTTGAGACAAACTAAAAAGGAAAGTAAGACAAACAAATTGAAATGGAGGGAGTATTATTCATTTTTCTCTGTTTAGATTGGAAAGGAAATGGAACAGTAGGAAAACTTGAACCCATCTTTCTTCTCATTCAACTGAATAGTTGGACCCAAAAGAAAACTACGTTCTTCTACTTTATCCCTTTCCGCTTTATATTTGTAAATCAAACAAGAGAAAGAAAACATTTTCCCGTTTTTTCTTCCTTTCCATGCTTTCAAACAAGTGCTTTCTCTCTCTTTCTGTTGATAATTCTTATACAGAGTAGTTACTTCATATTTTAGTGCACTTAAGGAGCATCAGATTCTGTGACAGAAACAGAATAGGCGAAGCATTGACAATGAAATACAATTAAATCAAACTAATGGATATTTCATATCTAGATGTTTAAACTAGCGCGAGGACAAGAGGCTGTTACAATGAGATATTAATTAATTGAATTTTCCCTTTTTCCAGTACTCCCTCCCCCCCACCCCACACTCACGTATTTTTTTTAAAAAAAAAACAGAAAAGGAAAAGGAAAATGATGCAATGGTAAACTGACGACATAATAACCAAACAACAATATAAGAAAAACTCACCTAGCTCACCAATTGGAGTGCAACTTATACATTTCACTATTAGGATAATCATTAATTATGTTGGAGACTGTAAAAGGAGAGCATCTGTTACTGCTCATATATATCAGCAATTTACTATAAGAGCAAAAGGATCATACAGAATCCAAGAAAATGGTTGGAAACTAAAACTATCATAACTAGCGAAGACTGCAAAAGACAGACTATACAGGTAAAGCCATGCTTTTAGACAACTTGTAGACATAATAGAAGATTGGTATAAATACAAAAGTCAAAACAACATACTTGAGACATCCAGCTCTTCCACCTCATTTGAAAAGGCACAGTTGTCACACATTCCTGAGCAAGATGAAGGTCAAGTGAAGTTGTGGAGCTCTTCTGGCTATTGTGACAAGTTAACATAAGTATCCAACTTAAGAAGTTAACCATACCATTGCATTCTTGTAAAGGCTCAGCAAAGTGTTGGAGGAAAGCACTTCGACGGCACTCTCTTTTAGACTGCAACAAAAGATATTTATACCTCCAGCTTATTGTTAACAATTACTGTTTACATATGAACTCTAGTAGAAATTGAGTTCCCTTTAACTTGGGGAACTGATTCTTAATTAACAAAACCATAAAACTGATATACTTGTTATACCACTATCACTTACTGGTTACATAATGTATGTACAACCACAGATTAAGCAATCAAGAAACATCATGCCTACTTTGACATGTATGGATAACCATCATAACATCTCAGCGAGCTCTCTTGCATTTGGAATCTAACTAGTCAGCAACTGTATTTGAACTATTTGATTACAGCTTAAAAAAGATGTATTCAGGAGCCAGGTACTTTAAGAGCATCTCACATTAATATGGTATGCAAGTTTATAGTAAGAGCTAAAAAACTGGCAGGAAAATCTTCTCATTCATTTACGAAGTTAGTGCTTATCGTGTGTTGTACTTATAGTCACTTGGAACAGAAATTGTTCATCAAATTTTAAACATTTATTGTTCTCAGTTTGAGTGTATGGTATAAAAAAACTCACCTCAATATTGCCTAAATATGGTGTGTTTTTCATTTTCTAATTATGACACCAAGTTTTCTATTGGTTAATCATTGTAGGAGATCAATAAATAATTGGCACAAAGGAGGTCTATCCATTCATAGTAGCAGCAAAAAAGGAAGAGACTGCATCGACTATACAAGCTTATATCCTCTTGAGAAACGCAGAATTCTCAGTATGGTATTTTCATAAGATGACAAAAGAATTAAGCTAAAAGCGCAGCTGGAAATAGCAGGCGGCATTACCTCTTTCAAAATATTGTTTGACTGGACATAGCTAATGTAATTACTAAATGCACAAAAAGCACTATGTGATTTAGGAACTATTTCGAGATGTCATGTTACCCTTGGGTGCTCACAAGTTACAAAAAGCAGTATAAATAGCAAAATTCCTAGATTAAAAGAACTGGTTAATCGGGTAGTTCTATTATAATGGGAATTTTCACATGAAATGAGCAAGAATGATACAGGATTGTGTCTATAAGTCTTTCTGAAACAGAGAAGAGGTAATTAAGTTTTGTTGCATGAAATTTTACTGTCAATTCTTCAAGTATTATTTAAGGGGCAAACACTACAGAAACTAAAGGAGTACAAGAGAAGGCATACAAGATGTTTATCATCTGAACTGTCTGTGTCGATGCAGATATGGTGAGGGTTTTAGATAATTATATGATACGGTAAGGTGACGTTCAAACGTTATTAAGAAATTAGATTACTTTTACCCTTCCATACCAGCAAAATCTTCTGTCTATTTGGACATTTCTACAGCGCAATTTGATAGTTGATAACATTATGATTCTCAATTTGGATAATATTTTAAGCAGGAACAAGCTGTTGCTATATCCTTCGAGTGATATCTCTTACTAATGGATTTTTTTTAATAGCAAACAAATAAGATAAATAAAAGGTCATATGATTCTCACGGAACCAGAATGGCATCTATATAGAGAACACAACCACTAATATGAAAAATATATCAACAGCCAACCTTGTACTAAATGTATTACAGTAGTTCTTGTTTTAGATATCCATCATTATTTATTATTGTTTTAATACTCTATCCAAGTATGTTGTTTATCGTGTTTCGATTATTGCAACTACTTCGTTGTTGTTGTTGCTCTCCTCTCGTAGAATTTACACTGTTTCCTTGTAACTTGCTATATTTTCTTCTTTGTATCTGGAATTGCTGCATTTGAGCTGAGGGTCTTCCAGAGCTAGCCTCTCTACCTCCACAAGGTAGAGGTAAGGTATGGCATAAATTCTACCTGCCCCAGATACCACTTGTGGAATTTCACTGGGTATGTTGTTGTATTTCAACAGCCAACCGTATCCTACCCAAGTCAAAAAGGTACAGAAAACATCAAAATGAAGAGTTGAGGAGCCATACCTGACAATATCGTACTATGTCATACAGATTTTTTAATCCAGAATTCTCATAGAAGACCATAGAACTCTGCCCAATCACAACAGCCACCAATTACATCATCTTGCCCTAAAACGTTAACATCATCAGTCTATTTTTTTTTACCTGCCTAGGAGCATCAGCAGGCCTAAAGAAAAGAACGCATTCAGAAGGAAGTCCATCCCTTCCAGCTCGACCACTTTCCTGTGGAAAGACAGTTAGACAGAGAAGCCTATATTGTGTGAAATGAGCAGGGGTAGGGAATTAGGACCTGGTAGTAAGTCTCCATTGATTTGCTCAAGCTGTGATGGATGACAAATCTGACTATGAATAAGAAGTGAGTTCATCACATCAGCAGACAATATCTCTTAGAAATAACAAATTAATTGAATGAACAAGATTTACTATTATGTTTTTGATTGTTAAAGGTTACTTCATTGAAAATCCAGCAACAAGAAAGGAAATTGATGTCTATTTCAAAAAAAAGAAAAGGAAATTGATGTCTAATAGACATGTACAATTCAGATTCCACAAGAAAGAAGCTTAGGTATAATTTTGTTTCATACGTTAAAAAGCTTACAAATATTAGGGGACTACTTGAAAAGAACTCTCATTTCTTGAAAGATGAGAATTGAGAACTAGGTGAAAAATGGACACAGATTCCCACCTGTGGTCCAGCAATCTTATGGGTAAGCTGTTGAAAAAGGGAAGGCCCATTTCCAATAGCTTCTGAATGTCTTAAATGAGTAAGAAATTTGTGCATTTTTGAAACGAACTTCTTGATAAGATCTAATAAGAAAACAGACTAACAAATGATATCGGTTTTCCATCTCTACTGAGTGACAGGAATCGAGAAAGAAGTTTGACCTGTCAGAAACAAGTTCGCCAATGTTGACCTATGCTCATCATTTGTTTGATGATGAGCCTATTGTGAATACACAGTAACCTTTATCCAAAAAAAAAAAAAACAAGTTCGCCAATGAATCTTAAATTTTTGAATTTTCTCACATGAAGCTATTTGAACCATAGTTGTCCTAATTAAGAGTCTACACTGCATTGCACTACCAATGCCGGTAGAAAGATAGTCAGCAGCTAGCTTTGCTACATCATCAGCTCTCTTTCTTATTCTTTTTTTTTTTTTTTACTTTTGTGCACTTTACAATTTTAACGGATGTTCTCCAAGGGATGATATTCTGCTTTTAACAGCATTAAATTTTCTTAGTCCTGCTACCAGATGTGTTCATCACCTATTTTCCCCATTATTTTTTCAACAACCCACCTAATTTCCCCATAATAACAGGTTTTAACGGAATATCCCGTCCCATTAATCCAGCCCCATATCCTACTTTATCGGTTGTCATTGTCGTCGATGCTGCTTCTTCCAACCTCACATCCATGATCTAGTCTAACATTCTACCCTTCCCTAGCTGCAGATGCTCTGTCATTGTTCTAGTTGGCCTTCAGGGATAAATACCATATGTCCATCCCTACTTCGGCCTTCCTCCTTCACATATCTGAGAGGGGCTGATTTCCAGATTGTTGCTTTTAGATTTTTTCAACTTTCACTAATTTCACTTGCTTTTACCCTTTACTCTTAATCTGCTTGCAATTCACTCTCTTTTGATGTTACTGTTTTTTTTTTAAAAAAAAATTCACTTCCTTTTGGTTGAAAAGAAATCCTAAAGATCCGACAAACAAAGTACAGATTCCTAATACAAACATTTGGAATAGCATAGTATTGAACGAATCATAAGGATACATTTTCATCAATTGTTTTGGAAAAAATAAGACTTCCATTATTATTCAATTTTAGTGAGCAAGATTTTTTCTTAGAGTCCTTTTTTACCCCATAGAGCTATTGAATTGAAAGTTTTTTTTTTTTTGTTAATATTTGTGTGTCAACTAGTTGCTGTCTTGCTCCAGAATATAGGTATTTCTTTAGTGCTATATGTTTTCCTTTTTCTGGTTTGAAATTATTTTGCTACTAATTTTCTTATGTTTCTCAATTTATCTTGATTGGGAAAAGGAACATTGACTCTGAAGAAAAAAGAAAAAATTCAATGAAGATAGAGTATGGTTAAGAAATCAATAGATAGTAATTTTTTTACATACACGAAAAAATAGAATCTTAATGCCTAAGATATTGGAACTCAGAATTTAATCACGTCGCATGTCAAACAATAGACTAGATTAATTCTTTTTCGATATATAATAACTAGATTATTATTAGGACAATGAAAACCACATACCCGAGAAAAGTTTATTCTCCGACTCTTAATCCATCAATATCATCCAATCTAGAGGGATAAAATTCTTCAGATATCATATTGTTTTATCAAATAAACCTTTTGCTTATAGAGCGAGATCCACAAACTTGTTTAAAGAAACTAATGCTAAACTAACCTTTCTTAAACACTGAGGGGTGGGGGCAGGGAGGAATAATATCTTCACTAATGTATGTGTTTATATGATAAGACATGTCAAAAGGATATAACCAGGTAACTTACTAACCATCTACCTTGTTAATTCTCATGCCAAATGATGTATGAATTTATATGATAAGACATGTCAAAAGGATATAACCAGGTAACTTACTAACCATCGGGCTTGTTAATTCCCATACTAAATGATGTATGAATTTATATGGTAAGAGAAGTCAAAAGTAACTTGCTAACCATCTGGCTTGTTAATTCCCATACCAAATGCCACCTGAAAAAGAAAAACGCTTCCAAATATGATAATTGCCATAAAAAAATAAGAAGTCAGGGCACTTCATGATACATACCGTCCCCACAATGACTTGCAACTTTCCATTACTCCACCTATGACATCGAACATAAGTTACTTGTTGAATTAGAATAAGATTTTACAATTAAAAAAATGATACCATGAATTATAACCATACAGATACAATAATAAAAGAAAATCACAATTTGGCAGCTGATATGCTGTAGATAATATCATTTCTTAAGGTGTGTTTTATAATATTAAATATTTTTGATGAATAATAATTTCGGAAAACTATTTGTTAGATCATTTTCAAGAAATTAGCTGGGTTTAAAGGTAGGTAATACCATATGGTAATAGCAGAAGCATGGGCAAGGATTTTGTGTACTATAGGCTTTGTTATTTGAAATAAACGCAGAAGGTGGGGATGGAGTAGTTACCCTTGTCTCAAAAAAAGGTGGGGATGGAGCATGAGATGATGTCTCGGTGATAATTCTGAATAGTAAGAGTAACAGTAGTGTTTATTTAAAACATGTGGAATAGAGTAACAATTGAGATATTTATAAGGGAAAATGACTTAAAACCATCATTAAGTTGAAATATTTTCCCATAAATATTCTCAATGATACAAGGCATCAGACTAAGAAAATGATCTCATCAAGCAAAACATTTTACACCAAACTAGAGGAAATGATCAAAATGGTCCTTAATGTATGGGGGGTGGATGATTTTGGTCCTTGATATATGACACCTAATAGAAATAGTAACATATGGTAAAGTTTGACAATTTTGGTCCTTAAGCCCTAAACAAATGTGTCTCCACAAAAAACTGTTAGAATTAACGCTGAGTTACATACCTGCAAGTCTTCTCTGTCAAAACACATAACCACTATCAATGGCAGAAATCAAAAGCATCTGGAAGCTATTCTATCTTCTTCTATACCAAACTTTATAGCCTAAGAGCCTGTTTGGATGGACTTAGTTTATGATTTATAAGCCGAAAGTCACAAGTTAGGATTTCTAACTTATGAATTTTGGCTAATTTTTGTTATTTTGGCTTTAAAATAAGTGTTTAAAAGCACTTTTTTTATCATACTCAAACACTACAAAGTTCTTTAAAGCTAAAAATCCAAATTAAGTCAATCCAAACAGGCTCTAAATTATCCCCCACCGCTATATCTAATCTCACCTTTGTTTGTCGTAGCTTCCTCTTCAGAACTCTCTTTTTTCTATTTTACCGTTATTCATGTTTTCAGTTCCTTAAAAATTGAAGGGTCGTCTGCTGGAGTTTGTGGAGAGATGGTGGAGGGCGGTGCTAGAATGTAGTTCCCCGTGTTATTTTTCGACCGAGAGAGGGAGATTAACACTGGGAGTATCCGAGTTTACCTGATGCTAGAATTTAAGGCATTTCAGTTGAAGAATTTCTATCACACATTTTTGCACCTTCTCCGTTGTAGAAGAAGATCGAGAAGCTTGATTAATTGAAAACACTACAATTTAGAATATGCAGTGGATACATTGCTCAGATGATTATATCAATTAGTTTGAAGTTACTATGTCTTCCTTGAGGAGGAAGACATAGTAACTTCAAACTAAAAAAAACAATGTCTTCTTTGAGGAATACCATTCCATGCAAGTAAAATTCATTTCTTTCTGCTCTTATTTTGCTTGCCTTTCTCCTCCTCTTTCTATGGTATTCTCTATGTTCATGCATTCTTCAAACCTGAAGTTGGGACTTCTTTTTAAATTTATTTTTACTTCTTTTTGGTTCGCTTTTTTGTCTGTGCTTATGCTTCTTTGTGGGTTTTAGGGTTGTCATTCGTCAAGCAATTTTGAAGTTCAAGATTTCATGTTATTTATCACCGGAGAATTCCTATCACCGGTAAGTGGCCTGTCTATTTGTTTTGACAGAGAAGAGAAAGTGAGTTGTAAATTTGGATCTGAGATTAATTTGAACAGTTTTTTGGGAGAGAAATGTTAGTTTCAGGGCTTACGACCTAAGATGATAACTTATATCATACTTTAAAAGGACTGTTTCTATTAGGTGTTATATATCAAGGACCAAAACCATCCAACCCCTATACAGTAAGGACCATTTTGATCATATCCTAAAACTAGACACATCCTAAGAGAAAAAAAAATCTTAAGTGAAAAAGGGCTGACAGGATGTCCTCACGACAAAGCCAAAAATAAAAAAGCAAAAAAGGAACTCCTAACAAATAGTAATTTCTGATCCTTCTCTATGGAGGAATCCTGATAGTATACCTGAAAATAATCTACTTGCCCATAGCAAAGCCTAAATATCAGGAAAAGAAACTGGAAAGTATACTTTACCACAAAACACTCCGAAAACTGACTCTCGAGCCAAATAAACTATGGAAGGCACACAGCACATTATATGAAATTTCATCTTGGTTAATACTATAAAGACACAGAACTTGGTGAGAAAGAACGGGCACACTTCAATGGTGAACAAGATACAAACACGTAAGCGGACTTTTCCGAGCTTGGATATGGAGGAGGCACTTATAGATGCAAGGAAAAGTAACATGTAGATTAGATATCTAATGTTAGCTTGAGAACATGCCCAAAAGATAACTTTAAGAAGGAAGTTTTTCAATAAAAAGAGCAAATCATATTTATCATAATCACCAACTCTAGTAAATAACTAACCAAAATTTGGATGCGAAGAGGATTCTTATTCAAGTGGAAGGCTATGAGACGACTACTACATGTGATATCTGCTAAGAAAAAATTGTTGCGGAAGCCGACTATATAGAGAGTGATGAAATCACAACTGCTATATCTAAAGGTAGCTAATAAATAGTAGATGAGACAACAATAAAGAGAACATCAGGAATTAACGAGGTTCGGCAAACTTTTGTTTTCTTTTGCCTACTCCTTGGACACAACCAACCAATATTTATTTCACTCCAAAAGAGTACAAGTGAAATACTACAAGAGAGAAAGAAGATCAAATGCCTTTGAAGATGAGAAGGTAAGTGAGAGGTGTGTTACAAATGAATTAGGAACTAACTGGTGCGTTTGCAATAGTGAAAACATAACCAGTAGTTGATCTTCGTTTGTCCAAATCACCTGCATAATCTGAGTCACAATATCCAACAAGATATTGACTATCTTTATGCTCATAAACCAAGCCAATATCTACAGTATTATGAATATATCGTAGAATCCATTTTACAGCCTGCCAATGATCCTTTCCAGGATTATGCATGTACCTGCTTACAACTCCAACAGTGTGTGAAATATTTGGCCTTGTGCAAACCATTGCATACATCAAGCTACCAACTGCATTCGCATATGGTACTCTTGACATATATTCTTGTGCAACTTCATTCTTTGGCAACATAGCATCACTAAGCTTAAAATGAGGAGCAAGCGGAGTGCTAACTGACTTCGTTTTCTCATTCATGCCAAATCGATTTAGTACCCTCTTCAAATATTCTTTCTGAGATAAAAAAAGCTTCTTTGAATGACGATCTCTTTTTATCTCCATGCCAAGAATCCTCTTTGCCTCACCCAAATCCTTCATCTCAAACTCCTTTTTTAGTTGAATCTTTAGCTTTTCAATTTCCTCTTGACTTTTAGAAGCTATCAACATATCATCAACATATAGGAGAAGATATATAAAGGAATCGTCTTCAAGCTTGCGCAAATACACACAATGATGGTATTTGCTTCTTATGTACCTTTGCTGCAAAATAAACTTGTCAAATCGTTTGTACCATTGTCTAGAAGATTGTTTCAATCCATACAACGATTTTTCAAGTTTGCACACCATATTTTCTTTTCCACCAACTTTGAATCCTTCTGGCTGAGTCATGTAGATTTCTTCTTCCAAGTCTCCATGTAAAAATGCAGTTTTTACATCCAACTGAACTAGTTCCAAATTCAACTGTGCTACCAAAGCCAACAAAACTCTAATGGAGGAGTGTTTCACAATTGGAGAAAATACCTCATTATAGTCAATTCCCTCCTTTTGAGCGTATCCTTTGGCCACCAATCTTGCTTTGTAGAAAACATCTTCTTGGTTAGGAAATCCTTCTTCCTTTGCAAATACCCATTTGCACCCAATTGCTTTCTTGCCATCCGGGAGATTGGCCAATTTCCATGTATGATTCTGATGAAGGGACTGCATTTCTTCATTCACGGCAAACTCCACTTATCTTCTTCTGAACTTTGGACTGCATCTTTATAAGTGGTAGGAATGTCATCCGCTGCAATTGAGTCCGCACAAGCCACCACATCTATGAGTCGAGCAGGTTTTCTTATTGTCCTTTTTGGCTTGCTGGTTGCTATTGATTCTAGTTGTGGTTGAGGTTCTTGAGATGGAACCTCCCCTTCGACTGGCTTTTCTTCCAGAGGAAAAACTTCTGTTGTTTCCTCATTTGATCCATGTGTTGGAAAAATTATCTTTCCCTCAAACTCCACCTGCTTTGAAGCACCATTAGTTTGTTTGACTTCTTCAACTGTTACCTTATTTGTCAAGGCAGATTCATCAAAGGTAACATCCCTGCTGAAAATAATTTTTCTTGTCTCTGGACACCATAAACGATATCCCTTGACACCAGAAGTAATTCCCATAAATAAAGCTTTCTTTGCTCTTGGGTCCAATTTTGACTCCCTTACATGATAATATGCAATTGAGCCAAATACATATAAAGAACCATAATCTTCAGCAGGTTTTCCATACCATTTTTCTAATGGTGTCTTCCACCTATAGCAGCAGATGGTAGACGATTAATGAGGTGGCATGCATATGTTATTGCCTCAGCCCAAAATTCTTTGCCTAAGCCAGCATTGGACAACATACACCGAACCTTCTCCAGCAAAGTTCGGTTCATGCGTTCTGCCACTCCATTCTGTTGTGGTGTATTTCTAACGATGAAATGTCTGATGATGCCATTTTCCTCACAAATTTTCTGAAAAAGATCATTTTTGTATTCTCCACCATTGTCTGTGCGAAGACACTTGATCTTTTTGCCACTTCGAGTTTCTATCATCGCCTTCCATTTGAGAAAAATTCCCAATACTTTATCTTTTGTTTTCATCGTATAAACCCACAGTCTTCGGGAAAAGTCATCAACAAATGTGACAAAATAGTGTTTCCCACCTAATGAAGGTGCTTTGGAAGCACCCCAAACATCTGAATGAACATAATGCATGCCTCCTTGTCATCATTGGATGTTGTTGTTGCTGTCCCAATAACTGTACTACCTTGATAGTGGTACATGTTATTATTTCTTCGAATTGCCTTCATTACCACCAGCGCACCGGAGCATATTCTCATTACGCCATTATCTGCAATGACTTTGAATCCCTTTGACTCTAGGGCTCCAACAGAAATGAGATTCTTCTTCAAATCCGGTACATACCGAACATCTGTTAATGTTCTGGTCAATCCATCATGATTCCTTAATCGAATTGAACCAACCCATATGCGGTAAGAGGATTATTGTTTGCGGTGTGAATAACTCCACATTCTCCTTCTTGTAAATCAACAAACCACAGTCCCTATTGGGACACATATGATAGCTACAAGCTGAGTCCATCAACCATACATCAGATGATTTGGATGGATCTGTTGTAACTAGTGAGTAATCAGAGTCATCACAATCAGCCACATTTGAATCCATGACAGCCTTCCCATTATTTGGTTTGGCTTTGCTTTTCAACTTTGGGCAGTCTTTCTTCCAGTGCCCTTTTTCTCGGTTAAATGCACATTCATCTTTGCTGAGTTTGGATCTCCCATTCTTCGTTCTCACATGATTTTGAGAACGACCTCTCAGAATCAGAGCTTCCGCTTCTCCGCCCTTTTGTTTTTCTCTCTTTCTTTGTTCATAACTATATAAGGCAGAACAAACTTCTATGAGAGATACTTCATCATTCCCATGCAGTAGAGTAGTTTCAAGGTGCTCGAACTCATCGGGAAGTGAACTTAGCAACATTAAGGCCATATCTCCATCTGTAAAAGTCACGTCCATATTCCGCAAATCTGTCGCCAACTTATTAAAGCTGGTGATATGATCATTCCTTGTGCTACCAGGAATATAAGTGAAGCGTAACAGTCTTCTTTTCATGTAAAGTTTATTTTGACTGTTTTTCTTCAAGAATTTCTCCTCCAATGAATTCCATAATTTATTTGCAGATGTTTCCTTCGTGTATGGATACTTTTGTTCTCTTGCTAGGTAAGATCGAATGGTACCACAAGCAACACGATTCATAATCTTCCAATCTTCTTCTTCTACACCGTCTGGTTTCTTTTCTTCTATGGCAATATCTAGCCCTTGTTGAAAAAGAACATCAAGGACCTCGCCTTGCCACATTTCGAAATGTCCTGACTCGTCAAAAATTTCAACTGCAAATTTTGCGTTTGACACAATTCGTGTCATAAGCAAAGATGCCAATAATGACGTATTATTGACATTCGATGTAGACTCATCATTTTTATTGTCTCCCGTTTTTGCTACAAATACTATTTACTAGCTAACAATGCAAAGACCAAAGTAAATCTTTTCTGATGTGGAAGTTCAGATTGTGCTGCAACCACAAAGCATACTCAGATAATATCTTGGCTCTGATACCAATTGTTGCGGAAGCTGAATATATAGAGAGTGATGAAATCACAACTGCTATATCTAAAGGTAGCTAATAAATAGTAGATAAGACAACAATAAAAAGAACACCAGGAATTAACGAGGTTCGGCAAACTTTTGTTTTCTTTTTGCCTACTCTCGGACACAACCAACCAATATTTATTTCACTCCAAAAGAGTACAAGTGAAATACGACAAGAGAGAAAGAAGATCAAATGCCTTTGAAGATGAGAAGGCAAGTGAGAGGTGTGTTACAAATGAATTAGGAACTACCTATTTATAGGAGTGAATTCTTCCTATTGATGTCATCCATGACATCACAATGTGTCAAAATGTCAAGATTTACCTTGTGAAACCATTTTATAGTTCACCTAAATTTCACCTATAAAAGATGCTATCTTGACTTTTGTGCCAATGAAGAATTATCTTCCTAACTACCAAATCTTCACATTAATTCATCTTTGAATCTCGTCAAATTTAACAAAAATGGCCCTCCGGTTTAGTCATTCCCACGACCAACACATTTTCTTAATCTTTGTGGAACATTCTAACCTCCATGTCTTACCCACATGCCTAGGGATGGATATCTAGAGTCCTGATAGTATAACACGAGGGCCCAACATTTGGTAAATCAAAATAGGGGATAGGTCTCACTTTGAAATCATGTTATGATTATTAACCTCTTGGCCTATTCCAACCCAAAAAACAAGCTCATAAGGTGAGGATTGTCCAACAACATATAAGGAGACAATAGTCTATTTGCTCAGGGAATGTGGGACATTCAAACGAAATAACGATTGCTCAAAACCATATAAGGAGTCAACAACCTAATCCCTCAATTGATTTGGGATACTTACCACTCGCGCATGCCTAAAACTGGACATCTATGACATGTACAACATAACATGGAGGTCCAACAATGATAAACCAAAATATGAATAAACATGACTATGATACCACATTAAGAAAATAGACTTTGGATTCAACCTCAAACGGTAGCAGGTGAGGATTATCCCAAATCATATTATGAGACATCTCATTCCCTCAACCAATGTAAGATACTTAACTGCTAAAGTATGGGAATGTTTAAACTATTAGAAAGGGTACAATTTTATTTTACTTAATTATATCTTCAATACACCCATCACATGCTAACCTAATTCTTTTTCATGGGTCATGCATATGAAAATTCTTTGTGGTAATGAGTAGTGGTGAGACTCGAATCCAAGACCTCTGCAAGCTCTACGACCGTACTTCAACGTGTGACCATCTCATCTTAAAAGCTTAAGCTCTTAAAGAGCATATACTTTTACTTACTTAATTAGTCTTTCTAAGGAGAATTGGCTTGGGAGTGGTAGTTTACATGAAAATTCTCCTGATATATGTGGCTTATTTCCTTTTAGTGCACCCATGAAGTTCCTTTATGTATAGAAGAATGAGTGTCATTCATAGAAAACTATATTGTTTTAGAAGGGTTTCTACTTTTCGTATACGGGAGATTTTTCCCTCACAATAATAAAATTTACCACTTCATATAAAAAAGTCAAAGGAAATCACTATAAAGGCAAACAAGACACCTGTTTGCAAAGACATTATTCATAAACAATTACAGCGAAAGGAAGTTGTATATATAGAATGAACAGACGGAAATATCAAAAGAAAATTTTCATACCTTAGATGAACTCTCTCACGAGCATTTACATCCATATCCGCATGATAGTGATCAGCCGAAATTCCCCTTTCACGTAATTCTTGTGCAACCTACAGTTTGTCATCAAATAAGAAAGTGAAAAAAAAAGTTCGAGATGTAACAATAACAACAAAATTGAATTGGAAGTCAAAACACCACAGTGCGAATATGATGTGGGTCAGAATAAGTAATAACAAGGAACACAAGAATTACATGCTATTTACCTACTACCCTATAACGCTATTATACTGTTCATTACTGACCAAAATTGCCGCGGGACAAGACTAGATTATTGTTAACTGCCATGTACAGTAGATGTTGTCAAAGCTAATAGATAAAAACACACTTCTGGAAGGATAAACATTAGTAAACATTGCTATATTCTCATCTTGCAGTGAAACTAGACTAACTACTCTGTTTTAAGAAAAACTCTCTCTCTCTCTCTATCACACACACACACACAATTGTGGAAGGCAATGTCATAAACCAATTTTGTTTTCTGTGAGAGCTGCCAGTCCAAACAAAAAGATAATGAGCTCAGAATGTTCCAGGGTTCCGGCGTTAATACTCTAACCAATAGACCATATCTGAACCAGTTATGCACCTCCCCACAGAATATTACAGTTCGTTATGTGACCAAAACCACAATGTTTTACCAAGTGAAAGTAGAACAACAGAACATTCCCAGATTAGCCACATTATATCTACCATAATTATCTATCTAAATGCAATGAGAATGAACCTTGTTGCTCTTTTTTGCACAACAGTTGAAACTATGAATAATTTGATTTTCTATCATTAAGCTCCAAAACTAGAGAAAACTTAAGCCCATTTTTTTTTTATTTTTTTTATGACCGTGGTGTCCGTGGTGCCTAAAAGAAGAGAACCTACACCAAAATATGGTTCTCAACAAAAGAGATACAATCCTCTATAAAATAAAGGACCTCACAAGTATACTAAAAAGAAATTAGAGATAAAATACTACATTGCAATTTTACAAAATCTTGTTCCACCCCTTCAAAAGAACTCCCATTTCATCCAAAACCTTTTATAGTCTATTAGAAAGCGTCTTAGAGATAATCAATTAGATATTCCTACCAAACTAAATAGGCCTATAATCCCTTAATACTCATCACTCTTTTCCTTCTTTAGCACAATGGGAGCAAATGAATCATAAACACTTCTCTCAAACTCGCTGTTTCTTGGAATTCTGCAATAGTCTCCAACAACTCACCCTTAACTATCCTCCAACATTGTTAGAAAAAAGCTTAAGTGAATCCATCTAGCCCCCGAGCTTTGTCTCTTGCGCAACTCCCCACCACTTCCCTCACCTCTTCACCTCCATCCAATATATTTATTTAACAGCAAAACGATAAACACAAGCATTTCAAAGAAGGAAAGCCAAAAATTATATGCAAGTACATCAAGAGAAACGAACATCATAAACCCAAGTTCTTCTCAAACAAAGCATCCGCCATTTACTAGTCTAACAAGACAAAAGGTATTGAAAGAGGATACACACTTGTATGATGAACTTAATGGCTTGCATATGTTGAACATTGAATATACCCTGGGCTAAAACCAGTAAAGTTAAAGATGAATCTCAAGTTCAAGATTAAATACATCATCCTTTTTTTGATAAGTAGTTAACAATATGATCCTTTCACGCCCATCCTTATTGAACCATTAGAGATTCTGAACAATAAATGTCCCCGAACTTGAACCACCAACAATTGATCACATATCACAGTTGGCCGACCTATTACATGGTAGAAATGATAAGAGTTTTCACAGGGTGGTAATATGCTATATAATTAGTTCATCTAAGCAATATCCAGATCTCAAGAATTCTGTCAGATACCCAAGCAGTGAACTTGTGGCACAGAATGCTCAGTAAAACTATAGCACATCCAATCAAGAACCATTAGACATATGTTCCCAAGTGCAGTTAACACCATATTTAAATAAAAAATTAGCACAGGAGATGGAGTCTGACACGACAGAGCTAGTGCCCTGTACCTGTTCACACTCCTTCCTGGAAAAGCAATAAACTATCCCAGATTCATTATTTGGATATGATGTTCGAATATATTCAGTAATTTCATCAACTACTGTCTTTGCTATAGATGACTTCTCACGTACCTGCAAAATGGATCCAATAGTTTGAAACATAAGATGACCACTGCAGCAAACGTTATAATTTTACTTTACTTTAGTACAGCTCTACCATATAATAAAGGTTGGGTCTGTTCACTGAACTAACAAACTTAACACATCTTGGAATGTGAAGCATCTCCATCAGATCATCCTGTACTTTCTTTGTTGCAGTTGCCTGGAAAAAAGCATCCAAGTCCAGCTGCTGTTCAGAAATTATTTATTGATAAATTAAACAAAGGACACTAGTTCTCTTCAAGCTATGAGTTAATACATACTGTTAGAGCGACCATGGGAACATTAGGAAACTGAGTCTTTAATATACCAAGATTCTTGTAATCTGGACGGAAATCATGGCCCCACTGGCTACAGCAATGTGCCTCCTGCAAGCAATTTGACCGAAGTAATTGGCATAAGTTAACATGTAGTTCCAAGCAATGGCATATCTCTTCATTACTACTGCTGCTATAAATTATATTCAGTCAGTTTGGGGATAATTCCCTATTAAAGAACTAAACAATCGTATACATGAAATAGAGTTGCTCACTATCTTTCAATCATAAAAGTTTTATTTTGCCGTTAACAACAGCTTTCTATTATAGCTATTTATGAAACCATAAGATTTGCAACACTTCTGCAAGATTCAAGTCATTCGGATATGGAATGTGAAACTACAACGGTATTAGGTAGTTATATTTTGATTGGTGAAGTTGAAAATATTACTGATGTATGTCACTGCAAAGATAATGCTAAACAAAGGTACATCCTCAAAATTCAGGTAATCAAACCAAGGTAAGTTTCGTATGTCTAATTTCCATGCATGGCGTTGATCAATCATCACTTGTATTTGAGCTTAATGGAGTTCTAGCAAGACCTACTAATTTAGTAGAAGAACAAGAAATTAAACTTAAAGTATTTAGAAGTAAACTTAAGAAGTAAAGGGTTGGGTTTCTCATGAACAAGTGATATTTACAATATTGATACATACATACATCATACACCCAAGATGTTATATAGAAAGTTGACCGTTTGCCTTTTCCAACTCTGAATATACTAAGAACCCATTTGCATTGGCTTAAAAAAGTAGCTTCTAAGTCAAACATAAAAAGTCAAACTGAAATGACTTTTAAGTCAAAAATTAAAAAGTAGGTGGAGGTTTTTGACTTATTTTAAGTCATTTTAAACTTATTCTAAGTCATTTTTGACCTTGCCAAACACTTCCTTACTTCTTTTAACTCATTTTTGCCTTATTTTTGCCTTATTTTTTTATAATTGCCAAACACTTCCAGAAGTCAAAAACTAACTCAAAAGTACGTTTGACCAACTTTTAAGTCAATCCAAACACCCTCTAATTATGGAAATATGACTATTTCTCCAACTTCAAGATTTTAGCATTTTAACTACATCTATTTAGGAAAAGTAATTAATAAATACCTACTCCCCCTATTTAGGAAAAGTAATTAATAAATACCTACTACATCTATTTAGGAATAATAAATAATAAATACCTTAAAACCCAGATTGTGCAATTAGTTTATGTCTCAATTTGGTCAAATTACCTCAATCAACTTTGGTTATTTAATTATACGGTCCTATTGGGCATCTATATATTTAAGTCAAACACTCTTATTCTATGAAACCTACATCCAAAGGAAAGTGAATGCTCAAGGAAAAATATATTAGCAAGATAGAGCAAAATGGCTGAGGAGAAGGAAATGAAGAACCTCTTCAACCAACTTGTTGGGGGGAAAAGCATCACTGAATTTGATGCTAGAGAAATTCGAAGTTTGTTAAAACTATTTGATGTTCTGCGAACTAAACTTGTCGAAAGGAAGAAACAACTAAATAAACATGCAAATGAGAAAGTTGCAACTGAAACTGATGCTAATGACAACAATGGCAATGGGGGTGAAGAGAATGGTGTGCATCCTTAGGATGTTGATTGAGCATTTAATACTTTTATTTTTTTTCAATCAATGTTTTGTCATGTTGTCTTTTAATATTGCTTCCTTAGTTATACGCTTGTTGCTCATTGTTCATCTATTTATGTTATTGTTGTCATTTTAATGATGTATGAAGGATTTTCTAATTAAGTCCAATCAACATAGTTATTATGTATCCTTTAGTTTTTCAAACAAAAAGCTAGTTATATGTGGTATGTTCCAATTTTGTCGCTGACCACCATGCAAAAGGTACGCCGCTATAGTTAGTGCCCGTTTGGATTAACTTATTTTGAGCTGATTTTGACTTTTAAGTAGTTTTTCAATTTTGGAGGTGTTTGGAAAGGTTATAAAGTGCTTTTAAGCACCCATTTTTAGGCCAAAAAAGTTCTAAAATAGGTCAAAAGTCAAAAGTAGGGTACCATCTACTTATGAATTTTAAGTTTTGACTTATAAGTTGCTTTTTATAAGCCATCCAAACAACCCCTTAGTATGATTTATATAAAGTAAAGGCATAACAAATCCATTAATTAAGGCGGAACCCATCGATGGTCACCTAAAGTTGCCACCATCTTTCACTTAGACACCTCAACTAGGCTTTGTTTATTTTAGACACATCATGTCGGGTCCTACTGTGTCACTTTGACACCTTTTTTACATCAACAAAAATATTAAGGAGAGTTTAACGCACTCTCCGATGATGTGTCGTCTAAGTAAAGAATTAAATAAAGACATGTGGTATCACAAATAATTATTAAAAGATATATTATGAATAAAAATTATTTTTAGAACTATTTAATTAATAACTTTTAAAAATTACATGTTAATAATTAAAAAATATTAAAAGAAATTGCAACACCTCTTTCTTCTCACCATCTCCATCTATCCTCCTTCTCAGAACACCATAACCATCTTCTTCAAATTTAACATCATCAATACCACTATCTCTTCCTCCAAATCCAACTAGACATGAACCAATCTTATCATACTGCAAGAAAACTCTCCGTACAAAAATAACCCGTTAGAACCTAACGAATATTTCTCCCTTTCTCCGACCAGGCTCCCCCAATGGAGACGATGGGCGGCCAACCTCTGGCTCAGCAAAATCAACACCTGACCCTCCCGATAAAGAAACTCAAAACCCAATTACAGAGCATGCCAAAACCCCTTATAATGCCTTCAATGGAGCTCAATCCCCTTCCTTCAAATCAAACTATCATAATCATCAAATTTAACATTAATTTGGATCACAAGCTTTTACTCAACCTAGCTACCATAATCACTATCACCATCCCTTTCTTTAAATCTACCATTTCTTTTTTTTTTCTTCGACCAGATCCATAGATTCATAGACCAACAAAAAAGAAGAGCACAAAAGCTTTAGGAAACGAAAAGCTAGGATTTCAAAAATTGAATATTGGGGTAAAAGCTTATGTGCCACAATTGAAGCTGAAGATTAAAAAACAACAAGCTTGAATCAAGTTTCTATAGCTTCAAATTCAAAGTTATACAAAAAATATGAGAATAACTGAAATGCCTTTTATATTTCAAAATTATATTGCAAATTATTGAGGCTACATATTGTTGAATAACATGTGTATGATATTTTCTTCATCTTACCATTTATAGCCACTACTTTAATTTTTTTTTAAAACTCATGTGCTACATTCTGAAATGACAATGGAGAGGAAGGTTGAATACATGGTGGTGGATGGTGAAGGGAGTGTGGGAAGGAGAGAGAAGGAAGAAGGAATAAAAAAATAAAAAATTGCAAAGTTTAAGCTTTTTACGCACTTAAAATATGTGCAATACACACACTATGCCAAGTCAACAAAAATTGTCAAAATGACGCAACGAAGCCTAACATGAGGTGTCTAAATATGAAAAAAGCCCAATTGAGGTGTCTAAGTGAAAAATGGTGCCATTTTAAGGTGGCCACCGATAGGTTCCGCCATTAATCAATGAAGTGAGTTGAGTGTCATGAGCTCTCGAGCTCAAATCCTAGTCGAGGCAAAAATACTATGATTTCCTACAATGTGTTGAAGCCTTGGTAGACAAAATTACTTGATACATGTGATGTTGGCGAGTAACGAGTACTTTATGGAATCAATCGAGATGCACACAAACTTTTCCACAATTATACAAAAGGTCTGGGTACATGTAAAATTTGGAATTTCAATCTAGTCAACCTATTTGTGCAACAAACAGTAATCTCATCCAATCTATAATGAACATCACTAGATTATCAATGTCTAGTAAAACTTTAACACAATTGTAAATAATCACTCTTCAATTAGTGTTACTCAAATTAGGTTGAGGATACTTACCAGATAAATACCCGTAAAAATCTACTTTGAGATCTCACACTTAAGTTGCTCAGACTCGAGTATCGGTGTCTGAAACGAGTGTGGATCTAGTGGTCAGATCTCACATAATCCAATTTTAAGATTCAGGAGAGCAGATTCACGTACAGATACGGGTGTAGGGATTCAACTAAAAATAATTCCAATATCTAACAGTAAAGTTATATGTCTAAATTATGAGATATTATGTGGAAAACTTACAAGGTATTCCGGGGAGAAAATATTGATCAAGAGGAAAATCATCAAAGGTGATATAAGGAAAAGGACTCACAAAGAATTTTTTTAGAAGGTACTACATTTTCTTCAATGTCACCTTAGCTTTTGTTTTCATAACAGAAATAATTGTATCTGCCCTGAATTTCTCCATTGATTTTGGTCAAAGTATCAAAAATCGATCAACCAACTCCGATATGGATCCCATGCCTACGTCGTGTCAACACCGGTGTGGTATTTCCCAAGCAACATAGTATCATATGTCTCATTTGATTCCTCACCACTCGCGACTTCTCTTTCTTTGTCACCTCCAGTATCTCGGTCGTTGCATGATCAATGTAGTCAAAGGCACGCTAAAGCATTGAAGCAAGGCTCAAAATATATTGAGCGATTTGCCTAGCTGAATGTGCACCTCAATTTCGTCATCAAGGTTGTGATTTCTAAGGCATACTTCGCTTTCCAATGAGACTCTTTTGAAGAGGCAACACTAAATAATTGATATTTCACTTTGCAATATTATTTTTTTCAAAATATTTGTTCATATATTTGTCATTCATGCTTGTAACAATTCGTTTTTGGACTAACATTGGTCGACTAAATCTGATACAGATCCCATGCCCACATTGTGTCGACTAAAACCCCTACTTTTGCCAGCATGACAACAAGCACGAACCAACAGTAAGGAGTCAATTAAATGATCAAGGCATTGGTTGCTTCCACTTGTGGCCTTCTTCAACAGAAAGGAGTGAGCATTCCCGCTAATAGAGAACCCATAGAAGTTTTGGAGGAGAGGCAACAAGTGTTGTGGGCGGAACAGGAACCGCTCATTGTTCATAGAGCACTCAGCCGCTTGGAAAACTAGATAAATTCCACAAAATGTAGTTAAGTTGGTTATCCAATAATAATTGAACCTACAAATTCGCCAATTATGAGTTGGACGCTTTAACTATTCAGCCGTGGATGCAAAAGGACTCAGCGAGTGAAATAGGTTGTGGTTATTCCTTCTCGAGCTTTTATTTCTTCCATTAGAAGGAGATTCAAGAAAAGATGGACACCAGATTTGATGTTTCAAAGAGTAGGTGGTTGTTAACCACCGAAGTCTAGTTGATGTTTACAAACATCCAAACCTGAGAGACTCTACAATCATTATGTGAAAAGGAGTGACAAACTCATTTTTATTCAATCATAGATTGGTCCAAAGAACAAGAGTCGGCTTCCAACATTAAGTCGGTTGGGAATTCATGCAGGCAGTTCATGCGTAGTATAAACATTAGACTTTGGTCAAGTAAGGGATTGGGTTGAGATGAGGGTCCCAATCCGAAATACTTAGCCTGGACTGAGCTAGACTAACAGATTTGACAGCAAGAGCTGACCTATGAGCAAAAGTCTTAGAAGAGTGAATGCAAGGAAGGACATTTCAACATCGAAAGTGAAAAAACCGAGCAACATAGCCTCATACTGTCTCATTGGATTCCTCACCATCGACTAGTTCTCTTTTTGTGCCACCTCCAATGTCATTGCCACTGCGTAGATAGTGTTGTAAAAGGCGCTCTTAAAGCACGCTTAAGCCCTGAAGCGAGGCTCAAAATATGTTGAGCACTTTAGCTCAATCAATGTGCGCTTCAATGTTGTCATCAAGGTTCTAACTTCTAAGGCATACTTTTCCTACCAATGAGACTCTTTTGAAAAAGCGACACTAAACAACTGATATTTCACTTTATAATATTTTTTTTTCAAAATATTTGTTCATATATTTTTCATTAATGCTTATAATTATTGTTTTTTGACTAAACATATATATTTGTATTTTTTTCTCCCTTTGTGCCTTTTTTCATTAAAGAACGTGCTTTTTTTGCGTTTTGCACTTAAGGCTCCTCCGTGACTGTTCAACATCACAAGTATCGAGTAACTTTACACTGCCTTCTTATTAATGGTTATGTTTTCTTCATTGTTTGCTTCTACTTTTACATGGGTTTGATGCACTTGAGCTGAGGGTCTTTTGGAAACAACATCTCTTTAAGTAGTGTTTCTCTAGTTAGGATGAGGATACTTACCAAATAAATACTCGTAAAACATACTTTCGGATCTCATACTTAAGTTGCTCAGACTCAGGTATGTATGCCTGTTGCGGTTGCGGATCTAGAGGTCAGATCTCACATGATTTTTAAATTTTAAGATTCAGTAGTGCGGATCCAGATACGGATACAGGTGCAGGGATTCAACTAAAAATAATTCAAATATCTATAAATAGAGTTATATGTCTAATTTTAGATAATAAGTTATATGCACAGGATAGGTTGTTAGCCCCTCAAAGACGGATGAGAGGACGAAAAAGAAGAGAGATCTTCGAAGATTTAACTATAGCATACTGCAAGTGGGAAAACACAAAATTGTAGACTTACATCAATTGAAATTAGAGAAAGACGACCAGCATGGTGACACTTTTCAAGTTTTGACATAAATCTCTTGCTCTTTGATATCTTTTCAGGTGTAACATACAATATTTTAAGCTCATCCCTTCCCTTCTCCAAAGCCTTGTATATGAACTTCTCATTCTCCTTGGTAGTTGTTGAGGTTAACATGAAAGCTGGGATGCCTAAAGCTGTCAACCCCATGACCTGAAGCAATAACATTTGTCAGCAGTTGTTGAATACAAGAGGAAGATGGACTGGGCGCTTGGATACCTGATCTTGAATAAGAGAAAGCAAAGGACTGACAACAAGAGCCACGCCATCCCGCAGAACTGCTGGAAGTTGGTAGCAAAGACTCTTGCCCCCACCAGCAGCCATAATTACTAGAACATCCCTTCCACTCATTGTTGTGTTTATTATCTACAAATAGATTACTGACATTAGCAAATCTCTAAATGGAAAACAACAACTATATTTTAAAAATTCAGCCGAAGACGATTTAATGTAAATCTTTACTTATGTGCACTTTCAATTTCAGTAATACCCCAACAGGAAGTGTTTTTTTTTTTTTTTTTTTTGAGAAATGTAACAGTTAGTCTATATTTTTCCACAGGTATACTACCTCAAAAGTGTAGTTCCCCTCCAAAAGTGTTGTAGTTACATAGGATCCTATACCTACCAAATTACAGCCAGTCTATAGTTGTGTTGATTACTTCTGAGCTATCTAAGACTACTTGTTTACACCAAAAATAATACAGAGCTAAACGACTAAGCTTAAATCTTTGTATGTTGCTCTGCTTTCCTTCATGACATCTCTGGTTCCTCTCTAGCCATACTGTCCACCATATACATGATGGGACAATCTTCCATCTCTCCTCCTTTCTTCCTGCATTTCCATCTCTATTCCAAAGACTTCAAAACCTCTTTGATCCTTCCAGGTTTCACCCATTTAATCTCTCTCATATTGGTGAACATTTGCCACAGCTGGGTTGTCCACTTGCAGTGTAAGAAGAGATGGTTGACTGTCTCTCCTTGCACTTCACACAAAAAGCACCTGGAAGGCTGGAACACAGGTGAACGCCTCTTTTGTTCAGGTTCTCATGTGTCAAAACTGTCTCCTTAGCTAACAGCCAAGTAAAACAATTTACTCTATAGGAAGTATTTTGTCTATCAATAAACCACGGAAAGATGAAAAGAAATACAGAACGATCAATCGAGATGAATAATGATTTGAAAATTCTACCACACCCAACATTTCAACCTCCACAACCACTTCATGAGCAAAATCCTAGTATGCTGCTTCAAATTTCTAAACCCAGTTTTCCCTCTTCCGTGTTAGCCATAAGAGCGTTCCATTTGAGACTACGTAAAAGCATCTTTAATTCCTGCCATATGAAATTTCTCCTCAAAGAGTCAAGTCTTCTTTTCATAATATCTCCGATGGTCACTCAACTATGAACTTCTCTCAGAAAGTCACTCAATGTTGGTATTTAACCCAAAAGTCACTCAACTATGGATTTTTCTCTCAGAAAGTCACTCAACTTTGATTTTAACCCAAAAATCACTCAACTATGAAAGTTTTACTTACAAAGTCATTCAGAGATGTTTTGAGAACAAGAGCGTCCCTTTACAAAGCACTAAAATGAACTGTTTAGTGACCTTTTACTTTTGGAGTATACATACTATACCTAAGGATCCAGGGGACATCACCCTATTCTTAGATAGTTTATGAGGGAGATAGGTGTTTAGATTTTTTTTTTGACAAACCCTCTATACTTTTGATGTAAGTACTACAAGAATTCAGTATTGGTGTACTTCTATGTTTATAATACCAGTTGACTTTCTCAAAAAGAAAGTCACTCAATATATAATTAATTGATTCATTTTTATTTAAAGCCAAAATTTTAAGAAATAAAAAAGAAATTATTTTCTCATTTTCACCCTTCGGGGATGGCCCAGTGGTTTGGGCTTGGGACTTCCATGTTGGAGGTCTAAAGTTCGAAACCCCTTGCCAGCGAAAGCAAGGGGTTTGTTTTCTGGGTCAAGCTCGTCGCACCGAGCTTGCCTAGTGTCGGTTACCTCTCTTGTGTGGTTTGTAAGCTATTGTATATGAGCGGAGGTTTTACCTTGTGCGCACCCAAAGGCTAGCGCCTGCTGGTTTTCCCTTGTCATAAAAAAAAAATCTATTTTCTCATTATCCTTTCACAAGATTGAAAGAAATAGATTATTATTTTCGGTATAACACTAGACATTGGATCTCTTTTTGGTTTATTTTTTTGTTAAAAGGTCAAAAGATGAGTTATAAGTCACCTCAAATTTGGTTAATACAGTACCCATGGCAATGATTGTCTATCTACAATTCCTTAAAATAAATATCTTTTTATTCTTAAAATTTAGGTTTTGAATAAAAAATTTCATATCAACAAATTTTAATGAAAAAATCAATAAAATAGATTGAAGGGCTTTGTAAATAAAACTTACATAGTTGAGTCATGTTTGGATTCAAAAATCAAAGTTGAGTGACTTTCTAAGAGAAAAACACATAATTGAGTGACTTTTGATTAAAAACCAAAGTTGAGTAACTTATGAAAGAAAAGTCCATAGTTGAGTAACTTTCTAAGAGAAAAGTCCAAAGTTGAGTGACTTTTGGTTAAAAACCAAAGTTGAGTGACTTTCTGCAAGAAAAGTTCACAGTTGAGTAACCATCTGAGATATTCTCTCCCACTCCATGAGCAAAATCTTAGTATGCTGCCTCAAATTTCTAACCCTGTTTTTCCTCTTCCTTGTTAGCAATAAGAGTGTTCCATTTAACTACGTGAAAACATCTTTTTTCTTTTTCCTGTCATATGAAATTTCTCCTCAATGAGTCAAGTCTTCTTTTCCACCTAACCAATTTTTTCTCGCATCTCTAATCCCTAGCCTAATCTCCTAAATTTATTTTAAGCAAGTAAAAGAAACAAATAATTTGTTGGACGAGAACTAACTTCACATTCTAGAATCCCTACCAATAATTGAATTTCATTAACCGGATATAACAAACTCTTTCTCTAATTTACATGTAAACCAAACACGACTTCGAAAAGGGTTAATAGTACTCATAAATGCCATAGTTGGTAAATCTTAGCCTCACAAAAAATCAAAATATCGTCAGCGTAAAGCAAATGGGAAATCTCTAAATTGCTACCTCTACTATGTCACTAGAAGCTCCTCAGCCATCCATGTTGATTTGCCATCCTTACCATACTGTGAAAACCGTCCATAGCAATACTTAATAGGGGTGGTGACAAAGGATCCCATCGTAACCTTCTCTTTTGGGATGAAAAAAATCCTTTAGAAAAACAATTTATCATAAAATTAACAATAGAGAATCTAACAGTACTAATGGCGAAAAAGAGTCCATCCAATCTATTTACTTTGAAACCCCACTTCTCTTAACACCTTGGGTAGAAAGTCGCAATTTACATAATCATAGGCATTTTCATTATCAAGCTTGCAAAGAAGCTCAGGTACTTCTTCCATTGTTCTAGTATCCACCATACACTCATTTGCTATCAAAGTTGCATCTATGATTTGTTTACCTTTATTATCCATTGACATAGTCCTAGAGCTTCCAAGGGAAGTATGACTAGAACCACCCTAGATGCCTTGGCAATAGGTTCCAAATGTTATTTTGTAACAACCCAAATGACCGTTTTGAGTTCTACTTCTCGTAGGTTCATTTGGTTATTTATGACTTGCAAGCTATGTTGTGCGGACTCTTCATATTTGCAGGTGAACCCGTCTCGACGCGACACTGGTGCGGGCACGGGTGCGGGTGCGGGGTGCATGTCGGATTTGGTTAATCTGATCCGGACACTTTGACCAAAGCCGAGAAAAGATTTGGGGAAGAAGAAATCAGTTTCCGGCGATGTAAAAAGGACAAAGCTTGAAAAAGTACAGAGAAGAGAAGAAAGAAGAGAAAATCACTTTCCGGCGACGGCGACGTAAAGAGGACAAAGTTGAAAAAGTACAGAGAAGAGAAGAAAGAAGAGTTTTTTCTTGAAAAAGTAAAGGAAATACAGAGTCTTTTTTTTTTTATCTTTCTTGAAAAGTATAGGGTCTTTTCAATTTTTCTTGAAAAAGAACTCCAAGCGCAGAGACAAAGGGTTTCTCAAAATAAGTGTTCTTTTTATAAAATAAATTATATTTATGCAGTTGTTTAGTACTTAGTATGTATGGTATATATATATATATATATATATATATATATATATATATATATATATATATATATTCCACTTATTTAATTATACTAAATATATTGTTATTGATATAATTTATTTTTAGAGGTACGCTAAAAATAATAATAATAAGTAATTATACCATGCATATATAATATTACACCTTATATTATATATACCAGGTATAATTATTATTTCGAAGTATACTATGCATGTCGATTTAACTTTTTGAGGCCTTTTTAATAAAAGTTTTTTTTTTCAGTTGGAAATACCATATATATATAAAGAGAGAATGAAATGAAGAAATATTACAATTTACATGTATAAAGAAAATAGGAAAAGAGACGTTAGAAAAAAGTTTTTTTTCAGTTGGAAATACCATATATATATATATATATATATTTATATATATAAAGAGAAAATGAAATGAAGAAATATTATAATTTACATGTATAAAGAAAATAGGAAAAGAGACGTTAGAAAAGGAGAGAAGGGAACAATATTTTGAAAGATAAATATTTTGTCCATATAAATAGGACGAGTTGGATTGAAAAATGGGATCTAACAATATTATAGAGATTTTTATTTGAAAGGTGCTTTATGTGTAAATATTTACTTGCATGAAATAATTACTGATTAATATTACTATTATTATGTAAATATTTGTAAATACATGCTAATAATTTACATTAAATTTGAATCGAATTCTAATTTGGATTAATTTTTTATTTAATTTTGGATTAATTTTATATTGATTGATTTCTTGTTTTGGTTTTGGATTCTAGAAAAAAGAAGGGAGAAACCAAAAAAAAACAAATTATATATATATATATATATAAAATTGCAAATATAACTTTGATTATGTTTCTAATTATTGACATAACCAAATAATCGAACCGAAAAAATTCAAATCGAAAAGAGAAAAATCAAACCAAACCAAATATAAGTATGATATATATATATATATAGTCTCACGCACAATATCATATCCAGATCAAGGATCATGTCTCTCTAGATCACTTAATTCTTCCTATCAATACAAGCACTCTAAGGATCCCTCTTACTAGATCTTTTGATTCTTTCTATCAATACAAACTTCGAACTATCGAAATACTATATATATATATATATATATCTATATATGTGTGTGTGTGTGTGTGTGTGTATATATATATATATATATATAGTTTCACGCACAATATCATATCCAGATCAAGGATGATGTCTCGCTAGATCACTTAATTCTTCATATCAATACAAGCGCTTTAAGGATCCCGTCTTACTAGATCTTTTGATTCTTTCTATCAATACAAGCTTCGAACTATCAAAATACTACAAATATAAGTATGATATATACATAGTTTCACGCACAAGATCACTTAACTCTTAGATAAAAACATTCTATCCAAACGATCTCACATAAATTAAAATTAGATAAAATAATTTTATTTCTATTAGAACTATAAAAACAATTCAAATTAAAATAGTAAAAATATATGTGCACAATACATACACCCCTCTTAAAAAAAGAAAGCTCAAAAAGTCTTCCAAGTAGAGTAGCGTCAGAGAGATGACATCCCATCAGCCATCAACTAGTCCAAAAATCTTTTCATCCTCATTGACTTTTCCCTCCTAAAACCAAAAACACCATTGTTTCTTATTTGTTTTTCATTCAAGTTCACTGTAAGCAAAAAAAAAAATCATCTTCCTTTGTTTAACAAGATGGCATCAAGTAGTCAAAAAGGAAAAGATTTTATGAGACCTACAAAAAGTGTAGGAGTAGATTTTGATGATAAACCTCTATGGAATCAGGTGAAAGTTATTTCGATTGCTCCAAATGGGGGTGGGAATAGAGCATGGTCTGGCAACTATTGCAATAAAATAGTTACAGGATCATATAATAGAGTGAAAGCACATCTTTTGAGATCATCGGGTCATGGTGTTCAAATATGCAGAGAAAGTAGTGGTGATATATATGCGACTTTGAAGATGGAGCATGAACAAGCCGAAAGAAAAAGAACCGTTGTTCAAGTTGATGCAAGAAAAAAAGCTGATTATATATCACTTCTGGAGGGGACTGATTTAATTCAACAAAAAAAAGAAAGAGTTCGAGTAGTGGAGCTATAGGAAAATCATTCGGCATCTATGAGAGAAATACGGCCGACAAATTAGCCGCTAGGATGTTCTACGCATCAGGTTTATCGTTCAACTTTGCACTCTCCTTATTTTAAAAAATATTCTAAGTTTCTAGTCGAAAATTCCATTCCCGGTTATATTCCCCCATCATATAATAGTTTGAGGACAACTCTTTTAGCTCAAGAAAAACACATATTGATAGAAAGTTGCAACCAATTAAAGGTACATGGAAAAAGAAAGGATTGTCAATTTGTTTGGATGGATGGTCCGATACTAAAAAACGACCTTTGATCAATATAATGGCATCATCTAGTGGAGGTCCAATGTTTTTAAATTCAATCAATTCTAGTGGAATCGTAAAAGATGGTGAATATATTGCTAACTTATTTATTGAAGCAATAGAAGTTGTTTAAGTTATTACGGATAATGCAAGTAATATGAAACTTGCCGGTACTATTGTGGAGCAAAAATATCCTCATATATTTTGGACTCCTTATGTTGTTCATTGTTTGAATCTAGCTTTGAAAAGTATGTGCCAACCTTCGGAAAAATCACCTCACTTTACTAATTGTAAATGTATTTTAGAGTTATTTAGTGAAGTGAGTAATTTGAAGAACTTTGTTGTGAACCATGACTTGGCACATGCACTTTCTCAAAAACATTTGAATTTGTGTTTGTTGAAGGTTGGTGAAACAAGATTTGCCTCA
The DNA here is from genome assembly GCA_029007595.1 of Solanum commersonii. Taxonomy (NCBI): domain Eukaryota; kingdom Viridiplantae; phylum Streptophyta; class Magnoliopsida; order Solanales; family Solanaceae; genus Solanum; species Solanum commersonii. The sequence continues at coordinate 3,802,517 of JAJTWQ010000011.1, forward strand.
CACATCATTATGACCACCCGAATTCGCGAAGTGAAATCTTATTTGGAGAAAATGGTCATGGATGATGAATGGAAGAATTATAAGGGGGATAAGGGAATTGAAACCAAAACACGTGAAATAAAATCCCTTATAATGAATGATGAAAAATGGGATAGTATTGACTATTTCTTGAAATTTACGAAATCAATTGTTGATATGCTAAGAAGTGCCGATATTGATGGTCCAAAATTACATCTCATCTATGATATGTGGGACTCAATGATTGAGAAGGTCAAGAAAGTCATCTTTGAGCATGAGGGGAAAGATCCCATTTCCGGTCAATCAAATTTTTTTGATACTATTCATGATATTCTTGTGGCTAGGCGGAACAAAAGTAACACACCTCTACATTGTATGGCACATTCTTTGGTTCCCAAATATTATCATGAATCATGGCTTCAAGGAGAGAATGGAATTCGAAAGCTAGCTCCTAATGAAGATAGTGAAATTTCATTGGATAGAGTCAAGTGCTTTCAAAGGTACTTTAAAGATTCTAATGAAATGAAACAAGTATCATTGGAGTATGGATCCTTTTGTAGCGGAAGTGGCTATTTTAGTGAGCCTCATGTGATTGAGGCTATGATGTATGAAGATTCTCTTTCTTGGTGGGAAAATCATGGGGTCTCCGCTCCTCTTTTGCAACAATTAGCTTACAAATTGCTTACTCAACCGGCTTCTTCCTCTTGTTGTGAAAGAAATTGGAGTACATATTCTTTGATTCACAATATCAAGAGAAATAAGTTAGCAACTTCAAGAGCCGAAGATTTAGTGTTTGTACATTATAATCTCCCGTTGTTGTCTCGCAAGAAAGAGAAATATATAAATGGGCCAAGCATATATTGGGATGTTGGTAAATCTATATTTTCTTTATTATTTTCTTCAATTATTTAGTTTAAATGATGTTTTTTTCTTTTTATATAAAATCTTCTAATATATTTTTTCTTTTTAATTTATTTTAGGTGGAGATTGGTTTGATATTGATGAGACAACTAATGATCTAACCGAGCTTTCAATAGATGAACCTCAAATTGAAGGTGTGATATTTGAGGAAGATTTGGAAGAAGATGGGGAAGATGTGGAAGAGATAGCTAACTTAATTAAATAACTTGATAATTGACAATATTTTGTTGTTATATTAATTTTAAGTTATGGATTAAGTTGAGACGATCTCTTGATTTTTGTTAAATAGTATGTTTTACACTTTTACTTGGTGTATTGAATATTGATTAGTAATTATGAATATCTAAATTATGGATAAATATCTTTGTGTATATCTTAAATTTTAATAATTGCAGTGTTTTCACTTTCGCTTTGTTTCAAGAGTTACTATCCATGTTCTAAGGTCAGTTCTTCTTTTCAATTTTTATTGGTTCTTTTAGTTATATTTATTCTATTGTAATTTGTTAATGCTTTTAATGTTTAGTTTCTATTTTGTTGTGTCTTTGTAGGAAGAATGGAAGAGTAATCTCATCTTGAAGAATGGAAGATTGAATTCTACAAAATACATGCAAGTTTATCACAACATATCTCTCAAATTTAGAATATCTTCATAACTATATTTTTGTAATATTGAAATTTTTTAGCCGTATCCCCGCACCCGTATCCATACTCGGATTCGGACCCACGAATCTTAAAATTTGGATTTTGCCGAATCCGACTCTCGGATTCGCATCCGTCTCGGATACCCGCACCCGAGTCCGAGCAACTTAATATGCAAGTATGGGGGCACGGGTAGCGAGAAGTTCATGAGCGCTTTGGAACACTTCAACTCAAACTAAAAGTATAAAGTGCATAAAGTTGACCAAAGTCAACAATATTGGTAAATGAACTTAGACTCGTGGTTCGAAGGTTACAATAAGTTAGTATGATGATTTTGGACTTGTATGTATTTTCGAATTAGGACCTAAGGGGCTCTGGTGCAACTTGACGCTATTGCGTGAAAGTTGAAAAGTTTAGGATTTTAAAAGTTCAAAAGTTTGATTTGGACCTTGATTTAGGATTGTGACATTCCCGTACGTGTTTTTGAGCCTTTGAAAAGCCCATATAGGGTAATTGGACTTATTGGGATGGTTTGGAGGGGAACCCAAGAAGCTTGGGTGAGTTTCACGTGTTTGGAGAAAATTTGGAGAAGATTGGAAGTGCTGAAACTGATTTGACCTGATTTCACAAGAGAACAACACCCAATCTATAAAAAATTTGGAGATGATGTTTGAATGGAAGCTGTATCCCTTCGAGTCTAGTTTTCAGTGGTTCAAACCGTTTGTCATTTCAACATCTGTACAAAAAGTTATGCCAACTCTTGGAGCTCGGCTTTGAGAGGTTGAACCTATGTTTCATATACAAGCTTGGGGTAAGTTATTCTAAGTTGAATCTATGATTATTTCATGAATCTAACCTTGGATTTGTCACTTGAACACGAAACCAAAGATGGATTTGTTATGTCTATTTTTCATGATTCTTAATTGTTGCCTGATTACTTGAGCATATTTTCATGCTAGTGATAATGTTATAGGCAGACTACATGTTTAGCTGACAGTTATGTCATATTTATATGCTTTGTGACTGCATACATGATTTCGAATCTTGATATGAATTTGGCGCGTGAGTTGTTCGTATCATGCATCAGTTCTCACATGAGTTGTCTGTGTTGGTTATACTATGGCACATGAGTTTCTGTGTCAGTAAGCAGTTTCACATGTTAGTTGTCCGTGCTGGTTATCTTAGTACATTTGTCCATGCAATTTGTGGACATGGAATTGTCCCCCTAGGGTCACTGCTCCTGGGCACCCCAGGCAGTGTGCTCACAGTCGCGTGCTGAGAGCACTGGTTATGAGACAACTGGGAGAGTCAATATCATATGTATTTGATTTTTATTTACTCATATATTCATATCATATTATATGTTGTACTGGTGTATAAATTGCTATGTTGTTTAGATTGACTTACCTTGTATTGATACTCTTCTTTATCTGTTGAGATTATATTATCTGCACAGTTAATACAGTAGGTATTTTGAAACCAATCCTCCACTACTTTGTTGGGGTCAGTCAATGATAGCTACAGAGTACACATGAGTTAAATTGTTACGGTGTTCGTGGGAGAGCATTGGAGATCATACCAGCGTTTTGGTGATGAGTTGCCTGCTAATTCTTCGTAGTTTAGAGTCATTCATCATGTTGTATTCCAAACAGATGATGCACTTCTCATAATCAGAGTTGTACCTTCCATTCTTAGTAGATCATGACTTGTGCCACCAGTTCTTTGAGGTTGTATCGATCAATCCACATTGTATTCAATTTAGTGTTATCTCATTTGTACTATCCTGTTAGACTTTATTATGTTATGATGTCCTAGTATTGTGGTTATTTCAAGATTGGTTCACCTGAAGGGTTGGATTAGGTGCCGTCATGGCTAAATGGGATTTGGGCCATGACAAATTCTGGAAAGACTATTGTTGCTCCTTTACAAGATTAGCTAAATGAAATGCAGCTGATGCCAAACAGCCCAAAGAAGTCAGAGCATAAAGGTTACCTCGAAGATGACCAGTAATCAAGTCATGTGAAATGAAGAGGATGAGTTTATTGGCTTTTATGGATAAACAAAGAACCTTAAAAAGAGATAGTTTTCTAGTTTCTACAATGCTCATCTTATCACTTATAAAATTAAGAATCATCTGGGTGCTCCAAGCATACACAAAAAATGAAGTTACTAAACAATCTAGGAAGATGGATCTATTCTAATGAGGTCTGGCAAGATAGATCTTATGCCAAAAAGGAAAAACAAGGTGAGATAAGTGATAAAGAGAGAGGAGACAACAAAAATAGGCAAAGAATATTTTCTTTATTTCCTATTGGGAAAAGGGACAAATAAACCCCTCAATTTTGTTATTTAGAGCGGATATACCCGCATAAAAAAGTGGTGCATATATATCCCTGTCGTCAAACAAATGAGACATATTTACCTTTATTGTTGTTAACAGAAGTATACCAACTGAATTTTAAAAAAATTAAAACTAGTTTTAAATTCAAAAAATGTCACATGGCTTTAAAAAATTACTTCACCCCTCACGATCCGAACCAGACACCGACCCAAATAAGAAAAAACTCAATCCCTATTCTACTCTGTCAAAAAGGGGTTTGGGTTGGATCGGAATAAAAGAGGGATTGGATTTTTTTTAATGTGTCGGGTCTGGAGGGGTAAAGAAAATGGGTGAGGTAATTTTTTAAAGCCTCGTGGCATTTTTTGCATTACAGTACTAGTCTTAGAATTTTTCTCAATTCAGTAAATATATGTTTGTTAAAGAAAGGGTAAATATGCACCATTTGTTAGACGACGAGGGTATGTATGCACCACTTTTTTAACGAGAGATATATCCACTCTAAATCGCAAAGTTGGGTGGTATATTTTTCCATTAACCTTTTCAATTTTTTTTTATGGTGGTAGTGTTAGGGTTAAGCTTGCGCAAACCTCAAATATTACACATTACGTACTACCTCCCACTAGCATAGTTGCCCGGTAATTTTGTCCACCAAAGTTTGGGAAGATGCAAAAAATCACCTAAAGTTTTTGCCTCCGTGGAATTTGAACCTGAAACCTCATATGGTTATTCTCCACTTCATTAACTACTAGGCCACATCCTCGATTGCAAAGAGTATTTTCATAATTTGGTTTTTAAAGAAGAAAATTAAAGAGAGGATAGGATATTTCGCTTCTAATCCTCAGAATTGCACACCACAACACATAAAGATAGAGACAGAGCATCACTATGAGTAGAACTGATAGCGCGCAAGTGGAACCTATTTTAGGAGCTTGCAGTGACCATCACCAAAAATTAAATACTCCACAACCCCCTCCCACATTGCCAATTGAATGTTCACCTCTTATCTCGAAATCCTTTTTTGATAGGTTAACCTATATTAGAATTCCTTTTAGAAAAGAACGGATCTAGGTTATACTCAAACCTCTTGCTTCATGTTGCCAACTAGCACTTACTCTTACAAGATGAATCACAAAAAAATTGTAAGCATGCAAAACCTTGTAACATAAGACAACCAGCAAAAAGTAAATGTAGACAGAATGGAGTGGACCAACCTCTCGCTGGTTTGCACGATATTTTGATATGCCAAAAACATTAAACCTAATGTCATCAGCTTGAGAGTCCCACTCAAACGGCCTGGACCAATCATCTACTGGAACAGCAGCATTATCGGAACCTGGGCCACTAGATGATTCACAACTTTCCACAAGAGCTTTAAGTTCAAATTGTCTCTCATGCAATTTCTCTTGTCGGTCTAGCAGATATTTTATTTGGTCTGGATAAGAAGACATCGAAGACCATGCTTTCAGATGGACGAATAAAGTACATCGCAGAAGAATTGAAAGATCAAACATCTGAGGACAGAACTCAATCACAAAGACAAAAAAAAAAAACACACACACAATGAAAAAGGCAAGTAAAAATCAACACAAAATCATTTTAAGATTAGTTGTAGCAAGGTTCTGAAACTCTTTGTTAATAAAAATGGCAGATGTGTGAGGATTTATTGTCCAGAATAACATGTTATCAGAGTGATATAAATCACATTGACTAAAGTCATGTAGAATAACACTTCCGAAACCCAGTAATCCATGTTGGACACTGTGTCCATAAAGACAAGTTGGAGAAATGGGTCACACATGCAATAGTGTCAGAGTTCTGTTCTTTGAAAACATCATGCAACCTTGACAAGTTGGTGATTTACAAAAAGAGAACACATTTGATGTGACACCAAAAAAAAAATGGATGATTAAATTAAACATATCTCATTGCTCTTGATCTTCTAATGCAAATGAACCTCCAACTACCCAGTGATCAGTCCATAACCCTCCAATATCAGCTAATTCAACCCAAAAATATGTTCTTTCCCAATTTGAATGTGGCAAATATACACCAGTAAAGCACCATTTGAGATCTCCATGTAGCCCTCCAAACATTGCAGTGATGGAGTGTGTACCTTGCAGAAAAATCTATGCGATTCCATTGCCTCTTATCCCAGAATATTGTGTACACCCGCTCCTTCCATATGATTTTAATTCCACCAAATTGACCCATCTAGATCCCCAAATCTGTGTTGCAGTAACAGTAGACCATTCTTCAATATTTGTTTCTTGTAGATATTAAACATCTGGCTTCCACTTCTTGACCAACACTATAATGGTGTCTCTTTTTTCATTGTCCTTAAGCCCCCGCACATTCCAATTTATGATTTTCACTTTCATTCAGGCAGTGCTTTGAGTTCCCTACCCTTCACGATTTTTTCTCCCTCATTGTGGACTCCTTTGTCATAGTTGACTGAGCAAATCAAATTTATACCTCATCATCCCCTTTGTTTTATGATGCGTTCTGGTTCAGCTTTTTAGTCCCCACACCATTGAATAGTGTTCTTGGAGGTTGTTAAACCTTTTGAGACAAATCCTCCTTTTGTCATCATTGAATATAAAACTCCATGTTTCTGTCTTTACTGTAGTTTCCTTATCTTTAACGGCTAGTTAAGCATCTTAGAGGATTGTGGTACATTTTTCGAGTTATGTAAATGGGTATGAGCACTAGTACTTTTATTTCATGAAATCAATGTTTTCTATTTACTTTCATCTTTTGTTAAATGGTTGCAAACATTAGATAGTGTCATATAATCTATAGTTTTGCTTGAAAAAGAAAGTTCGGATTTGGAAAACTGCAAATGGCAAGGATTTGAGGCTTTAAACCCTAATTAAATAAATTCAACCTAGAGATAGGAGATATATTTTTTGAGAATGGCAACTTAAGATGGGAAAGATTTAACTTGGAATAAATTAATTATTTGCATTCACACACTTTAGATTCGAGAGAAGCTAAGTTTGAAATCTATTGAATGAGTCAAGAAACCTTTGAAAGTAATTTAGACATCATTGAATAATGAGATTGCATCATTAAATTAGAAAAAACACATACTCCTTGTCATTACCTTCATTAGGGAACACCAATCCTAGTCCCTTACCCAATTGTTATAAAAAATCTCTGATAAATCGCGTGTTAATTAATAGTCAATAGATAAATGAACTTGAAATTATAGTCTTAAACTCTAACCCTTTTACCCACTATTATAGAAATATTAGACTTTAAGTCGGGTTATACACTTAAAAAGTAAATTGTTCGTCGTCGTATTCCCTGTGGGATTCGACTGCAGCCTAATTGAGTTATATGTTTAATAACGACCACTTATACCATTTTTAATGTGTAATTTGGGTGTATCAAGGGACAAACTCATTATCCTCCAAATTCCGAATTGTGCGCCAGCTGTCCCTTGGGGATTTCTCTGTTATTAAGAAAGAACACTTATGATCTTTAATGCATTTATAAGGGAAATAGTGATTTCGAAATCTCCTGTCATCAGCTCTACCCATTGGCATAAACATTTTCAATTCGGGAATGAAACCTAATTTCTCTAAACAGCTAAGCAACAATTGTATGCATATAAATAAAGGATAATACATATATATGTATAATATAATCTTTTATATGGCCATTAAAAGAGAGAGCAGGACGCTCCACGTCAGTTCCTACAATTTATCAACATCTTCAGCTCCTGACTTCTGTAATCTAGCCAAACTCAACCAAAAAACACAACAGACATATCCACCAACTTATTGTTCCATAAAACAAGGAAGGTCACATCTTTTAACTGTATACATACATATCTTTTGAAGAGAAAAATTGTTCAACCACTTTTTTTTTGTTTTTTTTTTTGACAAGTCTAGAGTTATAATTCGCACTGCAAAGGCCATATTTACTAATCCATTGATCACATGAGCAGTTTCTCATATGAAGCAGTGGCTAACATAGAGGAGTGAATCATCTTCATTAATTGGCATTCCTGTCTAAAGCTGGAAAAGTGTTTATCCTTTGATGAACCAATCGAGAATAAGCCAGAAAAAAATCTCAAACTTTTCTGTTGACAAATTCAAATGTTATACATAAAATTATGCTGACTATCTGCCCCATTTTCACCTGAAGAACAGAAATTAGTGACTAGCATCTTACTAGACAGCGATATACATTGTAGAAGCTACCCAACATCAGACATGGCTTTGAGATTATGTAACACAATCTCTAGCAAGTCATTCGTTTTTATATATTCCTTCGATAAACTACTTTTTAAACTTGAAATTTAAGGATTCAACCCAAATGATTAGCGGATCCTTTAGAGTGGGAAAATGCAACACAGAAGATATTAAAGACATAGAACCAAAAAAATCTATACAAATCAATTTTACCATGGGATGGATAAATCACCTCTAGAAAGAATGTGCAAAAAATTTTGGTAAGAAAAGACTATTAATGATGGTATCCACCTGAAAAAAACAATATCTCGTGGAAAAAGGTAGATGGTTGGATGTGGATGAGGAAGGGGAAGTTTTGGAGCTTGTGTTCGTAACAAGTCATTGTACCGACAAATTATTGCCCTTGACCAATGGATAACACCTTGCCCTTCCACGACTTCCAATAGGCAGGTTTTTATGATGTGTTTGATTGGACAGGAACATACTCTTGTACCAATTTCAGTAAACTAGTCTGGCATTTTTCTCTTCAATATATTAGGCATTAGATGGTCCTTTTCAAGATTCACGAGTTGGTTTCCTATTTGCCGGGGCTTGTGTAAATCCTCTCTTACAATATGGAACACCATCGCATCTCTTGTTTGGTGGGTAGTTGGGAAAGATGAAACACGAGAATCTTTGAAGACAAAAAGGATAATGTTTTGTTAATCTCAAACACACATGCTAATTTCTTCCCAGCTTTTGCTGCAATGTGTGCTACGCTTGCATTTTAGAGCTGGAGGTCGTGAGTGATGATTTTTTTAGCTCCTTACACTCTTCGTAAAGTTCTTCTTTTGGATATAATTTCACCAGTTTTTACTGGCACACATCAATAAAATCCTCTTCTTACCTATCCATAAAAATACCATGCTCTTATACTATAGCATCAAGTTGGGTATTGACAACAACAGAAGAATCATAAGCTCAAACCAAATTAATAAACTCATAGCAATACAAATTAAAACCCCATCCAGTTTCTGTTATAGCTTGATTGTAACAAATACTACCCAGGTAGCATAGTAACTAATATTGTCAGATTCCTGAAAACGAAATACTAAAAAGTATCTCAACTACAATAAGCCAATAATGTTACTTTCTCTCTCCGCTTGTCTATAATTTTTCATAAATTAATGCATGATATCTAATGTGTATTGAACACCTTTTACACTAATGACCTATCTGTAAATAAAACAATTTTAGACTTCGGTGATCAAGTCAAACATATTGAAATCTGTTAGACAATTCGAAACTAGGACAATAAAGTAAAGTAACAAATCTCAAACTTTTCTAATTGACGCCAACAAGTACATTGATTCAACAAAATGCTCCCCAACTTTGTTGACAATGATAAGATCATATTATTATCCCACCATCCCATGTAGCATAATTCTTTCTCTGTCTTCTCCATTTTCTCAAGACATTCAACTCAAAATATATAGTTATTCTTGTTTCTATAGACACTATAGAGCCCAAAACCTATTCTAAGATCTGAGGTTGTAAATTGCTCTAAGGCTTAACTTAAGACGCTAGAAAGAGCCACAAATGTTATATAGGATAATAAAAATGCTTTATTTACAAGCACCCAAAAGTGTGACTTAGTGATCAATGAAGTGGGAGAACCATCAGGTCTCAAGTTCAAATCCTAGCAAAGACAAAAAAAAAACACTAGGTGATTTCTTCTCATTTGTTCTAGCCTTGGAGGACAAAATTACCTCGCACTTGTTGTTGATGGGTGGTGGCAGTATCTTCAAATCTCAACAAAGACCAAAAAACAAAAAAGGGTTGGTTGGCTAAATATGCCACTCTTGCCTGTGTGGTGAGAGTTGTATAACTATCAAGACATATGGCCAACATCCTTTATCCAAAAATAAAAAAGACAACAAAACACTAGGTGATTTCTTCTCATTTGTCATCGCCTCAGTGGACAACCTTACCCACTACTTGTTGCTGATGGAAGGTGACAGTCTCACGTGAAACTAGTTGAGGTACACGCAAGCTAGCCCAGGACAGAGTTACCTACTACTTGTTGCTGACGGGAGGTGACAGTATCAAATGATATTAGTCGAGGTGCACGCAAGCTAGCCCAAACACTACCGTTATTAAAAAAATGCTTTATTTACACTCGAAAATTCCAAAGTACATTCATAAGCCAATAAGTCACTACTACAAGCAGAAAATAAATACAAAAATCAGGACTTCATTTAATTATGTTAGAGTTGTTGAATAATGCAACCCGCATAACAATTCAAGAAAATCCACCATCAACAACTTCCTTTATATGACGATAAACAACCAGAAATATCAGGAATTTAAGTTCCCTAATAGAATTAAACAACAAATTAACTTTTCAATCAATGTTATTGCAAACAAATATTTCAACATTCAGAAACTGTATACTAAGCTAACCTTGAACATCTTGAAGCTCCACTTCAACATTGACAAGTTCCTCTAAGAGTTCTTCGGTTCTTCCCATTTTACTAGAGACGAAGAAACCCAGAAAAATATGCCCTGTGAATTTATAGTGTTCGTTCGGCTTCTGCAAAGAGAATGTCAAAAAAGAAAAAAAAGAAAAATTGAAGAACTCTAAGAGGTTGATGGGCTTGGGCGGTATAAGTGAGGTTCAAACGGGACAAGTGCACAAAATAAGCTAATTTAGGTTCGCTATTTATGGCATAGCCAAAGTTTGTAAATATTTTGAAAGTTTAGCCAATTTTTTTGAAAAAGTGACACCAAAGTTACAAATTTCAGACGTATGAATTTTTAGTTAGGTAATAAAATATCTTAATTTAAGTATATGGCTTATGCAATGAAATTTTAGATGTTTTTATTTAAAGTTTATTTTTTGGCAATTTCAAATTTAATATTTATTCATTTTACTCATGATATCTGAACGTAATTTATTTCACTTGTGAGTGTGAAATTTGATAATTTGTTCATTTCACTCATGGTGCATCATTTATTCATCCACGGTGCCTTAATTTATTCCATTTTGAAATCATTTACCTAGTGTCTCATTTCATTTCACTTATGGCACCTCATCTAATTCATCCATGATAATTGAGCGTAATGTGTTCCTTTTCAGTTTGAAAATAGCTAAAACTAAGGAAAAACTATTTTATTAGATATACATCTATATCATATAAACTAATTTTACATGTGCTTTTCAGTAATTACGTATTTTATCATTAATTAAGAATTTTTTACCATATATTAAGGAAGATTATACACCTTAATACACACATTTTTGCTATCAGATACATTAAACTAGGGAGATATGCGAGTGAGATAGGAAAGAAGGTGAACGAGATGGGTAAGAAGATAGAAGTGACTAAGTCTAATTCCATACCTTTGTCTAAAGTTCAAATTTTAGACTTTAAAAAATGGGAAAACTACACTCTGAGGCCACTCGCTCAAAATATTAGCCCTACTTCACACAAAATGTCCAATTTAACTCACGTGGAGAATTTAATATCACATGTTTGTCTCAAACCCTGAGAGCTCATTTCGTACGAGGCATAAAGAATAATAATTTTATATATATTACAATTTTATACATAATATTTATAAGCTATATTATTATATTTTTGTATAATATATGTTTAGTATCGTATAAATATCTTAAATAAACATTTTGTTTATATTCTTTCTTGCAAACATTCTCTTGCTAGCTGAAAAAGTTATAAATCATTTTTTTTTTTAAATTCACAATGAATTTTTTTCAACCTAAAAAGGGATCATTTGCACTGAAATGAGATTGTTGTATTTTTTTGGGAAGGTGAAATTGTTTGGATGGTAAATTATATTGGGCAACAATGATAAACGAAAACGAATGAGCTGGGGTTGGATCTTTTTCTTTTTAACAAATAAAAAAAATAAAAATGGCTACCGTTTGTAATTAAAATTAGTGTGGTTAAATGATATTTTGAGTGTCAATGGCTATTTATGTAATTGCCCCTTTAAAATTTAATTTTAATGCGAAGAATGAAGATTGAAGTTAGGTAGAGTTTAGTTCCTGACTTTAATGCGAAGATCTCAATAATTTTCAACCTCAATCTCATAAATTATGAGTGTGAATTTAATTTTAAAACGGATAAATATTAAAGGAAAAGCTAGACAAAACATTCATTGAATCAAAATTCTTTTACCTAACATAATTATATCGTGTATTATACTCATATATTACACAAAAGGACCATTCGGCCCACTTTATTGTGTTATTGCCGTCTACGTGCATCCTTTCATAAAAATTACTCAAATACAATACACGTCTTATGTTTTCCTTATTTCCATTATTATCTTCTATTTCTAAAAACCTCTAAAATTTCTTATTTCTTTAATGTATCCGAGCAAGTATTTAATGTATCCGAGCCAGTATTTAATGTATTCGAGCTAGTTTTTAATGTACCTGAGCTACATAATATGTATCCGGTTTATGTTATAATGTATCTGAGATACTCTTTAATGTATCCGAGCTACATATTATGTATCCGGTTTGTGTTACTTTTTAAGGGATTAATGTAATTACAAACTAAAGAGGGATAGATTGTAATTTCATATTAAAACGATGTGATTCCTAAAATTTACCTTTTGATTATTATCTGAATTATGAGCTTCAATATTCATGACTCATGTTCACTTATTTTCAGCTTTCAATGCTTGCAGTAATAGTAGATTTATAAATCAATTTTTAAAAATAAGTATTTTATAGGGAAAAAAAATAATGTTCATTTGTTTTATAAAAAAAAATTAAATTAATTTGAAGCATATGAATTTTTATATATATATTTCATTTAGTGGTAAAAAGAAATACAAATCACCAGGTGAAGATTAGATAAACAAACATGTCTTAATGACGAATTTTGTTTTGACATAACGTTATTTAGATACTGATAGTTTAATTTGAACTAATTTTATAATTAAAAGTAGGAAAAAGGGTAGGATATATACCCTTCAACTTTGCAATTTAGAGTTGATATAATCTTCTTTATAAAAGTGGCTCACATATACCTCTACTTGTAACATAAATGACCCAAATCACAAATCAAAAATGGTGTAAGTAATATATAAATATTTTAATTGATATACTCAATAAGATTAAAAAGAAACTTGACTATTTTCCAAATTTATATATTAACATACTACATAATCCTTGTATTAATTGCATTTTCGGAAAGAACTTTTCAAAATTAGAACTCACAAAATTTACCTAATATCAATAATATACTATAAATTATCAATTGAAAAATCGGTTATAAAAAGGTTATTAATAACCATTCATCTAAAAAAGTTTTAAAATAAATAAACTTCATGAAGATGAAAATATTTAAGACCTCTTTATGTGTAATAATTGAGTGGGTTCATTAACATTAGATATAAAAATCATAATCTTTTATGTTGGGTTGCAATTTGCATGCTACATAGGAATCAGCAAATTCATTTCTCTAATTAATTTCAGTAGAAGCAATAATTGGCAGAATCATTAAACATTCACAATTGGCTATTCTTTCATTTCCAATTTCCAAATTTTAAAATTTGACTTGCTTATGTGGAGCGCTTGAGTGAACAATCTAGCAAAAGAATCGAAACAATTAATATGAGTTTATATCTAAATTTTGAGATTGTTTAGAAGAAATTTGTGTTGGATGCTCATTGAAATCTTTTGTTGAAGAGCTTCGAAACTCAAATTTTAAGATTTGACTTGCCGCAAATATGAACTATTTTGAGTAAACAATATGTTAAAAGAATTGAAACATTGAGAGACCTAAAATTTGAGACTGTTTAGAAGAAATTTGAGCTAGTCGGGGTTGAAAAAGAAAATTAACTTGTGAGGAAGATGAACTACTTTCAATGTACAATAACAATTTTTATGAATATCTCTCTCTCTATATATATATGAGATGTTTCAATACTCTGTTTTTAAGACTTGGAGGCGAATCTATGATTTTTATATCCGCTCTCTTCTCTCTCTTCTCTCTCTTCTCTCTCTCTCTGTGGTCTTCTCGGACGGAATCAAAGGCTGCGCCGGCCAGAAGCGACGCGAGGACCAGCTCCGACCGGCGAGCCTCTTTCTCTCTCTTCTCCTAGCTCCAGCGAGGACGATAACAACGAGCAACGAGCAGCAGCTCCGGCTGCCCGGACCAACAGCGGCGCAATCCCGGCGAAGGCAAGAACAGTTTCGGCTTCTCCGGCGAACTCACCCATCTTCCCGGCGACCGCCCGAGAGAGACGCAGTGTTACATTTTGTCGCCGGAGATCGACTAGATCCGCCGGAAATGTGCCCTTAGACCACCGAATTTAGTCGACCGGGTTCTATCTCTCCTTTCTCTCCCTTTTTGCTCGATTCTAGTTCTTTGGGTCGTCCCGAGATCCCAGGAACAATATTTCTTGTTTGCTTGTTTAGTGCAGACCTGTGATTCAGTTTATAGTGTAGTGGGTGTTATTTATCTTGTTTGAGTGTTTAGTGCAGACCTGTGATTCAGTTTATAGTGTAGTGGGTGTTATCGGGTCCTCTATTTTACGTACTGTACTTGATTCTATAGTATAGCGACTATTTGTTTTGTCTTTTTAGAGTTGGTTCTGTTGTAGTTTTAGTGTTTTCTTGTGTAGATCTTATTGGGGTTGTAGTATCTTTCTAAGTGGATTTGGTTTCCGATGGTGGTAATGAGTCATGTCCTCGGTTGAGGCCGAGGTCGAGGAGCATAGGGTTAAGTGGGTTACGGGTTCACGTAACGTGAGGGTAGGATCATGGAATATAGGTTCGTTGACTGGGAAGTCCATAGAGCTAGTGAAAATTCTCAAGAAGAGAAAGATTAATATAGCTTGTGTCCAAGAGACTAGATGGGTAGGCTCCAAGGCTCGGGATGTGGACGGTTTTAAGTTGTGGTACTCAGGAGGGTCTAGGGATAGAAATGGAGTGGGTATTTTAGTAGACGGGGATTTGAGGGAGCAAGTAGTGGAGGTTAGGAGGATCAATGATAGGCTTATGACGATTAAGCTAGTTATCGGAGGATGCACTTTGAATATTATTAGTGCTTATGCGCCTCAAGCGGGATTGGACGAGGAGGCCAAAAAGCTCTTTTATGAGGAACTGTATGAGGTAGTTAGAGGTATTCCGAATACCGAGAAGGTAGTCATTGGTGGAGATTTTAATGGACACATCGGGGCAACTTCTAGTGGCTTTGATGATGTTCATGGAGGCTTTGGTTTTGGGGAGAGAAATGGAGGTGGAACTTCGCTTCTAGACTTTGCTAGGGCTTTTGAGTTGGTGATTGCTAACTCATGCTTTCCGAAGAAGGAGAGCCACTTGGTTACCTTTCGTAGCACGGTAGCTAAGACTCAGATAGATTACTTTCTCCTTAGGAAGGGGGATAGAGGTCTCTCTAAGGACTGCAAGGTCATCCCAAGTGAAAACCTCACTACCCAACACAAGCTTTTGGTGATGGGACTGAAAATTATGAGGGATAGGAGGAAGAAGATGGTACCGACCGACCGAGGATTAAATGGGGTGGGTTGACCCCCCGCCCTTTCGCGGGTGATGGGTGAGGCGTTGATGGGGATGGGGGCTTGGAGTGGTAACGGGGATGCGGACGACATGTGGAATAAAGCACCTAGCAGCATTAGGGAAGTTGCCTCTGAGGTGTTAGGGGTGTCTAGGGGTAAATTTGGAGGCCATAAAGGAGATTGGTGGTGGAATGGGGAAGTCCAAGGTAAAGTGGAAGCGAAGAAGGCTGCACACACAAAATTGGTGGAGTGTGTAGATGAGGAAGAGAAGCGAACGCTTAAGAAAGTCTATAAGAAGACAAAGACAGAAGCTAAGTTA
This sequence comes from Solanum commersonii, assembly GCA_029007595.1. Lineage (NCBI taxonomy): Eukaryota > Viridiplantae > Streptophyta > Magnoliopsida > Solanales > Solanaceae > Solanum > Solanum commersonii. The sequence continues at coordinate 3,818,490 of JAJTWQ010000011.1, forward strand.
GCTGTTACGAAGGCGAAGACGGCAGCTTTCGAACGCTTGTATGTCGAGTTGGGGGACAAAGGTGGGGATAAGAAGTTTCTGGAGGTGCTTGGAGTCTAAAGGAGTCCCGATGATTTATATTAGGGCGATAAAGGACATGTACGATGGAGCCAAGACTCGGGTTAGAACAGTTGGAGGAGACTCAGAACATTTCCCAGTTGAGATGGGGCTGCACCAGGGATCAGTCCTAAGCCCTTTCCTATTTGCTTTGGTGATGGACGAGTTGACGCGGTCCATTCAGGAGACGGTCCCGTGGTGTATGTTATTTGCGGATGACATAGTACTGATTGATGAGACGCGGGATAGAGTTAATGCGCGGTTGGAGGTGTGGAGACAAACTCTGGAGTCCAAAGGGTTTAGGTTGAGTAGGACCAAAACAGAATATTTGGGGTGCAAATTTAGCGATGGGTTGGATGAGACGGAGGTGGAAGTGAGACTTGCCGCACAAGTCATTCCTAAGAAGGAAAGTTTTAGGTATCTTGGGGCTGTAATCCAAGGGAGTGGCGACATCGACGACGATGTCACACATCGCGTTGGGGCTGCTTGGATGAAATGGAGGCTTGCCTCTGGAGTATTGTGTGATAAGAAAATTTCACCGAAACTTAAAGGTAAGTTCTACAGAGTGGTAGTTAGACCGGCCTTGTTGTATGGAGCGGAGTGTTGGCCGATTAAGAACGCACATGTTCATAAAATGCATGTTGCGGAGATGAGGATGTTGAGATGGATGTGTGGACACACTAGGAGCGACAAGATTAGGAATGAGGTTATCCAGGGGAGAAGGTGGGAGTGGCCCTCGTGGTGGACAAGCCGAGGGAAGCGAGACCGAGATGGTTTGGACATGTGAAGAGACGGAGCGCAGACGCCGGGTGAGGAGGTGCGAGGTAATGGTGGTAGAGGGTACGCGGCGGGGTAGAGGTAGGCCCAAGAAGTATTGGGAAGAGGTGATTAGACAAGACTTGGCTATGCTTCACATTACCGAGGACATGACTCTAGATAGGAAGGAGTGGAGATCGCGTATTAAGGTTGAAGGTTAGTAGGGCTAGTGTATGTCTTCCCTTGAGAGGGTTTGGGTTGTTAGCGTTTGGAGTAGTCCTTACCTTATGTTGTTTACTGCGTTTCACTCCCTTTATCTTTCATGATGTTTTTGTCTCATTTGTTGATTATGCGCTATCTTTTGTATTGGCTGTTTTGTTTTATATATATCTATCCTGTCACTTTGAGCTGTGGTTCTTGAGCTGAGGGTCTCCTGGAAACAGCCTCTCTACCTCCACGAGGTAGCGGCAAGGTCTGCGTACTATTTACCCTCCCCAGACCCCACCTAGTGGGATTTCACTGGGTTGTTGTTGTTGTTGTTGTTGTATATATATATGATACATAGTTATACATCATACATACAGTTACTCAATATTCATATAATATATGTACATATAAGCATTTTTGTTGAATTATGTTTGTTTTGCTTGTTACTTAAATTTTACTGTATCGATCATTTAAATCAATCATTAGGTAATGATGAAAAGTTATTTTGCGTAACAATCAATTTAGTATGATCATGTCATTACCTTAATCTTTTCTTTTCATTTTCTCTTTACTCATTATTTAATAATCTTATTTAATTTCTTGTCAGCCTACCTTTTTCATAATAGTTTTATCTCGTATCCTACTTTTCTCGTAATTTTTTCATTCAAATTAATGATGTATGATATTATGTAATAACAGAGAACGACATGATCTTTTCAAACCTTAAATTCATTAAAACAATATAATACAATACAATACAATACAACGTAACACAACACAATATGATACATTATAAAACAATAAGTATTAACTAGGGGTGTACAAAACCGAATCAAACCGCAAATCGAGTCAACCTGGAAAAAACCCCGACTATATTTGAGTTGGTTTGGTTTTAACTAAAAAAAACCAACCCGAGACTAAGGCTAGCAGGGGGACAGGGTCGGCCCGCCCCGGCCTGCGACCGGTTCGAGAATCGGCTCGCCAGACGCGGTCCCGTACATTTTCGAGGGTTTGGGAGGGGTTCGGGAGAGGGGATCGATTAGGGGCCGGTTCACCCTTTGGGCCCGGTCGACCCGGCCCGGATGAACCGGCCGGATCGCGGGATCCCCTAACATTTTTTTTTTGAATTATATCTGTTGGGGCAACGGCTAGTGCCCCCCCTCCCAACGAATTTATTCACTGATTTTTCCCTTCCCCAACACCCCCTACCACCCCTACTTTTAATACTTTAATTTAAACCCTCAAGTTATCATAAATATACTTTAACCCACTTTTAATATTATAAATACCACTCTATCCTGTCACGCCCCGAGCTACCCCCGAGACGCGAACACGGGACCTAGGACCACAAGTGATCCCAAGCTAACCCTGCTGGCATGATCATGAGCATACTAAAGATAATAAACTGATACGGAAGCTAAATCATAAATAAACTGAAGAGATAGATGGGGAATACCCATATACTATAACTGAGATATATGAAAATTGAGAGTTTAATACAAAAGAATTATCAAACTCAAGTACTAAGCTGAATCTAACTATGTCTGAAATAAGCCTCTAAACTGACTAGAAATGTTGGGACATGCCCCAACTAGATCTAGCAAAACTGAAACTAAAGACTAAAAATACCGAAAAGAAACTCATGACTATTGTCCTCGGAGAATGAGGACTCACCACCGATTCTCGTTGGGCGGAGATCGGGAACCGATCTAAACGTGATCTGGATGCTGAGAACCTGAACCTACATCACGAGAAGATGTAACGCACGTATGCGTCAATACTTGAAAGGTACTGAGCATGCAGGATAGATTAAAGCTGAAATAAAACATAACTGAACAAAGCATACTGAGCAATGACATAATCTGAACATGATATAGATGCTGAAAATACTGAATACTGAACTAACTGATGCAATGACCATATTTTTATAACATGCTGAGACTGAATACTAACTGTACTGAAATATGGTCAATGCAATAGAGTCTGACTGAACTGTGAGAGCTACTAATAACCGACATAAAACCACATGAGCTAAATGTGGAGTCCGATGTATACGCCCATCGAGAGGACCCAATATACCGCGAGGTATAAAGGCATGCCGGCGTTATCACTAAACCGATGTTGCCCACAGAGGGGACTTACACCTACGTGGCTCGTAGTTACTGGGACTATATGGGTACGCCGAACCCTAGTCCAACTCGGTATTATGCTACTCCCAATAGATTAAGTGATTAACACATTATGACTGAATTTCGTAAATCTTTGGATAGCTCAAAACCGAACATGCAAACTGAAAATGCAATAATTAATCTGATAATGATGCATTCATAAACTGAGGCATGTAAAATTGAATACTGAAATATCTGACCTAGCATGTGTAATTCAAGAACTGATGAAATACATAGCTAGGGTTCTGAAATTCATGTAATAAACTGAGCAAAAACATGATAATCTGATTTGGAACATTTAAATAACTAATTCATGATGATCTGGTATAATTCTAGAAACCCTAGGTTTGTTCATAATCATGTAATCAAGAATCTGACTGAATTCTAGGGACCTAATGGGCGAAAGAAACCCACTAGTGAAATCCCACATACCTGGTGAAGAATTCCATGGAGAAATCTTTCGATTTCAGGGCTGGAACTGAAGGAACCTTGTTGCGTTCTTGAACTAGGGTTCTTGGCCTTTTTCTCCTCTCTTGCTTCTAATTTTTCTAAGTTTGATTAATGATTTTGACTAAGGTAAGTTCTAGTTATGTTTCTAGGATTAAGCTGATTAAAACCGCATGATTTAGGGTCTAAAGGACGTATCTTAGGGGTTAAACGAAATAGGAAAAGACCAAAAAATCCCTGAATTAGCTGTTGTTGGAGTGATCGACGGAATGGACTGACGGGCCGTCATTCAATCGACGGTCCGTCGATTGGGTCCGTCGATCGAGTCTGCCCGACATGGCTCCACTAAAACGAGCATAACTTTTTACTCGGAGGTCGGATTTTAGCAAACTCGGTGGCATTGGAAAGATAATTCAATTATATATCATATCATAGGTAATGGGACACACAATTATTTTTGTGCTAAAAGTTATGACCATCTGAAGTTGACTCATAAGAATTTTCAACTAACTGGCTCTTTGATCCTCATCTACGGTTAGACCTACGGAAAGTGGATCGAATAACGGTCCGTGTTGGTCGACCGTAGTTCGTGTCAGAGGCTGGGTAAAGAAGGTCTTGATCCACGGACACAGACCTCGGACCGTAGTTTGATCTACGGACCGTGGGTCTGTCCGTGAGTCGAGACTTAGCCAAATTTTCTGAGTTTGGCTGGGGAGGGGTTGCAGTGGTGAACCACGGACCACCAGCACGGGCCGTGGTCTGACCTACGGTCCGTGGATGGCAATCGTGGGTTGCACCTGCAACTTTTCAAAATCTGCATTTTGGTCTGTTTTCGAATACGGGGTGTTACATATCCATTATTATTGCTAACAAATTCATATATTCTCTCATATATTTTTTGTATCCTCTCAAGTCTCAATCTTTTATTCCATTTAAGTCTCATATTATATCATAATATATATAATTCTCAAATTTGCTATCAAATATTGTAGTTCCAAATTACAAGTTACAACAAATTACAGCTTCAAGAATCGGTTATAACGTCTACTATTAACGCAGACGTTTGGTACATTCATTTCATAATATTTATATTTTATTTTTCGTCATTAATTTTTGTGTTATTATTATTTTTATATTATACTTTACATATAATTAAATATGAGTTCTAACAAAAAAGATACCGGTAAAGGAAAAGAGAAAGAACCAAGTGACATTAGTAGATTATTTAATTTTAATAAAAAAAGTAGTAAGGAAAAAAATAAGAGTAAATGTGGTGGTACTTCTAAAGTTAGATTTAATACAAACGATTCTACTTATGTTGATGATACTCCTTATGATATTGATTCAAATGCTCAACTCGATCGTGAACTTTTACAACAAATTTATGGTGATATTAATCCATATCTTGATGAAAATTCAGGTGAAGAAGTAGAAGTTGGTTCGGGAGAAGATGAATTAGAAGATACACATACTAGTCCGGTGACAAATGTTCTAAATGAAACTACAAATTCAACGGAGCAAAATTATGGACGCCCACCTCTTAGACCTCCTACAAGGGAGAAGGTGAAGTATCAACGCCCTAAAACTTCTGTTGTGTGGCAATTTATGACTTTAGATAAGGAAAATTCTATTGTTATTTGTAATAAGTGTAAGCAACCTTTTAAACATAAACAAGGTGGAGGTCAAGGTGGGACGGGGGGCTTAAATAGACATTTGTTATCTTGTGTGCCGATTCAATATAAAGAAGCTAAATCATTAGCTAATAGAAAAAAAGGAATTTGCAGTTAATAATTTTGATATTAATGTTAATGAATCGGTAGGGGCTTCTAACATGGTTCAAGGAACATTAGATCCTTCTAACCCCGGTGGTCCACTAACACAACGTAAATATAATAAGGAAAAAGATCGCGAAAATTTAGCTAAAATGGTTTCTGTTTGTGGTTTACCTTATAATTTTCCTTCACATCCCAATTTTATTGAATATATTCAACAAACTTTTAATCTTAATTATAGAGGTTTTTCAAGAAATACTGTTAAATCTGATGTTTTTGTATATCAAGGTAAACATTGTCAATATCTTCGTTGTATATTTAGCATATTAGATTGTAGAGTGTCTATAACTTCGGACATGGGTCGTAGTGTTAATGGACGTGATTATTTAACTGTTACAGCACATTGGATTGATCATAACTGGAATTTGCAAAAAAGAATCTTAAGTTATAAAGAATGTATAGAGAAAAAAACTGGTGCATATTTAGCTTCAAATATTTTGAGTGTTATAGATTATTACATGCTTATAGATAAAGTAATGTCTGTCGCATTAGATAATGCATCTAATAATGTAAACGCTGCTAGTATGTTAAAAATTAAATTATGTCCAATTGATGTTAATTCTTTTCATGTTAGATGTGTTGCACATGTATTAAATTTAGTTGTACAAGATGGTATTTCATTATTTGAATGTGGTTGTATGAAAATTGAATATGCTGTTGCATGGATTTTTTATGCTAATAGAGCTGCTAGAATTAGGGAATTTAATGAGCGTTGTGTACTATGTGATTTGCCACCAAGAAAAATTCCAAGACATATTAAAACAAGGTGGAATTTTTTTTACGAAATATTTTCAGTTGCTTACGAATATAGAGGACCCATACAAATGGTGTTTAATGCTCATAATGCTAACCCATTAGATAGAATTTGTGAAGAAGATTGGGAAGAAACTAATGAACTATTAGAATTTTTAACACTTTTTTATGATGCTACAACCATGTTTTCTGGAATTTATTATCCTACTATTTCATCAGTATTAATAAATATTTGTGCTGTTTCAATCCAATTTTCTAAATACAAAAAAATTGAAAAATTTAGAGTTGCAATTGAAGGTATGATTGAAAAATTTTAAATTTTTTTTTTCCTATTCCTCAAATTTTTTTAACTGCTACTTTACTTCATCCTGACTATAAATTACAAGGTGTGCAGGGACTCATTGACACTTTTTATGATACCTTAGAAATTTTACAGGAAATAAATTCAACTTGTGAAATGTGTAAGTCTAGCATAAAAGTAGAAGCAAAAATTTTGTATGAAAAATATAGAACTATAGGAAATACTCAAGAAGTTGGTCAAACTTCTAATCCTTAGAGTAATGTTCGAATTTCAAGTTATATGCGAGATTTTCTTGGACTTAATTCTACTAACCGTGATGATTTTGAAGAATATCTTAATCAATCTTTAGAAATAGTAGAAGACGAAGATGGCAATGAAGAATTATTAGCATGGTGGAGGAGGCGGAGTGTTGCATTTCCAATTTTGAGCAAAATGGTTCGTGATGTTCTAGCTATTCAAGCTTCATCAGTTGCATCAGAGATTGCTTTTAGTGCGACAAGGTTTCAACTTGGCGATCATAGACATTCATTGGCGGAAGACAGTTTGGAAATATCAGTTTTATTTAGAGACTGGGTCAACGCCGAGAGGAGGAATTATAATTTGCCAAAGTTAAGTTCCAAACAAGAAGCTTGGATTAATGCGGTAATTGGATCTAGTGATGATGAATTAGAGTCACAAGAGTTTCTAGCAAGTTTGCCAACACCGGAGGATGTTACCGTCGATATGATGCGACAATTAGAATTGAATTTTAAAGGAGAATACAAATATTAGATTACATCCGAGAACTAATTGAAACAGAACCCTTCCTAGAATGTGGCTACATAAATTAGTTACTCATCTAATATTTGTAACAAATATTAGTTCTACATATGAGAACTTATTGAAACAGAACCCTTCCTAGAAGGTGGCTGCGTAGATTAGTTACTCCACTAATATTTGTAAATTGTAACTTCTAAGTTCTAAGTTGCAATTAGATTTTATTGAATAAATTTGAAGGTTTTATTAAGTCTTTTTTATATAACTATTGTCTTACATTTTAATTTTAATATATTCATACATATTTACATATATACTAAACTAACTTTAAAATACTTAATTTAAAAATCAAAATTTCAAGTTTAAATTACTTTAAAATATTTAAAATACAAATACAAATTTGAACTTCTCAAATTTGAAAATTGAAAATTGAAGTTTGAAATTTGAAAGTTGAATTTGAAATTTGAAATTTGAAGTTTGAAATTTAAAGTTTGAAATTGAAATTTGAATTTTGAGTTTTGAAATTTGAAAACTTAAGCATTATTTATTAGCTAAAAATGTTATTGAAAAAAAAAATCAAATAAACTAAAAATGTTATTCAATAACATAAATTTCAATACAAATAAATAAGTATATAAAAAATAAAAAATCCCCCGTCCCGTCCCCCCAAAACCAGTCCCATCCCGTATATATAGTGGGACGGGATGGGACTTATTTTTGTCCCCCCAATCCCGGTCCCGGCCAAATCCCGCCAGCGCCGTCCCCCGTCCCGTCCCCCTTCATCCCGTCCCCCAGTCCCCGTCCCCTTGCCAGCCCTAATCGAGACCAAACCAACCCGAATTTATATATATAATTTTAAAATTTTATTTTATACATAAAAATATTTATTTTGATATAATATTTAAATATTTCTTATACTTTTCCATAGTTTTTATATTTTAATATATTATTTCAAGTTTGAAACTTATAATTATGAATGAGCCAATAAAGATTATAGTCCATAGATATTGGTAATTATAATAAAGCTTAAATCAAAATCAAATTAATACTAATGCAAAAAGAAATCAATTCAACACTAAGAATGACAATAATATTGAATATTTGTTCTTTAGTTTTACATTGGTTTAGACAATTAAAATACATAATCTAATTTTAATTTTCTTTAATATTTAGTCATGTAACTAATACTTATTAAACTTAATTTTAGCATGATTTAGTACTTTTAAATTATGATAATTTTCATTATGACTTGTTAATTTGCAATATTTGTTTTACGCGATTTCATTATTATTATTTTTGTTGGATATTTTAGTGTCATTAATCATATTATATTGTGTTATATTTTTAAGAAACATCTTAGATAGTTGTATTTTGGTAGGACTATAGAAATATTTGAAGTACAAGTAAATTATATGTTTGTATGAATACTTTACCGGAAAAACCCGAAACAACCCGAAAAACCCGAAAAAACCCGAGGTCGAAAAACCCGAGTTTTATTGGTTTGGTTTGGTTTATAAATTTAAAAATCCGACACAAATGATTTGGTTTGATATTTGGTAAACTCGAACCAACCCGGCCATGTACACCCCTAGTATTAACCATTCAAACAAAGTGTGGCATCACTATGTCATTTATGAATTACGCGTGACACTTTCTAGTTATAACAAAATTACTATTAGGGGCGTACAAAATCGACTGAAAACCAAATAAAACTGCAAGTTGAGTCAAATTGGAAAAAAAATTCAACTAATGATTTGGTTTGACTCGGTTTGGTATTGGGAAAAAAATTTGATTATACTTGGATTGGTTTGATTTTAACTAAAACAATCAACCCGAGATCAAACCAACCCGATATTTTATATATATATAATTTTAAAATTTTATTTTACACATAAATGTATTTACTTTGATGTAATTTCTAAATATTACTTATACATTTTCATAATTTTTTATCTTTTAACATATTTTTTCAAGTTTTTTGAGACTTGTAATTTTGAATGGTTCAATAAAGGTTAGAGTACATAGATATTAGTAACTCTAATAAAGCTCAATTCAAAATAAAATCAATACTAATGCTAACAAAATAAATAAATTCAACAGTAAGAGTAACAATAATATAATGTTGAATATTTATTTTTTAGTTTTGCATTGATTTAGACATTTAAAATATATAATCTAATTTTAGTTTTTCTTTAATGTCTAATCATTTAATTAATACTTATTAGATTTGTCTTAACATGATTTAGTGCTTTTAAATTATGATCATTTTCATTATGACTATACGATTTCATTATTAATTTTTTATTGAATATTTTAGTGTCATCACTCATCTCATATTTTGTGTTATTTTTCTTAAGAAACGCCTTAGATAGTTGTATTTTGGTTGGACTAAAGAAATATTTGGAGCACAATTTAATTATATGTTTGTATGAATATTTTACTAGAAAAATCCAAAAACCCAAAAAAATCAAGGTTTATTAGTTTGATTTGATTTAAAAATTTAAAGATTTGACACAAATGGTTTGGTTTGGTATTTGAAAAGCCTGAACCAAACTGAAAAAATTCGAGGTTGAAAAATCCAAAAAAACCCTGAGTTTTATTAGTTTAATTTATAAATTAAAAAATTTGACACAAATAATTTGATTTGTTATTTGAAAAATCTAAACCAACCCGATCATATACACCCGTAATTATTATATATATAAAAGTTATTATATATCTGGACCACATAAATGATAATAAGTACAGAAATGATAATAAGATTATTAATACTATAGAACTTAATTTGCAACAGTTCTGCAAGATTCAAGTCATTAGGATATGGAATGTGAAACTAAAACAGTATTAGGTACTTATATTTTGATTGGTGAAGTTGAAAATATTTTTGATGTACGTCACTGCAAAGTAACATCCTCAAAATTCAGGTAATCAAACCAAAGTAAGTTCCGTATGTCTAATTTCATGCATGGCATTGATCAATCATCACTTGTATTTGAGGTTAATGGAGCTCTAGCAAGACCTACTAATCTATCTATATTACCTTAAAAGCATGAACTCCTATTTTGAATGTTAAATTACTATAATATCTCTAATTTAGGTTGTGACTTTTTCGATGAGTTGTGACTTTTTCGATAAGTTGTGACTTTTTTCAAAGGGTTGTGATTTTTCGATGAGTTGTGACTTTTCCAAAGAGTTGTGACTTTTTCAATAAGTTGTGACTTTTCGAAAAGGTCATGACTCATGACTTTATAGATAAGACACAAAAAACATTTGTTCATACTACCCTTTGTTGACTATAAATAGAGAGACTTCCTCTCAATTTTCAACCACAATTTTTTTAATCTTCTACTCTTCTTCTTGCATTCTAAATTTTTTTGTGTGATTTATTATTGTTGAGTGAGTTCGAAGTTTAGAGGAATATGAGGTACCACTATTTTGATGAAGTCCTAAGAGGGTATATTTCATAACCTCGAGTACTTGAGGAAAATAAATTTGATGATTTAATAATTTTTTCTTTTGCTTAATATATACATTAATATGTAATGTTCCAATATATGAAGTTAACATGATGTAATCTAAATTCATTTGTTTTTGTCAACAATTTCTCTTGAGATGTAGATATATGCTTATGAATATCTTTTCAAAATTTAGAGAATTGTCATGATTTATTTTTGATGCTCAAGACAAAAGAATGACTTTATTTATCAATGCTACTTGTGTGATTTAAACTCTTATGAAGTTTGCTTCAAAATAGTTATTACTATATAAACATTATCCTTTTGTTTTACTTATGTACTATTTCTTAATATTTCAGTATTTTAGATGAAGAAAAGTTTACATGACTTGTAATAACGCCAGTTGATGTTTGTATTATTTTTATTATTTATTTAATTGTTAATTTTATGAGATAAATATTTTCATTAATGCATATTTATATTTGGGTAGGTATTTGTATTTAAATTAAAGCATTATGTACATCACAAATGTATTATCAAGTTAACAAGATCTTCTAACTTCAAATATATTATTTTAAAATGTTCTGATTTAAAAAAAAAAAGAAACTCACAACAAATGTGAAAATATGTGAATATATAAAATGTAGTTGTTCTCTTCACATGTTCATATGACATCTAAACAATTTAACGTGGAATACACATGCAAAGCACATCTGGTTAGATGACAAGAAAAATACAAAGTGAATATTATCTATAAGGTAATATTAGTAAGATAAGATTAATTACATAATTGAATCTCATCAAATTGAAATAAATATATACATTATTGCATTTAACTAATAAAATTTTGATTGACCATCTTCATAGGTTTGCGTGAATAAAAGATATATATGACGATCTACGTTGAACATTCACAAAAGAATCTGCAATATTATTTTTTGCTAAGCTTATTATTCAAATCTTTGCTTAAATAAGCAGTACTATTTACTATAACATATATTTTTGAAATTGGTAATCATGTGCAACGCACGTGTCAAAAAAACTAGTTTAGTAAAGAACAAGAAATTAAACTTAAGACATTTAGAAGTAAACTTAAGAAGTAAAGGGTTGTGTTTCTCATGAACAGTTGATGGTTTCAATATTGATACATACATACATCATACACCCAAGATGTTATATAGAAAGTTGACCGTTTGCATTTTCCAACTCTGAATATACTAAGAGCCATCTGGATTGATTAAAAAAAAGTAGCTGCTAAGTCAAAAATAAAAAGTCAAACTGAAATGACTTGTAAGTCAAAAAAATAAAAAGTAGGTTTGACTTGTTTTACGTCATTTTAAACTTATTTTAAGTCATTTTTAATCTTGTCAAACACTTCCTAACCTATTTTAAGTCATTTTTGACTTATTTTAGGTTATTTTTTTATAAATGTCAAACACTTTAATAAGTCAAAAACGGACTCAAAAGTACGTTTGACCAACTTTTAAGCCAATCCAAACATCCTATAATTATGGAAATATGACTATTTCTCCAACTTCAAGATTTTAGCATTTTAACTACGTCTATTGAAGAAAAGTAATTAATGAATACCTACTACCTCTATTTAGGAAAAGTAATTAATAAATACCTACTAAATCTATTTAAGAAAAATAATTAATAAATACCTTAAAACCCAGATTGTGCAATTAATTTATGTCTCAATTTGGTCAAATTATCTCAATCAACTATGGTTATTTAATTATATGGTCCTATTGGCCATCTATATATATAAGTCAAACACTCTTATTCTATGAAACCTACATTCAAAGGAAAGTGAATGCTCAAGGAAAAATATATTAGCAAGATAGTGCAAATGGTTGAGAAGAAGGAAATGAACCTCTTCAAACAACTTGTTGGGGGGGGGGGGGGAGCATCAATGAATTTGATGCTAGAGAAATTCGAAGTTTGTTAAATCTATTTGATGTTCTGCGCACTAAACTTGACGAAAGGAAGAAACAACTGAATAAACATGCAAATGAGAAAGTTGCAACTGAAACTGTTGCTAATGACAACAATGGCAATAGGGGGGTGAAGAGAATGGTGCGCATCCTTAGGATGTTGATTGAGCATTTAGTACTTTTATTTTATTTCAATCAATATTTTGTCATGTGTTGTCTTTTAATATTACTTCCTAGTTATAAGCGTGTTACTCATTGTTCATCTATTTATGTTATTGTTGTCATTTTAATGATGAATGAAGGGTTTTCTAATTAAGTCCAGCCAACATAGTTATTATGCATCCTTTAGCTTTTCATACAAAAAGCTAGTTATATGTGGTATGTTCCAATTTTTTCACTGACCACCATGCAAAAGGTACGCCGCTATAGTTAGTGCCCGTTTGGATTAACTTATTTTGAAGTGATTTTGACTTTTAAGTAGTTTTATTTTTATTTTTGGAGGTATTTGGAAGGGTTATAAAGTTCTTTTAAGCACCCACTTTTAGGCCAAAGAAATTCTAAAATAAGTCAAAAGTCAAAAGTAGGGTACCATCTACTTATGACTTTTAAGTTTTGACTTATAAATTACTTTTTATAAGCCATCCAAACAGCCCCTTAGTATGATTTATATAAAGCAAAGGCATAACAAATCCATTAATCAAGGCGGAACCCATCAATGGTCACCTAAAGTGACCACCATCTTTCACTAAGACACCTCAACTAAGCTTTATTCATTTTAGACACCTCATGTCGGGTCCTACTGTGTCACTTTGACATTACAATCAATAAAAATATTAAGGAGAGTTTGACGCACTCGCCGATGATGTGTCTAAGTAAAGAATTAAATGAAGACATGTGGTATCATAAATATTTATTAAAAGATATATTATGAATAAAAAATATTTTTAGAACTATTTAGTTATTAACTTTTAAAAATTACATGTTAATAATTAAAAAATATTAAAATAAATTGCAACACCTCTTTCTTCTCACCATCTCCATCTATCCTCCTTCTCTGAACACCATAACCATCTTCTTCAAATTTAACATCATCACTACCACTATCTCTTCCTTCAAATCCAACTAGACATGAACCAATCTTATCATACTGCAAGAAAACTCTTCGTACAAAAATAATCCGTTAGAACCTAATGGATATTTCTCCCTTTCTCCGACCAGGCTCCTCAAATGGAGACGATGAGGGGTCAACCTCTGGCTCAGCAAAATCAACCCCTGACCCTCCAAATAAAGAAACTCAAAACCCAATTACAGAGCATGCCAAAACCCTTTATTTGAATGCCTTCAATGGAGCTTAATCCCCTTTCTTCAAATCAAACTATCATAATCATCAAATTTAACATTAACTTGGATCACAAGCTTTAACTCCTAACCTAGCTACCATAATCACTATCACCATCCCTTTCTTTAAATTTACCATTTCTTTTTTTTTTCTTCGACCATCTCCAATAGCTTCATAGACCAACAAAAAAGAAAATCCAAAAGCTTTAGGAAACGAAAAGCTAGGATTTCAAAAATTGAATATTGGGGTAAAAGATTATGTGCCACAATTGAAGCCGAAGATTAAAAAACAACAAGCTTGAATCAAGTTTCTATAGCTTCAAATACAAAGTTATACAAAAATTATGAGAATAACTGAAATGCCTTTTATATTTCAAAATTATATTGCAAATTATTGAGGCTACATATTGTTGAATAACTTGTGTATGATATTTTCTTGGGAAAAGAGTCTGAAAAATACTCCAACTTTGGCCGAAATTGCTGTTATGATACCAAACTTTATGGAGAACCTTTTATCCCCCTGCATTATTTAATAGTGTATTTTAAAAGTATATATGTACCCACGTGGACTCATTACTATTTAAAATGGTTAAATATTTATGATGTCCACGTAGGCACATTTATAACTTTAAAATACACTATTAAATAGTACAGGGGGTAAAAGGTCCTTTCCAAAGTTTGGTATCGTAGTAGCAATTTCGGCCAAAGTTGAAGTATTTTTCAGACCCTTTTCCCTATTTTCTTCATCTTACCGTTTATAATCACTGCTTTAATTTTTTTAAAAAAAAATTCATCTGCTACATTCTGAAATGACAACAGAGAGGAAGGTTGAATATATGGTGGTGGATGGTGAAGGGAGTGTGGGAAGGAGAGAGAAGGAAGAAGAAATAAAAAAATAACAAAATAAAATTTTAAGCTTTTTACGCACTTAAAATATGTACAATACACATACTATGCCAAGTCAGCAAAAAGTGTCGAAATGACGCAACGAAACCTGACATGAGGTAGCTAAATATGATCAAAGCCCAGTTGAGGAGTCTAAGTGAAAAATGGAGTTAACTTAAGGTGGCCACCGATAGGTTCCGCCATTAATAATGAAGTGAGTTGAGAGTTCAAATCCTAGTCGAGGAATAAATACTATGATTTCATACTATCCGTTGAACTTGGTAGACAAAATTACTAGATACTTATGATGTTGGCGAGTAATGAGTACTTTATGGAATCATTCGAGATGCGCACAAACTTGGCCTGGATTCCACAATTACACAAAAGGACTAGGTACATGTAAAATTTGGAATTTCAATCTAGTCAACCTATTTGTGCAACAAACAATAATCTCATCCAATCTATAATGAACATCACTAGATAATCAATATCTAGTAAGACTTTAACACAATTTTAGTTAATCACTTTTCAATTATTGTTTCTCAAATTAGGATGAGGATACTTACCAGATAAATACTCGTAAAAATCTACTTTGAGATCTCATACTTAAGTTGCCCAAACTCGAGTATCGGTGTTTGATACGGGTGTGGATCTAGTGGTCAGATCTCACATGATCCAATTTTAAGATTCTTGAGAGCAGATCCAGGTATGGATACGGGTGTAGGGATTCAGCTAAAAATAATTCCAATATCTATGTCAAAATTATGAGACATTATGTGGAAAAATTACAAGGTATTTCGGGGAGAAAATATTGATCTCTGGAAAATCATCATTGGTGATATAAGGAAAAGGACTAACAAAGAATTTTTTAGAACAAGGTACTACATTTTCTTCAATATCACCTTAGCTTTTGTTTTCATTACAGAAATAATTGTATCCGCCCTGAATTTCTCCATTGATTTTGGTCAAAGTATCAAAAATCGATCGACCAACTCCGATATGGATCCCATGCCCATGTCGTGTCGACACAAGTGTGGCATTTTCCAAGAAACATAGTATCATATGTTTCATTTGATTCCTCACCGCTTGCGACTTCTCTTTCTCTGTCACCTCCAGTGTCGCGGTCAGTGTAGTTAAAGGCACGTTAAAGCCTTGAAGCAAGGCTTAAAATATATGGAGTGATTTTTTCTTGCTGAATGTGCACCTCAATTTCATCATCAAGGTTATGATTTCTAAGGCATACTTTGCCGAGACTCTTTTGAAGAGACGACACTAAACAATTGATATTTCACTTTGTAATATTATTTTTTTCAAAATATTTGTTCATATATTTTTCATTCATGCTTATAACAATTGTTTTTTGGACTAAAATGGTCGACTAAATCCGATGCAGATCCCATGCCCACATTGTGTCGATTGAAACCCCTACTTTTGCCAGCATGACAACAAGCAGAGACCAACAACATGGAGTCAATTGAATGATCAAGGCATCAGTTGCTTCCACCTGTGGCTTTCTTCAACAGAAAGAAGTGTGCATTCCCGCTACTAGAGAACCCATCAAATTTAACATTAATTTGGATCACAAGCTTTTACTCATAACCTAGCTACCATAATCACTATCACCATCCCTTTCTTTAAATCTACCATTTTTTTTTTCTTCGACAAACTTCATAGCTTCATAGATCAACAAAAAAGAAAAGCCAAAGGCTTTAGGAAACGATAAGCTAGGATTTCAAAAATTGAAAATTGGGGTAAAAGCTTATGTGCCACAATTGAAGCCGAAGATTAAAAAACAACAAGCTTGTATCAAGTTTCTATAGCTTCAAATTCAAAGTTATACAAAAATTATGAGAACAACTGAAATGCCTTTTATATTTCAAAATTATATTGCAAATTATGAGGCTACATATTTTTGAATGACATGCATATGATATTTTCTTCATCTTACCATTTATAACCACTGCTTTTATTTATTTTTAAAATTCATGTGCTACATTCTGAAATAACAATGGAGAGGAAGGTTGAATATATGGTGGTGAATGGTGAAAGGAGTGTGGGAAGGAGAGAGAAGGAAGAAGGAATAAAAAAAACTAAAAAATGCAAAATTTAAGCTTTTTACGCACTTAAAATGTGTGCAATACTCACACTATGCCGAGTCAGCGAAAATTGTCAAAATGACGCAACGAAATCTAACATGAGGTGTTCAAATATGATAATAACCCAGTTGAGGTGTCTAAGTGAAAAATGGTGTCATTTTAAGGTGGACACCGATAGATTCCACCATTAATCAATGAAGTGAGTTGAGAGTCATGAGCTCTCGAGTTCAAATCTTAGCCGAGGCAAAAGTACTATGATTTCCTTCAATGTGTTGAAGCCTTGATAGACAAAATTACTTGATACCTATGATGTTGGCGAGTAACGAGTACTTTATGGAATCAATTGAGATGCACACAAACTTGGCCTGGATTCCACAATTATACAGAAGGACTGCGTACATGTAAAATTTGGAATTTCAATCTAGTCTACTATTTGTGCAACAAACAATAATCTCATCCAATAATGAATATCACTAGATAATCATTATCTAGTAAAAATTTAACACAATTGTAAATAATCACTCTTCAATTAGTGTTACTCAAATTAGGCTGAGGATACTTACCAGATAAATACCCGTAAAAATCTACTTTGAGATCTCATACTTAAGTTGCTCAGACTCAAGTATTGGTCAGATCTCACATGATCCAATTTTAAGATTCATGAGAGCAGATTCAGGTACGGATACGGGTGTAGGGATTCAGTTAAAAGTAATTTCAATATCTAAAAGTAAAGTTATATGTCTAAATTATGAGACATTATGTCGAAAACTTACAAGTTATTCCGGGGAGAAAATATTGATCAAGAGAAAAATCATCAAAGGTGATATAAGGCAAAGGACTCACAAATAAATTTTTAGAACAAGGTACTACATTTTCTTCAATGCCACCTTGGCTTTTGTTTTAATTACAGAAATAATTGTATCTGCCCTAAATTTCTCCATTGATTTTGGTCAAAGTATAAAAAATCAAACGACTAATGCTGATATGGATCCCATGCCCACGTCGTGTCAACACAGGTGTGGTATTTCCCAAGCAACATAGCATCATATGTCTTATTTGATTCCTCACCACTCGAGGCTTCTCTTTCTCTGTCACCTCTAGTATCTCGATTGTTGCGCGGTCTATGTAGTCAAAGGCACGCTAATGCCTTGAAGCAAGACTCAAAATATATTGAGCGATTTGCCTTGCTGAATGTTCACCTCAATTTCGTCATCAAGGTTGTGATTTCTAAGGCATACTTTACCTGCCAATGAGACTCTTTTGAAGAAGCGACACTTGATATTTCACTTTGCAATATTATTATTTTCAAAATATTTGTTCATATATTTGTCATTCATGCTATAACAATTGGTTTTTGGACTAAAATTGATCGACTAAATCTGATACAAATCCCATGCCCACATTGTGTCGACTGAAACCCCTACTTTTTCCAACATGACAACAAGCACGGACTAGCAGCAAGGAGTCAATTGAATGATCAAGGCATCAGTTGCTTCTACTTGTAGCCTTCTTCAAAAGAAAGGAGTGAGCATTCCCGCTACTAGAGAACCCATAGAGGTTTTGGAGGAGAGGCAACAAGTGTTGTGGGAGGAATAGGAACTGCTCATTATTCATGGCGCACTCAGCTGCTTGGAAAACTAGATAAATTCCAAAAAAATGTAGTTATGTCGGTCATCCAATAGTAATTGAACCTACAAATTTGCCAATTATTAGTTGGATGCTTTAACCATTTAGTCGCGGATGCAAAAGGACTCGGCGAGTGAAATAGGTTTTGGTTATTCCTTCTCGAGCTTTTATTTCTTCCATTATAAGGAGATTCAAGAAAAGTTGGACACCAGATTTGATGTTTAAAAGAAGTAGGTGATTGTTAACCACCGAAGTCTAGTTGATGTTTACAAACCTCCAACCCTAAGAGACTCTACAATCATTATGTGAAAAGGAGTGACAAACTCATTTATATTCAGTCATAGATTGGTCCAAAGAATGAGAGTCGACTTCCAACATTAAGTCAGTTGGGAATTCATGCAGATAGTTCATGCGTAGTACAAACATCTCACTCTGTCTCACACGCACACATAATCGTGGAAGGCAATGTCATAAACCCATTTTGTAATCTGTGAGAGCTGCCATACCAAACAAAAAGATAATGAGCTCAGAATGTTCCAGGATTCGGTGTTAATACTCTATACAATACACCATATCTGAACCAGTTATGCACCTCCCCATAGAATATTACAATTCGTTGTGTGATCAAAACCACAATGTTTTACCAAGTGAAAGTAGAACAACAGAACATTCCCAGATTAACCACATTATATCTACCATAATTATCTATCTAAATGCAATGAGAATGAACCTTGTTGCTCTTTTTTGCACAACGATTGAAACTATGAATAATGTTATTTTCTATCATTAAGCTCAAATACCGGAGAAAACTTAAGCCCATATTCTTTTGTTTGATGATCGCGGTGTCCGTGGTGCCAAAAAGAAGATAACCTACACCAAAATATGATTCTCAACATAATAGATAAAATCCTTTATACAATTAAGGAACTCACACGTATACTAAAAAGAAATTAGAGATAAAATACTACATTGCAATTTTACAAAATCTTGTTCCACCCCTTCAAAAGCACTCCCGTTTCATCCAAAACCTTTTATAGTCTATTAGAAATGTCTTGCATATAATCATTTAGATATTCCTACCAAACTAAATAGGCCCAAAATCCCTTAATACTCATCGCTCTTTTCCTTCTTTAACACAATGGTAGCAAATGAATCATTAACACTTCTCTCAAACTCACTGTTTCTTAGAATTCTGCAATAGTCTCCAACAACTCACCTTTAACTATCCTCCAACATTGTTAGAAAAAAGCTTAAGTGAATCCATCTAGCCCCCAAGTGTTGTCTCTCGCAGAACTCCCCACCACTTCCCTCACCTCTTCACCTTCATCCAATATATTTATTTAACAGCAAAAGATTAAACACAAGCATTTCAAAGAAGGAAAGCCAAAAATTATATGCAAGTACATGAAGAGAAAAGAACATCATGAACCCAAGTTCTTCTCATAAACAAAGCATCCGCCATTTACTAGTCTAACAAGAAAAAATGTATTGAAAGAGGATACACACTGGTATGATGAACTAATGGCTTGCATATGTTGAACACTGAATATACCCTGGGCTAAAACCAATTAAGTTAAAGATGAATCTCAAGTTCAAGATTAAACACATCATCATTTTTTTGATAAGTAGTAAATAATATGATCCTTTCACGCCCATCCTTATTGATTCCAAGGTAATTATATTTTGATTGGTGAAGTTGAAAATATTACTGATGTATGTCAATGCAAAGATAATGCTAAACAAAGGTACATCCTCAAAATTCAGGTAATCAAACCCAAGTTATGTTTCGTATGTCTAATTTCCATGCATGACATTGATCAATCCTCACTTGTATTTTAGGTTAATGGAGTTCTAGCAAGACCTACTACTTAGTAGAAGAACAAGAAACTAAACTTAAGATATTTAACAGTAAATTTAGGAAGTAAAGGGTTGTGTTTCTCATGAACAAGTGATATTTACAATATTGATACATACATACATCATACATCCAAGATGTTATATAGAAAGTTGACCGTTTGCATTTTCCAACTCATAATATTCTAAGAGCCCGTTTGGATTGGCTTAAAAAAGGTAGCTTCTAAGGCAAAAATAAAAAGTCAAACTAAAATGACTTTTAAGTCAAAAAATAAAAAGTAAGTGGAGACCTATTTTTGGTTTTTGACTTATTTTAAGTCATTTTTTATAATTGTCAAACACTTCCGGAAGTCAAAAACTGACTCAAAAGTACGTTTGATCAACTTTTAAGCCAATCCAAACACCCTCTAGTTATGGAAATATGACTATTTCTCCAACTTCAAGATTTTAGCATTTTAACTACATCTATTTAAGAAAAGTAATTAATGAATACCTGCTACTTCTATTTAGGAAAAGTAATTAATAAGTACCTACTACATATTTTTAAGAAAAATACTTAAAAAATACCTTAAAACCCAGATTGGTCAATTAGTTTATGTCTTAATTTGGTCAAAGTATCTCAATCAACTTTGGTATATGGTCCTATTGGGCATCTATATATATGTCAAAAACTCTTATTCTATGAAACCTACATTCAAAGGAAAGCGAATGCCAAAGGAAAAATATATTAGCAAGATAGAGTAAATGGCTGAGGAGAAGGAAATGAAGAACCTTTTCAACCAACTTGTTGGGGGAAAAACATTAATGAATTTGATGCTAGAGAACTTCGAATTTTGTTAAATCTATTTGATGTTCTGCGAGCTAAACTTGACCAAAGGAAGAAACAACTAATTAAACATGCAGATGAAAAAGTTGCAACTGAAATTGATGCCAATGACAACAATGGCAATTGGGGTGAAGAGAATGGTGCGCATCCTTAGGATGTTGATTGAACATTAAGTATTTTTATTTTTTTCTAATCAATGTTTTGTCATGTTGTCTTTTAATATTACTTCCTAGTTATAAGCTTGTTGCTCATTGTTCATCTATTTATGTTATTTTTGTCATTTAATGATGTATGAAAGATTTTCTAATTAAGTCCAACCAACATAGTTATTATGTATCCTTTAGCTTT
Organism: Solanum commersonii; assembly: GCA_029007595.1. Lineage (NCBI taxonomy): Eukaryota > Viridiplantae > Streptophyta > Magnoliopsida > Solanales > Solanaceae > Solanum > Solanum commersonii. Next base: position 3,840,171 of record JAJTWQ010000011.1, read on the forward strand.
ACATACAAAAAGCCAGTTATATGTGGTATGTTCTAATTTTGTCGCTGACCACCATGCAAAAGGTATGCCACTATAGTTAGTGCCCATTTGGATTAACTTATTTTGAGGTGATTTTGCCCTTTAAGTAGTTTTTTCACAAAATTTTTTTGGAGGTGTTTGGAAAGGTTATAAAGTGCTTTTAAGCACCCACTTTTAGGCCAAAAAAGTTCTAAAATAAGTCAAAAAGTCAAAAGTAGGGTACAATCAACTTATGACTTTTAAGTTTTGACTAATAAGTTACTTTTTATAAGTCATCGAAACAGCCCCTTAGTATGATTTATATAAAGAAAAGGCATAACAGATCCATCAATCAAGTCGGAACCCATTGATGGTCACCTGAAGTTGCCATCATCTTTCATTTAGACACCTCAACTAGTCTTTGTACATTTTAGACACATCGTGTCGGGTCCTACTATATCAGTTTGACACATTTTCAACAATCAACAAAAATATTAAAGAAAGTTTAACGCACTCGCCGATGATGTGTTTAAGTAAAGAATTAAATAAAGACATGTGGTATCATAAATAATTATTAAAAGATGTATTATGAATAAAAATTATTTTTAGAGCTATTTAATTAATAACTTTTAAAAATTATGTGTTAATAATTAAAAAATATTAAATGAAATTGCAACACCTCTTTCTTCTCACCATCTTCTTCTATCCTCCTTCTCTAAACACCACAACCATCTTCTTCAAATTTAACATCTTCACTACCACTATCTCTTCCTCCAAATCCAACTAGACATGAACCAATCTTATCATAATGCAAGAAAACTCTCCTTACAAAAATAACCCTTTAGAACCTAACGGATATTTCTCCCTTTCTTCGACCAGGCTCCCCCAATGAAAATGATGGGTGGCCAACCTCTGGCTCAGCAAAATCAACCCCTGACCCTCTAGATAAAGAACCTTAAAACCGAATTAGAGAGCATGCCAAAACCCATTATTTGAATGCCTTCAATGGAGCTCAATCCCCTTCCTTCAAATCAAACTATCATAATCATCAAATTTAACATTAATTTGGATCAAAAGCTTTTACTCATAACCTAGCTACCATAACCGCTATCACCATCCCTTTCTTTAAATCTACCATTTCTTTTTTTTCTTCGACCATCTCCATAGCTTCATAGATCAACAAAAAAGAAAAGCCAAAAGCTTCATGAAACGAAAAGCTAGGATTTCAAAAATTGAATATTGGGGTAAAATATTCATAATATATCTTTTAATAACTATTTATGATACCACATGTCTTTATTTAATTCTTTACTTAGACGATGCATCATCGTAGAGTGCTTTAGAAAATCTCTCTCTTTCTCTCTCTCTCTCTCTCTCTCTCTATATATATATATATATATATATATATATATATATCTCACACACACACACAAAAACACAAAATCATGGAAGGCAATGTCATAAACCAATTTTGTTATCTGTGAGAGCTGCCAGACCAAACAAAAAGATAATGAGCTCAGAATGTTCTAGGATCCTGTGTTAATACTCTATACAATACACCATATCTGAACCAGTTATGCACCTAATATAATATAACAATTCGTTGTGTGATCAAAACCACAATGTTTTACCAAGTGAAAGCAGAACAACCGAACATTCCCAAATTAACCGCAATATATCTACCATAATTATCTATCTAAATGCAATGAGAATGAACCTTGTTGCTCTTTTTTGCATAACGGTTGAAACTATGAATAGTTTTATTTTCTATCATTATGCTCCAAAATTGGAGAAAACTTAAGCCCATATTCTTTTTTTTGATGACCGTGGTGTCCGTGGTGCCAAAAAGAAGAGAACCTACACGAAAATATGGTTCTCAACATAAGAAATACAATCCTCTATACAATTAAGGACCTCACAAGTATACTAAAAAGAAATTAGAGATAATATACTACGTTGCAATTTTACAAAATCTTGTTCCACCACTTCAAAAGCACTCCTTTTCATCCAAAACCTTTTATAGTCTATTAGAAAGCGTCTTATAGATAATCATTTAGATATTCCTACCAAACTAAATAGGCCCAAAATCCCTTAATATCATCACTATTTTCCTTCTTTAACACAATGGTAGCAAATGAATCATTAACACTTCTCTCAAACTCGCTGTTTCTTGGAATTCTGCAATAGTCTCCAACAACTCACCTTTAACTATCCTCCAACATTGTTAGAAAAATCTTAAGTGAATCCATCTTGCCCCCAATCTTTGTCTTTCGCGCAACTCCCCACCACTTCCCTCACCTCTTCACCTCCATCCAACATATTTATTTAACAGCAAAAGATTAAACACAATCATTTCAAAGAAAGAAAGCCAAAAATTATATGCAAGTACATCAACAGAAAAGAACATCATAAACCCAAGTTCTTCTCATAAACAAAGCATCCGCCATTCACTAGTCTAACAAGACAAAAGGTATTGAAAGAGGATACACACTTGTATGATGAACTAATGGCTTGCATATGTTGAAAAGTGAATATACCCTGGGCTAAAACCAATTAAGTTAAAAGATAAATCTCAAGTTCAAGATTAATTACATCATCCTTTTTTTGATAAGTAGTTAACAATATGATGCTTTCACACTCATCCTTATTGAACCAAGGTAGTTATATTTGATTGATGAAGTTTGAAATATTACTGATGTATGTCACTGCAAAGATAATTTAAGCAAAGGTACATCCTCAAAATTCAGGTAATCAAACCAAGGTAAGTTTCGTATGTCTAATTTCCATGCATGGCATTGATCAATCATCACTTGTATTTGAGGTTAATGGAGTTCTAGCAAGACCTACTAATTTAGTAGAAGAACAAGAAATTAAACCTAAGATATTTATAAGTAAACTTAAGAAGAAAAGGTGTGACATCTTGCAATTTGAAATAACTACGAAGAAGCTTGAAATTGGGAATAGTCATTTTTGGGAAGAATTCAAAATATGGAAATTTAGTCAAGTATGGAAAAAGTGAGTTTTTGGTCAACTTTGAACGGTCGTAACTCCTTTCTCAGGATGAGTTAGGTGTAGTTCTAGTTATTTTTGCAATGCCCTTGGAATTATCTTTCCAACGCCGCCGAGTTTGCTCAATTACGAGTTCGTATGAGTGAGTTATACCATTTGGAAGTTGGGCTATTGGTATAGGAAAGTTCACCCGAATTTGTAAGGATATTTTGGTCTTTTCCCTAACCATTTCTTTTGGTTATATTAAGGGTCCAAGATGATTTTAAATCAGTATTTCCTCTTAAAAAGTGAGTGTTAGGGTTGTGAGTGAAGAGAGAAAGAAGAGGAGAAAGAGAAGAAGAAGCTAAGTTCGTTGAGATCATCGTGGTTTTCGTCGGGGTGATCCCTATTAAGGTATGTGAGATCATAGTGTTGGATTGGATCATTCCCCCACACGCCAAACTCGTTTTAATTCCGAGAAAATATTGGTTATGTTTGTTGAAGTTGTGGTTATGTTGTTGAAGTTTCTTGTTGGTTTGGTGTATGTTTCTGGTTGTAATTCCGAGTTAAATCTATTGTATAGTAAGGGTTTTAATGGTCCTAAGTGTTTGGGGAAAGAACCCTTGAAGTTAAGAGGGTTTAGAGTTGGAAATGAAGGAGAAAAGTCGGGCTACTTATATGAAACAAGTCCGTGTCGCGGACTTGTTCCCTCTGTGAACAAAAATCTGCTCCGCGTCGCGGACAGGACGCAGACAGGACGCGGACTCCACTATTTCAAAAGTTAATTTTCGTATCTTTTCTTAAGTTTAGCTGTCCTAAATCATTCCTAAACATCATGAGGTCTTTCCAAACACAAATCATAATCCTTGAATCCATAATTTAATTCGAGAAAGTTAGGATCAAAGTCAAGTGAAGTTAAGAGTCAAGTCTAGAAGTTAAGAAGCAAGTCTTTAAATTTTTTCAAGAGTCTTTATTAAACGTTTTAACTTCGTTTTAAGGCTCAAGTGTCAAGTTAAGTAAAGAGTATAGAGTTTCAAGTTAAGTGAAGAGTTGAGTTCATTTCTCAAAAGTTAATAGGGAACTAAGTATTCCCAAAGAAGTTTATAAATGTTTTCACCTTTGAGTAAGAAAGGAACTATGTTTTCCAAGAGATGCCTTTGGGCTAAGCTTTGAGTAATTATCTCAAAGTAAAAAAAGAAGTTTGTGTTTAAAACTTATGAGCCAAAGTATTTTTGGGAGTAGTATTGAACACCAAATTGGGGAAGCGAGTTCATATTAACTCAACTCTCCATAAGAATCATGTAGCCAACATGGGGCTTGACGGGTCATTCTTTTTAGATGATCACGTAAGATTAAGCTAGTGGATCCACTAAGTTAAAGTAAGGTCCTATATCACGACAAGGTATATGATGGTCCTTAGGCAACGTGAGGTGAAACGTTGTATCATCACTAGGGCTCATAGTGGTGGTTGGCGGTTAAATAATCTCCCACTAAATTATATTACTTTTATATAAGTAAAGTTGAGTTTGTTATTGTTTTATCCTTAACGAACTAAGTTGTTTACACTGTTTTGCAAGCTTTATATATTGCATGTGTCTTATTGCTTTATATTGAGTTCGGTTATTCATGAGTTGAATAGAGCCAAGGTAAGAGTTCCTTTGTACTCCTTTCAAGCTTAAGTTGTTGTTTAGCTTTCCAGCTCGCATACTCGTACATTCAATGTACTGATGCCAGTTGGCCTGCATCTTATTATGATGCAAACGTAGGTACCCAGGATCAGCAACCAGCACGCCGTTGATCCAGCTGAGCACTCCAGAGTAAGTGGTGAGCCTCTTTGCCTTTCGGAGGACTGTGTTATTTTGTGTTCATAGTTTTGTTTTATTAGAATGTTACGGGGTATGTCCCAACATCCATCTCAGTATTTAGAGGTTTCATAGATAGTCAGTCAGTCAGTTAGTATTGAGTCTCTCATCTATGTATATATATAAATATTCTATTTTGAGACTCGAGTTGTCTCTTTGGACAAGATTTTATCAGTTGGGTTGCTTTATGACCTTTCATTGCATTGAGTTATTTTGTTGAGTTAAGTTTCCGTTGAGTTAAGAAAGCCAGGCCAAGGGTTCGCTTGGGGGCCATCCATGGTCTTCGAATGCCGGCCACGTCCAGGGTGTAGGCTCGAGGCGTGACAAAAGGGTTGTGTTTCTCATAAACAGGTAATATTTACAATATTGATACATGCATACGTCATACACCCAAGATGTTATATAGAAAGTTGACCGTTTGTATTTTCCAACTCTAAATATACTAAGAGCCCGTTTGCATTGACTTAAAAAAAGTAGCTTCTAAGTCAAAAATAAAAAGTCAAACTGAAATGACTTTTAAGTCAAAGAATAAAATGTAGGTGGAGACCTACTTTTGGTTTTTGACTTATTTTAAGTCATTTTAAACCTATTCTAATTCATTTTTGGCCTTGCCAAACACTTCCTAATTTATTTTAAGTCATTTTGACTTATTGCAAGGTATTTTTTATAATTGATAGACACTCCAGAAGTCAAAAACTGACTCAAAAGTACGTTTGACCAACTTTTAATCAATCCAAACACCCTCTAATTATGGAAATATGACTATTTCTCCAACTTCAAGATTTTAGCATTTTAACTACATCTATTTAAGAAAAGTAATTAATAAATACATACTACCCCTATTTAGGAAAAGTAATTAATAAAATACCTACTACATCTATTTAGGAAAAATAATTAATAAATACCTTAAAACCCCGATTGTGCAATTAGTTTATGTCTCAATTTGTGTAACACCCTAGAAAAAAAATTTGAACTAAAACTTGAAGCATCCTTCGTTGTGAGTGGGATTTTTTCGAGGAATTTAAAATTTCTTAAGTTTTAAGTTCAATAGATGTAGCACCTTGAGTTTGAAAGAGAACTAAATTGGAAATAGCAAAATCTGAAATTTTCCAAGTTAAGCTAAGTATGAGTATTGGGTCGACATCAAACAACCATAACTCCTAGCGCAGGATGAGTTAGGTGTGCTACCAGATACCGTAGGAAAGAACTTTGAATTATCTTTCCAACACCACCAAGTTTGTTAAGTTTCGAGTTCGTATGAGTGAGATATGACAATTTGAAGTTAGGCTGGCCAGTTAAGGAATGTAAACCGGAAATAGTAAGGGGTATTTTGGACTTTTCCTTACCCAATCAGATTTAATTCATTTTTAGTAAGGTTTTAAGGGTCTGATCCTATTATATTCAGTTTTATAATCCTAGTTTACGCCTAGGGTTTTAGTTGAGAGAAAAGAAGAGAAAAGAGGAGAAAAGAGGAGAGGATCAAGCGTTCGTCGAGATTCTTGCGTCTTGTTGCAGATTTTCGCTATGAGTTTAATCCCTAAGAGGTATGTAAGGTTCCATAGTGTTGGGTTTGTTCACCCACATGCCAAACATGTTATTTTCAGCGCAAATTTCATTCTTGAAGTTGAAAGATTTGAGTTCTTGATAGTTGTTCTTGAAGTTCATTCTAAATCTTGTTGTGTTGGGTGTTGGATGATTTCTTGAGATCAAAGTGAGTGTTTTAAGGGATGTATTGAGTAGATTAGAGTGTACTTGTGTTAAGTAATCAATTCTAAGTGATTGGGGAAGAAACCATTCGATTCTAGGTGAAATAGGATGAGAAAACGAGAAAAGAAACTTGCTGAATTTTCTGGGTTGGGACCTGGCGCGATGTGCCTGCTAGAGCGCCACAAACCCTCCTCAGAATGTTAGGGGCTGGCGCTCCATGCCACCCATAGCCCCAGGGTCTCCTGCCCCATCCAGTTTGTCGTCGGTTGCCCCATTTAAGTTCGTTTAAAGTGCACCTTCACTCCTTTTCGATTCTAACTACTCTAAGCTACTTCTAAACACCTAAAATCACTCCTAACATGATCATAACCTTTAATTCATAAATCAAATTCTAGGTAGAATTGAGAGTCAAGTTTGAGAGTTCTTTCAAACCTTTTTGATAAGGTCCCTTAGAGTCTTTTTGGAGAGTCTTCTACAATTACTAGTAACTTGTTTCAAGACTCGAGCAAGTGAGTATGAGGATGAGGAGAATGTATTCATGAATCTACTTTGTTATCATGATATCCTTCATATCATGAACCAAAACTCTTGAATTCATAATTCACATTCAAGAGAGAGTTAAAAGTAGAGTTCAAGTAAACCTTTGAGTTCAATTGTGAATCCTTTGAGATCAACTATCGAATTGAACTAAGTTTTGAGAAAGTAAGTATGAGAATGAGAAAAGTTGTATACATGAGTTCCATAATGTTATGTAGACCTACGAGTCAAGTCGTTCATGCCCATAAATTCCGCATGAAGTCCAGAAGTTGAGTATCTAGGAGAGGAGTAATATCTCCATGCCCTAAGTCTTAAGTATTAAGTTTCTAACCTCTTTGAGCTTATGTTTTTAATCATGGGACTGTTACATGTTACCCATGAAGTCTTTGAGTTGATTGTTCATGCCCATAATTCTGCATGAACCCTATGAGTCGAGCAGTCATGAGATAAGAAGTATCCTTGAGTCCTTGAGTTGAGTAGTTCATGCTCATAAATTCCGCATGAACCCTCTGAGTTGAGCATTCTTGAAGTAAGTAGTATTGTTAAAGTTCTTGAGTTCCAAGTATTGAGTTCTATCTATGGTTATTGAAAACCTTGCATTGAGTCGTTCACGTCCACAATTCGGCATGAACCATGTTTTAAGAAGTCTTTCACAAACATTTTAACTTTGTTTTAACACTTATGTTTTGAGTTAAGTAAAGAGTAAAGAGTAAAGAGTTGAGTTCATTTCTTCAAAAGAGTATATTGAGACTATGTATTCCCAAAGAGTAAAATGTTTTCACATTTAAACAAGAAAGGAAACTGAGATTTCAAAAGAGCCTCTGAGCTAGTTTTTCAGTAAAGAGGAAACTATGATTTCCAAGAGAGCTTTTAAGCCAAGTTTTGAGTAATTATCTCAAACCAAAGAAAGAGTTTTGTTTTTACAAACATATGAGCTAAGTATATTTTAGGAGTTGTATTGAGCACCGATATGGGGATGTGAGTTCAGATAACTCAAGTCTCCGTAAACCATGTAGCCATCATGGGTAGTAAAGGATCATACTTTTTAGATGACTCCTTAAGATGCTTTTAGCATAGACTAGTGGATCTACTAAGTTAAGCGTTCTATATGACGGCAAAGTATAGGACAGTTCTGGCAGCGTGGGCAAGACGCTGTATCACCACGTAGGCTTATAGTGGTGGCTGTCGATTAGATAAACTCCCACAGAAACTATATTACTTTTTTATATAAGTAAAGTTGAGTTTGTTATTGCATTTTCTCTAACGAACTAAGTTGTTTTTACTATTTTATAAAGCTTTCCATATATTGCATATGTATTGTTGCTTTATATTGAGTTGAGTATTTCAAGTTGAAGTTGAGTATCTTAAGTTGATTTGTACTTCATTTAGTCGAGTGTCATATCTAATCCTTGAGTTGAGTATCTTATTCTTAAGTTGAGTTGAGTTCAGTGAGTTAGAAAAGAGGTAAATATGTTTCCTTTTTATCAAGTTCAAGGTTATGTTATGTTTTAGAATTCCCCTTGCATGCTCGTACATTCCACGTACTGAGCCATTTGGCCTGCATCTTCTCATGATACAGACACAGGTATTTAGGATCATCAACAAGAGCTTCGTTGATACATCCGAGAGTTCGAGTTAGCTATGGTGAGCCTCTTTGTTTTCGAAGGATTTCGTTTACCTTTCAGTTATATCAATTGTTAGGATATTGTGGGTCTTGTCCCGACTTCCATCTTTAACAGTTAGAGGCTTCATAAATAGTTAGTATAGTTGAGAAGTCTGTATCATTTATTTTATTAAATGTTTTAAAGACTAAAGCTGCCTTTTTATGGCGAGTTGTATACATTTTATTATACTGAGTTTTCTTTGGATTTAAAGTTTGTATTTAAGTTTTATGAAATTTTATTTTAGTTTTAAGCTTTTACATGCTTGAGTTAGGCTTCTGCTTGTAGTTAGCCCGGATGAGGGTTAGCTTGGGGACCAGCAATGGTCTTCGAGTGCCGGCAATGTCCAGTGTGTAGACTCGAGTCGTGAAAATTTGGTCAAATTATCTCAAACAACTTTGGTTATTTAATTATATGGTCCTATTGGGCATCTATCTATCTATCTATCTATCTATCTATATATATATATATATATAAGTCAAACACTCTTATTCTACGAAACCTACATTCAAAGGAAAGTGAATGCTCAAGGAAAAATCTATTAGCAAGATAGAGCAAATGGCTGAGGAGAAGGAAATGAAGAACTTCCTCAACCAACTTGTTGGGGAAAAAGCATCATTGAATTTGATGCTAGAGAAATTCGAAGTTTGTTAAAACTATTTGATGTTCTGCGAACTAAACTTGACGAAAGGAAGAAACAACTGAATAAACATGCATATGAGAAAGTTGCAACTGAACTGATGCCAACAATGACAATGAGGGTGAAGAGAATAGTGAGCATCCTTAGGATGTTGATTGAGCATTTAATACTTTTATTTTTTTTCAATCAATGTTTTGTCATGTTGTCTTTTAATATTGCTTCCCTAGTTATAAGCTTGTTGCTCATTGCTTGTCTATTTATGTTATTGTTGTCATTTTAATGATGTATGAAGGATTTTCTAAAACTTACATAAATACCATAGTGTTAAACCTAAATTTCCTTCTATCTCTATTATTTTTGTATTTACAGAAATCCCATATTTTTTAGGCATTTCGGATACATAATTAAGGATCTGGATATATTATTGTTGATACATTAAGTATCAATCTGTTGCACTTATTAAGGGGAAAAAAAGCTGAAAATCAAATTAAGATCTCATAGTATCCATTTGTTGCACTAATTAAGGCAACAAAAAAAAGCTGAAAATCAAATTAAGATCCCATAAATTACGTTATTCCATTCCAAATTATTGTCAAGAATTCAAAATCCTATAGTGTAACAAACCAAAAAATTCAAAAATTCAATTTGTTCTTCTTGTTCATCGTTCTCTCTGTTTCTAAAAACTTTTATCGAAATTTTGGATAAGCGAGGTGAGTTATGAAGGATACAAAGGTAATGGAATTGTTGTTGGACAAACGATTTCTTTTGTGAATCTTCAAGTTCATCGAATATCCTTTCGATTTTGATTCAAGATTGTCGAAAATTTTGAGATTCACAATTCTTCTCAGTTCATTGAAGATCCTTTCCATTTTGATTCAAAATTGTTGAAAATTTTGAGTTTCAAAATTGTTGAAAATTTTGAGTACCAAAATTGTTCTCCTAGTTCATTGAAGATTCTTTTTATTTTGATTCAAAATTATCAAAAATTTTGAGAAGATACATCATGAAGATCCTTTCAATTTAAATTGATAACTGTTGTATTTCAACTAGATACATTAAATATGAAAGTGTTGCCCATAAGATTTTGGGTTTGAGATCGATACATTATTATTTGGTAATTGTTATGTATCAGATACATTTAGTGTAAATTAGAATTTACGTATCATAATTAAAAAATTACTGCATGATACATTATTATTTATGTATCTTATTTTGTTTGAGATCATGAAGATTCTTTCAATTTAAATTGATAAGAGTTGTATTTCTACTAGATACATTAAATAAGAAAGTGTTGCCCATAAGATTTTAAGTTTGAGATCGATACATTATTGTTTGATAATTGTTATGTATCAGATGCATTTAGTATAAATTTAAATTTACGTATCATAACTAAAAAATTAGTGTATGAAATATTATTATTATTTATGTATCTTATTTTGTTTGAGAAATACTATATTTTAAAATTAAAAAAATACATTATACATGTAATTGTTCCAAAATAGCTTCATTTTATGTGTGTTATAAATATAACAAAGTTTCTGTATCAAGTACATTTATATTGAACATGATAAACACTAATCAAAGATTCAACAACATTAGAGTTATGTATCAATATCTTAAATATGAACATTATACATTGCATAAAACAAAGGTTATTGTAGCAGTGATGTATCAGATCAATGATAACACTAACAAAGACTAATTTAAGACTCAAAATAAACGAGATACATTAAAAATCTGTATCTTTGATAGTGATGGCCGTGCTATGGCATATCCAACTTTTTTCTTCTTCTTTTTTGGACGTTTTTCAATAGTAGAAACATTAAAAGAAAATAAATATTTTTCAAGAAAAATTTTCAACAACAATATGATTAACTAAAATTGCAAAGGTTCAATAAGATTTCAACGTGGTTAGGGGGCGGAGGTAATTTTATTTTCATTTTTTAAGATGAAAAAATTAAAAAATAATAATAAAAGAAATCAAAAATTGATGTTATGGAAAGAAATCTACCTGTTGAATAATTTGAAATCATTAATTGGAAATAGAAAAGATTTGAAATTTAAAAATAGATTAATTGATAAACTTGAGAGAGACACCTTCTGAAAATCAAAATAAATTTGAAATTTGTAACTGCTAAAGAAGTGGAGAGAATTTAAGGATAAAATGGAGGAGCGAAATGGGGAGTGGGAAACGTGGGTGTAGGCTGAAAATAGGAGTGAAATATTTATGTATCCGGAAGATTTTATGGATTGGGGGAATTAAGGGATTTTTTGAATTTAAAAAAAAGGTAGGGATAAATGGATATTAAGGTAAGTAAAGGTGTGTATATAAGTAATTTTCCCTTTTCTAATTAAGTCCAACCAACATAGTTATTATGTATCCTTTGGCTTTTCATACAAAAAGCTAGTTATATGTAGTATGTTCCAATTTTGTCGCGACCACCATGCAAAAGGTACGCTGCTAGAGTTAGTATGATTTATATAAAGTAAAGGCATAACAAATCCATTAATCAAGGTGGAAACCTTCGATGATCACCCAAAGTTTCCACCATCTTTCACTTAGATACCTCAACTAGGCTTTGTTCATTTTAGACATCTCATGTTGGGTCCTACTGTGTCACTTTGACACCTTTTTTACAATCAACAAAAATATTAAGGAGAGTTTAACACACTCTCGGATGATGTGTCGTCGAAGTAAAGAATTAAATAAAGACATGTGGTATCATAAATAATTATTAAAACATATATTATGAATAAAAAATATTTTTATATATATTTAATTAATAACTTTTAAAAATTACATGTTAATAATTAAAAAATGTTAAAAGAAATTGCAACACCTCTTTCTTCTCACCATCTCCATCTATCCTTCTTCTCTGAACACCATAACCATCATCTTCAAATTTAACATCATCAATACCATTATCTCCTCCTCCAAATCCAACTAGACATGAACCAATCTTATCATACTGCAAGAAATCTCTACGTACAAAAATAACCCGTTAGAACCTAACGGATATGTCTGCCTTTCTCCGACCAGGCTCCCCCAATGAAAACGATTAGCGGCCAACCTCTGGCTCAGCAAAATCAACCCCTGATGCTCTAGATAAAGAAACTCAAAACCCAATTACAGAGCATGCCAAAACCCCTTGTAATGCCTTCAATGGAGCTCAATCCCCTTCCTTCAAATCAAACTATCATAATCATCAAATTTAACATTAATTTGGATCAAAAACTTTTACTCATAACCTAGCTACCATAATCACTATCACCATCCCTTTCTTTAAATCTACCATTTCTTTTTTTTTTCTTCCACCATCTCCATAGCTTCATAGACCAACAAAAAGAAAAGCCAAAAGCTTTAGAAAACGAAAAGCTAGGATTTCAAAAATTGAATATTGGGGTAAAAGCTTATGTGCCACAATTGAAACCGAAGATTAAAAAACAACAAGCTTGAATCAAGTTTCTATAGCTTCAAATTCAAAGTTATACTAAAATTATGAGAATAACTTAAATGCCTTTTATATTTTAAAATTATATTGCAAATTATGAGGCTACATATTGTTGAATAACATGTGTATGATATTTTCTTCATCTTACCATTTATAACCACTGCCTTAATTTATTTTTAAAATTCATGTGCTACATTCTGAAATGACAATGGAGAGGAAGGTTGAGTATATGGTGGTGAATGGTGAAGGGAGTGTGGGAAGGAGAGAGAAGGAAGAAGGAATAAAAAAAAAAATTGCAAAATTTAAGATTTTTACGCACTTAAAATGTGTGCAATACACACACTATGCCAAGTCAATAAATATTGTCAAAATAATGCAACGAAACCTTACATGAGGTGTCTAAATATGAAAAAAGCCTAGTTGAGGTGTCTAAGTGAAAAATGGTGTCATTTTAAGGTGGCCACTAATAGGTTCCGCCATTAATCAATGAAGTGATTTGAGAGTCATGAGCTCTCGAGTTCAAATCCTAGTCGAGGCAAATATACTATGATTTCCTACAATGTGTTGAAGCCTTGGTATTCAAAATTACTTGATACATATGATGTTGGCGAGTAACAAGTACTTTATGTAATTAATCGAGATGCGCACAAACTTGGCCTGGATTCCACACTTATACAAATGAACTGGGTACATGTAAAATTTGGAATTTCAATCTAGTTAACCTATTTGTGCAACAAACTGTAATCTCATCCAATCTATAATGAACATCACTAGATAATCAATATCTAGTAAGAGTTTAACACAATTGTAAATAATTACTCTTCAATTAGTGTTACTCAAATTAGGCTGAGGATACTTACCAAATAAATGCCCGTAAAAATCTACGTTGAGATCTCATACTTAAGTTGCTCAGACTCGAGTGTTGGTGTCTGATACGGGCGTGGATCTAGTGGTTTGATAGCACATGATCCAATTTTAAGATTCATGAGAGCATATTCAGGTACGGATACAGGTGTAGGGATTCAGCTAAAAGTAATTCCAATATCTAAAAGTAAAGTTATATGTCTAAATTATGAAACATTATGTCAAAATCTTACAAGGTATTCCGGGTAGAAAATATTGATCAAGAGGAAAATCATCAAAGGTGATATAAGGAAAAGGACTCACAAAGAAATTTTTAGAACAAGGTACTACATTTTCTACAATGTCACCTTAGCTTTTGTTTTAATTACAAAAATAATTGTATCTGCCCTGAATGTCTTTATTGATTTTGGTCAAAGTATCAAAAATCAACCGACCAGCTCTGATATGGATCCCATGCCCATATCGTTTTGACACAGGTGTGGTATTTCCCAAGCAACATAGTATCATATGTCTTATTTGATTCCTTACCACTCACGGCTTCTTTTTCTCTATCACATCTAGTATCTCGATCGTTGCGCGGTCAATGTAGTCAAAGGCACGCTAATTCCTTGAAGCAAGGCTCAAAATATATTGAGCGATTTGCCTTGTTGAATGTGCACCTCAATTCGTCATCAAGGTTGTGATTTCTAAGGCATACTTTTCCTGCCAATGAGACTCTTGTGAAGAAGTGACACTTGATATTTCACTTTGCAATATTATTTTTTTCAAAATATTTGTTCATATATTTGTCATTCATGCTTATAACAATTGGTTTTTGGACTAAAATTGGTCGACTAAATCTGATACAGATCCCATGCCCACATTGTGTCGACTGAAACTCCTACTTTTGCCAGCATGACAACAAGCACGGACCAGCAGTAAGGAGTCAATTGAATGAATAAGGCATCGGTTGCTTCCATTTGTGGCCTTCTTCAACAGAAAGGAGTGAGCATTCCCACTACTAGAGAACCCATAGAGCTTTTGTGTAACATCCGGCAATTTGAAATAATTATGAAGAAGCAGGAAATTTGGGAATAGTCATTTTGGAAAGAATTCAAATATCTGGAAAATTGGTTAAAGTATGGGAAAAAGTGAGTTTTTGGCCAACTTTGAACAGTCATAATTCCTAGCTAAGGATGATTTAGGTGTAGTTACAGTTAGTTTTGCGAAGATCATGGAATGATCTTTCCAACGCCGCCGAGTTTGCTCGATTTCGAGCTCGTATGAGTGAGTTATGCCCTTTGGAAGTTGGGTTGTTGGTACAGGGAAGTCAGCCCGAAATTTGTAAGGGTATTTTGGTCTTTTCCCTAACCATTTCTTTTGGTTATATTAAGGTGTTAGACTGATTTTTATTCAGTTTTCCTTTTTTAAAAGTGAGAGTAAGGGTTTGAGATTGAAGAGAGAAAGAAGAGAATTAGCTAAAGTCGTCAAGATCATCGTGGATTTCGTCGGGGGTGATCCCTATTAAGGTATGAGAGATCATAGTGTTGCGTTGGTTCATTCCCCCACATGCCAAACTTGTTTTAATTTTGAGAAAAAAGATTGGTTGTGGTTGTGTTGTTGAAGTTTCTTGTTGGTTTGGTACATGTTTCCAGGTGAAATTTCGAGTTGAATCTATTATATATTAAGGGTTTTAATGATCCCAAGTGTTTGGGGAAAGAAGCTTTGAAGTTAAGAGAGTTTAGAATTGGAAAAGTGAAGGAGAAAAGTCAGGAAGCTTGCATGAAACAAGTCCGCGCCGCGGACTTGTTCCCCCTGTGAACAAAAATCTGCTCTGCATCGCGGACAGGTCGCGGACTCCACTGTTTCAAAATCAATTTCGCGAGCATTTATTTAGGAGCATATCCGCGTCACGAACTTGTTCCAAGACAGTGTTTTCATAAATTTTCTCAAGTTTAGCTAATTGAAACTATTCATAAACATCAAGAGACCTTTCCTATCACAAATCATGAACCTTGAATCCATAATCCAATTCAAGGAAAGTTAGGATCAAAGTCATGTGAAGTTAGAGTCAAGCTTAGAAGTTAAGAAGTAAGTCAAAGCAAGTCTTTAAGGTTTTCCAAGAGTCTTTATTGAACGTTTTAAGTTCATTTTAAGGCTCAAGTTTCAAGTTAAGTAAAGAGTATAGAGTTTCAAGTTAAGTCAAGAGTAAAGAGTTGAGTTCATTTCTCAAAAGTTATTAGGGAACTAAGTATTCCCAAAGAAGTTTATAAATGTTTTCATAATTAAGATGAGAGGAAACTGAGATTTCCAAAAGAGTTTTGAGCATTTTGAGTACTATCTCTTTTAAGAAAGAGATGAGTTTTGCGAAAGAGTTTCAAAAACATGATTAGTATGACCATCGAGTATGTCATCAATGTTTAAACAGTATGGTCTCGAGATATACCATCAATGTTTATGCAGTATGACTTCCCGATGTCATCAATGATCATATTAAAAATATGGTTTTGATATGTTCTTTTTAGAAAGAGTTTTTAAGAGCAATTACCTCTTTTAGAGGGTAGTTTGAGCAATTATTTCACACTAAAGAAAGATATGTTTAAAACACTTATGAGCTAAAGTATTTTTGGGAATAGTCTTGAGCACCGAATTGGGGACACGAGTTCATATTAACTCAACTCTCCATAAGAACCATGTAGCCAAACATGGGATTTAGCGGGTCATACTTTTTTGATGATCACGGAAGTTAAGCTAGTGGATCCACTAAGTCAAAGTTAAAGTAAGGTCTAATATCACGGCAAGGTATAGGATGGTCCTCGGGCAACGTGAGGTAAAATGTTGTATCATCACTAGGGCTCATAGTGGTGGTTGTCGGTTAGAGAAACTCCCGCAGTATAAATTGTGTGGTTCCTCGAGGGGTTCTGCTTAGTATGGATGGGGGTATGGGACTTCATTCATGCATTGCACAAGTAGACTTTGAGAGGAAGCATGACATTTTTATGATATTATAAATATGATTTTGACGTCATGTTTTAAATAGTTTTACAAGCTTTATATATATTGCATGTGTCTTATTGCTTTATATTTGAGTTCAGTTATTCATGAGTTGAACATAGCCAAGGTAAGTGTTCTCTTGTACTCCTTTCAAGCTTAAGTTGTTGTTTAGCGTCCAGCTCGCATACTCGTACATTCCATGTACTGATGCCAGTTGGCCTGCATCTTTTATGGTGCATACGCAGGTACCCAAGATCAGTATCCAACACGCCATTGATCCAGTTAAGCACTCCAGAGTCAGTGGTGAGCCTCATTGCTTTCCAGAGGACTCGATTATTTTTTGTTCCTAGTTTTGCTTTATTAGGATGTTGCGGGGTCTGTCCCAACATCCATCTTAGCATTATAGAGGCTTCATAGACAGTCAGCTAGTTAGTTTTGAGTCTCTCTTTTATGTATATATAAATATTCTATTTTGGGACTCGAGTTGCCTTTTTGGCCAGATTTTTATCAGTTGAGTTGTGTTATGACCTTTTATTGTATTGAGTTATTCTGTTGAGTTAAATTTTCCACTAAGTTTAGAAAGCCAGGCCAAGGGTTCGCTTGGGGCCAGCAATGGTTTTCGAGTGCCGATTCCGCCCAGGGCGTAGGCTCGGGGCGTGACATTTTGGAAGAGAGGCAACAAGTGTTGTGGGCGAAATAGGAACTGCTCATTGTTCATGGAGCACTCAGCCGCTTGGAAAACTAGATAAATTCCAAAAAATGTAGTAAGTCAGTTATCCAATAGTAATTGAACCTACAAATTTGCCAATTATGAGTTGGACGTTTTAACCATTTAGTCGTGGATGCAAACGGACTCAGCGAGTGAAATAGGTTTTGGTTATTCCTTCTTGAGTTTATATTTCTTCCATTATAAGGAGATTCAAGAAAAGATGGACACCAAATTTGATGTTTCAAAGAAGTAGGTGGTTGTTAACCACCGAAGTCTAGTTGATGTTTACAAACCTCCTGTCACGCCCCAAGCCTACACCCTGGACTTGGCCAACACTCGAAGACCATGGCTGGCCCACAAGCGAACCCCTGGCCTAGATTTCTTAACTCAGCAGAACTTAACTCAATAGAATAATTCAATGCAATGAAAGGTCATAAAGCAACCCAACTGATAAAATCTTGGCCAGAAAGGCAACTCGAGTCTCAAAATAAAATATTTATATGTATACATAGATGAGAGACTCAATACTAACTGACTGACTGGTTGTCTATGAAGTCTCTAAAATACTGAGATGGATGTTGGGACAGACCCCGCAACATCCTAATAAAATAAAACTATGAACACAAAATAACTGAGTCCTCTGGAAGGCAATGAGGCTCACTACTGACTTTGGAGTGCTCAGGTGGATCAACAGCGTGCTGGTGGATGCTGATCCTGGGTACCTGCATCTATATCATAATAAGATGCAGGCCAACTGGCATCAGTACATTGAATGTACGAGTATGCGAGCTGGAAAAGTAAATAACAACTTAAGCTTGAAAGGAGTACAAAGGAACTCTTACCTTGGCTCTATTCAACTCGTGAATAACCGAACTCAATATAAAGCAATAAGACACATGCAATATATATAAAGCTTGTAAAACAGTGTAAACAACTTAGTTCGTTAAGGATAAAACAATAACAAACTCAACTTTACTTGTATAAAAGTACTATAACTTTAGTGGGAGATTCTTTAACTGACAACCACCACTATGAGCCCTAGTGATGATACAATGTTTTACCTCACGTTGCCTAAGGACCATCCTATACCTTGTTATGATATAGGACCTTACTTTAACATAGTGGATCCACTAGCTTAATCTTACATGATCAATAAAAAGAATGAACCGTCAAGTCCCATGTTGTTTACATGGTTCTTATGGAGAGTTGAGTTAATATGAACTCTCTTCCCCAATTCGGTGCTCAATACTACTCCCAAAAATAATTTGGCTCATAAGTGTTTTAAACACAAACTTCTTTCTTTTTATTGAGATAATTACTCAAAGCTTAGCCCAAAGTCATCTCTTGGAAAACATAGCTCCTTTCTTACTCAAAGGTGAAAACATTTATAAACTTCTTTGGGAATACTTAATTCTCTTTTAAATTTTGAGAAATGAACTTAACTCTTTACTTAACTTGAAACTCTATAATCTTTACTTAACTTGAAACTTGAGCCTTAAAACGAAGTTAAAACGTTTAATAAAGACTCTTGAAAAGCTTTAAAGATTTGCTTCTTAACTTCTAGACTTGACTCTTAACTTCACTTGACTTTGATCCTAACATTCTTGAATTGAATTATGAATTCAAGGATTATGATTTGTGTTTGGAAAGACCTCATGATGTTTAGGAATGATTTAGGACAGCTAAACTTAAGAAAAGATACGAAAATTAAATTTTGAAACAGTGGAGTCCGCGTTCTGTCCGCGACGCGGAGCAGATTTTTGTTCACAGAGGGAACAAGTCCGCGACACGGACTTGTTTCATGTAAGTTTCCCGACTTTTCTCCTTCATTTCCAACTCTAAACCCTCTTAACTTCAAGGGTTCTTTCCCCAAACACTTGAGACCATTAAAACCCTTACTATACAATAGATTCAACTCGGAATTACAACCGAAAACATGCACCAAACCAACAAGAAACTTCAACAACATAACCACAACTTCAACACACACAACCACAAACTTCAACAAATATAACCAATTTTTTCTCGAAATTAAAACGAGTTTGGCGTGTGGGCGAATGAACCAACCCAACACTATGATCTCACATACCTCAATAGGGATCACCCCCGATGAAAACCACGACGATCTCAACGAACTTTGCTTCTTCTTCTCTTTTTCCTCTTCTTTCTCTCTTCACTCACAACCTTTACACTCACTTTTTAAAAGGAAATACTGATTTAAAATTAGCTTGGACCCTTAATATAACCAAAAGAAATGGTTAGGGAAAAGACCAAAACACCCTAACAAATTCGGGTGAACTTTCCTATGCCAACAACCCAACTTCTAAAGGGCATAACTCACTCATACGAACTCGGAATCGATCAAACTCGGCGACGTTAGAAAGATCATTCCAAGGGCTTTGCAAACATAACTGGAACTACACCTAAATCGTCCTGAGATAGGAGGTACAACCATTCAAAATTGACCAAACACTCACTTTTTCCATACTTGACTAAATTTCCAGATTTTGAATTCTTCCCAAAAATGACTATTTCCAATTTCAAGCTTCTTTGTAGTTATTTCAAATTGCAAGATGTCACAATATCTCCCCTTGGGAACATTCGTCCTCGAATAAGGTTACTCTTACTAGGCTAAAGGTGTAACATCGAACTCAAACACCCAACAAGCAATCATGCAAACAACAACAACATGCTCACTATAAATTAAAAAAGCACTAAGAAAGAAATTAATACCTTGATCTGCATTTCCTTCGGATTAAAAGAGATGTGGATATCTTTTCTTCATGTCCTCTTTGGCTTCCCAAGTAACTTCCTCAACAAATTGTTTCCAACAAAGGACCTTGACTGATGCTACATCTTTCGTTCTCAACCTACGAACTTGGCGATCTAAAATCTGAACGGGAATCTCCTCATAAGATAAGCTGTCCTTGATCCTAATACTTTCTGTCGGTAGGATCAATGAAGGATCGCCTATGAACTTCTTCAACATAGAGATGTGAAATACTGAATGAATCGCTGCTAATTCCTGTGGTAGCTCCAACTCATAAAGCAACATTGCCGATCTTCTTGGCTATGCAGTAAGGTCCAATATACCGGGACTAAGTTTCCCCTTCTTACCAAGCCTCATAACTCCCTTCATGGGTGAAACTTTCAAATATACCCAATCATCTACTTCAAACTCTAACGCCCTTCTCCTAACATCAGTGTAGGATTTTTGACGACTCTACGCCGCTTTCAACCTCTCTTGAATCACTTTCACCTTTTTCATAGCTTGGTGAACTAAATCTGGTCCTATCAACCCTGCTTCACCAACTTCAAACCATCCAATAGGAGATCTACATCTTCTCCCATAAAGAGCTTCATATGGAGCCATCTGGATGCTAGAGTGATAATTATTGTTGTAGGCAAACTCAATGAGAGGTAGGTGATCATCCCAACTCCCTTTGAAATCGATTACACAAGCCCTCAACATATCTTCTAAATTCTGAATAGTGCGCTCTGCTTGTCCATCAGTCTGAGGATGAAAGGAAGTACTTAAGTTTACCTTTGAACCCAAGCCTTTCTGAAAAGATTTCCAGAACTGTGCAGTAAACTATGCACCTTTATCTGAAATAATGGAGACTGGGACTCCATGAAGTCTCACCACCTCTTAAATGTATAACTTGGCATAATTTTCTGCTGAATGGGTAGCCTTTACTGGCAGAAAATGAGTTGACTTTGCTATTTTGTCGACAGTTAGCCAAATAGAATCATGTTATCTGCGAGACCTTGGTAGCTCTGTGATGAAATCCATATTGATCATCTCCCACTTCGATTTCGGAAGTTCTATCCTCTGAGCCAAACCACCGAGCCTTTGGTGTTCAACTTTCACTTGTTGGCAATTTGGACACTTAGCAACAAACTCTGCAATGCCTTTCTTCATGTCATTCCACCAATAAACTTCTCTCAAATCATGATACATATTGGTGGAACCCGGATGAATGGAATATCTGGAGCTATGAGATTCCTCCATAATCCTCTCTTGGAGTCCATCTACCACAGGTACACACAATCTACCTTGATACCTCAATACATTATCTCCCTCTTGTTTAAAAGCTAATACTCTTTGATTTTGAATATTTTCCTTTAACTCAAGCAAAATGGGATCTTGGCCTTGTTTCTCTTTTACTTCTGACACTAATAATGACTCGGCCCCGTTCGCCACCGCTATTCCTTCTTCTGCGAAATCTATAAATCTGACTCCCAAGCGTGCCAGTCTGTGCACATCTTTTGCTAACTCTCTCTGTCCTTCTTCAATGTGGGTGGTGCTACCCATAGACAACCTGCCTAAAGAATCAGCAACAACATTAGCCTTACCTGGGTGGTAAAAAATACTCAGGTCATAATCTTTGAGTAATTCTAACCACCTCCTCTGTTTGAGATTAAGCTCTTTCTAAGTGAGCACATATTGAAGACTCTTGTGATCAGTAAATTCATCAACATACACACCATACAAGTAATGACGCCATATCTTCAAAGCGAATATTACAGCAGCCAACTCTAAGTCATGGGTTGGGTAGTTCTTCTCATGAACCTTCAATTGTCTCGAGGCATAAGCTATAACCTTGCCATTCTGCATTAAGACATAACCCAGACCAACTCTAGATGCATCACAATACACCATAAAACCTTGAGTACCTTTTGGTAAAGTCAAAACTGGACTAGTAATCTACTTCTTTTTCAATTCCTGAAAGCTTTTCTCACATGCTTCAGACCATTGAAATTTCACTGTCTTCTAAGTCAATTTGGTCAAAGGAGATGCAATAGACGAGAACCCCTCTACAAACCTTCTATAATAGCCAGCTAACCCCAATAAACTCCTAATATTAGTTGGAGATGTGGGCTTAGGCCAATTTTGCACAACCTCAATTTTTCGAGTATCAACTTTAATTCCTTCACCAGACACAATGTGGCCTAGGAATGTCATAGACTCAAACCAAAACTCACACTTAGAGAACTTGGCATACAACTCCTTATCTTTCAATGTCTGAAGGATTATTCTGAGATGACTAGCATGATCTTCTTCATTCCTTGAATAGATTAGTATGTTATCAATGAAGATGATAACAAACATATCTAAATGTGGTTTGAAGACTTTATTCATAAGGTCTATGAATGTTGCCAGCGCATTGGTCAAACCAAAAGACATGACCAAAAACTCATAATGACCGTATCTAGTTCTGAAAGTTGTCTTTGGAATATCACATTCTCTTACTCCTAATTGATGATAGCCTGATCTGAGGTCAATTTTTGAAAAATAGGTGGCACCCTAAAGCTGATCGAAAAGATCATCAATTCTCGGAAGAGGGTACTTATTCTTGATGGTAACCTTGTTCAACTAGCGGTAATCTATTCACATTCTAAGGGAACTATCTTTCTTTCTCACAAACAAGACCGGAGCTCCCCAAGGAGAAACACTTGGTCGAATGAAGCCCTTATGTAGGAGATCTTTCAACTGCTCTTTCAACTCTTTCAACTCTGTTGGTGCCATTCTATATGGCGGGATAGAGATAGCACGAGTATCTGGAATGAGGTCTACGCCGAAATCTATCTCTCTCTCAGGAGGAATTCCGGGTAGATTATCAGGAAAAACTTCTGGAAACTCTCTTACTATGGGAATTGACTAAAAATGAGGTATCTCAACACTAGAGTCATTAACTTGGACTAAGTGATAGAAACAATCCTTCGAAACTAACTTTCTCGCCTTGAGGTACGAAATGAAACAACCCTTAGGCACTGCTGAACTACTACTCCACTCTATGACTGGCTCATTCAGAAACTGAAACTTGACCACTCGAGTTTTGCAATCTAATGATGCATAACAGGCATCAAGCCAATCCATACCTAAAATAACATTGAAATCTACAATCTCTAACTCAACTAAATCAGCCATGGTGCTCTTGTGATTGATGGAAACGGGACAATCACGATATACTCTTTCTACTAGAATAGACTCTTTCTACTATTAAAGATTGAGTTTTAGCATTTTAACTACATCTATTTAAGAAAAGTAATTAATAAATTCCTATTACAGTTATTTAAGAAAAGCAAATAATAAGTACCTTAAAACCCTGATAGTGCAATCAGTGTATTCTCAATTTGGTCAAATTATCTAAATCAACTTTTGGTTTTTTAATTATATGGTCCTATCGGACATCTACATATGTAAGTTAAACACTCTTATTCTATGAAACCTACCTTCGAAGGAAAGTGAATGCTCAGGCAAATTTTTTTTAGGAAAATAGAGAAAATGATTGAATAGAAGAAAATGGAGAACCTTTTCGACCAACTTATTGAGGGAAAAAGCATTAATGACTTTGTTGCTAAGATAAATTGAAGTTTCGCTGAATCTATTTGTTGTTCTGCAAACTAAACTTGACGAAAGGAAGAAACAACTGAATAAACATGCATACGAGAATGTTGCAACTAAAACTGATGCTAATGACAACTATGTCAATGCTGGTGAAGAGAATGATGGGCATCCTTAGGATGTTGATGGAATATTTAATACTTTCATTTTTTTTCTATCAATGTTTTGTCATCTTTTTTGTTTAAAAGTGCTTCCTAGTTATAAGTTTCTTGCTCATTGTTCATCTATTTATGTTATTGCTATCATAATGATGTATGAAGGATATTTTAATTAAGTCCAACCAACATAGTCATTATGTATCCTTTAACTTTTCATAAAAGAAAAAAGCTAGTTATATGTGGTATGTTCCCATTTTCTCGCTGACCCATCATGCAAAAGGTACACTGCTATTACATAAAGGTAAGCATAACAAATATATTGATCAATGAAGTGAGTTGAGTGTCATGCGCTCTCACGTTCAAATCCTAGCTGAGGCAAAAATACTATGATTTTCTCCAATCTGTTGAAAGCTTTGCTAGACAAAGATACTCGATTCCTGTGATGTTGGCGAGTAACAAGTACCCTATGGAATCAATCAAGATGTACGCAAACTTGGCCTAGATTACACAATCATTAAGAAGGACTAGGTAAATGTAAAATTTGGAATTTTGATCTAGCCAAACTATTTGTGCAACAAAAAGTAATAGCATAATACATAAATTGGACCTTTAACTTGGCTTCAAATTATAACTTTGACCTTTAACTTTATGAGTGTATAAATAGGCACTTTAACTATCCAAAACTTAAACAAAAAAACACTCGGATCCTACCTGGCAAAATGCGTGAAATACACTCAAATTAGGCGCGTCAGATGTAAAAATCGAGGGGCCCAACAGTAAAAAAAACATTGAAAAGACAATTAAACCCTCTTTCTATTTTTTTCAACAATTTTCCCCTCTTTTTTGCATTATTTGTTGTTCACTGCAAATAGCAAGTGACATTTAATTAATTTTTTGTTATTGCGAAAAAAAATTATAATGAAGTTTTTTTTTTGGCAAGATGGGTGAGTATACACTTTAATTATCTAACCTTTTAATAAATAAACACGCGTGTCCTACCTGCCAAAACGCGTGATGTGCACGTATTTTGCGCGAGTTAGGAGTAATTTTCGAGGCCCACAATAGTAAAAAAAATGCTGAAATGAAAATTCTACCCTTAATCAATCCCTTTTATATATATCTTTATATTTCCAAATCAAAATCTCATTTCTCTTTCCTCCTCTTTCAAATCAAATTTTTTTTCCTCTCTTTTAAAACGATTTGTGCTCATATTTAGTGCAAATGGCTTCTAATTTTTTTTGTCATTGTGGAAAAAGAGCTATAACCCTTGTATATTAATTAAAAATAATGTTAATTTTTTATTTAGTTCTAAAATGGACGTGTAAAGTATTTAATTAGTTGGCAGCCACTGATTGGCTCACTAATACACGTGGGAGCGTTTGCATTTCACGCTCTTTGCCTCCAAAAATTGTGTGTTTATTTATTAAAAGGTTGGATAGTTAAAGTGCCTGTTTGTGCACTATGAAAGTTGGAGGTCAAAGTTGAAATTTGAAGCCAAGTTTAAGGTCCAATATATGTATTATGCCAAAAGTAATCTCATCCAATCTAATGAATATCATTAGTTAATCAATAACTAGTAAAACAGACACAATTTTAGTCAATCACTCTTTAAGTAGTCTTTCTCTAATTAGGATGAGGATACTTCCCAAATAAATACTTGTTAAAACATACTTTCGGATCTCATACTTAAGTTGCTCAAACTCCGGTATGTATGCCCGTTGCGGTTGCGGTTGCGGATCTAGAGGTCAGATCTCACATGATTTTTAAATTTTAAGATTCAATAGTGCGGATCAAGATACGAATACAGGTGCAGGGATTCAGCTAAAAATAATTCAGTATTGGTGTACTTCTATGTTTATAATACCAGTTGACTTTCTCAAAAAGAAAGTCACTCAATATATATAATTAATTGTTTCATCAAAATTTATTGACATGAGATTTTTATCTAAAGCCAAAATTTTAATAAATAACAATTTTTTTCCCCTCATTTTCACCCTTTGGTGGTGGCCCAGTGGTTTGGGCTTGGGACTTCCATGTTGGAGGTTAAAGTTCGAAACCCCTTGCCAGCGAAAGCAAGGAGTTTGTTTTTTGGGTCGAGCTCGTCGTACCGAGCTTGCCTAGTGTGGGTTACCTCTCTTGTATGGTTTGTGAGCTATTGTATATGAGCGTAGGTTTTACCCTTTGCGCACCCAAAGGGTAGCGGCTGCGGGTTTTCCCTTGTCATAAAAAAAAATCTATTTTCTCATTTTCCTTTCACAAGATTGAAAGAAATAGAATATTATTTTCCGTATAACACTAGACACTGAATCTCTTTTTGGTTTATTTTTTGTTAAAAGGTCAAAAGATAAGTTATAAGTCACCTCAAATTCAGTTAATATAGTTCCAATGGTAATGATTATCCATCTACAATTCCTTAAAATAAATATCTTTTTATTTCTAAATATTTAGGTTTTAAATCAATAAAATAGATTGAGGGGTTTTGTAAATAAAACTTACATAGTTGAGTGATGTTTGGATTAAAAAATCAAAGTTGAGTGGTTTTCTAAGAGAAAAGCTCATAATTGAGTGACTTTGGATTAAAAATCGAAGTTGAGTAACTTTATGAAAGAACAATTCATAGCTTGAGTAACTTCTAAGAGAAAAGTCCATAGTTGATTGAGTTTTGATTAAAAATCAAAGTTGAGTGACTTTCTGCAAGAAAAGTTCATCGTTGAGTAACCATCTGAGATATTATCTCCCACTCCATGAGCAAAATCTTAGTATGCTACCTCAAATTTCTAAACCCAGTTTTTCCTCTTTCTTGTTAGCAATAAGAGTGTTCCATTTGACTACGTGAATACATCTTTATTCTTTTTCCTGCCATATGAAATTTCTCCTCGATGAGCCAAGTCTTCTTTTCTGCCTAACCATTTTTTTCTCGCATCTCTAATCCCTAGCCTAATCTCTTAAATTTATTTTAAGCAAATAAAGGAAACCCAAATAATTTGTTGGACAAGAACTAACTTCACATTCTAGAATCCCTACCAACACTTGAATTTCATTAACCGGATATAACAAACTCTTTCTCTAATTTACATGTAGACCAGACACGACTTCAAAAAGGGTTAATAGTACTCTTAAATGCCATAGCTGGTAAATCTTTGCCTCACAAAAAATAAAAATATCGCCAGCGTAAAGCAAATGGGAAATCTCTAAATGGCTACCTCTTCTACTATGTCACTAGAAGCTCCTCAGCCATCCATGTTGATTTTCCATCCACCATACTGTTAAAACCGTCCATAAAAATACTTAATAGGGGTGGTGACAAAGGATCCCATCGTAACATTCTCCTTTGGGATGAAAAAAATCCTTCAGAAAAACCATTTATCATAAAATTAACAATAGAGAATCTAATAGTACTAACGGAGAAAAAGAGTCCATCCAATCTATTTACTTTGAAACCCCACGTCTCTTAACACTTTGGGTAGAAAGTCTCAATTTACGTAATCATAAGCATTTTCATTATCAAGCTTGCAAAGAAGCTCAAGTATTTCTTCCATTGTTCTAGTATCCACCATACACTCATTTGCTATCAAAGTTGAATCTATGATCTGTTTGCCTTTATTATTCATTGGCATATTCTTAGAGCCTCCAAGGGAAGTATGACTAGAACCACCCTAGATGCTAGATGCATTGGCAATTGGTTCCAAATGTTATTTTTTAACAACCCAAATGATTGTTTTGAGTTCTACTTCTCGTAGATTCATTTGGTTATTTATGACTTGCAAGTATGGGGGCACGGGTAGCGAGAAGTTCAGGAGCGCTTTGGAACACTTGAACTCAAACTAAAAGCATAAAGTGCATAGAGTTGACCAAAGTCAACAATATGGGTAAATGAACTTAGACTCATGGTTCGAAGGTTACAATAAGTTTGTATGATGATTTTGGACTTGTATGTATATTCGAATTAGGACCTAAGGAGCTCCGGTGCAACTTGACACTATTGCGTCAAAGTTGAAAAGTTTAGGATTTTAAAAGTTCAAAAGTTTGATTTGGAACTTGATATAGGGTTGTGACATTTCCGTACGTGTTTCTGAGCCTTTGAAAAGTCCATATAGGGTAATTGGACTTGTTGGGATGGTTTGGAGGGGAACCCGAGGAGCTTGGTGAGTTTCACGCGTTTGGAGCAAATTTGGAGAAGATTGGAAGTGCTGAAACTGATTTGACCTGATTTCACAAGAGAACAGCACCACCCAATCTATAAAAAAAATTGGAGATGATGTTTGAATGGAAGTTGTATCCCTTTGAGACTAGTTTTCAGTGGTTCAAACCGTTTGTCATTTCAACATCTGTACAAAAAGTTATGGTCATGGAGACTGTAGAGCAGTTTTTAATACATCAAACTTCATTACCCTATTTAAGCCGGATTTTTGTGATTTTTATTTCATTTGCCAACTCTTGGAGCTCGGCCTTGAGAGGTTGAACCTATGGTTTCATATACAAGCTTGTGGTAAGTTATTCTAAGTTGAATCTATGATTATTTCATGAATCTAACCTTGGATTGGTCACTTGAACACGAAACCAAAGATGGATATGTTATATCTATTTTTCATGATTCTTGACTGTTGCCTGATTACTGGAGCATATTTTCATGCTAGTAATAATGCTATAGGCATCGTTTTCCATGCTAGATTCACATTTCCTAACTATGTGCATGTTAGACTACATGTTTAGCTGACAGTTATGTCATATTTATATGCTTTGTGACTGCATACCTGATTTCGAATCTTGATATGAATTTGGCGCGTGAGTTGTTCGTATCATGCATCAGTTCTCACATGAGTTGTCTGTGTTGGTTATGCTATGGCACATGAGTTTCTGTGTCAGTAATCAGTTTCACATGTTAGTTGTCCGTGCTGGTTATCTTAGTACATGATTTGTCCATGCAATTTGTGGACCTGGAATTGTCCCCCTAGGGTCACTGCTCCTGGGCACCCCAGGCAGTGTGCTCACAGTCGCTTGAGAGCAATGGTTATGAGACAAGTGGGAGAGTCAGTATCATATGTATTTGATTTTTATTTACTCATATATTCATATCATTTTATATGTTGTACTGGTGTATAAATTGCTACGTTGTTTAGATTGACTTACCTTGTATTGATACTCTTCTTTATCTGTTGAGATTATATTATCTGCACAGGTTAATACAGTGGGTATTTTGAAACCAACCCTCCACTACTTTGTTGGGGTCAGTCAATGATATCTACAGAGTACGCATGAGTTAAATTGTTACGGTGTTCATGGGAGAGCATTGGAGATCATACCAGCGTTCCGGTGATGAGTTGCCTGCTAGTTCTTCGTAGTTTAGAGTCATTCATCATGTTGTATTCCAAACAGATGATGCACTTCTCATATTCAGAGTTGTACCTTCCATTCTTAGTAGATCATGACTTGTGACACCAGTTCTTTGAGGTAGGGGCGGATCTATAGTGTGTCTAGGGGGTCATCCGACCCCCCTCGGAAAAAAAATTGCACTATATATATAAGATCAATTTTTTTGTGTACGTGTATATATTTAAAATTAAACCCATTGAGCATATGTCAAAGGAGTAGCTCAATGGTTTATCGGGGTCAGGATTTCGCCTATGTGAGCTTTGGGTCACAGGTTCGATTCCAAGCAACAACATTTTTTTTATTTGAACCCCATTGATAGAATTCCTGCTTCCGCCACTGCTTTGAGGTTGTATCGATCACTCCACATTGTATTCGCTTTAGTGTTATCTCATTTATACTATCCTGTTAGACTTTATTATCTTATGATGTCCTAGTATTGTGGTTATTTCAAGATTGGTTCACCTGAAGGGTTGGATTAGGTGCCGTCACGGCTAAATGGGATTTGGGTCATGACAAATTCTGGAAAGACTATTGTAGCTCCTTTACAAGATTAGCTAAATGAAATGCAGCTGATGCCAAACAGCCCAAAGAAGTCAGAGCATAGAGGTTACCTCGAAGATGACCAGTAATCAAGTCATGTGAAATGAAGAGGATAATGCTTTTATGGATAAACAAAGAACCTTAAAAAGAGATAGCTTTCTAGTTTCTACAATGCTCATCTTATCACTTATAAAATTAAAATCATCTGGGTGCTCCAAGCATACACAAAAAATGAAGTTACTAAATAATCTAGGACGAGGGATCTATTCTAATGAGGTCTGGCAAGATAGATCTTATGCCAAAGAGGAAAAACAAGGTGAGATAAGTACCAGAGAGAGGAGACAACAAAAATAGGCAAAGAATATTTTCTTTATGTCTTATTGGGAAAAGGGACAAATATGCCCCTCAATTTTGATATTTAGAGCGGATATACCTGCATAAAAAAGTGGTGCATATATATCCCTGTCGTCAAACAAATGATACATATTTACCTTTATTGTTGTTAACAGATGTATACTAACTGAATTAAAAAAAAAAAACTAGTTTTAAATTCAAAAAATGTCACATGGCTTTAAAAAATTACTTCACCCCTCACGTTCCGAACCAGACACCCACCCAAATAAGAAAAAACTCAATCCCTCTTCTACTCAGTTAGAAAATGGGTTTGGGTTGGATCAGAATAAAAGAGGGATTGGATTTTTTTTAATGTGTCGGGTCTGGAGGGGTAAAGAAAATGGGTGAGGTAATTTTTTAAAGCCTCGTGACATTGTTTGCATTACAGTACTAGTCTTAGAATTTTTCTCAATTCAGTAAATATATGTTTGTTAAAGAAAGGGTAAATATGCACCATTTGTTAGACGACGAGGGTACGTATGCACCACTTTTTTAACGAGAGATATATCCACTCTAAATCGCAAAGTTGAGTGGTATATTTTTCCATTTACCTTTTCAATTTTTTTTTATGGTTGGTGGTGTTTGGGTTAAGCTTGTGCACACCTCAAATATTACACATTACGTACTACCTCCCACTAGCATAGTTGCCCAGTAGTTTTGTCCACCAAAGTTTGGGAAGATGCAAAAAATATCCTAAAGTTTTTGCATCCGTGGAATTTGAACCTGAAACCTCATATGGTTATTCTCCACTTCATTAACTACTAGGCCACATCCTTGATTGCAAATAGTATTTTCATAATTTGTTTTTTAAAGAAGAAATTTAAAGAGAGGATAGGATATTTCACTTCCAATCCTCAGAATTGCACACCACAACACATAAAGATAGAGACAGAGCATCACTATGAGTAGAACGGATAGCGCGCAAGTGGAACCTATTTTAGGAGCTTGCAGTGGCCATCACCAAAAATCAAATACTCCACAACCCCCT
The DNA here is from genome assembly GCA_029007595.1 of Solanum commersonii. Taxonomy (NCBI): domain Eukaryota; kingdom Viridiplantae; phylum Streptophyta; class Magnoliopsida; order Solanales; family Solanaceae; genus Solanum; species Solanum commersonii. Next base: position 3,871,362 of record JAJTWQ010000011.1, read on the forward strand.
CCAACATTGTCAATTGAATGTTCACCTTTTATATCGAAATCCTTTTTTGATAGGTTCACCTATATTAGAATTCCTTTTAGAAAAGAACGGATCTAGGTCATACTCAAACCTCTTGCTTCATGTTTCCAACTAGCACTTACTCTTACAAGATGAATCACAAAAAATTGTAAGCATGCAAAACCTTGTAACATAAGACGACCAGTAAAAAGTAAATGTAGACAGGATGGAGTGGACCAACCTCTCGCTGGTTTGCATGATATTTTGATATGCCAAAAACATTAAACCTAATGTCATTAGCTTGAGAGTCCCACTCAAACGGCCTGGACCAATCATCTACTGGAACAGCAGCATTATCGGAACCCGGGCCACTAGATGATTCACAACTTTCCACAAGAGCTTTAAGTTCAAATTGTCTCTCGTGCAATTTCTCTTGTCGGTCTAGCAGATATTTTATTTGGTCTGGATAAGAAGACATTGAAGACCATGCTTTCAGATGGATGAATAAAGTACATTGCAAAAGAATTGAAAGATCAAACATCTAAGGACAGAACTCGATCACAAAGACAAAAAAAAAAAAACACAATGAAAAAGGCAAGTAAAAATCAACACAAAATCATTTTAAGATTAGTTGTAACAAGGTTCTGAAACTCTTTGTTAATAAAAATGGCAGATGTGTGAGGATTTATTGTCCAGAATAACATGTTATCAGAGTGATATAAATCACATTGGCTAAAGTCATGTAGAATAACACTTCCGAAACCCAGTAATCCATGTTGGACACCGTGTCCATAAAGATAAGCTAGAGAAATGGGTCACACATGCAATAGTGTCAGAGTTCTGTTCTTTGAAAACATCACACAACCTTGACAAGTTGGTGATTTACAAAAAGAGAACACATTTGATGTGACACCAAAAAAAAAGGATGATCAAATTAAACGTATCTCAATGCCCTTGATCTTCTAATGCAAATGAACCTTTCATGTTCGAATCTACAGACATTAAAGTCTCCTCCAACTACCCAGTGATCAGTCCATAACCCTCCAATATCAGCTAATTCAACCCAAAAATATGTCCTTTCCCAATTTAAATGTGGCCAATATACACCAGTAAAGCACCATTTCAGATCTCCATGTAGCCCTTCAAACATTGCAGTGATGGAGTGTGTACCTGGCAGAAAAGTCTATGTGATTCCATTGCCTCTTATCCCAGAATATTGTGATACCCCCGCTCCTTCCATATGATTTTAATTCCACCAAATTGACCCATCTAGATCCCCAAATCTGTGCTGCAGTAACAGTAGACCATTCTTCAATATTTGTTTCTTGTAGATATTAAACATCTGGCTTCCACTTCTTGACCAACACTATAATGGTGTCTCTTTTTTCATTGTCCTTAATCCCCCGCACATTCCAATTTATGATTTTCACTTTCAGTCAGACAGTGCTTTGAGTTTCCTACCCTTCACGATTATTTCTCCCTCGTTGTGGACCCCTTTGTCATAGTTGACTGGGCAAATCAAATTTATACCTCGTCATCCCCCTTTGTTTCATGATGCGTTCTGGTTCAGCTTTTTAGTCCCCACACCATTGAATAGTGTTCTTGGAGGTTGTTAAACATTTTGAGACAAATCCTCCTTTTGTCATCATTGATTATAAAACTTCATGTTTCTGTCTTTATTGTAGTTTCCTTATCTTTAACGGCTAGCTAAGCATCTTAGAGGGTTGTGGTACCTTTTTCGGGTTATGTAAATGGGTATGAGCATTAGTACTTTTATTTCATGAAATCAATGTTTTCTATTTACTTTCATCTTTTGTTAAATGGTTGCAAACATTAGATAGTGTCATATAATTTTTAGCTTTGCTTGAAAAAGAAAGTTCGGATTTGGAAAAGTGCAAATGGCAAGGATTTGAGGCTTTAAACCCTAATTAAATAAATTCAACCTAGAGATAGGAGATATATATTTTGAGAATGGCAACTTAAGATGGGAAAGATTTAACTTGGAATAAATTAATTATTTGCATTCACACACTTTAGATTCGAGAGAAGCTAAGTGTGAAATCTACTGAATGAGTCAAGAAACCTTTGAAAGTAATTTAGACATCATTGAATAATGATATTGCATCATTAAATTAGCAAAAACACATACTCCTTGCCATTACCTTCATTAGGGAACACCAATCCTAGTCCCTTACCCAATTGTTATAAAAAATCTCTGATTAATCGCGTGTTAATTAATAGTCAATAAATAAATGAACTTAAAATTATAGTCTTAAACTCTAACCCTTTTACCCACTATTATAGAAATATTAGACTTTAAGTCGGGTTATACACTTAAAAAGTAAATTGTTCGTCGTCGTATTCCCTGTGGGATTCGACTGCAACCTAATTGAGTTATATGTTTAATAACGACCACTTATACCATTTTTAATGTGTAATTTGGGTGTATCAAGGAACAAACTCATTATCCTCCAAATTCCGAATTGTGCGCCAGCTGTCCCTTGGGGATTTCTCTGTTATTAAGAAGGAACACTTATGATCTTCAATGTATTTATAAGGAAAATAATGATTTCGAAATCTCCTGTCATCAGCTCTACCCATTGGCATAAACATTTTCAATTTGGGAATGAAACCTAATTCTCTAAACAGCTAAGCAACAATTGTATGCATATAAATAAAGGATAATACATATATATGTATAATATAATCTTTTATATAGCCACTAAAAGAGAGAGCAAGAAGCTCCACGTCAGTTCATAGCAATACAAATTAAAACCCCATCCAGCTTCTGTTCTAGCTTGATTGTAACAAATACTACCCAGGTAGCATAGTAACTAATATTGTCAGATTCCTGAAAAGGAAATACTAAAAAGTATCTCAACTACAATAAGCCAATAATGTACTTTCTCTCTCCGCTTGTCTATAATTTTCATAAATTAATGTATGATATCTATTGTATATTGAACACCTTTTACACTAATGACCTATCTGTAAATAAAAAAATTTAAGACTTTGGTGATCAAGTCAAACATATTGAAATCTGTTAGAAAGTTCGAAACTAGGACAACTAAAGTAAAGTAACAAATCTCAAACTTTTCTAATTGTCGCCAACAAGTACCTTGATTCAACAATATGCTCCCCAACTTTGTTGACAATGAAAAGATCATATTATTATCCCACCATCCCATGTAGCAACATTCTTTCTCTTTCTTCTCCATTTTCTCAAGACATTGTCAACCTAGTTGACAACTCAAAATACATAGTTATTCTTGTTTCTATAGACACTATAGAGCCCAAAACCTATTCTAATAACTGAGGTGGTAAATTGCTCTAAGGCTTAACTTAAGACGCTAGAAGGAGCCACAAATGTTATATAGGATAATAAAAATGCTTTATTTACAAGCACCCAAGAGTGTGACTTAGTGATCAATGAAGTGGGAGAACCATCAGGTCTCAAGTTCAAATCCTAGCAAAGACAAGCAAAAAGACTAGGCGATTTCTTCTCATTTGTTCTAGCCTTGGTGGACAAAATTACCTCGCACTTGTTGTTGATGGGTGGTGGCAGTATCTTCAAATCTCAACAAAGACCAAACAACAAAAAAGGGTCGGTTGGCTAGATATGTCACTCTTGCCTGTGTGATGAGGGTTGTATAACTATCTAGACATATGGCCAACATCCTTTATCCAAAAATAAAAAAGACAACAAAACACTAGGTGATTTCTTCTCATCTGTCATCGCCTCAGTGGACAACCTTACCCACTACTGGTTGCTGATGGGAGGTGACAGTCTCACGTGAAATTAGTCGAGGTGCATGCAAGATAGCCCAAACACCAAGAATATTTTTTTTAAAATACTTTATTTACACTTGAAAATTCCAAAGTACAATCATAAGCTAATAAGCAGAAAATAAATACAAAAAATCAGGGCTTCATGTAATTATGTTAGAGGTGTTGAATAATACAACCCGGATTACAATTCAAGAAAATCTCCCATCAACAACTTCCTTACTATGACTATAAACAACCAAAAATATCAGGAATTTAAGTTCCCTAATAGAATTAAACAACAAATTAACTTTTCAATCAATGTTATTGCAAACAAATATTTCAACATTCAGAAACTGTATACTAAGCTAACCTTGAACATCTTGAAGCTCCACTTCAACATTGACAAGTTCCTCTAAGAGTGCTTCGGTTCTTCCCATTTTACTAGAGACGAAGAAACCCAGAAAAAAATGCCCTGTGAATTTATAGTGTTCGCTTCTTCTGTTCTGCTTCTGCACAGAGAATGTAAAAATATATTTTTGAAGAACTCAATAGAGGTGGTGGACTTGGGCCGTATAAGTGAGCTTCAAATGGGATAAGTGCACAAAATAACCCAAATTAGGATCGCTATTTATGGCATAGCCAAAATTCGTAAATATTTTGGAAGTTTAGACAACTTTAAAAAACAATTGAGACCAAAGTTACAAATTTCAGACGTGTGAATTTGTAGTGATAAAATATCTTAATTTTAGAATATGTCTTGTGCAAGTAAATTTTAGATATTTTTATTTAAAGTTAAATTTTTGACTATTTTAGATTTATAATTTATTTATTTTACTCATGGTATCTGAACGTAATTTATTTTACTTGTAGGTGTGAAATTTGATAATTTGTTCATTTCACTCATGGTGCCTTAACTTAATTTATTCCATTTTGAAAATTAATTTATTCATCCATTTCATATCAAGTACCTAGTGTCTCGTTCCATTTCACTTATGGCACGGCCCCTCATCTAACTAATCCATGATAATTGAGCATAATGTGTTCCTTTTTCAGTTTGAAAATAGCTAAAATTAAGGAAAAATTATGTATTTAGATATACATCCATATCATATATACTAATTTTACATGTGCTTTTAATCATGTATTTTATTTCTAGTTTAGAGTTTTCTACCATATATTCAAGAAGATATACCTTGATACACGTATTTTTGCTACCATATACATTAAACTAGAGAGATAGGCGAGTGAGATAGAGAAGAAGGCAAATGAGATGGGGAGGAAGATAGATGTGACTTTAAAGTCCATAGCTTTGCGTCTAATTTCATACCTTTGTGTGTTGGTATTAAAGATTGAACTTTAGACACAAAGGTATGAAATTAGACTTGATCATACCTTTGTGTGTTTGGTATGAAGGATTGAACTTTAGACACAAAGATATGAAATTAGACTTGGTCATACCTTTGTATGTTTGGTATGAAGGATTGAACTTTAGACACGAAGGTATGATAGTCAGGGGCGGATCTATGAAGGGCCTTGGGGGTGCTACGCCATCCCCGAACTTCGACGGAAACTCTATATATACATAGGTATATATACATAACATTTATATAAATATAAAGCGTGCCACCCACAGAACAAAATTGGTTTGTGGTGCCATGGTAGGAGGGCAACTTTAGAAGGTTGAGGTTGCGGGTTCGAATCCCATTTGAACCTATTTTTTTCAAAAATGTTGCCGACGTTTTTAAAAAAAAAAGGCCCCAAGCCCCTTTTTTAAGGAAAACAGCTGCACATTATTTTTATTTTTTATAATTGTTATTGACGTTTTTAAGTAAAAAAAAAAAAAGGCCCCAAGCCTTTTTTTTTTAAGGAAAATAAATTTGCACATTATTTTATTTTTTTTATAATTGTTAATGACTTAAATTAAATTAATTACATTACTCCTTTGACTTAAAAGTGTTCTCTTTCTCTTCAACTATTTCCAAACCCTTCTTCCTCCAAGTTTCAACTTTTCCAAAATTTTCATTACCCCATTCCGAATCCAAATCACTTCTTGTCGTTGCCGTCCGCCGCCCGTCTTAGCATTCCGTTCAGCGGCTAAGCCTCATTTGGGTGTTATTGTTTTCACTTTTCTCCATCCATCCACAACTTTTTATAGATTGTAAGTTTGCAATTCTATTTTTGTAAGATTTTTTTTATTTCTATTTCTTGAGTTCTTTTAAGTTTTAATCAGTGATGATTGATTTCATATTATACAAGAGTTTTGATTTTTCTTTGATATTCTAAATTTCTAACATTGTAAGACATTATTGGTTAAAAATTGTGTGATATGAATCATGCTAATTTGAATTAACTATGCCTTACACTATTAAATTTGAACTAATTGTGAGTTGAATTTGTCACGACCCAAATTGAGTCATGAGTGGCACCCACACTTCACTTCCTAAGTGGGCGGACCAAGGAATCTAATCCCCAACTTATACCAATAATTCAACTACAACTAACAACAATAACGCGGAAGCTCCAAAACTTATTAAAGTAACCAATCAAATAAACCTCTAAAGTCTATTACATATTATCCCCAAAATGCGAAAGTCATCACATCAAGGACATACGTTCTTAACATATCAAGTCTAAAAGTATTAGAGACCTAAAGTAAGTAAATACGATGGTCCATGTCCGAAATTCAAGGACATCACGCCATAACCGAGAGAATCCAAGACGAGCTAGAAGGAATAGCTCACCCTGAAATACGATGTCTTTGAAAGGCGGCTAGAGTTGAGGGCGAGTCGAAGTCGATGGTACACTTGCTGCACTCCACAAAGAAAAACGAAGAAAACACAAGTAGGGGTCAGTACAAACAACACGTACTAAGTAGGTATCATCGGCCAACCCAAAATAGAAACTAATATACAAGGAATAATAGTATAAAGTCAACTATAGCACTTAGCGGTGATGAGAAACCACAACATAAACAAGTGACAGTTGAAGCAAGTACGTAATCAATCACAATATCAAGCACACACACGAGGGCTCATGCCTCTACATCACACTCGTTTGGGAAATGCGTTCATTGAGATTGAGTACATTAAGTTAATTCAATATCTTTTTCCTTTAATATTACCGTGTCGGAACGTGACACTCCGATCCAAAATACTGTGTCGGAACGTGACACTCCGATCCAAAAATACCGTGTCGGAACATGACACTCCGATCCAAAAATACCGTGTCGGAACGTGACACTCCGATCCAAAAATATTATTAATTTATCATTTATTATCACCATTTTTCAGTTCGTTAATAATATTACATCAAGCCTACTTTATTCAAGGCATAACTTCAATAGAGAGGTTTTCAGATTATAATCTCACGGTCTCAGGATTTTAGACCAATCATAAACCACACAACCAAGCCACACAATCACACAGTCAAGTACATAGAGAACTTCACAATATCATTCAATGCATATCAATCGCTATTAAGAGTTTATCTATCAAATAGAACAAACCATAACCTACCTCCACCGAAGAACCGAAATCAAGCAAGCTACCTCTCCAATGCTTATCCTGTCCTCAATGCCTCAGAACCTTTCCAATCTATCAAGTATATATGCACAACTTGTAAGTTTACGAGTCTATAAACACTTATATTATTTTATGTCTAAGCCTAGACCCAAAAACTCACCTAATTCTATAATCAATTCCCTAAAGTTCAAACCTAAGGGTAAGTCTTAATTCCTCAAATTCACATAACTTTAATGGAATTTAAATCATTCGATACACCTACCAAATTCATCTCCAATCCACAATGCACCCTAATAATAATAATATAATAATCAAATACTTGTTTAAACGAAATCAGCCCACTAATTCATGAAAACCGTAACTATCATAACCACAAATTGAAGCCTAAGTCACTTTAATCTAATCTAATATCTCCGGTCATTAACTTGTCATTGACTTAATTTCCTAACTTACTATTTCTAACCATTAATCATTAAATTTGTCTCCAGCTTTTCTTATTCAATTTATATCACCCACGTTATCTCTTTTCCAACCCAAGTTCACGTGCAGTGTGCATACTACACCATAATCCTATAAGCTTCCTCCCAATAATATAATAATAATTTAATTTTACTCATATATGAAACAATCAATGTAACAAACAGAAATAGAATTGAAGATTCACTTGAAATTTACCAGAAGTGGGTTCGTCACTTTTGATCGATGCCGACGCCGCTTTACGTAATCCTCTTTTTCCCTCTTTTCTTTTCTTCTTCTAAAGATTATTTATTTACCCTAATTAATATACCCGACTAATTATAAGAAATAATGGTAAAGTCACCCTCTACTAATTCTAATATTATTTTCTTTAACCACCAACTAAATAAATTATTAAAACTACCCCACTAATTCCATAATTATAATTACGAATAGTCCAACATACCCATTTAAAGTATATCGAAAGAGTATTTTATACAACAAAAGCTCTAATACTTAAAATGATCAAATGAGTCGTTACAATAGATACCAATTTACCCATCGTTCGTCCTCGAACGATCAAAAGAAGGCGAGGGTAAGGAATGGTACCTGAATCGACAAAAAGGTGTGGATATCTTTCATACATATCAGCCTCACTCTCCCACGTGGACTCTTCAACTGGTCGATTCTTCCACTGACCCTTGATAGATGCAATCTCTTTTGACCTTAATTTACGAACCTCCCTATCTAGAATAGCTACAGGCTCCTCTTCATAAGATAGATTCTCATCAAGCAGTACTGAATCCCAACGAATAATGTAGTTTCCATCACCATGGTATTTTTTCAGCATAGACACATGAAATATCGGGTGCACTCCTGACAACCCTGGAGGCAACGCCAATTCATAGGCCACCTCCCCCATGCGCTTAAGAACTTCAAATGGCCCAATGTACCTCGGACTAAGCTTACCTCGCTTACTAAGCCGCATCACCCCCTTCATGGGTGAAACCTTTAGCAAGATCTGCTCACCCTCCATAAACTCCAGGTCCCTGACTTTTCGATCTGCATACTCCTTCTGCCTGTTCTGAGCTGCTAAAAGCTTCTCTTGAATGAATTTCACTTTCTCTAATGATTCTCTCAAGAGATCGGTACCCCAAGGCCTCACCTCAAATGAATCAAACCAACCAATGGGAGACCTACATTTCCTCCCATACAATGCCTCAAATGGGGCCATATCAATACTCGAGTGGTAGCTATTGTTGTACGAGAACTCTGCTAAGGGTAAGAATTGATCCCAATGACCACCAAAATCTATCACGCACGCACGAAGCATATCCTCCAACACTTGAATTGTTCGCTCAGACTGTCCATCAGTCTGAGGGTGAAATGCGGTACTAAGATCCAATCTAGTACCTAATTCAGCATGCAAGGTCCTCCAAAAGTTAGAAGTAAATTGCGTACCTCTATCTGATATGATGGAAATTGGAACTCCATGCAATCGAACAATCTCACGGATATAGAGTTTGGCTAACTTCTCTGCATTGTAAGTCATCTTGACCGGAACGAAGTGAGCGGGACTTAGTTAACCTGTCAACAATTACCCAAATAGAATCAAACTTACCCAATGTCTTTGGAAGACCAACCACAAAATCCATTGCAATTCTTTCCCACTTCCATTCCGGAATGGGCATTCTCTGAAGTGTCCCTCCAGGCCTCTGATGTTCATACTTTACCTGCTGACAGTTTGGACATTGGGCAACAAAATCAACAATGTCACGCTTCATTCTACTCCACCAATAATGTTGTCTCAGATCACAATACATCTTGGTTGCACCAGGATGTATAGAATACCTTGAACTATGAGCCTCTGCAAGAATAGTATGAGTCAAGTCACCAACACGGGGCACACACACCCGCCCCTTAATCCTCAAGACACCTTCCTTATCAATCACAGCTTCCTTAGCTTCTCCCCGCAACACCATATCTCGGGTCGACTCGACTTCTCATCATCAAACCGCTTTCCCTTAATCGGTCAAGAAAAGAAGATCTTGCCTCCCACACAGGCCAAAAATCCTCTTTTTCAAGTATTTCCAGCCTCATAAAGTCATTAGCCAAAGTTTGCACCTTTCTAGCCAAGGGCGTCTAGAAACTTTGTAAGTGGGCTAAACTACCCATGCTCCTTGCTTTTCTACTTAGGGCATCGCCACAACATTAGCCTTTCCGGGTGATATAAAATAGTAATATCATAGTCTTTTAATAACTCCATCCACCTCCTCTGCCTCAAATTCAAATCCTTACGGGTGAACACATATTGTAAACTGCGATGATCCGTATACACTTCACACTTGACCCCATATAGATAATGCCTCCTTTGCTTCAATGCAAATACAAGCGCAGCCAACTCCAAATCATGGGTTGGATAGTTGCGTTCATGCACTTTCAATTGCCTTGAGGCATAGGCAATTACATTCCTCTCCGCATTAGCTTTGCACCCAAACCGAGAATAAGATGCATCACAATAAATAATGAAATTCTTACCTTCCACGGGCAAGGCAAGAATCGGTGCGGTAGTCAACAAGGTCTTGAGTTTCGGGAAGCTTTCTTCACACTCATTCGACCATACAAATGGAACATTCTGCTTGGTCAAATTGGTCAACTGGGAAGCAATGGAAGAGAATCCCTGTACGAATCGGCGGTGGTAGCTAGCTAAACCAACAAAGCTCCTTACCTCTGAAACATTAGTAGGCCTTACCCAACTCTTCACTGCTTCAATCTTAGAGGGATCCACCATCACTCCATCCTTAGAAACCACGTGTCCCAAGAAGGACACTGAATCGAGCCAAAACTCACACTTGGAGAATTTGGCATAAAGCTTTTTCTCCCTTAACAACCCTAATACAATTCTCAAATGCTCCTCGTGTTCCCTCCTCGCTCTTTGAGTATATCGGGATATCATCAATAAATACAATAACAAAGAGGTCTAAATATGGCTTAAAAATTCCGTTCATTAGGCTCATGAAAGCGCCGAGGGGGCATTCGTAAGCCCAAAGGACATTACTAAGAATTCATAATGCCCATACCTGGTTCGAAAAGCAGTATTTGGCACGTCCGTTACTCGAATTTTCAATTGATGATAACTGGACCTCAAATCAATTTTAGAGAAGACACAAGCACCCTGTAATTGATCGAACAAGTCATCAATGCGAGGAATGGGGTACTTGTTCTTAATAGTTACCTTATTCAGCTGCCTGTAGTCTATGCACATCCGAAAACTACCATCCTTCTTCTTCACAAATAAAACTGGAGCACCCCAAGGAGATGTACTCGGTCTAATAAAACCTTTACCCAATAATTCCTGAAGTTGGGCCTTTAACTCCCTTAACTCAGCTGGTGCCATTCTATAAGGTGGAATGGAAATGGGGCGAGTCCCCGACTCCAAGTCAATACAAAAATCAATATCTCTATCTGGTGGCATACCAGGTAGGTCGGAAGGAAAACATACGTAAACTCACGGACTATCGAAACAGACTCGATTGAAGGCACTTTGGAAGTATCATCCCGAGATGTGCCAAGAAAGCTAAACAACCCTTACTCACCAACCTCTTAGCACGAAGAAAAGAGATAATACGGCGGGGGGGGAATATAGTCACCCTCCCACACTAGTGGATCTATCCCGAGCTTGGCCAAGGTCACAGTCTTAGCATTACAATCTAAGATAGCAAAATTTGGAGAAAGCCAAGTCATACCCAAAATTACATCAAAATCAATCATCTCTAGAATTATCAGATCTACATAAGTCTCGCCCCCTACAAAAGTCACAAGGCAAGACCTATACACCTTTTCCACTATCACAGACTCACCAACAGGAGTAGAGACACGAATAGGCATGTCAAGCAAATCGCATTGCCAATCAAGACCAATAGCGAACAAGGAAGATACATAAGAAAATGTGGATCCAGGATCAAACAATATAGAAGCCATGCGATCACAGACCAGAAGGGTAGTACGTGATAACGGCATCGGATGTCTCGCCCCGACCTCCCGGGGAAAGCATAACAATGAGCCCTATCACCTGTCTGTCCATTACCTCTCGCCGGCTGCGCTCTAGTAGTTCCAACCCCGCCCGCCACCCCGGTTGAACCGGTGACCACCATTACCTTGGCCACCACGTCCTCCGGAATGACGGCCTCTACCATGACCACCTCTACCTCTAACTGCCGGGGATCTCAGTAACTCGATCGTACCGAGCCTCGACTCGCTTTGGACAATATTTCTTGATATGTCAGGCCTCTCCACATCCATAACATGTCCTAGAGTCGAGTGTAGGTCTTAGTGAAGACGAATAAGACCGGAAGTAACCTCCAAACTCGAAAAAGGTTGAGGCGGTCCGCAACGGACCCTCAATTGAAGCTTCGCAATGAAGATCGAATAGGACGAGGTGGATAGCCCCCTGAACTCTGCCCTCTGGAGTACGAACCACTGAACTCACCTCCCTTACGAAACTTTTTAAATGTTGACTCCTTGGTGAAGTCATATGGCTTCACCCCCTCTACCTCTATCACAAAATCAACCACTTCTTGAAAAGATTTTTCAGAAGCAGCTACCTGTAAAGCTGGGATCTGCAAATCTGACCTCAATCCCTTTACAAAGCGGCGAATCCGCTCTGCGGATGAAGCAAAGGCGAGTGGCGTACTGGATAATGCACGAAATTTAGCCTCATAAGCTGCAACAGACATCCTTCCTTGCTCTATGTTCAGGAATTCATCCCTCCTTCTGTCCCTCAAAGTCCGGGGTATGTACTTCTCCATAAATAAGCTAGAAAATGATGTCCAATTCATAGGTGGTGCCTTTGCTGGTCGACACTCCACATGAGACCGCCACCACATTTTGGCATCCCCTTGAAACTGGTAGGTCACAAACTCAACACCGAATCGCTCCACTATGTCCATCTTATGCAACAACTCATGGCAATCAACCAAGAAATCATAAGCATCTTGATTCGGTACCCTTGAAGACTCGGAGGTTTCGGCTTTAAGAACTTAATAAAGAGATCATCTTTGGTCACTAGTCATTATAGGCCCTGTAGTCAATCGAGGAAACGTTCTGTTTCAAGGACGCATCCATGCGAGGAGCCTCATTGGCTGCATATTGTACTCTCAGAACTTGAGGTGCTAGTGAAGAAAATGTTGGGGGTGCCTGCCCCTGATCAGATAACCCGCTAAGATAAGTGAGAACCTGATTAATCATCTCTGGGGTAGGCTGGGGTGGTACTTCCTTCTCTTGAATCTGCTCATCTTCCCCTTCGTCACTCTCTCTCACTACCTCGTCAGTCGGTGGATGAGTCACCTCTCTATCCCTAGCTGGACCAGGTGTTTGTCCTCTGCCTCTAGTGGGCCTTCTCCCGCGACCTCTACCACGGCCTCTTGCCACTGCTCCCCTTCGAGCTGCAGCCCCAACGGTTGGCTCAGGTGTACCCTGCCTTGCCGGTGTTGGTGTTGTCACACCTGTTGCTCTAGTTCTGACCATCTGCGAGATAGAGTGAAGAAGGTCAGATACCAATTTGTATCACCTAGATACCAATTGGATTCAAGTAATAGCAGAAGGAAAGAAAAATGTGAGTTTTCCTAAAGTCCTATAGCCTCTTGAAGAAAAGTAAAGGCGTCCCCGTACCGTTCCGCAAGACTCTACTAGACCTGTCCTTGTGTGATGAGATCATCGAACCTAACGCTCTGATACCAAGTTTGTCACGACCCAAATTGAGTCATGAGTGGCACCCACACTTCACTTCCTAAGTGGGCGGACCAAGGAATCTAATCCCCAACTTATACCAATAATTCAACTACAACTAACAACAATAACGCGGAAGCTCCAAAACTTATTAAAGTAACCAATCAAATAAACCTCTAAAGTCTATTACATATTATCCCCAAAATCTGAAAGTCATCACATCAAGGACATCTGTTCTTAACATATCAAGTCTAAAAGTATTAGAGACCTAAAGTAAGTAAATACGATGGTCCATGTCCGAAATTCAAGGACATCACGCCATAAGCGAGAGAATCAGCACGAGCTAGAAGGAATAGCTCACCCCGAAAATCGATGTCTTGAAGCGGCTAGAGTTGAGGGCGAGTCGAAGTCGATGGTACACTTGCTGCACTCCACAAAGAAAAACGAAGAAAACACAAGTAGGGGTCAGTACAAACAACACGTACTAAGTAGGTATCATCGGCCAACCCAAAATAGAAACTAATATACAAGGAATAATAGTATAAAGTCAACTATAGCACTTAGCGGTGATGAGAAACCACAACATAAACAAGTGACGGTTGAAGCAAGTACGTAATCAATCACAATATCAAGCACACACACGAGGGCTCATGCCTCTACATCACACTCGTTTGGGAAATGCGTTCATTGAGATTGAGTACATTAAGTTAATTCAATATCTTTTTCCTTTAATATTACCGTGTCGGAACGTGACACTCCGATCCAAAATACTGTGTCGGAACGTGACACTCCGATCCAAAAATACCGTGTCGGAACATGACACTCCGATCCAAAAATACCGTGTCGGAACGTGACACTCCGATCCAAAAATATTATTAATTTATCATTTATTATCACCATTTTTCAGTTCGTTAATAATATTACATCAAGCCTACTTTATTCAAGGCATAACTTCAATAGAGAGGTTTTCGAGATTATAATCTCACGGTCTCAGGATTTTAGACCAATCATAAACCACACAACCAAGCCACACAATCACACAGTCAAGTACATAGAGAACTTCACAATATCATTCAATGCATATCAATCGCTATTAAGAGTTTATCTATCAAATAGAACAAACCATAACCTACCTCCACCGAAGAACCAGAAATCAAGCAAGCTACCTCTCCAATGCTTATCCCGTCCTCAATGCCTCGAACCTTTCCAATCTATCAAGTATATATGCACAACTTGTAAGTTTACGAGTCTATAAACACTTATATTATTTTATGTCTAAGCCTAGACCCAAAAACTCACCTAATTCTATAATCAATTCCCTAAAGTTCAAACCTAAGGGTAAGTCTTAATTCCTCAAATTCACATAACTTTAATGGAATTTAAATCATTCGATACACCTACCAAATTCATCTCCAATCCACAATGCACCCTAATAATAATAATATAATAATCAAATACTTGTTTAAACGAAATCAGCCCACTAATTCATGAAAACCGTAACTATCATAACCACAAATTGAAGCCTAAGTCACTTTAATCTAATCTAATATCTCTGGTCATTAACTTGTCATTGACTTAATTTCCTAACTTACTATTTCTAACCATTAATCATTAAATTTGTCTCCAGCTTTTCTTATTCAATTTATATCACCCACGTTATCTCTTTTCCAACCCAAGTTCACGTGCAGTGTGCATACTACACCATAATCCTATAAGCTTCCTCCCAATAATATAATAATAATTTAATTTTACTCATATATGAAACAATCAATGTAACAAACGAAATAGAATTGAAGATTCACTTGAAATTTACCGAGAAGTGGGTTCGTCACTTTTGATCGATGCCGACGCCGCTTTCTGTAATCCTCTTTTTCCCCTCTTTTCTTTTCTTCTTCTAAAGATTATTTATTTACCCTAATTAATATACCTGACTAATTATAAGAAATAATGGTAAAGTCACCCTCTACTAATTCTAATATTATTTTCTTTAACCACCAACTAAATAAATTATTAAAACTACCCCACTAATTCCATAATTATAATTACGAATAGTCCAACATACCCATTTAAAGTATATCGAAAGAGTATTTTATACAACAAAAGCTCTAATACTTAAAATGATCAAATGGGTCGTTACAATAGATACCAATTTACCCATCGTTCGTCCTCGAACGATCAAAAGAAGGCGAGGGTAAGGAATGGTACCTGAATCGACAAAAAGGTGTGGATATCTTTCATACATATCAGCCTCACTCTCCCACGTGGACTCTTCAACCGGTCGATTCTTCCACCGACCCTTGATAGATGCAATCTCTTTTGACCTTAATTTTCGACCCTCCCTATCTAGAATAGCTACGGGCACCTCTTCATAAGATAGATTCTCATCAAGCAGTACAGAATCCCAACGAATAATGTAGTTTCCATCACCATGGTATTTTTTCAGCATAGACACATGAAATATCGGGTGCACTCCTGACAACCCTGGAGGCAACGCCAATTCATAGGCCACCTCCCCCATGCGCTTAAGAACTTCAAATGGCCCAATGTACCTCGGATTAAGCTTACCTCGCTTACCAAACCGCATCACCCCCTTCATGGGTGAAACCTTTAGCAAGATCTGCTCACCCTCCATAAACTCCAGGTCCCTGACTTTTCGATCTGCATACTCCTTCTGCCTGTTCTGAGCTGCTAAAAGCTTCTCTTGAATGAATTTCACTTTCTCTAATGATTCTCTCAAGAGATCGGTACCCCAAGGCCTCGCCTCAAATGAATCAAACCAACCAATGGGAGACCTACATTTCCTCCCATACAATGCCTCAAATGGGGCCATATCAATACTCGAGTGGTAGCTATTGTTGTACGAGAACTCTGCTAAGGGTAAGAATTGATCCCAATGACCACCAAAATCTATCACGCACGCACGAAGCATATCCTCCAACACTTGAATTGTTCGCTCAGACTGTCCATCGGTCTGAGGGTGAAATGCGGTACTAAGATCCAATCTAGTACCTAATTCAGCATGCAAGGTCCTCCAAAAGTTAGAAGTAAATTGCGTACCTCTATCGATATGATGGAAATTGGAACTCCATGCAATCGAACAATCTCACGGATATAGAGTTTGGCTAACTTCTACGCATTGTAAGTCATCTTGGCCAGGACGAAGTGAGCGGAGACTTAGTTAACCTGTCAACAATTACCCAAATAGAATTAAACTTACCCAATGTCATTGGAAGAACAACCACAAAATCCATTGCAATTCTTTCCCACTTCCATTCCGGAATGGGCATTCTCTCAAGTGTCCCTCCAGGCCTCGATGTTCATACTTTACCGCCGGCCGGTTTGGACATTGGGCAACAAAATCAACAATGTCACGCTTCATTCTACTCCACCAATAATGTTGTCTCGAGATCACAATACATCTTGGTTGCACCGGGATGTATAGAATACCTTGAACTATGAGCCTCTGCAAGAATAGTATGAGTCAAGTCACCAACACGGGGCACACACACCCGCCCCTTAATCCTCAAGACACCTTCCTTATCAATCACAGCTTCCTTAGCTTCTCCCCGCAACACCATATCTCGAATTCGACTCAGCTTCTCATCATCAAACTGCTTTCCCTTAATCTGGTCAAGAAAAGAAGATCTTGCCTCCACACAGGCCAAAAATCCTCCTTTTTCAAGTATTTCCAGCCTCATAAAGTCATTAGCCAAAGTTTGCACCTTTCTAGCCAAGGGGCGTCTAGAAACCTGTAAGTGGGCTAAACTACCCATGCTCCTTGCTTTTCTACTTAGGGCATCTGCCACAACATTAGCCTTTCCCGGGTGATATAAAATAGTAATATCATAGTCTTTTAATCCAGAATAAGATGCATCACAATAAATAATGAAATTCTTACCTTCCACGGGCAAGGCAAGAATCGGTGCGGTAGTCAACAAGGTCTTGAGTTTCAGGAAGCTTTCTTCACACTCATTCGACCATACAAATGGAACATTCTGCTTGGTCAAATTGGTCAACTGGGAAGCAATGGAAGAGAATCCCTGTACGAATCGGCGGTGGTAGCTAGCTAAACCAACAAAGCTCCTTACCTCTGAAACATTAGTAGGCCTTACCCAACTCTTCCTTTGCTTCAATCTTAGAGGGATCCACCATCACTCCATCCTTAGAAACCACGTGTCCCAAGAAGGACACTGAATCGAGCCAAAACTCACACTTGGAGAATTTGGCATAAAGCTTTTTCTCCCTTAACAACCCTAATACAATTCTCAAATGCTCCTCGTGTTCCCTCCTGCTCTTTGAGTATATCAGGATATCATCAATAAATACAATAACAAAGAGGTCTAAATATGGCTTAAAAATTCCGTTCATTAGGCTCATGAAAGCAGCAGGGGCATTCGTAAGCCCAAAGGACATTACTAAGAATTCATAATGCCCATACCTGGTTCGAAAAGCAGTCTTTGGCACGTCCGTTGCCCAAATTTTCAATTGATGATAACCGGACCTCAAATCAATTTTAGAGAAGACACAAACACCCTTGGGGCGGGAATATAGTCACCCTCCCACACTAGTGGATCTATCCCAGGCTTGGCCAAGGTCACAGTCTTAGCATTACAATCTAAGATAGCAAAATTTGGAGAAAGCCAAGTCATACCCAAAATTACATCAAAATCAATCATCTCTAGAATTATCAGATCTACATAAGTCTCGCCCCCCACAAAAGTCACAAGGCAAGACCTATACACCTTTTCCACTATCACAGACTCACCAACAGGAGTAGAGACACGAATAGGCATGTCAAGCAAATCGCATTGCCAATCAAGACCAGTAGCGAACAAGGAAGATACATAAGAAAATGTGGATCCAGGATCAAACAATATAGAAGCCATGCGATCACAGACCAGAAGAGTACCTGTGATAACAGCATCGGATGTCTCTGCCTCTGACCTCCCGGGGAAAGCATAACAATGAGCCCTATCACCTGTCTGTCCATTACCTCTCGCGGGCTGCGCTCTAGTAGTTCCAACCTCGCCCGCCACCCCGGTTGAAGCGGTGACCACCATTACCTTGGCCACCACGTCCTCCAGAATGACGGCCTCTACCATGACCACCTCACCTCTAAGCTGCTGGGGATGCCAGAACTCCGATCGTCTCCGAGCCTGACTCTGCTTTGGACAATATTTCTTGATATGTCCGGCCTCTCCACATCCATAACATGTCCTAGAGTCGAGTGTAGGTCTTAGTGAAGACGAATAAGACTGGAAGTAACCTCCAAACTCAGAAAAAGGTTGACTGGTCCGCAACGGACCCTCAATTGAAGCCTGCAATGAAGACTGAATAGGACGAGGTGGATAGCCCCCTGAACTCTGCCCTTTGGAGTACGAACCACTGAACTCACCTCCCTTACGAAACTTTTTAAATGTTGACTCCTTGGTGAAGTCATATGGCTTCACCCCCTCTACCTCTATCACAAAATCAACCACTTCTTGAAAAGATTTTTCAGAAGCAGCTACCTGTAAAGCTGGGATCTGCAAATCTGACCTCAATCCCTTTACAAAGCGGCGAATCCGCTCTTGCGGACTGAAGCAAAGCTGAGTGGCGTACCTGGATAATGCACGAAATTTAGCCTCATAAGCTGCAACAGACATCCTTCCTTGCTCTATGTTCAGGAATTCATCCCTCCTTCTGTCCCTCAAAGTCCGGGGTATGTACTTCTCCATAAATAAGCTAGAAAATGATGTCCAATTCATAGGTGGTGCCTTTGCTGGTCGACACTCCACATGAGACCGCCACCACATTTTGGCATCCCCTTGAAACTGGTAGGTCACAAACTCAACACCGAATCGCTCCACTATGTCCATCTTATGCAACAACTCATGGCAATCAACCAAGAAATCATAAGCATCTTCAGATTCAGTACCCTTGAAGACTGGAGGTTTCAGCTTTAAGAACTTAATAAAGAGATCATGCTGGTCACTAGTCATTATAGGCCCTGTAGTCAATCGAGGAAACGTGTCTGTTTCCAAGGACGCATCCATGCGAGGAGCCTCATTGGCTGCATGTTGTACTCCCTGAACTTGAGGTGCTAGTGAAGAAAATGTTGGGGGTGCCTGCCCCTGATCAGATAACCCGCTAAGATAAGTGAGAACCTGATTAATCATCTCTGGGGTAGGCTGGGGTGGTACTTCCTTCTCTTGAATCTGCTCATCTTCCCCTTCGTCACTCTCTCTCACTACCTCGTCAGTCGGTGGATGAGTCACCTCTCTATCCCTAGCTGGACCCAGTGTTTGTCCTCTCGCCTCTAGTGGGCCTTCTCCCTGCAGCCCCAACGGTTGGCTCAGGTGTACCCTGCCTTGCCGGTGTTGGTGTTGTCACACCTGTTGCTCTAGTTCTGACCATCTGCGAGATAGAGTGAAGAAGGTCAGATACCAATTTGTATCACCTAGATACCAATTGGATTCAAGTAATAGCAGAAGGAAAGAAAAATGTGAGTTTTCCTAAAGTCCTATAGCCTCTTGAAGAAAAGTAAAGGCGTCCCCGCACCGTTCCGCAAGACTCTACTAGACTGTCCTTGTGTGATGAGATCATCGAACCTAACGCTACGATACCAAGTTTGTCACGACCCAAATTGAGTCATGAGTGGCACCCACACTTCACTTCCTAAGTGGGCGGACCAAGGAATCTAATCCCCAACTTATACCAATAATTCAACTACAACTAACAACAATAACGGAAGCTCCAAAACTTATTAAAGTAACCAATCAAATAAACCTCTAAAGTCTATTACATATTATCCCCAAAATCGAAAGTCATCACATCAAGGACATACGTTCTTAACATATCAAGTCTAAAAGTATTAGAGACCTAAAGTAAGTAAATACGATGGTCCATGTGCACGAGCTAGAAGGAATAGCTCACCCTGAAATCTGATGTGCTGAAGACTGGCTAGAGTTGAGGGCGAGTCGAAGTCGATGGTACACTTGCTGCACTCCACAAAGAAAAACGAAGAAAACACAAGTAGGGGTCAGTACAAACAACACGTACTGAGTAGGTATCATCGGCCAACCCAAAATAGAAACTAATATACAAGGAATAATAGTATAAAGTCAACTATAGCACTTAGCAGGTGATGAGAAACCACAACATAAACAAGTGACAGTTGAAGCAAGTACGTAATCAATCACAATATCAAGCACACACACGAGGGCTCATGCCTCTACATCACACTCGTTTCAAAAATACCGTGTCGGAACGTGACACTCCGATCCAAAAATATTATTAATTTATCATTTATTATCACCATTTTTCAGTTCGTTAATAATATTACATCAAGCCTACTTTATTCAAGGCATAACTTCAATAGAGAGGTTTTTTTGATTATAATCTCACGGTCTCAGGATTTTAGACCAATCATAAACCACACAACCAAGCCACACAATCACACAGTCAAGTACATAGAGAACTTCACAATATCATTCAATGCATATCAATCGCTATTAAGAGTTTATCTATCAAATAGAACAAACCATAACCTACCTCCACCGAAGAACCGAAATCAAGCAAGCTACCTCTCCAATGCTTATCTGTCCTCAATGCCTGAACCTTTCCAATCTATCAAGTATATATGCACAACTTGTAAGTTTACGAGTCTATAAACACTTATATTATTTTATGTCTAAGCCTAGACCCAAAAAACTCACCTAATTCTATAATCAATTCCCTAAAGTTCAAACCTAAGGGTAAGTCTTAATTCCTCAAATTCACATAACTTTAATGGAATTTAAATCATTCGATACACCTACCAAATTCATCTCCAATCCACAATGCACCTAATAATAATAATATAATAATCAAATACTTGTTTAAACGAAATCAGCCCACTAATTCATGAAAACCGTAACTATCATAACCACAAATTGAAGCCTAAGTCACTTTAATCTAATCTAATATCTCTCTGGTCATTAACTTGTCATTGACTTAATTTCCTAACTTACTATTTCTAACCATTAATCATTAAATTTGTCTCGACTTTTCTTATTCAATTTATATCACCCACGTTATCTCTTTTCCAACCCAAGTTCACGTGCGGTGTGCATACTACACCATAATCCTATAAGCTTCCTCCCAATAATATAATAATAATTTAATTTTACTCATATATGAAACAATCAATGTAACAAACGAAATAGAATTGAAGATTCACTTGAAATTTACAGTGGGTTCGTCACTTTTGATCGATGCCGACGCCGCTTTTCTCGTAATCCTCTTTTTCCCCTCTTTTCTTTTCTTCTTCTAAAGATTATTTATTTACCCTAATTAATATACCTGACTAATTATAAGAAATAATGGTAAAGTCACCCTCTACTAATTCTAATATTATTTTCTTTAACCACCAACTAAATAAATTATTAAAACTACCCCACTAATTCCATAATTATAATTACGATTAGTCCAACATACCCATTTAAAGTATATCGAAAGAGTATTTTATACAACAAAAGCTCTAATACTTAAAATGATCAAATGGGTCGTTACAGAATTGAATTTTAATTTTTGTAGGAAAGTGTTCTAGTTTTGTGAATTGAGATGGAGAAGTTTCTTGTGAAATTTAACCATTCTCAAGCAAGTTCTAGTAGGAATGTCAATCCTTCTAGTCTTATAAATGACCTTAATTTAGATTCACTTGAAGCCGATCCAGGAAAAAGGGTACCAATTGCTCACTATAACCCTCAAATAAAGGATGAAGTGAGGAAACATTATATTCAAAAAGGGCCTTGTCAACCAAAAATGAATTCATATCCTCCAACTGAAATTGGAAAAAGAATGCGTCAATTTTGTAAAATTGGGTTTGAAGGTCCATATTCTAAATGGTTGGAGTATAGCGTGGAGAAAGATTCTGTCTATTGTCTATGTTGTTATTTATTCAAAGATGATTTTTTCCATGGAAGTACAAGTGAGTTTTAGACAAAAACGGGTTTTAGGAGTTGGAATAGGGCACTTGAAAGATTCCGTAAACATGTTGGTGATGTTAATAGTATTCATGACAAATGTTTCAACAAGATGCTAGATTTGTCAAATCATCATCAATCAATTCAAGTTGTTATTGATAAGCATTCTCAAAAGTTAAAAAATGAGTATCGAATGCGTTTGGAAGCCTCAATTGATGTGTCAAGACTTCTTTTGCAATATGGATTACCTTTTCGAGGTCACGATGAAAGTGAATCTTCAATTAATCAAGGCTTCTTTTGAGGATTTTTGCGATGGCACGGGGACAAACATCCGGATGTTGGAAAAGTGATATTGGAAAATGCCCCACAAAATGATACGTTGACTTGTCCTATGATTCAAAAAGATATTGCCAATGCTTGTGCAAAAGAAACATTGAAAGCAATAATTGGGGACTTGAATGGAGATTACTTTGGTATATTAGTTGATGAGTCAAAAGACATCTCTCACAAAGAACAAATGGCTCTTGTTTTGCGTTTTGTTAATAAGAATGGTGAAGTAGTTGAACGATTTATCGGTCTTGTCCATGTTAGTGATACATCGGCATGTTCATTGAAGAAAGCGATTTATTTTTGCTTTCCGTTCACTCACTAAGTCCATCCAAAATACGTGGACAAGGTTATGATGGGGCAAGTAATATGAAAGGAGAGATAAATGGGCTCAAAACTTTGATTATGAAAGATAGTCCATCGGCATATTACATTCATTGTTTTGCTCATCAATTGCAACTAACACTAGTGGCTATTGCTAAAAAACATTTGGATGTTGAAGACTTTTTTGATCATGTTAGTAATGTGTTGAATGTTGTTGGAGGATCTTTCAAGCGTAGAGACTTACTTCGTGATCACCAAGCCAAAAAGTTAGAGCAATTATTTGAATCCGGTGAAGTTCAAAAAGGCCAAGGATTACATCAAGAACGTGGGCTTCAAAGACCAGGTGATACTCGTTGGGGATCACATTTCAAAACTTTAGATAACTTTATTGTTATTTTCTCATCTATTGTTCATGTTCTTGAAGTGATTGAACTTGAAGGGTCCACATCAAGTGATAGAAATCAAGCGGAGTATCTTTTGACAAAGATTAAAACATTTAAATTTATTTTTGTGCTTCACTTGATGTTGAAAGTGTTGGCAATGTCAAATGAGTTGAGTAAGATTTAAAAAAAAAAGATCAAGATATTGTTAATGCTGTGGAGTTTCTTAATATTACAAAGAAAAGATTGCAAGATATGAGGGAAAATGGATGGGAATCTTTGTTGGATGATGTTTCCTCATTTTGTGATGTGCATGATATCTTGATTCCCAAGTTGGATGAGTCTTATTTTCCCGAAAGTCAAAACGTAAGTCTTCGGGTGTTAGTTATGCGCACCACTTGCGTGTTGAAGTCTTTTTCTTGTCATTGATGTGCAACTTCAAGAACTTAAATGACTGTTTTGATGTAGTGAGTAGTGATTTGCTTCTTGGGATGGGTAGCTTGAATCCGGTCAATTCTTTCTCTAATTTTGACAAAGGTAAAATCATGACTTTAGCAAAGTGTTATCCAAGTGAGTTTGATGATGGAAAAATTTGAGATTTGAGCTATCAACTCGATACTTTCATTATTCATATGCGAAGTGGTAATCCCAAGTTCTCCAACTTGCAAGGAATTCGTGATTTGGCGAAGGCATTGGTTGAAGCAAATCTTGCGGAGACTTATTCACTTGTTTATTTACTTGTAAAGTTGACTTTGATTTTTTGTTGCTACGGCAACTGTGGAGAGAGCATTTTCGTCAATGAAGCACATAAAAAATGAAGTGCGAAATAGTATTGGTAATCAATATTTAAATGATTGTCTAGTGTGTTACATAGAGCGTGATGTGTTTATAACTGTTAGTAATGATGTCATTATCGATCGTTTTTGAATATGAAAACTCGTCGAGGACAATTGTAAATGAATGTTGAATATTTATAATATTAGTAAATAGTAATATTATTGAAAGTTTTAAATTTGTTAACTTCATGCTTTTAGTGTGGAGTGTGGATTTGTAATATCTTATTATTTATATTTTATTGATTGCTTTATGATATATATCGAAAAGACGAATAATTTAATCAAATATAAAATTAATTTAATCGATAAGTTTATTTGGCACCCACGGACTCTAAATCCTGGATCTGCCACTGATGATAGTAGACTTAAAAAGACTATGAAATTAGACCATTTTAATTTAATTCAATAATTTATATCTCAATTTTGTGTCTATAATTCAAATTTTAGACTTAAAAAATGGGAAAACTACACCGTGAGGTCACTTGCTCAAAATATTAGCCCCACTTCAACCAAAATGTCCAATTTAACTCACATGGAGAATTTAATATCACATGTTTGTCTCAAACCCTAAGGGGTTATTTCGTACGAGGCATAAAGAATAACAATTTTATATATATTACAATTTTATACATAATACCTATAAGTTATATCTTTTTTTATGTATAATATATGTTTAGTATCGTATAAATATCTTAAATAATCATTTTGTTTATATTCTTTCTTACAAACATACTCTTGCTAGCTGAAAAAGTTATAAATCATTTTAAAAAAAAATTCACAATGAATTTTTTTCAAATCTAAAAAAGGATCATTTGCACTGAAATGAGATTGTTGTATTTTTTTTTTGAGAAGGTGAAATAAAATTGGGCAACAATGATAAACGAAAACGAATGAGCTAGGTTTGAATCTTTTTCTTTTTAACAAATGGTTACCATTTGTAATTAAAATTAGTGTGGTTAAATGATATTTTGAGTGTCAAATGGCTATTTATGTAATTGTCCCTATAAACTTTAATGCGAAGATTGAAGTTAGATAGGGTTTAATTTCTAACTTTAATGCGAAAATCTCAATAATTTTCAGCTTCAATCTCATAAGGCATGAATGCGAATTTAATTCTAAAGTAGATAAATATTAAAGGTAAAGGTAGACAAAAGATTCATTGAATCAAATTCTTTACCTAACATGACTTCAATTATATCATGTACTACATATTACACAAAATGACGCTTCAATATTCATGACTCATGTTTACTTATCTTCAGCTTTCAATGCTTGCCGTGCAAATTTTTTTTTAAGTAATAGTGATTTATAAATTATTATTTTTAAAGAAAAGTATTTTGTAGTAAAAAATGTATAATATTTAATTTAATTTTTAATAAAAAATTAAAATTGATTTGAACAATTCAAAGCATGTGATTTTTTTGTTTTGATATTTTTTAGTAGTAAAAAAACAATACAAATGATCACAAGGTGAAGATCAAATAAACAAACAGATCTTAATAACAATTTTTTTGATATAATGTTATTTAGATAGTGATAGTTGAACTAATTTTATAATTAAAAGTAGGAAAAAGGGCGGGATATACCCTTCAACTTTGTGATTTAGAGCTGATATAATTAAAAAAAAATGTATACCTCTCCTAGTAACATAAATGATCCAAATCACAAATCGAAAATGGTATAAGTAAAATATACTATTTTAATTGATATATTCAATAAGATTTTTTTTAAAAAAATTATTATTTTCCAATCTATATCTCTATATATATATAAAGTTGAATATCAGCTCGCTGATGTGGCATGCCTCAATAGCCAGTATCACTATTTATCTATTTTTCCTTCATTTTCTATTTAAAAAATCTGATAAAGAAAATATTATATTCCCTCATTATGAGCATTTAAAACATTTAACCCTTCCTTCCAAATTAAATTGTGCAATGGCTATAAAATTGTTGTAACATTAATTTGATTATATATTTATAAAAAGTTAACCAAAAAAGGAATGTTAATTTGATTATATATTTTAGGATTAAATTAATAGTAACTTTAAAAGGAACGTGAATACCTTAGAATGGAATGTGCATTTTGCTTAATTTTATTTGATTAAGTCACTCCTAAAATGGTGGTAACTAAAATTATTCCAAAATAACTAATTGACTAAAAATTAGCACTAATTATGAGATTTAATTTTTTATAATTGTAAAATTAATGATTGTATCGTTTCATTTGAATCATAATTCTACCTTTTCGGTTTTTTTCATCAGCCATTACTTTATTTTTAATTTGTACTTACAATGGCTTTTAATATGTATTAATCTCTGAGTAATAATATTTTAATTAATTTTGTGTCTTTTCATACTCTATATTTTTGTGTTATATATTGATTGGGATTTTTTTTCTTTTTATGTTGTAGCTTGCTTACTCTATTTTGCTTTTAATTAGATTGTTAATCTAACATATTCTCCTTCTTTTTCAGTGTTGATCATTACTGATATCGATGGTTTGATGAAAAGAAATAAAATTTGAAGAATATGGAATGCGATTTATTTCAAGAAAAACTACGAATTGATTAATCTAAATATAATTCTTATTGACAAAAAGGTATCTTATTACATATTCTTATAATAGTAAATGTATAGACCTGTTGATATATATATATATATATATATATACATTTTTTTTACTGATGAGTTGGTGCACCCAAATTTAAAAATTAAATTAAATATCACTTAATATCTAAATCATACGGAAACTTAAAATTATAAAACTATCAATGGTATAAATCAAAACTAATGGACAAAAGTCAACCAAAACAACTTTAGCTACTAATTGAATATACTCCCTCCAGAGGCGGAGCCAGGATTTGATGTTTGTGGGTTCCAAATTTTAAAACAAAACAACATATTAGTCTAACGTAATAATCGTTAAATTACAAACAAATATATATATATATATATATATATATATACATATTCTTTCTTTTTTTCAGAGTTAATTACGGATAGAAAAAATTTGATGACAAAATGTTAGGATTTACAAAATGTGGAATGTGATTATTTTCAAGAACATGACGAACTGATCAATTTGGATTATATTTTTGTTGACGAAAAGATATCTTATTCCATGATTATTATTCTTTTCTATACATATTCTTTTTGAAACTTTTTTAATTGTCAAATCACTTATGATTTTATCATATTTGGATAATTCGATGAATCATATGGTCAAAAGAAATTAAGTTAGCAGGTTCAAATACAAGTTGATTGAAGGTTCTTTATTGATTATCAAGAACTTTAAAATTGTTGAAAGTATTGTTGTCATCGCCACATGTAAAAGGATTTAAAACTTTTTTTGAGAGAGGTAAAAAATTAGAGATGACAAAGTTATGATTTTATAACACATGCAAAGAAGAAAAGACTATACTGAAAATTATTCAAATTTTAGTTAATTATCCGTCATATATTGTTAATTACGATATCTTTTACCGATTTCTCTTCCGATGCTACTAATTAAGTGTTACCAAATATTCAGTTTCTTAGTGAAGTATAAATTAATTTCAGGTATTAACATTTTTCTCTTTTTAAGCTACAAAAGTTTATCATCTAACTTTTTTAAAAAAAATAAATTATATGAAGGATAAGTACAGTAATACTCATGGACTTAAGAGTAGTACATGAACACACAAAATAGCCATATGATAAAATTATTAGTTTGTAATGTTATAATTGATAAAATATATTATTTTGTGGAAATACTTATTTATTTTGAAATGGAGCAGAGAAGTAATGGCAAAAAAAAAAGGATGAGAAAAAATGAATGTAAAGAAAAGACAAAGATTAAAGCGCCGTTTCAGTGTGAAAATTGTGAATTTTTTAAAGAATAATCATTTCAAAGTAATTAATCGTTTAAATTTTTTATATGAACACATATAAAAGTTATTTTTGAATTTTTATAAGTAATTTAAAGTGAAAAGGTGAAAAATCTTTTTATTGATTTTTTAAATTTTAAAATTCAGCTTCAAAGTGAATTTGCAAAAAAATAATAAAAAAATTACTGCCAACATCATTTTTTCAGAATTCAACTCTCAAGAAAATAATAATTCATGGTCAAAATGGTAAAAGGGCGATGAATAAAAAAGAAGTCATGGAAAAAAGAGGAAAAATAATATAAAAATAAAGAAAAAAAAGGAAAATAAAAAATATATAGCAAAATGCATATCAATTAAAGAGATGCTGTGAAAAAAAATTAACTATTATTATTGTTCACTTTCACATGTTTAAATGGAGTAAACACATTTTTATCCTATTTGACGACATAAGGTTATATAAGTGATCAATCTTTCTTCAAATTTTATCACACTTTAAAATGATACAAATTAATGGAAAACAAATGTTAACAATAGATTAGATTAAAACTTGAATTTTAATATATAGATTTGATAGCAACTTTTTATTATTGATAACTATTTCAAAAATTATTACCGCGCGAAGCGCGACTATGTTCACTAGTATATATATAAAGTTGAATATAGAGAAGGTGATGTGGCACCTCTCTATGACCAGCATTTATGTTTATTTTTTTTTCTTTTTCTTTTTTGCATTTTAAAATTCATAATTTATTAATTAAATAAATTTAAAAAACCTAACAAAACATACTATGGATAACTAACAGTAACGCCAATAACAAACATTAATGCTAACAGTAAGTCCACGTAAATATCAGTTTCTAATAAAGCTCAAATAACTGCTTCATCCCA
Source organism: Solanum commersonii (assembly GCA_029007595.1). NCBI lineage: Eukaryota > Viridiplantae > Streptophyta > Magnoliopsida > Solanales > Solanaceae > Solanum > Solanum commersonii. The sequence continues at coordinate 3,900,399 of JAJTWQ010000011.1, forward strand.
CGTACTATACCAAATAATGCTAATTAATAATCAGACCTTTGGCTTTTCAATTTCCCCAACTTTATAGTTTTTGTGTAAAGATTAAAGAGTATTAGAGAATATATAAATTCCTCCAATTTCATGTTCAGGAAATTTGTAGAAGCATTGAGCAGAAGAAGTCAAGAAATGTACGTAACAAATCATTTTAATTTTCATTTTACATATTTTGTTGATGACTTGCTATTATTTTCAGTATATTTTTTTCTCATTTGTTTGAATCGAGTTTGAGCTGAATATGACTACAATTCAATTTTCTTTAAGAAATCAGATTGTGCCAACATAAACTTAATAGCTTTTGACTTCGGTGCTTCAATTGAAGATATTTTGATACGGTATGTCACAAATTTATTTAAGAATGATATTTTACTTTTTACAAATCATGAAATACATTTGATTTTACAATCAATTTTGGATTTTATATATATATATACACACACACCTCACTATAGCCTTGAACACCATTTATTTTTTTCTCATTTTTCGGCCTTTTTTTTCTATTTTTTTCCATTTATATAATATACCCAATTAACTCTATTAACTATGTTAAATATAGTTAAATAAAATGTTGTAATTATTAATAAATATAATTACGGATAATTCAAAGTCTTCTTGAATTGTTGTCACGATCCAAATTCACAAGTCGTGATGGCACCTATGTTCCCAACAAATAGGTAAGCCAACCAACATATTTACCAATTCTAATTAACTAACTAAGAGGAAAAAGGTAAACACTAAATAAAAAATCTCCAACATTGAGTTCTTTACAAATACGAAATGCGGAAAGCTAAATTACCACCCCAAGAATTGGTGTCATAAGTACAAGAGCCTCTAAATATGATGCAAGTCTGAAACTAAGTGACAAATCCAAACATAAGGGATATTCTGTCTGAATACTAAAATAACATAATAAATAAAAGGTAGAAGGAGGTGTGGGCCACCGAACAGCCAAGCAGCTCACCACAACTCCAAGATACTCCAAGCTCGGACTTAAAAAGCTCCACGAGGTGTGCTCGTACTCGGAATCGAATCTGCACCACAAAAAAGTGCAACAAGTGTAGTATGAGTACGAAACCACGTGTACCCAGTATATCTCATAGACCGACAATGAAGAAGTAGTGACAGGAGTTTAAGTAATACAAAAATAAGTCTTTTACTTATACAAATCTATAGTACGCTTACCAGTCGAGTTCACCAAAATAAGGATAATCAACTTCACATAATTACAACCACCAATAAAGCACGTAATCAACAATAATAAATGATGTAATGAGATGCAGTGCAATGTGACACCATGAAATGATATGCCTCAGAATGCCAAGTACTCTCTCAAACGTATATACATGATACTCCTCGAAAATACATCGAAAGTTCATGACCCATGGGGGACTCGCGAGGTCCATATACCGACACAGACGATCTCCACGTGTCTGTGCGGACAATCTCAACGCACTATCATAAAATCAAATAATTTTCGCACAGACGATCTCCGCATGCCCAAAATATAATCTTAACATCTCAACATCCCCAGCACGGACGATCTCCACGTGCCCAACTTATACTCAATCTCATGTCAATGCATGTGCACAATATAATCTCAAATAAAGGGGATGATGATGCATCTCAATAAATCAAATATCAGCATAATACATAACCACCTCAACCATCACGAGTATACGGGTTCAAATAAGAACACAATCACACAAAATAATTATTCAATAATATATCAGCTAATTCTCAAATGCTTTGGCATTCTCGGATTAAAATCCGCATTCTATAGTAATAACTTTCCCTTTATAACATCGGTACTCGTACCAATGCCTATCACACCATTGGTACGAGACCCCAATCTTTCGCCCTTACCCATTGTCTATTCCCCTTTTAATTTTTAATTATGAAAACGTCCTCCAACAAGTCTGAAAGTCTTAACATACCTTGAATGTCGAACACGTGTCACAGATCTTCAAGATTTTTCCTTCCCTTTTCGCAAGGCTTAAGAATGTTCCCAATCTACCAATCATGCATAATATTGTAAGTACGCGAGTTCACACTCATATTATTATGTATCTATCCTAGACCCACAACCTCACTCATATCTCTTAGCCAACCCAAATTTTGATATAATTTCTATGTCAAATCATATGTGCTAAAATTCAAGCCTAGGATTAAATCTTAATTTTACTAAATAACATACTCTAACAATGTTCATATACATTATGCTTAATAGTTAATAGTGACAAGAATAGCAACAGAAACTAACGAAAGTTTAACAAAAACCCCAAGCCTTCACAACTACTATACTTCAAATCCTTTTAAATGTATCATCACTTAAAATCATGAGTCAATCATTATCGTAATGATTACTCCCTCCTAATTTATAACTAATTTATCATACAAAAAAAGAACATCATACAACATAGTCTCAAATTTCCAAAAAATTTGCTTTCTCTAACCTTAACTATATTATTTATTTTCCAGCCTAAATCTTATTAACACAAATCCGTATTCATTAATGACCAATCCCAGCCAAAATCTTTCTAGCACCAATTCGTTGCCAACAATAACTTCTACATATTTTTAACCCGTAAACCAAACAAAATTCCTAACCAATTAACACATACACACGACCATCGATCAAATGCCCACCCTTAGAATGATGAATCATTAATGGGCGTTAAATGCCTCCTTTAGGTTAATACAATTTTATTTTTATTTTTTATTAAAAGGAAGTTTTCATTCTTTTATACGGACTTTGAACAGATGCAAATGTTTTTTCCACTTGATATCAACCATCAATATAAGAATATAATAATAACAACAATCCAAAGCACTCTGACAACATACTACAATATATAAAATATGAAAAGAATGAAAATTGCTTGTTTTCACCTGAGCAATGGTTATTGATTTTTTTTTTCCTCTCGCTGGTCGCCTATGGTAAGTTTCCGCCTCCACCTCTTTTCTTTTCTAAAATAAGAGCTTATTAACCGTGAAGACCCCACTAACCTATTATCACCTACGTGACCTAATGGTATAAATTATTAATAAGTTCTAGAGAGTTGACCCATTAATTACCAATCAGATAATAGTAATTAAATAAATAATTCAAAATTTTCATTTATAATTTTTTACGAGAAGAGTCAAAATAGTTCTAGTTTTCAAAACGACCTAGCGGGTCGTTACAATTGTACGTGGCTAATTAATGAAAAGATCACAGGAAAATATCTGAGAAATGTATTAGCTAAACAAAAGATAAATTATCTCTTAGTTTTTCAAATTGAATTGTTAGACAATTATTTTTAATATAATGAACGAGTAAAATGACAGAGGGAGTAATAATCTCATTACTATTGGCTTTATGATTATTTAATTATATTATCAGTTATTAAAAAAACTTATTATCTATCAATTCCCCACGAAAATAAAATTGCTCTCCTATACTTAAATTTCCACAGCTTCTCACCCATTATTGCCAAGACTATGAGGTAAGGCCCAACTTCATAGGGTATTATGTTTCTAGAGTATTCTTAAGATTGTGACAAAGACAAATGTGTTTCAATAAATAATTCTAAATTTCTACATAGTCTTCATTCTACATAAAATGGTAAGTTTTGTCCTTAAATGAGCTCATCTTTAATTTTTGTATTTCAAATAGTTTGTTCTTTAAATTTCAAAATCTTACGTTCATTCAAATTCGCAAGGTAAAAAATCACAATATTAAAGGTATAGAATTTCCTAAATATAATATTAAAGGTTGAGTCAAGGGGTTATGAGTTCAAAATTCACCTTGACATTTCAAGTTTTATTATTATATTTTTAATTTTTCAAATCATCTTAGTAAAATTTTTTGAATCCACCACTTATATATTCTTTAGAAATTGAAATTATGCCCAAATATAATTTAAAAGATATTATAATATAAACTCCCCTTATCTCCTGCCCTAAGACCATCTCCAACTCAACACCAAATTTTAAATTTGGTGTAAAATTTGGTGTTTTGAGCTCCAACCCACACCAATTTTTACACCAAATTTGGTGTGTATAGTGTTACACCAAATTTGGTGTAACACTATTCATTACACCAATTCACTTTTTCAATATTTTAATATTATTTTAATTATACAAACTTTTAATTAAACATTATATAAATTGTATATTTTAATTAAATATCTTATATATTTAATAATTTTTATGTAATATTTTTATAATATTAATTTTAGATATAACATTTAGCTTTTTTATAAATTATTTTTTCTATATATGATTTTTTTAAAAAAAATAAAATTATGATAATTCTACTATAAATTATAATTGGATATAACTACAATTAACATTTACAAAAATTAAAAATGCAAACATATAATTTTTAAACAAATAATACAATGTACTTAAAAATAACCGAAAATAATAAACATTCAACAAAGAAGCTCATTTTGAACTACGTAATGCATTCATAGAGCATTTATGGGAGCACCGTAGTGATCTTGAAAATTGAATATTTATGTAGAATTTAAAATAATATTTTCATATATGTAATGTTTATTTAATTATATTTCATTAATACGGTGTAAAAGATGTGGGATAAGTTTTGAAGGACAATTATATCTTTAATCATGCTAACACATACGTTAAAATCATTTGTGTTACTAATGTCATATATTTCGATATATTAGTTATATATATTTTAATATCATATATATGTATATATGTGTGGATTGGAAATTAGCATACCAAATAAAATATTAATAAAGTACAAAATTAATGCATGCATTATTTTTTTTGATGCCCTAGTCTATCAATCCTTTCATAGATAGTAGTAAAAGTTTTGTATGTACGTAGATGTAAACTTTTATATTAGGGATGTCAAAAATGAGTCCAATTATAGCCAATTCGCCCAAAATTTTAAGAGTTGGACTTAAGATAGGTTGAATTGAGTTCAATCTCAGTGCATTCAAGCCTTAATCCATTTTAAGAGAATCCTCAATTGAACCAATTTAATCTCCAATTTCAATCAGTTTTAACACTCTTTATTTGTATTGAAGTAATGTATGTTCCTATATTAAAGATATGAATTAGAGTGTAATCTACTTTATATCTTTTAGGATTTATCTATCCATTTGTAATTTCTTTTTATAAATTTTTTTGAGTTGAAATTCAAATTGTGGATATAAAACTTAAATAACAATATATTAAAATCATTGAGATTGAGCGGGTCAAATTGGGTGGGTCAAGACCCAACCCATTTTAAGTCATTTGAGCCCAAAATATACTTGGGCGGGTCAAGATCCAACCCATTTTTAAGTCATTTGAGCCCAAAATATACTTGGGCGGGTCAAGACCCAACCCAATTTCGATTTCAACTCATTTTAATATCTTCAACTTCAACTCAACCCGCTCATTTAACACCTCTAGTTTATGCTATACAGTATGCAAACATTTTGCATATAGTATTATATAAAGATAGAGTCTATGTTTTATATTGTATTGTATTGTATTAATGATAAAGATAGTAATTAATTACTATCGTTATATAATGTTACACAAAATGAAACTTTTTAGCGTTACATAACAATAAATTTAACAATATGATATAAATTCCCCCTCAAATTTGTGTATCAAAAAGTCAGTTACATGTTTAAACTATTATGACGATCTATTGCACACCCTTACTATTTACAAGTGAATTTAATGCCACCTTGAGACATATAACACCACTCTCACAATATGTGGTGTATTACACTCGCTGCCACATCGTCATATTATAAATTATATTTTTTTATATTTTTATTTTCTTTTCTTTATTACTAAAAGTTAATTCACACCTTTTAAAAATGAATACCCTTTCCCCTTTCTGATTCTTTTCTTTTAGTTTATGTTGTAGGTATTTCAGCGAGCTCAAAGCTTCAATCATGACTCTAATGACGTTTCAATGAGCTTCACACTTTCAGATCTGAACAACTAACAAATAAGACAAGTGAGTGTGTGAATACGCGCATATATATATATGAATGCCTAGATGAATTTTTAAACAAATAAGACAAGTGAGTGTATGTATAGGCATATCTACAAGCTACAAGTACATTGGGGGAGGAGGGGTTAGGGTTGAACAGTCTGGTTGTATTTTGCTGAAAATTTGAAGGTGAAAGTGGAAATATGAGAAGAACAAAAAGTCTAATTGGAGAATTGAATGACTGACACGTCGACTGACTTCGATAGATGAAAAAACCCAATTCCTAGATTTGTTGTGAAATTTGGATTAAAGATTTTTTTTTTTTGGTGAATTACCTTGATATGATCAATTTTGCTATGTTAAATATGAGTCAAATTAGCGAGGAATTCGTGGAAAATTCTAAATAATGTGAATTTGAGTAACAAATTGAAGAATTGTGATAAGAAAAAAATGAAATTGAGTGACAAATTGTAGAATTGTGACTAAGAAAAAATAAAGAAGAAAAAGTCAGAAGAAAAATAAGAGAAGAGGAGCATGAAGAAGGAGAATAGAGGGGGAGGGAGGGAGGGGGGGGGTGTTTATAAAGTACTTTTTTTGACTTTATTTTCGACTCAAACACATCTATTTTAATTTATTTTTACGTGAGTTTTAGGGTGATATTAATTACACTTTTAATAAGAATAGGATTGTAATAAATTATCATAATAGTTTAGATGTGTAAACTGACTTTTCGAGAAGTTAAAAAATAAATTTATGCCTTTTCCCTAAACTAATAGCAACTAGGTAACAACCATTCAAATCTATAAGTTCTAATGATTTATTTTGTTGAATCTTCACCAAATAATCAACTGATTTAAAATATAATTAACTATACTAATGTAATGGCATGGAATGATATATATATATATATATATATATACTGCATAATCATAATAAAAAGTTTATGATCAAAATAAGCAAGTTTGCGTTTTAAGTGTACTGTAAAACAAATAAAAAGAGTTTATGTTCAAATACAACATTATCCAAATTACATGTCACGATCCAAACCGTCGTGATTGACACCCACACTAACCCTCCGGTGGGAGAACCATTATTACAACCCTACCAAGCAACTTAACGAAAAAACTAGGCATTTAAAGACACAAAAGCAGTTTTAAATAACTAAATTATTTATTAAGGAACTAAACAAATGAACTAACACGAATGCGGAAATACAACCCTTAGAACGTGAAAGTCAACATACCAAAACTCTACTAGCGACAAGTCTAAGAACAAGGGGTACAACCCTGAAACTAAACAACACCTTAACAAATAGTCTGAGTCCGAAAAAAGTGGACTTAAACAAAGAGAACTCAAGGCAGCCCGGAAGAACTACCTCACCCTTGAATTCGAAACCACGATCACAGATCTTCTAAGTGAGGTCTGTCAGTAGCCGCTTGAAGATGCCATGTACTCAACAAAAATAAGAGCAAGTGCAGTATCAGTACACAACCACAGTGTACTGGTAGGATCAAACAACATTATAATCAAATGCATATATATCTACATATACAATATTATCCACATTTCACGAGCAACGCATAATTCCATATGCTTCAATAAGAGAACTACATGACCACAACCACTCTTAAAGTCCACTTGTGCAATGCATGAATGAAGTCTCACTCCCCCACTCACACTAAGTAGAACTCTTTGAGAAGTCATAAGTCATAGTCCATGATCATGTTCGCAACAATAAGTCAATATATCACAAGTCATTGGTCCTCTCACAGAACTCAATTCAATAGTCTTCTCATGGAACCCAAACCCAAAACAGTTAGCTTGCTGGAACGTGGCAATCCAATCCCATGTTTATGCCGAAACGTGGCAACTGATTCCATAATTATGCCTGAACGTGGCAATCCGATCCCCAATCATACACGACAATCACAATCACAAGGACATCATCAAGATCATACATTTAATTCATCATTTCATGGCAATAGTGATTCATAAATCTCATTTACAACAAGTGTAATCAGCATTGCAACGTTCATAAATATACAAGTATTATAATGAAGTAAGAACAAACATATATCACACAACAAAGAATCACAACCATCACCTACCTCAAAACAAGCTTAAAACCCTAAGAAACTTTATCTTTCCCATTTTGGATTCGTTCCGCTTGTTCTCGGTCTACAAATAATCACAATAACACGGAAATCAATAGACAATCACTAATTACTTGGATTACTAATAATTCTATGAACCCTAGATCAAACCCATGATCCCAACCAATCAAATTAGGGTTGTTTCCACCATAGAATCCACTAAGAAGCCATTCCCCATCGATATTAACCCATTCTATTACGTTCTACGGATTGAATAATGAATTCGGGGAGTTAAAAGTTTACCTTTACCCTCAAGAATGGTGAAAAACGAGTAGACATCACCTGAGGGTCGTTCCTTAGCTCTAAAAGTCGAAAAGTATCAAATAAGGTCGTTTAGGGGTTTTATTAACGACTTAATTCGCGCTTGTCCCGCTACAGCGACACAAAGTGGACCAGTGAGCTCCCTTCTTGAACTTACGATTTTAAACCCCGTCTCGTCCGCCACAGCGGCCTCTACCCCTCTACAGTAGCACAACTCCCACTACAACAGCACAAAATGAGGCAGAAACTTCTTAGAAGAATTTTAAATTCCCCCTTTTTACAACACAATCTTAACCCACTTCGCTCAGAAAATACCCTTCACACTAAGATCTATTCTTGGAGATCTACTCGCCCAAATTCGATTCCGTAAAGTCGTACGGGTTCCTTATCGTCTTAGCTATCCACTCATATAATCAAATTCATAATTAGATCTGTCATTCATCATCAGATTTCCCTACACCTTAATGACTCCAATTTCGTCTACATCTGGACTCTGTTAGGAATTTCAAGTTACTACCAAAAAGTTTTCTGGCCCCAATTCTTTCTTCGTTGACTTTTCCCTAACAACGGAATCAGGTCATTACATTACACCTTCACATTCTTTTTTATTCTTAAATTATTGATCAAACAAAAATGGGTTTTCACTAAAGATATATTTTTCTTAAAAAAGTACTTTTAGAAAAATCACTTTCTAAAAAAAAAAAAAATTAAAAAACTTGATCAAACAAACTATTTGTCAATCCGATTTGTTGTCCACTTGGAGATCTAACCTATATTCTATCGATATATCTAGGTGATCTCTATATATCTATATATTTTAGGTCCATATTCATTAAAACCAATTGGTATTATGGATGATTACCAGCGAAAATATAGCTGGATTTTCTTTCCATGGATAGAGTGCATTCAAGAGGAAATAATGTTTGGCCCCATTAAATAATGTTCAACAACTATTCTTCGATTTACGTGATGGAATTCAAATTTCGAGAGTTTGAATTTTTTAATTATGAATTTAGATATAATTTTTTTAAAATAAAACTTATATATTTGAAAATTGTTGTTAATAACTTTAATTTACAATAATTAAAATATATAAAAAAAATTATTGGAAATGAGAGAATAATTTTCTTTTTCCTTGTGATCTTTTGTTGCATTTATACGTTGTAATTGATTTAATTAATCTTCAATTGTAGTTGATTCTTGCATTTATGTTTCTCTCTTGAATGCATTCTATCAATGGAACGAATTTATTTATTTTTCCAAGTAAAAGAAGAATCTAGCTATAGTAGGCGAGAGAAGACAATGTATTTCATGACTAAATTTGAAATTAAAATTAAATTATATTTGGTTGAAGACATAAATTTATCACATACTAAACCTATATCTTCAGATACACAAAATATAATTTTAATCTCATTCTTAATAGTAAATACCTACCTTATACCATTCAATTTGTCATTATTTATCTCATCTTTCAAATAAAACAAATTACTTCCAAAATAACATAGTCCACAAATCGAATTCTTAAATCTCTAGGTCAGGTATAATAAAATCAGCATGGTATGGACAATAATATCCTTCATTGGGGTCAGAAATAATGTGATAATCTTTTCTTATTCCTTCTATGCACTTTTATGGCCCGTTTGGCCATAGATTTCCCAAATAATATTTGGGAAAAAATTTGGCAAATAGTGTTTGTCCATACAATTTGTCATTATTTGACAAAATTTTTTGGCAAATATCCCAAATTCCCAAATACTAGTTTTTTCTAATATTTGGGCGGCCAAATCTCATTATTTGGGATCTTTTGAAAATTGAAATTTTATACCAAATTTTTATCTTTTACAAAAACACCCTCTATAGTATTTGTTTGTGTTGTATTACATAGTATTTTACGTGAACACCAAAGTAATGATGAAATATTCAGTGAATATGAAAGTGATGATATGATTGTTGTTGAAAATGATGAACAATCGGCTCAGGGTAATAAAGTCATGTGCTTTGTCTACTTCACGACGTATGGAGTGATGCTTGTTGCACTCACTCCAAACTACCACATTGCTCTAGTGTCATGGACACTACTTGTTATTCGTTGCAACGAAGATCCACTTGACTTGTAATACAAACTTATGGTTAGTTTTGATAGATTTTAAAAATTATGGGTATAAATCATATTTTTCTAAAAAAATGAAATATATTTCCCAAATACTAAACCAAATACATAGTGAAATTTCACCCAAACAATATTTACCAAGAATATTTGAAAATCTATGGCCAAACGCTAGCTATGTTTGGCTTTTGTCGCCTTTATTTGTACTCCCTTGTCCGTGACATATTGCAAGTATTTTTTAAATTTTTTTTAGTAAAATTAATTGGTAAATTTTATTGTCTAGTTTTAGAAAATAGTTTTGATAAAAAATCTAAAATCTATAAAAGTATAATTTTTAGGCCAAAAAAAATAATTGTTGAGTTTTTTTTTAAAAATCTTAAAACGTATCCCAAAGTTTTGTATTATCAATCTATTTATGACTCTAACTTATTCTATCTACCATTCCTCCTCATTAAAAACATTCCTAATCTAATTAATTTACATGCTGGCCATTAAAAAATTGACCGTAGAATATGCCAAGATTATTATTATTATTTTTTAATTGTTTTTAATTTTTTTTTACAGTTGAATCTTTGTAATTAATTGTAATTTCACTAATTATTGTTACTGGTAATAGTGTTATTAGTAGCTTATGTAAAAATATGTGTTATGATTTTTGGATAATGTATTATCCAAGTTATTATAAAAATGATAATTTTTGTACCAAATTTATGAGTATTTTTTTAATATAATTTTTAGAACTCATGAATATAAATCATCTTTCATATTTTCTTTTGAACAAGGTAAAATATTATGGCGAAACTTCTAAACCTCAATCCAAACTTCACTCATATCTAATTTTTTCAAAAATATTTAAAATTTTATGATCAAACGCTAGCTAAAATTTTCAAAGTAAATAAAGTTTATTTGAACTTGAGGATCAATATTTCCCACTAGAAGAGAGTGAGTAATTACTCCAAGATAAGATCTACAATTATCACCAACGTGTTACACGTTTGTGCTACGTATAACTTTCACCATTTTGTGTATAAATAAAGGTTGCAACTCTTCAAACAAAAAATCACTCATCACAACACAATGTCTTCTTCTTCTACTACTACTCTTCCTTTATGCACCAACAAATCCCTCTCTTCTTCATTCACCACCAACAACTCATCTTTGTTATCAAAACCTTCTCAACTTTTCCTCCACGGAAGGCGTAATCGAAGTTTCAAGGTTTCATGCAACGCCAACAATAATGTTGGCGAGCATGACAAAAACCTTGACGCTGTTGATAGGCGAAATGTTCTTTTAGGGTTAGGAGGTCTTTATGGTGCTGCTAATCTTGCACCATTAGCCTCTGCTTCTCCTATACCACCTCCTGATCTAAAATCTTGTGGTGTTGCCCATGTAAAAGAAGGTGTTGATGTGTCATACAGTTGTTGCCCTCCTGTACCCGATGATATCGATAGCGTTCCGTACTACAAGTTCCCTCCTATGACTAAACTCCGCATCCGCCCCCCTGCTCATGCGGCGGATGAGGAGTATGTAGCCAAGTATCAATTGGCTACGAGTCGAATGAGGGAACTTGATAAAGACTCTTTTGACCCTCTTGGATTTAAACAACAAGCTAATATTCATTGTGCTTATTGTAACGGTGCTTATAAAGTTGGTGGTAAAGAGTTGCAAGTTCATTTCTCGTGGCTTTTCTTTCCGTTTCATAGATGGTACTTGTACTTCTACGAAAGAATTTTGGGATCACTTATTAATGATCCAACTTTTGCTTTACCATATTGGAATTGGGATCATCCAAAAGGTATGCGTATACCTCCCATGTTTGATCGTGAGGGATCATCTCTTTACGATGATAAACGTAACCAAAACCATCGCAATGGAACTATTATTGATCTTGGTCATTTTGGTAAGGAAGTTGACACACCTCAGCTCCAGATAATGACTAATAATTTAACACTAATGTACCGTCAAATGGTGACTAATGCTCCTTGTCCGTCCCAATTCTTCGGTGCTGCTTACCCTCTGGGGACTGAACCAAGTCCGGGAATGGGTACTATTGAGAACATCCCTCATACCCCGGTCCATATCTGGACTGGTGATAGTCCTAGACAAAAAAACGGTGAAAACATGGGTAATTTCTATTCAGCCGGTTTAGACCCGATTTTTTACTGTCACCATGCAAATGTGGACCGGATGTGGGATGAATGGAAATTAATTGGCGGGAAAAGAAGGGATCTATCAAATAAAGATTGGTTGAACTCAGAATTCTTTTTCTACGATGAAAATCGCAACCCTTACCGTGTGAAAGTCCGTGACTGTTTGGACAGTAAAAAAATGGGATTCGGTTACGCTCCAATGCCAACTCCATGGCGTAATTTTAAACCAATCAGAAAAACTACAGCAGGAAAATTGAATACAGCGTCAATTGCACCAGTCACCAAGGTGTTCCCACTAGCGAAGCTGGACCGTGCGATTTCGTTCTCTATCACGAGACCAGCTTCGTCAAGGACTACACAGGAGAAAAATGAGCAAGAGGAGATACTGACATTCAACAAAATAGCCTATGATGATACTCAGTATGTAAGGTTCGATGTGTTCCTGAACGTTGACAAGACTGTGAATGCGGATGAGCTTGATAAGGCGGAGTTTGCGGGGAGTTATACTAGCTTGCCGCATGTTCATGGAAATAATACTAATCATGTTACGAGTGTTACTTTCACGCTGGCGATAACAGAACTGTTGGAGGATATTGGATTGGAAGATGAAGATACTATTGCGGTAACTTTGGTTCCAAAAGTTGGTGGTGAAGGTGTATCCATTGAAAGTGTGGAGATCAAGCTCGAGGATTGTTAAGTCCTCATGAGTTGGTGGCTATGGTACCAAATTTTATGTTTAATTAGTATTAATGTGTGTGTTTGATTATGTTTAATTAGTATTAATGTGTGTGTTTGATTATGTTTCTGTTAAAATGTATCAGCTGGATAGCTGATTACTAGCCTTGCCAGTTGTTAATGCTATGTATGAGATAAATAAATAAATGGTTGTCTTTCATTTAATTTTATGTCAATTCTCAATTTAATTAACAGTTAAAATTTTATAGAAAAACTATCTTATAACACAAATATTACTACTACTTCACAACTGATTAATAATTTTCTATTTCTTTAGATTTCAAGTCAGATATATGAATATCAAGTATTAAATACATTTTAAAATGCAGATGCACAAGACAAGAAGAGACAGCGAGATAGGACTTTTGAAATTGAGTAATGCAACAAAATTGGGGTAGCACTGATCTGTTCTACTTTCTGAGTTCTTGAGATTGCTTCCCATTTTGGTCTTGATTCTGCATCATGTATTAATTAGTCAAATATTCACCTAGTTTTAAAATTAGTGGATTTCTTACTTTTCTTTTCACCTTAAAAATTATAGTAGTTTTCAGAGTTTTAAGAAGAAATTGATATTATTCTTTTAAAGTTAAGAGCCTGTTTGGATTGGGTTTGACCAATCGCTTAAAGTTAAAAGCCATAAACTAGAAATTTTAATTTATGATTTATTTTTATTTGATTGAAAAATAAGTGTCTACAAACACTTTTTATTCTACTCAAACCTATTTAAAATTATTTTAATTTAAAAATATTTAAAATAAATCAATTCAAATAGGTTCTTACTCTTGTTTATAAGATCAACAACCATTATTTTAATTTTCTTTGATTACACGTAAATTAGTAAAAATACTCCTTATTTATTTTTAAAAATAAGTATTTTCTTTGTTAAAAAATATGATTAATCCAAAAATACCACTTATTTTGAAAGGAACCTTTCTACCAATATCTCTAAGGCCTCTCCACCTACCCCATTTTTCAAGTGCATCCCATGCATCAAGTTTTTGCACAGATATTCCTATTGTAGGCTAAATTTTCATTTTTATTTCTCTAATTTGTAATTTATAGTTTTACTTACTCTTTTTTTTAATGAAACTTTATGAACTAAAATATCTTTTAACTTCTCCTTGGTCGGAATATAATATCTATTCCGCAAGATATGAGTTAAAAAACTTTTATTTTATCCGATCGAAATTAGAGAAATAAGATTTATAAAAATTGAGGTGGTCCTAAATGTCCTATGTTATCTAAACTCAAATAACATTTCTTTTTCATCAATCATGTATTTATTATGGAATATCCAGCTAATTTTGTATTTTTTTCTCAAGTACTCATCCAATTATTTTATTTAAATATACAATTAACAAGGGTATCGCCAATTATTTTAGTTTTCTCTATAATTTTGCATCACCTCTATATTTAATTTAAGGAAAAATTACAAGAATATACTATTTAAGAACTTAATTAACAATATATGTATATTCTTTTTATTTACAAAGTTAGGTTTTTAATTACAAACATGACAAAACATTTAATTTGTGTTTTTTTAATTTATATATTTTATTTTTTGATTTATTTCGTTTTTGAGGGGATTATGTGCTAAATTTATGGGATTGATAACTACTGTTTACTCTTTTGTTTCCAACCATAATTAAACTCTTTATATTTTTTTTTTTTTGCCTATATATTGAATTTTTTATTTTTTTAAAAATATATTACTATCCGGTTTTTTTTTTTTTTTTGGTGGGTTATGTGCTAAATTTATAGGATTGATAATTATTGTTTACTTTTTGGCTTTTCAATCATAATTATGCTCTTTTATATTATTATTTTTTTGCTCATATATTGATTTTTCTCTCTGTTAATTTTTTATTCAATCAAATCAAATCATTACTTGTAGCCTTCTCTCACCTCTTTAATATTGTTTTCATACAAATATCGTTTTCCTTTATTATGACCAAATTAATTTTTTTTTCCTGAAATTTGAAAGTTATCTACGTTATTTTTTTGACAAAATATATTAATTTGTTATGGTATGACTTAAATAACCATAAGAATCTAAAAAATTTAATAAAGAAATTAAAAATTTGCATATTATATAGATTTGGTATAACTTTGATGTTAAGTCTTACATAATATTATAAAAAACACAGTTTTCATTGATTAAAATTTACAATTATTTCATAACCATTTACGTATATAAATTTGTGCATAAAAAAACAAGTTAATAGTAAAAACATGCAAACAAGAATGTTATATCATTCAATACACCAATAATACGATTCATTTTATCAACATAAACCTAAAAGTTTCAACTGCATAATGTTTTAAGTAAAAACAAAAAAAAACACTACTATTAAACCTGATGCGCAAATTTGGGGCAAGTCTTCTTGTAATACCCGGTGTACCACATATACTAAAAGTGACTTCCTTCTCTTGCATTTTCCTTCGTTGAGTCCCTTGTTACGATCATTATTTGATTCATATATCACTCCTTCAATATTGTAATTCACGTACTTGCCTGTTAGACTAAAAAATAATTAGCGAAATTATTAAATAAGTATTACATCTATAACATGATACAAATTAAAATATATAAGAAATTAAGCAATACATACATAATAAGAATGCTATTTTCACAGTAATCAAATTACACAGATTGGTATATAGAATTGTTTTATCTATATAAAAAGTGTAATCATGTTGGTATACAAAATGGTTTTACGAACGAAATTAGTTTTCTGATTTTTTTTATTGTTTGGGTATGAAGTATACCAACACAAAACAATAAGTATTTTAACCAACTTAATAATTATTCAAATTATTGCTATAAACATCCCAAAAGACACTATCAACTACACCCATATATGTACCCAAAAAGTAGCATGATAGTTGGTGTTTATATATGACCTAAAACTCACGATTTATGATGTTTATTAAAAACATAATATACACTATCAATTACACCAAATCATCTACACCAAGTAACTATCAATTACACCTAATATTCTACCAAAAATTATTAACGAAATTTAAAGTTTAGATACGAATTAAAATAGACCATCATTTTCACCAAATCATTTACCAAAAAGATATCAGTAATTTGTTGTCTATAAACAACCCAAAACACACTATCAACCATAGCAATAGATGTACCCAAAAATTATCATGAAAGTTGTGGTTTATATACGAACTAAAATATAACAATTACATAAAAAAATTCAATGAATTCTGATTCTTATTACAAACATAATATACAATACCAACTACACTAAATGACCTAAATCAACTAAACTATCAATTAGACCTAATATGTACCAAGAAACCCTACATATTAAAAAATACTAGCAATTATGTTGTCTATATACAACCAAAAACGCACTATCAAGCACACCAATAGATGTACCCAAAATTTATCACGAAAGTTGTGGTTTATATACGAACTAAAATATAACAATTACACCAAAAAAATCACTGAATTCGGGTTAGTATTACAAACATATTATACAATACCAACACCAAATGACCTACACCAACTAAACTATCAATTAGACCTAATATGTAGCAAAAAAAAAAAACCCACATACTAAAGCACATCAAATACCAAAAAAAAATAATCACAGATTTGATATTTAACAACAACGTAATATACACTATCAATTATACAACTCAACCATAAAAGTGATTTTTTAAAGGAACGGTCTTAAATGCACCATCATATTCAATCCAAATATAACAAGATTTCGAAGTAAAATTAAACAACTAAACACCTAATTTCCTTTTTTAACACAAAAACATATAACAAGCTTACAAGATGACGATCACAAAAAATTGTTAGGGTTTTGTCCTGATTTTCTTACCATAATTTAAGATTTATTTTTCCTTAAAGAAAAGACAAAACATTACCATAAATGTTTTTACTTTCTTGAAAGGAAAATATAATATTCTTTCATATTTAGTTTATTCTCTCCTTTTAGGACTCCTTTTTAGTAAGAAAAGGTTTTAGGTCTCTATAAATATAGGTTTGTTTCTTCTAACACAATAACAATAGAATCCACAATGTAGTCGTTTAATGAGTTTTGTTTATGGGGAGATTTAATCTCTCAATAATTTTAATATTTTTTCTTTATATTAGTTTCATATAATAATATTAGTTTTTAGTATAAGTTTTTGTCATCTAATTTATCAATCATATTATTTGCAATTGTAAGCTTCCGCATGACTCCCCAATTCACCTTCAGAACCCAACAAGTGGTATCAGAGCACATGGTCCAACGATCCCATGGTCCGATGACAGAGGCGTATCCAGGATTTTGGCTAGATGGGTGCACAATTACGAAAAAATGTATCTTAAATATAAATTTGATCGATTTGACTTTTAGTTTGTAATATGAACCATTAAAGTTTAAAAACGATAGGTCCAAAATATATAATACTACTAGTTTTAAATTTTAATATACACATTTGATTTAATTATATAAAAAATTTACAATGCTAACTTTTTTAGGAATTCTCAATGTAACACACTTGAAAATTTTGAAAGAATAAGGAAAAAAACAAAAGAAAATTTAGTTGAAACGACAAAAGTGTAATTGATAACCACTTGGAAAAGTGTTACTCAAAGAGACAAGATAGATATAAGAATTCACTTAGAGAAGTGCACCCAATCACCATCGCATTATTATATGATACTTTGAACATGGGTTCACACATCTATATTTAAATATTTTTAAAAAAAATACAACACTACTATATATGATCTAGAGAGGGGAGCATGGGTTCACGTGAACCCACGACACCCCCTCTAGATACGCCTCTATCCGATGATCCTATGGTTCAACAGGATTGAAGAAAGGTTCAAGTGATTTCAAATCAATTTGCAACAACTTTGATGATAATGAAGATTTTTGTCGAGCTATATGTAGAGAAAAAGGTTCAACCATATTTTCAACATCCCTGTTGCTGCAATTTTTAAAAATAAAAATAAAATATTTTTAACCCATATATTTTAAACTTTATTTTTAACCATGGCAAGCAACGGTGATGAAGATTCTGTGAAGAACAAGATTATCATGCAATGAAGAAAACAGATCAAGCTTTATCAAGAAAATCCAGCCAAAAGGGGAGATTGTTTTTCCCTGATTTTCTTACCATAATTTAAGATTTATTTTTCCTTAAAGAAAAGACAAAACATTACCATAAATGTTTTTACTTTCTTGAAAGGAAACTATAATATTCTTTCGTATTTAGTTTATTCTCTCCTTTTAGGACTCCTTTTCCAGTAAGAAAAGGTCTTAGGACTCTATAAATATAGGTTTGTTTCTTCTAACACAATAACAATATAATCTACAATGTAGTCGTTTAGTGAGTTTTGTTTATGGGGAGATTTAATCTCTCAATAATTTTAATATTTTTTCTTTATATTAGTTTCATATAATAATAAAGTAGTTTCATTTTTAAATGGTGTGCCTAATCAGGAAAACACCATTTTATTTTAAAACAATATCTCTACGGGCCTCCCCACCTACCACAATTTTCACATCACATGACCAACAAGAGGCCTCGCCACCTACTACCATTTTCACATCACATGACCAACAAGAGGTGTGTGGATCCCATGCACCAGGTTTTTGAACTGATTATTCCTATTTAGGCTATAGTTTCATTTTTATTTTTTAAAATTAGTAATTGATTGGTTTACTCAGTCTTCTTATTTAATACTACTTTATAAACTAAAATATCTTTAACTTTTGTTTTCTCTGAATATAATATCTAAGACATAAGTTAAAAAAACTTCATCTTATCTAATAACTAGATAATGTTGCTCGTGCTATGCACGGGCCCAATAATATAAATAGTATGTTTTGGGGCTAATAACGGAGTTTTTGAAGCGATTGTTTGCATGGATAAAAGAATAAGTTTTTTTTATCACAAACTTATACTTTCTTTGACGCTATTCAAGGCACAATAAGACTACCCACATGCAACATTTTTGAAATATTTTATGTTGTCAATTATCATGATTTATAGTATTTTTACGATAGATTCACTTCAAGAATGAGTGGAATTTTTTGTATTTTTTGCAAAACATATTTTATGTTGTCAATTATCATGATTGATAGTATTTTTACGCATTTTTTAAATATAAAAAACCCAAAAAATAAGACAAATAAATTAAAATGGACCCAATATATGTTATTTTTGTTGTCTCAATTTATGTCACACAAATAAAATTTGGAGAGTCATCCAAATTTAATTTTTTTTAAAAAAATGTTTTAAGTTATTAATTATTGTAATTTATAATATTTTTATATAACTTTCAAATAACCTACATTACTGGTCACTTTGTCCTAATTTATGTGATATGGATAAAATTACAAAATTAACCCTTTTAAAATGTCTTTCAGATATTTTAAGTTGTTAATTATTATTATTTATAATACTTTTTTGGTAATTTTAAAATGATATGTGCTATTTTTTCTGTCCTAATATATGTGAGCCTGATAGAATTCTGAGAGCGAACCTATTTTATTAGATGGCTTTTAAATATTTTAAATTGGTAATCATTGTAATTTTTAATGCTTTTTAAGTCATTTGTAAATGATATATGTTGCTTCCTTTGTCCCATTTTATATAGTATAAATAAAATTCCTGAAACCAACTCAATTTTTAATATATTTTTAAAAATATTTTAAATTATTAATTATTGTGATTTATAATATTAAAAAAATAGAAAATGTACACAACTTGTATCAACCTAATTTTTAAATACTTAATATATATTATTCCGCTTGTCTCAATGTATGTAGCATAGATAAAATTTCAAGAGTCAATCAAATGTTGTTAATTGTTAAGATTTATAATACATTTTTTGTAGTTTTCAATAATTTCACATTAAACAATACATATTATTACTTTTGCCTCATTTTATGTGACATTGATAGATTAATTTTAAGAATCAGTCAATTTTTTTTTCCTTTTTTTTAATAAATATTTTAAGTTGTCAATTATCACGATTTATTGTATTTTATACATAATTTTTAACGATAGATTAATTTCAAGAATCAATCGAATTTTTTTATATGTATTTATTTTTGAAATATTTTATGTTGTCAATTATCATGATTTATAGTATTTTTACGATAGATTAACTTCAAGAATCAGTGAAATTTTTTGTATCTTTTTCAAAACATATTTTATGTTGTCAATTATCATGATTTATAGTATTTTTACGAAATTTTTAAATATAAAAAAATACTAAAAAAATAAGACAAATAAATTAAAATGGACCCAATATATGTTATTTTTGTTGTCTCAATTTATGTGACACAAATGAAATTTGAAGAGTCATCCAAATTTGCATTTAAAAAAAAATGTTTTAAGTTATTAATTATTGTGATTTATAATATTTTTATGTAACTTTCAAATAACCTATATTGCTGGTCACTTTGTCCTAATTTATGTGATATAGATAAAATTACAAAATTAACCCTTTTAAAATGTCTTTCAGATATTTTAAGTTGTTAATTATTATTATTTATAATACTTTTTTGGTAATTTTAAAATGATATATGTTATTTTTTCTGTCCCGATATATGTGACCCGGATAGAATTTTGATAGTCAACCTATTTTATTATATATCTTTTAAATATTAAATATTTTAAGTCACTAGTTAATGATTTATTATGTTATATATATATATATATATATATATATATATATATATATATTAGAAAAAAATGATTTATTATATTATATATTATATAGGGAGTTTATGATGGAACATATAGAATGTCCCATCATAAACTCCCTCTTATACAATAGTAGAAAATGCTAAGCTTTGAAGTGGTCCTAAGGGATCTCCAATCATACACTCTATTTTACTCTTCAAATATATAGTTTTCTATTTTTTTTTTCAAACAATAGAGAGTATGAATAGTAGTTCTCCAAATTTAAAGAACTACTATTCAACTTTCTATAATTGGAGAGTAGAAGGTAAAATAGAGAGTGATTGGAGAGGACATTCTCTATTTTACTCTCCAAATATAGAGAATGGAGAGTAAAATAGAATAGGGTCGGAGACGATCTAAACGTCCTATGAGCCGGTGGGCACCAGAGTAGTCAATTGTCATATTTAGTTTAAGTAATAAAGTGATAAAATTTGCACCTAGTACTATCAAAAGTTATTACTTCTATTTTCAAAAAGAAGTATATATATATATATATATGCATGAAAAATAATACTCCATGAAATTGCATTATCTTTTTTCTCTCTGACCCAAAAAATGGAATTTAACTTTTTATAAAATGAGAAATGACTCAATTTTAGAATTGGGAAAAAGGCTAAATATATCCCTTCACTATCGTAAATGGTATGTAAACAAATTAAATACAGGAAAAGAATCATATTGAAAACGCTCCTAACCCAACCCCTTCCTTCATAGAGCCCGTGTATTGTAAGTGATCCGAACCTGCTTAAGTAGCCCTCGAGGAGTCCGTTTATTCTCTCCGTCTGAGCTTTCAAAGATATACCGACCTACGACATCTGATGGTCAGATGCCGTAGGTCGTCTTCTAACATTACTGACATTTCGGGTTTTCATAAATTTCACATAAGATAAAAGCTCTTTTCATCATCAGAAACAACTAGATTTCCGACCTCTTGCATTGCATTACCATAACGAAAAGAAAAAAGAATGAAAAAAAAATCATCCGTCATGCTTTATGTTTCTATATATATATATATCTTTGTATAACGAATCTTTTTCAACTTTTTACTCCCTTTTTAAAAGATGATTTTACTTTTTTCTTATACTAGAAATCCGTGCCTAGCGCTGGAATTTAATGTCACGTAATTTATAAAAATAATATTTGAAACCTATCAGTCATTAAAACTAATTAAAACACTATATTATCTTACATACAAGATTACATAGTAACAAATATTAATAATTTTATAATTTATCATTTTGCTTCCAGGAAGTGTTACTATTTGATATTTTTGGGAAATCAAATGAACATCAACCTGAGATATTAAATTTTTGAATAAATAAATAATCGTTGGTGAAATGATAAATCGTTAGGAAATCCCTCTATTTATAGACAACAAAGGGTAGTGTGAACAAATGCTTATTGTGCCTTATCGGAAAGGTCACAACTCTTTGGAAAAGTTATAACCTTTCAGAAATTTCACAATCTTTCATAAAAGTCACAACTCTTCATAAAAGTCATAACTCTTCATAAAAGTCACAACTTTTCATGAAAGTCACAACTGTAAAAACCCAAAAAAAATTTGAACTAAGACTCGAACCATCCTTCGTTGTGAGTAGGATTTTACTAAGAATTTAAAATTTCTTAAGTATTAAGGTGAGCTCACTAGATGTAGCACCTTGAGTTCCAAAAAGAACTAAATTGGAAATAGCAAAATCTGAAATTTTGAAAGTTATGCTTAAGTTATGAGTTTTGGGTCAACTTGAAACGACTATAACTCTCAGTACATGATGAATTAGGCGGGCAACAAGATAGCTAATGAAAGGTCTTTGAATTATCTTTCCAACTCCATCGAGTTTGCTAAGTTTCGAGTTCGTATGAGTAAGATATGCCTTTTTTAAGTTAAGTCGTCCAGTTAAGGAAAGTAACCCAAAATTAGTAAGGGGTATTTTGGTCTTTTCCTTACCAAATCAGATTTAATTTGTTTTTAGTATGGTTTTAAGGGTCTAATCCTATTAGGTTCAGTTTTATAACCCTAATATACGCCTAGGATTTTAGTTGAGAGTTCAAGAAGAAAAAAAAAGAGAAAAGAGGAGAAAAAAGGCGAGGATCAAAACGTTCGTCGAGAGTCTTGCATTTTGTTGTGGATTTTCTCCGTGGGTTTAATCCCTAAGAGGTATGTAAGCTTCCATAGTGTTGGGTTTGTTCATCTACACGCCAATCATGATTTATTGTCACGACCCGATTTCTCGAGTCATGATGGCACCTACTATACCCTACCAGTAGGTAAGCCAACCCGTAACCCAGAACATCAAGCAATGAGCAAAAGGGCAGAAACTAGCGAAAATAATAGTCTAAACAAGGATAACAAAGCGGAAGCAACCCAAAATAAATATATACGTAAATCCCTCCCGTAACCTCGGAAGTCACTAGTACGAGCTATCTAATAAAGAGTACAAGTCCCAAAAGTGGACCACAACAGAGCGTGTCTCAAAGGCAACAAGACTAGCTAAATCAAAAGAAGGAGACAGAACAAACCCCAAAACGCCAAGTGCTCGCCCTCGTCTCCGAATCACAACCGCAAAAAAGAAGGCTGGAACTAATCACCGCCGGTAATCGGTACTGGGACCCGCATCACGAAATAGATGCGGAGCGTAGCATGAGTACCAACACAACGGGTACTCGCAGGCATCATAGGCCGGCGAGCAAAAAGGGTAAAAACAATAAGAAATGATAGAATCTAGACACGAGAGAGGTCAAAGCGGATAAGAAAATGAAGCACACGAGCATACCAAAAACAAACTAAGTACAACTAGACTAAACCTAACCGGGTCCCCATAAACCCGTAAGGTACACTCGTGCACAAGCTCAAATAAAACCCGAACGAACCCCATAAGCCCGACAGGTACACGGAAAAGCTAAGTCTACCGAGAAAGAAGAAAAATTAGGCTACCAACCCAAAGTAACTACGATAATCCATCGACTCCACCCAACCAAGAAGTGCACTCCCAAACCCGGCTAGAAAGAGTGACCCTAGGGGGCACCCAACCAAACAGTCCGCTCCCGGCCCGGCTAGAAAGAGGGACCCGTGAGTGAGGTAGATATCGCGAGTCGTCCTACCATGCGATCAGCTCCGGCCCGGCTAGAAAGAGCGACCCGGGGACACCCGGCAAGAAGACACTCCCGGCCAGCCTAGAAAGAGAGGCCCTGGGGCGATCGCCGATATCACCGAGTCTACCCGGCCCAATGATACGTTCCCGGCCCGGCTAGAAAGAACGACCCGGGGGGTGATGGTATCTCCAATAGGATCCAATCCCAAAACAACCACCGTGGAACGCCGTCCACTCTAAAAAATCACGTAAAAGGCTCCAAGCCTATACTATCTCAATCCCACGCCTCTAGTGATGTACCAAACCTTCGAGAATGCGCCGGAACCACGAATGCGAGGGAGAAGATACGAAGTGTAGCAAGTAGCGATAACGCCTAATCTAAGGCTCAAACTATCGACTCAAGTCTGCTATTCCGATCTACAAGGAGCTAAGTCATCCGAACGACGTCGGCGAGAAAGTCAAGGCTAACCAGCCCACACGGGTCATAAGTCTAAGGCAATGCTGGCCTAACCTAGACTAAGGACATCATGCTTACGGTTAAGGATGAACAAGGCATACAATACATAGCATACAAGCATACAATAGCATTTAGCACATAAGCATGCAACTCTACTAAATCGGTTAACATGATACTATACCCGAAATATGGCCAATCGATCCTAACATGAGGTATCTAATCAAAGTAAGGTAGTAAACTTGTACCCACCCCCAATTCACTCCAATCCACATGTTTTTACACAATTAAGCTCAATCTAAAAGAAGGAAAGCCGTAGCCTACCTTAAGGCCAACCGTGCGCTCTCCAAATCACTTTATCGGAGCTTTCCCTTTCCGAACAGTCTCAAAACGCTGCCCCGCTATCAAAAATAGAGTCACAACGTTACTATGGTCATTTAGACACCAAAATCATAACAAACAGAGACGGGTCAATTTTGGAGTCAAAACGGGAATCGTGGGACCCGCACCGAACTGTCCAAATTTGACTCCGTCAAGAGACCCTAAACAGCATTCCAAACTTGTGTTCCAAAATGGAACACAATCCGAGGCTCAAAACACAGCAAAAACCAACAAGCAAGAAAACCCACTTTAATCTACTAAAAGAAACCCTACAAAGCAAAGCAGCCAAAAATCGAAATAAACGAAAATCAAAAGGTGCCCAGCACTCTTTGAACACTCTACAACGAAGTCACGACAATTCTCAACACGTGGGACTTCGAATCACCCAAAACCGAGCTAAAATGAGTGAGATATGACCAAAACAAAAATTCCAAAAACAATGACTCGAAAACAAGTACAACAGTCAGGTTTTATCGCGAATTTACCTCAAACGGGAATCCCAAACCACTATCCGAGCTCACCAACGCGTTGCCCTCGAAAAATCTCACAACTTTGCCTTTTGAATCGCCCAAATCGGACAAAAGATGAGAGAGTTAAGAGAGTTTAAAGTTTTGGAAATATTGCTGAAAATCTGCAATATATTGCAGATTTTCTGCAATTTTCCAACAACTAAAAACCCCGACGGGGTACTCCGATCTCGTTCGGAACCCCGTGCACGCAAACGAGATATGCAACCATACCAAATTCGATATTCCAGACTCAACGGCGCAGTCGAAATTTCCATCGAGGTCATTTCGATAAAAAGTGGGTCCCACTTCCAAAGGCCATTTTAAGTCAAAACCCACAAAAGGGCTCGGAAAGAAATCAGAAACCTCGGGACACAAAAGAAGGGTCAATCTAGACCAAACTCAACATTCCGGAGCTAACCGCACTGACGGAATTCTCATCCGAGCGCGTTTACTCAAAATGTTGACCAAAGTCAAACTTAGGCCAAAATTCAAAGGCTAAAACGCCTAACCACACCGACTCACACTGAAAACCTCGGGAGTCATGTCGACCATGCTACTAGCTTAAAATGACCCTTCCGGAGCCGATGAAATCGTCGGGTGGATTCCGATGTCATCCTCTTGAACTTTTGATCAAAAATGATCGTTCAAGGTTTAAAAGCTCCAAAACACAAAAACTCACACCAAGACCAAACGAACGACCGGGTGACCGAACTGTCGGTCCCAAGCAAGTCGTAAATGACTTGGGGTCGCTACGGGAACGCTCTAAACGACACACGAAGGCAAGACACAAAAATGACCAAGAGGGTCATTACAATATCCACTACTAAAAAGGACTTTCGTCCGCGAAAGTAAGGGTCAAGAAGTACTGAAGGCTCAAACAAGGCGGGAAACCGCTCTCGCATCTCCCCGCTCAATCTCCTGTAGCCTCCTCGACCGGACGATGCCTCCAACGGACCTTAACAACAGGAATGGCTCTCGAGCGCAATCTCCTCACATCTCTCGGCTAGAATGGCAACCGGCTCCTCTACAAATGTCAAACGATCATCCAACTCGACCGCATCATACCGGAGCACATGAGACTCATCGGGAACATACCGCCGCAACATCGAGACATGGAAAACCGGGTGGACGGCTAAAAATCTTTGGAGGTAGGGCCAACTCATAAGCAACCTCCCCAACTGTCCGGAGTATCTCAAAAGGCCCAATGTACCTGGGGCTAAGCTTGCCCCGTCTCCCAAACCTCATCACGCCCTTCATGGGCGACACACGGAGGAATACCCGATCACCAACAGAGAATCTCAAAGGCCGGCGCCTCCGAACCGCATAACTCGGGTGCCTACTCGAGCCGTCCCCGAGCCTATCCCGAATCAACCTCACCCGATCCAGGGCCTCCCGAAGCAAATCCGTACCACGCGGCCTAGGCTCAGACTCAAACCAACCAAGCGGAGAGCGACAATGCCTACCATATAATGCCTCGAATGAAGCCATCTGAATACTAGAGTGGTAGCTGTTGTTGTACGCAAACTCCGCCAAAGGTAAGAACTGGTCCCACTGACCTCCAAAATCCATAACACAGGCCCGCAACATATCCTCAAGGACCTGAATAGTACGCTCCGACTGACCATCCGTCTGCGGGTGGAAAGCTGTGCTAAGGTCAACTCGAGTGCCCAACTCATCCTGAAAGGTCCTCCAAAAGCTGGACGTGAACTGAGAGCCCCTATCTGATATAATAGAAATCGGCACCCCATGAAGTCGAACCACCTCCCGAATGTAGATACGAGCCAACCTCTCGGCGCTAAATGAACAGCGAACGGGGAAGGTAATGTGCTGACTTGGTCAATCGATCAACGATGACCCAAATGCTGTCAACACCTCTAGGAGTCCGAGGCAACCCCACAATGAAGTCCATAGTGATACCCTCCCACTTCCACTCCGGAATGGGGAATCTCTCGAAACACACCACCAGGCCTCAAATGCTCGGCCTTTACCTGCCGGGCAAAGACAAACAACGGGAAACAAAATCAGCAATATCTCTCCTCATGCCACTCCACCCGTAATTTGCCTCAAATCACGATACATCTTATTTGTGCCCGGATGGATAGAGTATCTAGACCGATGGCCCTCGAAAGTATCAACTGTATCAAATCCCCAACTCTCGGAACACGAGATGCGGCCGGCGAATCTCAACACTCCATCGGGATCTAAGGTAGCGACCACCATCACCCGCTAACACTCGATCTCTAAGGGCCACCAAGGCCTCATCCTCAAACCGACAACCACGGATCCTATCAAGCAAGGAAGACCGAACTCCCATATGGGCCAAGACACGTCTAGGATCGTGATATCCAACCGAACCATGCTATTGGCTAAGAACCGAATGTCCATAGCCAAGGGTCGCTCCTCACCAGAGATAAGAAGGCTAGACTACCCATACTCACGTTGCCTTCCGGCTCAAGGCATCGCTACCACATTCGCCTTGCCCGGATGATAGAGAATAGAGAGGTCATAGTCCTTCGGGAGCTCAATCCAACGACGCCGCCTCGAATTAAGGTCCCTCGGCTCATGATGTACCGAAGACTCGTGATCGGTATAGATCTCACATCGAACTCCATACAAGTAGTGCCTCCAAATCTTAAGTGCAAAAACTACCGCCAACTCTAAGTCATGGGTGGGGTAGTTGCGCTCATGAATCTTAAGCCGCCTCGACGCATAAGCAATAACCCGGCCTATTTGCATCAATACACAACCCAAACCAACGCCGGATGCGTCACAATATACCGTGAAGCCCTCGCCCTCAACCGGAAGAGTCAATATAGGAGCGGTGGTCAATAACTCCTTGAGCCTCAAAAAGCTCGCCTCACACTCCTCGACCAAACAAAGGGAACATCAACACGAGTCAATCGAGCCGAGGTCTTGCCAAGGTAGAGAAACTCTCCACAAATCGTCCGTAGTAGCTTCGCTAGTCCGACGAAGCTCCGAATCTCGATGGCGAGGTGGGCCTAGCCCAATCACTTGGAGCACAACTCTCAAATGCTGCTCATGCTCACCCCTACTCCGCGAGTATATCAAAATATCATCAATGAAGACTATGACGAAGGAATCAAGATAAGGCCTGAACACACGCGTCATCAAGTCCATAAAGGCAGCAGGGGCATTAGTCAACCCGAATGACATCACCAAGAACTCATAATGGCCATAACGGGTCCTAAATGCAGTCTTAGGGATGTCCGCGCCCTAATCCTCAAGCGGTGGTAACCGGACCTCAAATCAATCTTAGAGAACACCGAAGCTCCCTGTAGCTGGTCAAATAGGTCATCGATCCTAGGCGAGAGGATATCGATTCTTCACTGTCACCTTATTCAAACTGTCTATAGTCAATGCACATGCGCATAGTACCGTCCTTCTTCTTAACAAAAAGAACGGGAGCGCCCCAAGGTGATACACTAGGTCCGATAAATCCCTTACCCAAGAGATCCGAAGCTGAACACCGAGCTCCTTGAGCTGCGCAGAGCCATCCGATATGGCGGAATAGAAATAGGCCGAGTACTGGCTCAAGCTCAATCGGAAAATCAACATCACGCTGCGGGGGTAGGCCGGGTAGGTCAGTAGGAAACACATCTAAGAAGTCACGAACAACGAGAATCGACTCAACCGGAGGAACCTCCCTACTCACATCACGTACATAGGCCAAATATGATAAGCATCCGCTAGCCACTAGCCTCCTAGCACGAATAAAAGAGATAACCCCAAGCGGTGTACTACCACGAGATCCCGCCACACCACCGGAGGAATACAGGGAATGGCTAAGGTAACGGTCTTAGAAAAGCAATCTAAAACAGCGCGATAAGGGGATAACCAATCCATGCCCAAAATCACATCAAAATCAACCATGTCAAGCAATATAAGGTCGGCCGGGTGTCACGCCCCGGATAGTAACTAAGCAAGATCGAAATATACGATCCACTACTAAAGACTCACCCACGGGGGTCGACACACGCAACGGCGCTACGGAGGCTCGGACATCATACTCAATCGAGAGGCATAGTAAACGAAACGTACGAAAAAGTAGAGCCTCGGATCAAATAAAGCCAAGGCGGGCTGCGGCATAAAAGAATAGTACCCGTGATCACATCGTCGACGCCTCGGCCTCCGCCCTCGCGGAGCCGCATAGAAGTGGCTATGTCCGCCTGCCGCCCGACCATCGAGACCTACCACCGACTCCGCCTCCTCGGGGACCACCCCGTATACCCTGCTGACCACCTCTACGGTCCTGACCCTGACCACGGCCTCTAACTGGAGGTGCCGGTAAAGCTGGGGGAGCTACATGAGGAGCGGGAGCAATCCGACTATGCTGAGGGCAGTCCCTGGCCCAATGACCCATCTCACCACACTCATAGCAACCCTGTCGAGGGCGACTCCCAGAAGAACGACTACCATGGCCTGAAGAACCCGACTGAAACACCTCGCGGCCATGACTCGAACTAGCCTCACCCCGACCACCATCGATGCCCGAAGAGAGGCTGCGTAGGTCTGCTGGGATCGACCCTGTCGAAACCGTCGTCGGCCCGTCATGAAAATCTCTGGACACAGGGAGGGAGTCACCGTAGCCGCCCTCATGCCTAGCCCTCTTCTCGCTACCCCCTTGGGCCTCGCGACGAAGATGCTCCATAGTACTAGCATGGTCAACTACATCTAAAAAGGATCGACCCGCAGAAACTAAGGACTGAGTCACAAGCCGAAGCTGCAATCTCAACCCACGAACAAAGCACCTAACTCGCTCCTCCTCTGTAGGTAATATCATCTCAGCATAACGGGAGAGCTCGTGGAACCTAGTCTCGTACTCCGCCACCGACATGGAGCCCTGCTCCAACCTGCAGAACTGATCCCTGAGGCGGTCTCTGACGCTACGAGGGATAAACTTGGCCAAGAAGGCCTCAGAAAACTCATCCCATGATACCGGTGGAGATCCAACTGGCCTGGTCTGAATGAATGTGCGCCACCACTGCCTGGCTGGCCCATCTAGCTGGTAAGCAATGAAGTCGGCCCCTCTAGACTCCACAAGGCCCAAAGTGCGAAGCCTCTCACGGCAAGTAGTAAGAAACTCGTGGGCATCCTCACCCACAGCCCCAGAAAACCTCGGTGGTGTCAACCCGA
Source organism: Solanum commersonii (assembly GCA_029007595.1). NCBI lineage: Eukaryota > Viridiplantae > Streptophyta > Magnoliopsida > Solanales > Solanaceae > Solanum > Solanum commersonii. The sequence goes on from JAJTWQ010000011.1 coordinate 3,931,106, forward strand.
GAAACACACCAAGCATCTTCTCGGTCCTCAAGTGGCATAGGTCTATCCGCCGCCAAGGGCTGTACTCCCTCGGGTGGTACTGGACCGAGGTGCCCTCACCGAAGGGCGATCTGCGGTACTAGTCTTTGGTGTAGCTAGGGCGGTGTGGCTTTGCATCCCCCCAAGCACACCTAAGAGCCGAGCAATAGCGGGCCGGAGATCCGGAGTCAAAACTAGTCCGGGTGGCGGCTGGGATGGCCCCGGCCCCACCGACCGATCTCGGTATACGAAGTCTTTGAAGGGTGCGCTGCGGCTCTGGATACTCCTCTCTCTCCCGGATCGATCTTTGCGGCCCTCTCTCGACCTCGGGGTCGGCGTCTACCCCAAGCCGGGGCCCCGTCTCGCAGCCCGGGTGCATCACCCCCGGTCGCGCCACCTCGCGATCGAACCATCTGCGAAGAGTGAAACAAATGAGATTTTAAGGAAACAATAAGACACATCTTTGCACGAAAGTGAAACAAAAGAGGAAATCTTTCTAAGGACATCCCGTAGCCTCCCGAAGATAAGTTACGGACGTCTCCGCACCGATCCGCAAGACTCTACTAGACGTTAGCTCGTACAAGTGAGACCGGTGAACCCGAGGCTCGATACCAATTTGTCACGACCCGATTTCTCGAGTCATGATGGCACCTACTATACCCTACCCAGTAGGTAAGCCAACCCGTAACCCGTAACATCAAGCAATGAGCAAAAGGCGAAACTAGCGAAAATAATAGTCTAAACAAGGATAACAAAGCGGAAGCAACCCAAAATAAATATATACGAAATCCCTCCCCGAACACCGGAAGTCACTAGTACAGAGCTATCTAATAAAGAGTACAAGTCCCAAAAGTGGACCACAACAGAGAGCGTGTCTCAAAGGCAACAAGACTAGCTAAATCAAAAGAAGGAGACAGAACAAACCCCAAAACGCCAAGTGCTCGCCCTCGTCTCCGAATCACAACCGCAAAAGAAAGGTGGAACTAATCACCGCCGGTAATCGAGACTGGGACCGCATCACGAAATAGATGCGAGCGTAGCATGAGTACCAACACAACGGTACTCGGCAGGCATCATAGGCCGACCGAGCAAAAAGGGTAAAAACAATAAGAAAGGATAGAATCTAGACACGAGAGAGGTCAAAGCGGATAAGAAAATGAAGCACACGAGCATACCAAAAACAAACTAAGTACAACTAGACTAAACCTAACCGGGTCCCCATAAACCCAGAGAAGGTACACTCGTGCACAAGCTCAAATAAAACCCGAACGAACCCCATAAGCCCGACGGTACACGGAAAAGCTAAGTCTACCGAGAAAGAAGAAAAATTAGGCTACCAACCCAAAGTAACTACGATAATCCATCGAGACTCCACCCAACCAGCGGTGCACTCCCGGCCCGGCTAGAAAGAGTGACCTAGGGGGCACCCAACCAAACGAGTCCGCTCCCAGCCTTTGACTAGAAAGAGGGACCCGTGAGTGAGGTAGATATCGCGAGTCGTCCTACCATGCGGTCGGCTCCCGGCCCGGCTAGAAAGAGCGACCCGGGGACACCCACCCACAAAGACACTCCCAGCCCGGCTAGAAAGAGAGGCCCGGGGCGATCGCCGATATCACCGAGTCTACCCGGCCCGGCGATACGTTCCCGGCCCGGCTAGAAAGAACGACCCGGGGTGATGGTATCTCCAATAGGATCCAATCCCAAAACAACCACCGTGGAACGCCGTCCACTCTAAAAAATCACATAAAAGGCTCCAAGCCTATACTATCTCAATCCCACGCCTCGAGTGATGTACCAAACCTTCGAGAATGCGCCGGAACCACGAGAATGCGAGGGAAGATACGAAGTGTAGCAAGTAGCGATAACGCCTAATCTAAGGCTCAAACTATCGGACTCAAAGTCTGCTATTCCAGTCTACAAGGAGCTAAGTCATCCGAACGACGTCGGCGCGAAAGTCAAGGCTATCCGACCCACACGGGTCATAAGTCTAAGGCAATGCTGGCCTAACCTAGACTAAGGACATCATGCTTACGGTTAAGGATGAACAAGGCATACAATACAAAGCATACAAACATACAATAACATTTAGCACATAAGCATGCAACTCTACTAAGCCGGTTAACATGATACTATACCCGAAATATGGCCAATCGATCCTAACATGAGGTATCTAATCAAAGTAAGGTAGTAAACTTGTACCCACCCCCAATTCACTCCTATCAACATGTTTTTACACAATTAAGCTCAATCTAAAAGAAGGAAAGCCGTAGCCTACCTTAAGGCCAACCGTGCGCTCTCCAAATCACTTTATCGGAGCTTTTCCTTTCCGAACAGTCTCAAAACGCTGCCCCGCTATCAAAAATAGAGTCACAACGTTACTATGGTCATTTAGACACCAAAATCATAACAAACGAGACGGGTCAATTTTGGAGTCAAAACGGGAATCGTGGGACCCGCACCGAACTGTCCAAATTTGACTCCGTCAAGAGACCCTAAACAGCATTCCAAACTTGTGTTCCAAAATGGAACACAATCCGAGGCTCAAAACACAGCAAAAACCAACAAGCAAGAAAACCCACTTTAATCTACTAAAAGAAACCCTACAAAGAGCAGCCAAAAATCGAAATAAACGAAAATCAAAAGGTGCCCAGCACTCTTTGAACACTCTACAACGAAGTCACGACAATTCTCAACACGTGGGACTTGAATCACCCAAAACCGAGCTAAAATGAGTGAGATATGACCAAAACAAAAATTCCAAAAACAATGACTCGAAAACAAAGTACAACAGTCAGGTTTTATCGCGAATTTACCTCAAACGGGAATCCCAAACCACTATCCGAGCTCACCAACGCGTTGCCCTCGAAAAATCTCACAACTTTGCCTTTTGAATCGCCCAAATCGGACAAAAGATGAGAGAGTTAAGAGAGTTTAAAGTTTTGGAAATATTGCTGAAAATCTGCAATATATTGCAGATTTTCTGCAATTTTCCAACAACTAAAAACCCCGACGGGGTACTCCGATCTCGTTCGGAACCCCGTGCACGCAAACGAGATATGCAACCATACCAAATTCGATATTCCAGACTCAACGGCGCAGTCGAAATTTCCATCGAGGTCATTTCGATAAAAAGTGGGTCCCACTTCCAAAGGCCATTTTAAGTCAAAACCCACAAAAGGGCTCGGAAAGAAATCAGAAACCTCGGGACACAAAAGAAGGGTCAATCTAGACCAAACTCAACATTCCGGAGCTAACCGCACTGACGGAATTCTCATCCGAGCGCGTTTACTCAAAATGTTGACCAAAGTCAAACTTAGGCCAAAATTCAAAGGCTAAAACGCCTAACCACACCGACTCACACTGAAAACCTCGGGAGTCATGTCGACCATGCTACTAGCTTAAAATGACCCTTCCGGAGCCGATGAAATCGTCGAATTGGATTTCGATGTCATCCTCTTGAACTTTTGATCAAAAATGATCGTTCAAGGTTTAAAAGCTCCAAAACACAAAAACTCACACCAAGACCAAACGAACGACCAGGTGACCGAACTGTCAGTCCCAGCAAGTCGTAAATGACTTGGGGTCGCTACGGGAACGCTCTAAACGACACACAGAAGGCAAGACACAAAAATGACCAAGAGGGTCATTACAATATCCACTACTAAAAAGGACTTTCGTCCGCGAAAGTAAGGGTCAAGAAGTACCTGAAGGCTCAAACAAGCTGGGAAACTGCTCTCGCATCTCCTGCTCAATCTCCCAGGTAGCCTCCTCGACTGGACGATGCCTCCAACGGACCTTAACAACAGGAATGGCTCTCGAGCGCAATGTGCTCACATCTCTGGCTAGAATGGCAACTGGCTCCTCTACAAATGTCAAACGATCATCCAACTCGACCGCATCATACCGGGAGCACATGAGACTCATCGGGAACATACCGCCGCAACATCGAGACATGGAAAACCGGGTGGACGGCTGAAAATGCCTGGAGGTAGGGCCAACTCATAAGCAACCTCCCCAACCGTCGGAAGGAGTATCTCAAAAGGCCCAATGTACCTGGGGCTAAGCTTGCCCCGCCTCCCAAACCTCATCACGCCCTTCATGGGCGACACACGGAGGAATACCCGATCACCAACAGAGAATCTCAAAGGTCGGCGCCTCTGATCCGCATAACTCTGGTGCCTACTCTGAGCCGTCCCGAGCCTATCCCGAATCAACCTCACCCGATCCGGGGCCTCCCGAAGCAAATCTCGTACCACGCGGCCTAGGCTCAGACTCAAACCAACCAACCGGAGAGCGACAACGCCTACCATATAATGCCTCGAATGGGGCCATCTCGAATACTAGAGTGGTAGCCGTTGTTGTACGCAAACTCCGCCAAAGGTAAGAACTCGGTCCCACCGACCTCCAAAATCCATAACACGGCCCGCAACATATCCTCAAGGACCCGAATAGTACGCTCCGACCGACCATCCGTCTCGCGGGTGGAAAGCCGTGCTAAGGTCAACTCGAGTGCCCAACTCATCCCGAAAGGTCCTCCAAAAGCTAGACGTGAACCGAGAGCCCCTATCGATATAATAGAAATCGGCACCCCATGAAGTCGAACCACCTCCCGAATGTAGATACGAGCCAACCTCTCGGCGCTAAATGAACACCGAACGGGAAGGAAATGTGCCGACTTGGTCAATCGATCAACGATGACCCAAATGCTGTCAACACCTCTAGGAGTCCGAGGCAACCCCACAATGAAGTCCATAGTGATACGCTCCCACTTCCACTCCGGAATGGGTAATCTCTCGAAACACACCACCAGGCCTCAAATGCTCGGCCTTTACCGGGCAAAGACAAACAACGGGAAACAAAATCAGCAATATCTCTCCTCATGCCACTCCACCCGCAATGCCGCCTCAAATCACGATACATCTTCGTGCCCGGATGGATAGAGTATCTAGACCGATGGCCCTCGAAAGTATCAATCAGTATCAAATCCCCAACTCTCGGAACACGAGATGCGGCCGGCGAATCTCAACACTCCATCGGGATCTAAGGTAGCCTCGACCACCATCACCCGCTAACACTCGATCTCTAAGGGCCACCAAGGCCTCATCCTCAAACCGACAACCACGGATCCTATCAAGCAAGGAAGACCGAACTCCCATATGGGCCAAGACACGTCTAGGATCCGTGATATCCAACCGAACCATGCTATTGGCTAAGAACCGAATGTCCATAGCCGAGGGTCGCTCCTCACCGAGATAAGAAGGCTAGACTACCCATACTCACGCCTCCGGCTCAAGGCATCCGCTACCACATTCGCCTTGCCCGGATGATAGAGAATAGAGAGGTCATAGTCCTTCAGAGCTCAATCCAACGACGCCGCCTCGAATTAAGGTCCCTCGGCTCATGATGTGCGAAGACTCCCGTGATCGGTATAGATCTCACATCGAACTCCATACAAGTAGTGCCTCCAAATCTTAAGTGCAAAAACTACCGCCGCCAACTCTAAGTCATGGGTGGGGTAGTTGCGCTCATGAATCTTAAGCTGCCTCGACGCATAAGCAATAACCCGGCCCTGCTGCATCAATACACAACCCAAACCAACGCCGGATGCGTCACAATATACCGTGAAGCCCTCGCCCTCAACGGGAAGAGTCAATATAGGAGCAGTGGTCAATAACTCCTTGAGCCTCAAAAAGCTCGCCTCACACTCCTCGACCAAACAAAGGGAACATCAACACGAGTCAATCGAGTCGAGGTGTCGCCAAGGTAGAGAAACTCTCCACAAATCGTCTCGTAGTAGCTCGCTAGTCCGACGAAGCTCCGAATCTCGAGAATCGAGGTGGGCCTAGCCCAATCACGAATAGCCTCAATCTTCGCCGGATCTACCATAATGCCCTCCTTAGATACAACATGCCCCAAGAACGCCACGAGTCTAACCAAACCGGCACTTTGAGAACTTGGCATAAAGCCGCCGATCTCTCAAAGTCTCGGAGCACAACTCTCAAATGCTGCTCATGCTCACCCCTACTCCGCGAGTATATCAAAATATCATCAATGAAGACTATGACGAAGGAATCAAGATAAGGCCTGAACACACGCGTCATCAAGTCCATAAAGGCAGCAGGGGCATTAGTCAACCCGAATGACATCACCAAGAACTCATAATGGCCATAACGGGTCCTAAATGCGTCTTAGGGATGTCCGCCGCCCTAATCCTCAAGCGGTGGTAACCGGACCTCAAATCAATCTTAGAGAACACCGAAGCTCCCCGTGGGTTTGGTCAAATAGGTCATCGATCCTAGGCGAGAGGATATCGATTCTTCACTTGTCACCTTATTCAACTGTCTATAGTCAATGCACATGCGCATAGTACCGTCCTTCTTCTTAACAAAAAGAACGGGAGCGCCCCAAGGTGATACACTAGGTCCGATAAATCCCTTACCCAAGAGATCCCGAAGGCCGAACACCGAGCTCCTTGAGCTCTGCAGAGCCATCCGATATGGCGGAATAGAAATAGGCCGAGTACCCGGCTCAAGCTCAATCGGAAAATCAACATCACGCCCGGGGGTAGGCCGGGTAGGTCGTAGGGAAACACATCTAAGAAGTCACGAACAACGGGAGGCCGACTCAACCGGAGGAACCTCCCTACTCACATCACGTACATAGGCCAAATATGATAAGCATCCGCTAGCCACTAGCCTCCTAGCACGAATAAAAGAGATAACCCCAGGCGGTGTACTACCACGAGATCCCCGCCACACCACCTAGGAGGAATACCGGAATGGCTAAGGTAACGGTCTTAGAAAAGCAATCTAAAACAGCGCGATAAGGGGATAACCAATCCATGCCCAAAATCACATCAAAATCAACCATGTCAAGCAATATAAGGTCGGCCGGGTGTCACGCCCGGATAGTAACTAAGCAAGATCGAAATACCGATCCACTACTAAAGACTCACCCACGGGGTCGACACACGCAACGGCGCTACCGGAGGCTCGGACATCATACTCAATCGAGAGGCATAGTAAACGAAACGTACGAAAAGTAGAGCCGGATCAAATAAAGCCAAGGCGGGCCGCCGGCATAAAAGAATAGTACCCGTGATCACATCGCTCGACGCCTCGCCCTCCGCCCCGCCGGAGCCGCATAGAAGTGGCTATGTCTCCGCCTCGCCCGACCATCGACCTACCACCCGACTCCGCCTCCTGGGACCACCCCGTATACCCCGCCGACCACCTCTACGGTCCCGACCCCGACCACGGCCTCTAACCGGAGGTGCCGGTAAAGTTTGGGAGCTACATGAGGAGCGGGAGCAATCCGACTATGCCGAGGGTAGTCCCCGGCCCAATGACCCATCTCACCACACTCATAGCAACCCCTGTCGAGGGCGACTCCCGTAAGAACGACTACCATGGCCTCGAAGAACCCGACCGAAACACCTCGCGGCCATGACTCGAACTAGCCTCACCCCGACCACCATCGATGCCCGAAGAGAGGCTGCGTAGGGGTCGCTGGGATCGACCTGTGCCGAAACCGTCGTCCGCCCCCGTCATGAAAAGGTCTGAATGAATGTGTGCCACCACTGCCTGGCTGGCCCATCTAGCTGGTAAGCAATGAAGTCGGCCCCTCTAGACTCCACAAGGCCCAAAGTGCGAAGCCTCTCACGGCAAGTAGTAAGAAACTCGTGGGCATCCTCACCCACAGCCCCAGAAAACCTCGGTGGTGTCAACCCGAGAAACACACCAAGCATCTTCTCGGTCCTCAAGTGGCATAGGTCTATCCGCCGCCAAGGGCCGTACTCCCTCGGGTGGTACCGGACCCGAGGTGCCCTCACCGAAGGCCGATCCCTGCGGTACTAGTCTTTGGTGTAGCTAGGGCGGTGGCCGCTGCATCCCCCAAGCACACCTAAGAGCCGAGCAATAGCGGCCTCGGAGATCTCGGAGTCAAAACTAGTCCGGGTGGCGGGTGGGATGGCCCCGGCCCCACCGACCGATCCGGTATACGAAGTCTTTGAAGGGTCTCGCTATCGGCTCGGATACTCCTCTCTCCCGGGACCGATCTTTGCGGCCCTCTCTCGACCTCGGGGTCGGCGTCTACCCCAAGCTGGGGCCCTGTCTGCAGGCCTGGGTGCATCACCCCCGGTCGCGCCACCTCGCGATCGAACCATCCTGCGAAGAGTGAAACAAATGAGATTTTAAGGAAACAATAAGACACATGCTGCACGAAAGTGAAACAAAAGAGGAAATCTTTCTAAGGACATCCTGTAGCCTCCCGAAGATAAGTTACGGACGTCTCCGCACCGATCCGCAAGACTCTACTAGACGTTAGCTCTCAACAGTACTCGTAGGCATCATAGGCCGACCGAGCAAAAAGGGTAAAAACAATAAGAAAGGATAGAATCTAGACACGAGAGAGGTCAAAGCGGATAAGAAAATGAAGCACACGAGCATACCAAAAACAAACTAAGTACAACTAGACTAAACCTAACCGGGGTCCCCATAAACCCCGTAAGGTACACTCGTGCACAAGCTCAAATAAAACCTGAACGAACCCCATAAGCCCGACAGGTACACGGAAAAGCTAAGTCTACTGAGAAAGAAGAAAAATTAGGCTACCAACCCAAAGTAACTACGATAATCCATCAGACTCCACCCAACCAAAGGTGCACACTCCCACCCAGCCTAGAAAGAGTGACCCTAGGGGGCACCCAACCAAACGATCCGCGCTCCGGCCCGGCTAGAAAGAGGGACCCGTGAGTGAGGTAGATATCGCGAGTCGTCCTACCATGCAGTCCGGCTCCGACCCAGCTAGAAAGAGCGACCTGAGGACACCCAGCCAACAGCACACTCCCAGCGCAGCTAGAAAGAGAGGCCCGAGGGTGATCACCGATATCACCGAGTCTACCCAGCCAGCGATACGTTCCCAGCCCAGCTAGAAAGAACGACCTCGGGGGTGATGGTATCTCCAATAGGATCCAATCCCACAACAACGACCATGGAACGCCGTCCACTCTAAGAAATCACAGAAAAGGCTCCAAGCCTATACTATCTCAATCCCACGCCTCTAGTGATGTACCAAACCTTCGAGAATGCGCCGGAACCACGTAATGCGAGGGAGAAGATACGAAGTGTAGCAAATAGCGATAACGCCTAATCTAAGGCTCAAACTATCGACTCAAGTCTCTGCTATTCCGATCTACAAGGAGCTAAGTCATCCGAACGACGTCGGCAGAAAGTCAAGGCTAACCGGCCCACACGGGTCATAAGTCTAAGGCAATTTGGCCTAACCTAGAATAAGGACAACATGCTTACGGTTAAGGATGAGCACGGCATACAGTACAAAGCATACAAGCATACAGAAGCATTTAGCACATAAGCATGCAGCTCTACTAAGCCGGTTAACATGATACTATACCCGAAATATGGCCAATCGATCCTAACATGAGGTATCTAATCAAAGTAAGGTAGTAAACTTGTACCCACCCCCAATTCACTCCAATCCACATGTTTTTACACAATTAAGCTCAATCTAAAAGAAGGAAAGCCGTAGCCTACCTTAAGGCCAACCGTGCGCTCTCCAAATCACTTTATCGGAGCTTTCCCTTTCCGAACAGTCTCAAAACGCCGCCCCGCTATCAAAAATAGAGTCACAACGTTACTATGGTCATTTAGACACCAAAATCATAACAAACGAGAGACGGGTCAATTTTGGAGTCAAACGGGAATCGTGGGACCCGCACCGAACTGTCCAAATTTGACTCCGTCAAGAGACCCTAAACAGCATTCCAAACTTGTGTTCCAAAATGGAACACAATCCGAGGCTCAAAACACAAGAAAAACCAACAAGCAAGAAAACCCACTTTAATCTACTAAAAGAAACCCTACAAAGAAGCAGCCAAAAATCGAAATAAACGAAAATCAAAAGGTGCCCAGCACTCTTTGAACACTCTACAACGAAGTCACGACAATTCTCAACACGTGGGACTTCGAATCACCCAAAACCGAGCTAAAATGAGTGAGATATGACCAAAACAAAAATTCCAAAAACAATGACTCGAAAACAGTACAACAGTCAGGTTTTATCGCGAATTTACCTCAAAAGGGAATCCCAAACCACTATCCGAGCTCACCAACGCGTTGCCCTCGAAAAATCTCACAACTTTGCCTTTTGAATCGCCCAAATCGGACAAAAGATGAGAGAGTTATGAGAGTTTAAAGTTTTGGAAATATTGCTGAAAATCTGCAATATATTGCAGATTTTCTGCAATTTTCCAACAACTAAAAACCCCGACGGGGTACTCCGATCTCGTTCGGAACCCCGTGCACGCAAACGAGATATGCAACCATACCAAATTCGATATTCCAGACTCAACGGCGCAGTCGAAATTTCCATCGAGGTCATTTCGATAAAAAGTGGGTCCCACTTCCAAAGGCCATTTTAAGTCAAAACCCACAAAAGGGCTCGGAAAGAAATCAGAAACCTCGGGACACAAAAGAAGGGTCAATCTAGACCAAACTCAACATTCCGGAGCTAACCGCACTGACGGAATTCTCATCCGAGCGCGTTTACTCAAAATGTTGACCAAAGTCAAACTTAGGCCAAAATTCAAAGGCTAAAACGCCTAACCACACCGACTCACACTGAAAACCTCGGGAGTCATGTCGACCATGCTACTAGCTTAAAATGACCCTTCCGGAGCTGATGAAATCGTCAGAATTGGATTTCGATGTCATCCTCTTGAACTTTTGATCAAAAATGATCGTTCAAGGTTTAAAAGCTCCAAAACACAAAAACTCACACCAAGACCAAACGAACGACCAGGTGACCGAACTGTCAGTCCCAGCAAGTTGTAAATGACTTGGGGTCGCTACGGGAACGCTCTAAACGACACACAGAAGGCAAGACACAAAAATGACCAAGAGGGTCATTACATTTGTTCAGTGTAATTTTGTTCTTGAAATTTAAGGATTTAAGTTCTTGACGAGTTCTTGATAAGTGTTCTTGAAGTTTCCTTATCGATTAAGTTTTGATGTAAGATTCTACTTGGGTCAACTTCGTACGATCATATCTCTTAGAATATAAAAAGTTACGTGAGCCATAACCTATCCAATTAAAGGTGTTTGAATCTACTTTCCAACGCCGCCAATTTCGCGTCAATCCAATTTCTGAGTAAACCGTTATGACTATTATAGTAACCTATACAGTGTTGTTACGAATTTTAGCTGACGGGAAAACATTAAAAAGGGTTGTTTTTATTTTTTTACCTCCAAGAAAATCCTAAATGAATTTCTTGACTAATAAAAGGCTTAAAAGAATCAGATTTTCATCTTTTAATCCATCATTCTCTTCTCTCTTAAACCCTAGGGCAAAACACTAAGGAAAAATTAAAGTAGAAGACTCCATTCAAGATTCTTTCAATCTTTTTCAAGAGTCTTCTTCAAGGTAAGTCTTTCTCCAAGAAATCCATTCTTTTCAACTCAAATTCCTCCATACAATTATGAATCACTAATGAAAATCATAAATCTTGGCCATAGAGATTTCAAGAAACTAATTTAAGAATCTCAAGAAAGGTTTTCTTGATTGTTTACCTTCAAGCTAGGGTTTCAAGGCTTCTCATCAAGTTCTTCTTCAAGATTATTCAAGATTCTTCAAGAACCTTGTTTTTTTTCAAGTATGTAAGGCTATCATAGTGTTGGACTAGTTCGTCCTCACGGCCTACATTTTCTTTCAAATCAATAAAAGAGAAATCTAGGATTCTACCCCTAGGTTTGAGTATTCTTGAGATAAGTTGATTTGAGTTCTTGATTTCATGGTTATTATAAAAATACTATTCCTAATTACTGAGTTTTAAACTGAGTTTTGAGGAAGTAAGTATGAGAATGAGAAAAATCGTATACCTGAGTTCCATATTATTATTTAGACCCTTGAGTCGAGTCATTCATGCCCATAAATTCCGCATGAACTCCATCAGTTGAGTATCTTTGAGAGGAGTAGCATCTTCGAGTTTTTAAGTCTTTGAGCATTGAGTTCCTAATCCTTCTGATATTATATTCCTACTGATGGGACTACTACATGTTACATATGAAGCCCTTGAGTTGAGTTGTTCATGCCATAATTCTACTTGAACCCTATAAGTTGAGCAATCTAGAGATGAGTAGTATCATTGAGTTTTGAGTACTGAGGTTCTTTATTTCTATTAAGATCCCTAAGTTGAGTCATTCATGTCCATAATTCCGTATGAACCCTATGATTTGAGTTATAAATTTTAAAAAGCTTTTTAAAGCCAAAACTTGAGTTCTTAAACTGAATTTTGAGAAAGTAAAGATGAGTTTTGAGAAAAGAGTTTTCTAAAACATGATTAGTATGACAATTGAGTATGCCATCAATGTATGAGCAGTGTGGTATCTCGATATACCATTAATGTTTATGCAGTATGACTTCTCGAGTCATCAATGATCATATTATAATATGATTTTGAAATGTTTTTGAGAAAGAGCAGAGTTTAGTTCATTTTCTTTAAAATGATATATATATATATATATATATATATATATATATATATGGGAACTAAGTATTCCCAAGAATAAATGTTTTCACATTTAAGGTGAGAAGAAACTGAGATTTTCAAAAGAGTTTTGAGCAATTTGAGTATCATCTCTTCTAAGAGAAAGGTTTTTGAGTAATTATCTCAAACCATAGAAAGAGTTATGTTTTTAAACATATGAGCTAGTATATTTTGGGAGTAGTATTGAGCACCAATATAGGGAAGAGTTGAGATAACTCAAAGCCTCCATAAACCATGTTGCCAACGTTGGTAGATAGGGTCATACTTTTTAGATGATTCCTCAATACTTTTTAGCATAGACTAGTGAATTCACTTAATGAGTAGGTCTTATACTATAGCAAAGTATAGGACAGTTCTGGCAGCGTGGGCAAGACGTTGTATCATCAGATAACTCATAGTGATAGTTGTCGGTTAGAGAAACTCCCACTGAGATATTTGTATTTTTATATAAAAAGAGTTTATTTGTATTTTCATATACAAACATAGTTTATATTGTATCCTTGCATAGAAACTGAGTATATTGTATTCTTAAATACATTGAGTTGCTTTCTACTGTTTTAAAAGCTTTCCATATATTGCATCTCTTATTGTTGCTTTATATTGAGTTGAATATCCAGAGTTGAGTACCCGACGTCGAGTATCTTATTATTGAGTTCAGTCTTATTTCACTGAGTTGAATATCTTATCTTTGAGTTGAGTATCTTATTCTTGAGTTGAGTTTAGTTGAGTGAGTTGAGTTTAGTTGAGTGAGTTGAGAAAAGGTAAGTATGTTTCCTTTTTATCAAGTTCAAGCTTATGTTATGCTTTAGAATTCCCCTTACATGCTCGTATATTTCACGTACTGAGCCATTTGGCCTGCATTATTTCATGATGCAGATACAGGTATTCAGGGTCATCAACAGGTGCTTCGTTGATACCATATACATGCAGTTCAAGTTATTATGGTAAGCCTCATTGCTTCCGGAGGGTTCCACTTGTACTTTCAGTTATATCAGTTGTTAGGATATCGTGGGTCTTGTCCGAACTTCCATCTTTGTCATTTTGAGGCTTCATAGATAGACAGTAGAGTTTCAGAAGTCTGTTCATTTATTTTGTTAACACTCTGTTTGGATCATTGTTACCCATTGTTTCATAATATATTGTATTGTATTGTACTCTACTGTATGGTAGATACAATGTTTGGCTAGAGTATTGTTTGTTGTTGTTGTTTAATAACATTTTAATTATTTGGTTTGATTGTATCGTATTGTATTGTAATTTATAAATTTACTAAAATATCCTTAATTATTCTAGGGTAGGAGGTTTGACTAGAATTAAATAACATAAGGTGAAGGGTAAAATAGTATTTTGAAATATTATGTAAAGATATAATTGGAAAAATAAATTAAGTACCAATGGAAACACACCAAATCGGTTGTTCCATAAAATAGGGGTTTTCATTGTTACATAACAACGAAATTTAACAATACAATACATTTTAAGTAACAATCAAAACAAACATTGTAGGTATAGTAACGATACAATACAATACAATGGGTAACAATGATCCAAACAGAGTGTAAATGTTTTAAAGACTTAAGTTGCCTATTTTATGGCGAGTTGAATGATTTATTTTTATTCAGAGTTTTTCATTTGAGTTAAAGCTTCGTATTTCAATTTCATGAATTTTTATTCAGTTTTAAGCTTTGTATGCTTGAGTTAGTCTTCCGCTTGTAGTCAGCCAGGATGAGGGTTCGCTTGGGGACCAGCAATGGTTCTCGAGTGCTGGCCACGTCTAGGGTGTAGGCTCGGGTCGTGACAATAACTTTTAATGAAAGGGGAAAACTAATTTTGAAAATAAATAAATTAAAAGAAAATCCTGGTTTGTGGTGACGCCACGTAGGCGGGCATATGGTTCTCTTATATTATATATATATATATATATATATATATATATATTATTATTATTATTATTATTATTATTATATAGAAAGGTGAAGACGACTGGATGACTAATGGCAATTTCGAAAATCTAATATGATTGAAGGGCAGAATAGTAATTACCAGGGTATTATCAATTTTTGTTTTAAATAAATTAAAAAAAAATAGGAATAGTAGAAAGAGAAGGCCACGTGTACTTCTATCATGAAAAGCACAAAAAATATCACAAGTGGCTGTACTATCTAAACATGATGGGACCCATTTTTAATTCAATTTATATTACATTATTAACACCTTTACTTTTTGCGCTAAAATAAATATAAAAAGAAACAAACATGATTTAAAATGTATTAAATGAAAATAAAAATATTTTAATTAGGGAGCATAAAAATAAAAATTAATAAATAAAATGGATAGATAAATTAAATGAAATTAAAGTAAACTAAGACTCTCACTAAATTTTAAAATAAATGGTTTTAAAATTTTGTGAATCAAGCATTGAAGAGAAATAATAAGTATTCTTCGTGTTTAATTTATGTACATTGATGAAAAAAATATTCTGATAGTAAAATAATTTAAATTTTAAGATTAAGAAGATTAAAATTTAATTAATTATAGTAGATTGTGTACTTTATTTACTTAATATTGCTATTCTTTTTTCTTAAATAAGAAGTTAAGAATCAAAACACATGAAAATCAATACATTAATTAGAAAAGTAAATAAATATAAGTAGATTAATATTTAGAAAGAGATGAAAAAAATAGCAAATGCCTAATAGTAATAGTAATTTCAAAAATCGAAATCTAATATGATTGAAGGGCAGAATAATAATTATGCATGATTGATATTTTAGCAAACCACAATACTTTTTCTTACCATTCCAGATTGTTCTAGATCTTTTTCCTCCACTTCCAGATTATTTATTATTAACAATTGCTAAGGCCTTAGAGCTAAAATGATGGATCATCTCCCTTAAATCTCTTCTTCTCCTAATGGTTCAAAGCTTATGGGTTACGAGTTAAATCAACTATACTGTTGAAAATTCTAATTTGAAACACACGACATATAAGAGGAAGAGAGCTGATAAAGCATAAGCGGCAAATATTTATGAAATTTATCCATGTTTGGTGAAGAGCAATATGATACAATTTTGGTTCTTCAAATCCTTGATTTTAGCTTATTATATGCTTATGTATTTTCTCTTTTGCTGATATTGGTGTCCAAGTATAGCTGTGTAGTTTTGTGGCAGAAGAGAATTGTGGATAACCCCTTTTTTCTTTAGTCCGAGGAGAATTGCGGATCCTTTTCTAAGGTTTATCGTCTCTATATATTATCACTTTGATTTTGTTGTCTGTGTCGTTTATCTCTTTTTCGAAGTCTTACATTTTTCTTTTGAGATTTTTATTTTAAGGTTTGAATAAAATTCGGGGGGGGAGGGGGGGGGGGGGGGAGAGGGTTATGAGTGGAATTATTTACTTCACTTTTCAAGTTGATTGGGACAAATTATGGATTTGAGTTGGGAAGTAATGTGCTCAATGTTTATTGCCACTGCAAGTTGTTTGATAAAACATCTATAAGAAATTGGCTTTCTTGAAATGTTGTAAATTTGAGCTATTTTGGGTAAAAGAGATGGTATTCTTCTTTTTTTAATCTATTTATGTTCATTATTTCTCAGGTCAAAACATCATTGAGATGTTATAGATACATCCAATTAATTTGTGAAAGTTTAATGGCTGATATATCTCAAATATTTTATGATTTGAAAAGTTTAATAGAGATGACCTTGCATGACTATTTTTTTTCTTTTTAGATGTATAAACTTATTCGTTCTCAATTACAACTTAACTTCATTCCTATGCAATTGTCTTGGTAGTCTTTAGTATGTTTGATATTCTATAATCCAAGTGTCATGGCGAATTCATGCCTGCCACCGGTAGGACTATAAGGTAGTTGAGAACTCATCGATTGTGAACAATGTCATATATATATATATATATATATATAATTGGATATCATGTGCTTTGATGATTTTGAAGTCCTATGATCTCTCTCTTCATAATAATCTACAAATATCCTCTTTTCTCTAAAAAAATGAAAAATAAAATAAAATTAAAAGAACAAATAAAAAATGATCTTATTCCACTGCTATTTCATCTTTTCAGCAACATGATACTTCCATAATTGATGATGAGGATTCTTCATGATTGATTATGGAGGATGATGCACTTTTATCATTCTTGTTGTTTATCTTAAAACTCATGTACCTACTTCTATTACCTTTGTTTCTCATTTATAATAACTCTTTATTTGGTTCTATATGTTTATCAGTTTTATCTTCAAATTATTTTTTGAAAGTCAGTCATGATTTTTTTCCCCGTGGATCTTTTGGATTCTATTTCTCATTGATTTTTTATTTATTTATTTGTTCCATCAATTTTCAATGAGAAGTCCTCATGAGGGTTTATTGAAGTGGGTATTCCTGCACTTTGATGGCTCTTTAATTGCATCATAATTATCGAAATCAAGTTCTTGAATTACATGTCCTATTCTTTTGTAATTTTCCTTTATGAAATGAATTAATTGCAACTATTTGAGCACAAAATTAGCAAACTATAGAGATATGAATTTTAATATCAAAGGTGTTATAGATTATCATTTAGTTAAGGTAAGCAAATTGATAAATTGAAATTTCACAATTTTGATCGCTTTATAAACCATCAAGAGCACAGAGAGTTTATTTAATCATGATCCAATTAGACATATTTTCTCTAGAATTGAACTATAAGTATAAGTAGTCAGTTATATATCCTTGAAATTCATTGTTAGACTCAAAAATAAAAGGGTCATTTAGTTAAGAAATTAGTTGAAGCATGAACTGAATTGAATTAGAATTGGAAGTATCATGTACAAATAATATTACAAAATGAACATGATGCACATTCAATCTAATTTAAGATGGAGAATTGAGGATGAGAAAGGTTAATTTTTTAAAGTCGTGTAATAAAAAGTTCTTATTGTAATTACTTTAAGAGTTTTGTTTCAAGGGAATAAGAGAAAGTTGTGTGATATATCATTTTCTTTCTACTATTTTAATTTTTATACATCCATCTCTCTCCAAATATATATATATATATATATATATATATATATATATATATATATATATATATATATATATATACCTAAAAAAAACTTATCTTGATGCTGAAGATGAGAGTACTACAAAAAGGGAATTGGTGGAGAGCCAGTGGGCCAAGACCATTAGTAGGTTTTGATTCAATTAATAGGTGTATGTTTGTTGTTATATTTGTGACTTAACAGAAATTGAGAAGTTAAATAAATTTGAAGATTTAAATAAATATAGTTGGGTCAAAACCTATGCCAAGTACATGAAGTTGCAAAAGTACGGGTACACAAAACAACATGGAAAACACTAATATTATGAAGCAACACTCTTGCAGTGCAATTTAAAATGCGAAAAATCTTTCATATCTTGTATGTGGAGCAATAATAAAAATAAAGGTAATTATTGCATGTCTTGCCTATATTTTATCTTTAAAGTTGTATATGTATTGTATATTTTAAATCACTTTTATGTTCTATTTTGAGTATATTGAATCACTGGGTATGTTGTTTAAGTACATGGAATAAAGAATCAAGTTTATTTCATGTTGTAATATGTATAAGCTTTATGCTTATACGAGAAAATAAATGACTTAATTGTTCTTTTGCTCAATCAGTTCTATTGTATCTAGCAATTGTTGTTGTTCAAAATCTATGTTAACATGTTGTTTTAGAAGTATATCCAGAAATAATAATGAGAGTCTATCGAAAATCAACTATCTACCTTCACAAGTAGGGTTGAGGTCACACACCACTCTTTGATTTATAACAGAAAGAACTTTCCCTTTTGTTCATTAGCATACTAGTACTTTGCTCTAAGACCTCCATAAATTAGAACTTGCTTAAAATATTTTAGTCTTGATAGTTTGCATAAACAAAGGTCATTTGTATTTCATGTAGATGAATGCCAATCCAGCTAATATGGAAAGGATTACTTGGTGAAACATCTCTTGCGGTAGCAGAGGAAGTTGTTTGAGTGTCCACATAAAGAGCAAACATATTGTGTGTGAAATATGTGGGATCAAGCGGTATCTTCGCACAGATAAAGGGGCCTACTTCAGATAGAATGAAATGTGAGTTCCAGGATTATCAACCCACTTTCTCAATCGTAAGGGAATACAATTTTTTAGGTGTAGTTGAAGTTTCTTTTGCTAAAAGTAACAATTTATTTCATGAATCTAGAAAGCCATATCACAAATTCATTACAAGTTCAAGGAGAAATTCATAAATAGCTAACCACAATTTTAAACCCCAAGGATATC
Source organism: Solanum commersonii (assembly GCA_029007595.1). Taxonomy (NCBI): domain Eukaryota; kingdom Viridiplantae; phylum Streptophyta; class Magnoliopsida; order Solanales; family Solanaceae; genus Solanum; species Solanum commersonii. The sequence continues at coordinate 3,949,992 of JAJTWQ010000011.1, forward strand.
ATTGTATCAAGTTGTTGCTAAGAATAGATGACTATATTAATTAAAAAAAATAAGTTGACAGTCTTTTCGATCTCAGATTGTCAGTAATTAAAAAGCATTCATAAAGATAGTTTATTTAGAAAAAGTTGAGCCTTGTTCTCTCTGGTTCAGTGGCAATGATTAAGAATAATTTTTTGATCGTCAGTTTAGAATAAAATATATATTTTATTTTTTGTTCTTCTGCAGTCATGTCATCTGGCTCTCTTACATTCTCTATGATCCAGGCTCACTCCGGTGGATGTTGATTTGATTTTTAAAGTTCTTGCCTAATACTATCAATAGGTGTAGATATATGTGTTGTATAGATGTAAGCTCTATTACTGTATTGATCATTTGAAGGAAATTTTGGCACATTTGATGCAAGAGGAGGAAACAGTTGACAGAGATGTCATAAAAGGTTTTCAATGAGAAGTGTGTGACAGGTCCACTTGAGTTTAGTTCCAGCGAAAACAATGATAATTGTGTTAGACATTGTATTTGACAGTATCGACTTTCTTCAATGAAGAAAAGATTTCACAACAGAGGATGGTAGTAATATGGCGAAGCCTGACGCTAATGAGCTCTTCAACCTTCTTCGTTGGTCGGTTCTTTGCTGCTTTCTTTATTGATTCTCTTCCTCGTGACTTTAATATCTCCAATTTTGAGTCTCGAGAGTATGAAACACTTCAATAATCCACATATTTAGGTAATACACAGAGGTAAGTTACCTGTTACAAAATTTTGGATATAATTTATTTTAAGGGGTGTTTACAAGCTTTATTTGTGTGTATTATATGGTATAGAATATTTTCTAATGTGTCCTATATAAGTATAGGAAGCTTTGTTGGATGGTCGAATAGCCAACAATTAGAAACTATAGAGAAAATACAAATGAAAAATGATTTCGTTTTATGTTATATATATTTAAAAAAATGATTTCATCTTTAAAATATTTTCTCACTAACAAAGGAAAAGAGTGAAATTAACATGGATGCATTTTTAAGATTATAATGCAGTAACCCATGAACCAACTTTATTCATACTTCTAAACTTAATTGATGTCATTATTATGTTTAAGGGGTAACAATTATTAAAACTTTTGGTACATTTTAGAGACTCCAATCTAGAGATGCCCTTTGATGTGAGACTCATACTTCCACAAATATGACACAATTTTTTATTTCACGAGTTAGTAGTAAGGTCTGCTTACATTTTATCTTTCTCATTCACGGGGTATTTTGTTGGCCTCCTCTTCTTTCGAAGAATCTGGAGGAATTGAATTCATGTGTATTGTAGACAGATACTTTGTCATTATTTAATTCAAGAAGTGAAATTGTTGGTGTGCTCAAATGCACATGTCTAATCAAATACATGTATTGATAGTATAGGTGCAAATGATTTTTACCTCTTAAGCAGTTTCTTGCCTATTTCTTTTTTCATCAAATTGAATTTTTAATTATAAGAAAAATTGTATATCTTGATTCATTTTTATGATGGGAGTTGCATATTTCTGAGAATTTCTTTTCTGAGAAGCACTGAGTTCATGAAAATATAATTTGGTTACTTTAGAGGTGATATTTGAATTAATTTAATTTAATTACTTCAGAGTTAATAGTTGAATTGTCGTAGTAGTAGTATTTGTAGCTATATCACATCTATGTAAGTAAATAAATCAATAGACTCCGCGCTAAAATACAAAAGTTGCTTCAAAAAAAATTATTGAAAAAACTTTAGTATGAATGACACATAATTGACATCAAATAATTTGAGATTGTACTTGATCAATTTTGGTGTATATCTATTAGTAACGGATTTATAAATAGTTATATGAAAATGTAATTAGTACTCCCATATGTATAATGCTCAATTTATAAATAGTTAATATACAAATGTAATTAGTACTCCCATATGTATAATGCTCAATTTATAAATAGTTAATATACAAATGTAATTAGTACTCCCATATGTATAATGTTCAATTTATAAATAGTTATATACAAATGTAATTAGTACTCCCATATGTATAATGTTCATCTACGTAAATATTTCACTTTAAAAATAACATTCAATAGAATAACATTCATAAAATATATAGATAGCACGTTTGACTGCTATATTATTTATTTATTTTATATAATGGTGTTTATATGTGATTGTCTCATTTATATTAATCAATTTTAGATCACAAATAAGACCACACGTTGTGCCCGTGCTTAGCACGGGCAATACTTGTCTAGTATAGATAAGAGATATGATATGCAAATAACACGTACAAGGTGGCTAACCATTTTCAACTGCAAAATTCAAAAAGGGAAATAATTTATCATTATTTCGTATCTAATTAAATATTTTCACATAAATTGAGGTGTGTGAAATATTTATTTATTTAAAAATAGGTTTTAGCAAACAAAATTTCCAATCACAAATTTCAACATTATTATGTTTCAACATAATTTCAACTTAAATTCACTTTTATAACTTAATTAACTTCAAATACTATATCATCTTTTTTAAAAATATTAACTAATTCATGTCGAAATGCTTGCTTAAGAACGTATAAGGTTTTGGAGCTTAATTAACAATATAAAAGTGAAAGGAAAAACTAATAATAGCTTTTTCGATCAAGTTTTGGAGGTCAAAAATACTTATTCATTAAAAAATTAGGTATTTGATCTAAGTTTTGATAGAAAATAAGTTCTTCACAAACTTAAAAATGTAGTTCTTCCTTTTAAAGTTTTTTTTGAGACAAAAATATTCTTAAATGTTTGATCAAACACTAATTATTACTTAAAAATAGTTTTAAATTTATTGACAAAACACCAAACTACTTCTTATCAAAAATACTTTTTCGATTCTAATAGTAATACTTTTAGGAAAAAACCTTTTTACTTTCCGCCTAATTTCAGAAAAGGACAATAATTACGATGAAGAAGATTTAAAAACATGTGGGGAATTTAATTCATGGGTTGCGCAAAAAACAATCTTGTCTGGAAGTTTAATGTAATTACTTTAAATAATTCAGCCTTTTTTAGTCGATGCAATACAGGCCACATGACTTTATTTCTCTTTTTCAGATTTTGAACGCACAATTTGGAAAAATAAGAAGCTTGATTTGACATTTACCAGAGTGAAATGTGAATAAGATAAATAATACTTTCGTCCATATCAATTTACTTTTAACTTGAAACAAAATTTAAAAAAAGGTAGTATAAAATATGGACGTAAACCGCACTTAAAAAACATTCATATCATCGAAGATGTAAACTGTACTAGACAAACTCTATGCGACAAGCTTGATTCAGAAGATATCAAGGAGGAACCGATCCTAGATAACTATCCTCCTAATCAACTGAGTCATTGCGAAGGACATTTTGTGGTGTTTAACATGCTACATATATAATAAGTAAAGAATTGCCATAAAACAACATTGTTTTAAAAAAAAAAAAAAAAAAAAAGGAAAAAGGATAACGAACATATTGAACCGGAGGGAACACGAGAAAATAAGTTTAGTGGGTGATCTTAAAACCCTCACATATTAATAATTTTACTATACTATACTATGGGGTCGTTTGGTTGGGAACTAGTTATTATCCTGAAATTAATTGTTCTGGGATAACTTATCCCATCACTATGGTATAAATGACAGGATAAGTTATCTCAAACATATCAACCAAACAAGACATCAACATTTTATACTAGAACTATTATTTTATCTCAGGACTATATATTCTTATCTCTTTGAGGGAGTTGAAGTGCCAAGCAAAGCAAGCAACGAATCAACATGCATGCTTTGGCACCCTAAGGATGCTTCAGTGATTTCATAGGATTGAAACAATATTATTGGCTGAAAAGTTATTTTATTGCAGCAGGAATATAGATAGTAGATTGACTTGACCATATTCTCCTTTACTCACCGCCAAGTTCTCGCTTAACATTTCACATATGTTGCCGCTGAAACCACAACGTGGACTTCTATCCTTTGTTCTTTTAATGCTTTCCTTGTCAATTTCTAAGAAAAATAGGTAATTAAGTACTATTATAGAACATTTTAGTTATTTTTTTGTGATTCCGTTTTTTTTATTTGTTTATTTTATTTTTTTAGTCTTTTATATATTTAAAAATTATAAATTATAATAATTAAAAGATTTATATTTATTTAAATTTTAGAATTTTATCGATGCCATATAAATTAAGACAAAAAAATAATATATATTATTTAAAAATGACTTAAAAAGTACTATAATCCCAATAACTAACAACTTGAAATTATTTTTGAAAACATAATTTTTTTTTTACTAACTCTTGAAATTTTATTTGTGACACATAAACTGCGACAAAGAGATTAATATATATTATTTGAAAATTACGTAAGAGATACTGCAAATAATAATTAGCAATTTAAAATATTTAAAAAGATCGATTGACTTTCAAAATTCTATTAGTGTCACATGAATTGAGAAAAAAAAAGAAGTAACATATATTTTTTTAAAATTACATAAACGATACTATAAATCACAAAAATTAACAAGTTAAGACAAAAGACATGAAAACATTCAGTTGACTTTCAAAATTATATCAATGCCGTAAAAATTGGGATAAAGAAAGTACCATATATTATTTGAAAATGACATTAACTATAATATAAATCACAATAATTAACAACTTAAAATATTTAAAAATTGAGATGACTCTCCAAAAGTCATTTGTGCCACATAAATTAAGAAAAAAAGAGTAACATATATTGGACCCGTGCTAGCATGGACTCTTTTATATATATATATCCTTACTGAATTTAGATATGTAATTGATAATCTTAAAGTAATTTATTGATGTGTATTTCAGTACATGTGCATATGCTAATTGAAGAAGCTCCACTATGGATACCAGCTGTGGGAGTGAACAAAAAGAAAGAAGACATAATTATGTAGGATTAGTAGGACCCGTTTGGCAGGAGATATTAAATTAAAGAAAAAATTACTTGGATTGATACCTTTTAATAAATAATTATTAATTTTAGCGATATTTTTATTTATTATCATTTATAGCAATACATAATAAAATCTGCAATATGTAAAAGTGAATTATGTATGCAATATATATGTATTATAACTATTTTTTAAATATATTATGCTTGTTTTGTAAGAAATTGGCATATTGTATTATAAGTGTATTAAAATGTGTGATAAATGTATTATCCATCAATAAAACTTGTATTATATGTGAATAATAAATTGTTCTTTGTAATATGTTGTATTATAAATTTATTAAAAGTGATCAAGTGAAAAGAAACGTTATTTCTATAAATGGTAAATATTTTTTAATATAGTATATTTATGTAAGTTTTCCATTATTAAAATAGTATAGATTAAAATTTAGCTCAATAAAAATATTGTTTGGATATATACTTTGGATTCTTAAGTTATACATATTTTTTTTCATAAATGTCAAAAAATTTCACTACGGTGAAAACTATCAATTTTTTTCAATCATTTAAAATCTTATTAAATGTTTTTTTGTTTATTTTTTCATATTATAAATCACCTTAGTAGGGGTGACAATTGGATGGTTGAGACAAATCTGATCAGATCAAAATAGATCAAGACAACAATCGGGTCAAGATTCGAGCGAACCCAATTCAGATTTGATATTGGATCAAAATGGACAGTCTCAAAATCCAACCTATTTTAAGTTTTAATTATTTTATTTGTTCTTTTAAAAGATTTTAGTACCTAATAATTTTTTATCTTTCTATATAATGGCTATATATAACATCAAATTTTCAAAAAAGAGTTTTATAAAAAAAAAATAATTTTGATAAGATCTCTCATATATTAATCATTTTTTAATTTTAAAATGGATTGGACTAACATGGATTGAACTAACAAATGAGGGGGTCAATAACTTGCTCAAACTTAAACGACTGAGCGGGTTGGACTTTATTTTACCACCCCTACTTCTTAATACAATCTTGACTCCACCACTATTTTTGCATCTAAAATATTAGAGAAATAAATTCGATATACCTCTCAAATTTCTCATTTAGGGGTTGTTTGGTAGAAAAATAAATAATGCAGGGATTAGTAATGCAAGGATCAGTAATACAGGGATTAGTAGTGCAGAGATTAGTAGTGCATGGTGTATTTTTTTTTATCAAGTGTTTGGTTCATTGCTTCTAACCTCATCTTGTGTTTGGATTAAAATTCTACAAAATTATTCTTTCCAATTATACCCTTGCATTATTATGAAATTTTCTATTTTATGTAATCGGTCAAGGTAGATAATTGCCGGACAATATTATATTTTTATGGCTTTCTAACTAGCTAGGAGAAGAACAATTTTGTGTCATGTTTGCTATTTTCTCACTTGAATTATTTGAGGGTAAACAATTGTTATCTTAATAAATTAATCACTTTAAACCGTTACTTTTCAATTTAAAATAGATAGACTGTAATGACATGTTCCCATCGTTATAGAAAAGCCAATGGGAAAAGAATTGAGGCCAGAAAACTTTTGAGTAGTAACTTTGAATTTCCTAGCCTAGTCCAGATTTAGACGAAATCAGAGTCGTTAAGGTATAGGGAAATCTGGTAACAATCGGGTGACTTATTTATGATTTTGATTACATGAGTGGTTAGATAAGTCGTTAAGGAATTTGTACGACTATACAAAATTGAATTCGGGTGAGTAGAACTCTCGGAATCGATTTAACGTGAAAGGTATTTTCTAAGAGTCGTTGGTTAAATGTGTGTTGTGAAATAGGGGTCTTGGAATTATTAAAATAGCTCACTGGTTCAGTGCAAGTCGCTGGGGCGGGATTTTTGTCGCTAGGGCGGGGACGTTGCAGCGGGGTAAGGATCGCTGTGCCCGACACGACTTAAGGTCGTAAATAAACCCCAAAACGTATTTATTCTGTACTTTTCAATTTTTAGAGCTAAGGAACGAACCCCAGGCGACTCTTGATAGTTGTCCACCATTCTTGAGGCAAAGGTAAGCTTTTCACTCCTCGAATTCATTTTTCGATCTGTAGAACGTAATCTAATAGGTAATTATCGATGGGGAGGGTTTTGATCTAGATTCTATGGTGGAAACAACCCTATTTTGGGTACTTGGGATCATGGGTATGATCTAGGGTTAATAGAATTGTTAGCAATTTGGGTAATTAGTGATTGTTTATTAATTCCAGTGTTATTATGGTTGTTTGTAGACCAAGAACAGCGGAACGAATCCGAAAAAGGAATGATCAAGTTTCTTAGGGTTTCAAGCTTGTTTCGAGGTAGGTGATGGTTGTGATTTCATGTTGGTGTGTTATATGTTTGTAATTGCTCATTATAATGCATGTATGTATGCAAATGTTGAATTATTGATCACCCTAATCGTAAATGAAAATAATTGAATAATTGTATGCAATGAATCATCTCCTCTTGTATGGTTGTGAGAATATACATTGTGATTGTGGTTTGTTGAATGGATCGATTGCCATGTTCCGTCATAAACATGAAATCGATTGCCACGTTCCGGCATAAACGTGGGATCGGTTGTCACGTTTTGACATAAATATAAGATCGGTTGCCACGTTCTGACAAAAACATTAGATCGGGTACCACATTTAGACAAAAACATTGGATCGGGTACCACATTTCGGTATGCTAACAGTTTGCGTGTGGGTTCCATGAGAGTACCATTGAATTGGGTTCCGTGAGAGGACCATTGAATTGTGTTGGGTATCTACTTGTGATGATTACATTCATATCTAATGATGATTGATATTGGAAGACTGTATGCTGCTCTAAACGATAACCAATGTTTATTATTGAGAACGTGTGATGCTACATTGATCCTGAAAAGATGACTAATATTGTATATGTTCGGTATATGCCTATTTTATAATGTTGTGGTTACTTACATGTGTTTCACTTATTGGGATAACCTTGTGATCCTACCGGTACACTGTGGTTGTGTACTGATACTGCACTTGCTTGTTCTTTGTTGAGTATAGGGCATCTTTAGGCGGCTATTGATAGACCTCAGCTAAGTTACTACTGAGCGTGACCGGATTCACGGATGAGCAAGTTCTTTTAGGTTGTCATGGATCTTTCTTGTTTAAGTCCACTTTTTTCTGACTCAGACTATTTGTTTAAGGTGTTGTTTAGTTTCAGAGTTGTACCCCTTGTTCTTAGACTTGTCGTTAGTAGAGTTTTGATACAATGACTTTCAGGTTCTATGGTTTGTTTTTCCACATTAGTTTGGTTAGTTAATTGTTTAAACCTTTGGAGTTTATGGGGACTCCATTGTCATTTAAACCTGCTTCTGTATCTTTAAATGACTTAGTCTTTAGTTAAGTTGTTAGTTGGGTAGTAATAATGGTTCTCCCACCAGAGGGTTAGTGTGGGTGCCAATCACGACTATCTGGGTCGTGACAAAGCTGGTATCAGAGTCGTAGATTCGTTGATCGATCTCATTGTACCAAAATGAGTCTAGTAGAGTCTTGCGGAACGGTACACAACGTCCGTACTTTTCTTCGAAAGACTATAAAACTTTAGGAAAAACTCACTTTTTTCTACTCTTTCGTGCTATGACTTGTATCCAATTATACCAATTGGTATCTGGGTGATACAAATTGGTATCTTTCCTTCTTTACTCTATGGTTCAAACTAGAGCAATAAAAGTGGTAGCACCATCACTAGCAAGTGAGGATGTGTATAGACTACCGACAATTGAATAGGGTCACCATTTAGAACAAGTATCCGTTACCTCAGGAAGATGACCTTTTTGACATATTGCAAGGTGCATTGGTTCTTTCTAAGATTGATTTAAGGTATGGTTACCATCAGTTAAAGATTGAGGCAGTTAAGAATTGGGTTCGACCACGTTCTATGATTGAAATTAGCAGTTTTTTGGGGCTTGCTAGCTACCATTGTCACTTGTGGTATGAGTTGAGTCCAATTGGTATCTCCCGATTCCAATTGGTATCTTAACGAAGTGAACTAGACGTCATAGTCACGGCTGGAGGGACACAAGCAAGTTAATTGGAGCCGAGAAGGTTCCAATTGTTATATGGACTTAAAGGTCGTATATGGCATATATGATTAGTAATAGTCGTCTATGGAACGAACTAATTAAGGAATTTGGACTTGTCTACAAGTTGTAACTGCTTGAGTGTCGTGAAACTTGTTGTGAAAAGAAAGTCATCACGAGATTAGATGCAAGGGTCTAGATAAATTACAATGTGGTTCGTAAGTGAGAAATCTGGACGTGTATTGCGACCAACTGATAACCGTGTGAGAGTTTGGGTATATCCTGGCGACGAGGATGTTGTAGTGTTGAAGTAACGTAAATGGATTATAGAATATGTATGGTTGGGTTGACTCGGGGTAGGCAACGATTATCCTAGCTAAGGGGATTGAGTACTTTAAAAATGCATATGTTATAGCTGGAACCTTTGGGGGAAATTGGGAAAGAAAAGAAACTTAGAAAAATTATTGGTAGGGATTCTGTTTCCGTTATGGCCACTGGGGCGGGATTTGCCCGTAAAGGCGAGACCGCTAGTGCGGGATTTCTCCCGCCAGAGCGGGACAGGGCGAGATAGAATCTCAGCCTAGTCTCCCATGTTCTCCCATAGTCACAAATATGGACCCTAAATCGTACCCGAATTAATCCCCGCGATCTAATTCAATATTTAACAATCGAATATAAGTTATAAGGTATGTTAAAATTATGGAGAACCTGGGCATATGAGGAGGAAATCAGCGAGGCTGTGGAGGCCGGGGAAATGGTAACACAGGTAGAAGAGTAATGCAACCATGCAAGGAGGTTGCTCGTCAAGAGGACAGGGCTCAATTTTATGTTTTTTCGGGTAAGACCGAGTTTGAAGGTGTGATGCAATAGTCACAAGAGCTACTTTTGTCTGCCCCCGGATGGCTATTGTTTTGTTTGATCCGGGTTCTACTTATTTGCATGTGTTAGTTCAATTGCCTCAGGATTTGATATGATTTGTGATATACTTGATGCCCCCATCCATATTTCTACCCCAGTTGAAGAGTCAGTCATAGTCACCTATGTGTATCGTGTTGTCTTGTTGTGGTTATGGATTTTCAGATTTGAGTTGATTTGGTATGCTGTATATGACTAACTTGGTATAATCTTAGGCATGACTTGGTTTTCCCCATATTATACCGGGCTTAATTGTAATACTAAGTCAGTAACTCTAAAGATCCATGGTAGGGAAAGATTAGAGTGGGAATTGGTGTAAAAGCCTAAGCTAGCTAAGATCATATCCTCTATTCGGGCTAGGAAACTGGTAAGGCAGGGTTGTTTGGCTTATTTGGCTCATGTTTGGGATATTGAGATTGAGTCTCCATCTATGTGGTATCTGAGTTTTAAGGAAATGTATCCTATAGATTTGCCTGGTATGCCTCCATATGAGGCTTAAAGTAAGTTTTTCACTCCCCGAATCCATTTTTCAATCCGTAGAACGTAATCTAATGGATTATTATCGATGGGGAGGGTTTTGATCTAGATTCTATGGTGGAAATAACTCTATTTTGGGTACTTGGGATCATGGGTATGATGTAAGGATCATAGAATTGTTAGCAATTTGGGTAATTAGTGATTATTTATTAATTCCCATGTTATTATGATTGTTTGTAGACCAAGAACAAGCGGAACGAATCCGGAAAGGGAAGGATCAAGTTTCTTAGAGTTTCAAACTTGTTTCGAGGTAGGTGATGGTTGAGATTTCATGTTGGTGTGATATATGTTTGTAATTGCTTATTATAATGCATGTATGTATGCGAATGTTACATTATTGATCACCCTAATCGTAAATGAGGATAATTGAATAATTGTATGCCATGAATCTCCTCTTGTTGTATGATTGTGAGAATATACATTGTGATTGTGATTGTGGTTTGTTGAATGGATCGATTGCCACGTTCCGGCATAAACATGGGATCGGTTGACACGTTTCGACATAAAAATGGGATCGATTGCCACATTCTGACATAAACATTAGATCGGGTACCACGTTTTGGTATGCTAACAGTTTAGGTAGGGGTTCCATGAGAGGACCATTGAATTGGGTTCCGTGAGAGGACCATTGAATTGTGTTGTGTATCTATTTGTGATGATTATGTTCATATCTAATGATTATTGATATTGGAAGAATGTATGTTGCTCTAAACGATAACCAATGTGTATTGTTTAGAATGTGTGATGTTACATTGATCCGGAAAAGATGACTAATATTGTCTATGTTCGGTATATGCTTGTTTTGTAGTGTTGTGGTTACTTACATGTGTTTCACTTATTGGGATAGCCTTGTGATCCTACCAGTACACTGTGGTTGTGTACTGATACTGCACTTGCTTGTTCTTTGTTGAGTACAGGGCATATTCAGGCGGCTATTGATAGAATTCAGCTAAGTGACTATTGAGCGTGACCAGATTCAAGGGTGAGCCAGTTCTTTCAGGCTGTCATAGATTTCTCTTGTTTAACTCCACTCATTTTGGACTCAGACTATTTGTTTAAGGTGTTGTTTAGTTTCGGGGTTGTACCCCTTGCTTTTAGACTTGTCGTTAGTAGAGTTTTGGTACAATGACTTTCAGGTTCTAGGGGTTGTTTTTCCGCATTAGTTTGGTTTGTTAATTGTTTAAACCTTTGGAGTTTATGGGGACTCTATTTTTATTGTTATTTAAACCTGCTTCCGTATCTTTAAATTCCTTAGTTTTTAGTTAAGTTGTTAGTTGGGTTGTAGTAATGGTTCTCCCACCGGAGGGCTAGTGTGGGTGCCAATCACGATGGTCTGGGTCGTGACATAGACCATCTACTTTAAAATCGAAAATACGATAAAAATAGTAAAATCGAATAAATCATCTATATTTACATATACAAATTGCAAGGTGTAGTTTTAATATGTATGCAATTTATAAATTGTTCAAAATACAAACAATTAGAAACCACATATAAACCAACAAATAAAATATTCAATTAAGATCACAAACGTCATGTGGTGATATATTTGCCTTTTCAATTAGTAAGTGTTAAACAACTCACATTTTAAATATTGTATTGATATGTATTGCATTTATTTATTAGCAAACAACTCTCTAAATAATAAAATTTGTAAACTAACTCATTTAAATAAATATACTAGCACAAATATAAAACATAAAATCAAGAAAATAAATCAAATGATTTGAGGGATATTTTTGTCTTTACATAGATACTTCCATGGTATTAAATCCAATGTATTACTAATACCACCACATGGAAGGTATTAGTAATACCTCCTATAATATCATGTAGGGTGTATAACTAATCCATGGATTAGTTATACTTAGGCCAAAAAATTCTACCAAACATAGTACTAAATAATATCATACATAATAAATGAATTATTTCTCCTAATACCTCCTACCAAACGACCCCTTAGAGTTAATATACCTCCTGGCTCTTGTCAAAAAAATGTCTCGCATATATCCCTATCATCACTAACGCGGCTCACATATATCCCTTCCATTACAAAAGTGGCTCACATATATCCTTTTACTCTAAACACGTGAAAAATAATGATTTTAAATTTCTATTTTTTATTTTTTTAAAATCCATGTAGGTGTATATATGATCATTCTAACACATGATTTTTTTTGACTTCTTTGAATCATTATTTGAGTTTTTTATTTTATTTTTTTCATTCTTTAATCTAAAAATATGAGAAATAAAAAGAAAGAATTGTAATGAGGAAAGAAAAAAAAGTAAGAAAAACTTTAAAACTAATATTTTGCGGCTATATTATGTGTAAAAATATTTGGGGGATCTATGATAAATTTTACATGAAAGTTAGTGAAAAATAAATTTGACCATTAAAATAAAAAATTCATATTAGCTATTAAATTAAAGAAGAAAAAACACAAACGTGTGAGAATGTTCAAATATATCCCTACATGTATTTTTTCAATAAATATTTTTACTCCGTTTGAGAAAAAGAGTTTATTTGAGCCATTTGTGTACCGACATGAGTATATACGAGTAACTTTTATGATAAGATACATATATTAGTTCTGAACGACAAAGTTGATAAATATGAAATCATAATTTGAAATCAGATTTATTTGAATTTGTGGTGACTCTAATTCCAAAAAAAGGTGGTGATGGTGTCTCCATGCATCTATGATGTGGAGATCAAACTAACAAGCTTCATGATTGGCAAGTCCTGATTTGGTGGCTATATGGTGCCAAGATAGGGGTGTCAAATGGACTGATTAGGTTGACATTAGAGATATTAAATTTAGTTGAAATAGAAATTGTGTTGGGTCCTTATCCGTCCATTTTTTTTGTAGAAGTAGATATTTATATATAAAGCTTAATTTTGGATCCCCGAGACTCCGATGTTCGTTATAGAATTTAAAATAGGAGTATTCGCCAAAGCCAAACTTTCAATGTTTACCGTAACAGTTCTATCAAAATAATCCCTCTTCTTGTCTGCTTCCCATGCTTGAAAGGCATTTGGTGGTGGGGTTTCCAAAATCTGTATTTGTTGGGATTTATGTAGTTTTGATGATTGACAAAGGAAGATGAAACATGTCAGTCAACATGGTCTAGAGGTACACTGTCACGAGTAGTTTAATTTGGAAAAGCTTTTAAGATGAATAAAGACAAGAGTGAAGAAATAAAGGAATGGATAGTGCTAATTTCGTGAGAAAGCCCAAGGAAGTAAGCATCTGATGAATTAAAGAGAAAGAATCAATGAGTTCGATTTGAAGGAGTCTAAAGAGGCAAGGAGTTTTAATTGAAGGAGTCTCACTTAAAGTAGAACTCTTCAAGTTACTGTTGAATTGAAGTGTTGGAGTTCGACTACAATACAAAAGAATCAATGAATGTAATTTGAAGAAGAAGTCTACAGAAGCAAGGAGTTTGAATTGAATAATGAGTCTTACTTGAAGTAGAACTCTAAGTCAAGAGAGTTCAAGTCAATGAGGAGTTTAGTTCAGTGTCTTCGGGAACATGGACTTCTTTATCAAGGAGAGGGTATTTTTCACGTAGCCTTTGAAGCCTCAGGGCTATATCCTCGTTATCTCTTCGTCCATGATAGCTAACTTCACCTTCTTTGTCGCCATCTCCTTATCTAATGCTGCACTTTTGGCTAGTGCGACTACGGTGGTGAGTTCTAGTTCTATTCCTCTTTCTTCGACTTCTTGGATCTCCAGGTTAATCCGATGCAGTTTCATCCTCAAATCCTCCTCAGTCAGCTCCACTCCAGCATTCTGGCTTCTTTCCATCTTAGCGGTGATGAAACCTTTCCTGAGATGATAGAGCGATGTCCTAGGATTTGGTAGTGGGATTTAATTTTGACTAAGAAACTCAAGACTTGGGGAATTTTGGTTGATCATTTTGGGTAGTGACTTGTATTTGGTATTGCAGAGATTTTCAATTTTTTTTTGAAAATTAGTGGGCTAAAATGTCCTCATACGAAGCAACATATCACATAAGCGGTTAAATCACACAAGCAGCTATCGCGTGTCCTAAACAAGTACGGGATCCTTTTGTGCCAAGGGTAGGCCTAGCGTATTTGAAATTTGTATGTGTAGAATTGAACTATTTTGTTACCCCAAAGCAAGTTTTGCATATATAAAATAATGTTCAAAAAGCGAAAATAAGCAAGGGTAATAGGGAATAAATGGGAAATACAAGAGGAAAGGTCAACGCAGGGGTCATTTGAAAAGAGTACCACAACACAAGAAAAACAAGCCCACGCAGGGGCAAATACCAACAGATACACATAGAAAAATGCCTTGCAAGTAAGATTTTCTCGATGGCCCTGCTTCTGATCTGTTTCTCTTGTTTTGTCCCATGTGGTGTTGAAGCCTGTACTGAATCATCAGCAAGTATCTGTCGCACTGACGCCCTTTCTCTTCCCAATCTTTAAATCACATTGCTGCTTTCTTACCTTCAATCCATGAGTTTAGTTCCCCCAAATCACTCCTCAAGTTTTCTAATTCTTGAGTTACACTCTCGATGATGTATTTATCCTTATCTTGATTTAGGAGGAATTCCTTATGCATTTCTCGAGCTTCCTTTTTTACCTCTCTCAATTCTATCAAAGTCTTGGACTCTTTGTCCTCCAAATTGCGGTAGATATTTGGAACTAGGAAGGAGATGCCTTGCAAATTGTCTTTCAACCAAGCTTTTTGTAAGTTTCATCATACCCAACATTAAATCGGTTCGCGGCAATGGTGTATTTATCCATTTACAGTGCTCACTTCCATTCTTTCAGCATCTATGAAACGTTAAGAACTCTATCATCCCCGATGTCGAACACGTAGACACGGTAGTATGCGTTTGGAGGTGTGGTTTGTTTTCTTCCGGACTGCCTCCGGACCGGATGGGTGCATACAGGCGGATACCCCGAATACCTGGTAAAGGAAGTACAAGTTGTATGTCACCTCGTACTACGACATCTTTTGAGATGAAACAGTCGAACATCCACTGAATATCTTCTTCTCTTAACTCAGAGAAAATCTGAGCCCATCTTTCTCTAGTTCTCATATTTTCTAAATTTGCCTAGAACAATATATCATTCAAATTCTTAAGAGAGTTATGTTTATCGAGGGTATTAGCTGTTGAGTCTCATGTCTCTTCGCCAAGTGGCTCATTATCCACCATTGCAGGAGAAGGTTACAACCTTGAAAATAATGATGCCCTTCCTTACACTTTCCCAAAGCATGATACATGTCAGATAGTATGACAGGCACAATGGGGTAATATTTCACTTTCTTTTGGTTCTCATTCCCATGGAACATAGTTTTTACGAGCATAATTATCCGGGTGTTGATACTAAGGCTCGGGCGTTGGGGAAAACCATAGTACCTAACAGTGCAATAGTGAATGCCAGGGGTCTGATCCCGTCCCATTCTCTGAAAGTAGTTTTGAATTCTTGGTTATAATTAGCATAGAAATTCGCATGCCCAAATCTAACATATAGATCCCTGAAAGCAATGTTTGATCCTTCGGCCCAGTGGGCGTATTCTTTTCTTAATCCGAGCCACTTTACAATTTCCTCGGTAGTAGACTTATTAGGGATTATGATGTCCTCTTATTTTCTTGCTCTTCTTTCAATCCCTGTACCTACAGTATCTGTAGTACCCCTAAATATTAACCTAGAGTCGCATGTCGATTTACCGTTGCTTAATTATTAGAATATGTTTTACTCTCATTTTAGGAACTTGAAATGTTGTGATAATTGCTAACTTGCTTAACATAAATTGTGATCGTAATTTAAGGGATTGTGATGGGGTGTTTAGGTAATATTCTAATTAAAATTATGTATAACTTTAAAAGGAAGGTGAGGGATATACATATAGGTATATATGTATGTTTTTTGGGCAGCCAACTTTTTGTTTGGGCAGCCCCTTTTGGTGACATCTGTACAGGTGATAAGTATCACCTTTGTAACTATATATTTTCACACCTCCTATAATTAATTTCGTTTTCCTCAAAGTCTAAGAACATTAGAACCTTATCTTAACAGATTGTTCTTCAATATCACAAGAGAAAACTTGGCCCTTTTGGCTGGAATTCGAGAACACACACTTCTTTTTGGTAAGTGACGAAGTCTGTTTCTGAGCTGGGTAGTGTTTGGTATATTATACATATATCGTCCTCTAGAACTCCTTTTATAGTGAATAAATATGATTTGGAAAGCTAATTTGTAGACCTACAACTTTTGTGCTTATGTAAAACTCTAATTTAGCTGTTATGGAATTGAAATATGGGACGCAACATATGACAAGTTCTGTCCAGATTTTGAAAATCTAAATTCTGTATGAACAACTGTTAGTGTTTTGAGTATATCTTCTTGTACAAAATAGATATTGCGGTTATTATTGTTTGTTTGCAACCTTAAGAGGTGTATTTACATCTTTCATGAAGGTTATAAAGTCTAGTTTTACCATTTTCATTTTCAAATCTAAGTTGCGACATGAGGTACTAGGCTGGCCAGAATCACTGTTTTGGCAGCATAGTTGTGTTTGTACAGGCTAATCTTACTTGTGATGATAATCCCGTTTTACATCAGTGTTATTGAGCTACTAGGGATTAAATAATTTATTTAATTGTATTTTTTAAGGTTGTATATACTTGTGAACAAGTTGAGGACCTTGATACGTTGTGGTCTACGGTTTGAATTCTTGAAGTTGTATTGGACTGTTTCCTTACTAAAGCACTGAGGTTTGTGTATAAACTTGTATTTGCACTCTTTTAACTTCTAGTATATCTGAAATTTGATCTTGGTACCTTGGTTACTCTTGTCGCTTGCATTGTTGTATTGGCATCCTTTGAGAAGTTAAAGACGCTTGTGTAACTTGCCCACTTGTACGGATTGTTTGATCACTTAGCACTCTTGTTGGGACCTTGTCCTTCTTGTGGCTGTGACTTTGTCACTCTTGGCATGCCTCTTGATTCAGATCATTTGCCATCTTGACTCTGGATTTTTAGTTTGTCTTAAGTATGGAAGTTGTCCATTTTAAATACGAATTAGAAAGCCATTTTTAATATGGCTCTTGGTTTTCTTGATTATTGGGCTTTGACCCTTCTTGATACAGGGCGTCGGCCCTTCTTGATACTTGTTTGTGCTTGGTGTGAAGACATGATGTACATATTGGGCGAGCCTTGTTATTGAATCTCTTGGAAAATGGTGCTATGAGCGTTCTTGACATTTGGACCCTAACTATCAAACTTGATACTCTTGATATATTGTTTACTTGATTTATTTTTTATGTTCGATTATGCTGCCCATGACTTGAGAAAGGTAGTTTTGTAAATCTGATGGCTCCGAACCTATAGTTTTTACACCACTAAGCTATATGCTTAGCGATTGTTGTTTCTATCGTAGGGAATGATGGAGTGGAGGCATGAAACTGGCCATTGGAGATGGAAATTTTGAGAGCCTTAAGGAAGATCACATTTGCATTTAAACATCTATATTTTGTGCAAACCTTGGGACTTGTACATGATCTATGTGTTGTATAATTACATGAAATCTCGAGGACTAATGTGATCATGTCACCATGGGTTGTACATTAAGTATGGCCATATGTTTTGTTCTCTTGAGGTGCGTAAGCCCAAGTATTGCAATATACTAAATTTACTATTTGTTTTGAATATTTGTGTGAAGCATGAATGGACTGATTTCGGTACTCGGAAATGGGTAATATTCTTGTTATTTCATCCTTAAGTGTGAAGATAATATATGCATGAAAATCTCATTGGTTATTTGCTTAAACGATATTTGGGAGGGTTTTTCCATTATAAGTTGAAATTCCGTGCCATATAAATTTTGACATCACATAAATGTTTAAATGGACAAGATGCACATCCTTATCTATTTTTTTTCCTTTATGAACCTAATCCCTCTACTAAACTAAAATCAATATGGCCATAGTAAATCTCTTTTAAATGTCGCAAGTATTTAAGTAGTTTTCTTGCTTAAGTGGTAGTATCCTTTCGAAAGGGTCGCTACAGTAACTATGTCGTCCCAAATTTCCTCGATTGTCGGGGTAATTTCCATGGTTCTGAATCGGAACATCATTTTCTCATTATCCAGTAGCCAATGAGGACTTCAATCAGTTCGGGCCACCCAACCATGTTAATGAGCTCTGTTAGGGCCCTTACATATTTGTTGAGGTCCCTTTTGTGAAACACGCTGAGGTTGGTGTACCATAGTTTAAGCAAATTTGGAGCCTCCACAACCATGTCAAATTTGAGAAATTGATCCATACCTACAAAATAAAACCCGGTTAACATCCCCCCACCCAAAGTAGGCAACAATCAGGTTTCTACACATACACCCTTTCAAATGTCAAATAACATGATATGTCATTAGGTCGTGGACCTTGGACATGATTTTTGGCGATTTTGCTAATGGACTTAATACGCCTTGGGTATTAAGTCGTCTTAGGCTAATGCTTAAATTTGATTTGTTTTCGCTCTACTCTAGGCTGACTAGAATTGGTTTAGAAATGACAGGCTACCCGAGTCAGACAAAAAACGAGGTGAAGTCTAATAAACGACGTTGGATGACCACAACCCAACTATTTGTTTATCACTTCAAAAGAATTCAAAAGTTATTTTTCTGAAGGACAACCGTGGTAAGCCACATAATCGTCTTTTTTCCTAATGCAAACTACTTGTCATTTGGCGGAATCGATGTCATGAATGTCACAGTTTAATATATAATAAATAAAACAAGTAAACAATTAAACACATATAGCCAAACAAGTTAATTTTAAGGTTAGAACCATTCAAATGTCCTCAGCGGAGTCGTCATTCTGTTTTATTTAAAAATAGACTGGTTTTAAGAGTCGCCACTTAATTTTTAAAGTAAAATTAAGAAAACTATATTTTCCAAAAGATTAAAACAGAAATCTAATGAAAATATTAAAATGGGGTTCGGGATTCATATTAGCATTTCGGAAAGGGTTTAAAAGCACTCGAAATACCCGCTAATATGCGGTATTCGATAATTAACTATTTTGACTAATTTATTTAAAGTAAGCAACTTAATTCAAATTGAAGGAATGAACAATTTTAAAAGATAAGATCATCTTAAGGGGGGAAAGGGAAATATTGAGATATTATCTAAGTGAGATATTCTACAAAATTATTTTGTAAGTCAAGTAAAGGATAAATAATTTATTTAGTTAGTTAATTCAAAATGGTGTCTTTTGGGGATTTGAATTTTTAAAACCTTAAGATTAATAGCAAATATTAACAAGTAACAAAACGCAATAAAATAAGGAAAAATTGTATGAAATAGCAAACTATTATTTCAAATAAAATGTTAAGCAATAATTTATTTTAATTGTAATTCGCAGCAAACATCTCCTTTTTTTAACATCTGATTCGATATACAATTAGTCATTTTATACATTTCGGTATACAATGTATAAAATGCGTTTGTGTTTGTATAAAGCGAGAGAAAAATGTATATACAAATACATATATTTTCGTCCTATGCACTTATAATTATACAAATACAGATCTTATCATACAAATTACAATGTATAAACGAATTTATACAAAACTGAACAATTTGTATAAAACTGAATGTTTGTAGCGAATTATACCAATCAAAAGATCCATAACAAACATAAAATTTGTTATGGAGCGCAATTATGCAAACTATAGCTACAATATACAAATATGATTTTTATGTTTGCTAAATGTGAAAGTTGCTCATAATATAAAGAGAGAAACTTGGGTCCAAGTCTGATTTTCTGTCTGCATGGGTCAGTACTTGGGCCTAATTTCATTTTGGGGTCTTTGACCCATTTGCACCTGTCCTAATAATTAACAGCTAATGCTGAAAATAAATAGAGCTTTTGCTCCAATTCCTTGTCCTAATCTAATCAAGAAAGCTGAGTTCCATTTGGGCTTTGGGCCCATCTTTCACCTATCTTATGTTCTAATAAAAATACAAATCAAGATAAAGGGATGGGCTTTGGCCCAAATGTAACAAAATAGAAGAATTGAATTTTGGATGCCTTTGGTGAAATAATTAAGCCGTTAATTTTTGTATACACTAGGTGTATACAATCCCGAAACAGCTCCAATTCCCGTTCGTCAAATTTTGGGAAATTATTCTTCACTCCTGATGGCTGGCTGACTCGAATAAAGAATTTTGGGGCCTTCATGGCCCCCTTGAAAATGCGAAAGATAGAGTCCGTGAGGACTTGAACATATTTCACATGCAAACAAAAGAGTAATACAGTAACTAATGAATCATGATTTAATATTAGAAAGTGTCAAGTAAATTGAATTTATATACTGCCGCACTTCAATTTTAAACACGGTAAGAAAACTAGACATATTACAAAAAGGGCCTTAAATTGATACATATGATATTTTAATGACCTTAAACAATTAAAATTGTAGTCAAGATTGATCAGATACAAAGCCAACAATAGATAAATTAATGCTTCATCCTAATATTTTTAATTGAAATAATTAAGCCGTGATCAATTAGTGACCATATGGCTTTGAATAAACCATTCATACCCAACAATCACTACCACAAAATCGCCTTTTAGCCACGGTTTATTAGCAACGATCGCGAAAATTGTGGCAAAATTAGCTAAAAAATAAAAAATTATCTACATAGTACAAACTGTGGCTAAGGGCATCTCCAACCCTATCCTCTATTTTACTCTCCAAATATATAGTTCTCTATTTTTTCAGACAACCAACTCCAACCCAATTCTCTATTTTACTCTCTAAAAAAGAATTTTTTTCTCTCTCCTCAATATTATATTATTATTTCTATTTCATTCTTATTTTCTTATTTCATAATATAAATCATTTCTTCTTTTTGCAAATAATCACTCTATAATCTTTATATAATACAAAATTTTATTTTATTTTCAAATTCTTCATTTAATATAAAATTTTATTTTATTCATAATACATATTAATGAACAATTCAAATAAAAGTGAAATCATTGATGAAATATAATTGCATCATAAATATTGTATTATCGTAAAATTT
This sequence comes from Solanum commersonii, assembly GCA_029007595.1. Lineage (NCBI taxonomy): Eukaryota > Viridiplantae > Streptophyta > Magnoliopsida > Solanales > Solanaceae > Solanum > Solanum commersonii. The sequence continues at coordinate 3,971,548 of JAJTWQ010000011.1, forward strand.
ATTTTAAATTTTACTTAAATACTCAACTTTCAAGACTATTACGTTACGCTCATAAATGTTCTATTAATGTATTATGGAGTTCAAAATGAGCATTTTTTGTCTTATTTTTTATGTGTAGTTAAAAATTATTTAAATTAACAATTTCATCTTGTATCCAATTAGTTCGTGTACTAATTTACTTCCCGTATTCCATTTTGAACTATTGCATCAAATATTTTCATGCTCTTTAAAAAGTGTAGTTTAATAATTTATCACTATAACATAAAAAGTAGATTTTTTGAATTATCATGTAAATTTTGTGCATACTTCATAATGAAAAATAATTATAATCTAAATTACATATTTAAAATGACAAAGAAAATTAAAAAATTAAATTAGAAAAATTGTTAATTCGGAATGGAAGTAGTATACTTATCAATAATATGTTTTAGATGTTATATTACTTAGAAAATAATTATAAATATTAGAGATTTAATTAATAATCTTATCTAATATAAATAATATTAAAATAACTTTAAGTTACATATTTAAAGTGACCATTTCTTTTAAAAAATAAAATAGAAAAATTATTAATTTGGACGGAAGTAGTAACTTGTTAAATGTTATATTACATTAGAAAATAATAACAAATGATAAAAACTCAACTAGTAATATAATAGAAATAATATTATAATAATCAAAAAGTAAAATAGAGAGGTGAATAGTAGTTCTCCAAATTTGGAGAACTACTATTCACCTCTCTATAATTGAAGAATAGAGAGTGAAATAGAGAGTGGTTGGAGAACCCAATCTCTATTTTACTCTCTAAATATAGAGAATGGAGAGTAAAATAGAGATGGGTTGGAGATGGTCTAAACATCTGTGGCTAAAATAGATGAGTAAAATTTCAGTCCCTCCCTTTATTTTTTCGTTTGCCTTCTTTTCTATTATTTCCCTCTACTCACTCTCTTTTCTCTCACTTCACCCAAAACCAACCTCCAAAATCTAAATCGACTTCTGTCAAAAGCCGCTTCAAATAGTTGTGTAATGTGGTAAGTTTGCTTTTTTCAAGTAACAAATCTTTGGAATCTAGTGTATTTAAACTCAAAATTGAATGTAGGGTTTTGGATAAAGTTTTTGTTTATTGAAGTTATGAGCTTTTAAAATCTGCAATTTGATGTGTTTTTATTGGGTTTTCTTGTTGTAAAGAATAGAAATTTTAGTGGTAGATTATACATCCTACTTTATTTATGTTGGCAAAATCATGCTCACACCTCTGGAAAGATTGATGGATATATTGTCACCACGAATTTTGTAGATAAGATTATACATAGGAGGAATTATTACCATAAATTGATAACCTATATACTTATATATAAATCTTGAGAGGTGTGAAATTTTGCAGTATTAGATCTTCCTTTTTTGTTCTGTGCATTTCAAACCATGTTCTAGTTATCGTTTGTTTCTGTATAAGAAACATGAATTTAAGTCCAACATTTGAAAAATTAAAGAGCAGTGCCTATCTGGGATCAAATACGTTACTACTTGTTTTAAGTTTTATTGGATTTTCTAGTTGTAAGAGCATAATCATTGTTAGAAAGCCTACGAGGACGACAAGCTGACAACAATAGCACAACTTCCCTAAATTTTGATCAACTAGATGACCAAGTTGTGAATGAGAATATCAAGTTTTGTTGGAGCTAGCTCACAAGTGAAAAATGAGTCGTTACTTGTCCACATTAGAGGTTAGAAGTAATTTCATATTAGAGTTGGTTGTTGCTTTTTATTCTTTATTATTAGTTTGTTGTTATCATTATTTTTCATTTGTGTTAATGGCTTGTTAAAATGATAGATACTTCAACCGGAGAAGTTACTACTCAAAAGATGCAATCAGATCGAGTTTGGAACTTTGAAAAAAATTAAAAAATCATGGTGGAACTAAATGGTGATGGAAAAGGAAGTGACAATGGTTCAAATTTGCTTGTGAGATTTCTTGGAAAACTTTCTCAAATGTTTGTAGTTTGTCCCATATTAGTTGAGTGATGGGATAGGATGCCACATGAAAAAACAAAACGACAATGGCAACTTATTGAGGTTACTAGCTAACTTTATTGCCATTCAAATAATGCTATCTTTTTTAATAGGTACTGATTTATGAATACAAACATATTTGAAGTAGAATTTTGAGTTTGATTATGAGATTGGATTTAAATGGCTCATGCAATCTTTATGCGAGAGGTAGAGGGCCCTTAAATATAGTTACGATGTAATAACTTCTACCCCAACAAAAGTAAAGAAGAGCTACTTCCCAAGCCTCCCGAAAATGTGGATTCTATTGATTGGATTGCCTTTGTGCATCACTGTAATGAGGATAAGATGAAGGTTATTGTTGTTCATAATTTGATTCTTTCTTTTTCTTATTTTTGGGTAAATAATTTTTATTAATAACCAAAATGGACTTTACAACTCAAGGAAAAAATAAAAAATAGAAGAACTAGGTTCAATATTCATTCGAAATCTCTAGGCTTGCATATGTAGACTCTTAGAAAAAAAAACAATTTTAACACAGTTTATGTTGGGTATACATTCAGTTCTCCTAGTTTTCTAGCCGACTGAGATCTCAAATTGGCTCTCAAATATACTTTTTGAAGGATGATTTTGATAAAGACTTCATCTATTCTTCTTGGCTTTGGAATATCCTCAGTTAGACATCTGCCACTAGTGTTAAATTATCCTTGTAAGTGTCATTCTGTAAATAGCATCCCATGAAACATTTCCTTTGCATTAGTTTTCAGCCCATCGCAATTCACCCTGCTACTCCATTGGACTCCTGCTACATAACAACTTTACTTCCGAAAAGTATGGAAAGGAAGAAATATGAAACTTTCCAACTCCTAAGTTCTGTACATACACAATACAACTCATTTTGTACATTTAAATATGCCTTCAACTATAAATACAATAAGAATTCGAAGTTATAACTTATAAGCTAAATTTGTAGAGACAAAAATGGCTGAAAATTACTAGTTACTTATAAGAAACCTATGTGATGTTAATGAATGCTTCAAATATGTTGGTAAGTTCTTGTTTCGGCTTTGCAATGTATGTTTTCGCTCTCTCCTTCAACATCATTAGAGCTTAAACTCTTTTCTTGCTCCGATATCTACCTTTTAAATTTTATATTGTATCCTTTGTGTGGAAGTAGATACTCCTTTTAAGATGCCAACAATTATGAAATAGGATATAGTTGTATGATTGTTGAGCAATCTAAATGAACATGCTATAAAGACCATTGTGAGTCTGAAAATTTAAGACAGATTTTTGTTTGCTTTCATTAAGTAATATTGTTGGTGTTGGCTGTGTTAAAGCGATTTATATAGCTTTAAGAACTTGTGTCCTACATATTGTGAAATTGTACCCTTCTATTACATGTAATTAAATTTATGTTTGATAATTACAGAAATAAAGTGCACAAAATGTAAAAAATAGAAAGAAACTTAAAGTCTCGCATGCCGGTGGTAGCAAAAGCAATGCAAGGAGAGGTCGTCAAATGGTATGTTTCTTAACCTTGAATTCTATTTGGAAATCATTTTATTGTATCAAGTGAAATGTGTTTCATGTTTATTTTTTATTTATATATACTTGATTAATGACAGGAGCAAAAATTGAAAAGACCTATGTGTCGGAGTGAGGTTATTTTGTCAACTTTACTGAAGAAGGATGTAATTATGTGAATAAAGAAGGAAATATTTTAGCTGTAAGATTTATATACCTGTCCATTTTCAAATTTCAGTTATGGTGTTGATTTATTCTTGTCTTTTTCTTTGGTCCATAGCCTAGCATAAGACTCAACTAGCTATCAAAGAATAAAAACAAAAAATAACTAATGTAGGTGAGAAGTGAGCTTATTGTTCTAGCAGCTGCCTTTGTGCTACAAATGTGACGCCTAGGATGCTCTTCATCTTTCCTCGTCAAATAACTTTGAAATTGTGATCATTTGTTTTGTGTTCTCTCATTACACATTAGAAAGTGGTTTTTGTTTAAGGTTTAGTCAAAATAGTTGATGTCTTGTAGTAATACTTTTGTTAATATTTTTTTTGTACAGATTCTGTTAACTTCTGTTAGTAGTAGTGCTTTGGGGTGTGTTCTATTTGCTTTTAGCATTGTGAAAATATCCTTTCTTGTAGGATAAGATATCAGAGCATCTACCTAAAGATCATGAACTTGCTGCCCGTTCAGGTGTTCCTATGAAGATACTAGCTCATCCTAATGATGTCGTTGGAAAAGTGTATGGAGTTGAACATTCTGGTCGTGTGCGTGGTTTAGGTGGTAATGTTTGCCCTTCAAATGCTTTTGGAATGCCTCGCATTCAATTAGTCATGCGAATCTTGGTAGCTCTAGTAGTATGTTTCATCAACGTGTTGGAGACCTAGAGAAATATGTAGAAACCTTGAAAGAAAAGGGATACAAAGAGACCAAAAAAACAGTTTGAGGCAACCAAATAAACGCTCGAGGAAACTAAGAATCGGCTCGTGCAAAATGAGAATCAGTTGGAAACTCTTCATAGGTTTTAACAAGCTAAGTTTGGTAGTGAGTTGCCTACTTTCAACTAATCTTCTTAGCCTTTAGTATATTTTAAAACAAACTATATATACGGTGTTTCTTTTAACTTTTAGTATTTCCATTTAGTATTTGTGGTATTTTGCATGAATATTCAAGGTTTGAAGCTCTTATATTTTGCGACTATATGCAGAACAATGTTGGAACTTTGATCATTATTATAATAGCTAGTTTTCTGTGTATACTGGTTCAACGAATCATTTGGAAATCATTTTATTTTATCAAGTGATAATTATGTGATCACTGTGAATGCCTATCAATTAGTGTATTTTTATTTTTTTATTTTTTTGAACGACCCTTGTGGGGGCTCAGGGGCTTAGCAACACACCCAGGCCTTATCATAAATAAAAACAAAAGTACAAAGAGGGGGCATAAATCTTACCTCCACCTAAGGTGGTTTTGAGCAAGTTATCCTACTAAGGTTAACCAGCTCATCCCCATAGTCTAAGGGAAAATCAAAGAAGACACATAAGAGAGGACTCCTCTCTTTACATATCAACTATGAAATTTAAATAAGGGAGACTCTCCCCTTACAAGAAGAATAAAAAACCTACGCCTATTCGCTATAGCTATAATTAAAATTAACCATAGCCAAATGAAAAGGTAGGGTACCAAAAATTATAGAACTTTCTATATATGTCGTAATGAGGTAGTACCAAGGTGGATGCTTGATTCTCTTGAGCTTCTTCCTTCTGAAATTGGTCATCCCTATTTTTTCCAAAACGTAACTTCCTTTTGCTGCTGGAGGAAGTTGCTGGCTGGTGTAGAAGTGCTAGTTTCTGCTGAATTTGTGGCTCCATTTAGCAAGGAAGTCAGTTGTACAGTTGGCTTCTCTTTAGATGTGTCTGCACTGAAAAAATTCACACTATCTGGTGAGGTTTTGAAGATCAGACACTACCTGCATTAGCTTCCAAGGAGGCTTGTTGGTGGTGGTGATCCATGTTGTAACCAATTCAGAATCTACCTCTAGGACTAGCCTGTTATAACCATTCTGTAGACCCCACTGAATACCATAAACAGCAGCTTGTATTTCTGCTAAGTTGTTGGTTCCAATGCCAAGAGGGATAGAGATTGCATATACCATGTTTCCTGAGTCATCTCTAATAATGCCCCCTCCTCCAATTCTGCCTGGATTGGTTAATGCACTTCCATCTGTATTCAATTTGAAAATGTTGGGAGGTGGCTTTTCCCAAGTGACTGGATTTACTTTAATATCATGCCTGCACTCCTCAATTATCCTCATAACATCCTTCCAGTTCATAGGCCATTGTATATATGGATAAGTTGTTTGAAGTTGAAGGTTGGTGTCTTTGAAGATCATGAATTGGACTCTTGAAATGCTGGATTTCTTCCCTCCATATTTGGCTCTACATCTATTCTTCCACAAGTTCCAGGAGACCAGTAAAGGGACAGGTTGAATTATGAGTTAAAGGACCTCATTTCTAGGAGTGAGACTCCACCACTTTAGTAAGTGATTTTTCAGAGGTGTGTATTGGTAGTCAACTCCAAACAGTCCTGAGAAAAATTTCCAGATGTGAGTGGCAAAGTAACCTGTTGAGAAGATATGATTAATGGCGTCCCATCCATGTCTTATGCAGCAGCAACACTTCGTAGGTTCCACACCAAAGCTGATGATCTTGTCATTGGTAGGCAATTTGAATCTAAGAGCTCTCCACATCAAAAAAGAGATGTCGAAAGGAATGTGTTTGTGCCAAATGTGGGTGTTGATCTTGGATTTTTTTTTTTTTGCCCTGCAGATTTCCCAGGTAGAGGAGCAGGAGAAATTTCCATCCTCTCTATGTGTCCAAATGGCCTCATCCCTGACCCCTGCTTGGAACTGGATGTCCATCCTCAGGATCTGTATTCCTAATCTAAGAGGAACCTGTTGCCTGAGCTTAAATTCACTCCATTTTCCTTCAAGCAGGAAGTGGTGCACTTTGGTATTGTTTTGACTAGAAATTCCATTTATGAGATTACCAAGAGCTCCAACTCCAAGCCAATCATCCCACCAAAAGGAACAGTTGCCAGAATTGATCTTCCACCTGTTCTTTTCCATCATGCTCCTATTTTTTAGCATGTATTTCCACACAAGAGATTGCCTATTGTTCCATTTCCTTGCAGCTGGATGTGATACCCTGCAGTATTTAGCTCTAAGGAACTATCCCCAAAAAGACTCTTTGGTCCTGAATAACCACCAATGTTTGCATTGTAAAGGTGTACATATATCAGACAACATTCTCACACCAATACCTCCCTCCTCACAAGGAAAACTCAGAGATTCCTAAGATGCCCAATGATACTTCTTTTTGTCTCCTTCCTTTCCCCAGAAAAAATCTGCAATTAAGCATTTCATGTACTTGATGGTGGTGTTGGGAAGTGAAGTTGCTGCCATGGTATGAATGGGGATGGATTGAAGAACATGTTTGATAAGAGTCACCCTTCCTCCAAAGCTAAGGAATCTTGTCTGCCATCCACTTATCCTTTTAGCCACATTGTCCACAAGTTGGGAATAGTAAATGATTCTTTGTCTCCCAATATATAAGGACAGCCTAGATAAGTGATAGGACTGTCCTTTTGACTAAAACCTGTACAATCTTTGATCATCTGGATAGTGTTTTGAGGAGTGTTAGCAGGAACCATGAAGTGACTCTTGCTTTTGTTGATCAACTGGTCAGAAGTATCTTCATACATAGTCAAGGTGTCCATGATGAGCTTAATAGAATGCTTGTTGCTAGAGGTGAAAATAATCACATCATCTGCAAAGCTGAGATGATTAATTCTAGGGCCCTTGGGGTCCATCATGAAACCTTTATAGGACATATTATAGTTTAGCAGATTCAACATTCTAGAGAGGACTTCAGCACCTAAAATAAATAGGGAAGGGGAAAGAGGGTCCCCTTGCTTGAGACCTCTGGTGGAATGAAAAAATTCATGTCTTCTTCCATTGATGATAATAGAGTACCAATTGTTGCTCATGAATCTCCAAACCATGTCAATGAACACATCTCCAAAGCCCATTTTCCTTAAAACTAAACAAGTGTAAGCCCAAGAGACTCTATCATAGGCTTTGGTCATGTCAAGCTTGATAATCACATGGTCTTCTTCTTTAGGTTTTTTGATACCATAAGTGATTTCTTGTGCCAAAATAATATTCTCAGCAATATTCCTTCCTCTAACAAACCCTGATTGATTTTGAGATATGAGGTGAGGAAGGATGGGAGCCAGTCTTACATTTAGGATCTTGGAAATGATTTTGTTGGTGAAATTGCTCAGACTGATAGGTAAGTTCAGAAAAATTATTAGGCTGAGCAACTTTAGGAAGCAGGACCAGGCAGACATGTGACATGAACTTGGGCATAGTTTGACCATTGAAGAAAGACTGTACAACAGCAAGTAAGTCCTCTTTAATGACCTCCTAACAAGTCTGATAGAATTTCCCCCCCATACCATCAGAACCAGGAGCAGAATTGGGGTTCATGGAAAAAACAATTTGTTTCAATTCCTCCATATTGGGTATCTCCTGTAAGATCAGATTTTGCTCAGGTGTCACCAGTGTAGGAAGATGTTGAAGAATTCTTTCATCAATTCTGGTTTCATGGCCTGTGAAGATTTTCTGGAAGTGTTCACGGGCTGCAGTTGCAATGTTACTGTCCTCTTGAACCCATTCATCTACACTGTTACAAATCTTGTGAATGAATAATCTCCTCCTTCTTCTTCTCATAAGGGCATGGAAGTATTTAGTGTTAGCATCTCCCTCTTTGAACCACTGAAGCTGAGTTTTCTACTTGAGAATTACTTTTTCTATTTTCAAATACTTGATGTAGGTAGCATTGATGTAGTGAAGATTCTGTCTGTTTGTTTCAGTGTTATTGTCAATCAGCTCCTCTTCTGCTACTTTGACCCTTTCTTCAAATTCTTTTTACCTTGGAGTAAATGTCTCCAAATTCCTTTTTAGACCAGGCACTAAGAGTGGTAGTTAACTTTTTCATTTTCTGGTACCATCTCCACATAGGATTGCCATGCACTTCTTTATTCCAGCAAGATGTCACAGTGTCCATGAAGCTGTCATTATCAACCCAACAATGCAGGAATTTGAAATACTTAATACCTTGATTATCATTCACTGTCATTTCCATGAGAAGTGGGGTGTGATCTGATCCCACAGATGGCAAATGACTAATGTTAGTTTGAGGCATGATCTCCAACCAATTGTCATTTACCATGGCTCTGTCTAGCCTCTTCCACACCCTAGCCTGTTCAGCTCTTTGGTTACACTAGGTGAAGTGTTGACCACTATAGCCCAAATCAACCAGTCCACAAGCTGCAATAACACTAATGAATTCCAGGCTTTTGTTCATATTATATGGCACTCCTCCATTCTTTTCTTCAGTTAAGGTAATCACATTGAAGTCACCAATGGTACACCAGGGGACATTGTCTGTTGAAATCTGGAGCATTCTATCCCAAAGGGGTCTTCTTAACTGATCTTTACATTTAGCATAAATGACAGAAAAAATAAATTTCTCCACAAATGCATCATGCTTGATTACACCAGTGATTTGTTGATCATCACATTCCTTGAGAGTGTAAGTGATATCATTGATCCAGAAGAGCCAAATCATGCCATTGTCATTGGAGAGAAAATTATCCATGTTAAGCATGATTCTGTAATGGTTGATGTGATTTTTGTCAGCAAAGGGTTCAAGAATTGCAATGATGGATATATGATGTATTTTCTTAAGGGATTGTAGCCTTTCCAGAGATCCCTGTGTGTTGATACTCCTGGCGTTCCAACATATGGTGTTCATCATTAAAAACCTTTGCTTTTGGACCTTGTGTTTGGCCTGCTAAAGTAGCAGATAAGTTGGTGGTAGTCAGTTGCTTGGACTGTTTCTAAGTCCTCCTTCCTCTAGGAGACAACCCATGCTGTGCAGTAACTTCTTGTACTTCATCCTGATAATCCGAGGGAAATGTGGAACCAAATGCCTTAATAAGATGGGCACTAGTTTCCTCATCTTCCTCATTGTCATCAATTTCATTGATGGATTGAGTATCCTCATCCAATTCATCTTCTGACTTTAGTATTTCATAATCAGACTTAGGATTTATTCTACCAGTAGTTTGTTTCTGATTTTGATCCCCTGTCTCCATTTTATCATGGCATATATTACTTTGTTCTTTAGCCTCATTATGTTGTCTTCTCTTGATAGCCTTCCTTTTCTTCTTACTTAACCTGCCTTGAACTTTATTGCTAGTCTGTTCTCCTGTAACCTCTATATCATTTTGATGGTGTTGTTCCCATGCAGATACCTGATGATCTCCCTGTTTCTTCTTGCTACTAGGAGTACCCTTAGGTGTATTATCCTTGACAATTGACTGTTTCTGAATTTTTTCTGTGTTCTTCACCTTACCTGGGTCCTTTTGCATCTTAACAGTCTCCATCTCCTTAGTATGGTTGTGATTCTGTTTGGTAGGGACTTGTTGAGTGGTAGCAGAAGTTCTAAGGTCAGGCCTTTGGTCTGTGTGGGCAACTTCATGTAGAACATAAGTCAAATTCCCCCCTTTGGTAACCCCTTCCTGCAAGTTAGTTGGCTTCTCCTGACACCCCATCCATACCTCCTTCAACTTCATCAGCAATATCAGAAAGAATACTAAAGGGGTTCTGGGATTTGGGGAGCACTGAGTCAATACCTGTGGTCTTCCTGTTTTGTCTTTCGTGCTCTTTACTCTGTTGGTTTATTGGTACCTTGCTATGCATAGGTGATTTAGGAGCCGGTTCTGGTGCAACCTGTGAAGTTAAGGTTGCATTCTTTCCTTCTTGTTGATTCACTTCCTCTACTTGACTATTGGTTTGTTCCTGCATATCAAGATCAACAATTGTATTGTAAGTAGGGATGGATGTCATACCTGGCTGTTTGCTGATCTGTTGGTTTGTTTCCATTTGCATTCCTTTTTGTGCTGGTAATTGGTTGTTGCTCTTTCTCTTTTGAGTCTGCCATTGTTCTTCTTGGTGTTGCTTTACTTCTTTTGATGCATCCTACCCTTTATTCTTATTGTGTGATGATTCTTCTCTCAGCTCCTGCGCCATTTGGTTGTCTTGTTGTTGTTCCTTGTTATCCTTGTCTTTGGTGTTTTTCTGCTTCTATTTCTTTCCTTCTTTTGTGATCTTCTTCTCTTTGTTTCACAGTACATTCAGAGGCTACATGTCCTTGATGTTTACAATGGAGACAGTAGTCAGGCACACTCTCATATTCAATGGATTGCCATCTGCCATCAGTAATATCTTCTCCCTTGTATCCCATCCAAACATGAGGTGGTCTCTTCTTAGTGAGGTCCAATTGGATCTTCACCCTAGCTTGACTCCCTTTAGTTTTTTGTATGGAAGCTGAGTCCAAGTATAGAACCTTTCCAATAGGAGATACAATGCCTGTCACATAGTCCATGTTGTAGCAATGACATGGTAACTCAAGCAGTGAAACCCATACTGGTACTATAGGGATCTCTTCTACAGGTTTGAAAGCTGGTGTCCAAGCTTGTATTCTCATAAGTTGACCTGTTATGCTCATTCTTTGTTTGGTCCAAACCATGTTGTAGTCCAACTCATTGTCAAGGTCTATATAGACATGTCTTGAATTAAAGTGAGCAATCTTAACCCCCCTGAAAGTTGAGTCTGAACAATGAAACTCTTCCTAATAATCTCCATCTTGGGCATAGTGTTAGTGAACTTCCCAATGAGAGTGTATCTACAAGTATCTGCTAATTCCCCCAGAACTTTTTTTTTTTCAAATAACACTGCTGGTAATCCCTGCTTTGACGTGAGCTCAGGGGTAGTCAACTTGATATTGTTAATCATTTTAGATTGATTATGTCTAAGTTTAGCAGCATAGGTTTGGACCACAGTATAGGGAGCAGGTTCAGGTACATGATCCTTCTTGGCATTGCTGGACTGAGATTGCTCCTGTTTTTCCTTAACTAAACTAGGATTGATGTCAGCTCTACCTCTTTGGTTGGGATTTTGCTATTCAAAATTGCTAGAGACATTAGGAAACCTATTACCTGGCTGGTTCTGATCATCATTAGTCTTATGTTGAGCTTGCTGAAGGGGTTGCTGCTTGTCCTTAGCTTGCCATACTTGATTAATGCCCTGTGTATGTTGACTGTTGTTTCTGAAATTTTGGACATTGGATTGGACCTGAGTCTATTTTCTATGAATCGAAGTATGCTGTTCGTTTGTATTTTCATGCATTTGAGCCTTCCCCTTATCCATAGCATTAGGATTAACATGATTAATGGTGTTAGAGATCATACATGAGTGTCCCTTAGCTGCTGTTTGCTGGTTGTCCACCATTTTGTTTGATGTATTGCTTTGATTGCACTGTTGATTCCCTTCATTCCTCAGAATTTGTTTTTGTTGAATGAGGCGTTCGAATATAATTATTTTGATTATGGTCAGCACGAACATTCTTTTGCATTCTTGGTTGATTGATTCCTCTCCTCGTCAATTCTTTTTCACCTGAGACACAGAGAAATTTTTATTAGCCCTTTTATCAGTACTTACCTGACCTCCGGCGACATTGGCTATAATTTGTTCCCCGGCGATTTGCCCGTCCAAACTATCTGAAATTGCTGTGAGATGTTCCCCAAGTTGTGGGGAATATTCCCCAATCATTGATTCCCCTCGAATATTCTCCGAACTAGTTCACATGTTTGGCGATTCTGGGGTGATTCTCAGACGTGTCGCACTTTGGGATTCTTGAATTGGGGCGGTGGAATTCTTTGGAAATTTAATTGTATCGGCTTCATCCCTATACGAATCCACTTCTCCTTCCACATTTACTTTTGTGACTCCATTATCATCTGGGGAAATATTTTCGAGAATCCCTTCCATCTCCTTTCCGGAACTTGCAATGTTCATCACTTCATTCAAATGCAAATTCGAAGAGCTGTGGGATGAATTTTGTTGTGATTCTTGTTGGGATTTGTTACCACATTATATCAGAAATATAAATAACTTAATATCACAAAAACGAAAATTAAATCAATTAATAGATAATATATCTAAAGTAGAATATAAATATATTCAATATTTAAAATTACAATGAATAACGAGAATAACAAATATAGACAAAAACTTAATGAAGTAATTATAGCAAAAAGACAAGAATTAACACATAGGCAAAATAGACTTAACAGTAATATATTCGTAGAAATTTGTCACAAATCTATAACAGCACAAAGAAAGACTATTTTATATCTACAAATACAAATAAATAACTTAGAATATAAACTTCAACACAATCTATAAATGAATAAGGAAGAATACGCAATAGAGGATAAAACATATGAAAACTATGACGGATTAAAAATAAAGATAATATTTTCTAATCTAGGAAGAAGATATAAGAAAATAGGTGACAATATAAGTTTAATTTTAGAAAAAAAAATGGTAAAACTAGAAGATAATTTAACTGCTATGATAAGAATAACAAAAGAAAATAAAGAAATAGATAGAAAAACGGAAATTGAAAAAATAAAATAACAAGCAAAAAAAGAAGTATAACAATTAGAAGAAGTAAAAAATACCAAAGTAATAGAGCTAGAGAAAGAGCTAGCAATATTAAAAGAAATATATGAAATGAAACAAAAAGAAAAAGAACAAAAAACAAAATTAACAAACGAGATAATTAAAGTTAAAGAAAAATTGCAACTAGAAGATGAATTAGAAGAACAAGAAGAAAATAATCAAGATAATCTACCCGAAATAAGAGTTGATGAAATAAACTACGATGATCTAGAACAGCATTCGGAAACAAGCGAAACATATACGGAACTTTTAACAAACATAGATAATACGAAGAATTTAGAAGTAAATACAGGAGATATAGACATGGATGAAAAACCTAGCATATCAGGAGTAAAAAACCCAACAAATTTAAATCCAAAATATTATAATGAAAACTATGGACAATATGATAGAGAAAAAACTATATGGGATAAAAAATTAAATGAAAAATGGACACCTAAACCAATAACTGAACGACATGATTTTTCAGATTTAGACTGGGTAGCAGATATAAATAAAATAATCCAATTATGGATGGGATATATATCAAAACAATTAATAGATAACAAAATAGTAATGACAAAAACATCAGAATATATAGAAAGAACATTCATAGGAACAGTAAAATTATGGCTACAAAATTTATCAGATGAAAGTTTACAAACTCTAAGAAGTAATAAAAATTTGATGGTGGAATAGCCACTACAACTATGGAAATACTATATAAATACGAAATAGCTATAAGAAATGAATTTAGTAGTATGACAACAGAAGTAGAAGAACAAAATAAAGAAAAAATCATAAATCAGAATCTAATGACAAAATTAGCAATATGTAATATGTGTTACATAGATCAATATACATGTGCATTTAGAGAGCAGTAAAATTATGGCTACAAAATTTATCAGATGAAAGTTTACAAACTCTAAGAAGTAATAAAAATTTGATGGTGGAATAGCCACTACAACTATGAAAATACTATATAAATACGAAATAGCTATAAGAAATGAATTTAGTAGTATGACAACAGAAGTAGAAGAACAAAATAAAGAAAAAATCATAAATCAGAATCTAATGAAAAAATTAGCAATATGTAATATGTGTTACATAGATCAATATACATGTGCATTTAGAGAATACTATTATAAAGGAACATATAGCACAGAAGAAAGTAAAGAAATAAGAACATTATATTTTACGAAATTACCAGAACCTTTTAGTTCAAAAATAATAAAAAGTTGGAATGAAGCAGAATTAACAGATACCTTAAGAGCTAGAATGAAATTCTTGCAACGATGGTTTATAGAACTATGTGAAAAACATGAAGAAGAAATAAAATTGAAAAAAATATTAGTAAAAAACTTGGCATGTTGCAAAAATAAAACAGCACATCAATTTGGTTATACGGATAGATATTATAAAAATAGAAAGAAATATAATAAAAAATACGAATCAAAATATAAATATAAAAAAACCAAGAAGGAGATACTATGTAAAAAACTACAAAACCAAAAGACCATATAGACCAAAAAGAAAACTAACGGAATTTACTTGTTATAATTGTGAAAAATTAGGACATATAGCTAGAGATTGTAAATTACCTAAGAATCCAAAGAAAAAACAAATATCAGAAATAATAATAGAAAAATGAAAAATATACACAAATAGAATATGTTGATTATGAATTAGATAGTGAAGATAGCATATATGAATTATCAAAAAACGAAATAGACAAAATGGAAAATAATTCATTAACAGAATCAGATAATGTACACTATATAAATGACTGAAACAGATATACAAATAATAACTAAAGAAAAATATCAAGATGAAAAATCGGCAGAACAAAAAATAATATTTGATAATAATATATTTGAACAAATAAAAGGAAAAGAATTAGATATAATCGTAGCAAAAATATTCGAAATACCAATAATAAGAAACTGGTTTAAACGACAAAAAGAAGAATACTATATAGTAAGTTAAAGAGAACATATCATAGATTACAAATACACCAAAGAAAAAGCTAAAATACCAATAATAAACAAAGGAATAATAAATAAAGAAATACAAGATATTAAGGTTAAAAATCCAATTAAATATGTACATTTAGGAGGAACGAAAATATTAATAAAAGCATGTTTTAGAGAAGGAATAGATACACTCATAGAAATATACTTAGCAGATGATAAGATCATACAACCTATAGAAAAAAGTATAATAAGTGCAGTAAAAGGTAACCTCATATACCAAAAATTTAAATTTATAATAAGTGCTAACTACTCAGTAGCAATAAATGACAGAAATATAGATAAATCATTAGTATTATATTGGAAAATGTCAGGAATAGAACTAGTCCCGGAAAGTAAAATATTTACAGCTAGATGTAAAAACTAATATGTTTTAACAACAAAACATTAAATAACAGCAAAAAATAAAATAGATAAAATAAAAATAGAAGATCCCTTTGAAAGGATAGTTACAGTCATAGATAATAATGATTATAGCTATAATGAAATTAATATAGAAGAAGATTTAGAAATAGTAAAAGAAAGACTAAGTACATCAAAAAGAATAAACTGTCAAATACCACAAATATCATCAAAAATGAGTACCTAAACAAGAATAGATAAAACTCCACAAAAACCAATGGAAGAAGAAAGAAAACCACATCATTACTACATAACGGGAATAATGGAACAACGAAAATATTTAATATTAATAAATACAGGACTAGAAGAAAACTATATTACAAGAGAATTAGTAACGGAAGATGAAATAATAACTACTGAACAATCATGCCCCGAACTACCAAAAGTATTAACATATACCGAAGAAACTACGGAAAAAGGAAATAATTATTGGAGGAATACCAATAATAATAAAGTTTAAAATATATCAAGGAGATGAAAATATCACTTTAGGAATAAAATGGCTAGAACAAGTAAAACCATACAATCTAGAAGACAAACGGTTAATAATAAATTATAAAAATAAAAGAGTAATAATAAAAAGGACTTTAGTATGATAAAAATATGAAAATATATATACTTGCAAAGATAATAATAGAAGGATATTACAACAGATATTATACACCAATGATAGATACGGGAGCAGAAACTAATATATGTAAATACAATTGTTTACCAAAAGATAAGTGAGAAAAATTAAAAACACTGATAGTAGTGTTTAATAATGAAGGAAACATGATTACATATAAGACGAAAAATATAAAAATACAAATATGGGATAAGATATTAACTATAGAGGAAATATATAACTTTGAATTAACTACAAAAGATATGCTATTAGGGATGCCATTTTTAGAAAAATTATACCACATATAATAACAAAAACACATTGGTGGTTCACAACACCGTATAAACAAAAAATAGGAGCAAAGAGAGTAAATAATAAAAAATGAAAAACAACAGAATGGATAAAAGGAAGCGAAAAAATGACACAAAAATTAGAAAATATAAAATAAGAAGACCCTAAAATAGAATTAATTATATTCTCTATATATAAAGTAAAAATAATCCAAGATAAGTTAGAATTATTATATAGTGAAGATCCTTTACAAGGATGAAAAAAACATAAAACAAAAATAAAAATTAAGCTAATTGATAATAATAGTATAATAACCCAAAAACCATTAAAATATAATTTAAATGATTTAACAGAATTTAAGATGCATATAACTGAATTAATAGAAAAGGGGTACATACAAGAAAGCAATAGCAAGCATACAAGCCCAGCATTTATAGTAAATAAACATAGTGAACAGAAAAGAGGAAAAAGTAGAATGATTATTGATTATAGAAATTTAAATGCAAAAACTAAAGCATATAATTACCCAATATCAAATAAAATATTAAAGATAAGACAAATACAAGAATATAATTACTTTAGTAAATTTGACTGCAAATCGAGATTTTACCACTTAAAAATAGAAGAAGAATCTAAAAAATTAGCAGCATTCACTGTACCACAAGGATTTTACGAATGAAATGTATTACCATTTGGATATAAAAATGCACCAGGTAAATACCAACACTTTATGGATAACTATTTTAAACAATTAGAAAATTGTGTAGTATATATTGATTATATATTACTATATTCTAAAACCCAAAATAAACACATATGATTATTAGAAAAATTTATACATATTATAAAATATTCAGGTATAAGCCTAAGTAAAAAGAAAGCAGACATAATAAAAAGTCAAATAGAATTCCTAAGAATACAAATAAATAAAAATGGAATAAAAATGCAAATGCATATAGTACAAAAAATAATTAACTCAAAAGAACAGCTAGATACGAAAAAGAAATTACAATCATTTCTAGGACTAGTAAACCAAGTAAGAGAATATATATACCAAAGTTAGCAGAAAATTTAAAACCATTACAACAAAAATTAAAGAGAGATGTAGAATACTAGTTTGATAAGAAAGACCAAACACAAATACAAAAAATAAAATTATTATGTAAGAACCTACCTAAACTATATTTTTCAGATGAAAACAAAAAATATACTTATATAGTAGAATCAGACGCTAGTAAAAAAAGTTATGGAGTAATCTTAAAATATAACTACGATGGAGAAAAAATAGAACATCATTATAGATATTATTCAGGAACATTTACTAATACAGAAATAAAATGGGAAATAAATAGAAAAGAATTATATTTAGTGTATAAATGTTTACTATCATTTGAACCATATATCGTAAATAACAAATTTATTATAAGGACAGATAACACACAAGTAAAATGGTGGCTAACAAGAAAAATGCAAGATTCGGTAACGACAAAAGAAATAAGGAGATTGGTATAGAATATATTAAATTTTACATTTACAATTGAAGTAATAAAAACTGATAAGAATGTTATTGCAGATTACCTATCACGACAAAGCTACTCAGACTGAGACTGAGGAAGAAGATACAATTGAAAAGATACTCAAAGCCATTACTAAACTTTGTATAAAAGTGGATAGTATGGACAATGAGATATAAAAGCTAAAGACTAATGAAGATAATCTGAAGTCTAAAGCTAGTCAGCAGCATGACTACAAAAATGCGGAGCTACGTCGATCGGATCACGAAAAAAACCCAGAGCTAAAGGAGATAATGAGAAACTCCTTAAAACTCATAATGTTTGTTTAAATACAGCTGCAGGTACAAGCAAACAAGTTAGTGATAAACAACATAAAAATGCGAACTTAAACCAGCTATTCGAAAAACCATTTACCCAAAGGACACCTAGACACATGTCTATGGAACCACAAACATCTACATACGCAGATAGTTTACAAAACCAAAATGAGAAAAAGAAATATAACTACATCACACGAACCTATATCAAAAATATACACAAAATCCAAACTTATTTAAACCTTAACCCCAGATCAACTACAAAAGAACCAAACCAGGATTATTTGACACAAAAGTTACAAGGATATAACAAGCTAATTGCACGGCCAAAAACTAACGCCAATTTTGTAAGAGCATGCTACAACTATAGACTGTTAAATACCGTATACACATATGACGGAGAAGAAGTTAGTGGAATACCAGAACTACACAAGACATTCATCACATACAAAAGAGTTACAAAAGGAAATTTATTTTATATAAAAATTTATACAGCACCAACGGAGATATTATACGAGAAAATAAAATCTCCAATACAGGTTATCAAGATATGACTAACTAAAGATATGATTATACCCGAGGACATCGGACAACAAGAAGAGATATGCAAAATAGAGATACCAAGCTTTTATGACAACAAAAGAATAATTGGTATATCAACTATTATACAAGAATTAGCAAATAATTATTTAAACAGAAATGCTATATGGAGTTATTACTCGAGAGATCAATTAATGATATATTTCAATTCAAGGGAGCTAAGGAAAACAGATATGGATGAAGTCCAGAGATGGATTTTGCCATTACTTAAGCCAGAAGAACGACCTATGACAAGAGCACTAAAAACAGGATTTATTTCAACAGAGTTATTAACCAGATATTGCAAACTAATTGGACACAAATACCCTGATCACATATGTTCAAAGTGTAATGGAGAAGATAACATAATTTCAGATGTCCAGCTGGAATAATCAACGAGGAAAAGAAGAAGAAGATAAAAAGATAAGAACGGAAAAAGCTATGTAAGTAAAATAATGTGAAATAGTTTGCAAAGTTGTAAAGTAATCAAATAAGTACGTAGATAAGATGTAAAAAGTCAAAAAGTCATAAAGTAGGTATGTGTCTTAAAAATAGTGTGCAAATAATGACAAGTGTATATGTACATTATTATAGGATAGTGGTAGACAAAATAAGAACTATTTATGAATAGTAGTAAATAGTAGTCATGAATAGTAGTAAATAGTAGTGGACAGATGTAAAAAGCGTATTAGAGTGTGTATGTCTATATATAGACTCAGTTGTAAACATTGTAAGGCAGGCAACGCCTAACATAATAAAAATCCTCTTTGATAAAAATACTCTCTCAACTAAGATAAAAATTTAAAATACTAATGAAAAAATCTAAAATCCAATCAGATGTTTCAGATAGCATAGCTAAGCAAGAGGCAAAGGTATATTGTTTAATAAATATGCAGAACTAATTTCATATATTCCTGAATATCATATATATGATTGAATAAATTTACGTTAGTTATTATGTATTGAAATTATTTGAATCATGATTTCTAGTTTATTAGCACACTAGAAACAGGGAGAAAACTTCTATACTATGTCATTCTAATGTTGAAACCGGTAGGCGAGGGAAGCCGTTAGGGGAGTAAACAAAGTCGAGGCGCTGATAAGAAATCATGATTCCCTCAACTTTGTTTACTCCCCTAACGGCTTCCCTAGCCTACCGGTTTCAACATTAAGATGACATAGTATAAAAGTTTTCTCCCTGTTTTCAGTGTGCTAATAAACTAGAAATCATGATTCAAATAATTTCAATACATAATAACTAACGTAAATTTATTCAATTATATATATGATATTCAAGAATATATGAAATTAGTTCTGCATATTTATTGAACAATATACCTTTGCCTCTTGCTTAGCCATGCTATTTGAAATATCTGATTGGATTTTAGATTTTTCCATTAGTATTTTAAATTTTTATCTTAGTTGAGAGAGTATTTTTATCAAAGAGGATTTTTATTATGTTAGGCGTTGCCTGCCTTACAATGTTTACAACTGAGTCTATATACAGACATACACACTCTAATACGCTTTTTACATCTGTCCACTACTATTTACTACTATTCATGACTACTATTTATTACTATTCATAAATAGTTCTTATTTTGTCTACCACTATCCTATAATAATGTACATATACACTTGTCATTATTTGCACACTATTTTTAAGACACATACCTACTTTATGACTTTTTGACTTTTTACATCTTATCTACGTACTTATTTGACTACTTTACAACTTTGCAAACTATTTCACATTATTTTACTTACATAACTTTTTCCGTTCTTATCTTTTTATCTTCTTCTTCTTTTCCTCGTTGATTATTCTAGCTGGACATCTGAAATTATGTTATCTTCTCCATTACACTTTGAACATATGTGATCAAGGTATTTGTGTCCAATTAGTTTGCAATATCTGGTTAATAACTCTGTTGAAATAAATCCTTTTTTTAGTGCTCTTGTCATAGGTCGTTCTTCTGGCTTAAGTAATGGCAAAATCCATCTCTGGACTTCATCCATATCTGTTTTCCTTAGCTCCCTTGAATTGGAATATATCATTAATTGATCTCTCGAATAATAACTCCATATAGCATTCCCGTTTAAATAATTGTTTGCTAATTCTTGTATAATAGTTGATATACCAATTATTCTTTTGTTGTCATAAAAGCTTGGTATCTCTATTTTACATATCTCTTCTTGTCGTAAAATCCTTCTAGTACAGTGAATGTTGTTAGTTTTTTAGATTCTTCTTCTAATTTTAAGTGGTAAAATCCTGATTTGCAGTCAAATTTACTAAAATAATGATATCCTTGTATTTGTCTTATCTTTAATATTTTATTTGGTATTGGGTAATTATATGTTTTAGTTTTTTAAATTTCTATAATCAATAACCATTCTACTTTTTTCTCTTTTTTGTTCACTATGTTTATTTACTATAAATGCTGGGCTTGTATGCTTGGTATTACTTTCTTGTATGTAACCTTTTTCTATTAATTCAGTTATATGTATCTTAAATTCTGTTAAATCATTAAAATTATATTTTAATGGTTTTTGGGTTATTATACTATTATTATCAATTAGCTCAATTTTTATTTTTGTTTTATGTTTTTTTCATCCTTGTAAAGGATCTTCACTATATAATAATTCTAACTTATCTTGAATTATTTTTACTTATTTATAGAGAATATAATTAATTCTATTTTAGGGTCTTCTTCTTTTATATTTTATAATTTTTGTGGAATTTTTCGCTTCCTTTTATCCATTCTGTTGTTTTTCGTTTTTTATTATTTACACTCTTTGCTCCTATTTTTTGTTTATACGGTGTTGTGAACCACCAATGTGTTTTTGTTATTATATGTGGTATAATTTTTCTAAAAATGGCATCTCTAATAGCATATCTTTTGTAGTTAATTCAAAGTTATATATTTCCTCTATAGTTAATATTTTATCCCATATTTGTATTTTTATATTTTTCGTCTTATATGTAATCATGTTTCCTTCATTATTAAACACTACTATCAGTGTTTTTAATTTTTCTCACTTATCTTTTGGTAAACAATTGTATTTACATATATTAGTTTCTGCTCCCGTATCTATCATTGGTGTATAATATCTGTTGTAATATCCTTCTATTATTATCTTTGCAAGTATATATATTTTCATATTTTTATCATACTAAAGTCCTTTTTATTATTACTCTTTTATTTTCATAATTTATTATTAACTGTTTGTCTTCTAGATTGTATGGTTTTACTTGTTCTAGCCATTTTAATCCTAAAGTGATATTTTCATCTCCTTGATATATTTTAAACTTTATTATTATTGGTATTCCTCCAATAATTATTTCCTTTTTCCGTAGTTTCTTCGGTATATGTTAATACTTTTGGTAGTTCGGGGCATGATTGTTCAGTAGTTATTATTTCATCTTCCGTTACTAATTCTCTTGTAATATAGTTTTCTTCTAGTCCTGTATTTATTAATATTAAATATTTTCGTTGTTCCATTATTCCCGTTATGTAGTAATGATGTGGTTTTCTTTCTTCTTCCATTGGTTTTTGTGGAGTTTTATCTATTCTTGTTTAGGTACTCATTTTTGATGATATTTGTGGTATTTGACAGTTTATTCTTTTTGATGTACTTAGTCTTTCTTTTACTATTTCTAAATCTTCTTCTATATTAATTTCATTATAGCTATAATCATTATTATCTATGACTGTAACTATCCTTTCAAAGGGATCTTCTATTTTTATTTTATCTATTTTATTTTTTGCTGTTATTTAATGTTTTGTTGTTAAAACATATTAGTTTTTACATCTAGCTGTAAATATTTTACTTTAGGGACTAGTTCTATTCCTGACATTTTCCAATATAATACTAATGATTTATCTATATTTCTGTCATTTATTGCTACTGAGTAGTTAGCACTTATTATAAATTTAAATTTTTGGTATATGAGGTTACCTTTTACTGCACTTATTATACTTTTTTCTATAGGTTGTATGATCTTATCATCTGCTAAGTATATTTCTATGAGTGTATCTATTCCTTCTCTAAAATATGCTTTTATTAATATTTTCGTTCCTCCTAAATGTACATATTTAATTGGATTTTTAACCTTAATATCTTGTATTTCTTTATTTATTATTCCTTTGTTTATTATTGGTATTTTAGCTTTTTCTTTGGTGTATTTGTAATCTATGATATGTTCTCTTTGGCTTACTACATAATATTCTTCTTTTTGTCGTTTAAACCAGTTTCTTATTATTGGTATTTCGAATATTTTTGCTACGATTATATCTAATTCTTTTCCTTTTATTTGTTCAAATATATTATTATCAAATATTATTTTTTGTTCTGCCGATTTTTCATCTTGATATTTTTCTTTAGTTATTATTTGTATATCTGTTTCAGTCATTTATATAGTGTTCATTATCTGATTCTGTTAATGATTTATTTTCCATTTTGTCTATTTCGTTTTTTGATAATTCATATATGCTATCTTCACTTTCTAATTCATAATCAACATATTCTATTTGTGTATATTTTTCATTTTTCTATTATTATTTCTGATATTTGTTTTTTCTTTGGATTCTTAGGTAATTTACAATCTCTAGCTATATGTCCTAATTTTTCACAATTATAACAAGTAAATTCCGTTAGTTTTCTTTTTGGTCTATATGGTCTTTTGGTTTTGTAGTTTTTTACATAGTATCTCCTTCTTGGTTTTTTTATATTTATATTTTGATTCGTATTTTTTATTATATTTCTTTCTATTTTTATAATATCTATCCGTACAATCAAATTGATGTGCTGTTTTATTTTTGCAACATGCCAAGTTTTTTACTAATATTTTTTTCATTTTTATTTCTTTTTCATGTTTTTCACATAGTTCTATAAACCATCGTTGCAAGAATTTCATTCTAGCTCTTAAGGTATCTATTAATTCTGCTTCATTCCAACTTTTTATTATTTTTGAACTAAAAGGTTCTGGTAATTTCGTAAAATATAATGTTCTTATTTCTTTACTTTCTTCTGTGCTATATGTTTCTTTATAATAGTATTCTCTAAATGCACATGTATATTGATCTATGTAACACATATTACATATTGCTAATTTTGTCATTAGATTCTGATTTATGATTTTTTCTTTATTTTGTTCTTCTACTTCTGTTGTCATACTACTAAATTCATTTCTTATAACTATTTCGTATTTATATAGTATTTCCATAGTTGTAGTGGCTATTCCACCATCAAATTTTTATTACTTCTTAGAGTTTGTAAACTTTCATCTGATAAATTTTGTAGCCATAATTTTACTTGTTCCTATGAATGTTCTTTCTATATATTCGATGTTTTTGTCATTACTATTTTGTTATCTATTAATTGTTTTGATATATATCCCATCCATAATTGGATTATTTTATTTATATCTGCTACCCAGTCTAAATCTGAAAAATCATGTCGTTCAGTTATTGGTTTAGGTGTCCATTTTTCATTTAATTTTTTATCCCATATAGTTTTTTCTTTATCATATTCTCCATAGTTTTCATTATAATATTTTGGATTTAAATTTGTTGGGTTTTTTACTCCTGATGTCCTAGGTTTTTCATCCATGTCTATATCTCCTGTATTTACTTCTAAATTCTTCGTATTATCTATGTTTGTTAAAAGTTCCGTATATGTTTCGCTTATTTCCGAATGCTGTTCTAGATCATCGTAGTTTATTTCATCAACTCTTATTTCGGGTATATTATCTTGATTATTTTCTTCTTGTTCTTCTAATTCATCTTCTAGTTGCAATTTTTCTTTAACTTTAATTATCTCGTTTGTTAATTTTGTTTTTTGTTCTTTTTCTTTTTGTTTCATTTCATATATTTCTTTTAATATTTCTAGCTCTTTCTCTAGCTCTATTACTTTGGTATTTTTTACTTCTTTTAATTGTTGTACTTCTTTTTTTGCTTGTTATTTTATTTTTTCAATTTCCGTTTTTCTATCTATTTCTTTATTTTCTTTTGTTATTCTTATCATAGCAGTTAAATTATCTTCTAGTTTTACCATTTTTTTTCTAACATTAAACTTATATTGTCACCTATTTTTTTATATCTTCTTCCTAGATTAGAAAATATTATCTTTATTTTTAATCCGTCATAGTTTTCATATGTTTTATCATCTATTGCGTATTCTTCCT
The DNA here is from genome assembly GCA_029007595.1 of Solanum commersonii. NCBI lineage: Eukaryota > Viridiplantae > Streptophyta > Magnoliopsida > Solanales > Solanaceae > Solanum > Solanum commersonii. The sequence continues at coordinate 3,996,634 of JAJTWQ010000011.1, forward strand.
TATTCATTTATAGATTGTGTTGAAGTTTATATTCTAAGTTATTTATTTGTATTTGTAGATATAAAATAATCTTTCTTTGTGCTGTTATAGATTTGTGACAAATTTCTGCGAATATATTACTGTTAAGTCTATTTTGCCTATGTGTTAATTCTTGTCTTTTTGCTATAATTACTTCATTAAGTTTTTGTCTATATTTGTTATTCTCGTTATTCATTGTAATTTTAAATATTGAATATATTTATATTATACTTTAGATATATTAGCTATTAATTGATTTAATTTTTAGTTATCAGTTTTTGTGATATTAAGTTGTTTATATTCCGGATATAATTTGTTTAATTTTCTTCTTATTTTTCTTAATTTTCTACTAGTATATTTCTTACCATGTTTCTTATATTTATATTCTTAATTTGTTTAATTTTCTTCTTATTTTTCTTAATTTTCTACTAGTATATTTCTTACCATGTTTTTTATTATACATAGATCTGATACCATCTGGTGGCTTATTTGGCCTTTTCGGTGGCTGTGTAGCCTTTCTGGCGAAGTGTAGAGCTAACCTAGTATAACCGTTAGGAAGCTCACACTAGCCGTTAGTGACTTAAGTGGACCGTTTAGTCGTTTCTCTTAGAGAAAAAATTCTTAGAGAGATATTTTAGTGAGAGAAATAATTTTAGGAAATGAGGAAGTGACTATCAATTAGTGTATTGATATTGGGATATATAGTAGGGAAATTATTGTGTTTTTTAATAAAAAAGTACACTTTTGCCACTGTTGAACCGTAGCTAGTTCATATTTTGTATGAAAGTTATGAGCAAATTACCAACGGCCTATATTAGCCACGGTTAATATATGGGTAAGTCATGATTTGTTGTAGGCAAATTTACCCATGGGTAGACCGTGGCTAGAAGAATGTTACCACGAACGCTAAAACCATGGCAAATTTCATGGAGACACGCAGCCGACCGTGGCTAAGTGGTCGTGGCCAATACGTGACAGCCACAGTTTGGCTACCATTAAGCCACGGTTTCACGCGTGGCTAAAAGGCGAATTTTTTGTAGTGAATTGCCAATATCAAGCATTAAGAGAGTTGATACATTCTAATAAGTGTGAGTAACAGAAAGAGCAAATGGATCAAAGCAATACTTCTCATAGCATGAATCAATATTACTAGAAAAATTAAAATCCTAGAAATAGCCCATGATAACCAAACATTCAACTTATCATAAAGTAATACACATAAACAATATTTTTCTTCTTAACCAACAGTGAACTCCAAATGAAATAGAAAAAGATACATATCATGCTCTTAAACAACTAAGGGAAGTAGCAAACAATCTATGTAATACTAAAGTGAAACTAAATGCTTTGACATGTAGAAATCTTCAAAATTATATTAGAAAAAAATAAGACAAGAATTCGCATAATTCCCAAACGTGAATAAGAAAAGGATTTTAACACTTTACAAATTAATGAAGGAATATAGGTAAGGATAGACATGCTTTAGCAATTTTCTAAGACATAAGTCTAGCAATAAGATGATAACGAGACTAACAAATCAGGGACTTGAAAGATGGAGGAAGAACATGTTACTGCCTCCGACAAACAATAAATAATGCAACGTACAAACTCCATATTGACTAGATTTAAGGTTCTGCCCCTATCTCGTTATGCGGACGACATTAACAGACCAGTGCAAGAACTCGATGCGGAAAAGACTACCACAAATATGAACGTAACAAATAATGCTAGAACCAACAGACCCCTTAACTCATTCGAAACTTTTAAAGATCAATCAAAGATGAAGAACAAATATTAATCAAGTAACCATCCATAAACTCGCAAAAAAGATTTAAGGCTACTAACCCTCAAACATCGAAGTTTGGAACAGGTAGATATGAAGATCGAACTAATAACAACAAATGATATTTCAGCCATCTTAAGCCAGTATCCAACTAAACGAGCAATCAAAACCATGTAAACAAAGTAAATAAAGTGAAAATCGAAAGAAAACTAGAGTTTTTATTTCAAAGAGCTCTTAGACTTAGATTTACACGAAGAAAACCCATTTTAAAACTTAATCAACCAAGACGAGCTAATTCAAAAACAAATGACTCTTGATCCAACAGCAACAGTAAACCAAAAAAAATAATAGCGACATCCATGAGAGGGAGAGGAAGAATCAACGAAGAGATTCGGCTCTCAAACGAACACCAACTAGAAAAAAAATCAAACGAAGATCGAAAGAAGTTTACCTTTTTGGGGGCAGCTAACTGAGAACCGAATGAGCTGGACGCGACGATCTCTACCACACAAACTCAATCATGCAGAATAACCAGGAAATCTAGGCAGAAACTTAAAACCCAAACACCAAAACTATTGTCTCTTTTACTTTCAAAGTGTATTTAGTGTGTATTTTAAGTACTTATGCTCAAGCTCTACTTTGTATTTTTGCTCAATCAAAATCCAACCCATAAAAATGGAGAAAGATGAGGTATTTATAGATGAACTTTAGGGTTCACATTTTGGGGGGAAAATGGTACATTTTCGAGTAACAATAAGGCCCAACAATTTTTAAAATTATCCAAAATTCAAGAAATATGCTAATTCCTTCTTAAATTTCTACAAATTCCAGAAGAGGAAAGGGTGAAGGGGACGTCTCAGATGAATCGAACGTCCTTCCAACGTTACGTCACTTCCATCCCACGATGCAAGGACGAGATGCGGCTACAAGGATGAGACTCCAGTCTGCTGTAGCTGAAAGCACTGTATGAGAACAATACTGCACTGAGGAAGAATACGTGTCCTCTGTACTATTGACGTTGTGTGATCGTTGTATCCTTCTTTTAATCGTTGTTGTTGCTTGTTCTCGCGTGAGAAGAGGTAAGGCACGTATAAGGGTCACTTGGTGTCGTTCACGCGTATTGTTGTTGGATCGCTGCTTATTGTTACTGTTACACCGTGAAGATGAAGACACCGCGTACTCTATTGCTGTTGTTTGTTTGAATCTTCTAGGCCTTCTTGTATTGATGGAGAATTGGGTTGGGTCTGGTAGTGACATAAAATTGGGCCGCTAAAATCTGGTCGATTAGAGAAGGAATTGGGCTGGGAATTGGAGAATGGGTCAGTGAAAAACATTTTGGACAGAGTCAATGGCCCAAATTTGGGTCTTAAAAAAATTGAACTCAAGCTTGGAGATGGTTATACTTGCAATTACAAAATAACTATCGAATTACAATTGTAACCAATTTAAGTTGAAATTATAGCCAAATTGAATTAAATTGACGAATTCGGCTAACAACAAAATAAGACGATTTAGTATCAATTAATGAGCTTCTAAATCTTAACAAAATAAAATAATTAACTTAATTATGAAATAATTAATTTAACTACAAACTAATTAATTCAGAATTAAAACAATAATTCGAACTAAAACTAAACTCACAAAAATATTTATTTTAATTAGTGTAGAAATCTTTTGATATGATTTTCAAATATTTTTAAAATATACTAATTACATATATAATTATATGAAATATATTTATTATTCAAAATACTATAAAGATCGACTGAAATTACTTAAAATATCCTAGAAACTATTTGAATTTTGTAGTGCTAATTATTCTAAATCGTTTGAAAATCAAGAAGCTCGGAAATTAATTATTATCGGAGAGGGTCAAAATTGGGTGTCAACAGTAAATAGATTACAAACTTTGCAACCTACAGAACTAAATCTAATTCCTTAACTTCAAGTTATGGGTTTAGATTACAACTCTTGTAATCCTAGGAACTAACACTAATTCCTAACCTTCAACACAAACCCCCCAAGGTACGTGTTTCCAACTCTTCTAGTTATCACAACTTGAAGAAAACACTCTTAATTTAGTTTATAACTCACTAAACTAAGATCACATCAAGACTCGATCATAAAAAAAAAACTCATAACACATAATCTTTGTAAAAGGATCAGGTTCTTTGATGTGTTTCTTCTATGTGTTCCTTCAATTCGTTGGTAGCACTTGCGAATTCAATTTCTCAATTGCTATTTCTGCTCTGCAAGAAGACTTCACTTCTATTTTGTATCGACCTGATTCCTTCATTAGGAAAAATCCAATGGAGAAAGAATTGGGGTCAGAAAACTTTTGGTAGTAACTTGGAATTTTCTAACGTAGTCCAGATTTAGACGAAATCAGAGTCAGTAAAGTCTAGGGAAATCTAGTAACAACTGGGTGATTTAGTTATGATTTTGATTACATGAATAGATAGCTAAGATGTTTAGGAACCTGTACGACTTTACAAAATTGAATTTGGGTGAGTAGAACTCCCGAAAATGATCTTAGCGTGAACTAGTGGTTTTTGAATGTCAAGGGTTAAAGATGTGTTGTGAAATAGGAGCTTGGAATTCAAATTCCAGAATTCTGTCTCCGTGCATGCCGCCGTTGCGGGATGTCTACCACTGTAGCGGGATGGGTCTCGCCATAGCGGGACAGACTCGACTTAAGTCGAAAATAAAACCCTAAAATATTTTATTCTGCACTTTTCAACTTTGAGAGCTAAGGAACGACCCCAGGGGTTTTCTTGACAGTTTTCTACCATTCTTGAGGCTAAAGGTAAGGTTTTCACTCCCCGAATCCATTTTTTGATCCATAAAAATATAAATTCGTAAGTAATTATTGTAGGGGAAGGGTTTTGATCTGAAACTAATGGTGGAAAAAGCCCTAAATTTGGTATTAGGATCTTGGGTTTGGTCTAGAGTTATTGGGTTTGTTATAATCTGGATAATTAGACCTTTTTTAATGACTCGAGAGCACCCCCTAGTCGTTACCGTCATATTCGACCTCGAAGAGGTCTTATACAAGCCCTTAGCATTCATCATAACATGTATCATAGAATAAAATCATGGAAAATTTAAAACTTTTACTTTGGAAGTTCAACTTCACTTCATATATGAAAAATAGAATCTAACTCGTCACAATGCACCATCTAGACATAGAAGTATCAAAAATGGGACTTAGCCCTTACATCAATAAGAAGTCTTGCAAATAGGAAGTACAACAATGTCTTTCAACATAAGCAAAGAACTAAACATAGAAGTTAGATCATAGGGTCTTGTCCTCGGACTTGAGGACTCACCAACTTAGGGAAGCAACTCCAAGTGTCTTGAGAAGTAAGCTTGAATCCTCAACGGCCCGAACCCAAATGTTTGGGAAAAGGGAGAAAATATGGGTTAGTACACTATGCATAAAAACCATTGAAACATGCATAAAAGGACATTTTATTCAAAACATGCTTTTTGCCAAGTAAATCCAATATGCACACAAATTAAGTATCATAGTCCAAACCAACATAATATCATCCCAACATGTAGACAGCCCAAGCAATACTAGTGCAATGTAAAGAATAAAACCCCATAACCCTATTCAAAGCCAAGTATCACATTAAGCAACCTACTTCATGCATACATTCATAAGATCATATTTCATCATAACTTACCACATTCATAATGATCATACATAACATAACTTCAACATACATAAGTCATAATAATCATAATCATAAGAGAACACTAGTACAACCATCTCTTAGGATCCCACAAGTGCAATGTGCAAGAGAAGTCACATACCCCCCCTTACACCATGTAAAAACCCTTAAGAAAGCCCTAGTACGAGTTCACAGCTTTTATACCTTCATTTACTTTTACATTAGGGAAATATTGCAATAACCGACATAGACCATGAGAGCTACATGGAATCTGGTGGTCTACTCCCACACCGAAAATAGAGAGTTAACACTTGCCTAAGTTGTAATCATTTGTACATAGATATCTAAGTGGATCCACTAAGCTAGAGTCCTATGTGGGCACATACTTAAGGGTCGAGGAGATTGCTTCTAGAAACCCTAACTTACTAAACGTGGGGGTTTCCATCTCATGAGACAATACATATCGTAGGCAATCCGGACTTACTAAACATAAGGAAACCCATGTGGGGAGCCGGACTTACTAAACGTGAGACCCTTATCTCATTTACATGCCCTTTCGGTGCTAAGCATCTAATTCCCTTTAGTAATCATCTTTAGTCATCACATAAGTTCACATTAGCCTTTACTAGACTCTTATGTAGACATCTTACCATAATAGCTCATATGTGTTCATAAGTGAGTAACAATCCTTTCACTTTAGAGACACTTAGCAAGTGAGTAAACCTTTCATTTTACATTACACTACAATCATGAGAACTAACTTTCAATCATATAGCAATCATACCATAATATACATACTTCATAGCTAATTCAAGTGTAGATGGTTAAGGATGAGGAAACTAGGTCATGAACACCACAATAACACATTAGGTATAGCATCATTACAATCTAAGTAATTCACTTTTCATACTTGAGTTCAAAGAAGAACCCACCTTTATACCTTCTTGCCCTTCGTGGGACATCCATACTTCAATTACCAAGCAATTCATAACCAATACATGATACAAGGTAATTCATGAAGTAATAACATAATTAACATCAATATAAGCAATTGACATATTCTCTTCATAGCCTTCAAGGCTTCATTCAAAGACTCAACCCTAATTTCATAGAAATTATACATAACCTAGGGTAGAATCATCATACAAACATGAATTACATGACATTATATTCAATTCATAGCCTTCAATCAATATCCAACACAATCTAGGGTTAGAATTAGAAAAAGAAGGAGAAACATGGGTCTCATGGGGAATTCTTTAAGAAACCACCAATACAACATAAATTCATCCATAATTGTTCATATAACATCAATCAAAGTCAGTTTATAACATTAATTTCACTTTAGAAAGAGGACCCACGTTTTTGGATTGAAACCTAGAAATTAGAGATTTTGAAATTCATCTTGAAGGGGCCTCTTGGGGAAAAGAATCCCAAGAGTGATAAGCAACCATACCTTATTGACGAATTAAACACAAAAATCCGAGTTGAAACCTTGGAGAGTTGGTCTTCTTCTTGAAGCTCCAATCTTCTTCAATGGAGTTCTTGAGGAGAGAGAGAGAGTAGAGAGAATGAGGAACTTTAGGTTTAGATCTTTGGGGTTTTGTGTTTGAGTGATAAAAGTGAGGTAAATTGACTTAAAAATCATTATATACACGTCCCCTAAAGTACCCTAATACCCCTCACTTAAATGGACTCTTTAATAAAGTAAAAATAGATTTCTGAATTTCTGCATTTTCATCACGGAACAAGTCCGCGACGCGGAGCTATTCCTTAAAGATATTTGGAATTAAATTTTGAGACAGAAGAGTCCGCGATACGATCGCGTCACGAACTGACTTTTTGCTCCTTGGGGGAGCAAGTGCGCGCCGCGCCTCTATTCCCTCTAAGTGCAATTTGCAAGCTGCCTTGGCAGCTTGCTTGGCTAAGGTTGGGGTCCTCCGGGGAGTCGTATTCGAACGTTTTGACCCTAGGAACATATATTTACCTATGTTAAACCTTTTTACCAGATTATACCATCATACGACACTCCCAAACCTGCCCAAAACCTAAGGACACACTAGAACACATTCTTCTCTAGTTTTTGGACATCGTGGTCGTTTTTTGACGTTTAGACTCTTACTCTTCCAAACCAAGTCAATTACATTAGTTTAGGTTTATAAACATCATTTTAACTATTTTTAAGTCATTATTCATAAGGTGAGGCTCTAACTTAAGTCATAGAATTTCTGGGGTGTTACACATTTGATTGTTGATCTTTGCGTTAATTGTATATTTTTAGACCACGAACAAGCAAAAAGAATTCAGAACGTAAAATTCAAGGGCCTTAGGGGATTCAAGCTTGGATTTGAGGTAGGTGATGGTTGTAATTTCATGATTGTGTTATATACGTTTGTTCTTGCTTTATTATAATACGTGTATGTGGATGAGGATAGATGAATGATGAATTCCATGAATCATGACTTGATTGTATGATTTTGAGAATATACTTGTCATTGTGATTGTGACTTGTTGATGAATCGGTTGCCACGTTCTGGCATAAATATGGGATCGGTTACAACATTTCGGCATAAATATGGGATCGATTACCACGTTTCAGCATAAATATGTGATCGGTTGCCACATTTCTGTCACGCCCCAGATTCAAAGGTTGCAACTGGCTCCTAATACCAAAACTCAGGCTCGAGCCGACCCTGCTGAACCATTTGCTACGCATGGCAGGCACACGCAGTCAAGGAAACAAACAAGTATACCTCAGCTTAAAATTAAGCCCTCGGCCGATAAGTCCCCTATAAACAGATCCATAAAAGAAACAACTACTCCCAAGAGTTCATGTAAAGAAATAGCCAACTAGCACAGAAGTCCTAATTGGACCGTCGAGGCCACCATGCTCTATACCAAAACTGAGAGCAGGTATATCAAGACAATGCATCACACAACTAACAAGCTTCAGCAAACCAACAAACTAGGCCAGCATGGCCATAACGTAGCTATAAACCCCACACACTAGTCTGCAAGCCTCTAAGAGTAGTAAAGATTGACCGGACAGGGTCCCAGCCTACCCATGAAAATATTTACAACAAAAGCTAACAAACCTCCCAACTCTGACAGCTCCGGAGGAAAGGGGCTAACCAATCAGATATAAGTCAATCCTACTGCTGAGGAGGTCTACTGGGTCGTCTGTCGGGACCTGCATGCATGAATGCAGCACCCCCAGGCAATGGGGAGTCAGTACAAAATAATGTACAGAGTATGAAAGACAATAGACTATGAGCAGGTATCCTAATATACTGGAGTAATCAGGTAAATAAATCAAGAATAAGAAAAGCATACTGACCTGCTCCTAAATATAAACTTATCAAAAATAATAAAACAACAGCCTAACCAAGCCCCCATAAGGTCGGCAGGTACAAACAGCACACAAGACCACCTACCCTGGCCCCCATAAGCCCAGAAGGTGCCAATCATTCTATATATCCTTATGGGTAGTCCCCTATCCTCGTAGGCAGTCCATAGCCCTCTTAGGCAATAATATAGCCCTGTAGGCAGCACATAGCTCTCTTAGGTATCAATATAGCATATAGGTAACTCATAGCCCTCTTAGGCGTCAAGATAGCCCTGTAGGCAACTCATTGCCCTTCTAGGTGTTAATTTAGCCCTATCGGCAGAACATAGCCCTTCTAGGAATAGATCACATTCTTACAGTTAACCACAATAACCCAAAGGGCAACAATAACAATCCAACAGCTAAAAGAAAGCAATTTAGTTATAAGTAGCCTATACAAATGGCCTCTAAGTCGTGTCCAACATAGGGACGCTACTACTGAATAAGAATACCGATAAGAGAGGATTATATCCACTCGAGCAGCCAACAATAAACAATAATGGCTACAAGTATAACAATGATAACAACTCAATTACATTGCTCCTAAGCTTTAAGGAAACATGTTGTAAGAAGAGAATAGCCTTAACATACCTTTTTCGCTGAATTCATGTGGCCTAACGACTTTTACTCATAACTCCCTCGATGCTACAACAAGGCAGGACCATAATCAACACACAAAAATAAAAGATACCATGACAATATGTTAAAATATATGTATTTTCGTCGCAAATTACTATTTGCTGCTTATAAAAGCGAGAGTCGATGAAAGAAGGGTCGTACCTAGATCTTAAGTTCGTAATACGACTCAAAACCTTCAAATATATCAAAACCCTTGTTGTCCCAACACTAAAGTGTGATATGCTAAGAAATTTATAAAACAAATTATACCATGATGATGAGCCCAATGCGTAGAACAACTTTTGTCAAGGACTTTAGTCGAGAAAATCTATACTTTGGTTGATCCTAGAAATGGGTTTCTCTAAATTTTATGGGTCTTAGCTAAAAAATGAAGAAAAGGTTCGAAGAAGAAGATATATATAAAGTTCCACCGACCTAGGGCCCCACCTCACGTGCCTGCTTGTGCAGTCCCATGAAAACACAAATATCTCTCTGTTCTAAAGTCGTATGAACAAATGATTTTATGCGTTGGAAACTAGACTCGTAGACCTTTAATTCGATAGGTTGTGGTCCCCATAAATCTCTATATATTGGGAGAAAACCTCTAAGACATTTGACCCAAATTTCAGAGAAATCTTTAAAAAGGAACTTACGATAACTTCCGCCAACTTTGTTTGCCACTTACCTAACGTCAAAACTTGAGATGCAAAACTTGAACACTTAAAATAGGACATACCACATAATTCTTAATTTATTACCCACCATTCTTGTCTTTCCATAGAGATACGAGTAATTTTAGACGTTTCAAAAAGTTGGGGTGTTACAATTCCGGCATAAACATTAGATCGAGTACCACGAACCGGTACACTAATAATTTGGGAGTGGGTTCCATGAGAGGACCACTGAATTGGGTTCCGTGAGAGGACCATTGAATTGTGTTGTGTATCTACTTGTGTTGAATACTTTCACATCTAATGGTGATTGTGGTTGAAAGACTATTTATTGCTCTAAAATGATAATCGATGTATATTATTGACAACGTGGAATGCTACATTGATCCTGAATAGATGACTAATATTGTTTATGTTTGTTATATGCATGTTTTATAATGTTGTGGTTACTTGTATGTGTTTCGCTTACTGGGATAGCCGCGTGATCCTACCAGTACACTGTGGTTGTGTACTGAAACTGCACTTGGTTGTTCTTCATTGAGTACAGGGAATCTTCAGGTGACTATTGATAGACCTCAACTAGGTGACTGTTGAGCGTGATCAGATTCAAGGGTGAGTCAGTTCTTTCAAACTGCCATGGATCTTTCTTGTTTAAGTCCACTCATTTTGGACTCAGACTATTTGTTTAAGGTGTTTGGTTAATTTTGGGGTTGTACCCCTTGTTCTTAGACTTGTTGTTAGTAGAGTTTTGATACAATGACTTTCAGGTTCTAGGGGTTGAATTTCCGCATTAGTTTGGTTAGTTAATTGTTTAAACCTTTGGAGTTTATGGGGACTCCATTTTTATTGTCATTTAAACCTGCTTCCATATCTTTAAATGCATAGTTTTTGGTTAAGTTGTTTAGTCTAGGTTGTAGTAATGGTTCTCCCACCGGAGGGTTAGTGTGGGTGCCAATCACGACGGTCTGGGTCATGACAAAGTTGGTATCAGAGCCCTAGGTTCGTTGATCTCATTGTACCAAAATGAGTCTAGTAGAGTCTTGCAAAACGGTACGATAACGTCCGTACTTTTCTTCGAGAGGCTATAGGACTTTAGGAAAAACACACTTCTTTCTACTCCTTCGTGCTATGACTTGAATCTAATTATAATCTAAGTGCTATTGGTATATTTCCTCCTTCACTCTATGGTCTGAACTAGAGCAACAAAAATGGCAACACCATCACTAGCAAGAGAGGATGCGTATAGACTACCGACAGTTGATCGAATAGGTTAGCATTCAGAACAAGTATCCATTGCCTGGGATATATGACCTTTTTAACCAATTTCAAGGTGCACCGATTTTCTTTAAGATTGATTTAAGGTCATGTTACCATAAGTTAAAGATTGAGGCGGTTAAGTATCCTGGGGATGTGTGGGTTATGGTGTTGAATTAATAAGAATGAATTCAATTATGTATCGTTAGATTGACTCGAGGTAGACAATGATTATCCTAGTTCAGAGGATTATCCTAAATTGTTCAATAAATCTGAAACCCGTTGGGAGATTTAGAAGAAAGAAAAACCCTAGAAAAATTTATTACCTGGTATTGTTTTCGTCTGAGCCGCTGGGCAGAATCTTTCCGCCAGAGCGTGGCAGGGCGAGACAGAACCTCAGCCATGTCTCCTCTATTTTTCCCAGGTCTCCTTATAGAACCCGAATTAAATTCGAACTAACCCCCGTGATCTAATTCTGTGTTCAGCTATCGAATATAAGTTATAAAGTGTGTTAAAATTGTGGAGAACCTGGGCATATAATGAGGAAAATAAGCGAGGGCGTGGTGGCCGGGGAAATGGTAATGCAGGCAGATGAGTAATGCAACTAGGCGAGGAGGTTTCCCGTCAAGATGATAGGGCTCAGTTATATATTTTTTTGGGCAAGACTTAGTTTGAGGTGTGTGATGCAGTGGTCACTAGTACTACTCTTGTCTATGCCCGGATGGCTATTGTTTTATTTGATTCGGGTTCTACTTATTCGTATAGGTCAGTTCTACTTATTCATGTTTCTACCCTAGTTGAAGAGTCAGTCATAGTCACCCATGTATATCGTGTTGTCCTGTTGTGTTTATGAATTTTTAGAATTGGGTTAATTTGGTTATGCTGGATATGACTGACTTGATATAATCTTAGGCTTGACTTGGTTGTCTCTCTATTATACTGGGCTTAATCGTAATACTAAGTCGATAACTCTAGAGATTCCCGGTAGGGAAAGATTAGAGTGGGAAGGGGTGTACAAGCCTAAGTCAGCTAAGGTCATATATTTCGTGTGGAGTAGAAAACTGGTGGGGCAGGATTTTTTGGCGTATTTGGCACATATTCGTGATGTTGAGGTTAAATCCCCCTCTATTGAGTCTATTCATGTAGGGTCAAAATTGAGAGAGCTTAAAGCTCAAATCTAGGAACTTCTTAATTAAGGTTTCATCCCTCCTAGTGCTTCCCCGTGGGGTGTTCCTGTCTTGTTTGTTAAGAAGAAGGATGGTAGTATGAGGAGTGATGATTTTTTCTTAAGTCATAAATGGGTGGATTAATACCAGGATGACAAGCTTATGGATAAAGAAAGTCCCATTGAGTATACTTAGGTGAAGGTAATTGAAGTATTTCAGTACGAAAGTGCGCACAAAAATTGGGTTAGTCCTTTGAATTTGATGAATTTACCTAAGTTTGAGGCGTCGTGTTGATGAAAAAGGTTGAATTAGCAGTGATATTCAAGGCTGACGAAGCGTAATGGCAATAAGAGTTCGTGATGGATTGTGATGGGATGTAACTATATAATAAAATTGTTGTTTAAGTGAATCTTTGTATAGTAATTACGACTTGCGAGTATCCAAGGTCGTGGTTTTATAATATATGGTGAGTAACGTGGTTGTATGAAAAATTATAAGAGATGGTAGGATACCACTCGAATAGAATGTTAAAGAGCTAGAGTTATAATGAAGGAAAATATAGTAGAATGTAGTACAACCTTTAGAGAGAGACGTGAGCAAGAATATTTTATTTGATTGCAAAGACTAAAGAGATATTTTCAGAGGGGGTAAATAATTGGGTTCAGAGATGCATGATTTCATTCATTTTGTTGTGGCTATGGTATTAGTGTCACAAGTCCGTTAGATTTGGTTAAAAACTATTGGAAACAACTTGAGAAATAAGTGTACATGCATTAGCTCGAGTGTGATGATAAGTGTTTTGGTTTTGGTTTTGTTTTTGAGTTTAGTAATAAGTACGATGGAATTTTAGCGAATGATATTGTAAGATCGATGGAGATGCGATCGATGATAAGCAAAGATCAATGATTTCATAAAAATCTTCAAGGTATAAGCTAATGTTGATAGATAAGGGGATTGGTTATACGGTTGAGTTACAATTAAGAGTTTTCATTGTAAATCTACATTCATGGTGATATATTTTGTCAAGGTATGAATTTGTAAGGTCAGAAATGACCAATTGTATAAGGTAGTGAACCTTTAAAAGGATTTACACTTGGTTTGAGTTGTAAAGTTTATTACTTTTGATTGTTAAAGTATCTAAGAAAGGGTTTCATTTTAAAGTGTTGGTTTACAGTAAGGTAAATGGTCGACGTGTTCATGATGGTTGTGAGTATGATTCACTAGCTAAGCCCACGTGTATTTTCACTTTATGGGTGGATCCCTAGAGGTGGATCAGGTGTACCGATTCTACGATGTTCTCTTGGTTCAGTGAGATGATTTGGAAAGATTTGGTTATTTCAGATGACTTATGTAATGTTGTCTTGGAGTTCTTAAAAGTATTTCAGTGGTTTTACGTATATCACCTTGCTTATGAGATTTCATAGAAGAGTTACCTTGCGTAATCTATGGTTGTCTGACAATATTAACATTTATCTAGTCGTCGAGGTCATGTATTGATTGTGGGTGGTTGAATGTGGGGATATTCCCTTGTGATGTTTCAAAAAGGCTAAATGACCTTTGGTCATGGCCAAAGTCTTGCCTATTTTTTAAAAATTTAAACGAAAAGCCTCTCTTATCTACAATTTGTTTATTTGCCTATCTGTTTATATTTTACTTTTCTAAGTTTGTTTGTTTATGATTACAGTAATAGTAATTTAAAACTTGTCAATGTCATGCCATGTCACAGGCCGAACGAACAAAATGAGGTAGGTCATGATGAGTGCAAGGAATATGAAGAAGAAAATGCAGTACCCGAACATGTAGCTAAGGAGTTTCGACAATTTGAGAACCAACACAAACCGAATCTTGAATAAACTGAGACTGTGAATCTCGGAGATGAAGAGTGTGTCAAAGAAGTAAGAATCAGTGTCCATCTGACTGAAGCTCAAAGAAGGGTCCTGGTTCGTTTACTCAAAGAATACATCAATGTATTTGCCTAGTCTTACATGGATATGCCGGGGATAAGTACGAACATGGTGTCTCATAAACTGCCGATCAATCCAGATTTCAGTCTGGTAAAGTAGAAAACCTAGAAATTAAAGGCAGAGTTAAGTTTGAAGATCAAGGAGGAGATTACGAAGAAGATTGAGTCTAAAGTGGTGGAAGTGATGCAGTATCCGACTTGGCTGGCCAACATTGTTCCGATTACCAAAAAAGACAGAAAGATCATAATTTGTGTTGACTATAGAGATCTCAACAAAGCTAGCCCAAAAGATAACTTCCCATTGCCAAACATTCATATTCTCATTTATAATTGTGCCAAGCATGATATGCAGTCGTTTGTGGATTGTTATGCGGGTTATCATCAGATCCTGATGGATGAAGAAGATGCAGAAAAGACAACCTTTCATTACGCTTTAGGGTGTATATCATTATTGGGTAATTCCTTCTGGTCTCAAGAATGTCGGTGCTACTTATATGAGGGCTATGACAACCATCTTTCAGGATATGATTCATAAAGAGATTAAGGTGTATGTAGATGACGTCATAATCAAATCTCGCAAGAGTTCGGATCACTCCACTCATTTGAGAAAATTCTTTAAGCGCCTATGTCAGTACAATTTGAAGTTAAATCCCTGTAAATGTGCTTTTAGGGTGTTAGCTAGCAACTTGTTGGGATTTATAGTCAGTAGGTGGAGCATAGAGCTTGACCCTTCCAAGATCAAAGTGATTCAAGAATTACCTCCTCCGAAGACCAAGAAAGAGGTAATGAGATTCCTGGGAAGGTTGAACTATATTAGTCGGTTCATAGCTTAATCCATCGTGGTGTGTGAGCCAATTTTTAAGTTGCTGAAAAATGATGTCCTGACAAAGTGGACCGGAAAATTTCAAACTGCTTTTGATGCCATCAAGAATTATTTGTCCAATCTGCCGGTGTGGGTTCCTCCACGAGAAGGAAGTCCTTTGTTGCTATATTTATCTATCTCAGATAACACATTTGATGCGTGCTTGGTCAACATGAAGAAACTGGAAAGAAGGAGCGGGCCATCTACTACTTGAGCAAGAAATTCACTCCATATATATGAGGCTCACTACACTTTTTTGGAGAGGACGTGTTGTGCTTTGACCTAGATTGCTCAGAAGTTTAGACATTATTTGTCTTCTTATACCGCATACCTTATTTCCAAGATGGATTCATTGAAGTATATTTTTCAAAAAGCGATGTCGACCGGGAAGTTGGCTAAATGGAAAATGCTTTTGAGTGAGTTTGACATTGTGTATGTGACCCAAAAGGCGATAAAAGCACAAGCCTTGGCTGATTATCTTGCGGAGAATCCAGTCGATAAAGAGTATGAACCGCTCAAGACTTATTTTCCTGATGAAGAAGTGGCGTTTGTGGGTGAAGATATTTCTAAAGCATACCCTGGCTGGAGAGTATTCTTTGATAGAGCGCCAAATCACCAAAGAAAAGGTATCGGAGCAGTCTTAGTGTTAGAATCTGGTCAGCACTATCCTATGGCAGTTAAACTCTAATTCGATTACATGAATAGCATGGCTGAGTATGAAGTTTGCATCTTCAGTTTAAAGATGGCAATTGACATAAACGTTAATGAGTTGCTGGTTATTGGAGATTCAGATTTGTTGATTCGTCAGGTTCAATGAGAATGGGTCATGAAGAACCCAAAGATCACACCGTATGTGTAGTATATACGATAGTTCTGCAAGAGATTTTGCAAGATTGAATTCAGGCACATTCCCAATACACAAAATGAGTTAGTTGATGCTCTTGCCACCATCGCATCAATTATTAAACATCCAGATACAAGTTGCATTGATCCCGTGGATATATAGGTAAATGAGCATTATGTTCATTGTTCACATGCTGAAGTGGAACCAAATGGTTTGCTTTGGTATTTTGACATAAGGAAGTATTTGGAGACCGGAACTTATCCTGAGAATGCAACATTCAACCAGAAGAAATCAATACGTCGTATGGCTAACAATTTCTTTCCAAGTGGGGAAATCCTTTATAGGTGGACTCCATATTTAGGTCTTTTGAGATGCGTTGATGCTAGTAAAGTTGCAAAGCTTCTTGAATAGATACATGTTGGAGTCTGCGGTACTCATATGTATAGGCTCACCTTGGCGAGAAAGATCCTCCAAGCCAGTTATTTTTGGATGACTATGGAACATGATTGTTGCAAGTTTGTGCAAAAATGTCATAAATGTCAAGTGCATGGTGATTTGATTCAAGTGCCGCCACATGAACTCAATGCTATGAGTTCACCTTGGCCGTTTTTAGCTTGAGGCATGGATGTCATCGGTCTAATAGAGTCATCCGCCTCTAACAGACACAAATTTATTTTGGTTGCCATTGACTACTTTACTAAGTGGGTGGAAGCAACTTCATATAAGTCGGTAACCAAGAAAGTTGTAGCTGATTTTATTCGCAACAATTTGATATATAGGTTTGGAGTACCAAAATCCATCATTACTGATAATAGAGCGAATCTCAACATTCATTTAATGAGAGAGATATGTAAACAATTCAAGATTACTCACCGAAACTCAACCGCTTATCAACCCCAAATGAATGGAGCTGTAGAAGCCGCCAACAAAAACATAAAGAAGATTTTGAGGAAAATGATTGACAATCACAGAGGTTGACATGAGATGTTTCCATATGCTTTGTTGGATTACAGAATGACTGTCATAATGTCAATTGGAGCAACTCCATACATGTTAGTGTATGGAGCAGAAGTAGTTATACCTGCTGAAACGACCCCAAAAATGTTCGAAAATGTGCTTCGGAAATACCTATAATTATAATTTCCATATATCTCAAAATCCGTGCATGATTTCAAAAATTTGACTTCATATTCTTATTCAGGGGGTCAAATTGAGTGGGAAATGGGTCTAACCCGAATTTTAGAACAACCGTATCAAAATTCAAAAATCGCAAAAAATACGATTTTGAGGGTCAATTTTAAAGGGGCATATCTCTCAGCACACAAGGAACTGGAAGGACCTTAGACTATCAAAATTAAAGCTCTGTGAGTTAGATTTCCAACGCAATTGGTTTCACCTCATTCCGAGTTAGGATGAAAGAGTTATGACCATTTTCGTAAAACCTGTCTGGGCAGACCCGAAAATTCCAGTGAGCTGTTTTTTTTTTTTCAGCCTCATTTTTTAGGCTAAGCATTGGGACGTTTTTTATAAAAAGGGGACATATCTCATACTTAGTCATTTAACTTTAAAACACTCAAAAACACTCTCTAAACCCTCTTCAAAAATTCCACCAAGATCCTCAACCAAATTCAAGGATCTCAAGCTCTAATTCTGGATTCAAGATTCAATCTCAAGCAATTCTTCATTCCAATCTTCATTAAGAATTCTCCAAAGTTGAGGTATGTGGGTTTGATTGTGGAAACCTTCGTTTTCACAAGTCCAACCATTTATCCTCTATTACTACTTCAAGTTTATGGGTCCTTATGTTATTTATGAACTTTTGAGTATGGAATTACTACTACACACCCTATTAAGGTCTATTTTGCATATTATCATGCAATGAAATTATTATGTGATGTTTATGGTTGTCATGCTTCCATGATCAAATTATGAAGGTTGATATATATATGTATGTTGTTGGTGGGATGTTTTATATGGATTTTGAAATTGGTTGGACTTAGTACTCTTGAAACACATGATTTTATTTACATGAACAATAGCCCACCATGTGTTTGATAAAATGCTCATTTATAGAATTCTTATGAAATGGAAGGTCCAATGTATGTCCTATGAATCAGATGGTTATATAATTATTGAAATGATGATGAAATGGATAAATGTATATGGTTTTCTCTATATAGTGTTGTGAGTCGACCAAGCCTAGCTCGGGGGGTTGTAGGCCCGGGTAACCGTATCGAGGGGTTAATACCTTGGTTGCCTAGTACGGGGGGTAGTAGGCCCGTATAACCGTATCGAGGGGTTTGTACCTTGGTTGCCTAGTACGGGGGGTAGTAGGCCCGTATAACCATCAAGGGGTTGGTACCTTGGTCCATAGCTCGGGGGGTGGTAGGCCCGGGTAACCACATTGAGGGGTTTGTACCTCTTTCGCCTCTCCAATGGGGTGGTAGGCCTTGGAAATACTATATTGATGGTCACTCACTACACATATACTACGCCCTACTAAATATGATTTTTATATAAGCATCATTATACATATCATCTCATTAATATGCTATCTATTGGGTACGATTATGCATTTTGCCTATGATGTCCATCTATTGTTGCATTGCATTGCATCCCATATACTTAATATATTCAAACGTCCTAATGCATACTCTATGCCTACATGATGTCACCATGTAAGGATCGAAGCACCATCTGACCATCCTCCTCCGCGTGGCTAATTCGATTTTCTATCGAGCTTATTGGTGAGTCCTCCATTCCGGGGACGTTGCTTATGATCTCTTGCTAGGTATAAGACTTTTTCTTTTTAATTATGTATTGACTATGAGGGTGAGCCCGGTAGTTTGTCTCGGCCCCCGCTAAGTATCCATGTTTAGAGGTGGTGTTGGACAAGATGTGTATTTTGCTTGAGCTTGACTTATCTATGGTATTTATGTATTATTTTCCTCTCTTTTATTTCTCTTGTTCCCTTAGTCCCGATTTCCCCTTGATTAAGCTTATCGCTTATGGTCCTTCTAATTGCTTCCGTGACCAATGATGTGTAATGATATGCTATGAGGCTTGTTTGGGGTTTCTTCGGGTTCCCCATTCGCCGGTCACGTCTAGGCCCTAGGCTTGGGTCGTGACAAATTTGGTATCAGAGCACTAGGTTGATAGATCCTCGGAGTCTAACACACCGCGTTGATTAGAGTCCGATTCATGGTTGTGTTGTGCACCACAATTATGAGTAGGAAGCTATGAGACGTTTTAGGAAATGTTTCCCTTCTTCATATTCTATGTCGTGCGGTAGAGTTGAATTAAGTTTTTTTCCCTAACAGTTGTTCTTTGGTATGCTAGATCATGCCTAATACAAGAGGAAGACGAACCCGCGCACCCGAGGAACAACCGACCTATGGGGATCTTCGGGATGCCCTTACTTTATTTGCACAAGTTATGGTTAATCAAGCCAACCACGGGGCCCAAACCCCTCAGGCTCCTACTCCGGCATCTCGGGTGAGAGACTTCGTGCGGATGAATCCCTCGGAATTCTATGGGTCTAAGTTAGATGAAGACCCTCAAGAGTTCATTGATGAAGTCCACAAGATATTAGCTATCATAGGCGTGAGGTCAGAAGATAAGGCGGAGTTGGCGGCCTACCAACTAAAAGGGGTGGCACAAATATGGTACAACCAATGGAAGGAAGAGAAGGGGGCAAACTATGTGGTGCATTGGGAAGAGTTCAAAATGACTTTCCTTAATCGATTCTTTCCTCTTGAGCTTAGGGAAGCCAAATTGGTGGAGTTCATGAATTTAAAACAAGGGTCTATGAGTGTGAGGGAGTATGCCCTCAAGTTTAACCAACTTTCAAGATATGCTCCACACTTGGTTGCCGACTCACGGTCTAGAATGAACAAATTCGTGATGGGTGTGTCCGACCTAATGAGTGAAGAATGCCGGTCCGCAATATTGATTAGTGACATGGACTTGTCCCGCTTGATGGTCTATGCCGAGCAAATGAAGGAGGAGAAGTTGAGGAAGAGGAGGGGTCATGAGGCCAAGAGGGCCCGTTTTGAGGGCAAGTTCCAAAGTCGAAGGATGGTCGGTTTCATCAAGGCCAAGGGTCTTCTCATGCGCCCCATAGGGGGTTTGCCAATGACATTCCAAGGGCCCAAGGTGTTGGTGGTATGGGTCTTATTGATGTATGCCCGAAGTGTGGTAAGGGTTATGGAGGCCCGTGCTTGAGAAATACCGGTGCTTGCTATAGTTGTGGGGAAATAGGGTACAAGACAATAGATTATCCTCGGAATCGCAACAAGGGTAAGGAGGTCCGTCCACAAGGTGTCAATGCGGTTCCTTTGGGGAGAGGGGGCCGACAAGATGGTACCCCAAGGCACAATCGATTTTATGCTTTACATGGGAGGCAAGGGATCGATGAAGTCTCCGACGTCGTTACCGGTATGTTGAAAATCTTTGACTTTGATGTATATGCATTAATTGATCCGGGTGCCTCTCTTTCTTTTGTCACCCCTTTTGTTGCCAAAAAGTTTCATGTTGAGCCCGACTTGTTGCATGAGTCATATAAGGTGTCTACTCCTATTGGTGCATATGTGGTTGCTAGGAATGCCTATAGAAATTGTCCTATTTGTATCTTGCATAAAATATTGCCTTGTGATCTTGTTGAGTTGAACATGGTCTATTTTGATGTTGTTCTTGGGATGGATTGGTTGCATGCATACTATGCTTCCATTGATTGTAGAACCCGTAGGGTCAAGTTTCAATTCCCAAGTGAACCCATTCTTGAGTGGGAGAGCCAAAATGTGGTAGTCAAGGGTAGGTTCATCTCTTGCATTAAAGCCCGTAAGTTGATCTCTAAGGGGTGTCTATATCACCTTGTGAGGGTTAGGGATGTGGAGTCCAAAACCCTTCTTATAGAGTTAGTTCCGGTCGTAAATGAATTCCTTGATGTCTTTCCTTATGACCTTCCCGTTGTTCCTCCCGAAAGGGAAATAGATTTTGGCATAGACCTCCTCCCGATACTCAACCTATTTCTATTCCCCCTTATCGTATGGACCCGGCGGAGTTAAAGGAGTTGAAAGAACAATTGAGGGACTTGTTGGAGAAGGGTTTTATTAGGCCTAGTCAATCACCATGGGGTGCACCGGTGTTGTTTGTGAAGAAGAAAGATGGGTCCCTTAGGATGTGTATTGATTACCGGCAACTCAATAAGGTCACCGTCAAGAATAAATATCCTCTTCCTAGGATTGATGACTTGTTCGACCAATTGCAAGGGGCTAGCCACTTCTCTAAGATTGATCTTCGGTCCGGGTATCATCAAGTGAAGGTGAGGGAGTGTGACATTCCCAAGATAGCCTTCCGAACTAGGTATGGACATTATGAATTTGTGGTCATGTCCTTTGGGTTGACCAATGCACCGGCTATCTTTATAGACCTAATGAATAGGGTCTTTAAACCCTACCTTGATTCCTTTGTTGTGGTCTTCATTGATGATATTTTAATCTATTCGCATAGCGAGGAAGAACATATGGGTCACTTGAGGGTTGTGTTGCAAAGATTGAAAGAGGAGAAGTTGTATGCCAAGTATGAAAAGTGTGAATTTTAGTTGAGGGAGGTTGCCTTCCTAGGTCATGTGGTGTCGGGGGATGGTATTAAGGTGGACCCTAAAAAGACCGATGTGATTAGAAATTGGCCTAGACCATTGACCCCGTCGGATATTAGGAGCTTATTGGGCTTAGCGGGTTACTACTGGAGATTTGTGAATGAGTTTTCTTCTATTGCTTCTCCCATGACTAAGTTGACTCAAAAGAAGGCTAAGTTTGAGTGGACCGACGAGTGCGAAAAGAGTTTTCAAACCTTGAAAGATAAGCTTATGTCCGCTCCTATATTGTCACTACCGGATGGGCTTGAGGGATTTGTTGTGTATTGTGATGCTTCTAGAGTTGGTTTGGGTTGTGTTCTAATGCAAAATGGTAAGGTGATAGCCTATGCTTCTAGACAACTCAAAGTGCATGAAAAGAACTATCTTACACATGATCTTGAATTAGCCGCGGTGGTGTTTGCTTTAAAGATTTGGCGTCATTACTTGTATGGGGTACATGTTGATGTGTTCAAAGATCATAAGAGCCTCCAATATGTCTTCACCCAAAAAGATCTCAACTTGAGACAAAGAAGTTGGCTAGAATTCTTAAAGATTATGATATGAGTGTGCATTATCATCCCGGTAAAGCTAATGTGGTGGAGGATGCTTTGAGTAGGGTGTCCATGGGTAGCCTAGCTCATGTTGATATTGGTGATAGGGAAATGGCTAGGGAGGTGCATCGGTTGGCTAGGTTGGGGGTTAGGTTGGAAGAGGTTGGTAATAGTGGTGTGGTCGTTGTTGATGGTGCTAGGTCTTCCTTGGTTGATGAGGTGATAGCAAAACAAGATCTTAACTCTTCCTTGTTAGAATTGAAGGCCTTGGTGAAAGAGGGAAAGGTGGAAGGTTTCTCCCAAGGGGGAGATGGTGCCCTTAGGTACCAAGGTAGGTTGTGTGTGCCTTGTGTTGATGGTTTGAGGGAGAAAATTCTTGAGGAGGCTCATAATTCTTCCTACTCCATCCACCCCGGTTCCACCAAAATGTATAGAGATTTGAGAGATGTGTATTGGTGGGGAGGTATGAAGAAGGACATTGCCAAATTCGTCTCCGGTTGTCATAGTTGCCAACAAGTCAAGGATTCCTACTTGGAAGTGGGAAGAAATTAATATAGATTTTGTAGTTGGTTTACCCAAGACTAGAAAAGGTTTTGATTCTATTTGGGTGGTGGTTGATAGGATGACGAAATCGGCTCATTTTCTACCGGTAAAGACAATATATGGGGCGGAAGATTATGCAAGGTTATATATTCATGACTTGGTGAGGTTGCATGGGATTCCTCTATCCATCATATCGGACCGTGGTACTCAATTTACTTCACACTTTTGGAAGTCCTTCCAAAGGGGTCAAGGTACGAGAGTTAAGCTCACTACGGCCTTTCACCCGCAAACGGATGGACAAACCGAAAGGACTATCCAAACACTTGAGGATATGCTTAGGGCTTGTGTATTGGAACTTAAGGGTAGTTGGGATGATCATCTTCCATTGATTGAGTTTGCCTATAACAATAGTTATCATTCTAGCATCGATATGGCTCCTTTTGAGGCTCTCTATGGGAGGCGTTGTAGATCACCGGTTGGGTGGTTTGAGGTTGGTAAGGTGGCCTTGTTAGGACCAGATCTAGTTATGGAGGCTCTTGAGAAGGTTATGATGATTAGAGAAAGGTTGAAGACGGCCCAAAGTCGCCAAAAGTCCTATGCCGATGTGAGTAGAAAGGCTCTTGAATTCCGAGTTAGTGATTGGGTCTATTTGAAGGTGTCACCCATGAAGGGTGTGGTTCGTTTTGGTAAGAAGGGCAAGTTGAGCCCAAGATACGTGGGTCCTTATAAGGTGATGAGGAGAATTGGCAAGGTAGCTTATGAGTAGGAATTGCCTAGCGAAATGGATTTGGTTCATCCGGTATTTCATGTGTCTATGTTGAGGAAGTGTGTGGGTGATCCAAATGTCATTGTGCCTCTTGATGTTGTGGGTGTTGTTGAAGATAATTTGACCTATGAAGAGGTTCCGGTCCAGATTTTAGATAGACAAGTGAAGAGGTTGAGAAACAAAGATGTAGCTTCCGTTAAGGTCCTTTGGAGAAATCAATAAGTTGAAAGTGCTACTTGGGAGGCCGAAGCGGACATGCAAAGGCAATATCCTTATCTTTTCCACTCCACTCAAGCCTAAGGTATTGATCTAAACCCTTTATAAATTATCAAGTCTTAAGTTCAGCCCCCATGTCGTTGCATACATTCATGTTTAAGTTAACAAGTTCATTGTGGTTTTACAACTATGTTGATGTTTTTGAAATGAGGTGTAAGTGAATTGTTGCACCCTTATGTGGACTGAATTTGCCATGTTTGTGTCTCTCATGTACGTTTCTTTGACATTCGGGGATGAATGTTCCCAAGGGGGAGATATTGAAACGACTCCAAAAATGCCCTAAAATGTGCTACGGAAACACCTATAATTGTAATTTCCATATATCTCAAAATCCGTGCATGAATTTGGAAATTTGACATCATATTCTTATTCAGGGGGTCAAATTGAGTGGGAAATGGGTCTAACCCGAATTTTAGAGCAACCGTATCAAAATTCAAAAATCGCAAAAAATGCAATTTTGAGGGTCAACTTTAAAGGGGCATATCTCTCAGCACACAAGGAACTGGAAGGACCTCAAACTATCAAAATTAAAGCTCTGTGAGTTAGCTTTCCAAAGAAATTGTTTTCTCCTCATTCCGAGTTAGGATGAAGGAGTTATGACCATTTTCGTAAAACCTGTCTGGGCAGACCTGAAAATTCCAGTGAGTTGTTTTTTTTTTCAGCCTCATTTTTTAGGCTAAATGTTGGGACGTTTTTTATAAAAAGGGGACATATTTCATACTTGGTCATTTAACTTCAAAACACTCAAAAACACTCTCTAAACCCTCTTCAAAAATTCCACCAAGATCCTCAACCAAATTCAAGGATCTCAAGCTCTAATTCCGGATTCAAGACTCAATCTCAAGCAATTCTCCATTCCAATCTTCATCAAGAATTCTCCAAAGTTGAGGTATGTGTGTTTGATTGTGGAAACCTTCCTTTCCACAAGTCCAACCATTTATCCTCTATTACTACTTCAAGTTTATGGGTCCTTATGGTTATTTATGAACTCTTGTGCATGGAATTACTACTACACACCCTATTAAGGTCTATTTTGCATATTATCATGTAATGGAATTATTATGTGATGTTTATGGTTTTCATGCTTCCATGATCAAATTATGAAGGTTGATATATATATATATATACTACACATATACTACGCCCTACTAAATATGATTTTTATATAAGCATCATTATACATATCATCTCATTAATATGCTATCTATCGGGTACGATTATGCATTTTGCCTATGATGTCCATCTATTATTGCATTGCATTGCATCCCATATACTTAGTACATTCAAACGTACTAATGCATACTCTATGCCTACATGATGTCACCATGTAGGGACCGGAGAATCGTCTGACCATCCTCCTCCGCATGGCTAATTCGATTTTCTATCGAGCTTATTGGTGAGTCCTTCATTCCGAGGACGTTGCTTATGATCTCTTGCTAGGTATAAGACTTTTCATTTTTAATTATGTATTGACTATGAGGGTGAACCCGGTAGTTTGTCTCGGCCCCCGCTAAGTATCTATGTTTAGAGGTGGTGTTGGACAAAATGTGTATTTTGCTTGAGCTTGACTTATCTATGGTATTTATGTATTATTCTCCTCTCTTTTATTTTTCTTGTTCCCTTAGTCCCGATTTTCCCTTGATTAAGCTTATCGCTTATGGTCCTTTCAATTGCTTCCGCGACCAATGATGTCTAATGATATGCTATGAGGCTTGTTTGGGGTTCTTTCAGGTTCCCCATTCGCCGGTCACGTCTAGGCCCTAGGCTTGGGTCGTGACACCTGCCGAGGTTGAAATCCCTTCATTAAGAATCATCCAAGAAGCTGAATTGAGTGATGATGATTGGGTTCGCAAGCGGATTGATCAGTTAACATTGATTGATGAAAAGAGAATGGTTGTTGCTTGTCATGGTTAGCTTTATTGACAGAGAATGATTTGTGCTTTCCACAAGAGAGTAAGAGCCAGAATGTTCGAAATGGCCAGTTGGTTCTCAAACGCATTTTCCCTCATCAGGATGAGTACAAAGGGAAATTTGCACCAAATTGGCAAAGACCCTACATGGTTCCCAAAGTGTTATTTAGAGGTGCCTTGGTCCTGTTAGAGATGGATGGCACCGAATAGCCAAAATCGATCAACTCAGATGCTGTCAAGAGATATTATGTGTGACGTTTCAGTTTGTATTTCTGTCATTTCCTTGTAATCGTTCTATTTTCTTGTAATCTCTTTGTTTAGAATTTTATCCCTCTTGTAATGAACTACGTCTAACTTGAATTCTCAAGAATGAGATATGTCGGCCTCGGTCGATTTTTTGTTTAATTTTCTTACTTTTGTTAATCCTCAAGAAGGGGAACTACTCTTAACCTGATTCCTATCTCAACGAGATACATATGCGCCACAACGGCTCGATCATATCTCCCGTAAGATTTTTATTTTTATTTACAATAGAAAGTGGGACAGAATTTTTTAGAGGGACTCAAAATTTTTAAGAAGAAGATCTCTCCAATAAGTCAAGACTGAATTTACGTTGAGAATTGCAACTGGAACAGAATTTTTGAGAAGATCTCAAAAATTACATGGTTTATTCATCAACAATTCAGTATGCACCAAGACAGTTAACTGGGACAGAAATTTTTGAGGATAACCTCAAAAAAAAATTAATAGAGTTCATCGTCAATTTAGAACAACTTTGAATACTCCCCAGCAAATAATCAGATAGACCTCGAATCATCAATTTCAAAAGCGTTCATTAATCTTGACGTAACATGACACTTGGCAGAGAGCTTTTCCAAACATTACTTTTTGAAAATCTATTTTCCTTAAAACTTTTCTTTCATGTTTCAATTATTGTGCATAAAAAATGTTTTGTCTTATCTATCAAGAAGCATGAGATCTGGGAAATCAACCGGAGATATCCACACAAGGAGCAGACAACCAAAGGAATCGACACAAATCAGTTCACTTTAAACTAACAATTTTTCTATGGATGCAGGTCTATAAGTTTGCCTCAAGATCATCATATTCCTCCATTCGATGAATGTGGAGAAGTCAAAAAGACGAGAAGCTCCCCAAAATTGACAATTTTTCTGTGGATGCAGGAAATATTTTATGCTTCTTATATAAAAAAATTGGAAATAGAAATAGCATTATTTCATTTAAGTCTCCGCAAGGTGAAGTCCACAACGAACATACTACTATGTTTGGAGATGGAACAAATGAAAACCTCGAAAAAAGCAATGTTATTGTTTTCCAGCAACTAAAGATACCTGAAAGATTTCTGTCTACATCACATTATCAGACACGATAATACCACTACTCTGAGGGTCATTTATATTGTATTGTCGAATGAGATGATACCACTACCCGGAGTGTCATTTATATCGTATTGTCGAATGAGATGATACCACTACTCTGAGGGTCATTTTTATTTGTATTGTCGATCGAGAAGATATTGCCACCCAAAAGATCATTTATGTTGCTCGGTGAAGCATTATCTCCGTTCAGTACCAGGGAGGCATCATCAAGAGAAAGAAGTCATGCATCGGCTGCATCATTTTCTATGCAAGAACGACATCAAGAGAACCATCAACACGACATTAAGAGGACTATCAACATATTACATCAGCCTATTTTATTACTTCTACATCAAAGGAAGAGTACATTATTGAAGATTATATTGCAAATATGAGTCACGATCTTTATTTGCTTTACGTCAAACCCGATGAAGTCGACGTTAAATGTTCAAGGAGAAAAATTAAGTGTCAACACGGTAAAAGACATTATCTC
Source organism: Solanum commersonii (assembly GCA_029007595.1). Lineage (NCBI taxonomy): Eukaryota > Viridiplantae > Streptophyta > Magnoliopsida > Solanales > Solanaceae > Solanum > Solanum commersonii. The sequence continues at coordinate 4,024,431 of JAJTWQ010000011.1, forward strand.
CTCATTTGAATTGGATTTTTTATGCTAATGAGTTCTATCTCAGTCGTTGTCGAGAGCATTTGAGAGGATGAATTCTCAAAACAAACCACAGGTGCGGAAGACATAAAAAGGGATGCAGCACAACGTGAAACTTTTTCTTAGCAGCGAACTGGTACATAGTCCAAAGCAGAATACTAAATTCTTATGATGCAAGTTGAAGAGCGACTTTCACCACAATCAAACCACACCCCTATCAAAAGGCATGTGGGTCTTTCTTAGATTCATCGATTTCAGTTTCGCATCGGGAAAATTTTGGTTTCCACCAGAAACAGCTTTCCAATCCAAGTGACAATGCGCCAAGAGCTTTGGAAATTATGTCCGTATAAGTTCTTAATCATGGGTGTGAAGCGCGCCACATTCATGGCTAAGAGGTTGCAAGTCTCTTTTTCATACTCGACTTACTTTATCGTTTTTCTAGAAACAAAGGTTATCTTGCATAATAGATTTCCTTTTCAACCGATTAAGTCGAATTACAAGAAGCCTGATTCCCTAGGTTGAGGGATATGTAGGCGGGATCAGTGTTGAAAACTCGATTGTATTTCGACATTCGCTCTTAAATCTTATTCTCGAGCATTTCAGTCCCTTCATAATTCGATATCAGGATGACTTTTGAATTTTTTCAAAATCGTGTGAGAAATCAAGTGTACCGAAATATAAGTGGCCTAAATTCTCATATAGCTTGAGATATGTAGGAAACCCATTTCCAGGGTTCGGCCATCATTCCTAAAGTCCGTACCAAAAGTTTTTTTTCCGAAAGGAGAAGATGTGGATGACCAAAATTGGATTAGTCAATTTCATTTGCCTCGAATTTCATTCATCAATCCAATTCAAACATGGGACAGTTGTTGACACCCAATTTTGACCCTCCCAAATAATAATTAATTTCTGAGCTTCTTGATTTTCAAACGATTTAGAATAATTAGCGTTATAAAATTCAAATAGTTTCAAGGTTATTTTAAATAATTTCAGTCGATATTTATAGTATTTTAAATAATAAATATATTTCATATAATTATATATGTAATTGGTATATTTTATATATATATGAAAATCATATCAAAAGATTTCTACATTGATTAAAATAAATATTTTTATGAATTTAGTTTTAGTTCGAATTATAGTTTTAATTTTGAATTAATTAGTTTGTAGTTAAATTAATTATTTCATAATTAAGTTAATTGTTTTATTTCGTTAAGATTTAGAAACTCATTAATTTATAGTAATTTGTCTTATTTTGTTGTTAGCCGAATTTATCAATTTAATTCAATTTGGCTATAAATTCAACTTAAATTGGCTACAATTGTAATTCGATAGTTATTTTGTAATCGCAAGTATAACCATCTCCTACCTTGAGTTCAAACTTTTTTTAAGACCCAAAATTGGGCCTTTTACTCACTCCAAAATGCTTTTAGCTTATCCCATTCTCCAATTTTCAGCCCAATTCCTTCTCTAATCGACCAGATTTCAGCGGCCCAATTTTATGTCACTACCATATCCAGCCCAATTCTCCATCAACATAAGAAGACCCAGAAGATTCCAACAAACAGCAGCAATAGAGTACATGGCGTCTTCGTCTTCACGGCGTAACAGTAACAATAAGCAGTGATCCAACAACAATAATGTCACGATCCAAAAATGGACGTGATGGCACTCGTCTTATCCCACCTAGACAAGTCAGTCTAACACTCACCCATTACAATAAAATGCGGAAATTTCATTATTAACTCAAAAATATCTCCAAAATCTGGTTGTCACGTGTACAAGCCTCTAAAATACTACAAGAGATTTGAAAGAAAATGTAAGTCTCAAATGATGTTGTCCCTAAAATAGAACAATATCATAAATAGGAGTAAGAAGGTCCGCTGAGATGATAAACAACTACCTCAAAAATCTCCACAAGAAGCCTCAGACAAGAAGAAGAGGAAATATCACAAAAGTCCAAGCTAGTAACCTACAAAAAAATGTAGTAGCAAGGGGTGAGTACCAAACCACACGGTACTCAGCAAGTAAACTTCTAAACACAAGCTAAGGGGATAGAATACGGGTACTCCTTACACACCAACCAAACCTCCACAACTACAACCTGCATAAAACCAGCCCAACCTAACAGTTCACAGTTACATAGCACCAGCTCAACAACAATCACTTTAACAAATTACATATTCTCAACAACAAACTCAATATTCATCAATCACAACTTCCACAAAAAGGCACTCACAAATATCAGCAACACACAAGATCAAGTTCATCAAATAGAGGTAATCAAATATCAAGTACTTTTCAACTATAAATAAAACACATAATCATCAAGAATGAAGGATGTCATGGGATGCAATGCATTATGATACCATGAAATGATATGCCTCAAAATACCAAGTACTCTCTCAACCGTATATACATGATACTCTGATACTCCTCGGAAATACATCAAGAGTTCATGACCCATGGGGGACTCGCGAGGTCCATATACTGACATGGATGATCTCCATGTGTCTGTGCGGACGATCTCAACACACTATCATAAATCAAACAAATTTCGCACGGACGATCTCCACGTGCCAAAATTATAATCTTAACATCTCACCATCCCCAGCACAGACGATCTCCACGTGCCCAATTATACATCACTCTCATGTCAATGCATGTGCACAATATGATTTCAATAAAAGAGATGATGCATCTAAGTCAAATATCAATATGATATGTAATCACCTCAGTTATCTCAAGTATACGGGTTCAATAAAGAACACAACCACACATATTAAATCAAGTCAATAATATATTAGCTAATGCCCATATGCTTTGGCATTCTCGAATTACAATCTGCATTCTATAGGAATAAACTTTCCCTTTATAACATCGGTACTCGTACCAATGCCCATCACAAACAATTCTCAACACATCACACACAAACAATTGATCACATTGCCTTTTATTACCCCCTTTTTCATTATTAGAATTAATCAATGTAGACAAGTCAACCCATGACCAAGTCTCGTTACCTCCAAACACATATTACAAGGAAATACACGAATTCCATACACTTAACAAGAGTTTAAAAATTCACTTGCCTCAAATAGTCAAACAATCACTCCGGGACTTGAGTCTTCCCGTTTCATTGAGCTTCCAAATCAATGCAATCTATTAAAGTTCATAGTCACAATAAGATTCCGAAACTAACAACACTCATGTCACTATAGGTTTAGCCTAGACCCAAAAGCTTACCCAAATTTATAATTAAGTTCCTAAGTCTTGATGTCCATTAACTTGTCAATTCTTCCAATTCCTTCAAATATCGTAAATCTAATGACATTCACAAAAATACGATACACCTAATATTTAATTACCTATTTAATATATCAAAACTAAAATTACGATGCGATAATAACATAAGAATTACAAATTTTCAAAACCACTAGTTACGAAACCAGTGGTGGGAATCGATAAAATCAAGACATTAATATATCACCTGCAGGTTCCTAACTTTATAATGTGTAATCATTAATTTATCCTCACAAATTTCAAAACCCACCAAGTGTACAACAATGACATTATTATTTTTCCAAGAAATCAATTAGGCCTTAACCTATATAGAGTAATAATCTAACTCCTTTAGTGAGCAGTCAACTTGCTACTTGAAACTGTAGGTAGCATGTATGGAAAATAATTATACATATACTCCTAACAATTCAATTCTCTTGATCCCCAGAAATTGACAACAAACAAAAAGGAATATAATAATAATAATGATAATAATAATAATAATAATAATAACAATAATATTAGCACCGTTTCTTGTCCATTAAATTTCTAAGCCGCCAAGAATTCACCACTGCCCCCCTTCAATCTAATACAACCATTATACTAATATAATAATAATAACTATTGGTTACTTCAACTAAAATTTGTCAACAGTAACCCATAAATATTTGCCCATCAATTTGAAAACCAACAATATTGCAGAAGATCTAATTCATTCCATATCCACTTATAATAATAATTTAATTGAAAGAACTGCAACTTAATAACATAATATCTATATATTGATTTCCTATGCAATTAAAAAACAGAAATTTCCATCCACAGAATTGAGTATACCTGCACTCTCGTTCTTCGCTCAACGCACGCTGCATGTTAGTTTTCTTTCTGCTTAGCTTTATTTTCTTTTCTAAATTAATTATGTATTAAAACTAATAATTCCCACTAACCTATTTTATTCTTTCAAACTTGACCTACTATTATAAAAAATAATCAAATTACTCGCAAATTAATTAACTATAGTTAAATGACTATTCAAAATTATCAAAAATGACCTTTTGGGTCATTACAAATACTCGTGAACACTCCAAGCGACCCTTGTACGTGCCTCACCTCTCCTCACGCGAGAACAAGCAGCAGCAACGGTCAAAAAAAGGACACGACAATGAGACGGCGATCACACAACGTCAATAGTACAGTGGGTGTGTCTTCTTCCTCAGTCCACTATTGTTCTTGTACAATGCTTTCAGTTATAGCAGACTGGAGTCTCGTCCTTGCATTGCGGGATTGAAGCCACGTAATGTTGCAAGGACACTCGAATCATCTGAGATGTCCACTTCGCCCTTTCCCCTTTCAGAATTTGTTGAAATTTCAGAAGGAATTGGCATATTTCTTGAATTTTGGATAATTTTTGAAATTGATAAGCCTTGTTCTTACCCGAAAATTTGCCCTTTTCCCCCAAATACATGAACCCTAATTTTCATCTATAAATACCTTTTTTTCTCCATTGTTAGGGGTTGGATTTTTATTGAGAAAAAATACAAAGGCGAGCTTGAGCACAAGTACATAAAATACACACTAAATACACTTCGAAAGTAGAGGAGATAATAGTTTCGTTGTTTGGGTTTAACTTTCTGCACAGATTTCTTGGTTGCTATTCGTGTTTTAGCTTGTGTAGTAGAGATTATCGCGTCCAGCTCGTTCGTTTCTCAGTTCATTGCCCCCGAAAAGGTAAACTTTTTTCAATCTTCATTTGATTTTTTTTGTCTAGTTGGAGTTCATTTGAGGGCTGAAGATCTTCGTTGACTCTTCCTCTCCCTCTCATGGATGTCGCTGTTTTTTTTTTTGGTTTACTATTGTTGTTAGATTAAGTGTCGTTTGTTTTTGAATTAACTCGTCTTGGTTGATTAAGGTTTAAAATGGGTTTTCTTCATGTAAATCTAAGCCTAAGAGCTTTTTGAATTAAGAACTCTAGTCTTCTTTCGATTTTCGCTTTATTTACTTTGTCTTCATGGTTTTGATTGCTCGTTTAGTTGGATACTGGCTTAAGATGGTTGAAATATCATCTGTTGTTATTAGTTCGATCTCCATAGCTACATGTTCTATACTTCGATGTTTGAGGGTTAATAGCCTTAAATCTTCTTTGCGAGTTTATGGATGGTTACTTGATTAATGTATGTTCTTCATATTTGATTGATCTTTTTCAAATGAGTTAAAGGGTATGTTGGTTCTAGTGTTTTTTGTTACGTTCGTATTTGTGGTAGTCTTTTCAACATCGAGTTCTTGCATTGGTCTGTTAATGTCATCCGCATTACAAGATAGGGGCAGAACCTTAAATCTAGTCGATATGGAGTTTGTACATTGCATTATTTATTGTTTGTTGGAGGCTGTAAAATGTTCTTCCTCCATCTTTCAAGTCCCTGATTTGTTAGTCTCATTATCATCTCGTTGCTAGACTTATGTCTTAGAAAATTGCTAAAGCATATCTATCATTTCCTATATTCCTTCATTAATTTGCAAAGTGTTAAAATCCTTTTCTTATTCACGTTTGGGAATTATGCGAATTCCTATCTTATTATTTTCTAATATAATTTTGAAGATTTCTACATGTCAAAGCATTTAGTTTCACTTTAGTATTACATAGATTGTTTGCTACTTCGCTTAGTTGTTTAAGAGCATGGTATGTATCTTCTTCTATTTCATTTGGAGTTCACTGTTGGTTAAGAAGAAAAAGATTGTTTATGTGTATTACTTTATGATAAGTTGAATGTTTGGTTATCATGGACTATTTTTAGGATTTTAATTTTTTAGGATTTTAATTTTTCTAGTAATATTGATTCATGCTATGAGAAGTATTGCGTTGATCCATTTGCTATTTCTGTTACTCACACTTATTAGAATATATCAACTCTCTTAATGCTTGATGTTGGCTATTGTTGGGTATGAATGGTTTATTCAAAGCCATATGGTCACTAATTGGTCATGGCATAATTATTTCAATTGAAAATCTTAGGATTCAGCATTAATTTATCTATTGCTAGCTTTGTATCTGCTCAATCTTGACGACGATTTTAGTTGTTTAAGGTCATTAAAATATCATATGTATCGATTTAAGGCCCTTTTTGTGATATGCCTAGTCTTCTTACATGTTTAAAATTGAAGTGTGGTAATACATAAGTTCAATTTACTTGATACTTTCTAATATTAAATCATGATTCATTACTTACTGTATTACTCTTGTGTTTGCATGTGAAATCTGTCCAAGTCCTCACAGACTCTATCTTTCGCATTTCCAAGGGGGCAATGAAGGCCCCAAAATTCTTTATTTGAGTCAGCCAGCCATCAGGAGTGACGAATAATTCCCCAAAAATTGACGAACAGGTATTGGAGCTGATTTGGGATTGTATACACCTGGTGTATACGAAAATCGAGAAATGGGCCCAAAGGCCTCCAAAATTCAGTTCTTCTATTTTGTTTCTTTTGGGACAAAGCCCATCCCTTTATTTTGATTTGTATATTTGTTAGAACATAGGATAGGTGAAAGATGGGCCCAAAGCCCAAAAGAAACTCAACTTTCTTGATTAGTTTAGGACAGGGAATTGGGCCAAAAGCTCCATTTATTTTCAGCATTATATGTTAGTTATTAGGAAAAGTGCAAATGGGCCAAAGGTCCCAAAATGAAATTATGCCCAAGTACTGGCCCAGACGGACATAAAACCAGACTTGGGCCCAAGTTTCTCTCTTTCTTTTATTGTGTTTTGTTACTTGTTAATATTTGCTATTAATCTTAAGGTTTTAAAAATTCAAATCCCCAAAAGAAACTCATTTTGAATTAACTACTTAAATAAATCATTTATCATTTACTTGACTTAAAATATAATTTTGTAGAATATCTTACTTAGATAATATCTCAATATTTCCCTTTCCCCCTTAAGATGATCTAATCTTTTAAAATTGTCCATTCCTTCAATTTGAATTAAGTTGCTTACTTTAAATAAATTAGTCAAAATAGTTAATTATCGGATAACTGCGTGTTAGCGGGGATTTTGAATGCTTTCAAACCCTTTCCAAAATGCTAATATGAACCCCGAACCCCATTTTAATATTTTCATTAGATTTCTGTTTTAATCTTTTGGAAAAATAGTTTTCTTAATTTTACTTAAAAAATTAAGTAGCGACTCTTAAAACCAGTCTATTTTTAAATAAAACGTTTACTGTGGAGACTCAGTTATTTAGTAAAGTTGAAGTTAAACCTGTAGGGGTACATGTTGTGATTTTTTACACATTTTGAGTTGGGGGTTTTCCACGTAAAAATATTATGTTTTTACTTACTGTCCTTACTTCTTTGTTGGAACACGTTAGGTAACCTGTTTCACACTTAGGCGAAAAGTAAAATTAGTAAAATTACTAGGTCGTGTAGACTAGCAATTGATATCAGAGAAGGTTTTTTTGATAAAAGTTTAACCACTTAAGAAAAGATCGGGATGAATTCTGCACCTCCACTCGGATATCGTGAAGGACAAGATATCAACAAGCCTCCGCTATTCAATGGCTAGTATTACTCATGGTGGAAAGCAAGAATGAAAGTTTTTATACAGGCTGAGGATTATGAACTTTGGAATAGAGTTATTGATGGACCAGAATACCCAATTAAGAAGGATGGTGAAAATAATGACGTACAAAAGGAAAAGAGTGAATATGAGGAGTCTGACTTCAAGATTCTTTGAAAGAATACTAAAGCTAAGTTTATTCTTATTTGTGGCCTCGAACCAGATGAGTATCGCCGAATATCTAGTTGCATAACTGCGAAACAAATTTGGGATACACTCATGGATGCACACGAAGAAACAGGATCACAACATACTGATGATGGAAACATACATGAGATTGCTCTCATGGCTATTGGAGATTCGAACATGGAAGAAGAAGAAGAAGAAGAAGAAGAAGAAGAAGACGAAGCAACCATTGAGGTAAGTATCCTTGACTTAAAAAAAAATTACACCTTTTCTCGAAAAGAAAACTCATTTTCTGGATGAATGCTCTAATTGATGAATTTCAATAATTAACCTCTGATAGGGATCAATTGTTCAGTTCTCTTGCAAGTGTAAAATTTGATTATACTGATCTTGAAACCTGCAAAACTGAAACTGATAAAAAGAATAGCATCCTAAAGGACCAGGTTGACCAACTTGACTCACTGAATCTAAACTTGAATTCTGAAATTTTGAAGTTGTCTATTATTGAAAAAGGAAAGTGGGTCATGTGTGAAGATAAGGAAAAGATTGAATAGAATTTTAAGAAGTGTAAAACTATTTTTTCTGTGAAAAAGAAAAGGTGAGAAAACTGAATCTAGAAGTGTCTAAGTTGAAAATGGACCTTGAAAGAGCTAATAGATGGACTAATTCTTCCATAATTGTTAGCAAATTGAGTGGCAGGGTGCACAATGAGAAGGTTGGTATAGGATTCCATAAAGAAAATATTATCTCTAGTGATTTGTGTTATATTTATGGTAAAATTGGTCATCCAACTACATAGTATCCAATTGCTAATGGTTTTAGAAAAAGAAAGTCTAAATTGGCAAATGGAAACAGATTTATACCTATTGACAGAAACAGGTCCACTTACCTATTCCCTAGATAGGCGAAAAGAAATTTGATTCACCCTTTTGATAATAAGAAAGTACCCAAGCTTGCCTGGGTTCCTAAGACTAACCCTTAAGCTATTTTGCAGGTGAAGCTGAAAGAAGCAAGTGTTTTAATTCATAGATATTGCTTGCTTAAGGGATATGAATGAAGACAAACAAAGGTTCTTTTCGCTCACTTCACAAAAAAAGGGGAATGTGTCATTTTTTTTTAAAAAAAAAAGAGAGGATGTAGTGCATGTGTAAGGGGGGAGAAAGTGAGACTATTTTTCAAAAAAAAAAGAAAAGAAAAAAGTGAGGAAAGAAGTGAAACTGATGAGCGTGCATTGAAACGTGTTGTACCACTTGATCCAAATGTTCATAATTGTTCTCCTTAATTTTATGAGCTAAAATGTTTTTAATTCAGTCTTACAAATTTAGTTGTGTGTCCCAATTCCAGATCTTTGACTTGTTTTAACCTAATTTTGTATTAGATTGTGCAGAGAAACGGTGCAAGCAAGCAATGATTATCACAAAATTACTCTTATCAGGTATGTTCTATATTGATAAAGGTTAATATTCTCTAAAGTTAAACAGTTGAACATTCATGTTACATGTATTAATTTTTCTAATACAGAATAAAATAATCGTCCAAGCTCAAGAGTCTTATTCTTTCAAATTGTTCTATCTGACTTTGTCTTCTTGGATTTTTTGCAAGTTTAAATCATATATTAGCCAAAGTACATTTAATGATATTTGTGATGTTGTCCTCTTCAAATTTCTCTTAACTTAGTACATATATAATTCTCATTTGAGAAGGAAAATTTAGTTCCTCATTTTCAGTTCATGAGGAAGAACCAACTCTAGAAACACATTTTTTTCTATTCCACCTTGAACTGCAATCTAGAAATCATAAGTGTCAAGATGATGCCATTATTAAAAAAGATCTTAGAGCTAGCATGAAAAAAAATGGCATAATTCCCATTGTGATTTTTGAGGAATACTCAATTTCAATCCAGGCATAGACTTTTGAAATAAAAAAAAGAAAAAAAGAAGAAGAGGTTATTGAATAGATGAACCATGTTGATCTATATGCTTCAATGAGAAAAATTGGTACTCCAATGAAAAGGTTGAAGTAATATTTTCACTGATAAGATTGTTGAACTGAAGGTAGCTCATACAGCTTATAAAAAAATCATATGAGAATTTAAGCTCTACAGAATGTTCTTGATAAAGAAAGGGCTGAAAATGCAGAAATTATTTTGGTTGACACAATTATCGCCATTTGTTTCATTTTTCTCTTTACTTTTCAATGTTAATGCCTCTAACTTTATGCTACTCTATCCAATGTTTGTTTTTTGATTGGTGCTCAATAATTTTTGCTTCATTTAGTATGACTTCGATCTTATATGGACCATTATCTGACAGTTTAATGGAATGGTTATCTATTGCTTTAATGACTCATGCTCTTGCTCTCTATAATACATTATTATATTGCATGAAGTCATTATCTGATTGCCTTGGTGATAGCCCAGTGCCATGAATAGTTTAACTAATCAATCTAGCTCATATATTATAGAATTGACATAACTTTTCAATGATGCCAAAAGGGGGAAAATAAGAGTTGTGTAGTGTTTATAACCCATTGACTAGATTGTTTCATGTTAGAGTTCATGCTTCAGTGTCTACAAATGAAATTGTTTGAATGCACAAAGAAAAGATGTTTGTCATCATCAAAAAGGGGGAATTTGTTGGGATTTATGTAGTTTTGATGATTGACAAAGAGAGATGAAACACGTCAATCTACATGGTCCAGAGGTACACTGTCACGAGCAGTTGAATTTGGAAAAGCTTTTAAGATTAATAAAGACAAGAGGGAAAAAATAAAAGAATGAATAATGTTAATTTCGTGAGAAAGCCCAAGGAAGTAAACATCTGATGAATTGAAGAGAAAGAATCAATGAGTTCGATTTGAAGAAGGAGTCTAAAGAGGCAAGGAGTTTTAATTGAAGAAGGAGTCTCACTTAAAGTAGAACTCTTCAAGTTACTGATGAATTGAAGTTTTGGAGTTCGACTCCAATACAAAAGAATCAATGAATGTAATTTGAAGAAGAAGTCTAAAGAAGCAAGGAGTTTGAATTGAAGAATGAGTCTTACTTGAAGTAGAACTCTAAGTCAAGAGAGTTCAAGTCAATGAGGAGTTTGAAGTGAACAATAACTCTATGAAGAATTTTGTTTAAATAAAAGTGAAGTTGTCCAGAATACTTGTGCACTTACAGAGCAAGAGCAATTGAGAAATTGACTTCGCAAGTGCTACCAGCAAACTGAAGAAACATATTGAATAACGTGATCCTTTTATAGAGTTTATATGTTAGGAGTTTTTTTTTTTTTTGTGATTGAGTCTTGATGTAATCTTAGTTCAGTGAGTTATAAACTGAAATAAGAGTGTTGTCTTCAGGTTGTGATAACTCGAAGAGTTGGGAACACATACCTTGGGAGGTTTGTGTTGAAGTTAAGGAATTAGAGTTAGTTCCTAGGATTACAAGAGTTGTAATCTAAATCCATAACTTGAAGTTAAGGAATTAGAGTTAGTTCCGTAGGTTGCAAAGTTTGTAATCTATGTACTGTGGAGGCTCAGTGATTTAGTGAAATTGAAATTAAATCATATAGGAGTACAAGTCATGATTTTTTACACCTTTTAAGTCGGGTGTTTTCCACGTAAAAATATTATATTTTTACTTACTGTACTTACTCATTTACTGGAAAACGTTAGGTAACTTGTTTCACACTTAGGTAAAAAGTTAAAATCAGTAAAATTACTAGGTCGTGAAGATTAGCAGCATCCTTCTATTACTAGTCTGCAATCTCCTTCCCTCTTTAGCTAGTATGTCCACAACCCTGTTCTGCTCCCTGAACGTGTGGATGGGCCTTGATATTCCCAGTTATTGCATTAATAACCTGCATTCAGATATAATGTTAGTGTAGTGCATATGATCTTGTTCCATCATTGAGATAGCGATAGTAGAGTTGGTGTTTACGATTAGAAGTTTGAGATTTTTGGCCTAACCCGTCCAAGTTTTCTTTGGGATCAAATGGGTTGAGCTCCAATGGGCTTAAAAATGGGTTGGTCTTGACCCGCCCAATTTGACCCGCTTAATCTCCATAATTTTAATACATTATTATTAAGTTTTATAACCACAATTTGAATTTCAACTAAAAAAATTTTAAAAAGAAGAAGTTACAAATGGATAGATAAATCCTAAAAGATATAAAATAGATAGTAATTAACACATTTAATATAGGAACATACATTACATCAATGCAAATAAAGAGTCTTAAAATGAGTTGAAATTAGAGATTAAATTGGGATCAATTGAGGATTCTCTTATAATGGGTTATGACTAATTAAATGAGTTGAGATTGAACCCAATTCAAATTATCTTGAGCTCAATCCTTAAAATTATGGACGGGTTGGGCAGGTTACCTACATTGGGCTCAATTTTGACACCTCCATGCCAAAACTGAACTTCTCTGATACCATTGTTGGTGCGGAATTCATCTCTTTGGTAGGTGAGGGATTCATGATATTTTTTGTAGTGTGTTAGATGTGGAATTCATGACTTTTTTGGTAGGTGAGTAGTCCATTTTAAAGATTTTATTATAATATTCTTTTATTCAGTTTCTTAATCTTGATATCTCTTTAATATTATTTATGATATATTCTAGATATAACATATCTTGGGTTCTTAGATACATGTATAAATTTTCTTTCATTAATTGTTCTAATAGTTTTATATCTTCCATAGATTCTGTCCAATATTGTAAATATTCGTAGTTCATTTTAGTCTGAATTTATTTCTAAATCATACCATTCTATTCTTTCTAGGTCTATTTCATACCATTGTTGGTTTAATATATCTTTTGATCCGTTATCATTAAATATTTTTCCCATATTATTCTTATTAATTCAATTATTTCTATAGCTTTAAGTATATATAAGATTAAAGTTTCATAGTTTTTTATCATTTCATCACGTACGTATGTAGTCATATTCTTTATCATGCAGGTTATTTATTTCAAATTATTCCTTCCTATCATATTCATAATTGATTAAATTCATATTATATCATTATGAACTAGATTATCTGTTTATCATATTCTCCTGTCACTACTAGCATCGTACTTTAGCGTATATTTTCTTCTTATCAGCGCCTCAACTTTGTTTACTCCCCTAACGGCTTCCCTCGCCTACCGATTTTAACATTAGGATGGCATAGTATAGAAGTTTTCTCCCTGTTTTCAGTGTGCTAATAAACTAGAAATCATGATTCAAATAATTCTAATACATAATAACTAACATAAATTTATTCAATCATATATATGATATTCAGGAATATATGAAATTAGTTCCGTATATTTTTTGAACAATATACCTTTGCCTCTTGCTTAGCCATGCTATCTGAAATATCTTATTGCATTTCAGATTTTGTCATTAATATTTTAAATATTTATCTTAGTTGAGGGAGTGTTTTTATGAAAGAGGATTTTTATTATCTTAGGCGTTGCCTGTCTTTTCATTTACATATCCCTCCCTTTATATAGAAAGGAATTGTTGCTTTACAATCCTCCACAATACTACACGTACACCTACTACTTAATAATGTGCCTATAATATAATATAATATAATATAGTATATCTATTTTATGACACATCTACCTACTTTATGACACACTTTATGACTTTTTACATATATATAATACACCTACTCTAACAAACACAATAATGTGTCATACACTTTATGACTTTTTACATATCTTACTATACACTTTATCACTCTTGAGTCCAACTACTATTTACTTTACTATTTGCTTTTTGTTTTGTCGATCAAATGTATCTCTTTTTCTCTTTATCTTCTTATCTCTTTGCCTTCTTCTTCTTATCTTCTTCCGTCTCTATCTTATTAGATCATTTCAGCTGTACATCTGAAATTATATTATCTTTTCCGTTATATTTTGAACATATGTGGTCAGGGTATTTGTGACCAATTAGCTTGCAATATCTGGTTAATAACTCTGCCGAGATAAATTCTACTTTTAGTGCTCGTGTCGAAGGTCGTTCTTCTGGCTTAAGTAATGATAAAATTCATCTTTGGACTTCATCCATATCTGCTTTCCTTAGCTCCCTTGAATTGAAATAAATCATTAACTGATCTCTTGCATAGTAGCTTCATATTGCGTTTCCGTTTAAATAATTATTTGCTAGCTCTTTGTATAATGGTTGATATACCAATTATTCTCTTATTGGCATAAAAATTGGGTATCTCGCTTTTTTGTATCTCTGGTTGCTGTTCGATATCTTTCGGTATTATCATATCTTTTGTTAGTCCTATCTTTACCACTTGTATCGGAGGTTTTATTTCCTCGTATAATATGTCTGATGTTGCCGTATAAATTTTATATAGAATAAATTTCCCTTAGTAACTCTCTTATATTTAATAAATGCTTTATGTAGTTTCGGTATTCCACTTAGTTCCTCTCTGTCATATGTATATACTGTATTTAATAGTCCATAGTTGTAGCATGTCCTTACTAAATTGGTGTTAGTTTTCGATTGTGCAATTAGTTTATTATAACCTTGTAATTTTTGGGTTAAATAATCCTAGTTGGGTTCTTGGGTTGTAGTAGATCTGGGGTTAAGATTTAAAAATATTTGGATTTTGTATATATTTTCTATATAGGTTCGAGTAATATGGTTATATGTTCTTTTGTCATAGTGTATACTATCCGCATATGTAGAAATTTGTGGTTCTATAGTCAATATGCTTTTTGGTGTTAGCCTTGGGGTAATGGTTTTTCGAATAACTGATTTAAGTTTCAGTTCTTATGTTTTTCACTAACTCGTTAGCTTGTACCTGCAGCTGTATTTAAACAAATGTTATGGGTTTTTAGGTGTTTCCTAACGTCACCTTTTAGCTCTGGATTTTTTCTATCTTTCGATCGACATAGCTCCGCATTTTTACAGTCATACTGCTGACTTATACTAGCTTTAGACTTCAGATTATCTTCATTAGTCTTTAGCTTTTGTATCTCGTTGTCCATACTATCCACTTTTGTACAAATTGTATTAATAGCTTTGATTATCTTTTCAATTGTATTTTCTTCCTCAGTCTCATTCTGAGTAGCTTTGTCGTGATAGGTAATCTGCAATAACATTCTTATCAGTTTTTATTACTTCAATTGTAAATGTAAAATTTAATATATTTATTATTAATCTCCTTATTTCTTTTGTTGTTACCGAATCTTGTATTTTTCTTGTTAGCCACCATTTTACTTGTGCATTATCTATTCTTATAATGAATTTGTTATAAACAATATATGGCTCAAATGATAATAAACACTTATATACTGAATATAATTCTTTTCTATTTATTTCCCATTTTATTTCTGTATTATTAAATGTTCCTAAGTAATATCTACAATGATGTTCTATCGTATTGCCATCATACCTATATTTTAATATTCCTCCATAACTTTTTCACTCGCATCTGATTCTATTATATAAGTAATTTTTTTGTTTTCATCTGGAAAGTATAGTTTAGGTAAGTTTTTACATAATAATTTTACCTTTTGTATTTGTATTTGGTCTTTTTTATCAAACTGATATTTTATATCTTTTGTAGTCAATTCAAAGTTATATATTTCTTCTATAGTTAATATTTTATCTCATATTTGTATTTTTATATTTTTTTGCCTTATATGTGATCATGTTTCCTTCATTATTAAATCATGTTACTACTATCGGTGTTTTTAACTTTTCTCACATATCTTCTGGTAAATAATTGTATTTACATATATTAGCTTCTGCTCCCATATCTATCATTGGTGTATAATATCTATTGTAATATTATTCTATTATTATCTTTGCAAGTATATATATTTTCATATTTTTATCATACTAAAGTCCTTTTTATTATTACTCTTTTATCTTCATAATTTATTATTAACTGTTTGTCTTCTAGATTATATGGTTTTACTTGTTCTAACCATTTTATTCCTAAAGTGATATTTTCATCTCCTTGATATATTTTAAATTTTATTACTATTGGTACGCCTCCAATGATTATTTCCTTTTCTGTAGTTTCTTTGGTATACATTAATGCTTTTGGTAGTTCGGGGCATAATTGTTCAGTAGTTATTATTTCATCTTCCGTCACTAATTATCTCGTAATATAGATATCTTCTAGTCCTGTATTTATTAATATTAAATATTTTCGTTGTTCCATTATTCCCGTTATGTACTAATGATGTGGTTTTATTTCTTCTTTCATTGATTTTTGTGGGGTTTTATCTATTCTCCTTGAGATACTCATTTTTTATGATATTTGGGTATCTCATTGTTTATTCTTTTTGATGTACTTAGTCTTTCTTTTACTATTTCTAAATCTTCTTCTATATCAATTTCATTATAATTATAATCATTATTATCTATGACTGTAACTATTCTTTCAAAGGGATCTTCTATTTTTATTTTATCTATTTTATTTTTTACTGTTATTTTATGTTTTGTTGTTAGAACATATAAGTTTTTACATCTAGCTGTAAATATTTTACTTTCCGGGGATAGTTCTATTCCTGACATTATCCAATATAATACTAATGATTTATCTATATTTCTGTCATTTACTCAAGCTACTGAGTAGTTAAGACTTATTATAAATTTAAATTTTTAGTATATGAGGTTACCTTTTACCGCGCTTATTATTCTTTTTTCTATAGGTTGTATGATCCTATCATCTGCTAAGTATATTTCTATGGGTGTATCTATTCCTTCTCTAAAACATGCTTTTATTAATATTTCCGTTCCTCCTAAATGTACATATTTAATTGGATTTTTAGCATTAATATCTTGTATTTCTTTATTTATTATTCGTTTGTTTATTATTGGTATTTTAGCCTTTCCTTTGGTGTATTTGCAATCTATGATATATTCTCTTTGACTTACTACATAATATTCTTCTTTTTGTCATTTAAACCAGTTTCTTATTGTTGGTATTTCAAATATTTTGACTTACTACATAATATTTTTGTCATTTTTATTTCTTTTTTATGTTTTTCACATAATTCTATAAACCATCGTTGTAAGAATTTCATTCTAGCTCCTAAGGTATCTGTTAAATCTGCTTCATTCCAGCTTTTTATTATTTTTGAATTAAAAGGTTCTGGTAATTTTGTAAAATATAATTTTCTTATTTCTTTACTTTCTTCGGTGTTATATGTTCCTTTATAATAGTATTATCTAAATGCACATGTATATTCATTTATGTAACACATATTACATATTGCTAATTTTGTCATTAGATTTCGATTTATGAGTTTTTCTTTATTTTGTTCTTCTACTTCTGTTGTCATACTACTAAATTCATTTCTTATAGCTACTTCATATTTATATAATATTTTCATAGTTATAGTAGCAAATTTTCCATTAGATTTTTTCTTACTTCTTAGAGTTTTTTAAACTTTCATCTGATAAATTTTGTAGCCATAATTTTACTGTTACCATAAGCGTTCTTTCAATATATCTTGTTGTCTCTGTTATTACTATTTTGTTATCTATTAATTGTTTTGATATATATCCTATCCATAATTAGCTTGTTTTATTTATATATGCTACACAGTCTAAATCTAAAAAATTATGTCGTTCAGTTATTGGTTTAGTTGTCCATTTTTTATTTAATCTTTTATCTCATATAATTTTTTCTCTATTATATTGTTCATAGTTTTCATTATAATATTTTGTATTTAAATTTTTTGGATTATTTACTCCTGATATGCTAGGTTTTTCATCTATTTCTACGTCTCATGTATTTATTTCTAAATTTTTTGTATTATCTATGTCTGCTAAAAGCTTCGTATATGTTTCGCTTGTTTTCGAATGTTGTTCTAGATCATCGTCGTTTATTTCATCAATTTATTTCGGGTAGATTATCTTGGTTATTTTCTTTTTTTTCTTCTAATTCATCTTCTAGTTGCAATTTTTCTTTAAATTTAATTATCTCATTTGTTAATTTTGTTTTTTGTTCTTTTTCTTTTTGTTTAATTTCATACATTTCTTTTAATATTGCCAGCTCTTTTTCTAGTTCTATTATTTTAGTATTTTTTACCTCTTCTAATTGTTGTACTTCCTTTTTTGCTTGTTATTTTATTTTTTTGATTTCTGTTTTTCTATCTATTTCTTCATTTTCTTTTGTTATTCTTATCATAGCAGTTAAACTATCTTCTAATTTTACCGTTTCTTTTTCTAGCATTAAACTTAGATTGTCACCTATTTTCTTATATTTTCTTTCTAGATTAGAAAATATTTTTTTATTTTTAATCTGCAATAGTTTTCATATGATTTTTCATCAATTGCGTATTCTTCCTTATTCATTTATAGATTGCGTTGAAGTTTATATTCTAAACTTTCTATTTATACTTCTAGATATAAAATAGTTTTTCTCTGTGCTATTATAGATTTTTTACAAATTTCTGCGAATATGTTATTATTAAGTCTATTTTGCCTATGTTCTAATACTTGCATTTTCGCTATAATTATTTCAGTAAGTTTTTCTTTATATTCATTATTCTCGCTATTCATTGTATTTTTAAATATTGAATATATTTATATTTTATATATATTATTTATTAATTGATTTAATTTTTTGTTATAAGCTTTTGTGATATTAAGTTGTTTATATTCCGGATATAATTTTTTTAATTTTCTTCTTATTTTTTTTAACTTTCTAGTACTATGTTTGTTGATATGTTTCTTATTATCCATAGCTCTGATACCATTATCCAGTGATGAATTTTATCATTATTAAAACCAGAGGAACGACCTATGACAAGAACACTAAAAGCAAGATTTATTTCAACAAAGTTATTAACCAGATATTGCAAACTAATTGGACACAAATACCCTGATCACATATGTTTAAAATGTAACGGTGAAGATAACATAATTCCAGATGTCAATTTAGAGTGAAAGAAGACGATCAAGATAAGATGCATACAAGACAAGACAAGATAAGATATTGACAAGATAAAAGAGATAAGATAAGTCTTTGGCTAATTATGTAAAGTAACGTGACAATGTAAAATAATAGGTGTATAGGTGTGTAATGATAAGGTAAAATAGTAGGACAAGTGTAAAGTAGGTGTTGAGTGTTATGGTATGTCATAAAGTGTATAGTATGGTGTGTCATAAAGTAGGTGTAAAAAGTTGTAAAAAGTCATGTGTGTCATAAAATAGGTGTAAAAAAGTCATATGATGTATTAGGAACACTATTAAGTAGTAGAGTATGTGTAGTATTGTGCAGATTTTCCTTTTTATATAAAGGAACGCATATGTAACATAAAAGGCAGGCAATGCCTAATATATAAAACGCTCCTTTCAAAAAACTCTCTCAAGATACTAAATACTTAAAAGTTTATGGATAAATCTGAAATCCAATCAGATATTTCAGATAGCATGGCTAAGCAAGAAGCAAAGGTATATTGTTCAAAAAATATGCGGAACTAATTTCATATATTCTTGAATATCATATATATGATTGAATAAATTTATATTAGTTATTATGTATTAGAATTATTTGAATCATGATTTCTAGTTTATTAGCATATTGAAAACAGGGAGAAAATTTATATACTATGTCATTCTAATGTTGAAATCGGTAGGCGAGGGAAGTCGTTAGGGGAGTAAAGAAAGTCGAAACGCTGATAAGAAGGAAGTATCCGCTAAAGTACGATACTAGTAGTGACAAGAAAACATGATAAATAGATAATCTAATTCATAATAATCTAATATGAATTTAATCAGTTATGAGTATGATAGGAAGGAATAATTGAAAATAAAAAATCTGCATAACAACGAACATTACTACATACATACATGATGAAATGATAAAAAATAA
Organism: Solanum commersonii; assembly: GCA_029007595.1. NCBI lineage: Eukaryota > Viridiplantae > Streptophyta > Magnoliopsida > Solanales > Solanaceae > Solanum > Solanum commersonii. The sequence goes on from JAJTWQ010000011.1 coordinate 4,044,297, forward strand.
CGAAACTTTAATTCTATATATACTTAAAAATATAGAAATAATTGATTTAAGAAGATTAATACGGGAAAAAATATTTGAAGATAACGAATCAGAAGATATATTAACCCAAGAATGGTATGAAATAGACCTACATGATTCGGACCTAGAAGAATAGAATGGTATGATTTAGAAATACAATCAGATTGAAATGAACTATGAATATTTACAATATTGGACAGAATCTATGGAAGATATAAAACTATTAGAACAATTAATGAAAAAAAAATTATATATGTACCAAAGAACCCAAGATATGTTATATCTACAATATATCATAAATAATATTAAAGAAATATTCAGATTAAAACAACTATCGAAAGAATATTACAATAAATATTATTAAATTTTACCATGAATTTCGCACCGAAAAATGCATAAACTACTTAGCAAAAGTGTATTATAATAAAATCTTTAAAATGAATTACTCACCTACCACACTACCACTTCCATAAAGTCCTCAACTACCAGTTCCGCTCCGAAAAATAGTATCAAAGCTATGGATAATAAGAAACATAATAAGAAAAATACTAGTAGAAAGTTAAGAAAAATAAGAAGAAAATTAAATAAATTATATCCGAAATATAAAAAATTTAAATATCATAAAACTGATAACGAAAAATTAAATCAACTAATAGATAATATATAGAAAATAGAACATAAATATATTCAATATTTCAAATTACAATGAATAACGAATATAGACAAAAACTTAATCAAAATAATTATAGCAAAAGGACAAGAGGTAGCACATAGGCAAAGTAGACTTAACAATAATATATTCGCAGCAATTTGTAAAAAATCTATAATAGCACAAAGAAAAACTATTTTTTATCTAGAAATACAAATAGAAAGTTTAGAATATAAACTACAACACAATCTATAAATGAATAAAGAAAAATACGCAATAGATGAAAAAACATATGAAACTATAACGGATTAAAAATAAAGATAATATTTTCTAATCTAGGAAGAAGATATAAGAAAATAGGTGACAATATAAGTTTAATGTTAGAAAAAGAAACGGTAAAACTAGAAGATAGTTTAACTGCTATGATAAGAATAACAAAAGAAAATGAAGAAATAGATAGAAAAACGGAAATTGAAAAAATAAAAAAACAAGCAAAAAAGGAAGTACAACAATTAGAAGAAGTAAAAAATACCAAAATAATAGAGCTAGAAAAAGAGCTAGCAATATTAAAAGAAATGTATGAAATGAAACAAAAAGAAAAAGAACAAAAAACAAAATTAACAAATGAGATAATTAAATTTAAAGAAAAATTGCAACTAGAAGATGAATTAGAAGAAAAAAAAGAAAATAACCAAGATAATCTACCCGAAATAAGAGTTGATGAAATAAACGACGATGATCTAGAACAACATTCGAAAATAAGTGAAACATATACGGAACTTTTAGCAAATATAGATAATACAAAAAATTTAGAAATAAATACAGGAGACATAGACATGGATGAAAAGCCTAGCACATCAGGAGTAAAAAACCCAAAAAATTTAAATCCAAAATATTGTAATGAAAACTATGGACAAAATGATAGAGAAAAAACTATATGGATAAAGGATTAAATAAAAAATGGACGCCTAAACCAATAACTGAACAACATAATTTTTTAGATTTAAATTGTGTAGCAGATATAAATAAAACAATCCAATTATGGATGAGATATATATTAAAACAATTAATAGATAACAAAATAGTAATAACAGAAACACCAGGATATATAGAAAGAACACTTATAGGAACAGTAAAATTATAGCTACAAAATTTATCAGATTAATGTTACAAACTCTAAGAAGTAACAAAAAATTTGATGGTGACATAGCTACTACAACTATGGAAATATTATATAAATACGAATTAGCTATAAGAAACGAATTTAGTGGTATGACAACAGAAGTAGAATAACAAAATAAAGAAAAAATCACAAACCGGAATGTAATGACAAAATTTATCAATATATAACATGTGTTATATAGATGAATACACATATGCATTTAAACAATACTATTATAAAGGAACATATAGCATAGAAGAAAGTAAGGAAATAAGAAAATTATATTTTACAAAACTACCAGAATCTTTTAATTCAAAAGTAATAAAAAGTTGGAATGAAGCATGATTAACAGATACCATAGGAGCTAGAATAAAATTCTTACAACGATGGTTTATGGAACTATGTAGAAAACATAAAGAAGAAATAAAAATGAAAAAAATATTAGTAAAAAACTTGGCATTTTGCAAAAATAAAACAGCACCTCAATTTGGTTGTACGGATAGGTATTATAAAAATAGAAAGAAATATAATAAAATATACAGATCAAAATATAAATATAAAAAACCAAGAATAAGATACTATGTAAAAAACTACAAAACCAAAAGACCATATAGACCAAAAAGAAAACTAACGGAATGTACTTATTATAATTGTGGAAAATTAGGACATATAGCTAGAGATTGTAAATTACCTAAAGATCCAAAGAAAAATCAAATATCAGAAATAATAATAGACAACGAAAAATATATACAAATAGAATACGTAGATTATGAATTAGAAAATGAAAATAGCATATATGAATTATCAGAAAATGAAATAGACAAAATGAAAAATAATTCATTAACAGAATCAGATAATGAACACTATATAAATGACTGAAACAGATATACAAATAATAATTAAAGAAAAACACCAAGATGAAGAATCGGCAGAACAAAAAATAATATTTGATAATAATATATTTGAACAAATAAAAGGAAAAGAATTAGACCTAAGCGTAGCAAAAATATTCGAAATACCAACAATAAGAAATTGGTTTAAACGACAAAAAGAAGAATACTATATAGTAAGTTAAAGAGAACATATCATAGATTGCAAATACACCAAAGAAAAGGCAAAAATACCAATAATAAATAAAGAAATACAAGATATTAAGGCTAAAAATTCAATTAAATATGTACATTTAAGAGGAACGCAAATATTAATAAAAACATATTTTAGAGAAGGAATATATACACCTATAGAAATATACTTAGCAGATGATAGGATCATAGAACCTATAGAAAAAAAATATAATAAGTGCAGTAAAAGGTAACCTCATATACCAAAAATTTTAATTTATAATAAGTGATAACTACTCAGTAGCAATAAATGACAGAAATATAGATAAATCACAAGTATTATATTGGATAATGTCAGGAATAGAACTAGCCCCAGGAAATAAAATATTTGCAGCTAGATGTAAAAACTTATATGTTCTGACACCAAAACATAGAATAACAGCAAAAATAAAATAGATAGAATAAAAATAGAAGATCCCTTTGAAAGGATAGTTACAGTCATAGATAATAATGATTATAATTATAATGAAATTAATATAGAAGAAGATTTAGAAATAGTAAAAGAAAGACTAAGTACATCAAAAAGAATAAACAACGAGATACCCCAAATAATATAAAAAATGAGTACCTCTAGAAGAATAGATAAAACCCCACAAAATTCAATAAAACCACATCATTACTACATAACGGCTATAATGGAACAACGAAAATATTTAATATTAATAAATACAGGACTAGAAGAAAACTATATTACAAGAGAATTAGTGAACGAAGATAAAGTAATAATTGCTGAACAATCATGCCCCGAACTACGAAAAGCATTAATATATACCGAAGAAACTACGGAAAAGGAAATAATCATTGGAGGAATAACAATAATAATAAAGTATAAAAGATATCAAAGAGATGAAAATATCACTTTAAGAATAAAATGGCCAGAACAAGTAAAACCATATAATCTAGAAGACAAACAGTTAATAATAAATTATGAAAATAAAAGGGTAATAATAAAAAGGACTTTAGTATGATAAAAATATGAAAATATATATACTTGCAAAGATAATAATAGAGGGATATTACAACAGATATTATACACCAATGATAGATACGGGAGCAGAAACTAATATATGTAAATATAATTGTGTACTAGAAGATAAGTGAGAAAAATTAAAATCACCGATAGTAGTAACGGGATTTAATAATGAAGGAAGCATGATTACATATAAGGCAAAAAATATAAAAATACAAATATGGGATAAGATATTAACTATAGAGGAAATATATAACTTTCAATTGACTACAAATGATATGCTATTAGGATTGCCATTTTTAGAAAAATTATACCCACATATAATAACAGAAACACACTAATGGTTCACAACACCGTGTAAACAAAAAATAGGAGCAAAAAGAGTAAATAACAAAAAACAAAAAATGACAGAATGGATAAAAGGAAGTGAAAAAATTACGCAAAAATTAGAAAATATAAAAGAGGAAGACCCCAAGATAGAATTAATTATATTCTCTATAGATAAAGTAAAAATAATTCAAGATATGTTAAAATTATTATATAGTGAAGATCCTTTACAAGGATGGAAAAAACATAAAACAAAAATAAAAATTGAGCTAATTGATAATAATAGTATAATAACCTAAAAACCATTAAAATATAATTTAAATGATTTAACTTAATTTAAGATACATATAACTGAATTAATAGAAAAGGGGTACATACAAGAAAGCAATAACAAGCATACAAGCCTATCATTTATAGTAAATAAATATAGTGAACAAAAAAGAAGAAAAAGTAGAATGGTTATTGATTATAGAAATTTAAATGCAAAAACTAAAGCATATAATTACGCAATATCAAATGAAATATTAAAGATAAGACAAATACAAGGATATAATTACTTTAGTAAATTTGATTGCAAATCGTGATTTTACCACTTAAAGTTAGAAGGAGAATCTAAAAAACTTACGGCATTTACAGTACCACAAGGATTTTATGAATGGAATGTATTACCATTTGGATATAAAAATGCACCAGATTACCTATCACGACAAAGCTACTCAAATTGAGACCGAGGAAGAAGATACAATTGAAAAGATACTCAAAGTTATTACTACACTTTGTACAAAAGTGGATAGTATGGACAACGAGATACAAAAGCTAAACACTAATGAAGATAATATGAAGTCTAAAGCTAGTCAGCAGCATGACTATAAAAATGCAAAGCTACGTCAATCGAAAGGTGGAAAAAACCCAGAGCTAAAAGGAGATGATGGGAAACTCCTTCAAACCCATAATGTTTGTTTAAATACAGCTGCAAGTACAAGCAAACAAGTTAGCGATAAACAACATAAAAATGCGAACTTAAACTAGCTATTCGAAAAACCATTTATCCAAAGGACACCTAGACATATGTCCATAGAACCACAAACATCTACATATGCAGATAGTTTACAAAACCAAAATGAGAAAAAGATATATAACTACATCCCACGAACCTATATCGAAAATATACATAAAATCCGAACTTATTTAAACGTTAACCCCAAATCAACTACAAAAGAACCAAATTAGGATTATTTGACACAAAAGTTACAAGGATATAACAAGTTAATTGCAAGGTCAAAAGCTAATGCTAATTTAGTAAGAACATGTTATAACTACGAACTTTTAAATACCGTATACACATACGACGGAGAAGAAGTTAGTGGAATACCAGAATTACACAAGGCATTCGTCACATACAAAAGAATTACAAAAGAAAATTTATTTTATATAAAATTCTATACAGCACCAGCGGAGATATTATACGAGGAAATAAAACATCCAATACAGGTTATCAAGATAGGACTAACTAAAGATATGATTATACCCGAGGACATCGGACGACAAGAAAAGATATGCAAAATAGAGATACCAAGTTTTTATGCCAACAAAAGAATAATTGGTATATCAACTATTATACAATAATTAACAAACAATTACTTAAATGGAAATGCTATATGGAGTTATTACTCGAGAGATCAATTAATGATATATTCAAATTCAAGAGAACTACTAAGAACAGATATGGATGAAGTGCATTTTGCTTTTATTTCTGTTGAAGTATCAGCTACATTGCTGACAACTCTAGCCCATTTGGATTGACTAAAAAAAATAGTTTTTAAGTAAAAAAAAAATTAAAAAGTCAAGTAACGTCAAAATCATGGTTTTCTTTGTCTTCTTCTTTGTAACATTTTGTACATAAATTAATGAAACATGATGATTTATATTTTGATTTTCTAAAATAAAAACCACTCGATCATTTATTGTTAGAAGTAACAAGTTGGTAGATTTGTAGTAGGTATAACTAACAATCTGATGCGTCCATGTTTTTCACGTTCGTAGTAGATATATCATCACTCATTCCACCAATGGCTTCTATCAAGAGCCGGAGCTAGGTGGAGGTTCATGGGTTCGAACCAACCAAGTGATTTTTTCGTAGATTTTGTATTTGTACTAGAAAATTAATTATATATGTATATATATATATATATATATATATATATATATATATAAACATGATAAGGCACAAGTGAGAGAGGGAGTACTGAGTAGGATTTACAAAAACTGCTAATTTTCTGCTATAGTTTTATTATATTTTATTAATTTATTTATACTAGAATATTGGTATCAGAGCAAGAAGTTTTTGGAAAGTAACAGTTAATGAGAAGACCTCTACGAAGTACTAAGATACATTTAGACACAAAAAGAAAGTTAGAAAGCCTATACTTCGAATATAAGATACTAAATAGTACTAAAGAAGACAATATACGGTTAGATTATCTAATAGAAATAATATCTATACTAGAATATAAATTCATTACACAGTTAAAATCAAGACAGAAGATAATATATGAAAAAACACCATTTTGCTAACCAACTACGCCTTAGATATTGGTATTTATACAGAAAAATATAAATTAAATCTGAGTGGTTAAAATTAAAACAAGCATTAACCTTATATTTAAAGTTATTAGAAACAAGAGACTTAATAGATAGGCTCTGTAATCACGAAGGATTATACTCATTAAATAGACCTACACTAGTCAACCCAGAATTGTTAAGTGCTTTAAAGTGTGAATTACACAACATCGATAGTGACATCCAATCTGCAATTAATAGAATAAAATTTTAGAGAAAAAGTATTAGTAAAATAGATATCCCGCTAGGCTAAAAATATAGATCCATTAAAATAATTAGAATACTTAGACTTAAGAATTTATCCGGAAAAGAAATACAAAATATTTTTAAAAAATTCAGTAATAAGGTGCAATTTCAGTCAAGAAGAACACCTTTTACACTCAGAAGATAAGCAATATAATACTATAATAGATCTTATAATAAACTTTAGTGAAAAAACTCAAGAAAAAGAAAAGAATATAGGAAGGTTGCTAGAGACAATAGAAATAACTCAAAATAAACATAAGAAGATATTAGAAAGGTTAGAACAAAACTTTGATTTCTTAAAATCACAAGAACTAGAACTAGATAGAAAAATTCAATATTTGAACCATAAGTTTAATAGAGAACAAATACCTACAAAGGTTGAAATAAGAAAGCTAATAAAGACCATAACAGAAAAGCTTAAAGAATTAGAGATCAAAACAACTGAATTAATTGAAAAAATTACAAAACAAGTAGAAATAGTAACTACCAAAGTTCGTGAATTAAAAAAGACAATACAACAACTAGAGGATAAAATCCTTTCATGAACGACCTATGCCAAGAGTCATCATACACTAAAGCTTTAAAATTTACAACAAGCATACTACCAGATCCACAAGGATTTTCTGATAACCAAACTGCAAGTAAATTAGATCAAATAATTATTAAACAAAACAACACTATAATAGCACTACTGATAGAATTAAGTAAAAAACTAGATAAGATAATTAAAGAAAAAGAGGTTATAAGAGAAGAACCGAAGCACTCTGAAATAGAAGAATTAATAACTCAATTAAAAAATATTGAAATTACTCCACCTAAAGAAAGACCAACAATAGTTAGAAAATCTCAAAAATGGACTTTCTTTCATGTAGAAGAACAACAGTCGAATAAAGACCACGAGTAAGTTTTTCTAAAAATCGAATAGGAAATAGCCTTATATCAAGAATATTAACACGAAATAGACAAGAAGATAAACAAATCCAGGAGTTAAACCAAGTAATAGATGTAGATAAAGACTTAAGAATATTCCAACGGAATTAGTTGAACTTACTTAACCCAAAGATATTATATGATACAAAATATTTTGCGAAAACCAATCAGCTATATAGACATTATAGAGAAGAACAAATTTCAGCTTAGGAAAAGAAATAGCCATTATGAATCTAGTAAACCAAGAATCCATACGAGGAATAGTACATAACAAATTAACATTAATACATATGGGTTTAATAGTAGTAGGATTAAAATGATTAACTAGAAAGAATCTAGGAACTAAAGTATTAATAGTAATATACGATGATAGATGGTCTGACTTAAAGAAATTCATCATAAGATTAACAGAAGTAGATATGACTAATAATGGGGGGATATTCTATATTAGCCCGGATTTTATGATTAATTTAAGAGAATTCGGAAAGCATATAAAAATAGGAATACAGACTAAAGGCTACGAAGAAATGAGTAGCGGAAATAATCTACTTATGTGTGTGGGTTTCATTGGAAAAGTTGCATCTAGAAGTAATACAAGGTTTAGACTAAAAGTAGAAGATGTAGTAGAAGTAATGGGAAACAAAGGCATAAAATTAACAAAACCAATAAAAATAAATCCAGAAGAATATGCAGGATTAGAATGGAACCTAGAACAATTTAATAAAAATAAAATACTCACACCCGAATCTCATCTAATGTATACTAATACAAAAGGAGAAACATCTATAAGATTCACCGACTATAATTACTCTAATCAGACGAACTTAGAAGAAGGAAAAGAATTCATAAATATAGAAATAATACAAGAAAGATATGAAGTAGACGAAACATTACAAGAATCTGAAAGAAGACATAATAACAATAATGATATAACTTTCAAATGTAAAGGTTGTAAGATAGGAAGTATGGGTATAGTAGAAGTAGAAAAACATTTTAAAACATGTAAATTCAGAACAGATAATCTAGGATATATAGAAGAGTACAAAAACCAAGAAAAAATCGAAGACCTTGAAAAGATACTAGAAAATCTATATGACAGCGAATATGAAATAGAAAGAAATTCTATAATAAGTCAAAAAGAACTTATGGAATCCACTAGTTCAAGTGTTAGTCCATTCCAGCGAACTGCCCAACCACATACGATAGACACAAGTACAGAAAATGTACCAAGAAGAAGAGTATTTAGGGTAAATCCAGACACAGTAACTGAAAATATAAGACCAATGGGTAGAAGGATGCCTATGAAGAGCCTATTAGGTTACAAGAAGGGGGAAGTAAAGGAAAAATATTAAACATAGCAGCACATAATCCTCAAATGTGGAATACAGTAGTAGACTTATGGAAAGGAATAGTAGTAGCAGACGATATAAAAACATATCAAGATGCAGACGCAGAAACAATGTACAAATACATGAAAACTTTCCTAGGAGAATCTGCAAAAGTCTTATGGGAAGCATACAAATCTAACTTCCCACAAGAATTCCAAGCGTTGGTAAATATGGGAGAAAACCCATATAATTTTACAAATAAAATACATAGCCTAATTACAGGGGAAGACCCAAATAGTGGTTTAGTAGTACTACAAAGAAACACTTTAATAAAACTAGAACAATTAAGCATTACAAGTTGGTTCCACATAAAGAACTTTCTAAAAAATTATTATTATTATTGCGCAATTAGTGGAAACTCTTTTGATGACGAATTAGGGAAAAAGTTATTCAATAAACTACCAGGAGCTTTAGGTAGAGAAATAGAAGAAAGATGGTATAAAAGAGACGGAGTAATACAAACCCAAAATGGTAAATGGTCCATAGGACACAAAGTACAATATATAATGGAAATATTAACAGAAAAATGTACAAATATACAAATACAAAAACAACTAAAGCAGAATGAAATGGGTTTATGTAAAAATGTGATATATACAACCCAAAGTTATGATAAAGAACAACGTAAATCAAAGAAAAGATACAAAAAGCGTCGACCCTACTATAATCAGCACTATAATAATAATAAAAGATACTGTTTAAGAAGGTCTTCAGCCAGAAAACCATATCTAAATAAGGATAGACATGTTAGAAAATATAGAAACGATAAAAACTATAAAAATAAGCTACAATGCTTCACATGTGGAAGTATAGAACATTTAGCAAATGTATGTCCTAAAAGAAATAACAGTAGAACTAGAAACTCACAATTAATAAAAGATTTTCAAGAAACATTGATTAATGTTGATGAATACATGTCGGATAATGAGAGCATATATTCAATAGTAAGTGTAGAAATAGAAGAAATAACAAGGTCTGATGAGTCAGATTCAGCTAATGAAGAACTAATAAATGAAATAGGGTTAGGATTAAAAAATATAGACTTAGAAGAATTACAAATGATTACAATGATGAATATTTCACAAGAATGTACTCATGAGTTTGAAAGAAATAAAGGAATAGATAGCAACCAATGTATTCTATATAGATGGTATCCAAGCAGAGAAAAAGGGGAAAATGTAAGTTTTGCTATGCTGAAGGATGTATCACATGCATAGAAAACCTATTAAAAATAAAAATAAAAGAAAGACGTGAAAATAGAGATATAAGCAATGATATAATAAACTTACGAATAACAACTTTAGAAAGTAGGATAAATGAATTAGAACAAAATGTAATGTTGTTAGAAAAAGGAAAACAAAAAATTGAAGAAAATATGACACAAAGAACAAAAGAATGGGGGATGTGCAAAACATCTGCCCAAGAAGCAGAATTAATGAATATAGAAACTATGGTAAATCATTATGAGAATTTAATATGTAACGAAGATAAAAAATTCACTACTATTAAAGTACTAGCTAGACTCAGAATACAAGATATTGAGTTAGAAACGTTAGCATTGGTAGACACAGGATGTACATGTAGTATAATAAATAAAAAGATTTTACCAAAAAAATTAATAAAAATCTTAGACAAGCCAATTGCAGCAATGCAAATGGATGAAACGTATAATACATACCAACATTATATAGGAAAGACGCAGGTAAGTTTTATCAATACATGTAATGAATTTTATAAACCAATGTCTACACTTGATAGGATATGGGTACGAGACCTTAACATAAATGTAGATTTTGTAGTAGGATTAAAATTTATGATACAAAATAATGGAGGAACATTAATTACAAGAGATAGGGTAATATTCTTTAAACATCTGACATATATACCAGTACAAACTATGAAATTTGAAACAAAAGAAAGACAAGCTGAGATATCTCCAAACACTTCCGAAAAAGAAAGCTTACAGACATGTTGTAAAGACTGCAAAAATAAAAGTCAATGTTGTAAAGACCATAAGGAACAATACGAAGAAGAAGAATACGATATAAGAGAAAAAGATTATACTTTAATAGAAGTAGAAAATGAATTCTATAATTTTCAAACAGGAATTGATAAGATAGATACAATTAGAAGTCCTAAAGACTTGGACAATATAGTAAAAAATTTAGAAGAAATGGAAATAATAGGGGAGAAACCTTTAAAATATTGGGAAAATAATAAGGTAGTATGTAAATTACATATCATAAACCCTGAATACATAATAAAAACAGATGTTATTGAAGCTACTAATCAAGACTTAGAAGATTTTGGTATACATATAAAAGAATTACTAAACTTAGGAGTAATAAGAAGATCTACGTCTAAGCATAGGTCAGCAGCATTCATGGTAAGAAATCATAGTGAAATAGTGCGAGGTAAAGCAAGAATGGTAATTAATTATAAAAGACTTAATGAAAACACTAGAACAGATGCATATATATTACCAGATAAAAATGAATTAATCAATCGAATCCAACGAAAAAGGGTATTTAGTAAATTCGATTGTAAATCAGGATATTGGCAGGTAAAAATGCATGATGAAAGCATAGAATGGACAGCATTCACTTGCCCTGAAGGACATTTTGAATGGTTAGCTATGCCATTTGGGCTAAAAACTGTCCCGCCAATATTTCAAAGAAAAATGGATAATATATTTGGGGACTATAAACGATTCGCCCTAGTATATGTAGACGATATCTTAGTATTTAGTAAAGATATTAAAGACCATTTAGGACATCTACAGACAGTGTTTCGATTATTTGTTAAAAATGAAATAATAGTAAGTAAAAAGAAAATGGAATTATGTAAGAACCATATAAATTTTTTAGGAGTAACATTAGGAGAAGGAAAAATTAAATTACAACCACATATAGCGACAAAAGTGTTAGATATGTCTGATAAATTAGACAATACAAAAGATTTACAGAAATTTCTAGAATTGGTAAATTATGCTAGAAACTTTATTAAGGACTTAGGAAAATTAGCAGGACCATTATACTCAAAAACAGGTAGAAAAGGACAAAAACATTTCAACACAGAAGATATAAAATTAGTAAAACTAATCAAAGAAAGAGTGCAAAATATTCCCGAATTAAGTATACCACTAGAAACAAATGATTTAATAATCGAAACAGATGGCAGTTTCCAAGGATGGGGAGCCGTATTAAAACCTAGACCAAATAAATACAGTGATAAGACAGAAGAAAAGATTTGTGCTTATCAAAGCGGGACATATAGAGAAAAAGGAAATATGAGTAGTATAGATGCAGAAGTTTTAGCAATAATATATGGCCTCAACAGTTTTAAGTTATATGTGTTAAATAAAAATGAAATATTAGTACGGACTGACTGCGAAGCCATAGTTAAATTTCATCAAAAGATAAATCAAAAAGCTAGTAGCAAAAGACGATGGCTAAACTTTATGGATACTATATCTATTTATACAAATGTTATTTTTGAATATATAAAAGGAAAAGATAACAGTTTAGCAAACCAGTTCAGTAGACTAAATATAAAAATAACTTAACTATATATTTGTTTTCAGCATGAGACCAACCGGTTCAATAGACAAAGGCAAAGGAGTAGCCTCAGCTTCAGACACATACGCTCAGACTCTATTAAGTAATATGAAGTTTAAACCTCATACAACATCAATAGAAATGATGGATCGTATGTACTTTGGTAACATGATTTAATATGTTACCCAAATTCAAACTTATCTTTTAGCGAACTACCAGAGTGTGTGTTAGATAAACCACAGAAATGTTTAGCAGACAATTTATGCATGGCATATAACAAGAAAGATAATAAATATTTTATAGCCTTATTAAATGCGTTATGTCAATATTTTACTGACAGAAATAGAGAAAATAAATTTAAATATTATGTAGTAATACATGGTAAAATTAATGGTATTTTTCAAACTTGGATAGAAGTACTAGACTCTATAAACGGAGTTAAAACTCCTCTTTTAAAAGGTTTCAATGATTTTACTGAAGCATTAGATTATGCAAGAGGGATACTTGGTCCAAATTACTATATCTCTCCAGCCCTCAGACAAAATTCACAAAAGACCCCGCAATACAATATCCAAAAAGACACAGATAGAATAATCTTCTGCGGCCACTGTTCTTCAATGACCAAAGCCTTCAAGAGATTAAATGCAAAGGTAGAAGCTTTACTCCAAGAAAATGCTAAACTAATGGAGCAGGTAAAATTGTTCAAAGGCAAAGAATCCATTCAAACGATTCACACCAGTACACAGACTTCAAAACCGTGTTTTCCAACTCAAGATAAAATAGATGAGCAGGTTGTGCATTCCCCAACGAATGCAAAAAGGTCCACTGTATCGGATAATAAAGATACAGCTAGTCCGTTTCAAACGGTAGCCGGTAAAGACACCTCAAACCCGTTTATGGCTGTCACTTTGCCAAAAAGTGAAGATGAAGGTTCTTCATCAAGACGAAGGTTACCCAGATCATTTACTCAGATAGAGACAATAACAAAGAAAAACTATGCTCCATAAAAATAAAAAGAATGATAAAATAGAGAGCATAATAAAAAAATACGTTAGAAAAGTTTTTCCAGCAAGGACAAGATAAACATGTAACTATTACACCAAGTCCAGATCCAAATGGAGACAGACTGGTACCAGATGCAGAACATATAAATACAGACAAAACTAACACAAGCTCAGTGAGAGACACTTCGGGTAATAATATAACCAGATCCCTAAGTTTCGGAGAAGAAGACTATGGAGAACATGCATATTATCAAGATGCTCAAGATCCTAATGAGGATGATGATTCAGGAATGAGTTTCGATTCCATAGCTCTGCACAACCTTGATACCTGAAGACGGACAAGAACAAGACAAAACAAGGCAAAGACAATAAATAAAGTAGGAATAAAAGTGTGCCATGTGGGGATGCCCACATTTGTCGTGTGAGTGCTTACTTTATCACTATCCTCTAAAGAGGAAAAAACTGATAAGCACGCGTCAAAGTTTGTGTCAATAAGTGACAATAGTGCATGTGACGATGGGGCCCAAATGTGTACCCGGCATGTATTATTTGATCTTATCTTCAAAAGTGTCGGCCAATTTTCGGCCATTACTTTTTATTCCACTATCTTAGTGCATCGGCCACGTTTGGCCATTTGTATTTTACCACGTTTACCAATAGTATTTCCGAACCTCTATAAAAAGCCACTACTCCACACTAACGAAGAAGCAAGAAAAAAAAAGAAAGAAAAAAAAAACAAAGAAAAACACAACATATTCCCCTTGCCAATGTTCAGCAAAAACCTCTCCACTATCCAATCCAAACATCCCAAAAAAATCCACTTGTAATATTTAGTGTGAAAAAGGTTTGTTTTTAAGTGTGTAAGGGTCAGTCAGGGTTCCCGAAAGGAAAACCTCTCTCCGTCTAAATCATGTAAGTCTCTTATGTTTTTCCTGTAATTTTTCCCTAAAAATAATTATGTAAATTATGTTTGTAATCATATTTGCATGTATTCAAGATATATTAATATGTTTTGTATTTAAGATATGTTAAAAACTACCCTTAGTATATGGTTAGGCTTTTAACTTCTTAATAACAACGATGGATTAACCTGTAAATTCCTAGGATGTTGAACAGGCCTTAAAAAGTCCGCAGAAATCACAGGACGTCGTTGGCCATCTCCGGGGTGAGGTTAAAGAAGAAGTTATTAAGAATATAAGTTAAAAGAAAGAGATGAATGGGGTAGTACCTTAAAAAAAAATAAAAAAAATAAAAAGGAAAAACAGGATCAATACTTGAGATAAACATGATAAGGCATAAGTGAGAGAGGGAGTATTGAGTAGGATTTACAAAAACTGCTAATTTTCTGCTATATTTTTATTTCTGCTAATTTTCTACTATATTTTTTTCTGCTAATTTTCTGCTATAGTTTTATTATATTTGTGAACCCTTAACAAAATTGATTGTCAGTTCTAAAGGAAATTTAGAACCACCAAACTCCTTAGGGTGTGTTTGGTATGGAGGGAAATATTTTCGAATATTCACATGTTTGGTTGTCTTAAATGTATGGAAAATGTTTTTCAAATCAGCTATTTTTCCTCAAATATAATGACAATGATTTCCCTTCCAAAATTGGGAAAACATTTTCCAAACTCCACTCCACCCTTTAATTTTTTTCTTCTTCCCTACCAATAACCCGTACCCGACCTTCCCCATTCAAAAATCAAATCAATTTTTTTAAATTTTCCTAATTTTTAAATTTTAAATATATTTTTATCAGTACCCCAAACTAGCCCCCCCCCCCCCCCACCTCAAAAAAAAAAAAAATATTTTTTAAAAATGTTTCAAATTTTAAGATTTTTTTACCTTACCCAACTCTTACCACCCCTACCCCACCCCCACCCCAAAAAAAATTGCTTTTGAAAAATATTTCAAATTTAATTTTTATTTTATTTTTAACGCCACCCCCACCCCCCACCCCCCACTCCCAACAAGGCCACCCCATCAATTTTATTTTTTTAAAATAATAATTAATTTTGGGAAATATTTTAAATTTTTTAAAAAAATCATGTTTTACGCCACCTCCCTACCCCACTCCCACCAAGGCCATCCCCTTCAATTTTTTTAATGATTTGGAAAATATTTCAAATTTAATTTTTTTTTAAAAAAAATTCTCCACCCCCTACCCCTACCCTCTCCCCCGCCACCCACCCATGCCATTCGTGTCAAAAAAAGAATTAAGAAACAAATATTTTTAAAAAATATTTCAAATTTTTTTTTTATTTTCCTCCATACCAAACACACCCTAAATCTTGGCTCCATCTCTACTTCTACCATTCTACCTTTGTGCACCACCACCAATATTTACTCATCTTTCTTTGCAAACTAGTAAATAAGGAAACCGCCCTTCCCACGGTTATCTTGTAAAATAATACTAATGCATTTATGTAATTAAATTGCATTGCAAAATAAAAACTAAATTACATTGTTGTTTGTAAATATTATATGTACTTTTGATATTATATCGATAATATTTGTGTATATACACCACTAAATGCCTTCTATAGTCGCGTTTTTTATGAACATATTTAAAGATTTCGAAAAAGTTCAATTACTTGTTGTACAATATCAATGTAGTATCATTGATATTTTTTAAAAATTTTATTAAAGGTGTTTGGAAGAGATATATCTACTGAATTCTAACAGATTAGGGAAGGAGGGGGAATGGGTGGATAATGATTTATTATTTTTTAATTAAAAAATATAGAAAAGTAAATAACTAACATTTAAAAATTGAGAAAATTAAAATTTCTGATCCTAGTTCATTATCAATTTAATGTAAATACCTATTTTTCGTTCTTTCATGTACGTAATAGTTCTTCTAACTTAATATTTCTCTCAAAATAAAAAGAATTAATCTCAATTTTACTTTTACATTAATATTTTACTTTAATTTCTTTGTGTTCTAGTAGAAAACAAAATTGCATGAAAAATTATATTTTTAACTTCATTAAATGCTTTTAGAAATTTCAGAATTATTTGACTATATTTTTCTATTTTAATTGATATATTTGTCTATATTTCAAAAAATACTTAAGGATACACTTCTTTCCAGAACTCATCTCATTTTAGAATCACAAATATTCTAAAATTATGTAATACTGGTACAATAAACTATTATTACATAAGAATACAAAAAGAATATTTTCATAAGAATAATATAGGGGGAAATATTGTAATTGCACAGCGACATGTAAAGAAACTTAATAGAATTTTTTTATTAGAGATAAGTGTAAAAAAAACACCAAATTTTTTATTTTTTTTAAGTTTCATACCTAAACTATTGAGAGTGTGAATTTCATGTCTAAACTATCACTTATTAGTTTGAGAAACACACCTCTCTTTTATACCGCTTTCATCATGGTGTGTGTAATACACTCTCTCTTTTATTTTAAAAACTTGTCACATCACACTCCACATGGACAAACATTCCACCTTGACAAAAATAAAGAAATTATTAATATTAGTTAAAAAAAAAATTATTATCCAAAAAAAAAAAAATTACAAAATAATATTTTTCTTACCCCACTCCATCACTTCCTCTAACCGTCCTACCCCCCCCACATGCCCATTTTTTTAATTGTTTTTGTTTAAATTTCTTTTATAAAAGTATTTAAATTTTTTTAGTTCATCCCCCTCCCCCTCAAATACAAATTTAGATTATTTTTTAAAAAAAAAAAATTCTACCCACTCTACCTAACCCTCCGATTCCAATTTTTTCTCTTGTTTTGTGTTAGATATATATATCGAAAATATATTTTACTTGCTGTCACAAGACTTTTTTTAAAATAAAATTTTTATTTACGTTATATTCGGTATACAAGTAGAAAAAGAATTCTAAAAAATATATGTACATATCGAACACAAAATGAGACAAATGTGAAAAAATAAAAATAAATTAGGAACGGAGGGTTAAATAGAATGGGGTAGAATTTTTATTTTTTTAAAATAATATAATATCAAAAAAATGGGGGGGGTCAATGTGAAGTATGAATTTTTAAAAAATATTTTATAAAATAAATTTAAAAAAAGAAGGAGAAAAGGACGGGGAATTGTGGGCGGGGGGGGGGGGGGGGGGGGGGTGTACGGGTAGGAGGTAGTGGAGTGGGGTAATAAAAGTAATTTAAAATTTATTGTTTAAAAAATTATATATTTTTTGGAATAGTAATACTTTAATCTTTAATCTTTAATCTTTAATTTTTAATTAATATTAATACTTTATTATTTAATTTTTGTCAAAGTAGGATATTTTATCCATGTGGAATGCCATGTGTCAAGATTTTTTCAAATAAAAGAGAGAGTGCATTACACACACCACTGATGTGTTTCTAAAACAAATAAGTGATAGTTTAGGTATGAAACTCAAAAAAGGATAGTTTATATGTGTTTTTGACATTTATCTCAATTAATTAATATAAAATTATACGATCTAATCTTCATAATGAATTCACATCATAATTTTAACGACTTGTTCCCGTCGTTATGGAAAAAAATCAAAAGGAAGGATTTTGGGCCAGAAAATTTTTTGTAGTAACTTGGAAATTTCTAGCCTAAGCCAGACTTGTATGAAATCTGAGTCAGGTGAGGTCTAGAGAAATCTGGTAATGAACGGGGGATCTAATTATAAATTTGATCACATAAGTGGATAGCCAAGACGTTAAGGAGCTTGTACGGCTTTACGGAATCGAATTCTGGCGAGTAGAACTCCAAAAATTGATCTTGGCATGAAAGGGTAATTTTAGAACATCCTGGTTTGAAAGTGTGTTGTGAAATGAGAGCTTGGAACTCAAATTCCGAGGTTTTGTCTCCGTGCAGGCTGCTGTAGCGGGATGGGTTCCGCTATAGCAGGCCAGCCACGACTTAAGTCGGGCAAAAACCCCAATTTCGTTATTTTTCTGCAAACTTCGTTCTTAAGAGTTAGGAGACAATCCATGACGAGTTCTTGACAGTTTTCCACGATTTTTTGTGTTAAAGGTAAGGATTTTACTCCCCTAATTCGTTTTTTGATCCGTAGAATTAGATCCTTGGGTAACTATCATTGGAGGAGGGTTTTGGCCTGAAGTTAATAGTGGAAAAAATCCATAGCTGTACATTAGGATCATGGGTTGGTCTTGGGTTATTAGGTTTGTTATAATCTGGGTAAATTAGATCTTAATTATTGATCTTTGCGTTAAATTAATCGTTTGTAGACCAAGAACAAACGAAAAGAATACCGAAAGGGAAGGCTCAAGTGTCTTAGGAGGATTCAAGCTTGGTTTCGAGGTAAGTGATGGTTTGATTTCCTATTTGAGTGATATATGCCGATAATTGCTTCGTTGTATGCATACATGTATGAGAATAAGGAATGTAAACCAAATCTAATGCAATAAGTCTATGTATATGATAGATTACACGCCATGAACCCATAACTTGATTGTACAACTATGAGTATTGTTCATTATAGGTGTGATTGTGGTTGTGGTTGTGTTGATTGGATCGGGTGTCACGTTCCGACACATCTATTGGATCTGGTGTCACGTTTCGACACATTTATTGGATCGGTGTCACTTTCTGACATATATATTGGATCGGGTGTCACGTTCCGACACATATATTGGACTAGGTGTCATGTTCTGACACATACTTTTGATCGGGTGTCACGTTCCGACACACTAACAGTTTGGGTATGGGTTCCATGAGAGAACTGTGTGTGATTGTTTTGTTATGTCTACTTGTCGTTGATATTGGGAATTGTATGTTGCTCTGAAATGATAACTGGATTGTATTCTGTATTTGTGTGTTTACTATGTTGTGATTGATCATTGTATATTGTGCTAACGGGGATAGCCGCGTGATCCTACCAATACAATATGGTTGTATACTGATATTGCACTTGCTCGTTCTTGGTTGAGTGCAGGGCATCTTTAAGCAGCTATTGATAAACCTCAGCTAGGAGATCAGTGATCAAGACCGGATTTCAAAGGTGAGTCAGTTCTTTCAGGCCGCCATGGAGTCCTTCCTATTGTTTAGTCCATTTCCTTCGGACTTAGACTATTTAGATATTTCTTATGTTTGTTAGGGTTGTACCCCTTGTTCTTAGACTTGTTGCACTTTAGATGTTTTGGTACAATGACTTCCATGTTTTATGGGTTGTTTTTCCGCAATGTTGGTAGTTTGTTTTTGTTAACTTTCGGAGTTTATGGGAACTCCAGTTTCTTTAGACATTTAAATTTGATTCCGTATCTTTAAATGCCTATCTTTTAGTTAAGTTGTGTAGTTGGATTGTAGTAGTGGTTCTCCCACCGAAAGATTAGTGTGGATGTCAATCACGACAGTCTGGATCGTGACAATAATAATCTTAATTTTCATCATACACTTTAATGACATTTCTATGGATACTTCGAAATCACTTACAATCTCTTGGAGATCCAATTTCTACATACGCACACAATAAAAACATGAAAAATCTAAATGATTGTAACAATTTGTTTTTAAAAAATGAAAATCATGGATGAAGATGAAAGATAAAAATGGTCAGTCAACTATAAATAGTGCAATAAAAAAGTCACTCAATTTATTTGTAGTTTTCTCAAAAAAATCACTTAACTTTATTTTAAAAACTTAAAAGTCATATAATTTATGGCCGTTTCTTAATTAGTTATAGAAAAAGTCTTCAATTTTTTCTAAAAATTAAGGTTTTGGTATTCTTACCAAAATATCCGAGCAACAATTATTTTAGTGTTATGTCTTCTCAGACAACTGCATGATTTGAAAAAAAAAATCCAAAACGCCGGATGAGATTGGTTTGAAAGAAGAAAAGAGTATTGTGGTGACTCTGGTTCCAAACAAGTTTCATGTTGAACTTAGCTTGATGCTTGATTTCCCAGCAGTTGTTTATCACATTGAATTTAATACTGTCAAAATAGGTGGGAATGTTACTTGGGCTGAAGCGGGTTGGTCTCCGACTCGTCCAATTCTTACTAAGTTTTAGATTCAAAGTTTATTTGATTACTTAATAATTCTTTTTCCTAATATTATGACTATATAAAACAAATCAATTTAAGAAAAAATGTCTTAAATTACGAGTTATCAGCTGAGTTTTAGAATAGGTTGAACTAAACGGATCAAAATAAGCCCAATTACAAACGACTTGGGCGAGTTATAGTTATATGAGTTTGATTTTGCCATCTCTAAAGAATAACGGTAAATGATTTCTAAAGTTGAAACACATTTATATATTCGACTGATGACTAATTATGGCATCTTCTAAAGGGGAAAAGGGATAAAGTGAAGTGAAATGGGACTGATGATAGAAAAAATTAGATCTGACACTACATGAAGAATTTAGGGTGTGTTTGGTATGAAGGAAAACATTTTCCGGAAAATGTTTTTCAATTTTCTCATGTTTGGTTGGGCTAAATGTTTTCCAAATCAACTCATTTTCCTCAAATTTAAGGAAAATGACTTCCCTTCTAAACTTAAGGAAAACATTTTCCAAAACTCTCTTCCAACTTCAAATTACAATTATTTTTTTGTTGAAAAAATCAATTTATTTTGTCCCTACCCTCAAACCACCCCCCCCAAAAAAAAATGTAAACTTCAAAATTTTATTTTGTCACCCCTACACTCGATCCCCCCCCCATTTCCAACCCACCCACGCCCTACTCGACACCCCTACCCAAAAATAATAATTTAAGTTTGTTTTTAAACAAAAAAAAATTTAAGTTAGATTTTAAAAAATATTTTCAATTTCAAAATTTCATTTTTTCACCCTACCCTTGACCCTCCACTTCGTACCCACCCCCCCACCCCCAAAAAAAATATAAAATTATATTTTAAAAAATATTTAATTTTAAAATTTTATATTTTCACCCCTACCCTCGACCCCCACCCACCCCACCCCTACCAACCCCCTCCCCAAAAAAAAAAAAAAATTTAAGTTTGTTTTTAAAAAAATATTTTCAATTTCAAAATTTCATTTTTTCACCCTACCCTCGACCCTTGACCCACCCCCCTACCACCACCATGCCAAAAAATAATTTTAAGTTTGTTTTTCAAAAATATTTTCAATTTCAAAATTTCATTTTTGTCACCCCTACCCACCCCCACCCCCTCCCCACCACCACCACCACCAAAAAAAAAATTTAAGTTTGTTTTTAAAAAAATATTTTCAATTTCAAAAATTATTTTCTACCCTAGTAAAAATAAAAGATATTTCTCAAAAAAACAATCATTCATAAATCAAACACTAAAAATATTTTCTACTCACCAACCAAACATGAGAAAATAAGTCAAAAATCAACTTGTTTTCCAGGAAAACATTTTCCTTCATACCAAACACACCCTTAATCAAATACTACATAGTTTGTAGGATCATTGAATTAGTTTCACTTTGTTAGAAAGTTTAATCACGTACTAAAATCGCACCTTGTTACAAATGTTCGTTCCAACACTTTTAGGAGAATAAATCTTCAAAGAATATTTACACGACTTAATTGGAATTGGAGAAGGAAGAAAGAGAAGAAGGAGAAGATGTGTTTGTTCTTTTGAAATTGCAGAGAATAAAAAGATGTCTTGATTTCTCATGTGAGAACCCTTTTATAATCATAAGTCTTTTCATTTTATTTATCAATATATTTCACATAATTATTTATCTATTTTCTTTTCACATGAATCCGGGTTGATCCACATAAGTGATCCAATCCAATTTCCTTCACTACATATATATGTTAAATCCTATTTGTATTTTCGTGTGTTAACTTTTTAATTTTTTAACTACTCATAATGAAAATCCTGACTTCAATTCAAACAATCTGTTTTACCTCATCTTTATCACCACTAGCACTTCAATAATCTTTCTATGCATTCATTTCCAACAATCTCAACTGGTACAATGAAGCTCTCATTTGATCATAAAAATGAAATAAGACATGTCAGTATGCTAAAATATAATGTCACCAACAATAAAGATAAACAAGAAAGATAATGGAAACCCATAAAATAAGTACTACTAATAAGAGATAATAAAAATGGACAAGGATTATGTGGATTTTATTTTTACTGAATGGTTATGAATTATAATTCTGTAAAGACTTAATTGTATCCTCAAAGAAATTGCAAGTGTTATAAATTGTAATATTGTAAATATCTATCTTGTATGTTGCTTTGAGAAAAGTTAGAAATCTTAAGTTTGAGACTAAATAAAGGAACATTTTAGAAATATATTATTATCTAACTTCTTTTGCAAATGTATAGCTCAAAACTTACATTATAAATATTTAGCTCAAAACACAATTCGGTATACAATATTATATATTTAGTATACCTTAATATACAAATTTATATTTTATTTTTTACAAAAAATATTTAAAAACTTGATTTACACTATTATACACTCAATATATAATATTATACAAAATCATAAGAGATATTTGTACATCCATATACAATAATATATCACAATATATAACAATATACAAAATTATAAGAGATATTTATACACTCATATAAAATAGAGAAAAGACATAAAGACCCCATTAAAGTTGTCCCGTATTTGCATAAAGACACTTTAACTTTCAAAGTGTCTTATCACCCCACAAAACTATTTAATATCTTTGTAAATGGGCCATTTTGACCATTTCCTCGTCTGGGTTGTTACCATGCACATGAGACGCGTCATGCAGCGTTTTCACTGCCATGGACCAGTTTAAAAGTGCCACGTGTCATTTTTTTTCTTTATTATTAATTATTTAATCACTTTATATCATCTTCCCCAAATTTAAACCCAAAATAGCCATTGATAGCCCTAATTTTTCGATCTCATGATTTTTTCCATAGCCCTACAATAGCAATTACTCAAAAACACAATGAAAAACTATAAAATCCTAACAATGGCAACTATAGTAGGTCGATTTCAACACTTTTACACTATAATAATCCCTAAAATCATAATAATCGAAAAAAAAGAAGATATTTATCATATGATCTACCCTAACCTGTTAAACCTTCAATTCTTTGTCCCTCCAAAAATCTTCACTAAGACACATCAATCACGAGATTATCAACACCACACAGCGAGAAAACTTTTCTATTTCTTCAGATTTTATGGAAAGTTGAGAAATAAGAAAAGAAAAGGAGAAGATGACTTTTCTTCAAAGGGTCGGGTCGGGTCGGGTCGGGTCGGGTCGAATTCTATCACAGGGAGTGAGCAACACGCGCCACTACATAGACGAGGGAATGGGTCAAAATGGCCCATTTGCAACGATATTAAATAGTTTTGTGGGGTGATAGGACACTTGGAAAGTTAAGGTGTCTTTATGCAAATACGGGACAACTTTGATTGTGTCTTTATGTCTTTACTCTATAAAATAATATATGTTATCATGCAAAATACATATTTCGTCTTTTTTCTTGAATCCAAGCATTTGATTCATCTAAAAGCACCTCTAAACTACATCAAATCATCCAAAATTTCTTTTTTAGGCTCCTCAATATGTATTCAATCTTTTGCATAAATATCCCCTCGAATTGGAGCTTATTTGCGAAAATTCTATTTTTCAAATTTTGAAGCTTCGATTTTTAACATAGATGTCTGTGCCTTCAACAAAATGTCAATACTCCTTCATAGTAACTCCAATAACGAAAATAAAATAATGATTTAATTTAAAATTTCTCCTAAAGTAGGGACCATTATTAATCACTCGGTTATATACACATGTGAGACATTCATTTTACTCCAAAAAGGCAAAACAAATGAATCTGTTATTTACTATCACCATGGTTGAGAGAGAGAGAGAGAGTGTTTTGGGTGCGTAGGGAAGAGAGATGAAAGAGAGATATTGTTAGGTTAGTGGCTAAATTTGGTTTAGTTTAAACATCTTGTCTATTTTGAGAATTAATATCTCAAAACGTCACTCAACTTTTATAATTTATCTAGTAAAGTCATTAAACTTTGTTTTATATTAATAAAATCACTCAATTTAGACTTTTATATCAATAAAATCATTCAACTAAATTTATCATTAAAAATATACTTATAATGCTTATAGATCTGCTACTCTTCCAACTGGATTTGAATGACTATTATTAATTATCCAAAGCAATTGGATCATCAAATATAACTAAATCTCCAAA
Organism: Solanum commersonii; assembly: GCA_029007595.1. Classification (NCBI taxonomy): domain Eukaryota; kingdom Viridiplantae; phylum Streptophyta; class Magnoliopsida; order Solanales; family Solanaceae; genus Solanum; species Solanum commersonii. The sequence continues at coordinate 4,069,439 of JAJTWQ010000011.1, forward strand.
ATAATTTTAAACAGCCAATGTTGCAAAAAAATTCCCTGCTAACTGGAGCTCCACTACAGCTGATGTTGCCTTTTTGACATTCACCATTATAAATTATGTCATGAAAGTAAGAAATTAATGCTATATAGGGTGACGTGAACAAATTTTATTCCATGAATCAACTATGGAGAAGTTTATAAGGAAAATGAAAAATAAAATGGCTATGGAATTGGATCTTTTAGATGTCATTTTAACAAAAAAAAATGTACAAAAACAAATATATAAATACAAGTACTAGTTGGATCTGGTCCATGAATTTGTTCAACAATATTTCATGAAATGATTACTGGGTTGTTTAGTCTAATCTCTAAGTACAGAATTTATGTGTGTTCATAATCTTTAGGATCGGATCCTAATGATTCCTTTAATATCATTTGTTATTCAAGGAAATTATACCGTACATTCATATATTTTTCCAACTTATTAGTTAACTGACATAACAATATTAAACGTTGAATGGAATTCAATTGTTGTCAGGTGACAGTAGGGAATATGGACCAAATTTTTTAAAAGCTTTGCTTTTTAATGATAAATATAGTTAAATGATTTTTTTATGCAAAAACTTAAGTTGAGTGATTTTATTGATATAAAACAAAGTTTAATGACTTTACTAGATAAATTATTAAAGTTGAATGACCTTTTAAGATATTTACTCCTATTTTGACAATGTATTTGGAATTTGGATCAATTTTACTTTGAAGTAATTCTATCTATAAATAAACTTTCCTTTATTACAATCAATCCTCAAGAAAAATAAGAAGTGTTGTTTCTTGTCGCTACTATATTCTTTTTCTTCTTTTTATTTTATAGATTTATAACACATTATCAATATAAATCTCAAAAACTAAAGGTGATTTTTAATTTTATCAAGGGAAAAGGGTCTGATATATCCCTTAACTTTGTCATTTAGAGATGATATACTCCTCGTTATGAAAGTGACGTATATATACCCTTATCGTTATACAAATGACTCACATACACTACATCAAAAATGATCCTTATCGGTAATTAATTAATGATAATAGTTTAATTGTCACTAAATATGTACTTGTAGCGGCAATTAACACTCTTTGTATATGTATATAAAGCCTTTAGCGACATTGAATCAAATAACAATTAACTAATACTGGTAAAGACTTTAACAATACTCTTTGTTAATGTGTATATTTATTACCGCTAAAAGGTGTTTTTGTTGTAGAGATATACCCCTACCTTTTCAAAAGGAGCTCATATATACTCTTTATCTAACGGAAGTGAAAAAATAGTTTTAAATTTATATATTGATGAAACTTAATTGTTTTTTAAAAATAAAAATCATGTAGGGGTGTTCAAGGTATATTTTCATCTTTTTCATACATAAATTATTTTTTGACTTCTTTGATTATCATTATTTGAGTTTCTCATTCTTATTTTATTTTTTTTCTTTCATTATTTAGTGTAAAAAAAATTTAAAACTAATGTTTTTGTGGCTATATTATAATTTTAAACTATTTTTCTCGGCTATATTTAATTTCGTTTTTGTATTTATCAAAAATATTTGGGGCATCTATGATAAATTTTTACAAGAAAATTAAAGAAACATAAATAAATATGACCACCAAAATAATAAATTTAAATTAGTCGTTAAAACAAAAAAAGTAAAAAATAATAATAATGTGTGAGAAGGATTAAATATATCCCATATGGATTACGTATTGTTTTTAAAAGTAATTAAAAAATTAAATTAAAATTAATTTTTTCACTTCCGTTAGAGGAAAAGGATATATGTGAGTCATTTGTATAACAATATGGGTATATATGAGTCCCTTTCATAACAAGAGGTATATCAACTTTAAAGGGAAAAGGAATAGATTACCACCCGAACTTGTCCCGAAAAGTCAGTTACACGCTTAAATTATTATGACGACCTATTACACACCTTTACTATTTAAAAGTGAATTTATTTACTCCTAGGACGTGTAACACCACTCTCACAATATGTGGTGTCTGACACTCACAGCCACATCAGCGCCATGTCAGAAATTTAAAAAATTTATACTCTCTTTTATTTTTAGTTAACTTTTCTTTTGTTAACTTTTTTTGCACTAATTAATTATTAAAATTCTCTAATAATTATATTTTCTTCATAGAAAAATTACAAAGAAGAAAATCTCAACAATGACAGCCAATAACACTAATCAAAATCTGGAGTTGATTCATGGAGTGGGAAATTTTCCCATTCACTCAAAAAAGCCCGCCATAGCTGCGGCGGTTAAGAAACCCCTAAAATTCGATCCCACTGATGACATTAAGAAACCATTTGTTAACAAACACAAATCAAAACCCACAAAACCTAGATTGATGATAAGTAATTTGCTAAGCAAGCTGAGAAGAAGTCGAAGAATGAGAAATTTTTGCAAGAAAGAGGAGAAAATTTTGCTTCCTCGAGAGGGTGGGGGTGAAGAAGAAGAAGAGGGTGGGTTGTGAAGAAGAAGAGATGTGGAGGGTGGGGTGGGGTTTAATTGAATTTTGATTTTTTTTTCTACTTTAATAAATCTGACGCGCCTATATTTATTTTTATTTTTAAATTATTTTGCCACATCAGTTTAGGGGTAAATAAATTCACTTTTAAGTGGTAAAGATGTGTATTAGGTCGTCATAATAGTTTAAGCGTGCAACTGATTTTTCGAAACAAGTTTAAGGGGAATCTATGCCTTTTACCCCTCTAATTATTGCTACATGCATCTCGAATAAATAGTTGTCATCCGTGCAATAAAATACATGCTTTGAATTATTATTTTGTACTCCAATAAACATGAAAAAAACTTACCCGCACCGGGTGTATATATCAAATTAATGCAATTTTCATTATTACGTGATTTAATGAAGTAAAACATATGTTAATTAATTATGGTTAAGTAAAATGAAGTATAAATTTAAACACATGACATGCATGTATTGGCTTGATGTATACACCCAGTGAGAGTAAGTTTTACCGAATAAACAGTACTACTATATTTTCTCTAGTTTTTATATACTTTTTCGATTTCAAATTATTTATCTTAGTTATTATGGGATCCGTTATTATGTATATATATTTGTTAAACTGAAAGTCTATTTTCAATATTATAATTTTTTAAAATAGTAAATATTTTGAATTGTTAATTATTATAACATATAATAATTTTATCTAATTTTAAAGTAAACAAAAAATAAAAAAATTTATACCAATTTTACCCCAAACAATAGTTAATTCGACCATTACCTCTCTCAAAATATGTCTACAGGCCTCGCCCACCTACCACCTCACATCTTAATTTTTGTGTTTGGTAGATAAAAATCATATTCATATTCACGTTTAAAACACACACAGACACAAAATATAAATAAAGAAAACCTATTTAATTTTATTTTTTTGTAGGATTTATGTTTACCGGCGAGATCGATTAATTTGGTTCGCTTTTATGTATAATTGGTTAAGTTTATTAATTTGTAATTTATAAATATGCTAAATTGATAATCATATTAAGTATCAATTTTCAGTTAATCAATTTTGAATCTAAACATACGATTTAATTTTCTATTTAACTGATAAGAGAATATTCCTCTAATTTGTTTTAGTTTCTCTTGTTTTTAGTTTTATTCATATATACACTACCTAAACCTTCATGCGTAAAAGTGTAAAATTGATTTATTGGATGATTCAGGAATATGTCCTAAATCTTCTTTTGAATATGTAGCTCATCAAGCACCATGTCCATCATTCTCAGCTTTCACGATGACTATGGTATATCATATTTTATAATGTTAAATCTGACTTTTTTATTTACATGATAAAAAAGAGACAATGAATTAATTAATTAAATGACAGCAAAGAAATTTTTGGAGGAAATAGGGAGAAAAGAGAGAAATAATCGGTCTTGGAGGGAATAAGGAGAAAATGGGAGAAATAATAGGACTATTTTTAATTGATATAATAATATATTTATTATCTAAACCATGATTAGGGATATATTTTAATTAATTAAATCATAGCAATTAAATCTAAGTTATGCCATATGTCATTAATCAAGGCTAGAACTTGGAGAAAATAGAGTCAATGAAAATGGAGAGGAGCAGGATCCCTTTGGGAATTATTATTTTGGACTCCAATAAATAGTACTACTAGATTTTATCATAGTTTTTAAATACTTTTTCAATTTCAATTTATTTATCTTAGTCATTATGTATATATTTGGAAAGTGAAAGCATATTTCCAATATTATAAATTTTTTTAAATACTTTTTAAATATTTTAAATTGATAATTATTGTAATTTATAATTTTAAAGTATACAAAAAATAGAAAATTCTATACCAATTTTTACACCAAACATTAGTTAATTTCACCGTCACCTCTCTTAAACTAGATATGGGACCCCGTGCTAGCACGGGGCCCAATATATGTTACTGTTTCTATTTTAATTTATGTGGTACATATGAAATTTGAAGTTAATCAATTTTTTACTATGTTTTTATATATTTTAAGTTGCTAATTATTTTTATTTAGATTATGTTTTACGTAAATATATTATAAATCACAATAATTAACAAGTTAATATAACAAAAAAAAACTCATAAAAAATTCATTGACTTTTGAAATTTCATTTGTATCACATAAATCAGGACAAAGCGAGTAATATATATGAAAATTACATAAAACGTATTATAGTTCACAATAATTAGCAACTTAAAATATCTATATATCTATATTTCTCCCAATTTATGTGGTATAGATGAAATTTTGAAAGTTAACAAAAACTTTTTATATGTTTTCAAATATTTTAAGCTATTAATTATTATGATATATAATACTTTTTACATAAAAAAATAATTTATATAAAGTATAAAAGAAGAATTTTAAAAAAAGGAAACATAAATGTCAGCAGGAGTCCAATCTATGTTAATTTCTATGTTTTAATTATTGTAATACCGATTGAATTTGGAGAGCCAACTAAATTTTTTTAAAGGGTTTTTAAAAAAAATTTAAGTTGTTAATTATTATAATTTAGAATATTTTTATTAATTTTAAATCAATATATGTTTTTCTCTGTCTCAATTACATGAGACATATGGAATTTGGAGAGTCAACTAAAATGTTAAAATATGTTAAGTTGTTAATTATTATACCTTATAGTACTATTACGTGATTTTCAAATAAATTATGTAATTTTTTAATTTCAATTTATATGTCATTGATATAATTACATATCTGATGTGGCATCTCTTTATGACCAGTATTTCTATTCATTTTATTCTCCTTTTTTGACATTTTATCTTTGTTTTGTATTTTTTATTTGTATTTGAAAAAAAAAATGTATTTTTGTCATACCCGATTAATTATGCCCTTTATAACATCCATTACACTAATATAGATTTAAGTAAATGAAAATGGAAGATGAAAAGATAAAAACTATTCATATTTCATAACTGTTTATAATTATTTAGCCTATAAAAAAAATAGTTTAGCACTTGTAACAAATAAGAACAAATTTCTTCACTTTGGCTCTTCTTCTTCTAACGATGATGATCAATATATGGTATCAGCTTCTGTCGCTAAGTTGTCCATCAAATTTCTAGGTCATGTGACTTTTTTAACAAAAGAGAAAGAGAAAATATCTCATGATTTTTGTCAAGACATTTATGTAAAGAAAGAGATTAATTAACAAAAAGTTCTTTTCAAAATAAAAGACTTTTTGAAAAAATGTTTAGTCCTCCTACAAAGAGAGAAAATTCATTGTGATTGAGAAATTTATAAGAAGGCTGATTAGTGTTTCAAAGGGTAAGAAAAATTATTTGGAGAAAAAATCATTCTATTTATGAAATTCGTATCAAATTAAGAGGAGAACAAGCAAAAATTTAATTTGTGATTTGAAAAGAGAGAAAATTAGAGATTATTTCTTTCAACCTCACTATTCTTCTAATTTCTTTCTTCTTTTATTTTGTCTTGATTTTTTTGTATCTTTAATTAAAGTTTTTTTTTTCTTATTTATCTTTAATTAAAGTTTATATATATTTTCTAAAAAAAGAATTTAAAAAGATGATCATATTTAGTTCCTTTCCTCATCAATGCTATTAATCTCATAATTAGTGTTATTTATATTATTTTCTTAATTACTTTTTTTTCTTTCATTTAATTATTTATTTGAAGAAATTAGTTATTATAACTTTATAAGAATTACACATGTATTTTTACATAATTGATTTGTTATTTTTAAAATTTTTGGATCCTTCTTCATCTTAAAGTTTCTATCTATATGTAATAATAAAGCTAAAATAGAAAATATGGGGTGACACCTTGTTAGCAATAGATACTTATTTATTCTTATCAATGTTTCTGACATTTTTTGTTATTTTTTCCTTAAAATAATTGTTGCCTCAATTTTTAGTTTTAGTTTTATTTTTTTAGCATTTTCTAATTTTAAAAGACTGAAAAATTTATATTGAAAATTTAGAAAATATAAAAAATGATTTATTTAACTCCTATCATCATCAATATTATTATTAATTTGTTTTACTTCTTTTCTTAATCTTCATTTCATCATTAATCTAATTTATATCATTTTCTTAGAAGTTAGGATTACTATTTATTTAATTTTTAAAAAATTTGAATTCTTTTGTCATACTAAATACAACATGTTTTATTATAATTAAATTTAATATATTAATCAATATATTGTACGAATGAAAATAAAATTATCATTTCACAAAAACAAAGGTTAAAATATAATTTATTATGATTAAGAAAAGATAAAATTATTATTCCAATATCCATAACCATATATAATACATTAAAAATTAATTGAAAAGCTGTAAATGGAAAAGGAATCACCATTTAAGGAATCATTATTTTTAAATTTTTGGATCATTTCTTCTTCTAAAAGTTTCTATCGATATGTAACAATAAAGTTAAATAGAAAATGTAGTAACACCATTCTTAGTAATAGAAACTTATTTATTTCTCTCAATTTTTTCTGACAATTTTGGTTATATTTTTCTTTAAAATAATTATTGCCTTGATTTTTTATTTTATTTTTAACATTTATTTTTAATTTTAAAAGATTGGAAATTTTATGTTAAAATTTTAAATAATAGAAAAAATGATTTATTTAACTTTTATCATCATCAATACTACTAATTTATATGACGTTTTTTCTTAATTTTCATATCATCATTAATGTTATTTATATAATTTTCTTAAATCACTGATTTTTTTCTTTTTTAACTCTTTTATATATATAAAGTTGGATATGTAAATGATGATGTGACATTTCTTAGAAGCTAAGATTACTATTTATCTAATTTTTTCAATTGTTGAGTTCTTTTATCATACTAAATACAATATGTTTTATTATAATTACATTGAATATAGTAAACAATATGCGCTAGGAATTAAAACAAAATTATCATTTCAGAAAAATAAATGTTAAATTATAATTTTATTATGATTAAGGAAAGATAAAGATATTATTTCAATATCCCATAACCACATTCAACACATTAGAAATTAATTGGATATAACTGTAAATGGAAAATGAATCACTATTTAAGGAAAATAAATGTTTGCAATACCATAATAATTAAGGAGAGAGTAAGATATTATTTTAATATCCTAATTCGAACTTTTAATCTACTACTCAATTAAAAAGAAAATGCATTTAATAACATTAAAAAGTTATTAGTTTAATATTTTTTTCTCATTGTACTAATTCAATTCAATCAAACTTAATTTTAAAGATAAAATAACAGCTTCATTTTAATTGTTATCAATATATTTCAAAAAATTATCGTGAAAAGGCATTTCTTGCAGCTTATTTTAATTTTCATATACTATTATTATTTTTTTCTGTCATTTTTCAATGATTTTTTATTTCGATATAAAATTTAATGTTTATTCTTAAAACTCTGATGGTACAAATTAAGGTGGAGTAGAATATAATAAATGATGATTCTTCTACTAAATAAGAAGATATAACGAAATTGAAAGGGTGAAGTTTTTTTTTTTTTAAATGGATTGAAAATTCTATTAAGGTATCATTACGTCATTATTCAATATATTTTTAATATAAATTTCATTTGCTGATACATTTGTTTAGTAGTCCCTCTGTCCCTAATTGCTTGTTCACTTTTTCTTTTATAGTTGTCTCTAATTACTTGTCTATTTTGACAAATAAAGAAAGAACATTTTTTTTTACCTATTATACCCTCAATTAAATGATTAATTACTTTGAAAATTGCAGAACTTTTCATCTATTTCATAATTAATAGGGGTAAAATGATAAACTCACTATGTCATTAATTGATTTCTTAATAAATGTGTCAATTTAAAAGTGGACAAATAATTAGGGACAAAGGAAGTATTACAGTGTTATTTGACATTATGAGATATTTCTTAGACATTCAAGGAGAATGGTACAGCGGAATATATATTATATATTAAAGGATCAACCTCATGCAATGGAAGAATTTGTTATTAGCAAATATATTTGATAAAAAATATATTCTTCCTCATTTAATAGATGTAAAATTTGTGAAGCTTTATTTTTTTCACAATTTTTCATATTATTAAAACAAATAAAAATATTACGATTAAACAACAAAGTAAATATAAAATTAATCAAAAATATTAATTTTAATGATCGCGCGAAGTGTGGCCAAGTTCTCTAATTTAAAACAAAAAAGTAAAATTTAAATGGGTCTACTATAGAATTCCTAGAAATCCAACTTGAAAAATTATGTTAAAAATGGAAAATAAAAAGTGAAATAAATTTAATTGAGAGTTATCCTTCGTCTGTCCCATTTTATGTGACACTTTTTATTTCTCGAGAATCAAATTTGCATATGATATCTTTAATTTTTTTAAATGAAATTTATATATTTGTAAACTACGTAAAAATCAAAATATTATAATTCATAATAATGAATAATTCAAAATATTTTAAAGATCTCTTTAGTGCTGTGTTGGTCCTCCCAAACTCCCATTTTAATTAAGAGGTACCCATAGAATTTAGAGAGTCAATTAAATTTTTTATATAAGTTTTAAATAATTAAGTTGTTAATTATTCTAATGTATAGTATTACTTATATTATTTTTAAATAAATTTAAATATTATATGTTAGGTTTTTTATCCTAATTTATACGACATTGATAGAGTTTAAAGTGTCAAATAATTGTTAATTATTGTAATAGATAATATGGAGTATTTAAGTCATTTATAGTATAGTAATTAATATATAATATGTAGTATTTAAGTGGAAGGTGGTGGGACCCACTTATATAGTTTGATAAATATATTGGATATTAGTAGTGATTTATAGTATAGTAATTAATAATATATAATATGTAAGTATTTAAGTGGAAGTTGGTGGGGCCCACTGTGTTGGTCCTCCCAACTCCCACTTCTATATAGGAGTAAACACATGTACTACAGTTCTTTCCCATCAAACCACGTGTACTATTTAGAATAAATTTAAATATTATATGTTAGGTTTTTTATCCTAATTTATACTACATTGAGAGAATTTAAAGTGTCAAATAATTGTTAATTATTGTAATAGATAATATGGAGTATTTAAGTCATTTATAGTATAGTAATTAATATATAATATGTAGTATTTAAGTGGAAGGTGGTGGGGCCCACTTATATAGTTTGATAAATATATTGGATATTAGTTGTGATTTATAGTATAGTAAAAATACCCAAAAAGCCCTTTAATCAAGAAAAAGATAAAAATAATTTATAAAAAACATTCTTGAAAGTATGTTTTGTAGTTAAGATTTGCAAAGTTCTGTAAAATTCTGATAAAATAAATAATTTTAGTGTGAAGAGGGAGAGTGAATTGGTGTGGTCAGTGATTGATATTTTAGATTTGGAAAATTTCATAGTAATTAATTCATTTTAATAAATTAGAGTTAGTTGTTAGTATTAAATTATGGTATTAATTAAGGTGCAGATGCAATTAGTCAAGAAATGGAGAATATAAATAGATGATTTTTTTGTAACTCATTAGATATAATTAGAATAGTAAATATGATTGAATTTTTTATTTAATAGATGAAATATTTAATGAAAAGAATAAAGAAAAAATCTCAAAAAAAAGAAGAAGAGAAAAATATATATATACTAATATATAATATGTAGTATTTAAGTGGAAGTTGATGGGGCCCACTGTGTTGGTCCTCCCAACTCCCACTTCTATATAGGAGTAATATCTCTACAGGCTTCGCCCACCTACCACCTCACATCTTAAATTTTGAGTTTGATAGATAAAAACCATATTCATTTTCCACGTTTAAAACACACACAGACACAAATAATAAATAAAGAAAACCTATTTAATTTAATTTATTTTTAGGATTTATGTTTATCGGTGAGATCGGTTGATTTGGTTCGCGTTATGTATAATTGGTTAAGTTTATTAATTTTAAATTTATAAATATGCTAAATTAATAATCATATTAATTATCAATTTTCAGTTAATAAATTTTGAATCTAAATCTATGATTTAATTTTTCTATTTTATAAGAAAATATTCCTCTAATTTGTTTTAGTTTCTCTTGTTTTTAATTTTATTCATATATACACTACCTTCATGCGTAAAAGTGTACATAAATTACAAGTAAAAAACAATTCAAATTCGTTAATGCTAAAGTAATTAGTTTTTCTTAATTTCTTGTGAAGTAGCACCGTATCAATTTATCAAAATGAAAAATAACACACCAAACAAATGAATTTAGAAAGAAGACACCAACACCAAGTCAACAATTATAAAATGCAAAAGAAAATAGGATCTGCATTTAAAATTTAAAGTCATTATTATATAGTTAAGGATACAAACATAATTTTAATATTAACTTATTGAATTATCTATTTATCATTAACTAAAATTTTAAAACTGAAAATTGAATTATCAACCTAATAAACAAAAATACAAAACCATTTCAAAACTGCGTGTTTCACATTTGTACTAGGTACATGAATTTTGTACATAAATACTGATGAAACGCTGCAAAGCAAAAACGCCTCATCCCAGCAATGGCTTCTTCTATTCTACCTTTGTGCACTACCAATATTCCCTCTTCTTTCTCCAATAATACCAACTCATCTTTCTTAGCAAAACCTCTCAGCTTTTCCTCCACGGAAGGCGTAGTCAAAGTTTCAACGTCTCATGCAACTATAGCGAGCATGACAAAAATAACTTGCTGTTGATAGGAGAAATGTTCTTTTAGGGTTAGGAGGTCTTTATGGTGCTGCTAATCTTGCACCATTAGCCACTGCTGCTCCCTCACCACCACCTGATTTTAAAACTTGTAGTAAAACCACTATAACTAATGGTCCAGAAGTTCCTTATAGTTGTTGCCCCCCTCCTCTCCCCAAAGATACGAGCACCATTCCATATTACAAGCTCCCTCCTATGAACAAGCTCCGTATCCGTTCCCCTGCTCATCTTGTTGATGAGGAGTATATTGCCAAGTACAATTTGGCAATTAGTCAAATGAAAGATCTTGATAAGACAGACCCTTTAAACCCTCTTGGGTTTAAGCAACAAGCTAATATACATTGTGCTTATTGTAATGATGCTTATGCTATTGATGGCAAAGTGTTACAAGTTCATAACTCGTGGCTTTTCTTCCCGTTCCATAGATGGTACTTATACTTCTACGAAAGAATATTGGGAAAACTCATCGATGATCCAACTTTCGCTTTACCATATTGGAATTGGGATAATCCAAAGGGCATGCGTTTACCTCCCATGTTCGATCGTGAAGGGACTTCCCTTTACGATGAAAGGCGTAATCCACAAGTCCGTAACAGAACTGTTATGGATCTTGGTACTTTTGGGGACAAGGTTGATACAACTGAACTCCTATTGCAGACCAATAACTTAATTCTAATGTACCGTCAAATGGTAACTAATGCTCCGTGTCCTCTTTTGTTCTTTGGTGCACGTTACGTTCTCGGGACTAACATCGAAGCTCCGGGAACCATTGAAAAAATCCCTCACATACCAGTCCACATTTGGACTGGTACAGTACCAGAGCTAAATGCGCCTGAGGGTAAACCGAAATACGGTGAGGATATGGGTAATTTCTACTCAGCTGGTTTGGACCCGGTTTTCTATTGCCACCACGGCAATGTGGACCGGATGTGGAACGAATGGAAAACACTAGGAGGGAAAAGAAAAGATCTAACACAACCAGAATGGTTGAACTCCGAGTTCTTTTTCTATGATGAAAACAAAAATCCTTACCTTGTGAAAATCGGAGACTGTTTGGACACGAAGAAGATGGGATACGACTACGCATCAAGCCCCACCCCATGGCGTAAATTCAAGCCAAACAAAAAATCTTCAGCTGGGAAAGTACTGGACACAAGTTTAGTTCCACCAGCAAGCAAAATATTCCCAATCTTTAAGCTGGATGTAAACATATCGTTTTCCTTGGATAGACCGGCTTCGTCAAGGACTCAAGTGGAGAAAGATAATAAAGAGGAGATTCTAACGTTCAACTTCATAAAATATGATAATAGAGAGTACGTAAGGTTCGATGTGTATCTGAACGCGGACAAGAATGTGAAACCAGAGGATCTTAACCAGACAGAGTATGCGGGAAGCTATACTAGCTTGCCACATACTCATAAACCTGGTGATGATGATCATGTTTCAAGTGCTACTTTACAACTGGCGATAACAGAACTGTTGGAGGATAATGGTTTGGAAAAGAAAGAAAAAATTGTGGTGACTCTGGTTCCAAGGAAAGGTTGTGAAGGTCTCGCCATTGGATGTGTGGAGATCATGCTTGTGGATTGTTAATTTAGTTTCTATTGAATCTGCTGAGATTAAACTTTGATGGTTGATCGATCATTTGTTCCTTGTTTCCGTCAGGTGTTGAACTCTTTTATCTTCGCCAAGATACTTTCTCAACTATCTTCTCAATCTCTCATGAAGTTTAATTTCCTTATTCAGTTTGTTTTTCCTTTTTCATGTTAAAATTAGCTTGACGTTTGAATAAAAATCTGCTTAGGCATTCAAAGCATATTCCATTATACCAAACATTCCCAAACCCTACCCACTACCATATTTCAACATTAGCTCAAACTTGATTAAAATGTCCCTTTTTTTAATAATTGATTACCGAAGAGAATTGTTTAAACTTTCTGTTAAATATTTCTTCGTATTTAAGCCATTAAAATGATATTTGAGAAGTTTCATGAAAAATTTCAGGTCATACTATATTAATTTGGTAATTCAATATGGTAATGATATCATATTCATAAATATAAAATATATCTAAACAAAATTGACACGATATGTATGGACCCGTTCCAAATTCTTTTTAAAGATTATTTAAATTTATTCTCCATCAATTTACTTAACATTCTCTTTTCTTTATTTTTTGTGTAACTCCAAAAAAAATGATATCTTTTTATATTTTAGTAATAACTTAATTTCATTTTATTCTTAATAAAATAATTTATACCTACAAAATTTTATGACTTATTTTACATAAAAATTTCAAAAATCTTTTTTTTCCCTCTTAAACTTTGTGTTTATCACACATTTTCACATAAATTAAAATAATTGAAGTATTTATTTATTGGATGTTTATTCTTTCCGCCAAATTTATGCAAAAGATATGTAGGCAAAATAATTTAGATGGTGGAATCGTGACTAGCTCTTTGAATAATTTTAGCAAATACAAATAATGTCACTCTGAATATTTCAGTAAATGCACATGCACCTAGTTGTTCCATATTACTCTATTACTCCCTTCCTTCATTTTTTACTTGTTACTTATTTTTAAAATAAATTTTCATTTTTATTTTTTACATATAATTTTTTTTTCCATTTTTTTACCCTTAATATAAAATACTATTTTCCATATCATTTTTCAAACTCAAATATTAGACATTAATTAGTAGGGGTAGGTAATGTGATAAAATACTTGCATCAAATTCTTTTCAAACAAGTTTGTCTAAATGACAAAAATCACGAGCATTACTTTTTTGGTGTCCTTGCGTTGATGGCAAGTCCCACACACAAGGGAGGGACGAGATCAAAGAAGTAGACACATACTTTCTTTATTGGACGCAAGTCCCACACACAAGGGAGGGAGCAGATAAAAAAAGTAGACACATACTTTCTTTATTGAAGAAAGTGTTGAAAATATTCCTAAATTTAGTCTGAATTATTAATTTCATCTTTAAATTATAGATAGATTTAAAAATATTTTTTTACTTGACCAATTGAAATATAAGTACATTATCGATCTTGTAACATGAGTGAAATACACCTTTAAATTCTTACCAAATTTAGGGGTGTTTTCGATGCTTCTCTCGGTTTTTTATTAAGAGTCTTAGGGGTCGTTTGGTTTGAAAATGAGTTATGATGGGATAAGTTATGATGGGATAAGTTATGTTGGGATTAGTTATGATGGGATAAGTTGTGTTGGGATTATTTTTTATTGAGTGTTTGGTTTGTTGTATTCAAAATAATAAATTTTAAGAACAATTTATTTGTTTACAAAAATGCCCTTCATTAATGTAAAAAGTGATATAACAAAAGGGTTGAAAGAGACATTTTTGTCATTTACCTATTTTATCCCGGGATAATTACTATACCACCCAATGTGAGGGATAACTTATCCCGGTACTAATTCATAATCCCGGGATAAGTTATCCCAAGGTTTCCAACCAAACAAGGAAATAAAGGGTTCTTAAATTTATCCCGGGATTAATTTCCCTTATCCATTACACCAAACGAGTCCTTATGCTCTTACATGAGTTTAGGACTATGTGCTATGTCATGTGGCAAATCGAGAGTGTATATAAGTTTAATTAGTCAAACAAAAGAATACTTTTAGGACTATCAATAATTCATTAACAAAGCTAATAATTTACGTCAAGTTCCATATGTTCTCAATAGTTCAATACGTTTGTCCTTGCATTGATTGCAAGTCCCACACACAAGGGACCAGATCAAAGAAGTACACACATAGTTTCTTTACGACCATAAAATTGAATAAATAACTGAAAATGTCTTGCATGAGGATTTTTCCATTTTTTATTAGAAAGTGTTTCCAATCACTTTTTTCATCTACCAAATTAAATCAATTATTTGAATTTTTAAAATTTATAAAATCAAGTCAAAAAAGTATCCGGTCTCATTTTATATGAGTTAGTTTGATTAGACACAAAATTTAAGCAAGAAAGAAAGAAAGCTTATAAAAACTTGTTGTCTAAAGTAAGTGAAAAATATTTATGTGACTATAAATTATTTAATTAAGGATAAAATAGTCATTTTAAAATTATATTGTTACTTAATTTAAAAATATATCATTTTTAGGATTGACTAAAGAAAAAATAAGTCATATAAGAATATCCATTATAAAAAAGTTGGAAACTAAAACCAATCAATTTTGTCGTTTATTTTTAACTTTAATTTAATATTACGTGACAATTCAAGATAGGACGAGAGACAAGTGACCGAAGAAAATGTACAGTATGTTTCGCCATTGATGATTGTACATCTTTCATGTAGGGATGACAATGGGCCAGGGTGGATGCGAGGTGGGTTGAAGTGGGATTTTTAAAAATTAATATGGGGCAGCACTGGTTGTGGATATATTCGATTTTATATGTGTTCAAATTTAATTTTAATTTTTTGCATGTTATAAGAGTGATAGAACATTATTTATTAAGATAATTTCATTAAAGTTACTAAAATATTCAAGATAATAAATGAAAATAATTCAATAAAAAATAATACAATTTCTTACATGTTTCTCAATTGACCTCTAAAAAATAAAATTTTAAGTTACTATCTTATTAAATTAATACAACTTAATGAAAAAATGAATTTATTTTTAGTATCAAATATAACTAGAAAAAGAAAATATTAAAAAACTTATGCGGGGCGGGATGAGGCGGGTTGAAAATGAAAAGAATTGTTCTGCGGGGTGGGGCGGGGTGGGGCGGATTAAAAATTTTGCGGGTTAAGCTCAACCCACACCTCCCCTGCCCTACACCGCCCCATTGACATCCCTACTTTCATGTATATTATAAGTATATAATTTACATAAAAGAGCTAATTACATTAATTTTTAAAAAAAACTTACAAAATCACTTGATTATGGATTTCAAATACATTATTAGACTTCAAGATTATTAGTACATGATCCACATACATAGAGGAGGGATGTATCAGAGAGGGGATAAAGATGTATAAGAATCCGGATACATTGGAGAGGGATGTATCCAAGAGGGAAGATATAGAGATATATCAAACATCCGGATACAAACTTTCTTAGAGATGTTATGGAGCAGGTCCATATGATTCAGTATAGACTGTTGGCAGCCCAGAGTTAACATAAGAGTTATGTAGACCGGAGAGTTTGAGCTCTGGCGTTTATGAAGGGTGATTATGTTTGGCTCCGAGTATCACTCATGAAGGGTGTGATGAGGTTCGGAAAGAAGGGCAAATTACTTAGCCCTACATTCATTGGACCTTTTGACATTTTAAGTCGAGTGGGAGAGGTGACCTATAAGTTGGCCTTGCCACCTAGTTTATCGACATTTCATCCTATTTTCCATGTCATCATGCTTCAGAAGTATATTCCAAATGAGTCTCATGTGCTTGCACTCGATTTAGTGGAGCTGGGTCTAGACTTGATATTCGAGGAGGAGCTTATAGCCATTTTAGATAGGCAGGTTCGGAAGCTTAGAACCAAATAGAAATATTTATATTTTGATTGGACTAAAGAAATATTTGGAGCATAAGTTAATTATATGTTAGTATGAATACTTTACCGGAAAAATTCAAAAACCCAAAAAAACCTTAGGTTTATTCATTTGGTTTGATTTAAAAAATTTAAAGTTCGATACAAATGGTTTGATTTGGTATTTGAAGAACCCAAACCAACCCGAAAAACCTGAGGTTGAAAATTCTGAGTTTTATAAATTTAAAAATTTGACACAAATAATTTGGCAAATATTTGAAAAGCCCGAACCAATCCGGTCATGTACACCCCTAATTTTTAATATTATTTTTTTGTGATAATAAAATCATAAGATTTATTAAGTGTGTTTTTGTCACTTTATCTCAATATTTTACTAGCTTCACCTTTGAACCACCGAAAAAATATTTGGTATTTTTCTTGACAGTAGCAGATAATGATTTAAGGTAATGTTTAATGTGGTTGGCATTTGTTTTCGGCAAGTGTTAGAGAACTTCAAGTTTTCAAACTAAATTTTCAGATAATAAAACAACTTAGGCGTCTCTAATATTTATTAACATATATTAACAATAAAGATTAGTTAAATTAATTCTCATAAAATGAAGCTTGACAAGTAAAAGAATTTCTCACTCCATTCGTATTATTTAACTAGTGTCTAGTGACATGCTATTAGGAGCGGAGCTAGGAAGGGGATAGGGATTCATTCAAATCAACTTTTTGATGGAAAATTATAGCGACCTGAACCGTCATTAATTAGGAAGCGAAAAACCTCAGGAAAACTGGGGACCTCAGCCCGCCAAAGCAGGCCAGATGCCGCTAGGGCGACGGCGCTCTAGCGGGATAAGTGGTCGCCAGAGCGGAATGGGCGAGAGAATGTTAATAACGCGAAGTCTGATTTTTTCCTTTTTTCCAAAAATACCAAAAGAGGCGAGGATCACCCTAGAAACCCCCAAAAGGCTACTCTAGGCTTGAGAAGGAATGAGAAAGAGATTTCTAGCTCAATGAGGTCAATAGATTGCGGATTTCCGGTCGAGATTCACCGTCCTGTCGTCTGAAAACTAGATTTCGAACTCAATTCCTTCTGTGAATGCTTGGCGCCTAGGTAGGCTAGGTTTATTAATTAAGTATTTATAAATCTGTTGTTCACTGCGTAGTATATTGGAATTTGACGATAGAATCCATGCGTAAGCTTTCATGCACCGAATTGAGATGTTGTACTTGTATCCTAGGTGTTACATCAGACGTATACCGTAGGAGGAAGCCTTAGGCGGTGAACTAGGGTTAGGTGATGGTTGATTTCCTATTTGTGTGATGTATGTCGCTTATTTGCGATATTGTATGCATGTGTGTATGCTATGAATGAAAATGTGGAAACGAACCTAATGGAATGATTACGAACAATGCATGCCATGAACTTGTGTACTTGACTATATGATTTGGGTATTGTACATTATGGATGTGATTGTGATTGTGATTGTGGTTGTACTAACTGGGATCAGGTACCGACATACATATTGGAACGGGTGTCATGTTTTGACACACTAAACTTGGATCGAATGTCACGTACCGACATATATATTGAAAAGGGTGTCACTTTCCGACACACTAACTTGGATCGGATGTCACGTACCGACATAAATATTAGAACGGGTGTCACAATCCGACACACTAACTTGGATCGGGTGTCATGATCTGTCACACTAACTGTTTGGATATGGGTTCCATGAGAGGACCATTGACTTGTTATATATATGTGTATTATTGAAGAATGTGAAATTGTACATTGATCCTGAAATGATATATGGATTATGCATTATATATAGATATATGTGTGGGGTGCGGTGTCGTAAGGTAATTGGATATATCTGTTGTATAAGGAATTGTGAATGGTTAGTCCCAAATCGGGATGTGATATGATAAGTGGAGACCAAGGGTCTAGGTGTCAATATGTGTACCTTAGAGAGGTGGTAGTGTGTATTGGTCTGGAGGATCGGGGTGGCTTTACGTCGTAAATGTCTAATAGTAAGTATTACCCGAACAGGAGGTTATTATCGAATCAGTTAATAGGCTTGATAGAAAGTAGTTTGGAGTCAAGAGTTGAGTGGTGATGTGGAAGTCGTAAGGGTGTGTCGTGAGTGGTTGACCGGGGTGGTAGTAGTTATATTCTAGATATTTAAATGCAATATATCACTAACAAAATTTGTGGTGGAGTGGTAAGTAGTTCTTCATTCTTAATCAAATGTCTCGGGTTTGAGTCCCTTGGGTACAACAAGAAAACAAAATATTTGACTTTCAAAGATGCCCATTTTCAAAATCTTTGACATTCAAAGATGCTAAGATGAAAAATATCTATGATAACTTAACACAGGGGAGGAGATTATAATGTGGGAAATCGAATTTCACCAACAAAGTGGAAGTTTAGATAGTCAACCGACTAAGTTATTAAGATTTGCAATATATATATACATCCTATTCGGACATAAATCATACTAATTAGTTGTAGTACAAGATATATGTGAGGTCCAATATAGAAATCATGTTTTCATCCAAAAAAGGAAGTGGAAACTAAGTATAATTCTTCCAAAGAATGATTAATTAAGAGAAAAATGTCCACATGTCTTTCAAGCCCAATCATTACTAAATAATCGTATTCCCTCAATAAACAGAATTTTAACTACTAAACTAAATATTGATAGACTCTATTTGATACCTATCGATTGATGGACATCTATCGTGAGATTATCAATTAAGTCCTCAAGAAAAAGTACCGAAGTCTCTCAATGCATAAAAAATATTATTTTCATTTCAAATATGGGAAGTGCATTATAATAATTGAGATGTATAAATGTTCTAAAGATTAATAATTTAAAAATATGAATGGAGTCTCTCGATCTCTCTAAATATTCTAGAATTGAATTTCTCTAGATACAGAGACAATTATCCTTTTATTAAAAGATTTGAATTTAAATTAAAAAAATTGATATTATTAACTTATTAATACTAACGGTATATAAAATCTAAACTCAAAAAGTAAGGGTGCAAAACTACAAACTTATAAATGTACAATGATGCCAACAACTTAAATCTGAAATATGTGAAATTTATGAAAAAATTAATTAAAAAATTACATGAGTTGTCGAACATATGCTCTCCTAGCTTTCCCTGGGATCACAAAACACCATTCTATTAGGTCACGAACTCGTTCCCCATTCTCTATGACCGAGGCGCTAGATCTTCTATCTATTCGATTGACCCTAAAGCTACCCTTCCCCTCCATTTCGTCAAATGCACATCTATCTAAATGAGAGACATGTGTCTTATTTAAATTTTTAAGGTTAAGATTATACTACATTAGCAAATATGTAACCATAGTTAAGTCAACCAATTTTGAAAATCTAAAATAAAAAAATAAGGGTGCAAAATTACAAAGTTATAAATGCACAATGATGCCAATAACTTAAATCTGAAATATGTGAAATTGACAAATAAATAAAAAAATCTAGAAAAAGTTACATGACTTGTCAAACATATGCTATATAATTTCTTTGAAGTAAAAAAAAAAAAATGCTATATAATTGATTGTTTTTGAAATTTCCTCAAAAATCTATTATTTTTCAGCAAGATGGTCCTAAAAGATTCCTTAAATGATATTTTGACAAAGGTAACATAAGGGACAAATCTGATTGCGAGCTCTATAGTGACTCTGCTGGCTCAATGTTAAGATATTATATTTTTCCATTTGTTTTTATTTATCCAACTGATATTGTAGCGTTCAATCATTTTTATTTATTCATAAAAAGAGTTTGAAATATATTCGAATTTTGATCGAAATTAATGTAGTAATTCCAAACTTTAGGCAAGACCTATTATCCTCCTACACTATTTAATAGTGTATTTTAAAGATATATAAGTGCCTACGTAGCATCATAAATATTGCATCAATATAAATAGTAATTTGTCCAGCTGGACACTTATATATCTTTAAAACACACTATTAAATAGTGCAGAAGTAATAGGTCTTGCTCAAAGTTTGGAATTGTTACAACAATTTCAATCAAAATTTGGATATATTTCATACCTTTTGCCCATTATTCATTTTATACTTAGCATGATTCTTTAAGAGATAATAATATTGATGAGAGATATAAAGGTAATACCAAAACTCATATTAATGGAGTAATATATAGAAAATGATTTAGAACATAAATAATTAGTTGTTTTTGTCTTAATATATAAAATGTGACAAGTGAAAACTATAGTTTTGTAATATTAGACAAGCTAATAAAAGTGAACTGAGGGAATAGATTCCACCATTCCGCATTAAATCTTGCTTTACTGTTCACATGCATGAGATGTCTTATTTTCTAGAGTTTTGTATTATCACCAAATGAAATGATAGCAAAAGAAGGGGACATAGATATTTTTGCGACAATTAGATATCCACTAAGTGCAATGATGAATCAAATTAAATAGATAGAAAATATTTTTAACCTTACTTCGTTTTAATTAAAAATACGTAATAGTTTTCCACGTTTTTGTTGTGGCAAAGAAAAATACAAGTTCATAGTTGTCTTTTTCTAAGAAATCCATACTAATTTTTGTGAAACTTGAAATTCATAGTGCACTCTTGTGGACACTATTAATTATCATAGATTTTTCCACCTTAGGCATTGTGTTAGTATTATTTTTAAAAAATAATTATTGATTGCATTGAACAATTAGATAACACGTTTGAAGAAATTCTTTTGCTCTTTCCTACTATGAATCTACCAAATATTTTTTGAATTATACAATTTTAACCCAATCTTTTTATCTGAACAGGTGAACATAAAAGTAATGAATTAATACACGCAATTAGGTGCAGTGTAATAGTTTGCTCTCATAAAAAATTATAAAATTATATTGTTCCACTAGAACAATACCAAATACTCATTACTCAGATGTGAAGCTAGTAAAACGTTGACTTTAGGACCTCAAATATTGAGGCCTCAAATTTTTTTTGATAATAAATTTATGATTTTATTTTCACCTAAAACAAAATTGAAGATCATAATAAAAAAGGTTCAAATTAGATAAGTATTAAAAAGACAGAAAGAAAAATTATCTATGTTTTATCAAAAATATTTTAGAACTTGAATTAAATAACTTAAATTATCATATTAATAAGTAAAGTTCTTACAATAATATTCAAGGTAATGTATTGCAAATACATAGCTAATATTTTATTAAGTACGATTAATATTTAATTTTATATCTCTATATGAGGTTAAATATAAGCCTTAATCTAAAAATACTACATTAAAAGCAACGAGTATATATAAAAATAAAAAATATAATTCTTAATTATTTTTTTTTTGTGTTTTTATATACTTAAGACTTCTTATTATAATTTTATTTTATGCCACTAATTTTATTGAGATGCTTAATTATTTTAATTTCCAAATAATAGTCTTGACAATATGAATAAAAATATGATATTCTTGATGATTAATTTAGGTATATGAGTGTTTCTAGCTTTATACCGAGATACAACTAAGTGAGTGATGAACTAGTTTAGAAACAATGTGTAACCGCTAAAGAACAAAAATGTGATATTTAGATAAAATCAATCTATCTGTATTATATGTACGGACGCGATTGTAACGACCCGCTAGGTCGTTTTGAAAACTAGAACTATTTTGACTCTTCTCGTAAAAATTATAAATGGAAATTTTGAATTATTTATTTAATTACTATTATCTGATTGGTAATTAATGGGTCAACTCTCTAAAACTTATTAATAATTTATACCATTAGGTCACGCAGCTGATAATAGGTTAGTGGGGTCTTCACGGTTAATAAACTCTTATTTTAGAAAAGAAAAGAGGTGGAGGCGGAAACTTACCATAGGCGACCAGCGAGAGGAAAAAACAAAAAAAAACAATAACCATTGCTCAGGTGAAAACAAGCAATTTTCATTCTTTTCATATTTTATATATTGTAGTATGTTGTCAGAGTGCTTTGGATTGTTGTTATTATTATATTCTTATATTGATGGCTGATATCAAGTGGAAAAACATTTGCATCTGTTCAAAGTCCGTATAAAAGAATGAAAACTTCCTTTTAATAAAAAATAAAAATAAAATTGCATTAACCTAAAGGAGGCATTTAACGCCCATTAATGATTCATCATTCTAAGGGTGGGCATTTGATCGATAGTCGTGTGTATGTGTTAACTGGTTAGGAATTTTGTTTGGTTTACAGGTTAAAAATATGTAGAAGTTATTGTTGGCAACGAATCGGTGCTAGAAAGATTTTGGCTGGGATTTGTCATTAATGAATACGGATTTGTGTTGATAAGATTTAGGCTGGAAAATAAATAATATAGTTAAGGTTAGAGAAAGCAAATTTTTTGGAAATTTGATACTATGTTGTATGATGTTTTTTGGTATGATAAATTAGTTATAAATTAGGAGGGAGTAATCATTACGGTAATGATTGACTCATGATTTTAAGTGATGATACATTTAAAAAGGATTTGAAGTATAGTAGTTGTGAAGGCTTGGGGTTTTTGTTAAACTTTCGTTAGTTTCTGTTGCTATTCTTGTCACTATTAATTATTAAGCATAATGTATATGAACATTGTTAGAATATGTTATTTAGTAAAATTAAGATTTAATCCTATGCTTGAATTTTAGCACATATGATTTGACATAGAAATTATATCAAAATTTGGGTTGGTTAAGAGATATGAGTGAGTTTGTGGGTCTAGGATAGATACATAATAATATGAGTGTGAACTTGCGTGCTTACAATAGTATGCATGATTGGTAGATTGGGAACATTCTGAAGCCTTGCGAAAAGGGAAGGAAAAATCTTGAAGATCTGTGACACGTGTTCGGCATTCAAGGTATGTTAAGACTTTCAGACTTGTTGGAGGACATTTTCATAATTAAAGATTAAAAAGGGGAATAGACAATGGGTAAGGGCGAAAGATGGGGGTCTCGTACCAATGGTGTGACGGGCATTGGTACGAGTACCGGTGTTATAAAGGGAAAGCTTATTACTATAGAATGTGGATTTAATCTGAAAATGCCAAAGCATATGGGCATTAGCTGATATATTATTGACTGATTATTTTGTGTGATTGTGTTCTTATTTGAACTCGTATACTTGTGATGGTTGAGGCGGTTATGTATTATGTTAATATTTGATTGATTGAGATGCATCATCATCCCTTTTATTTGAGATTATATTGTGCACATGCATTGACATGAGATTGAGTATAAGTTGGGCACGTGGAGATCGTCCGTGCTGGGGATGGTGAGATGTTAAGATTATATTTTGGGCACGTGGAGATCGTCTGTGCGGAAATTGTTTGATTTTATGATAGTGCGTTGAGATTGTCTGCACAGACACGTAGAGATCGTCCGTGTCGGCATATGGACCTCGCGAGTCCCCCATGGGTCATGAACTCTCGATGTATTTTCGAGGAGTATCATGTATATACGGTTGAGAGAGTACTTAGCATTCTGAGGCATATCATTTCATGGTGTCACATTGCACTGCATCTCATTGCATCATTTATCATTGTTGATTACGTGCTTTATTGGTGGTTGTAATTATGTGAAGTTTATTATCCTTATTTTGGTGAAACTCGACTGGTAAGCGTACTATAGACTTGTATAAGTAAAAGACTTATTTTTGTATTACTTAAACTCCTGTCACTACTTCTTCGTTGTCGGTCTATAAGATATACTGGGTGCACGTGGTTTCATACTCATACTACACTTGTTGCACTCTTTTGTGGTGCAGATTCGATTCCGAGTACGAGCACACCTCGTGGAACTTTTTGAGTCCAAGCTTGGAGTATCTTGGAGTTGTGGTGAGCTGTTTGGCTGTTCCGTGGCCCACACCTCCTTCTACCTTTTATTTATTCTGTTATTTTTAGTATTCAGACAAAATATCCCTTATGTTTGGATTTGTCATTTAGTTTCAGACTTGCATCATATTTAGAGGCTCTTGTACTTATGACACCAATTCTTGGGGTGGTATTTTAGCTTTCCGCATTTCATATTTGTGAAGAACTCAATGTTGGAGATTTTAATTTAGTATTACCTTTTACCTCTTAGTTAGTTAATTAGAATTGGTAAATATGTTGGGTTGGCTTACCTATTCGTTGGGAACATAGGTTCCATCAAGACTTATGAATTTGGATCGTGACAGCGATAAAGAACAATGATTTCAATAAGTTTGAGATATTCAAGATAAAATCTATCTATATTGTTTACGGATGATAAAAAAAAACAATCATCTATCTAGTAAGCTTGAGATATTCAAGATAGAATCTATCTATATTATGAGCGGATGATTAAAAAAAATAGTCATCAGTCCATTTGAGATATTCATGATAGAATTTATCTATAATGTTATATGAATGATAAAAAAAAACACTCATTTGTCCAGTAAGTTGGAGATATTCAAAATAAAATTTATCTTTATTTTGTTTTCTTTTACAAACAGGCTTAATCATATGATATCAGATTATATTCCATCCAACTTTAGTGTAAGATTTGTGCTTAAACTAAGCAACCTAAGAATAACATGGTGAATTATTGGAGTAAATCCATACTAATTTTTATGAGACTTGAAACAAACATGATTAGAGGTGCCTAATACATTTATAGATGATTTCCCTAGATATACAAAAGTAGATTCTTTTAAGAAATAAATATAAAGCTTTGATATATTTTCTTAATAATGGAAAAATAGAGTTCTTAAAGTAGGAAAAATAAGTTTTATGAGTAACATTGTATGTTTATTGTATCCTCTCCACTCACTCAACCTCTTGACCGCCGCCACCCCACTGCCTACCCCTTCTACTATATAGTGTTTTATTAAATTACATATAAATAATCTTTAGATAATATTTTTTTGCTTAATTACTTATCAAACAAAGAAAATAAATAAAAAACCAACTTGTTCTCCGGCAAAAATTTTAGCATTCTTTGTTAATGTATACATTTATTGCCGCTGAAAGTGCTTTTGTTGTAGTGCCAAAAATAATGTGATTTAAAAAATAAAATAAAAATACAATTTTTGGAGAAGAAAAAATATTTATTATGGAGAATAAAAGATGGAGAATAATAAAAAATCTTTATTTGGAGAAGCATAATTTTTAAATAATAAATTAAGATTTATGGGTGTTTTGTTTTGTTATTAGTGAATTAGTGATTATACCTTGTAATTATAGATTGACTGAGGGCAATGATGAAACAAATTAAATAGATTGAAAATATTTTTAACCTTTCTTCGTTTTAATTAAAAATACGTAATAGTTTTCCACGTTTTTGTTGTGGCAAAGAAAAAGACAAGTTCATCGTTGTCTTTTTCTAAGAAATCCATACTAATTTTTATGAGACTAGAAATTCATAGTGCACTCTTGTGGACACTATTAATTATCATAGATTTTTCCACCTTAGGCTTTGTGCTATTATTTTTTTTAATAATTTTTTTTTATTGCATTGAACAATTAGATAACACATTTTAAGAAATTCTTTTGCTCTTTCCTATGATGAATCTATCAAATATGTTTTGAATGATACGATTTTAACCTAATCTTTTTATCTGAACAGGCCAACAGAACAAGTAATGAATTAATACACTCAATTAGGTGCAGTGTACGTAATAGTTTGCTCTCATAAAAACTATAAAATTAAATTG
Source organism: Solanum commersonii (assembly GCA_029007595.1). NCBI lineage: Eukaryota > Viridiplantae > Streptophyta > Magnoliopsida > Solanales > Solanaceae > Solanum > Solanum commersonii. Next base: position 4,095,931 of record JAJTWQ010000011.1, read on the forward strand.
TTCCACTAGAACAATAGCAAATACTTTCGATGCATAAAAAATTACTATTGTCGTTTCAAAAGTAGGAAGTGCATTATTATAATTACCGGGATGTATAAATTTTCTAAAAAAATTAATAATTTAAAAATATGAATGGAGTCTCTCGATATCTCTAAATACTCCGGAATTAAATTTCTCTGACGAAAAAGACAATTATCCTTTTGTTAAATGATTTGAATATCGATTTAACAACTTTATATTATTAACTTATTAGAGTAATACTAACTGTATATAAAATCTAATAAAAACTCAAAAAGTAAGGGTGCAAAACTACAAACATATAAATGTACAATAATTCCAACAACTTAAATCTGAAATATGTGATATTCATGAAAAAACTCTAGAAAAATTACATGAGTTGTCAAACATATGTTATATAATTAGTTATTTTTGAAATTTCCTCAAAAATAGTATTTCTCAGCAAGTGGTCCTAATAGATTCCTTTGTTTGTAACCCTATGAAGAAATTAAAGTGGACAGTCAGATTTTGTACGGAAAGTTGTTATGGACAAATTTGATTGCTCTATTGTACCTCTGCTGCCTCACTGCTAAGATATTATTCCATTGATATTATATTGTTCAATCATTTTTATTTTTCGAAACATGAAGTGTAAGACGATCAAGGGAAGTTTCATAATTATGTTATCATCACAACATGCAAGAGTAAAATAGTAATTACGCATGATTGATATTTTAGCAAATCACATTACTTTTTCTTTTCATTCCCGATCACTACAAGAAAAAAGTGGATTACATGGGAGTTTTCCTAGGAATTACATATGAAAACTCGTAAGAAACTAAGTTTCATGCGAATTTTTCTATCAAAAAAATCCGATGGTAAAACCTTCCTAGGTAATTATTTCCTGCGAATTTTAAAATCCCCAAGTAATTTACCTAGAAATTTATATTTCGCAGGTAAATTACTTGGGAATTTTCTTGCAAAAAAATATACCCATTTTTTTTTGTAAAAATTAACAAAAAAGAATTTTTCTAGACAATATTAATTAATAATTAGTATCTTCTCCTAATTGATTATTTTGCTCTTGAACCCCATACACTTAGGACACCCCATACACATAGGCACATACTTAATTGCACTAACATAATCCTAGTCCACTCTACCTAATTGCACCAACTTAATCCTAGCCCACTACCCAATGCCCAACCTATATGTAATTACTCTATTCTACCAATGCTCTAACTAATAGCATTATAAATGCTAAAGATCATGTGTCTTCCACCGATGTGATAAAAAGTACCACTAGCATTACACTAAACTTTGTTGTTTTTCTTCAATTTAATTAATTTTTAAAGTTAAATTAAATTAAATTAATTGAGTATTAAAAATATAATTTAGATATTCATTATGTAAAAAGTACTATAAAGTCATCTCATATTAATATGAGATAAAAATATATCTTAAAATGTTGAATAAAGCTCATGTGATTTAGCTTTTCAAAAATAAAGCATGACAACTATTTATATATTAAAATAAATCACTACCACCCAATATATCATGAAAATTTTATGCTTACACTTTCTATGAGATAATATATATAATGAAGCATATTAAATGTAGACAAAATTTACATTATGCATACAAAGTTCTTATAAAAAAATAATTAAATATAAATATATTTATAAATTTAATGTGCAAGGAAGTTATAAATCAATAATTGATTGTATATCTTATTAGGAAATTTGGTATTTATAATTTATCTTTTAATAACTATATTTTAATATAATTAATTTTATATTTGGATATAATATCATTTAATAACTTACTATAGAGATTTTTTTTTAATGCTAGTAAAAATATAATATACCAATTAGATATACAAGTAAAAATTATTTATTTGTCTTTTCATATAATTCTATCAACAAGGGGTAATTAAACTTTTATGATAGTTATTTTTCTATTGGATAAATGACTATCCATATAATTTTAATTATTTCTATCTTTCAAATAAAAAAAAACAAAATAAAAAATGGTATCATTGGTTTTTCGTGAGATGAAATATTAATTATATATAAGTTAAAAATATTTATCCTACAATTTATGATAATGTTCCAACACCGAATTAATTTGACAAATATTTCTGATAGTTACTTTTCTATTGGATAAACGACACCCATATAATTTTAAATTTTTGTATCTTTCAAATCAAAAACAAAATAAAAAATGGTATCATTGATTTTTAGCGAGATATTATGGTAATGTTCCAACACCGTATTAGATTGATAAATATTAATGACAACTATTTTTCTATTGAATAAATACCTAGCCATCTAATTTTAATTCTTTGTTTCTTTCAAATAAAAAATTAAAAAATAATAACATTGATGTTTAGTGAGATTACATATTAATTATATATGAGTTAAAAATATTCATCCTAAAATTTATGATAATGTTCCAACACCTTATTAAATTGATATTATTGCATGATAATTTATTAAACCTAAAAATAGAATAATTATTTTAACAATAAATTTCATTCTAGTGATCATTTGTCCCTTTTATATTAATATTTTTTTTTTAATTTTGGTAAATATATTTTTAAGAAAATATTCCCCGAGGACTCCTAATTTTCAAAAATCCTTAGATTTCAATATAAAAAATTTCCAATTAAATTATATAAAAATATTGAAGTTTTCATATTTCCAAGTAAATCCCTCAAAAAATCTCAAATCAAATTCACAACAATAGAATCCCCAAGTAATTCTTCAAGTAAGAAAATTCCTAAGTAAATCCCCAACAAAATTCACAGAACATGAATCCCTAGGTAATACCACATATATTTCTAGATAAATTTCCAAATAAATTTATCTAGGAATTTTCTTGCTAGAAGATTAAAAAAGAAAAAAATTTATTACTTGCAAATTTACCTATGAAAATAATACTTACAAATTATTTGCCGCAAATAATTCCCTAGGTAATAATTTTGCAAAAATGGCGCCAAATTTACCCATCAATTTTTCTAGGAAACTATTTTTCGCAGGTAAAAAAATCTATAATTTAGGAATTTCATATTTCCGCATGAAAATTCGTAGGAAGTTTTTGCAAAAATAATTCCCAAGTAAAATTCACACAGTTTTCTAGTAGTGGATTGTTCTAGATGTTTTTCCTCAACTTGTAGATTATTATTATTAATAACAATTGCCAAGGCCTCATAGCCAAAATGATGGATCATCACCCTCAAATCTCTTCTTCTCCTAACGGTTCAAAGCTTATGGGGTTACGAGTTAAATTAGCTATATTGTTGAATATCCCAATTTGAAACACACGACATATAAGAGGAAGAGAACCGATAAAGCATAAGCGCCAAATATTTATGAAATTTATCCATGTTTGGTGAAGAGCAATATATTACAATTTTGGTTCTTTAGATCCTTGATTTTATCTTATTATATGCTATGTATTTTCTCTTTTCTGATATTGGTGTCCAGGTATAGCTGCGTAATTTCGTGGCAGAGGAGAATTGTGGATCCTTCAAATGAAGGCCTCTTTTTGTTAGTCCGAGGAGAATTGCGGATCTCACTTTTTCAAAGTCTCATATTTTTCTTTTGATGGTGTGTTGTCATGACTCTATACTCTAAGGCTGTGTTGTTGTTATTATTTGTTTGTTTGGGAGTTTTAGATTTTTATTTTAAGGTTTGAATGAAAATTGGGAGTGGAATTATATTCTCTCATTCCATAGAATGATCAAGCAATCAAAAAGTCACCAAATGCACATAGGATTTTTCCCCAGGAGTTAAATTCATTCTTTGTGTTCTTGAGATATGTATAAATTTTACTCTATTTTTTTCATTAAATTTTTTAAGATATAGTCTCTTTTACATTCTTTTTTCTCAATTTTCATCGTTTTAATATTTTTCAAGTTGATTATAGATTTGAGTTGGGAACTAATGTGCTCAGTGTTTATTGCTCCTTCTAAAGGGATGCACTTTTATCATTCTTGTTGTTTAGCTTAAAACTCATGTACCTACTTCTATTACCTTTGCTTCCCATTTACAATATCTCCTTATTTAGTTCTATATGTTTACCTGTTTTATCTTCAAATTATTTTTTGGAAGTCAATCATGATTTTTTTTTCACCGAGGAGCTTTTGAATTCTATTTCTCATTAATTTTTTAATTATTTATTGTTTGTTCAATCAATTTGCAGGGATGAGAAGTCCTCACGAGGGTTTATTGAAGTGGGTATTCCTGCACTTTGATGGCTCTTTAATTACATCAGAATTATCAAAATCAGGTTCTTGAATTTCTACTTTTGTCCTATTCTTTTGTAATTTTCATTTATAAAATGAATTAATTGCAAGTATTTGAGCATAAAATGAGCAAACTGTGGAGACATGAATTTTAATATCAATGGTGTTATGGATTATCATTTAGTTAAGGGTAAGCAAATTGATAAATTGGAATTTCACATTTTTTATTGCTTTATAAACCATCAAGAGCACGGAGAGCTTATTTGTTGACACCCAATTTTGGACCTCCACAATGTAAATTAATCACCGAGCTTCCTCAATTTCAAACGATTTAAGATAATTAGTTTTATAAAATTTCAAAATAAAATAAAATATATATAGTTTGAAAGTTATTTTAGAATAGTTTGTCACTTTTGTAATTTTTAAATAATAATACTTTCTACATGAACATGTATATTATTACCATATTTTATGAATATTCAAAAATTGTCTCAAAAAGAGATTGTTTTAATTAAATATTCAATCAAATTAATTTGGTTTAAAGTATACTTATAAGTTATTTAGTTTATTAATTAGTTTAATTATTCTTATTTTTATGTTATTTTATCCTATTTAATTTTGTTGATTTGAAAAGCTCATTTTATTAATTTACGTTATTTAGGTTATGGCTATAGCTTTAAGTTAATTGGTTTATAATTGAATTAATTATTTTATTTAGTTAACATTAAAAAGCTCATTAATTAATTTATATTAATTCGTCTTATTCAATTTTTAACCAAATCACCCAATGAAGCTCAATTTGGTTAAATCAATAATTCATTTAGCTATTAAAGGGCCAAATTGTGGGCCTTTTCAGCAGTCCACTCTTTGTTTCTCAATTCCTAGCCCACTTCCCTTTTCCTCCAACCCATCAGCAACTCCATAATTCCCAGCCCAAATTTAATACAAAAAAAAAAAAACAAAAAAAAACAGCCCACTACCAATACATACTAACAATACACAATACATTGAACAACTCCAAACAACGTACAACCCAGCCGACCCTTGTTACCCTTCATCTTCACGCAGAAATGACCACAAAACGTACAGCAACAGTCCAAATGCGCCGACACACGCAACAGCGGGACAGAGCATGCGCTTTCCCCCCTTTTCTCTTTCGGAATGAGGCGGAAAATTTCAAGAAAAGATGTCTTCCCTAAAGGGTGAAAGAATTTATGGTGTTTGAATTTTGAATGGACCTTATCCCTATTCGATTTCATCCCTTTCCCCCATTTTCCCGAACCCTAATTTCCCCTCCTATATATACATCTTTTCTTCTCCATTGTGAAAAAAAAAAATCGGTTTGGGAGTTGGAAAAATTTTAGAGTAAAAAAAAAAGAGACTGAGAACAGCTCGAGTGAAAACAACTAAAATATATAAAAATACATTCAAGGAGGAGAGTTTTAGTTTCGGTCGGAATATCATGTTTCCATCTCATTTTGCCATTGGTTTTCTCAAGTTTTGTTTGAGTTTGAGTTCCTTCCCGAAATTTTCGTTTCATCGTTCATAATCGAAGTCTTGTGGGGGAAGAAACATAGTTGCTGACTCGTTCGTCTCGGTCGCTGTTCCAAAAGAGGTATAAGTCACTTACCTTCTCTGTTTATTTCGGAACTAAAATGTTATGAGTTGTTAAGGCGAATGGCGAAGCAATACTTTCAGAATCAGTTTCTCGATTGACACAGCTTAATCTTGTTCCAAGAACTGGCTGAATTTCTACCTTATTTCGTTTGAGTTGTTTGATGTCCTCTTGATTTCGAATTTGAATACACTAGCCATACATTTGCGTTTTCTTCACTGACATTTGTAGCTTGGGTTGTCTTCCCTCTTATTCGTGATTCCCTTTTAGACCTTATTTGTGTCAGCATAATATTGTAGTATTATCTATTCTTGTATAGCTTGATTGTTGTTTACATCTCGTTTTGAATATTGGTCATTTCAACCCTTTGAAGTGGGTTATTCTAGTCAGGCTTAGCATGCTCCTTTAAACCCGTATGCTCCAATTGTTGTATGTAGAATCTTCTATGGCTTGTCTCCTTGTTGTCCATTTTTCTCAAAAAATTAAGTCAGTGTTGGTAGACTTTCTAGTATGTTGATGTAAATTTCATGATTTATTTGAAGTTTGTTGGTGATGCTCCTCTTTTAGAAGAGTTAGTTTAGTTAAATGAAGTGTTATAATCTGAGTAAGTCTCTAATGTATTGCATGCTAAAAATAAAAAATAAATATCTTTGTATTTGATATATATTCATTTTGAATGATTTTTGTATACTAGTTTGTTGTTGAAACTCTTCCTGAGCGTAGCTTCAATTATTAGCAGAATTTTCGTTGCATTCAGTCTTATATAGCTGCTTAATTCATGTCTTATAGTGTGTGTTCCTTGAAAAATGTTCTCTCTAGTATATAATGTCCAGAAGTGCCCACTGACTAAACTGACTGTAAACAAATGTGTACATCGGGAGTGGGTGAATTCTTTTTCTCAAATATGGTACTGATCTAATCACCTATGTTGTTTATTTTTGTATGGTGTCAATTTGATATCATTGTATGTTGGTCCATTTCATTCATAATGGCAATTTGTCTACATGCCCAATTTATTTGCTGGGTTTCAGTTATTTGGAAGCATGTTAGATGTCAGTAACATTTTCTTTCATTTTGTTGTTCATGCGCTTAATCCTGCCTTAAGTTTTCACCTCTTCTTTGTTATATGTTAAAGATCAGTTGTTACCAAAGTATTACTTGTTGCAAATTATTTTCACTCTAATTTTTATCTTCCTTTCTTGCATACAAACCTGCTCGAGTTCGCCACGAACTCACTCATTTCCCTTACATTTCGAGAGAGCCATAGAGGCTCAAATTCCTTTACCGAGTCAATCAGCCATTGAAAATTGACGAACCGGTCCCGGGGTTGAAAGAAGCAATAGATCAAAAAGTTGAGAAGATTGGGCCTTTGGCCCACTCTTAATTCAAGTTGTATTTTGTTACTTTTGGGCCTAAGCTCTTTGCACTTTAATTATCGTCATTGGATAGTTGTTAGGACAGGTACCAAGAGAGAAACTGGGCCACAAACCCAATATTACTAGTTTAGGATAGGTGCAGATGATTCAAATGGGCAAAGGCCCAAAACGAAAATGGGCCCAAATACTAGCCCAGGCAGACAGAAACCAGATTTGGGCCCAACTCTCTTTCCCTCTTTACTTTACTATGTTCATTTTACTTGATAGTATTTGTCATTAATCTTAAGGTTAAACAATTCAAATCCCCAAAAGGCACCCATTTTAATTTAACAATTTAACTAAATCAGTCTTCTCTTACTTGACTTAAAAAATAAATAAGTTTACAAAATACTTCATTTAGATATTTTTCTCCCTAAAAATGGCCCTAACTGCAAAAAATTGTTCAAATCAAATTAAGTTAATCTATTTTTAGCCAAATAACTAATCGTCGGATAACCGCATTAGCGGGTGTTCTAGGTGATTTAAAACCCTTCCTAGAACGCTAATATGAACCCCCCGAATCCCCTTATATTTTCAACTAATTCCCTGTTTTAATCTATTGAAAGTCAGTTTTCTTGATTTTTCTTTAAAAATTAAGTGGCGACTCTTAAACCAGTCTAAAATAATATTTTTAAATAAAACATTATTTAATCTTGATCCAATTAGACGTATTTTCTCTGAAATTGCACTATAAGAATATATCTGCACTATAAGTATAAATAGTCAGTTATATATCCTTGGAATTAATTGTTAGATTAAAAAACAAAAGGGTCATTTAGTTAAGAAGTTAGTTGAAGCATGAACTGAATTGAATAAGAAAAATTGGAAGCATCCTATACAAATAATATTTCAATATAGAATGAATATGGTTGACAAAGAACATTTACAAGGTATTAAAATTATCAGAAAAGTCCAAACAGTTTATTGAAATTGTAAGTTCATGTAGAGAAAATGGTCAAAATTGTCCTTAATCAATGTATTTGTTTTGATTCTATTTGATCCTTAGTGTATAAAGAATGATCGAGACGATCCTTATTATGTAACAAAATATATATGATTAGTTTGGTCATGAATCATATAAGTAAAGATAATAATTATTTTTTATTATACGGGAGAGGGAAGAGAGATATATAGAAGAAACTTAATCTGATTTTCATAATAACACGATGCACATCTAATCTAATTTAAGATGGAGAATTGAGAATGAGAAAGGTTGATTTTTTAAAATCATGTAATAGAAACTTCTTACTGTAATTACTTTAAGAGTTTTTTTTCAAGGGAATATGAGAAAGTTGAGTGAAATATCATTTTCTTTCTAGTATTTTAATTTTTTATGCAACCATCTCTCTCCAGAAAGATATATATATATATATATAACATAAAAAACACGTATATCTTGACGCTGGAGCTGAGGGTACTACGTACAGAAAGGGAATTGCTGGAGAACCAGTGGGGCAAGACCATTAGTAGGTTTTGATTCAATTAGTAGGTGTATGTTTGTTTGTTGCTATATTTGTGACTTGACAGAAATTGAGAACTTAAAGAAATTTGAAGATTTAAATAAATGTGGTTGGGTCAAAGCCTATGCCAGGTATATGAAATTGCAAAAATACGGGTATACAAAACAACATGGAAAAGACTAATATTATGAAGTTACACTCTAGCAATGCAATTTTTAAGTGTGAAAAATCTTTCATATCTTGTATGTGGAGCAATAATGAAAATAAAGGTAATTATTGCTATGTCATGCCTATATTTTATCTTTAAAGTTGTATATGTATTGTATATTTTAAATCACTTTTATGTTCTATTTTGAGTATATTGAATCACTGGGCATGTTGTTTAAAGTAGACTGAATAAAGAATCAAGTTTCTTTTATGTTGTAATATATATGTATAAGCTTTATGCTTATAAGAGAAAATAAATGAACTTGATTGTTCTTTTGCTCAGTCAATTCTATTGTATCTAGCAATTGTTGTTGTTGAAAATCTATGTTAACATGTTTTTTGATTTAATTTTCAGAAGTATATCCAAAAATAGTGATGAGAGTATATCGAAAAACAACGTCTCTACCTTCACACCACTCTTTGATTTAACAAAAAGAACTTTCCTTTTTGTTCATTAGCATTTGCTCTAGCTAGGACCTCCATAAATTAGAACGTGCTTAAAATATTTTGCATAAAAACAAAGGTCATTTGTATTTTATGTAGATGAATGCCAATCCAGCTACTATGAAAAGGATTACTTGACGAAACATTTCTTGCGGCAGTTGTTTGAGTGTCCACATAGAGACCAACGTACATATTGTGTGTGAAATATGTGGGACCAAGCGGCATCTTTGCACAGATAAAAGGGCCAACTTCGGATAGAATGCAATGTGAGTTCCAGGATTATCAACACACTTTCTCATCCGTAAGGGCCACTACAATTTCTTAGATGTAGTTGAAGTTTCTTTTGTTAAAAGTTTATTTCATGAATATAGAAAGCCATATAACAAATTCATTACAGAAGTTCAAGGAGAAATTCATAGATAGCTAGCTAGCCACAATTTTAAACCTTAAGGATATCATTATATATCAAGTTGTTGCTAAGAATAGAATAGATGACTATATTAATTAAAAAGAAATAAGTTGACAGTCTTTTCGACCTCAGTTTGTCAGTAACTAAAAAATATAGATAAAGATAGTTTATTCAGAAAAAGTTGAACCTTTTTCTCTCTGATTCAGTGGCAATGATTAAGAATGATGTTCTTCTGCAGTCATGTCATGTGGCTCTCTTACATTCTTCAAGATCCAAGCTTACTCCAGTGAGTGTTGGATTGACTTTTGAAGTTGTTGCCTAATAATATCTATAGTGTAATCTCTATTACTGTATTGATCATTTGAAAGAAATTTTGAACAATTTGATGCAAGAGAAGAGGAAACAGTTTGACTATCATCAAAGGTTTTCGACGATAAGTGTGTGACAGGTCCACTTGAGTTTAGTTCCAGTCAAAACAGTGAAAATGTGTGTTAGATGTTGTATTTGACAGTGTTGGCTTTCTTCAATGAAGAAAAGAGTTCACAACAGAGGATGGTAGTAATATGGCCAAGCCTTGACACGTATGAACTCTTCAACCTTCTTCGTTGGTGGTCGGTTCTTTGCTGCTTTCTTTATTGATTCTCTTCGTCAAGACTTTCATTTTTCCAATTTTGGATCTCACGAGTATGATTAAAATAGAAGAGTACTTTTAACACTTCAATAATCCACATATTTAGGTAATACACAGAGGAAAGTTAACTGTTACAAATTTTTGGATATAGTTTATATTATCGATATAGTTAACTGGTATGAGGCCAGTGTATTCTGTTTTACATGATTTTAAAGTCACTAACAGATATAAATGTGCAGGACTTAGGAGATGCCCTTTGATGTGAAGACTCATACTTGCACAAATATAACAAAATCTTTTGTTCCACGAGTTAGTAGTAAGGTCTGCTTACACTTTACCCTTCGGGGTATGTTGTTGGCCTCCTCTTCTTTCAAAGAATCTGGAGGAACTGAATTCCTGTGTATTGTAGACAGATCTTTTGTCATTATTTAATTCAAGAAGTGAAATTGTTGGTGTGCCCAAATGCACATGTCCAATCAAATACATGTATTGATAGTATAGGTGCAAGTGATCTTTGCTTCTTAAACAGTCTCTTGTCTTCTTTTTTTAATTGAATTGAATTATTTAATTATAAGAAAAATTGTATATCTTGATTCATTTTTATGATGGGAGTTGTACATTTCTGAGAAGCAATGAATTCATGAAAATATAATTTGATTACTTTAGAGGTAATATTTGAATTAATTTAATTTAGTAACGAGTTAATATTTGAATTGTAGTAGTAGTATTTGTAGCTATATCACATCCATGTAAGTAAATAAATCAACAAAACTAAGCGCTAAAAATACGAAAATTGCTTCTAAAAACAATAATTATTGAAAAAACTTTAGTATGAATGAGACATATAATTTACTTCAAATAATTTGAGATCGTACTTGGTCATTTTTTATGTATATTTTAGCTGATATTTAATGGAAAGATAAAATAAATGTTATTTTTGTTTGAATTGATTAAATCTAGACTCTCTAGAATTATTAGAATACTGATATTTCATCCTCATTTCAAATGTAACAGATAATTTTGATCAAAAGCATATATTTGTTATTAACTAATTTATAAATAGTATTATATAAATGTAATTAGTACTCTCATATGTATAATGTTCAACTTAAATATTTCACTTTAAAAACAACATTCAATAGAATGACATTCACAAAATATAGAGATTAACATGTTTGGCTATTGTATTACAAAATATATAGATAACACGTTTGACTACTATATTATGTTCAAAATAATAGTATTTTTATTTATTTTATATAATGGTATCTATATGTGTTTGTCTCACTTATATTAATCAATTGTAGATCACGAATAAAATTACACGTTGGGCTCGTGCTTTGCACGGACAATACTTATCTAGTATTCATTATACATAGCATGACTCTTAAAAGATAATAATAATGATTGATATAAGGCTTGTACCAAAAAGCTCATATTAAATAGTACTACCTCCGTCCCATTTTATGTGGCAACATTTGACCGGACACGGAGTTTAAGAAATAAATGAAGACTTTGAAATGTTTACCAAATTACCCTTTAAAAAGTAGACTCACTTTTCTCTCTCCTCATAAATGTATTGGAGTATTATTTTAAGATTAAGTGGGACCAACAAGGGTAAAAATGGAATTGTACCTTTAAATACTTTCCATATAAGGAAATGTGACATTCTTTTTGGGACTGACCAAAAAGGAAATGTTGCCACATAAAATGGGACGGAGGGAGTAATATTTAGTATTATGTTTTGAATAATAATTTTTAAAAAATAATTAATATGTCAAATGTGACCAGTAGAAATTATAGTTTTGAAATGTTAGATAGATTCCACCATTCTGCATTGAATCTTGTTTTATTGTTCACATGGCATGTCTTATTTTCTAGAGTTTTGTATATCACCATATGAATTTAGCAAAAGAAAGGGACGTAGATATTTTGCAATAATAAATCTTTTTATTAAGAATAAAAAGATTACACGTAAATTAGAATAGAGGGAGTATGTGTTGGTGATCACAACACTGAGTTTCACCATGGAAGTGAACTCAAAGAGAATGGACAAAAGGTGAGGGACAAAGTTTGATTATCTCTCATCTTTAGGACATTTTTATTCTCTTTCCTATTTCTCGAAATCATCTCAACCTTTGATCACAATCAAATCTTATCTTCATCAAACTCATCTTGATCGTTCATTTGGGAATCATGACAGCTGTCCAAAGAACATTCCAGATATATTCCTTTATACATGTAGATATTGTTTTTATTTATTTTTATACATTTACAATTAGTCAGTTAGAGAGAAACAAATAAGAGAAGGACAGCTAGTAGCATAGTAACAGATTTATTCTTTTCGTTTTGTATAAATGCACATTTACAATTTGAATGAAATACACAAAGAAATTTTTCTGTATTGCTTTCTTTCTCCTTCAACAGTATGTGAGATATTCTAACAAACATTAATGATTTAATTTAACCATCGAGCAATTCAATAGCCACACTTTGGATGGAAATCACATCTCCACCCGTTTTAGGAACCACAGTTACCGTAATGGTATCGTCATCTTCCAGTTCAATGTCCTCTAACAGTTCAGTAATGTCTAGCTGAAACATCTCATCAGAATCCATTTTCTTATTACGTGCATGAACATGAGGCAAGTTGACATAGCTCCCCGCGAACTCCACCTTATCAAGCTCATCTGTATTCACATCCTCATCCTCGTTCAGGAACACATCAAATCTTATATATTTGTTAGTATCATACTTTAAACCCTTGAATATTAGCACCTCTTCTTTTTCGTCTTTATCCTTTTGACTCCTTGACGTAGTTGGCCTATTGATGGAAAATGAAATGGGTTTGTTGAGGTTAACAATTGGGAATACCTTGTTTGCTGGCTCAATGTTTGTTAAATCCACTTTTCCTTCTCGTCCCTTTCTTGTTGGCCTACAGTTAACCCATGGGATGGCTGCTGGCGCGTAATCATACCCCATCTTCTTTGTATCCAAACAGTCTCTAACCCTCACACGGTAAGGATTTTTGTTTTCATCATAGAAAAAGAATTCGGAGTTCAACCAATCTGTGTCTGTGATATCCCTTCTTTTCCCGCCTAATCCTTTCCATACTTTCCACATTCGGTCCACATTGGCGTGGTGGCAATAGAAAACCGGGTCTAAAGCGGCTGAGTAGAAATTACCCATATCTTCACCTAATGACAGTTTACCACCACCCAAATCCGTCTTTCTGACAGTACCAGCCCAAATGTGGACCGGAGTATGAGGGATGTTTTCAATAGTTCCCTGACCTTTGGAATCGTTATTCCCAAGGACGTAACGAGCACCAAAGAATTGCAAAGGGCATGCAGCATTAGTTATCATTGAACGGTACATTAACGTTAAGTTGTTAGTCACCGTTTGCCCAACATCAGTAGTAACTTCGTCTCTAGGAGAACTAAAATCGATTATGGTTCCATTACGGACGTGTGGATTACGTCTTGCATCATAAAGGGAAGTAGTTTCACGATCGAACATGGGAGGTAAACGCATACCTTTTGGATGGTCCCAATTCCAATATGGCAACGCAAAAGTTGGATCATCAATGAGTTTTCCCAATATTCTCTCGTAGAAATATAAGTACCATCTATGAAACGGAAAGAAAAGCCATGATTGATGAACTTGTAAAACTTCATCACCGAATTTGTAAGCACCATTGCAATAAGCACAATGAATGTTGGCTTGTTGCATGAATGAACGAGGATCGTCTTTGTCTAGTTCCTTCATTCTTTTAGTTGCCAATTGGTACTTAGCAATATATTCCTTAGTCACGTCTTGAGCAACAGGACGTTTACGAAGCTTAGACATGGGAGGAAGATTGTAATATGGAATGTTGTTCAAGTCCTTTGGTGTAGGAGGGCAACAACTATATTCTACTAGATCTTTACTCCCCGTTTTCGTGGCTTTACTACATGATTTCAGATCAGGCGGCGGTATAGGAGAAGCAAAGGCTAATGGTGCAAGATTGGAAGCACTATAGAGCCCTCCTAAACCAAGAAGCACATTTCTCCTATCGATATTTGCATTAATATTTTGGTCGTGCTCATTAGCATTGCATGAGACGTGGAAACTTTGACTACGCCTTCTCTTCAACAAACGCGGAGAATAAGGTTTTGCAAAAAATGATGAGAGTGTTGTAGTAGTGAGAGTTTTGCTACTCTGGTCATCAAGACTTAAACAGATAGAATTAATGGAAGATGAAGAAGCCATTAGATTGAGTGATTGTTGTGATCCGTATCATCTATTAAATAAAAGTGAGTAAAATAATCATAAAGTTACATAAAAACGAAAAAATAAAAGCTATTGCATTTCTAACCTTACATGTCCACATGAAGGAGTAGATTAGGTAACCACTAAAGAACAAAAATATAAACAGATATTTAGATAGAATCTATCTATATTATGTACGGATGTAATAAGAAATAGTCATTTACTCGGCAAGTTTGACACATTCAATATAGAATCTATCTATATTGTGACGGGTGATTTAAAAGAAAAGTATAGAGTACACGAACCTCAATAATTTGAGAATTACATTCTAATTTATATAATTTTTGTATAATATGATTTATATAACTGTTAAAAGTTCAAATGTTTGTGTTTGTATAAATTCGTTATTTTGAGTTTATACAAAACAAATAAAAAAAATAACTCAATTATACAAACGTACCCGCGAATTATACAAACGAGACAGGTTAAACTATGTAGCTACAACCCGTAAATATGCAAAAGACAGGTTAAACTGTGTAGCTACAACTTGTAAATATGCAAATTATAGCTATGGAGCATAATTAAGTTTATTATAGTGGTTATTTGCGAAAATTCCTCTTTTATTATTCATTCTAGTTGAAGTTGAAGTTTAGCCACATGTAATATAAAATTCATGATTTGAAATCAAATTGATTTGAAGTTAAAGTTTTGTTTAGATATGCAATTTAAATATTTTAAATTGTAGTTTATCCCATAAACATGAAAACACTACTAAAAATTGAGTCAAATTCGAGAATCGGGTGTTCAAAAATATTCATTAAAAATGCAACTCCTTGAAATTGAACTCAATACTTTCTATGACTTTAGATAATTCTACACATAACCACACATACTCTTTTTAATAAAATATTTTCATCGTTTTTATTTATACTCTTTAACTGTAATTTGATACTTTAAAAATCGACTTATCCGTCAATTTGTGTAAACAATAAACATATAATAAAAATCAAGGGATTGTGTTTGTTTTCTTTAAACCTTGCAATATATGTGGAGAAACTTGAAAAGTGATTGGATGCAATATTCAAGGCTCAAGGTGGAAAAACATTAATAAAAGTATAAAACGACATAAAGGTGACAGAGAAGATAAAATTGACATTTTAGAGATATTTTGGGTGAAGGCCAAAAATATCGTAAACTATTTGAAATATGTCAATTTTTCTTTTTATTACGTTTTTGGTTCAAAATATCTTCTTCAATCTTCATTATGATTTTAGCTTGAAAAATGTCATTCAACTAGCTAAAAAATATCCTGTCTACTAACGGTTGTTAAATATTATGATATTTATAATTTAACAATAACAATTATTTTTCAATTATATGAAAGTAATTATTTGTGAATTTTATATGAGGTCCAATAGACAAGAATTCAAAGTGTATTTCCTTAGTATCTACTGATATTTTTTCTACCTTAATTTTCATATGATGTCCGGTACTTATAATGAAGCTCGACAAATATTTAACTTTGTCTTATTTTTTAAAATTATGCAAAAATTACTTATTTTGTTTTATAGGTTAGTCAAAGAACCTTTTATAACAACTCCGCTTTTGTTTTGTAGGTTAGTCAAAGAACCTTTGATAGTTTTTATTTCGAAAACATTTAGCAAAAATAATAATAATAAGATTCTTAAGTTGACATTATTTTACCTTTCACAAGAAAAGTGTGAATTATCGGAGGATATTTTTAAAGGGGTTATACAAGGAAATTTATCGGAATTTAGTTTCTTGTGAATTTTCTAAGAATTTTTCAAAGCCCTAAATAAATTAATTCGAGGATATTGATTTTTCCATTCATGAATAATATTACTTTCTCTGTCAAATCATACTTGTCCACTATATTATTTTGGAATGTCCAACAATATATATACTTGTTCATTTTATAAAATTAATGGATAATTTTACACTTAGCTCCTAAATCAATGGGTAATATTTTTCCACAATAGTAACAATGTTTGAAAAATTCTTGGATCACATTTTCTGGATTATATTCTTAATTAAAATTATAAGTATATATTTCTAGTTTTTTGCTTCAACACTCCGTTGTTTATATTTATATATCTCATCAATTGAAATCTGACCGATACAACGTCAAAAACAATATGCCACTGCTCAGTTTGATCCAATCTTGAATTAAGGAAAATTACAGTTCAATGCCTTGGCACATCTAATTTACAAATATGTACACAGTATCTAAGTATTATAAACATTATACTAATAAATATGCATATACACATGTGAATTCTGGATGATTCTTCGAATTTGTATTTGATCCTAAATTATTGCAATGATTGTCACTATACTAAAAGAGATATTTAATTTTGTGCAATAAATTTTCAGTTAAGCGGTAATATTTGTTGTCACAATATATTTAAAGTCACTAAAGTCTTTCATAAAATTTAAATAGAGTGTAAGTTATAAATATTCATATTTATTATTACATTGCCATTAAATAAAATACATTCACAACTAATGTGTATCTAATTGTAAAAGTATTTTTCTCTTAATTCTTAAATATATGTATAAATAAAAAGTTTGTAATAAATATATGTAACTGTTCCTAAAATGATTTATTTGTTCAAAATCATTGAAAATTCTTAATATCATGCCTAGATTAATAAATTATGATTAATATAAGGATCACAGGAAACCAGGAATTGGATTTGTTTCAACCCTTGTCTTGAGAGAAAAGCATTTTTAGAAAGTGAACTCATATTCAGGCAAAAATTGTGGTTATTAAAATATGAAAATATGAACATATGTCCAAAAAAATTTATTTATTATGAGGGATAAAATTAAAGGGAAATTGTATGAAATAACAAATTTTAAATTCAAATTAAATGTTATAGTCATAGTTTCTTTTATTTGTAATTCGCAACAAACATTCCATGTTTTTTGTCATCCCATTTGTATTTCGAAATATAAAAATAGACCAAAATATACAAATGCAGGACCCATTTGTATATCGAAATATATAAATGCAAGACCCATTTGTATACCGAAATATACAAATAGACCCAAATACATATCTTTTATGCATATATATACCGAAATATACAGATTAATAGCCATAGCAAACATAAAGTTTGCTATGGAGCACAATTATACAAACTATAGTTATAGAATACAAATATTTGCTAAACCTAAAATTTAATCAAAATTAAATACCGGCAAAATATATGGTCAAAAGTTCAAGTGACTCATGAATAAGAGAACAACCAGACTTTGACTTGGGCCAAGTCTTGGAAAAGACAAGGCAATAGCATGCCTCTGGCCCAAACTTAAACTAGCCCACCAACTAATCAGTCGGCCCAATCCTTATGTGATTTTTTCATCGTAAAACAATTGTAGGACTTGTATATAAAAGATCGTAAAAATTACATCAATCTCACAATGTTAAAATCTAATTACACCACATTCCTATTCTATTTCAAATTACAAAAATCCTTTAAAATTATAGAATCTCGGATACATTAAGAAACCTGCGGATACATAGCTCACGAATGTATCCGAGAGGGGATAGAGATATATGCGAGAGAGAGAGAATAAGGATGTATCCAAAAGGAGATTTTTGTAAAAATTTTAAATGATAGGAAATTTTAGAGATTATGATATCTCAAGTTGTGTATTAATGTAATTTTGTAAATATTACATGAATGTCATATTTATTAATAATAATAAAATAATAGATGTAGAAGATTCGAAAAAAAACGTAGAAGATGTATAGTAAATTATTTGTAAAACTTATACTCTTGAATTAACCAAGTAAAATATACATTAAAAAAATCTAAACTTATGAGTTATGTTTTAATTAATTTTTAACAAACTGAAATCACAAACTTGTACTAATTGAAATCTTACCTTTTAGTAAGATTTACATCCAAAAACTTCAAATTTAAATTTCAAATTAGTTGGTCAAATACCTAACAAACAAGCTAATCAAAAAATTCACTTTTTCAAATTTAACTCCTATCTTTATGGAAGAAAGTCAAAATTCCAAGAATCAATTCAATATATTTTAAAAAAATTTTGAAAAGGTGGAAAATTCATACTAACAAACATTGCAAAGACAACAATTGTTTGAAATGTCAGCAAAAGAGTTTTACTTTATGCATGCGTAAAATTATCACGTGAACATCGCCGCAGAGATTCCTACGCTTGACAAAAGCTATTTAAATAGTGCATACATAGGCATAGTACGATACTATACGAAATCGATATTAAAATTTTTGATTGGATAACAGGATTTTTTAAAATTTTAAAAGATATTATTATACGAAAATTAATCTAATATGATTTGATTGGCTAAAGTTTGATTTTGATTTTTTACGATTGATAAAATGATAATTACAATATGATCAGTAACTTATACATTTTCATACAATAAAGAATGACTTCAATTATTTAAAAGACGTTTCAATTATATCCTACATATATTGCCCGTTTAGCCATGCGATATGATACCATGATATGATATCATAATATGGAATTATGAGATGAAATTGAAATTTTATTTAGATATGCAATATGAATTTTTTATGTTGTATATTTTATCATAAACATAAGAATCTCATAAGTTATAAAACTATTAAAATAGCCCCAATTGTTTATTCTATCTTACCAATTAATTTATAAAATCGCCTAATAAATTATTACAAAGTTATTGTTCTCCACTTAAGTAACTGTTTCATTTAACTTTAATTCAATAAAAAAAATTGAACATAAATTGTAGTGTACAAGTCTTTATTATAATCCTCCCATGTAGTATGGACAATTTCCTCACGTTGAACTTGCATTTCTCGATCATGTGATTGAGAAGACAAACCAACATTGTTACTTTGAGTTGTATTAAATACAAAACGGTAGAAGTAATAAATTAGGTGTTGGAGTAAATGAAGAGAACAAATTTATTACTCAACAATCGGTTGGTGTGAGTTAAAGTGACTATATGTTGGTGAGAATAATAAATTTTATGTTGGTGAGAATAATAAATTTTAAAAAGTAATGATGTGATTATAAATTTCATGTACATGTGAAATAAATGATTAATATATATAAATGTGGGTTGTTTTAACAAAATATAAACTTGTTGATCAATTTTTGTATTAAAAATATCTCAAATCATGATATGAAATTCCCATATCATGGTTTTTGGAGAATATGAAATCACATCTCATGAGATGGAATCAGCGTAAAATCGCACGTTCAAACGCTGATTTCATCTCATGATTTCATATCGTGATATAGTATCACATGGCCAAACGCCTACTTATGGAGATGTTTTCCAAAAAAGTACAAGCAATTTACTTCGTTGATCAACCACCAAAAACAATATTTCAATCAAGATAAAATAGTTGAAGTTACACAGTCTAAATAATTAATTTTATATATAATTATAATACTTTGATATAGTGGTATTTACGGTAAAAAAAATTATAATATAAAATTTTAATTTCAATAAAATATTATATATGCCTTTAAAAGGGTGCTTTCGTCGTGGCGATGTCGTGAGATAAGAACAAAAATGAAATAAATATATGTAAGGAAAAATTCTTTTGGCCAAAATTTGATCAGAATAATATTTTATCTATGTTATTTTACCTTTTTAAATATTTTTACTCTTTTAACTTTAATACCTTGTAATTTAAGATCAATTTATTTTAAAATAAAAAAATATTATAATTTTTTTAAATTTCTAGTCAAATTCTGATCAAATTTTGTGGTCATTTACCATTATCCTACCTTAAGAAAACGATAAAAACAGCTTTTTGGCAGCTTCACACCATTGATTATCTGTCGTCAACTCATTTGGTTCCACTAACTTTTCTATGATTCAGGCCCATCACCTAACTTTTTCTGATTACTTCTTTGTGTAATTTTGAAATAATATATAGTATTAAATACACCTATACTTATCTCAAATTTATTACTCATATATTCCACCTTGTCTTTTGATTTTATTGTAAAAACTTGTTTTTCTAAAAATTATTTTTGAGCTTGTCTTTCGATTTTATTATTACATACTTGTTATTTCTTTTATTTGAATTATTGTATTGCATGTGAGTGTTATTGTTATATATTTTCTATTATGTCTCAACATCATTGATTTGTTACTATATCTTTCTTCCTTTTTTTTTCCTTCATATTTTGGTTATATTTATTTGAATTGACAATCTATTATATGTTTTTATACGGTAATTATAAGATTATATTTATATTATTTTTTTGACACTATTAATAAAATAATATTGAAAATTTTGTTGTCGTCGTCATATTTATTTCAAAATTTCAATTAAACACTTAAATTTGTATGACCCCATATAATTATTTGAATTAGTATGAATATAATCCTTTGGACTACCCTCTCCCCTCTAGTTTATTTGTCTATTTTATTGTAAAAAGAAATTTAAAAAATCTTCTTATTTGTCAATTTTAGTAAATTAAGAAATATTTTTTTAAAATATTTCTTTTATTATTTGTTTTTATTCGTAATAAATGTCCAACTAACTTTTACACTATGTTTGGATCATTGTTATCTATTGTATTGTATTGTATCGTTATTATACCTACAATATTTGTTTTGATTGTTACTTAAAATGTACTGTATTGTATTGTTAAATTTCGTTGTTATGTATCAATGAAAACCCCTATTTTATGGAACAACCGATTTGGTGTGTTCCTATTGTTACTTAATTTCTTTTTCCAATTATATTTTTACATAATATTTTACCCTTTACCTTATATTATTTAATTCTAGTTAAACCTTCTACCCTTGAATAATTAAGGATATTTTAGTAAATTTATAAATTACAATACAGTACCAAACAATTAAAATATTATTAAACAACAACAAACAATAAAGTCTAGCCAAACATTGCATCTACAATATAATACAGTACAATAGAGTACAATACAATACATTATGAAATAATGAGTAACAAAGATCTAAACAAAGTGTTAGCTTACTCGTCATGTCACGACCCCGACTATCGTGATTGGCACCTACAATAACTCTCCTGTGGGAAAACCACTACTACAACCTAAACCAAGCAACTAATCTAAAAATTCAGGCATTTCAAGGATACGAACAAGTTAAATCCTAAGGAAAGAAATAGGGAGTTCCCATAAACTCCAACAAAAGTCTAACAACAAACTAAACAATGTGGAAGAAATAATCTAAAACCTGAAAGTCAATGTACCAAAACATCTAAAGTTCAACAAGTCTAAACAAGAAGGGATGCAACCCCAATCTAATGAACTAATCAATTAACTATAACATTGTCTAAGTCCAGAAATGGTGGACATAGACGAAAGAGAACCCATGACAGCCCGCAAGAATTGACTCACCCTTGAATTCGAACGATCATTGATCTCCTAAGCAAGGTCTGTCAATAGCCACTTGAAGATGCCCTGTACTCACCAAAAATAAGAGCAAGTGTAGTATCAATACACAATCACAGTGTACTGGTAGGATCACGCGGCTATCCCACTAAGTGCAACATACATAAGGCAAACAACAATATAATCACATGCATATATCGAACATAAACAATATCATCAATATTTACGAACAATGAACAACTTCACATGTCTCAAAATACACAATTATGACAAGTCATTGATCCTCTCATGGAACCCAAACCCAAACAGTTAGCATATCGAAACGTGGTACCCGATCCAATGATTATGCCGGAACATGACAACCGATCCAAGTTAGTTATGCCGGAACGTGACAATCGATCCATTCAATACACCACAATCACAATCACAAGTATATCCTCAAGATCACACATTTAAGTCATGATTTCATGGTAACCATCATTCATTTATCTCATTTACAACAAGTGTGATCAATAAAGCAACATTCGCACACATGCAAGTATTATAATGAAGCAAGAACAAACATACATCACACAATCATAGAATCACAACCATCACCTACCTCGAAACAAGCTTGAAACCCTAAGAAACTAGATCCTTCCCTTTTCGGATTTGTTCCGCTTAATCTTGGTATACAAACAATCATGATAACACAGGAATCAATAAACAATCACTAATTACTCGAATTACTAACAATTCTATGAACCCTGGATCAAACCCATGATCCCAAGTATCCAAAATAGGGTTGTTTCCACCATAGAATCTAGATCAAAACCCTCCCCCATCATTAATTGTCCATTCTATTATGTTCTACGGATCGAAAAACTGATTCGGAGAGTGAAAAACTTACCATTAGCCTCAAGAATGGTGGAAAACTGTTAGGAGTCGCCTATGGTTCGTTCCTTAGCTCTAACAATTGAAAAGTCTAAAATAAGGTCATTTAGGGGTTTATTTGCGACTTTAAGTCGCATCGAACCCGCCACAACGGCCCTCACCCCGTTGTAGCGGCCCCGCCAGAGAGACCAAAAGCTCTGCCAGAGTAGCTTGCACAAACCAGTGAGCTATTTAAAGAATTCCAAAATCCTTATTTCACAACACACCTCTAACCAACGACGCTCAGAAAATACCCTTTACACTAAGATCGATTTCTGGAGTTCTACTCGCCCAAATTCAATTTCATAAAGTCTTACGGATTCCTTAACGAGTTATCTAACACTCATGTAACCAAAATTGTAAATAAATCACCCGATTGTTACTAGATTTCCCTACACCTTAAAGACTCTGATTTGTCCAAATCTGGACAAGGTTGGAAAAATCCAAATACTACGAAAAAGTTTTCCGGTCCCAAATTTCCCCCCGTTGACATTTCTATAACGATGGAAACAAGTCGTTACACGTTACGGAAAAAAAAATACTACGTAACTCCTAGAAAAATATAGATATTTTGATTAAAATATTCTTCATATTTTATCTATTTAATAATATCATAGAAAATTAAAGTAATGTAGAAAACTTCTACCACGTAACTACTAGAAGAAAGTAGATTTTTTAATTAAAATATTCTTCATATTGTATCTATTTAATAATATCATAGAAAATTAAAGTAATTAAAAAATTCTTAAGGATATGCAATAAAGAGAAAATTTGAAGAAAAAAAAAATCTTTGTTGATTGTGTAAATATACACAATTAAGTAAATATACACTTATTTTAGACAAAAATAAAAAATCTAGGTGGATGCTTATTATGGATTGGAGTGATATTAGTAGTTCAACTTAAAATTTTCAAAATATAATTGTAAATAATGATATAATAAATTCCTAATAATATTTTTTTAAAGAAAATATTATGTCAACAAAGATTAAGTAAAATATAAATGAGGAAAATATTCGACAACAATTTTAAATTAAAAAGAGTGTATCTCACGAACCAATCACACTTATATATTTTTATTTATATTTATATTTAAAATAATTTAATAACTTTGATATAATAAAGTTTGAGTTGAACATATGTATGAAATCCCCCAACATTGGGCGATCACCGTCACTTTCAACGTGTTTGAATTTTGCACCACTACTATCAAATAATAATAATAATAATAATTAAAAGAAATACAAAACAATAATGATGAGTTATTTCTTTTCATTTTTTTCTTCTTATAAAATGATGAGTTAATTTTTTTTCTATTTATAGAAGAATAGAAAGTACTAGCTTGTAAAGTGCTGACAAAACTATTTATTTACGAGTTGTTTGTAGGTTTTTTCAAGAAGCTGTTTATAAGCAGCTACTGCCTACTAGTAAGTAGTTTGGTAAAATTATGATAGTACTAAATGAAAAGTTATAATCTAGTATATTCATAAGGAAATGGGTAAAAAATACCCTTAAACTATGTGAAAGGAATAAAAATGTCCTTCATTTATATTTTGGCTCAAAAAATATCCTTATCGTCAATATTTTGGTACAAAAATACTCTTAAACTATGTGAAATGAACAAAAATGTCTTCCGTCTGTAGTTTGGTCCAAAAATCCCCTTTTTGTTATTTAATGGGTCAAAAATGCTCATTTTTCAAATAAATATATTATTATTTTCTTTTTAACACATTCTTTTTCTAATAATGTTTTTTAAATTAGAAAATGTTTATCTTACTTCAATTCAGAAAAAAAATGAAGATATTTCTTATTTTATTATCATTATTTTTTATCACTATATAAATATAAATTAATTATGAATTTTCTATGATCTTATATATATGACATATATTATATGTTGAAAGGATACATGAAGTTATTCTATTTTAATTGATAAAATGAGATTAAGAAGAAGAAAAACATTTCCTACATTTTTATTTGTTAAAGTGATTTTAAAAGAAAGAAAACAAGAATAGTGCTCTTTAATAATGTTTTAATTAGGAAGAAGTTGTGTTCAAAAAGAAAAAAATAATATATTTATTCGGAAAAGGGCATTTTTGACCCATTTTGTAACTATAAGGGCATTTCTAGACCAAGGTATTGACTGTAAGAGCATTTTTGAACCAAAATATTGACGGTAAGGGTATTTTTTAATCAAACTATAAACGGAGAACATTTTTATTCCTTTCACATAGGGCATTTTTTACCCTTTTCCCTATTCATAATATATATATTTTTGATATTTATTAATAGATAATGTGTGGCCTCAAAGCCTTATTAGGTAAAATATCTATCAATAAATATACCTTAAATGCGTCATTTGTCTGTAGTTAATGGAGGTTTAAATTTGACTATTTCAAGCGATTTTGGACTGCTGCATTTGTTTCATTAAGATTTAAGTATTTATTTGATCCGAATAATTCTTAGTTATTAAGGTTTCGAATAAAGTCTAAATATTATGATGAGGTCTTTTTAACCATCTGATTCGATATACAATTAGTCATTTTCGATATATAGAATTAGTCATTTTATACATTTTGGTATAAAATGTATAAAATGCGTTTGTATTTGTATAAAATGAAAGAAAAGTGTATATATAAATACAAATACATATATTTTTGTCCTATACACTTATAATTATACAAATACAGATCTTATTATACAAATTACAATGTATAAATGAATTTATACAAAATTGAACAATTTGTATAAAATTGGATGTATTTAGCGAATTATACAAATCAAAAGTTCTATAGCAAACATAAAATTTGTTATGGAGCGCAATTATGCAAACTATAGCTATAACATACAAATATAATTTTTATGTTTGTTATATGTTAAAGTTGCTCAAAATAAAATATTGTATAAATTTTTAATTAAAAAAAAACGTTATATACAAAATAAATGTTTAATAGCAAACTATACATAAATATAATTATATAAATTATATCCATAGAGCGGTATTTTGAAAAATTTGTTTGCCATACATGAAATTTTTCCGTCTTTTTATATGAATAATTTTCCCTGTTATTATGCCATAACCATCCACGAACCACACTTGTCAGTTATCATCGTAATTACCACAAAGTACAAAGAAGTTTTTGTGTCAAAGTATTCCAAATATCCTTTCTGCAACTTCCTTTTTGATCTGAGCTACTAATTTATAATCACATAATAAAATTCATTGATCTCATTAAGAGAATCTATACAATATTTACGGTATATAATTTAGATAATTTCGTGATTACTTGCTAATCAACTAGTCGTCTATCATAGTATAGATTTTAGTTACCTAATTTCTTTAAAAATTACTCAATCGATTCCTTTTTAGTTGTCATATACAGTTTTCTTTTTCAGAATCAAACAATATAAATTTTAACTAACATTTCAAGATGTATTTTAAAATCATATTGATATAAAAAAGTTACAATTTATAGTATTTTTCGTATAATTTTTGAATATCTAAAATTTTATTTAAAAATATCAAATTAATATAAGCTAATTTAGCTTTGAAAATCAGTCAAATTAACTCTCGAAAAGTACAACATGACAACTAAAAAGCAACACAGGAAGTGAGAAGTTTCAAGAAAAACAAGTTTTTTTTTTCTGATTCTAAAATGCTTAGTTAAGAAACTATTTCAATAACGTGCTTGATAATAAAGAAACTATATTCTAATGAATGTCAAAATCTACCACAGTATATATAACAATATATGGATGTTAACAATTATAATAAATTAATGGTGATGATGACCAACCAAATCAAGTTAAGAAAAGGAGAATTTTGTCGTATATTTAGTTGTTTATTAGACTATCTTGTTGGCAACTTACTAATGTTCCAATAAAATAATTAATTAATCTTTGATAGTTATATTAATTAACTTATGAAGATCACCAAAGGTTTCGTTTGAAGTACACTTGTAATTTGTAAGATATTATTAATTCTGGCCGTCTAGACAATGACCTAATACATTGTATACGGATTAATTAAATTATAATTGATTGTTCAACAACTGAAAATATATATAAAAAAAACACTATTCTTTTCTTTAAAATAAATAAATAAAATATATCTACTTATTGATCCATAAGTATACTCGAGAATGAGCTCAGGGAAGTTACACCTACCTACAATGTTAAATCTGGTTATTTAGTTCATTGGATAAGGTGTGATATTATCGTATTATATTTGAGATTAAATTTATATTTTATTTGATTAAAAATATAATTAATTGCATAATACATTTATGCTTCAAGCCCTCAAATTTAATATTATTTTATTCTACTTGAGATATGAGATAAATTAATTTAATAATTATAATTTCAAAAAGATAATTCTGAAATAACTATTTACGTAAACCAAGCAACCCTAATGTTTTAAGAATTATGTTTTTTTTTTTCAGTATGAATTTTGTTCATAGATAAATAAATTGGATGCAATGCAACTATATATATACTCTCCATTATGCTAAAATCGAAGGAAAACAACATTGATATTATAAAATTCATGACTGCAATTTGATAGAGACGTGAAAGCAAAAGCCGATGGTGTTATAAGTTGAGATAAATTGAAATATTTTATGCAATTTATTATTTTCGATAGTTAATATTACCATTTTTAGTACAAAATATATTCATAGACTAATTAATATTCATAATCTAATTAGAGGAATAAAAAATGCACATTTAATTATTAATTGTTATCTCTTACTCTCTCCGTTCCTAGTTATATGTCGTCCTAACTAAAAATTGAAGATCCTTAATATTTGTCATTTCACAAAATCATAAATGACAATATTCTTCCTATTTTATCCTGAGAGTTATTAAACTTGAAAGTATGAATTTGACCAACACAAGAAAACTAAATGATTAATTCATGTTCATTGGTCAATTTAATTAACCAAAATTAATTAATTTATGTTCATTTATTGAAACTTGATTTCAAAAGAATACTAAATAAGGGTACAATTATAAACTTATATATTTTTTTAAGAGACGTAAAATCTAAAATAATAACATATAAATGATAACGGACGGAGTATCTCACCAATCAACGATTCCATTAAAGAGAGGAAGAATATTTGGCACGGCGTACCTAAAAGGCTATTTTTATAAGCCACACACAATTATTTTCTCTTTCTCCCTCTCCACTTAATTAATTCTCGTGAGGTATGGATCATAATTTGAATTTTCATTGTGTATGATCCATAAAAAAAAAGAATCTTTTTATTTTCTTATAAATCATTCTCAATACTCAAAATTAAAAATTTTGAACAATGGTTAATTGGACAATCACGTTCATCCACCACATTTTGAATGTTCATGTTATTGAAGTTAAATTATATATACCATTTTTATTATTAAGGGAATTATTTGGTAGAGTTATACACATATTAGTAATGTAGGATTAATTATGAGTGATTTATTTTTTATTTTAAGCATGAATTATTTATTCATATAGTAAATATACTTGTATTAATTTTCAACCTTCTATCATACATAAAATAATACATAAATTTCTTCATCACTTAAACATATATTAGTTATGCAGATTTCTTAATCGTCAACCAAATCCCATATATATATGTATAAATGAATAACTTATTTCCTATTTACAAACCAAACGTCATATAAGGACTTGTTTGGGTGAGCGTATAAAAAGCAATTTATAAGTTAAAACTTAAAAGTCATAAGTCATTTGAATTTTGATTTATTTTAAAATTATTTTAGTCTAAAAAAAGTATTTTATAACTTTTTCAATTACCTCGAAATTTAAAAAGTGCTTAAAAGTAAAAAAAAAAAACACTTAAAAATAAGTTGATTAAAATATGGGCATAAAACATATACTATTTCTTATCAAATAATGATGTGTTAGACTGATAAATATTTCTTCATTTTTAATAATAAAAAATTGAATTCAAGTACTGTAAATATAAAATCATTTTTAGTTGGAAGTGTTTTATCTTTCAAGTTAGAGTTTTCTTGTGTAAATTTAAATTAATCAAACTTTAAAAAAATAGATCAAACCTCAAGAAAAAAAACAAAAACAATAATTATAGACAACCTTTTCTCATTTATGATTGTATTTTCTCTTTCCCCTATACCTACCAAATGGACCAATTGGGCACTCCCCTAAGATCCTGGCTCTACCACATCTATTATCTCATCCATTGTATCCATCCATTTATTATTGTCTTCCTTCTCTCTCTCATTACCTTTTCATTCACCCAAGTGCCAACACACATTTATTGCAAAACTCCAAATCTACCTTTTTCCATTCTTATGTTCAACTTACTTTCTTGCCCTTCATTTTGTTTAATTTTCTTTTGGGACGGAAAGTTGAATGTAGAGATCTCGTAGAATGTACATAGATCTTATTACTTCTATTTTAAGAATGTAAAAATATTTTTTGAAATGCAGTTGATTTGAGTGTATTAAGTCCAAATAAAAGAAGAAGACCATGTTGAAGAAAGCATAACAGTTCATAAGAAAATAGTATATCATCTACAAGAAAGAAGGAAAATAGAATTATAATCAAAATACAAGTCTCTTTCTATTATTTTGATGATCTTAATATCAACAAGACTGTACGTTAAAAGATATTTTTAATATATTTACATATTTTTAATTTAATACCATGAGATTTCATTTTATTTTATTTTTACTTTCTTGAAGAAACTTATCTACTTGCCTTCTCATTTTACATAGTTGGACAGAGTTAGGCAAGCTGTGTGACTTATTTTATTTATTATTGTACATAGAAAAACGAAGAGTTTAGTTTAATAAATTTTGTTGACTTCTCATTCCGTGAAGTCCTTTTTTTTTAAAAAAAAAAAACCTAACCTTACGTATCTATTTGTTCCTCTAACTTCATTAATATATCACATCTCTCCCCAATTTTTGGGAATCTATAAAATGAAAAACTATAGTCTATAATTTCACTTTAATTACATTATTAATGATAGTAGGGGTACGCATAAGATCAATTTGTCAATCTTGAATTAATGGTTTGTGTTGTGGATTATTGAACTTAAATTCAACTTGGTTATAATTGTTCTCAAAGTTAAGATTGGAGGTGTCTTTTTCTGTGTTTCTTTACCTTGTTATACTTTAACGATCTACAATGAATTGTTTAAAACTTACACTCTTATTAGATGTCAGTCTAATATAAGTCAATTTGACATTGAATTGGTAATTTGAAATAATTGAGTATAGTAAAAGCAATTATGTTTGTTATTCTACCTATGCTTTAATGCCTATATCAAAGCAAAATTGGACTGATTCTTCAATCTTGATTTTAGTTTTTCCATTTCGATCTAAATTTGAATAATTATCTCTACATAGATCGACACTAGAATTGATTTAAAGCTTTATGGACAAAAGTGAAATGGAATAAAAATTTTAAGGACAAAATAGCAAATTTCTAAATATTCACAAAAAACATAAATGTTTGGTATGGAGGAATTCTTTTTCCAAAAAATATTTTTCAATTTTCTAAAGATTTGATTGGTCAAAAATATTTTCTTTAAAAAAATAAATTCCTTGAAATAAGAAAAATGACTTCCTTAATCAAATAGAAAAAAAACAAATTAAATAAACAACACTATAAATTTATTATCTCTTCTCCATATCCTAACTCCCACCACACCAAAACCCTCATTTTTCATCACATCCTATTTCATAGTATTTTATTAAATAATTTATAATATATATATCGAGCATTAGGAAATAAGTAAGGTATAACACACCTTGGTGGAAAATTCCACATGCAACACTAATGGAAACTTCTTTAATTAGAAGAAAAAAAGAAAGGATAAATTGGGTAATTTGCATACATTTCTAACTCCTATCCAACTTTTGCCTTTTATATCTCATCCTTTTTTTTTCTCTCTCTCTTTTTAGTTGTGGTTGTAGATATCCCTTGAATGACGACATAACTTTTTGACCATTAAAGTAAATGATGTAAACTCCAAACATTTTGGTTAAAAAATAAAAGCATATAATATATAAATATATTTATTAATTTAGCTTTAATTGATTGTATAAATAAATATTTAAATTTTTATAAAAATAAATAAATAGATATATATTTAATATAACGTGCTATGTGATAAATTTAAATGATATCTTATATGTATTATAGCATATAAAATATGAGCGTGTCTATTTATTCAATTTTCGGATGGTCTTCAACTTTCCCTTCGCTATTTTAAGACCCCTATTGTACCTCACACAGGGCTTACATTTTTCCTCTCAAATGAACAACTCCGCCGCCATAACTGTCGCAGCCGCAGATACAGCAGCCGGAGCTGCTGTAAAACGCCAGAAAAAACTTCATCAACATCATCAGTATGAGTCCTTGATTCCTGGACTTCCTGATGATATAGCTCAGATTTGTCTTTCTCATGTTCAACCTTCAACTCTTTACTCCGTTTGTCAATCATGGCGTCGGCTTGTTTATTCTCCTTCGTTTCCCCCCTTTTTATCCATATATTCTCTACTGAAGCCATCTAAATCTGAGGAGAACTCCGTTCAGTTCGCAAATTTCGATCCGATTTCAGCAAAATGGAATTTACTTCCTCCGCCTCCACTTAATCCACCTCTCCGTCTCCTTCTCCGTCACCGTTCGTTCATCTCCCGACACCTTCCGATTCAATCGGTAAGCGTTTCCGGCAATTTTATACTCCTCGCCGCGACGACTGACCCTTTGCTCCCGGCCTTATCTCGTCCTCTTGTTTTCAACCCGCTCACTTGTAAATGGACCTCCGGTCCCCGGTTCGAAACTCCGAGACGATGGTGCGTTGCCGGCGCGTCGCAGGGCGTGGTGTATGTTGCGAGTGGGATTGGGTCAAGCTATAACCCAGAGGTGGCTCGATCAGTTGAAAAGTGGGACCTGAAAAGTAACTGCACAAAGTACAGCTGTAACCATCACGATAAAAACAAGGTCTGGAAATGGGAGAAAATGAGTGGTCTCAAGGATGGGAAGTTCAGTAGGGAAGCGATTGAAGCAGTAGGCTGGAGAGGGAAGCTCTGTATGGTAAACGTGAAAGGCGATGCGGCGAAAGAAGGAATAATCTACGACGTTGGAAGTGACACGTGGCAGGAGATGCCGGAGGGGATGTTGGTTGGATGGAGAGGTCCGGTGGCGGCGATGGAGGAGGAAGTTATTTATACGGTGGATGAATCGAAAGGAGCATTGAGAAAGTATGATCCAGGAAGTGATAGTTGGATTATGATTTTGGAAAATGAGATGCTTAAAGGTGCACAACATATGGCTGCTGCCGGCGGTAGAGTTTGCGTGGTTTGTGGCGGCGGTGATGGGATAGCTGTGGTTGATGTGACGGCTGAGCCGCCGAGTTTGGTGGTGGTGGAAACTCCGGTGGGGTTTCAGGTTTTGGACGTACATATTTTGCCAAGGATGAATCAATTGGATTCTGAATCAAAAGATGAATGTTGAATAATAGAGTAATATTTTTATAGGTAAATTTGGGATTATATATTTTTTGTAACATTTTCACTTTATCATACTTCCTCACAGTCACACGTTAAGGAGTGTACTGTTTTCTATATTAACAATGGCATTTTCACTTATCATATTTCTCCATATCGTGTTTCTGAATAATTCAAGTTCTTGGATACGTTCTGTAATTCGTCACACACAATATTGTCTGTAAATAGCATACACCAAAAATAGGGGTGTTTATGGTTGGATTGGTTTGAGTTTTTCAAATATCAAATCAAATTATTTGAATTTTTAAATCTATAAACCAATCCAAACAAATAAAACTCGCGTTTTTCAACTTAGGGTTTTTTGATTTTTTTTGGATTTTTTGGATTTTTGGGTTTTTTTGCTAAAGTATTCATACAAACATATAATTTACTTGTACTTTAAATATTTTTCAGTCCTATCAAAATATAACTATCTAATGTGTTTCTTAAAAATACAACTAAAATATCCAAAATAATAATAATAATAATGAAATCGCGTAAAACAAATATTGCAAATTAACAAGTCATAATGAAAATGATCATAATTTAAAAGTACTAAATCATGCTAAAATAAGTGTAATAAGTATTAGTTACATGACTAAATATTAAAAGAAATTAAAATTAGATTATGTACTTTATTTGTCTAAACCAATGTAAAACCAAATAACAAATATTTAATATTATTGTCATTTTTAGCGTTAAATTGATTTTCTTTTTGCAGTAGTTAATTTGATTTTGATTTAAGTTTTATTATAATTATCAATATCTATGGACTATAATCTTTATGAAACCATTCAAAATTCTAAGTTTCAAATTTGAAATAATATATTAAAAGATAAAAACTATGAAAAAGTATAATAAATATTTAAAAATTATATCAAAGTAAATATTTTTATGTATAAAATAAAATTTTAAAATTATATATATAATGTCGGATTGATTTGATCTCGAGTTGATTTTTTTTAGTTAAAACCAAACCGACCCAAATATAGTTGAGTTTTTTTTCCAATACCAAACCAAGTCAAACCAACCACTAGTCATATTTTTTTTTTTTTTTTTGATTGAATTTGCGATTTGATTCGATTTTCAGTTCGATTTTGTACACCCTTAACCAAAAATATCATCCTGTGATCTATATCGTGATTATTTAGCTCATCTATAATCCAGAGCAAAAGAGCATGATCGAAATTGGTGTAAAACTGTAGTATCATTTTAAAAAAATGATTTTGTATCTTGTATATACGTTGTCACTCTAGTAACTGCTTCTTCGTATATACAAATGGTATTATAAGTGATTTTCCTTACTCTCTAATTTGGAGTTGAGCGAATAGACATCATGAATGACAAAATCTTATTCTCTTTTTCCTATTTTTGCCTACCGTTGGTTTTAATTGGTAGGGGTTTTGTTTTAGAAACTAACCGTCAGAATTCATCGACTAGAGTTATAGTGGAGTGATACGTATTTTTTTTATTTTAACCAAAAGTCTCGAGTTTAAATTTTTTGTATACGAAGTCGTCTTTGTTAGAAGAGCTTTATTCACTTTCTCGCACGAATTCGAATTTAATTTAATTTTAATATAAATATCGGACATCAAATGAGAAGCGAAAAAAAATCCGGAATTCGGCTGTGGGCCAAATATAACCCGCCGAATTCTGACTTATAATTTGGCATCTTATTGTTCGATGGGAAGCCAGAATTTAGGTCCATTTTCCATACATTCAATTTTCAAATTAACAATAAATACTCCCTCCGTCTCTATTTACTTGTCCATATTTCCTTTTTTGGTTGTCCCTATTTAGTTGTCCATTTTGACAAATCAAGAAAAGACAACAAATTTTTTCCTATTATACCCTTATTTACACTTCTTGAAAACTGTAAAAGTGTATGTTGTTTCCCTCCAATTTATTTCACTTTAATTCAAATAAGTGGTTGTAATTTTGAAGTGAAAAGTTGTCATAAGGGTAAAATTGTAACTTCACTATGCTAATCATTGTTGCCTTAATCTGTGTGCCATTTCTAAAGTGGACAACTAAAAAGGGACGGAGGGAGTATATATTACGCCCTTTTACTTTCTAGAGTCCTCAAAAGGGCAAAAGTCATAAAAAGTACTTTGTTGATCGACATTTTCTATGGACGTTTAAAAGTCAACCAAATCATGTTAACTTTTTACATTTATTCCACTTGAATAATCTACCTTCTTGTTTTTCTTTTATAATATTCCAAATAATTACGTATATATATGTGTGTGTCAATATCAAATTTTGTCGGAATATATTATCCTAACTGAAATGTTCAAAAGACACTCATACAAAGGTAAAAGTACGGAGGAATATATATAGGCGAAACTAGAATTTCAATTTTACGGGTTTTAAATTTTTAAATAATAATTTTAAGTGATAATAAATGGATTTTAAATTTAATATTTGTACATATTTAATATATTTATCAACATATATACAATGTTTAAGTGAAATCTGCTGGTCCAGACGAACTTGCATGTGAGCTACTAGCTTGCCCCTCAAGACACAAACTAACAATAATTTATCTAGTGCATTTTCACAAAGTGTGGTCCGAAAAAGTAAGATATACGCAGATTCTATCTTTACCTTTATGTTGTAGAAAGACTATTTTTGATAGACCTACCGCTCAAAAGAAAAGAGGAATTCAAAGCATGATTATAAGGAAATAAGATATCAGAAAAGATACGTAAAGTAATTAGAGCAATAAATAGTACTGAATAACAAAGAAAATATATGATATCTAAATATGATTATGTATAAAGAGGGGAGACTATCCTTGTGCCTCTCCCACATGAAATACAACAACTCTCAGCTATCGACTCACCTTCTACCAAAATTTCCGACCTTCGTGCTTTTTCTTTAGGGATCATGTCTTTAATAAAGTTAAGTTGTGTGATGTCATATCTAATCATCTTTCTCAGTTATTTTTTGGCCTACCTCTACCCCTCCTAACTTCTAGCCAAACTTTTATACTTCCTGATGAGCACATTCACACACCCCCTCTTCACATGCCATAACCATCTCAACCCCATTTCTCTCATCTTACAGAGGTCACTCTCATCTTGTTATGTGAATCTTTATTTCTCTAATCATATCACTTTTAATATCTCCACACATCCATTTAAGGATCTATATTTATGCTATATTCATCTTATGAACGCAATCATTCTTGACTGACCAACACTTTTTCCCATATTACTGCAATCATTCTTGACTGACCAACACCTTTTCCCATATTACCATACGACCACACATCCATCTTAATATTCATATTTTGACATATTCATTATGGATATGTTGGATCTTAAAGGTCCAACATTCACTCACATAATAATACCGATCTTAATATTAATCATTTTATACAACTTGATATATCCTCCTATTATATAGCTTTTTCCTAGCAATTTTTCATTTCATTAGCCATATAACTTTGGTTATATATTTGAGTAACAACTTTGCTTATCATACTTTCTCTTGGAATATTGAACATAGATACATCAAATATTGCATAACATGCATACATACACCACAATCACGTCGAATCTCATGTTAATTAACCTCTATTGTTTTTAATATGTATAACATCTTTACTTATTATACTTTCTCTCTATAATTTCTTCTCCAAAACCAAGGAATTCCATTACACGAAAATAACAACATTTTTCTTGTATCATTAATTTAAACGGAATTTTGTCTGTCACTAACTACTAGTTTTATAATTTCGCTCCTCTGATTTCTTTATACAGTGTATTTAGGTTTTTTTTAAAAAAAAAAGATTAATGCATAATTTAATTGCATTCAACAAAAATGGGAAGAGCTAGTAGCACTATTCTTATTTTTAATAAATATATACAGAAATAAACAATGTAATAAAAATATCTAGACTTTTTCTTGTGTTTGTGATTTAATAATTGGACAGGTTCTAATGACCTGGCGCAATGTTTGAAGATTGAATGTTGACCATGTTAAGCAATAGCTATTGAGTTTATCGATAATTCCTCTAATTAATTCATCGCTAAATAGTAAAATCTATTACTAATTCATAGCTGATTAAAATTAACATGAGATTTTTGTGTTTTTAGTTACAAAACTTAGTCCCTTGTTAATTCCTTATTTCTCATGTCGCAATTTGAATATACTTCATAGATTAATAAACATTACTTTATTTTTATTTAATGAATGGTTCCGTTGATACTCTAAGCTCCATCTTTGAATATCCATTTGGATAAAAAAGTATTTTCGATAGAAAAATGTGAAAGAGGTTGGTCAATAATAGAAGAATAGTCTTTTATTTTCTATTGACGGAAAAAATATTTTTTTGGGTAGTGAGTTTCTTCCTCGTGCAACTTGTTTAATAAATATGAAAATGAAAAGAGGTGGTGATTATAAGTGATTTTTCTTCCTCTCTAATTTGGAGTTGAGTGTACAAACATCATGAATGACAAAATCTTCTTCTTTCCCTATTTTTGCCTACCGTTAGGGTTTTTTTGGTTGCTCATCTGGTGTCTATATTCACATTGAAATCCAATTATTTTGAATACGTTGTGTAGGGCTTCATTCCAGATGAAGTTCTCCCGACCAAGATTTTTTTAATATTCATAATTCTAACTCGAAATCTCTAATTAAGAAAAGAGCAATCTCATCCACCGCACATATCCTCTGATAGTTTTAAAAAGTAATAAATCAGAATTCGGCTGTGGACCAAATATAACCACCAAATTCTGACTTATTATTTGGAATCTTATGGTATAAAGAAAAGTTCGATGGGAAGCCAAAATTTAGGTCCAATTTGTATACACTCAATTTTCAAATTAGCAATGAATATATTATAAATACATATCAATTTTACTTTCCAGAGATCTCAAAAGGGTCAAAGTCGTTAAAAAAGAAAAAAAAGACAAACTTCGTTGATCGACGATTTAAAGTCAACGAAATCATTACGTAAATATATTTAGGGCCAATACTAAATTTAGTAAAAAAAATCCAAATTGAAATGTTCAGTAGACACTCATCCAGAAGTAGAAGTACGGAGGGAGACAAACAAATTAAACAACAACAATTCATACGGTGTTTATTCACAAAATAAGGTAGGAAAAGGGTAACATGCACATAGATTTTACTCTTAGAGTCCGTTGAGATTGACTTAAAAAAAGAAGAAGCTTTTAAGTCAAAAATAAAAAATCAAACTTAAATGACTTTTAAGTCAAAAAATAAAAAATAGGAAGAGACATACTTCTGGTTTTTAACTTATTTTAACTTATTTTTAACCTTATCAAACACTTCCTAACTTATTTTAAGCCATTTTTGACTTATTTCAAGTTATTTTTATGTATTGCCAAATACTTACAGAAGTCACAAACTGACTTAAAAATAAGTTTGACCAACTTTTAAGCCCATCCAAACACCCTCTTATTTTTAGGGAAAATTGTGCATTATAGCAAACTATTAATTCAAAATAAATGTTATAGCTACAGTTTCATTTAATTCCAATTCGTAGCAAACACATTGTCATTCTCGTCTCTCTCCCCTGAATCTCGCTCGTCACTCTCAGTTCTCTCCCTCGCCTCTCTCACTTTATACAAATAAAAATGTATAAATTGTGTTTGTGTTTTTATAAAGCGAGAGAGACTGTATATACAAATACAAATACATATCTCTCCGTCCTATACACTTATAATTATACTGATACAAATTTTTTTCCTGTCCAGTCCTTTTTTGCCTCTCTCTCTCTATCTATATATAATAACTACATTAATCATTGATGTGCAAAAACTTACAATTTGAGTAACTTTGTACATGATCATTGAGGGGAGTTTACTAAGCTATACTTAGTTAAAACCTATGGGGATCATAGATGATATGGGATGGTTTGTTCATTTTGATCCTGAAAGAGTGAATATCCCATCTGTCCATATTGACTAACCCCTTTACTTGATTGGGAAGCTCAGTATGAGAGTAAAAGACATGGATTGACTTAAAATTATGGCTCATGCTTTCCAATTTATCAGCTGGTCTATTGGCTTCTCGGAAACAATGCTTAACTTCAAATTCATGCTTTTCAACTAACTCTTGGATTTCATTGATGATGTGTAGAATCCTCCAAGGCACTTTCCATTCCCTTCTGATGCATTTGGTAATGGGGAGAGAGTCGGTTTCTCCAATGATCATACTATGTCCATTATTTACACACCATTTTATGCCAAATAACATTGAAGCACTTCTGCCATGTTGGATGTTCCTGGTCCCAGAGGTATTGAGTAAGCACAAATAATTATTTCTTCATTGTCTCTGACCACTTCCCCCCTCTACATATACCAATTTAACAACTTCCATCACTATTTAACTTAACAATGTGAGGGGAGGGGGGGGGGGGGGAGGGAGGGGGAGGCTTGTTCCATTTGATAGCTCTGAAAACTCTTTGCTCAATGTTTATTTCACAAGCATTGCAGATTGCACTCCATTCCACTCCTAAGTTAGCTCTTTTAAACTTCAATTTTAGAACCTACACAAGTGTATTTAGAACATTAGTCTTGGTCCTATAGAAGGAGACCCTCAAGTTTTCAAGCTTCTACTACATCTTTCTTTCTATAGCTCCCACACTATGATTAAAGAAAGAATTTTGGTTATATAGGTCACAAAAATGTTGTGGGACTTGTAGTTTCACCAATTAAGTAACATCATCTTGTAGCTCCTACTAGTGTGATCGATTCCTAAAGGACATGCAACAAAACTCCAAATTTTGTTAGCATGGATACCTTAGATGGTTAGTGTCTTCTATGATATGATCCATATTGTTGTTGTTACAACAATAGCAAGTACGATCAACTTGAATACCAAACCTGAAGACTCTTTCAAGTTTATCTCTATTGACTCTCTAGTTGAGGAAATAGATTTTAAAAGGGATATCCTTATGCCAAATGGTTTTTATAAAATTGTTATTGTTACTTCTCTGCCTATAATTGCTTTAGGAGGATTTAATAGTGAAATTTCCATTGGTGTTAGGGATCCAAATGGCTTTGTCTCTTATGCTGCTATGCAACACAAAATTGAGCTCTCTAATTTTATCTTTAGTGTCCACATCAGGTTGATTATGAAGCTTGTCCCAATCCCACATTCCATCAATGTAGATATCTTTGAAATTGATTTGATGATGTTGTACATTTTTAGGAACCAAAAGATATATATGGCCAATGTTAGTCCAATTGTCATACCAAAGTCCACGTCTCCTCTCCCAATTATCCATATGATTTTCTTGTCCACCTCTTCTTTAATGTTGCAAAGGACTTTCCAACTTTGTGGTTGTCCTCTACTTCATTGAGCCTTGATAGGGTGCATATTGCTGCAGTATTTAGCTTTCATGAAATTCTTCCATAGTGAAGTTGTGGTTATGAGGTTTCACCATTGTTTTGTTTGAAAAGCATGACATGTGTCATCAAGATTTCTGAAGTTTGTTCCACCCTCCTCATAATGGTAGCACAAGTTCTTCTAAGAGGCCCAATGATACTTACCTCTAGTGTCTTGCCCTGTCCAAAAAAAAATCTAACAATGTACTTCTCTATAAGCTCAATGGTACCTTTGGGAGGGTTGATAGCTGCAAGGAGATGAATTGGCATCGCAAATAGAACATGTCTAATCAAAATAGCTCTTCCACCGGTGGAAAAAAATTTAGTCTACCAACCTCTAATCTTGTTAATGATCTTGCTTACCATATCTGAGTAGTGGGAGATCTTTTTTTTCTAGTAACAAGAGGGCAACCAAGGTATCTAATAGGAAAGAGTTGATGTTTCATATGAGTAATTTTCTTGAGCCTATTAATAATGGCAACTTTAGTATTATTGGCCACTGCAAAACAATTTTTATCCTTATTGAGTAGTTGTCCAAAAACTTCCTCATATACTTTTAGAGATTTAAGCATCATTTCAAGAGGTTTCTTGCTGCCATTACAAAAAAGGATAGTTACATGTGCAAAGGGTAAGTGGTTTATCCTTGGGCAATTAGTGTTCATATAAAACCCCTTATAGCCTTGTTTATCATACAAGTTATTTAACATTTTAGAGAACAATTCAGCACTGATGATAAATAAGGATGGGTATATTGGATCTCTTTGTCTCAAGCCTCTACTGGACTTAAAAAAAATCCATGGCTTCTCCCATTGAAAATAACAGAATACCAGTTACTTGATATGAAATTATAGATCAGATGAGTCCACCACTCAGAGAAATCAAATCTCTTTAGAGCCTGACATAGGATCTCCCAAGAGACTCTATCATAAGCCTTGGTCATATCTATTTTTAGCAAAACATTTCCTCCTCTAGTAAGATTCTTAATATCATTGATAATTTCTTGTACTACAATGATATTTTTAGAAATTCCCATCCTTCTAATAAAATCAGACTGGTTCTTGGATATGATTTTAGGGAGTAAGCTGGAGATTCTGTTATTGAGAATTTTGGAAATGACTTTATTGGATACATTGCAAAGGCTAATAGGTCTCAGGTCAGTAACTTCTGGGGGTGGTCTATCTTGAGAATCATAACCAAACAAGTATGAGTGAAAAACTTAAGGAAGTTTTGCACCTTGGAAGAAAGACTCAACTACTCCGTAGAGGTCATAACATATGATGTTCCAAGCACTTTGATAAAAATGTCCCCTTAGTCCATTTGAACCTGGAGCACTATTTTTATCAATGGAAAATATGCAATCTTTAATCTCCTGCATAGTGGGGATAGATGCTAACATAGAGATATCATCTTCAGTTATGCACCTCTCAATACAATTTAAAGCTTCAAAATTGGAATGATGAGTATCTTGAGTAAACATATTTTTGAAATGCCTAACAACAGCTTTAGCAATGCTATTATTTTCTTCAATCACTGATATGTTCATTCATAATTTTTGAGATATTCAACCTCCTTCTTTCTTTCATGATATTGTGGAAATAGGTAGTGTTAACATCCCTTTCCTCAAACCATTTAGCTTTGGCTTTCTGTCTCAAGATACTATCTTGAATTTTGAGATATCTAATGAATTCAACGTTTTATCTAGAGAGCTCACTTATGTTCTCGGGGGTGTTGTTATTCACACAAGTATCCTCAAGAATTATGATTTCTGCTTCCAATTTTTTTGGAGTTTCATAAATATCCCCAAAAGTCAGTTTAGACATGATATCTTTACTCATCCTTTTGAATTTTTTTTTATGAAGAAT
Organism: Solanum commersonii; assembly: GCA_029007595.1. Classification (NCBI taxonomy): domain Eukaryota; kingdom Viridiplantae; phylum Streptophyta; class Magnoliopsida; order Solanales; family Solanaceae; genus Solanum; species Solanum commersonii. The sequence continues at coordinate 4,137,669 of JAJTWQ010000011.1, forward strand.
GTACATAGGATTTCCATTGATATTTCCTTTCCAACTTTCTTGTACAATCTTACGATAGTCAGAATGATCAATCCAAGAGTTAAGAAATTTGAAATATCTTGTGAAAGGGGTGGTTTCATTTGTCATCTTGACTAGAAGGGAAGCATGGTCAGAGCTGGTTCTAGACAAATGAGTCACTGAGGTGTTAGAGATAGAGTCAAACCAGCTAGAGTTATAGACTAATCTATCAAGTCTTTTCCATATGGTAGTAGGAGGATCCCTATTATCACACCAAGTGTATATAGATCCATTATAGCCTGTATCTTGAAGACCACAATCATTAAGAAATTCTAAAAAATCAAGGCTTCTATAGCTTCTACATCCTTTTTTTCTCCTCAATAGAGGTGATAGCACTGAAATCCCCAATGGCACCCCAGATTCCTTGAATATTGTTAGCCATTTCTCTCAAATCATTCCATAGTTCTCTTCTTAGGTCTTCAGTGTACTTAGCATACACTACAGTCAAGAAGATGGGCTGATTGTTAAGATGTGTGGCTTTGATCAAAACCTGTTGTTCTTTATCTTGAAAGATGGTAATGTCCACTTTAACTGTCCAAAGAATCCAAATCTTATTAGAGCAATTGCAGTAACTATGATCCATTCATAACTTCCTTTTGAACCTTTCCATCTTTCTACTGTCCATTATTGTCCTTTGTAGACGAATCAAATGAATCTGATACTGTTGCTGAAATGTTTGGAGTCTTTCTAGAGATCTTGTTGATCCTATCCCTCTTATATTCCACAATAGTGTATCAATCATGAGATATATTCAAGGGTAGAAATAGTTTAAGTGTCTTTGAGTTCTTCTGTCATGGTGTAACTTTGATCATAAATCTTACAAAGATTCTGATTGTTCCTAAGAGATAGGTTGTTGTAAACTCTGATGTTTTGTTGCACTTGAGAGGTTAAACTATTAACAATTTCTTAAGATTTTGATCTATTTGTTACTCTAATGGCCTCATCATCTGACATGGTTTAGCCTTCTTCTCTAGTACCAGTAAGCTCAAACACTATTTCCATTACTTCCACATCATGATAAACTTCTTCATATGCATCTCTTTCTCTAGGCCCTCTGTGTTGTTTATCCAGGGGTTCATGGTTGTTGTTGTATCCACCTTCTTGTTTATCATACATTTCATGAGTTTCAGTATTTACATCTCCTTTTCAATTGGCTCTCTAGCTAATAATGTCTTTATAAGTTCCCGTTTTGTTAGTGAGTGAGGCCCATTTTGTAAGCTGACCTGCCTCTTTTTTTCTAATAATTCCATCATCATCTCTGAATTCACCTTGAAATGTGACTTTCTTTAGGATAGAAACTTCTCCGGTGAACTTTTTTATTTTATTTTGTATGTTTTTTTTTATGTCTTTGGGATCTTTTATAACTAAACTCAACATTTGGCCTTGTAGTTCTGCCTCAGGATTGGTAATAATAGCAACATTTCCACTTTTTGTACTTCTAAACGTTGAGCTTTGGTTGGTGTCTTTTGCTAGCCTTGCCTTCTTTTTCTTTTTGAGCTTTGTCCCACCTTGAGCTTCTCCCTTGATTTTGTTGATTTGCTGAAGTATCATGTTCTTCCAGGTTCACTTGGCTAGGTTTTGCAACTTCCATGTCCCCATTTTCCTTTTTTTGGAGGATATTGAAGAAGTTACTCGTTACTTTGGTTGTATTGTTGTCAATGGTAAATTTTTTCCCATTATGTGTTTCCTTTGAATCGATTTCCTTTCCCATTCGCTTTACCACATTATACCATCCCTCATCTTTGTTTTTAGTGGGGGTTAGATCTTTCCTCCATGGGCATGGTGTTTGATCCATTTTGTTTCTCCATTGATCTATGCTTTTATTTTCGTTGTAAGCTTTGGCTTCCTCTTTTGGCATGGGTATCTATACCTTATTTTCCTTCTTCCTTTTTGTTAGATTGTTGTTCTGTAACTTTAGTTGTTCATGTGTGGACAACCTTGCATTTTTTAGTAGAATGGATCTGAACTTTGCAGTAGGAGCAATAAATTGGCAGTGTTTCATATTCAATTTTTTGCTCAAAGGTCTCTTCTTCACCATAAAGATTTCTTATTTCTACTCTCACTGTATGGATCAGAGGTTTTGCAAGATCAATTTGAACTCTTAGCTTTGTTGTGGTTGGTCTTGTTTTCGTAGTCGCCGCTTTATCCATAATCAACGTAACCCCTATGGGATCCACAATTCTATAAATAGCGTCCCGTTCATAGTAATGCCAAGATAAATTCAAGAGATTTATCCACACAGGTGCTAAAGAATTTTCAACATTCGATTTGAAATTTGGGGTCCATTTCAAGATCTTTATATCAATATCATCATTTAAGGCAATAGAGTCACTGGAAAAGATTTCATTGAAGTTTTCTTCATTTTCAACATCAATAAAAACATGATATCTATCCTTAGCTCCAATTTTAACTTACTATCAGATTGGATTTTATTGATGGTTGGTCTTCCTCTAGAAAACTTACTGATTATTGTCCATCACCAGGTGTCCACTAGAAGCTTGTGTTCCTCCTTTGTAAATAACCACCACTGCTTTGCCATCTATGATTTCGTGCGCTCTTGAAGGGAGCCTTATTTTCAGTTTTGATCAATTTCCCATTTTGTATCCTAAAGCATCTGCATAGAGTTTTTTCCATTGTGATTGTAGGTTTGGTCTATTTCCATGGGTTTGGTTCTGAGGGGTGGGAAGTCCTCTGGTTGAGGAGGTTTATTCTTATTCGCCAAGGTCTAGAAATTTGGGGTTGTTGCTTTTTCTGGTGTTACGTGTGTTGCCCATAGGGCTCATCGGAGCTGGCTGGTGATAGCCGTTACCAGCTCAAAAGAGTCGTTAGTGATAGGTTGAAATTAACAGTGGAAAAAGAGAGTTGTACGGAGAGAAAAGTTTTTGTCTTGTTGTTTTTTTGTTATCCCTTTGGAAGTTCTATACTTATTATGTGATGCTTATATCATCTTCATTTACACATAAAAATTGCAAGTTGTAGTTTTAATATGTATGTAATTTATAAATTTTTCAAAATACAAATAATTAGAAACCACATATAAATCAACAAATAATATATTCAATTAAGGTCACAAACGTCATGTGGTGGTTAACAACCACCTACTTCTTTGAAACATCAAATATGGTGTCTATTTTTTCTTGAATCTCCTTCTAACGGAAGATATAAAAGATCGAGAAGGAATAACCAAAACCTATTTCACTCGCTAAGTCCTTTTGAATATATGGCTGAATGGTTAAAACGTCCAACTCATAATTGGAAAATTTGTAGGTTCAATTACTATTGAATGACCGACTTAACTATATTTTTTAAAATTTATCTAGTTTACCAAGCGATTGAGTGCTCTATGAACAATGAGAGGTTCTTGTTCCACCCACAACATTTGTTGCCTCTCCTCTAAAACCTCTATGGGTTCTCTAGTAGCGGGAATGCACACTTCTTTCTGTTGAAGAAGGCCACAGGTGGAAGCAACCGATGCCTTGATCATTTAATTGACTCATTTTTGCTGGTCTATGCTTGTTGTCATGTTGGCAAAAATAGGGGTTTCAGTCGACACAATGTGGGCATGGGATCTGTATTGGATTTAGTCGACCAATTATAGTCCAAAAACCAATTGTTATAAGCATGAATGACAAATATTTTGAAAAAAATAATATTACAAAGAGAAATATCATTTGTTTAGTGTCACCTCTTCAAAAAAGTCTCATTTGCAAGCAAAGTATGCCTTAGAAATCACAACCTTAATGAAGAAATTAAGGTGCACATTCAGCAAGGCAAATCGCTCATATATTTTGAGCCTTGCTTCAAGGCTTTAGCATGCCTTTGGCTACACTGATCGCGCAATCACTGCGACACTGTAGGTGATAGAGAAAGAGAAACCGTGAGTGGTGAGGACTCAAATCAGACATATGATACTATATTGCTTGAAAAATGCCACACATGTGTCGACACGATGTGGGTATGGGATCCATATCGGATTTGGTCGATTGATTATTGATACTTTGACCAAAATCAATGGAGAAATTCAGGACGGATACAATTATTTCTGTAATGAAAACAAAAGCTAAGGTGACATTGAAGAAAATGTAGTACCTTGTTCTAAAAAATTCTTTGTTAGTCCTTTTCCTTATATCACCTTTGATGATTTTCCTCTTGATCAATATTTTCTCCCCGGAATACCTTGTAAGTTTTCCACATAATGTCTCATAATTTAGACATATAACTTTACTTTAAGATATTGGAATTATTTTTAGCTGAATTCATACACCCGTATCCGTACCTGGATCTGCTCTCATGAATCTTACAATTAGGTCATGTGAGATCTGACCACTAGATCCACACCCGTATCAGACACCGATACTCGAGTCTGAGCAACTCAAGTATGAGATCTCAAAGTAGATTTTTACGAGTATTTATTTGGTAAGTATTCTCGTCCTAATTGGAGAAATACTAATTGAAAAGTGATTAACTAAAATTGTGTTAAAGTCTTACTAGATATTGATTATCTAGTAATGTTTATTATAGATTGGATGAGATTACTTTTTGTTGCACAAATAGGTTGACTATATTGAAATTCCAAATTTTACATGCCTAGTCCTTTTGTATAATTGTGGAATCCAGGCCAAGTTTGTGGGCATCTTGATTGATTCCATAAAGTACTCGTTACTCGCCAATATCATAGGTATCAAGTAATTTTGTCTACCAAGGCTTCAACATATTGTAGGAAATCATAGTATTTTTGCCTCGACTAGGATTTGAACTTGAGAGCTCATGAATCTCAACTCACTTCATTGATTAATGGTGGAACCTATCGGTGGCTACCTTAAGTTGTTACCATTTTTCACTTAGACACCTCAACTCGCTTTGTTCATATTTAGACACCTCATGTCAGGTTTCGTTGCGTCATTCTTGACACTTTTCGCTGACTTAGCATAGTGTGTGTATTGCACACATTTTAAGTGCGTAAAAAGATTAAATTTTACAATTTATATTTTTTTATTTCTTTTTCCTTCTCTCTCCTTCCCACACTCCCTTCACAATCCACCACCATATATTCAACCTTCCTCTCCATTGTCATTTCAGAATGTAGCACATGAATTTATAAAATAAATTAAAGTAGTGATTATAAATGGTAAAATGAAGAAAATATCATGTTATTCAACAATATGTAGCCTCAATAATTTGCAATATCATTTTGAAATATAAAAGACATTTTACTTATTCTCATAATTTTTGTATAACTTTGTATTTGAAGCTATAGAAACTAGATTCAAGCTTGTTGTTTTTTAATCTTCGGCTTCAATTGTGGCACATAAGCTTTTACCCCAATATTCAAATTTTGAAATCCTAGCTTTTTGTTTCCTAAAGCTTTTGACTTTTCTTTTTTGTTGGTCTATGAAGCTTTGGAGATGGTCGAAGAAAAAAAAGAAAGAAATGGTAGATTTAAAGAAAGGGATTGTGATAGTGATTATGGTAGCTAGGTTATGAGTAAACTCTTGTGATCCAAATCATATATATATATATATCAAGAGAACCCTAGGTCCGTCTACATGGTGCCACCACAAACCAGGATTCCTTTTTAATTTATTTATTTCCAAAACTAGCCTTCCTCTTTCGAGAAAAGTTGTGACTTTTATGAAGAGTTCCGACTTTTATGAAAAGTTGTGGCTTTTATGAAGAGTTGCGACTTTTATGAAAAATTGTGACTTTTATGAAAGGTTTTGACCTTTCCGAAAGGTTGTAACTTTTCCAAAGAGTTGTGACCTTTCCGATAAGGCACCATAAGCATTTGTTCACACTACCATTTGTTGTCTATAAATAGAAGAATTTCCTCTTATTTTAAAACAATAAATATGCAATTTATTTTAAAGAGGTGTTGCAATTTATTTTAATATTTTTTAATTATTAATATGTAATTTTTAAAAGTTATTAATTAAATAGTTCTAAAAATAGTTTTTATTCATAATATATCTTTTAATAATTATTTATGATACCACATGTCTTCATTTAATTCTTTACTTAGACACATCATCGGCGAGTGCGTTAAACTCACCTTAAATTTTTTGTTGATTGTAAAAAAGGTGTCAAAGTGACACAATAGGACCCGACATGAGGTGTCTAAAATGAACAAAGCCTAGTTAAGGTGTCTTAGTGGAAGATGGTCACAACTTTAGTTGACCACTAATGGGTTCCTCCTTGATTAAAGGATTTGTTATGCCTTTACTTTACTATACCGGTGTACCTTTTGCATGGTGGTCAGTGACAATATTGGAACATACCACGTGTAACTAGCTTTTTGTATGAAAAGCTAAAGGATACATAATAACTATGTTGGTTGGACTTAATTAGAAAATCCTTCATTCATCATTAAAATGACAACAATAACATAAATAGATGAACAATGAACAACAATCTTATAACTAGGAAGTAATATTAAAAGACAATATGACAAACATTGATTGAAAAAAAATAAAAGTATTAAATGCTCAATCAACATCCTAAGGATGCACACCATTCTCTTCACCCCCATTGTCACTGTTGTCATTAGCATCAGTTTCAGTTGCAACTTTCTCATCTGCATGTTTATTCAGTTATTTCTTTCTTTCGTCAAGTTTAATTCGCAGAACATCAAATAGATTTAACAAACTTCGAATTTCTCTAGCATCAAATTCATTGATGCTTTTCCCCCAAACAAGTTGTTTGAAGAGGTTCATTTCCTTCTCCTCAGCCATTTGCTCTATCTTGCTAATATATTTTTCCTTGAGCATTCACTTTCCTTTGAATGTAGGTTTAATAAAATAAGAGTGTTTGACTTATATATATAGATGGCCAATAGGACCATATAATTAAATAACCAAAGTTGATTGAGATAATTTGACCAACTTGAGACATAACCTAATTGCACAATCTGGATTTTAAGGTATTTATTAATTATTTTTCTTAAATAGATGTAGTAGGTATTTATTAATTACTTTTCCTAAATAGATGTAGTAGGTATTCATTAATTACTTTTCTTAAATAGATGTAGTTAAAATGCTAAAATCTTGAAGTTGGAGAAATAGTCATATTTCTATAATTACAGGGTATTTGGATTGGCTTAAAAGTTGGTCAAACGTACTTTTGAGTCAGTTCTTGACTTCTGGAAGTGTTTGACAATTATAAAAAATAACTTAAAATAAGTCAAAAATGACTTAAAATAGGTTAGGAGGTGTTTGACACGGTAAAAAATGACTTAAAATAAGTTTAAAATGACTTAAAATAAATCAAAAACCAAAAGTAGGTCTCTACCTATTTTTTATTTTTTGACTTACAAGTCATTTCAGTTTGACTTTTTTTATTTTTGACCGAGAAGCTATTTTTTTAAGTCAATCCAGACGGGCTCTTAGTATATTCAGAGTTGGAAAATGCAAACGGTCAGCTTTCTATATAACATTTTGGGTGTATGATGTATGTATGTATCAATATTGTAAACATCACCTGTTCATAAGATTAAAACTCTATAAAAAAAAGCTTCTTTCTAATCATTCCTTTGAATTATTATGAGATTTTCTATTTTATATAATCGAGTCAAGGTATATAATTGCCGGACAATATTATTTTTTTATGGCCTTCTAACTAGCTAGGAGAAGAACAATTTTGTTGTCATGTTTGCTAGTTTCTCACTTGAATTATTTGAGGGTAAACAATTGTCATCTTAATAAATTAATCACTTAAAAAAGGTTAATTTTCAATTTAGAATAGATAGACCATCTACTTTAAAACCGAAAAGACGGTAAACAATAGTGAAATCGACTATATCATCTTCATTTACACATAAAAATTGCAAGTTGTAGTTTTAATATGTATGCAATTTATAAATTGTTCAAAATACAAATAATTAGAAACCACATATAAATAAAAAAATAATATATTCAATTAAGATCACAAACGTCATGTGATGATATATTTGTCTTTTCAATTAGTAACTGTTAACAACTCACATTTTAAATATTGTATTGATATCTATTGCATTTATTTATCAACAAACAACTCTCTCTAAATAATAAAATTTGTAAGCTAATTTATTTAAGTAAATTTATTAGTACAAATATAAAACATAAAATCAAGAAGAGTTTTAAAAAAAACTTGCAAACTATAAAAATCACAAAAACAAAAAAAATAAAATCAAACTTGCAAACTTACGAGGCGCAGCCATCATGCGTCTTACAAGACGCTGACAGCGTGCGCCTTATCCATTTCAACCTGATTTTCATGGCGTTAATTTGGGCGTTAAAATGTTGTTCTTTTGGTTTACAACTCAATTTCGTTGCCCTTTTGAAATTTTTAGCCGATTTTCTTGCCCTTTTGTCTACTACTCATATAATACCATGTAGGGTGTATAACTAATCCATGGATTAGTTATACTTAGGCCCAAAAATTCTACCAAACATAGTAGTAAATAATCTATATATATATATATATATATATATATATAGGAGGATTTGTAAAAGCTGATGTGGCACCTCTCATCATCCAGGAAAGCTATTTATCTATTTTTCAGATTTTTGACAATTTTCTCATTTTTTTCGTCATTTTTTGTGCATAAGAATAATCATAGGTCACCCTCTTAACTAGCCATTTTGTAAATTGTAACGGTTTACATTGATTGCTTAATTAAAAGGGTATCAAAAATGAAAAGTCCTGACCTATCATATTCCAACTGCTATAATTTCCTAGGAACTGTTACACCTGTAAATATACTCTTAAGGAAAAAAAACATACAATATATATAAGTTTATAAATGAGGAATAAATCTGATCAGCTTGAAGCACATATTTGTTGGAAGATCGGTGCAGTGCAAAATGTCGATGCTACATTGCAGTTTCCACATCCGCCAGTAATCATATTATGTTGGTTAGTATTGAGTCACGAAGTCATACATAAATTTTATTTAGAGCGTGCATGTTGCATAAGAAAGTTCTCGATTATTTTAATCCATATCTTATCCACTTTACTTATTATACTTTATTAGGATTCCAATAAATTTTGTTGTTCGGACTGAATTTTGCTATATAGATAACAATATTAGATCCTGTGTTGTTCGGACTCTTTAAAATAGTCACCAATTGTGTGTTGGCTCCTCTAACAATAGTGCAAGTCTGAGCGATATAGATTCTCATGCTTGCTATCTTATCGATCTCTTTTCTTATAAATGGAATTAAATAACATTGGTTGTTTATTTTGTTGTATTTAAGGAAGGAAATGAAAAGTTTGAAGACAATATGAAGAGGAGGATAACATATTCAGTGTGGGTGTTAATGTAAAAATATTGGTCAGACTTTGTCTATTCGCGGAAACTTATGACATCGTGAAAGTGATGATTGTGGAGGAATTTAAGTGTAGCATGTATTCTTGAATGACCAATATTTTTTTTAATTAATCAGAAAAAGTGCAAGGAAGTAATAGATAAAGTAGGTGGAATGTATACAAATACAAATAGGATATGAGTGACTCATGACTGGGTGTATTTAATTGATTTATTTTCATTACTTTACTTTTTTTTTTACTTTTCAGTTTTAGTTTTTACTTATTGTTTGTCTTACCATCTAGAGTGAAACCACTAACATGCCTAAAGAATGTGGCCAAAACTAATTGCTTTGATTGTAAATGAAGTATTAGTTGATCTGGTCAGCCTATGGTCTGTCTGAGATTTAAATTATGTAAATCATATTGCTTTGTAAATGTTCCTTGATAGTTGATAAAATAGTTATTCTATCAATTTTCCTCATTTTTTCATTAGGTTTAAATTTTCAACCTCTCATATATTGATTTAATCTTTCAAAAATTATATTTGCGTTAATTCAATATTCAAAAATAATAAATAATAAATTTAAAGATGTGTTTTTTACTATTGCATAAACCGCGAACTGATTTACTAGTACCATACATAATACATTGATTATTTCTCCTAATTCTTCCTATCGAACGACCCTTAAAAGGTTTTGGATGATATGGGAGTGCTTTTGAAGGGGCGGAACAAAATTTTGTAAAATTGCAATGTAGTATTTTATCTCTAATTTCTTTTTAGTAATACTTGTGAGCAGAGGCAGATCTAGAATTTGGAGGTCGTGGGTGTCACATCACCCAAGTAAGATAACCGGGTCGGTTCCTTTAATTTTGGGTTACAATTCGAGTTATTTATCTTTTTTTATTTTTATAAAACAAATTGATTAAACATGCATGTTAGTAATATTTTCTTTTAGACATTCTAAGATTAGAGATAACTAAACAATTCAATTTATTTTTTTGGAATTACAGGCCTTATTCTTAGGAAAAAAAAGATTTTCCACATTAAAAATCGAATTTGTATAAACCATCTAACAGTGTTAACTTAATATATCCATATTTCATTGTCTTTATGTGTTGTTGCATATATATAGTAGAGAAAGGATAAAAAATTGTTTCAACCCAACCATTTTACTTATCAAGAACATGAAGATCGGAAGAACCTTAAAATTAAAAGAATTCTAACATAATAATATTCATCATTTTTTAAAACTTATGTTTTAAAAAAATAAATACAATTTAAATATATTTTTAGTAATATTTATGTGATGTTCATAATACAATACTCATTAATTAATAAAGAATACACACGTAATACTCATATCAAAATATCAATAATTAGTGAAACAGAAAATAAAAAAAATTAAGAACTAATTACAAAAAAAAGAAGAAGAGTCAATTTGAATTAATAAAGAATAGTATAAATAAGAACCAATGAAAAAAAAAAGGAAAGAAAGAGCTGAGAAGCCTTTTCAGTTCATGCAATACAAGAACAATTTAAATATATTTGTAGTAATATTTATGTGATGTTCATAATACAATACTCATTAATTAATAAAGAATACACACGTAATATTCATATCAAAATATCAATAATTAGTGAAACAGAAAATAAAAAAATTAAGAACTAATTACAAAAAAGAAGAAGAGTCAATTTGAATTAATAAAGAATAGTATAAATAAGAACCAATGAAAAAAAAAAAGGAAAGAAAGAGCTGAGAAGCCTTTTCAGTTCATCCAATACAAGAGCAATGCAAATAATAATAACGTTGAGAGCGAGGATCGAACCCGCATTGCGGGTATGGGATTCCGTTTCTTTTGCCAACGGCACCTATCACCATTTTGTTCATTGGGTGACAAACAGGGGCGAACCCACGTTGGTTCGAAGGGGTTCACCCGAACCCCTTCGGCAAAAAATTACACTGTATATATAAGGTAATTTTCTGTATTTATGTGGATATATATAATTTGAACCCCCTCAATGACAAGGAGAAAGAGATAGTCCAGTGACAGGTTCCTTGAAAATTAAGTCTCATGTTGAGGGTTTGAATCCCTGCATTAGCGTTTTATTTTTTTCTTTTTCAGTTTGAGTTTTTTTTTTTTTAAGGTTTCAGTTTTATTTTCACCTTTTTTAAAAAAAATTATTTTATAAAACATGCTAAAAGTGTGGTTTTAAACCCAAAAAAATTCAATGGTCCGCCACTAAAACTAAATACTACTACTTTGTTGAAATTTTGTTTTGTTGGCTTATATATACACGCTTATACTTTTATTTTTCGAACCCCCTGAACGAAAATCTTGAGTCCGCCACTGGTGACAAATTTAATTTATAACAATTTCTTATGCATATACATATATATACAAAGTTTTAACCGAGATCGCCGGATGCCGTGGCTGCTTGTGAGGTCCTTAATTGTATCTCTTTTTGTTGAGAACCATATTTTGGTGTATGTTAACAATAATCTAGTCTTGTCCCGCGGTAATGAACAGTATAATAACGTTATAGGGTAGTAGGTAAATAGCATGCAATTCTTGTGTTCCTTGTTATTACTTATTCTGACCCACATCATATTCACATTGTGGTGTTTTGACTTTCAATTCAATTTTGTTGTTATATATTGTTACATCTTGAACTTTTTTTTTCACATTCTTATTTGATGACAAACTGTAGGTTGCACAAGAATTACGTGAAAGGGAAATTTCGGCTGATCACTATCATGCAGATATGGATGTAAATGCTCGTGAGAGAGTTCATCTAAGGTATGAAAATTTTCTTTTGATATTTCTGTTTGTTCATTCTATATATACAACTTCCTTTCGCTGTAATTGTTTATGAATATTGTCTTTGCAAACATGTGTCTTGTTTACCTTTATAGTGATTTCCTTTGCCCTTTTTATATGAAGTGGTAAATTTTATTATTGTGAGGGAAAAATCTCCCGTATACCAAAAGTAGAAAACCTTCTAAAACAATATAGTTTTCTATGAATGACACTCATTCTTCTATACATAAAGGAACTTTATGGGTGCACTTAAAGGAAATAAGCCAAATATATCAGGAGAATTTTCCTGAAAACTACCACTCCCAAGCCAGTTCTCCTTAGAAAGACTAATTAAGTAAGTAAAATTTAACTTAGGTTTTTAAGATGATGGTCACACGTTGTAGTACGGTCGTAGAGCTTGTTGAGGTCTTGGATTTGAGTCTCATCATCACTCATTACTACAAAGAATTTTCACATACGTGACCCATGAAAAAGAATTAGGTTTGCCTGTGATGGGTGTATTGAATATATAATTAAGTAAAATAAAATTGTACCCTTTCTAAAAGTTTAAACATTCACATACTTTAGCAGTTAAGTATCTAACATTGGTTGTGGGGATGAGATGTTGTCTCATTATATGATCTTGGACAATCCTCACCTGCTACCGTTTGAGGTTGAATCCAAAGTCTATTTCCTTAATGTGGTATATATCAGAGTCATTTTTATTCATATTTTTGGTTTATCCATTGTTGGACCACCATGTTATGTTGTACATGTCATAGATGTCCAGTTTTAGGCATGCGCGAGTGGTAAGTATCCCAAATTGGTTGAGGGATTCGATTGTTGACTCCTTATATGGTTTTGAGCAATCGTTATTTCATTTGAATGTCCCACATTCCCTGAGCGAATGGACTATTGTCTCCTTATATGTTGTTGGACAATCCTCACCTTATGAGCTTGCTTTTTAGGTTGAACTAGGCCAAGAGGTTAATTTTGGTAACATGATTTCAAAGTGAGACCCATCCCTTATTTTGATTTACTTAATGCTGGGTCCTCGTGTTATACTATTTACACTCTAGATGTCCATCTCTAGGCATGTGGGTAAGACATGGAGGTTAGAATGTTCCACAAAGATTAAGAAAATGGGTTGTTCGTGGGAATGTTCACCTCATGAGCTAACTTTTAGGTTGAGTCGAACCGGAGGGCTATTTTTTCTTAGCAGATATCACAATTTGTGTTTGTATAAAGCGAGAGAGATTTGATATACAAATATAAATGTTTTAACTCGGTTCAATTGTATATTAACTCTATTCAATTCTATACGAATTCAAATTTTATACAAATATACAAACACAATCATTGATACATATACATAGTAGTTACATATATACAAATATCTAACCAATATATACATATACAATTCACCTCTCTCCACTCTCTGCCCTCTCTCGTTCACCTCTCTCCTCTCTCTCCTAATCTCGTTCGTCACTCTAGCCAAGCACAAAGTACATATACATATACAAACGCAATTTCATAGACACAGACGCCCGATTTATACAAATCACTGCGATTTAATACAAATCAGATGCCTGCAAATCAAATGTCTACGATTTATACAAATCAAATGCTCCATAGCAAACTATGTTTGTCATGGAGCGCAAATAGCAAAAATGTAGGTATAGAGAACTAATATGATTTTTATGTTTGCTATTCCTAAAATTTATTCTTATTTTTATGTGTGGAAAGACTGTTTTCGATAGATCCACGACTCAAAAGAAAAGAATGAAGGAAAATATTTTATTCATAAAATCAAAAGTTCTTGAATCTTACTTCAAATTCTATCTATTTCTCTTGTTCTTTCTTTCCATCTATCTATTGAAAATAACTACCAACATTCCTATTTATAATAATAATAAACCAAATTAAACTAGGACTAGAAAACACAAAATAATCGTGTGCGGGATTTAAGATCCCTCCCCTAGTGTCCTCTTGGATGTGTTCTCGTATGAAGGCATCAACATACTAACATATATAATTTTCAAGTGTTTTAAAGCCAAAATAGCTTATAAGCATTTTTGGAGTGTTTGGATAAATTTAAAAAATGTTTATAAGCAGTTGTTTTTAAGACAAAATAACAAAAAATAAACCAAAAATCATAAGTTAGAAATTCCAGCTTATGATTATAGGTCAAAAGCAATAATAAGCCCATCCAAACAAATTCTAATTATTACTTCTAAATTTGATACCTTGCAAATTAAATACGACACAACTTCAGTCGGATAAGATAAAAGTTTTCCAAGCTTATACCTAACGAAATTAGGTCATAGCTAATGGTGCTTTAACGAAAGAACAAATATCAAAGACTATTATTTTGGATAGCAAAAATGAAAGACCACCCGAAAATAGAAACAATTCGCGCAAAAACTTGAAAATATCCCTCTGCTTATATCCAAGATGGGCTGGGCTAGTTGTATTGGGCGTGGTAGACTTTTTGAGCCCATTATACAAAACCCGAACAATGAACCCATTTACCAGGGCTTGTTATCCCAATTCATTTCAATTTCTCCATTATCTTTTCCCTTTAAACCCTAAATAAACCCAGCTCAAATTCTTGTTCATCCAGGTTGAATTTCGTAGCATCTGATTTTGAATTGCATCTCAAGTAAGGTAAACACTCAATTTGTGCGTGAATTTTTGTATTTTTCATGTTCGTGTTAGTGTTTAATTTGATGTGTAGTTGTAAATTGAAATGGAATAGAATTGTTACATATTGAAGTTTTCGTACAATTCTGATTTGTTGAAATTCCCGTTGGAAAATTGTTTTTCGGATATGATTTCGAGAATTAGTTAAATTTAATATCGAAGATTGAAAAATAGACATTTTGGAGTAGAGTATTATAGTAGTAATTGAAGTGGTTGTGACCTTATTTTGTTTCGTTTACTAATTGTCATGATCAATTTTCAGCTGAACTTTGAAGTTAGGGCTGTTGTGGTTCTACATTTGCTTGAAAACACATGGCTGAGAGACATTCTGTTGATCAACAGCAAACTCATGAATCACAAATGCAATCTCCTGCTTCAAGGGATGACATGATTGCGTGTGTTATGGCATTAGAGGCTGCTTTGCTTCCCTGTTTGCCTGCACGAGAGCTACAGGCGATAGACCGTTCAGCCCATCCTTATCATCAGAGTGAGTAAATTTTGGCTCACTATATAACCTGTCTTTTGCTTGAACAAGTAAAATTATATCTGGAGTCTTGTATCTACTGATAATCGTTGAAGGATGAGATTAGTAGTAATGCATCAGTCAGAAGAATGCAGCGTAGCATAATTGTTACTCCTACGTATGCTTACTTTTGCTTGGCTGTCAAAATTACTTTGGATCCTCTGCTTTGAGCTTGAGTACTATTAGAAAATTTAGCTATTTGATGCTATAAAATTATCTGGGAATATTTTGCTTTTAAGTTGAGCTCTTGCTCCATTATCCATTTCAATACCGGTAAAGCCCTACTAGCACTGATCCAATGAAGCTTTTGTCTTGTTGGAGTTGGCTTTATGACCATGATACTGGGTCTTTGAATATTGCAATTTTCCTAAGCTTTTTAGTCAATCAATCAATCAGTCAACTATCCTTTAATCTCAAACTAGTTTGGACTTTGGGTTGGCTGTATGAGTACAGAGTATTCCATGTCTAATACGATCTACTCGGTCCATAACATTCCAATTGTCAGTTATTTCTCTTAAAAGACAACTTAAGATTTTAAAACTAGATGCTCTTTTTATTCCACGCTTACCTCTACACTGATATACTAATCTCTTACAAAACTAAATAATCTTTGCAAACACAATACCTAATAAAAGTGTTATAGTAACAACTAAATCCTTAATCCCAACTTTTAGCAATAATGGCTCTTAGTTACCTTTGTAATTTACCTGAGTCTACACTCTATTACTCATTTCTAGAGTTTCATCATATGTCCTGTAGAAATGGTGACACTTTCAGGTTCTGATGATGGTTCCCTAACACCTATGCAGGAATAAAGTTTGGATTTTTCCCTTTTCAATTTAGGCTTGTGTTTGTTTCTCTTTTTCCATTTTATTTTATTTGTTGTGCTAATTCATGCTTGTTCAAGTGTAGTAATTTTCATCTTTTTCCTTCTTTTTTTTCTGAATGAGTTGCAATTTTTTTGTTTCACAGTTGATGTTGAGAGGCATGCGAGAGATTTCATGGAAGCAGCTAAAAAGCTTCAACTTTATTTGATTGGTTTGCAACGTGAGGACCTGCCGTCCAAGCCAGATATGCTTAGAAAGGTAAGTTAGGGTAACAAGAAACTAAAATAATAGAAAAGAATTTTTTTTGATGATATGAGTTCTTAGAGAACTACTAGTGTTTCCCATGAATTTTGGCATTGTTAACGGAGTGTTGTGGATTCCAATTAATATGAACAGGAGATTGCAAAAATGGAAGAAGAGTTGAAAACAAAAACTGAGCTTATAAGTAAGCAGGAAAGACTGATCCAAGAATGGAGCAAGGAGTTGAACGATCAATTAGACAAACACAACATGGAGTTGGAAAGGGTGTAAACCTACTGCGGAGCTTATAAGTAATTTGAAACAAAAACTTAGCTTATTGTTTTCTCTGCTCTCATCCTGTATTTGAAGGCGGTAGAAGGCAACAAGCTCGCTACAGAGATGACTTGTTGCTACAACAACAACAAACCCAGTGTAATCCCACAAGTGGAGCGAGATGACTTCTTGTTAGTGTGTTTAAATGACAGGTTGAGGTAGAATGAGCATAGTTTGTTGACACAAGGCGGATAATTCAGAAGACATATAACTCATTGTTAATGTAGCTCACTGCGTATTATTTTCTCAACTGCCAATTCCCATACATCTTATTTATATATGGAGAGTACATTGTTGAGCTTTATGTATGCCTAGCATGTTAGAAGAGTTTCAGTTTTACTGAGAACTTCATCTTCATGATGTTTCTGCATTTTAAGGTTTTTCCTGCGCGCTGAACTCATTGCACTATGGAATTTCTATCTTCTATCTATTTAGTTGATTGGAAATTAGAAGGTCTGGATCCTTCACCACATTCTCTCCCTTGGTTCTTAGATTGTAAGTATATCTTCCCTTTGCTGTTCAACCAACACTAATACCTTGAGTCGATTGTGTCATGCGCAACGTACATCAATGATAGCTTATTAATGTCAATTGATTTAGACTCCTTCCTTCTTCTCAACTAAGAAACAGATCGAGAGGGGCCCGAAAGCCCCAAAGAATGGAAACTGAATTTGATTCACACCCTATTGTCTCTTAAATAAATAAAGCTTGCCCTGGGAGGTCTTTCCCTGGACGATAAGAGTTTCCAATGAGTAGCTAGGCTAGGGCTTATTCTGATTCACTTGCTATGGCATTCGTAGCATCAATTCCTTGCATCCCTAAAGCGATAACTTCTCTAATTTGTTGCATCCCTTGTGATCAAGTTACCCTTAACTTGAAATCAAGTTCTTATTCTAGTTTATATCAACACTTTGGTTGAAAATAATACAACTCGATAATTAATTAATAGTAATACAAGAGTTCTACACCTAACCACTACTAAGACTCATAATCATGAAAAAAGTTTTCTTCAATTTGCAACTTGTACAATGCACTTGAACAGTATGTCAAAACTCTACAAAAGCTTTTGCTCGTTCACAAACACCTAGTAAACTCAAACTCTTCTTCACCTTGTATTCAATCGATCCAATTTACTTTGCCCATCATCAAAACTTCGAAAGGCCCTACACACATTTGCAAAATAGATTATAGGAATATCCACTTAATTTACTTTTTTATTTCATTTTTGAATTCAACATCCACTAGTGGAGCTAATACTTTTTTACTTTTTTTCTTAAAACTTTTTCGTAATCCAAGGCATCTCGAATTGAAGGAGAAACATGTGCCTAATGATATATTATAAAGTCTACTTGCTTTCTTTAATAAGACTTTTAATTCTTTTCAGAAATCGCACCTTTTTATTAAATAGTAGTAGTTGTTTTGATGTATTATTATCGACTGGCTAGTGGTGCAATTATTTATTCAATATATATCCATTAGTAGCTGCTATCTAATACAGAACAATTATAAGTCCACTTGCTTTCTTTAATAATAAAATATTATTGTCAGAAATCGCACCTTTCTTGAAATACTTAATCCATTAGTCCTAATTTATTTGAGTTAATTTAATTTGACACGAAATTTAAGAAAAAAAAAGAATGACTTTTAAAATTTATGATTTAAAATAAATTATAGATATTTGTGTGATTGTAAATCATTTTATTAAAGACAAAATAGACATTTTTAAAATTAAATTCTTACTAAATATAAAAACGTATCATTTTTTTTAAAATTGACTAAAAATAAAATTAAATCATATAAATTGTGATGGAGAAATCTTTATTACAGTAATTGTTTTTATCTGCTTATTATTGACTTGTGGTGTAATCATTCAATATATATTCCATTTGTAGCTGTTATTTACTAGTACTATATATTATAAGTCTTTTTGCTTTCTGTAATAATATGATAATTCTAGTCAGAAATCGCACCTTTTGTTTATATAAAATAATATAGTGGGGTAAATACATTCAATACTATATTATTTTAAGGTTACTAGTCCTTTCTAAATCCACATGCTATAGTTCCTAATCTTGTTCCCTATTTTTTATTAAAAGTTAGGAATCTCATATAAAAAATATGTGAATTATTCCAAGACCAACATATCATTCCAAAACTGAATACACTAACTAGCAAAAGTAATTGTTATAGCTAAAATTCATTGAATCATATCAAATATTTTCTCTGTCTCTAATTACTTGTCCACTTTTAAATTGACACAGTTATTAAGAAATCAATAATTAACATAGTGAATTTACCATTTTACCCCTATTAATTATGAAGTGGATGAATTAAAAACTTAATATTTTCAAGAAGTTCTACCTTTTTCAAAATAATTAATTGAGGGTATAATAGGTAAAAAAAATTGTCCTTTCTTGATTTGTCAAAATGAACAACTAATTAGGGACAACTAAAAAAGGAAATGTGGACAAGTAATTAGGGATGTGAATTATCCCAAGACCAACATATTATGCACTTGTAACATTCATTTTTAAAGCATTCTCAAAACTATCCAAAATGACTAAACAACACATTTAACATTTTGTATGAGATAAAACGAAAGTGATTTTAAATTTACAATAACAAAAGTAAATGGTTCTATGTGATAATAAATCGCTTTTATTCAAGGAAATTGGTGAAGTCTTAAACTGATTTCAACATGAAAATTAAAAGCAAACAAACAATAAACAAAAAGAGCATCGTAACAGATCAACTCATGTAATCTCAGCAGATTCACTCCACACTAATTAACAATCCGCAAGCTTGATCTCCACACCTCCAATGGAAATATCACCTTTCTTTGGTACCAGAGTCACCGCAATAGTGTCGTCATCTTCCAAACCAATGTCCTCCAACAGTTCTGTTATCGCCAGCTGGAGAGTAGCAGTTGCAGTATGATTAGTATCCCCAACTCTGTGTACATGTGGTAAGCTAGTATAGCTCCCCGCGAACTCTGCCTTATCAAGCTCATTCGCATTCACATTGTTATCCACGTTCAGGAACACATCAAACCTTGTGTAATCTCTGTTATCATACTTTATTTCTTTGAACGTTAGCATCTCCTCTTGTGCATTTTTCTCCTGTTGAGTCCTTGACGAAGCAGGCCTATTGATGGAAAACGAAATTGCTTTATCGAGTTTAGCCAATGGGAATACCTGGCTTACGGAAGGAATTGAACTTGTATTCACTTTTTTCCCAGCTGAAGCCTTTGTTTTTGGCTTGAAGTTACGCCATGGGGTAGGCATTGGTTCGTAAGTATATCCCATCTTCTTTGTGTCCAAACAGTCACGAACTTTCACTTTGAAGGGATTACCACTTTCATCATAGAAAAAGAACTCGGAGTTCAACCAATCTTTGTTTTGGATATCTGTTCGTTTACCTCCAATTGCTTTCCATTCGTTCCACATCCGATCCACATTGCTGTGATGGCAATAGAAAACCGGGTCTAAACCAGCTGAGTAGAAATGACCCATGTCCTCACCGTTTGATGTTTTACCATCAGGCAAAATGGAACCTCGTCTTGTACCAACCCAAATGTGTACAGGACTGTGAGGGATGATTTCAACAGTTCCCGGTGATTCAACGTCACTCCCAAGAGTGTAAGGTCCACCAAAGAACATAAGAGGACATGGAGAATTAGTTACCAATTGACGGTACATTAGCGTTAAGTTATTAGTCATCAACTGTAGCTGAGTTGTCTGAACTTGATCCCCAAAAGAACCGAGATCTATAATGGTTCCATTATGGATTTGTTCACCACGCCTTTCGTCATAAAGGGCAGTCCCTGGAATATCGAACATGGGAGGGAAACGCATGCCCTTTGGATGATCCCAATTCCAATATGGTAAAGCGAAAGTTGGATCATTGATGAGTGATCCCAAGATTCTTTCGTAGAAGTATAAGTACCATCTATGGAACGGGAAGAAAAGCCATGAGTTATGAACTTGTAACACTTTGCCATCAATAGCATAAGCACCGTTACAATAAGCACAATGTATATTAGCTTGTTGCTTAAACCCAATAGGGTTTGTAGGTTGTATCTTATCAAGATCTTTCATTCGACTAATCGCCAGATTGTACTTGGCAATATAGGCCTCATCAAGAGCATGAGCAGGGGGACGAATACGGAGCTTAGTCATAGAAGGGAACTTGTAATATGGAACTTTGTTCATATCTTTAGGAGTGGGAGCGCAACAACTATATGGCACCTCCGTAGTTGCATTAATCTTTGCTTTACTACAAGATGAGAGATCAGGAGGTGGAGCTGGAGAAGCGGATGCTGCTAATGGTATAGCATTAGCAACACCATAAAGACCTCCTAAACCAAGAAGAACATTTCTTCGATCAACAGAATTCATTTCAACGCTTTGGTCACCGTTATTATTGGTAACCTTGCATGAAACTTTGAACATTTGGTTACGTTTTCCATGGAGGAAAAGTTGAGAGGGCTTAGGAGTGGAAGATAAACAAGTGGAGGAAGAAGTAAAAGGAGTTTTGAGAGTTGTACTACTACTATTACACAAACTTGCCATTTCTAGGTTTTGGATGAAGATTCATAGGGCTATACATTGCCTTATATAATGTGTTGGGGCCAAATAAAATATTACTCCATTTCAAACATGCTTTAGAGGTAGCTGGATCTCATAGCGAACAATTCGGGATGTGGTAGGTGAGGAAATCTTTTAACAATATACTATACCATTTTAGTTTTATTCATACAAGATTCACAAGCATTGGTAATTTCAAAACAGAATCATCATTAATACATCAAATCAAACCATTGATAGGAAATAGTCTTAGCATTATTAATTCCATCATTTTTAACGCATCTTATTCAGTACTATATTTATACATTTTATCAAAACGACTCCAAACTCACCTAACAACTCTTTTCCACTCCAAAAGCACTATTTCTCTTAGGGGAGATAAGAAAAGAGGTGGTTTTAGTCATGACACAGATCTCAAAATTAGCTTTATATTTAGTGTTTGCTATGCAATTTATTCTTTTGTCAAAAGCCATTTTATGAAATTATCATATTTCTTTTTGGCGCTTGGTTTAATTTCTTCATTTATCCTATTAAATAAAATCTTCCGTCTAGATCTTACCCTCTTCTTTTAAAAATTAATACAAGCTTTTTTTTTAGTCGGTTTAAAACAATGACTTTTTTTTTGCTATATTTTAACTTCAACTTTTCACGTAACATCTTTAAGATAACAAGACTAAATGACATTTTGGTATATTTAAGGTCACGAAATAGAAAATTTTTCTTTCTTTACTTAAACTCCGTACAAAATCAAATTAGGTCATTATTCTTTAAATATTTTGACTAAATTACAAATTATTGACAAGTAGATGAGAAATTCATAGATAAAATGTACCCCAATTGGAGCAAGTTTAAAAGCTCACTTAATATATTTGGGACGCGGTAGGAGGGAAATTAAGAATAATAAGTGTGGGGAATTTTTAATAATTTTTTTTTACTTGGGAAGATCTGTAATAGACGAATCAAATATAAGTAGTGTACTACATTTTTAAACAGAAAGATAATTATAATATTATATTATATTGATGTACATCTTTTGGAGTACACACTTGCACACTACCTTTTAATATTCAAATTATAAATAAGGAGACAACTTGGATTCTATTTTTACTCAAATATTTTTTAATATTATGAAATTGTTATCGAAAATAGGAAGAATTTTACCTATGTTCTTATTTTCATTAGTCGTCAATTTTTACCCTATCATTGTTCAACACCATTAAAACAAATAACATGTATAAATCTTTAAAGCAATCAGTGTGGATCTAAAGTTTTATTTACGAGTTTATGGGAATCAATAATTTTTGCTTATACTTGGTATATTTATTTTTTTTAAAAACATTAACATTTAATTGTAAACTCGATAATATTATAACTAAATATTATGAATCATCCGACTCGGGAAGCCATCACTATCACCAAATATAATTGATGTGTTTGTGAATTTAGGGAATTTTTCACTTAAAATATAAAAAGTAAAAACACTTTGTCCTGTTCTTCATATAGAAAAAGTGTTAGAGCATGTTTGGATGAGCTTATAGATTCTTAGTCGGGTTTGAATTGATGATCATCATAATCAATTTCTTTTCCAAACATAATTGTAACTGATTTATTGAGTCAATTCCCTAAATGGTCACCCAAGTTTAGGAAATTGCCTTGAAATATCATTTATGTTTCATTTAGGACCAAAATATCACTCAACTATCCCTATTTTCCTCTAAATATACTTGACACTTCAAAAGCCTTACTCCTCTCCTATTTGGCATGACATGTCATTAAATCTTTCTTTTTTTTAAGAATAGACTTATTTAATTCATCAAACTCATTTAACTAAAATAATGATATTATTATTTTCTAAAAAGTATATATTAGTTTATAAAGAAAAAAAATTCATGCTTAAGAATCTTTCGTCATAATTTTTATTTTTATTTTTTTATGCTATGAAGAGTAGTTTTTTAAAACTTACTATAATGTCATCAATTTTGAATACTTTTAAACACATATATTCAAAAAATATTGATATATAAATCATACATGAATGTCAACTTACATCAATTAATCATATATTATATAATGGGTCAATAATATTAAAGGTCAATTAACTAATAAAAATAATTAATTGGGTACTTTGAAATCCATACTTACAAGATCTTTTTTTGAAAAGAAAATAGAAAGTGAATAATATTTATATTAAAAAGAAATTTTTGATCTTTATTTATCTGTATATTAATCTCATATGATATGTATATTATTGAATTAAAATAGGCAATTCAATTAATTATTATTTGTATTTCATGAATTTGGGATGAGATGAGAATATATATTGGTGTTTAATTGTATGATAAGTTAAAATATAATATAATATAGCAAGAATAAGAATACAAAATTAAATTTTAAAAAAATAAATAATAATTTTCTCTTTCACCAACTTTCTTGTCAACCTTACAAATTTATTTGAATACTTTTATAAAAAAAAAATTGCTTAAAATTTTCAAATAATTTACTTAGGAATTTTAAAAATTACCAAGTAATAATTGCATACAAAGTTTTTTCATTGAATTTTGTTTGGTAAAAGAAATAAGCAATTAGTTTTTTAACCTTTTTTATAATCTTCATAAATTCTCATGTAATTTATATATTTACCTTGTAGAGACATAAGTTTGATGAGTCAAATAGGTCTATTATTTTTAAAATGATGATTTAATAACATGATATATCAACTAGAATAGAAGGAGACTTTTGAGATATTTAGTATTTATTTTATTTTTTTGATAAAAAACAGTAATAATATTATTCACTTTTTACTTTTTTTCAAGAAAAAAAATTGTAAGCATGAATTTCAAAATAGACAATTAATTTTATTGTAATTGTAAGCATGAATTTCAAAATAGACAATTAATTTTATTGTAATAGTTAATTAACATTTAATAATATTGATTCATTGTAAAATTTATGATTAATTGATGTAAGTTAGCATTCATAAGTGATATGTTTATCGATTTTTTTTTAATGTATATGTTTATAAGTGTTCAAAATTGATGATATCATAATACGTTTTAAAAACCTATTCTTCATAACATAAAAAAATAAAAAGTTTAATTATAATAAAAGATTCTTAAGTATGAAGATTTATTCTTAATAAACTACTAATATATTTTTTTTCAAAATAATATGATCATTATTTTAGTTATATGGGTTTAATGAATCAAATTAGTCTATTGTTAAAAAAAAAAGACTTTAATGACATGTCATGCCAACTAGGAGAGAGTGATGTTTTTGAAGTGTCAAGTATATTTGGAGAAAAATAGGGATAGTTAAGTGATATTTTGGTTCTAAATAAAACATAAATGATATTTCAAGGCAATTCTCTTAACTTGGGTGACCATTTAGGGAATTGACTCCTGACTTATTCTTGAATAACAACTTCAATGAAATCAAGCATCAAAGCTGATTTCAACATGAGGAAAAAACAGAACAAGAAAACAAAAACAGAGCATCATCCATCAAAGTGTAATCTCAGCAGATTCATTAGAGACTAATTAACAATCTGCAAGACGGATCGTCGCACCTTCAATGGAGATACCTTCACCACCTCTCTTTGGCACCAGAGTCACCGCAATAGTATCTTCATCTTCCAAACCAATATCCTCCAACAGTTCCGTTATCGCCAGCTCGAAATTAACAGTCGCGATATGATTAGTCTCACCAGCTCTATGAACATGTGGCAAACTAGTATAACTCCCCGCAAACTCCGCCTTGTCAAGTTCATTCGCATTCACATTATTGTCCACGTTCAAAAACACATCGAACCTTATGTACCCTCTGTTATCATATCTTATGCTACTGAATGTCAACATCTCCTCTTGTGCATTTTTCTCTTGTTGAGTCCTTGACGAAGTCGGCCTATTGATGGAAAACGAAATTGCTTTGTCGAGTTTAGCCAGTGGGAATACATTGCTAGCTGGTGGAAGTGAAGCTGTATTCACTTTTTTCCCAGCTGAAGCCTTTGTTAAGGGCTTGAAGTTACGCCATGGTGTGGCCATTGGTTTGTAATCGTATCCCATCTTCTTCGTGTCCAAACAGTCTCTGACTTTCACACGGTAAGGGTTTTCATTTTCGTCATAGAAAAAGAACTCAGAGTTCAACCAGTCTTTATGTGTGATATCTGTTCTTTTCCCTCCTGCCGCTTTCCATTCGCTCCACATCCGATCCACATTGCTGTGATGGCAAAAGAAAACCGGGTCCAAACCAGCTGAGTAAAAATGACCCATATTCTCACCGTTTGATATTGCACCATTGGGCAAAGTTGAACCTCTCACTGTACCAGACCAAATGTGGACAGGACCGTGAGGGATGTTTTCTATAGTTCCCGGGAGTTCAACGTTACTCCCGAGATCATAAGGCCCGCCAAAGAACATCCGAGGACACGGAGCATTAGTTACCATTTGACGGTACATTAGTGTTAAATTATTGCTCATCAACTGGAGTTGAGTTGTTTCGACTTCATTGCCGAAAAAACCAAGATCGATTACTGCTCCATTTCGGTGACTTTGGTCACGTGTTACATCGAAAAGGGAAGTCCCTTCACGATCATACATGGCAGGAAAACGCATACCCTTTGGATGGTCCCAATTCCAATATGGCAAAGCGAAAGTTGGATCATCAATGAGTTTTCCCACGATTCTCTCGTAGAAGTACAAGTACCATCTATGGAACGGGAAGAAAAGCCATGAATTATGAACTTGTAACTCTTTGCCACCAATTCTATAAGCACCGTTACAATAAGCACAATGTATATTAGCTTGTTGCTTAAAACCAATAGGGTTTAAAGGTTGTGTCTTATCAAGATCCCTCATCTTGCTAACCGCCAAATTGTACTTGGCAATATACTCCTCATTAGCTTCATGAGCAGGCTGACGAACACGGAGCTTAGTCATAGAAGGGAACTTGTAATACGGAACTTTCTCCATATCATCAGGCTTAGGCGCGCAACAACTGTACGACACCACCTGATTTTCGTTAATCCTGGCTATACTACAAGACGAGAGATCAGGAGGTGGAGTTGGAGCAGCGGATGCAGCAAATGGTATAGCATTAGCAACACCATAAAGACCACCTAAGCCAAGAAGAACATTTCTTCGATCAACAGAATTCGTTTCAACGTTTTGGTCACCGTTATTATTGGTAACCTTGCATGAAACTTTGAACATTTGGTTACGTTTTCCATGGAGGAAAAGTTGAGAGGGCTTAGGAGTGGAAGATAAACAAGTGGAGGAAGAAGTAAAAGGAGTTTTGAGAGATGTACTACTACTATTGCACAAGCTTGCCATTATTGATAGCTTTTGAATGAAAATTCATTGGGCTATACCTTGCCTTATATAATATGTAAAACAATATAATTATTCAATTTTAGAGGCGGCTTCCATATCAATTATTCCAGGAACCGGTAGGTGGGGAATTTTGTATAGCAGCCATACAATTATTAAGATTTTGTTCTTAGAAACTCTCTAGTAAACAGAAAAATAACTTCAGTCTGGATAATTAATCTCTTTAGGGGTCGGTTGATAGATGTAAATGCATGTATTAGTTATACATTATATTTCGTAATAAGAACATATAATTAATACTCTCTTTGTCCCTAATTACTTGTCCACTTTTTCTTTTATAATTGTCCCTAATTACTTGTCCATTTTGACAAATCAAGAAAGGATAATTTTTTTTTACCTATTATACCCTCAATTAAATGACTAATTATTTTGAAAAATGTAGAAATTTTCATCCACTTCATAATTAATATGGGTAAAATGATAAACTCACTATGTCAATAATTAATTTCTTAATAGGTGTGTCAATTCAAAAGTAGACAAGTAATTAGGGACAAAGAAAGTACATGGCAAACTATAGTATTAGCATTTAGCAATACATTGATCATTGATAATGCATGGATAAGCATGGTCGTTGAAACATAATTGTCCTTAATAAATCAAATCAAACAAAAGATAGGAAATAGTCTCAGGTAACTAATCTCAGTATTACTAGTAATATATTTTATTCATTATTATTCGTATACACTCTACCCAAAGAATAAGATATTTTATAAAGTTACTATGTTTTTTTTTACGAATCAGAGCAACAAAGGTATCATGTTTCTCCTTGAGTTTTTTTTTTTCTTTCATTTATGCTGTTGACTAAGAACTACAGTCTAGATATTATATTTTTTTTGTCATCATTTTGACTAGATTACATATTATCAATAGGTAGATCATAAATTAATAGATAGAATATACCCCAATTGGAGCAAATTTATTAGAGGCTCATTTAATATATGTGTGACTCGGTAGGTGCATGGGAGATTAAGAGTAATAATTGTGAGGAAAATTTTAGAACTGGAGTATTTAATTTTATTAGGAGATCTATAGTAAACATCTAGACGAGTCAAAGAGTAGTACTTTTCTAGACAATTTGATAAGTAATGTAGAGCACGGGGGAAATCAGAATTTTAACATTGAATTTTATAACACGATTTTAAAGGGTTAATAACTGAATTCTTGACCTAAATTTATACATATTTTATAAAAAAAAAATTACTATACAAATATATTACTTAAGCTTGTTAAATTTGACGAAATTTGTAATCAAACTTCTAGCTCCGCCTATTATGTTATATTAATGTAGATCTTTTGGTATACACTAGCAAACAATATTCTTTTGAAAAAAGTGTTTTAGTCGTGATGTCCATGTGGTTTCCCATTAGGAGATGTAGAGCTTTTAGTATCAGTTGTCGGAAATGAATGTTCATAGAAAGATAATTGAATTGTTGAGATAATATCTCATATAGTTATTTAATTATAAATTTTTATTTCAAAAGGTTACTCAATTTTGATAATTAATTTAAAAATCATTTAATTATATGACTGTTTTACTTATAAAGTCGTTGAATTTATTTCATTGATTTTTTTAATTAAAATTTCTTGATATGAATTTTTATTTTTTAATCCAACTTTTAAGAAATAAGAAAGAATTCTTTTAAATACATAAAAAGGTTAATATTATATTTGTAGCGGGTCGGTCTGAGTGGGCGGGTTACTAAATGGATATATTATTTTTATTTTTTAAAATTTTGGTTAGAAATAAGAATTTCACGTCAATAAATTTAACTTTTAAAAATCAATTAAATAGTTTAAGTGACTTGTAAATAAAATAATCATAGTTGAGTGATTTTTGAGTTAAAAATCAAAATTGAGAAATTTTCAGAGAAAAAAAAAATCTATAGTTAAGTAAATTTTTAGTAAAAGAATATAATTGGTATTTGACTGAAAGGTTCATAATTGAGTGACCATTTGTGTATTTAAATAGTAGAGTCAGTTTTTTTTATTAAAATAAATTAAAATATAAGTAAACACGCTAAAATGCAAATAGGATCACCATATATATATATATATAGACTATAGTGTCAAGATCCAATTTCTTCATTCATTACTATTACTCTTTTGTCCACTTCTACTATTAAAAAATTGTCAAAAAACGACGGCCAAAAGCGACGGACTGCGTCGCTTTTTTGGTCAAAATCGACGAAAAAGCGACGCAGTCACTTCCGTCGCTTTTTAGCTCGACGCTTTTCAAAAAGTGACGGACTGCATCGCTAAAAAGCGACGGACAACGTCGTTTTTAAAAAAGCGATGGACTGCGTCTCTAAAAAAGAGACGGACAGCGTCGCTTTTAGAGAGGGACTGTGTCTCTTTTAGCGACGGACTGCGTCGCTTTATTTTAATTTTCATTTTTTTTAATTTCTAAAGGGCGACGCAGTCCGTCGCTTTTCTGGAAATTTATTTTTTGAAAATCCCAGCAAAGCAACGAATAAAAAGACGTTGTCCGTCGCTTTTCTGAAAATTTTATTTTTAAAAACCCAAAAAAGCGACGGACTAAACCACGCTGTCCGTCGCTTTTTCTGCAATATTTTTGGCAGTAGAAGCTCGCAGCTTCTGCTGCCCACCTGCAAATGCAATTCAATTCAATTCTACACTATTCAGCCCAATCAAACACACACAATTATAAACAATTTAAACAAAACATAAAACAACAAACTTAAAATAACATTCAAAAGTATCTAAATCATAAATTAAAGATTTATAAAGTCTTTTAAAATTCGTTTTAAAATTTCAAAAAGTTCATAAACGTCCAGATATCTAAACTAGGGAGTGAGATCTACATAATCATCCTCATCACTCTCGTCGTCGATGTCATCGGGAGCCGAAGTAGTAGGTCGACGAGCGAGGTTCATCACTTGTTCTTTGATTTGCTGAACGGTCTCACTCATGCTATGTTGTTCAGCTACTCTTTTCCGCTCCGACTCTGCTAGTGCCGCTGTAAGTTTAGTTATTTGATCCGACATAACAGTCATCTACAAAAATATAGATATTCAATTATATTATAAATAAAATTTAATAATAAGTTTACTAGTAGTAGTCCTAAAACTAGTTTAGTATTGACAAAACCACATTATTTAATTTAACTTATTAAAACAACTTAATAACTTTAACTAGTTTAGTTTTGACTTAATTCCAACAACTAAATCCATCAACAAAACCACATTTTTTAATTTAACTTATTTAAACAACTTAACAACTTTATAACTTGAACTAGTTTACTTTTGACTTAATTCCAACAACTAAATCCATCAACAAAACCACATTGTTTAATTTAACTTATTTAAACAACTTAATAACTTTAACTAGTTTAGTTTTCACTTAATTCCAACAACTAAATCCATCAACAAAACCACATTTTTTAATTGAACTTATTTAAACAACTTAACAACTTTAACTAGTTTAGTTTTGACTTAATACAACACTAAATCCACCAACTAAACCACATTAATTAATTTAACTTATTTAAATTTAAAGCTAAGTGTCAACACTAGATGGACACAAATCGATCTTGCAAGAAAATCAATTTTGTCATCAATAGGATCAACTAGTGTTGGTACTCATGCTTAACAAATATATTATTTCTAAATTTAAAGCTAAGTGTCAACACTAGATGGACACAAATCGATCTTGCAAGAAAATCAATTTTGTCATCAATAGGATCAACTAGTGTTGGTACTCATGCTTAACAAATATATTATTTCTAAATTTAATGCTAAGTGTCAACACTAGATGGACACAAATCGATCTTGCAAGAAAATCAATTTTGTCATCAATAGGATTAATTAGTGTTGGTACTCATGTTTAACAAATATATTATTTCTAAATTTAATGCTAAGTGTCAACACTAGATGGACACAAATCGATCTTGCAAGAAAATCAATTTTGTCATCAATAGGATCAACTAGTGTTGGTACTTATGCTTAACAAACAATCGATGGACACAAAAATATTATCATAAAATTAAAGCTAAATATCAATACTAGATGGACACAAACACATTATTGAAAACAATTGTACTTGAACTTTAGAAATTTAGAAGCACCAACCTTATTTCCTACTTTGATGAAAGAAGCAATATAGTCTTGTATCAACTTTTTTAGATGTTGAGCTTCCACAGTTGCCTAGCACGAAAAGTTCTAAAATTAGTTAAATTTCAAGTTCAAGTTCTAATTTCAAGTTCTAAGCTCAAGTTCAATTTCTAATTTTAAGTTTTAATTCTAAGTTCAAGTTTTAATTCTAAGGTCAAGTTCAAGTTCTAATTTCAACATCAAGTTCTAAGTTTAACTTCAAATTCAAATTCTAAGTTCAAGTTCAATTTCAAGTTCAAGTTCTAATTTCAAGTTCAAGTTCTAATTCTAAGTTCAAGTTCAAGTTCTAATTTCAACATCAAGTTCTAAGTTTAACTTCAAATTCTAAGTTCCAGTTCAAGTTCTAATTTCAAGTTCAAGTTCTAAGTTCAAGTCAAATTCTAAGATCAAGTTCTAAGTTTAAGTTCAAATTCTAATTTCAAGTTCAAGTTCTAAGTTCAAGTTCTAACTTCAAGTTCAATTTATAATTTCTAGTTCAAGTTCTAATTCTAAGTTCAACTTCAATAACTAAGTTCAAGTTCTAATTTCAAGTTCAAGTTCTAAGTTTAACTTCAAATTCTAAGTTCAAGTTCAAGTTCTAATTCAATACACTAATTAACAAATTCAATACTCAAATTTCAAGTTCTAAGTTCAAGTTCTAATTCTAAGTTCAAGTTGTAATTTAAAGTTCTAAGTTCAAGTTCAATTTCTAATTTCAAGTTCAACTTCTAATTCTAAGTTCAAGTTCAAGTTCTAAGTTCAAGTTATAATTTTCATTTCACAATCAACAAACACAAACTAACAATCAAATAATTCCTAATTCAAACTAACCATCAAAAACCCCTAAATCATTCACTTACTAACTAACAATCATTCAAACTAACAATCAATAAAAAAACTAATTCAATACTAATTAACAAATTCAACACTCAAATTTGAAGTTCTAAGTTCAAGTTCAAATTCTAATTTCAAATTCAAGTTCTAAGTTCAAGTTCTAATTTCAAGTTCAATTTCTAATTTCAAGTTCAAGTTCTAATTCTAAGTTCAAGTTGTAATTTCAAGTTCAAGTTCTAATTCTAAGTTCAAGTTATAATTTCAAGTTATAAGTTCAAGTTCAATTTCTAATTTCAAGTTCAACTTCTAATTCTAAGTTCAAGTTCAAGTTCAAGTTCAAGATCTAAGTTCAAGTTCTAATTTCAAGTTCAAGTTCTAAGTTTAAGCTCAAGTTCTAAGTTCAAGTTCTAGTTCAAGATCAAGTTCTAATTTCAAGTTCAAATTCTAATTTCAAGTTCAAGTTCTAAGTTCAAATTTTAATTTCAAGTTAAAGTTCTAAGTTTAACTTCAAATTCTAAGTTCAAGTTCAAGTTTAAGTTCATGTTCAAATTCTAAGTTCAACTTCAATAATAATTCAAACTAGTCCTAAATTCAAAATTCAAACTAGTCTTGCAATCACAAATTCAAACTAGTCCTAAAATACCAAAATCTAACTAGTTCTAAAATCCTAAATTCAAACAACTCCTTAAATACCCTAATTCAATATAATCTTAACATTCCAAAATCAAACTAATTAACTCAACAAAAACCAAATTTCAAACAAATCATAAGATATCCTAATTCAAACAAACCCCAACATTAAAATTTTCATTTCACAATCAACAAACACAAACTAACAATCAAATAATCCCTAATTCAAACTAACCATCAAAAACCCCTAAATCATTCACTTACTAACTAACAATCAACAAAAAAAAAACTAATTCAATACACTAATTAACAAATTCAATACTCAAATTGAAAGAAATTAAAAATAATATTATGAAACCCTAACCTTCCATTAAAGGAGAAGAGACGGGAGGGAGCAAGGAGAGGAGATGAGAAGAGGAGGGCAGGAGCAAGGAGAGAAGAGACGGGAGGGAGCAAGGAAAGAAGAGATGAGAAGAGGAGGGCGGCGGGAGGAGGTCGACGGGAGGAGGTCGACGGGAGGAGGTCGGCGGCGGGAGCTAGAAAGGAGAGAAGAGATGAGCTTTTCAAAATTAGAGGGTTTGGTCATTTTTTAGGTCAAAAATAGGAAGGTTAGGTAGATTTAATTTGAGCCATTAGATTAGTTAAGATGAGCGGCTAGGATTTAATCTAGGATTCACTTAAAGGATGGACGGTTAAGATTTAAACTAATGTTTCAAGATTTGGACAAAAGGGTTATAATTGCAATGAATGGATGGCTAAAATTGCAACTAAAATTGATATGAGAGACTATAATTGAAAAATGAAATTGGATTGAGGTGGCTAAAATTGCAATGAATTGAATAAGGAAAAAGCTAAAATTGAAAGGAATTAGATTAGAATGGGTTAAAAATTAAATGATTTCAAGAAAAATTAAAGAAATGCTATCCAATTAAAATACTACAAATATTATAACATTTTATATAATAAAAATCACTTAAATTTTAAAACATTTGAATAAAATAATTATTCCGAGTTTTACTTATAATTTTAAAAATATTTTAATAATATTTACGATAATTTTATAAAGCATGCAAACTAAAATATATAATTTTTAGACAAAATTGATTAAAAATTTAAACTCAGAATAGTTTAAAAAAAACACGTATTTAACCAAATAGCACTTCCGAAAGGGTTATAGGTCTGTCAAAATTGGGTGTCAACATACCGACATCGTGAAGTTGATATTATCTAAATAAAATAATTATTTAAATATACCAACCTCTTTAGGCCGATATTTATTAATTTATTTTAATATAAACTTACCTTTTGAGGCTGATTTCATTAATTAAAATTACATATACATATACATATACATTTTAGCCTTGTTCCATTTTAACCTTTATACTAATTTTTATGATTTGTTTTTATATATGTTCTTCAATTGCAATTTCTTATTTTAAAAAAATAGACGTATGCCTGTTAATTAAAAAAATTAAACATTCGCGAACGAACATAAAAATTTTCAAACAATAATATTATTTTTTTATATTTCTCTGTATTTTTTCATGATGACTTAGTTAATAACACTACTAAAAAAAGACTCTTGTTCATTGCTAATAACACTACTAAACAATGTTAAAACTCGACTGACTTTGTTAGGTTGTCAGTGATTTTAAAGAAAGAAAACCAACACAATTTCATCGGTTATTTTTCACACAAAAATACGTAACACACTTAAAAAGAAATTTTTATTTTTTAAAAAGAATTATTTTTTGTTAATTTTTAATTTTTTAACTAAAATTAAATGACACATGTCAATTTAAAATAAGAAGTTACAATTGAATAATATATATAAAAATAAATAAATCATAAAAATAGTATTTCGTGTTTAAATGGAACATAAAAAATGGAGTTTAAGTGTTAAAATTGAACAAGGCTAAGATAAAGTGCCAAAATGAAAAATGTGGACAAGTTAGAGGGGTTGTATATGTGTTTGGCTATATATATATATATAAAATTTAACTACACATCAATAAAAGTTTAATTTAATAAATTTAATTTATCGATCAAGTTAATTTTATAAATTTAAATTATATACCCTCTAATTATATAAATTTAATTTTATTGATCAACAAAAGTTTATCAATATCAAATTTAATATATAAATCTCCTTGAATTGATCATCGGTATTTCTTTAATTGATAATGTATTTCATAGCTGAATTTGTTAAACTACTCGAGGAATATATATATATATATATATAATTAATCAACGTATTTCATACTCCGATGAAGTATTATTTACATGTCATCATAATTAGGAGGTGATCACTACACTTGACATCCATTCAAGATCGAACGTATATAATACTACTATCTCGCATTTCATACTGGAATGGTTTATATGTTAGCTCTTCACCTCTACTACATCATGACATGAGATATTAAGTTTATGATTAGACGACGGACTGATATGATTTGTACATTACTCTATAAATATAAGTATAATTATCTCCTAATTCATATCAACGTAGTTTCATACTCTAAATATGGATTATAGATATTTTATTTATTTATTTCACGAATTCTAACATTTTATTTGTAAAAGTATACAAAATTGTTACACTTTTTGAACAATTAATCGTAGGTGTAAAATGAAATTTTAATATTATGCACAATAGCAAAATTATGATTAATAAGAATATTTTAAACATACCGACCTCCAGATGTCGCTTTTATTAAAATTAATTAGATATAATAAAAAATACCGATCTCGTGAGGTCGGTATCACATTAAATTTTAAGATAAATAAAAAATAATCATGTTAATTAAATAATATTGACATCGGGAGGTCGGTATTTTATATTAATTTATTTTTTAACTTATATAAAACCGTCATTCGGAGGACGATTTATTTGAAGTTAATTGAAAATATTAATTTATTACATACTATTTAATTTTACCGACATCTGGAAGTCGGTATTATAATTTTTTTTTAATTTTTTTTACACAAAACCATTCTCCGGAAGATGATTTAAATAAAATTAAATCAAAATATTTCTCAATTTAGTTTTTTATATGGAGAAATGGGGAAAATCGCGTCTGCTAGTGCAAATATTTTTAAAAAAGCGACGAAAAATGTCTCTATGTCCGTCGCTTTTTTAAAAAAAAGTTTGACCAACATTTTGACCAAAAAGCGACAGACTAAGAGACATTGTCCGTCGCTTTCTTAAAATATTTGACCAGATATTTTGACCAAGAAGCGACGGACATAAAGATGTTGTCCGTCGCTAATTTAAAAAATAATTAAACAATTAAAATTAATAAAAAGCGACGGATGGTGTGACTTTTTTTCAATTAATAAATAATTATTTTTAATAAAAAGCGACGGACTGCGTCGCTATCTATATAAAATAATTAATTAGCAAAACTCCGCGAAAAAAAGCGACGGACTAAGCGATGCCGTCCGTCGCTTTTCTAAAAAGAAATTAAAAAAAATTTAATTAAAAAGTGACGGACTAAGAGACGCTGTCCATCGCTTTTTAAAAATGTTTGACTAGATATTTTGACCAAAAAGCGACGGACTAAGAGATGCCGTCCGTTGCTTTTTTTAAAAACTAATTAATAAAATAAAATAAATTAAAACGACGAACAGCGTGGTTATTGTTTAATTTATAAATAATTATTTTTAATAAAAAGTGACGGACTAAGAGACGCAGTCCGTCGCTTTTTGTAAAATAATTTTAAAAATAATTATTTTACTTAAAAAGCGACGGACGGCATCTCTTAGTCCGTCGCTTTTTTTCCGTCATTTTTTAGCAGTTTTTTAGTAGTGTTCGCCCTATTAAAATAGTCTTGGAGCATTTTTGGATAAATTTATAGTTTATTAGTATAAGTTATAAGTTAAGATTTATTTTTTATTTTGACTTAAAAAATAAGTCATAAGTTAATAAATCATAAAATTATAATTTTGATGTTTATTTAAATTAAATATAATTAGTGATCAATATAATTATAGACAAGTACATATCTGATTAAGTGTAATATAGGTAGATAATCATATCTAAATAATTACTAAGCTCTCATTTGAAATTTTTGCATGTAAAAATCTTTAGTCCATAGTCATCGAATGTTAAAGATTAGGTCTCATACAAATAGTGTCTCCTCAACATAAATAAAGAAAAAAATCGGTTTATATAAAAATAATGGTCCACTTATGATGCTATTATTTTTGTCTATTTACGTCCTCGACTTGAATATTTGTACAAAGATTGAGTAGTTTCTACATGTGTTTTTTTTTTCTTTTTATATAAGCAGTCCTCATTTGCAAATCGGAACAAAGGGTCGAGCTATGCTTCCCTTAATTTTATAATTTCTGATTTATTAATATAGAGATCACTCTATCATACGATGATAAATTAAAGGGAAAAGGGTCAAAAATACCCCTCAACTTTAGTTTATTAGTTGACTATATCCCTGCCGTTAAAACAAAGTTAGTTTTGACCCTGCCGTTACTAATTTCACTATATATACCCCTCATTTGACGGAAAGCCCCAAATGAACTCAAATTGACCCAATTTTTTTTAAAAAAAGACCCATTTCCCATTTTAAATCCAATGCCCCGACCCATCTATCTTTTAACCCGTATAAACCATTCAATTAGTGTTGTATGCATCTCCTTTGCAACTTCGCTTGTTTGTTTTCATTGTTGGATCGCATTTCCAGATTAAAAGACCAAAATGAATTATAGTATAATACTTAAGCTTCACACTCCAAAAATAAGTTACTAAATGAGAATTGGTAAATGGAAATGGGTAAAAGGGAATGGGTTCTATCTCCGCTCTCGAGAAAAATCCGCCTCTGCCGTAAACCACCGTAAAAACTCTCCCAAATCACCAGGAAATCCAAAGTCACTGATCACCAAAACAATCGCAAAAACTGCAAGAAAATCACAGGAGTCTTCACTGAAACTGACGAAATCGCACTCCTCAAAACCCTTTCACAATCCCCAAACAACAACGACCTCCGTACCGGAAACTTCACCTATGCGCAGATCGCGTATAAACTGAAGAAACTGAAAGAGAAGTACCACAAGTTCGCTAGATCCAAATCCCAAATCAAAACTCCACACGACTGCGAGATTTACGAAATTGGGCGAAAGATTTGGGGTCGAAATGCAGCTAAGGGAAAGGAATTATTAGTAGTAGAAGAAGAAGATCATGATGAAGATGAAGATGATGTGAATTTGGAGGATTTTTCGTTTTTGGTGATGAAATGACGACGGTTTTTCAGAGACATGAATATTGTATAGAAGGTTAAGGAGATTGGGGAAGAAGAAATTGATGGAGATGAATGAGAAATGGATGGGTAAATGGGAACGGGTTATACGGGTTAAAAGATAGAGGGGTCGGGGCATTAGGTTTAAAATGGGAAATGAGCCTCTTTTTTTTTTAAATTTGGGTTAATTTGAATTAATTTGGGGCTTTTCATCAAATGAGGGGTATATATGGTGAAATTAGTAACAGTAAGGGTAAAACTAACTTTATTTTAACGGCAAGGTATAGTCAATTAATAAATTGAAGTTGAGGGGTATTTTTGACCCTTTTCCCTAAATTAAAAATAAATAAACTAAGACTCCTATTGTGTATGCATCCAATAATTTTTCTTCTAGAGTGACAAGAATAATTTGAAAAGATCTAAATTTTTATTAAATATTAAATGTAAATGTCGGTAATTAGCTACTAATAATATAACATTTGAAACACTTGCAATTTGAAATAACTATCAATATTTTTGTCATTTGTATAAAATATATTGTTTTAATCATTATTTTTACGTCAATTACATCATCGTTGAAAATGGCGGGAGTAGCGTGAACACATACCACATAATAGTAACTGATTTTATTAGTGAATAGCAACTCCAAGGAAATCAAGCATCAAGCTGATTTCAACAGGAAACGTTACATGGAAAAACAAAAGTAAAAAACAGAACAAGGAAACATAAACATATCAAAGTTGTAATCTCAGCAGATTGAATTGAGACTTAACAATCCACAAGCTTGATCTCCACATTTTCAATGGAGATACCTTCACCACCTTTCTTTGGTACCAGAGTCACCGCAATAGTATCTTCATCTTCCAAACCAATGTCCTCCAACAGTTCTGTTATCGCCAGCTGGAAAGTAACAGTCGCGGTATGATCATTCTCGCCAACTCTGTGAACATGTGGCAAACTAGTATAACTCCCCGCGAACTCTGCCTTATCAAGCTCATTCGCATTTTCAGAAACACATCGAACCTTATATACCCTCTATTATCATATTTTATGTTATCGAACGTTAACATCTCCTCTTGTTCATTTTTCTCTTGTTGAGTCCGCGATGAAACCGGCCTATTGATGGAAAATGAAATGACTTTATCCATCTTCGTGAGTGGGAATACCTCGTTCACTGGGGGGAGTGAACTTGTATTCACTTTCCCAGTTGAAACCTTTGTTTTTGGTTTAAAGTTACGCCATGGAGTTGGCATTGGTGCGTAATCGTACCCCATTTTCTTCGTGTCCAAACAGTCTCGGACTTTCACACGGTAAGGCTTTTTGTTTTCATCATAGAAAAAGAACTCAGAGTTCAACCAATCTTTCTCTGATAGATCCCTTCGTTTACCTCCAATTGCCTTCCATTCGTTCCACATCCGGTCCACATTGCCGTGGTGGCAATAGAAAACCGGGTCTAAACCAGCTGAGTAGAAATTACCCATATCCTCACCGTATGACCTATCACCATTAGGAAAAGTTGAACCTCGTACTGTACCAGCCCAAATATGGACAGGTATATGAGGGATGTTTTCAATGGTTCCCGGTGCTTCGACGTTATTCCCAAGAACGTAAGGCGCACCAAAGAACAAAAGAGGACATGGAGCATTAGTTACCATTTGACGGTACATTAGTGTTAAATTATTGCTCATCAACTGAAGTTGAGTTGTTTGGACCTTGTCCCCAAATGAACCAAGATCCATAACGGTTCCATTACGGACTTGTTGATTACGCCTTTCGTCGTAAATAGAAGTTCCTTCACGATCGAACATGGGAGGTAAACGCATGCCCTTTGGATGATCCCAATTCCAATATGGCAAAGCGAAAGTTGGATCATCGATGAGTTTTCCCAATATTCTCTCATAGAAGTATAAGTACCATCTATGGAACGGGAAGAAAAGCCATGAGTTATGAACTTGTAACACTTTGCCACCAATTATATAAGCACCGTTACAATAAGCACAATGTATATTAGCTTGTTGCTTAAACCCAAGAGGGTTTAACGGTTCTGTCTTATCAAGATCTTTCATTCGACTTATGGCCAAATTATACTTAGCAATATACTCCTCATCAACAGCATGAGCAGGGGAACGGATACGGAGTTTAGTCATAGAAGGGAACTTGTAATATGGAATGGTGTCAAAGTTAGTTGGCATAGGAGGGGGGCAACAAGTATAGGGTACTAGTGGACCATCCGATATGGTGGCTCTACCACAAGTTTTGAGATCAGGGGATGGTATAGGAGTAGCCGATGCTGCTAATGGTATAGCATTAGCAACACCATAAAGACCTCCTAAGCCAAGAAGAACATTTCTTCGATCAACAGAATTCGTTTCAATGTTTTGGTTTTGGTCACCACCATTCGAAACTTTGCATGAGACTTTGAAAGTTTTGTTACGTTTTCCATGGAGGAAGAGTTGAGAGGGCTTAGGAGTGGAACCTAAAGAAGTATTGGATGAAATGAAAGGAGTTTTGAGAGTTGTAGTAGTAGAACTACTAGTATTGCACACACTTGCCATTGCTAATAGCTTTTGGTTGATGAAGATTCATATGGTTCTAACCTTGCATTATATAATATATGTTGCTAGTAATAATTAGAGTACAAGTTTAGAGACTCACCTACCACTCCAACATATATTCACGCGGTAGGTGGGAGATTCTTAAGATAATGTGTGGGAAATCTTTTACACATACTTATTCAAATAAGAGAGTACTTTATTTCAAAACAGAAGGATAATAGTAGAATTAGTGTAGATCATGTGAATAGTTCAAGAGATTGTTTGGTAAAGTGTATAAGAACAATGCTAAATAGAATGTATTAATAATGCATGCATTAGCTATGCATATATAGTTATGCTTGTATTAATTGTATATAGATTATGTTTATACATTGTCTGGTTTGATGTATTAAAAATAGTATGCACTGCATGCATACAAAATTTTATTTACAAAGATACTCTCCACTATTATGGTGGAAAAAATATAAAAAAGAGGTTTTGAGGGTCAATTGAGTCTTTAATCATGTTAATGCATGTATTAAAACCATTGCATTGATGATACCTAGAAATTCATGGTATTAGCAATACACACATTAACACAAAACAGAGTGTATAACTAATGCTTTTATTAGTTATACATAGATTAGAAAAGAGTACCAAACAAGGTACTAGTAATGCACAAGGTTAATGCATGCATGTATTATTTTTCCTAATACACTCTACCAAACAACTCTTTAATAGTCACAAAATCATAATTTTGACTGAAAAAATTCAAAATATAAAAAAGTAAACATACCAAAAGGTATACTCTGGCTCCTGAACGCCAATAGTAGTTAGGATGTACAAGTGATTCCCACTTTGGAACATGGAGAGCTTTTGTTTGAAATGATCAATTAAGATGAATAATTAATCATACGATAGTGTAGTACATGAATTTCATATCTTATTATGCAACGTGTATAATGGGTCGGATCGACTCTCCATGCTGATGGCGGATAGATATATAATGCAATATTTTCTCTATTTCAATTTGTTTAGCTTGATTTGAAGTATGGAAATTGAATAAACTAATA
Organism: Solanum commersonii; assembly: GCA_029007595.1. Taxonomy (NCBI): domain Eukaryota; kingdom Viridiplantae; phylum Streptophyta; class Magnoliopsida; order Solanales; family Solanaceae; genus Solanum; species Solanum commersonii. Next base: position 4,178,838 of record JAJTWQ010000011.1, read on the forward strand.
TTTGTTCTGAATCACGATATAGAATCATAAATGTACATATTCATGATCTAATTTTCAAATATCATTTTTTTACTTTGATAATAACTATACTACTTTTTCAAATACTATTTTCATAAGCACACATGACAAAACTTTAAGACTAACAAATTGAAACGAAGAAAATACTGTTTAGGTCCGGAATTATAGTGTTAGTCTATGGATCCAAAAAACATTGATGCTTTTACAAAGAACTTTAAGATTAATAAATTACTCAAAAGAGCATCATAGAATTTTTCAAACAAAAAAAGTCACTCCACGGAAAATTTGGTCAGAATGATATTTTACCTATGTAATTTTATTTTTTTAATCTTTTTTACCCTTTTAACTTTAATACCTTTTAACTAAAAAGTGAAAAAAAGATCAGTTTATTTTAAAACAAAAAAATAATATAGTTTGTTTAAATTTTTGGCCAAAATGATATTTTATCTATGTTATTTTATCATTTTAAATATTTTTACCCTTTCAACTTTAATACTTTTTAACTAAAAAATGAAAAAAAATCAGTTTATTTTTAAATAAAAAAAATATTATAGTTTTTTAAATTTTCCTGTCAAATTCTGGCCAAATTTTCTGGTGATTTAGCACTTTCCTATATATATATATACCCAGAAAGTATATGTGTGTGTATGAGAGAGACATTCCCTTTATGAATTTTCCGTTCTCAAAATCTTGGTTTGAGCACCTATAAAAGGATATTAATCAACTAGTTCACATTATTACGGTCAGCAGAGTCAGATAAGGTTGAGATGTTTATTTGAATGTTTTCAATAAAAAATTATACTATATATATATATAATATAAGTCATTCTTTTTGACCTTTTCATGTGTTTCATTTCATATTTTGAGCCTTTAATAAAAATATTAGCCCCTGCTAATTAGATTCTAGAGTAACTATTTATTAGAATCGAAAAAAAAAATTGAATTATCATATATTAATGGGATAATAGTAGCTATGTTTATCAATCAATGCCGCGCATGGAATCAATAAACCCGGTATTTTTTATTTTATAATCCACCACGACGAAAATTGTGTTTACATGGAAAATGACAACCTTGTACATTGTTTTCTTCTTTTTGAATTCCATTATTTTATCCATCATGTGTTTCACGGTGGAATGAAATAATCAGAAAAAAAGAAAGTGGAAACGAAAAACAGAAAGTACTTAATTGAAGTAAAAGAAATGCTATATGTAGAGACGATAATTTGTGTACATTTTATTTTATTCAGACTTTACTTCTAAAATTTTATTGAATATGTTGTTATAATCTTATCTAATGAAAAAGAAGGAAGGCATATCAAACTTTTCTATTGTGTGGCATTTTTTCTGACGAACCCCACTACATCATTCCATTGTATTGGAGTAAAATGTTTTTTTTTTTGAAAACTAATAATCAATCAAGTTTATGGGAAATAATCTTATTGTTCCATAAAGACAGAAGGCAAGGATTGTGTGAACTCTTTCGAGATCCATTTATGATATTACATTAGACGTATGTTGGTTGATTTATAAATTATATGGTGCGCTTTTATAGAAAACATCAGTATTCTATTAATGAAAAAGTGTTAAAATTACTTTTGAACTATGTAAAATAGATCACTACATCCTTCGTTACATTTTAGGATAAAAAATGTCTCCCCCTGTTATCCTAACAGATCACAAATACCTTAAAGAGTGTCAAATTTTTCGTGACGTGGCTAGCCACATGGACGTTGCCAACTAGGATTCACTATAAAAATCTAAACCTTTAGCAGTAACAAAGTCGCCACAAAACCCCGGAATATCGCCACTAACATGGTCGTCATCTCTTTAATATGGGAAACAAAACTATCATGGTTTATTTGTTCACGAGAATTATTATTTTTTGGAATAATTTTTAATCTTATTTTAAATTAGTTATAAAATTTCCAAATTTGGGATGGTGCTCCAAACATGTTTTTCAACTCCATAAATCTCAAATACAATATTTCTTTTCTTACCTTTACAAAAAGTTTAATCAGAACTTCATTTCAACTCTAACTTTATAAATTCCAAATAAAATAATTCAAATATTTGGCGAAACGCTTACAATAAGTTCTTGCAATAATTAAAACCGTAATGGATGCCAGGTCATAAATTTCTGGATTGTTTTGATGAAAAAATATTATTTAAATGTTTGAAAAGGGAGGGAAAGATAAGGTAGGAAATGAAGATATATATAAATGCTTGATTAATTAATATTCCACTTAAGATTGAAAATAAAAAGATAATGACCAATTCAAAATTTAACCCCCCTCTATATGATTAGTGCTCCAATTAGTTTCAAGATTATAGTTAATCAAGCTTAACTTTACAAATAACATTATATTTTTTAAAAAAAATTGTATAATCAGGTGCTCCATGCTAAAAGTACGATAATATAAATAACCACTCCTATGCCAATTCAAGGTCAATTGAATTTGCAATTTATCATAAAAAGTTTTTTATTTTTATACGTAACGAATTTGCATATAACATACAGTTTTAAAATATCATTTTCTTTTATATATATATATATATATATAAAATTGATTATTTTCTCGCTTACTCAAAATTGAATATTTTAATTTATTAATGAGGTCACTTATTAATTAATAATGAGATACATGAATCACGAGTTGTATTACGATCATACAATGAATGTGATGGAGGGTGTGACATAACACTTGTATAATTTATTTTTTCTACTGTCGAAAAATTATTTAACTTAACTTAAGGAACTTATTATACTAAAAGAGATTATTATTATTTTTCAATTTTTTGGACAAATTAATATTTTTAAGAAATTGATAAATAATTTTTTTATTTCTTCGTGTCAAGCACAGCGTTTTTCTCGTGTCCTACCTACCATGCTTTGACCAAATCTTTTAGATCTCGATCTTTGAATAAAAATCATATTTCCATTTGCTTTTAACTGTTCTTTGTCAAATTGTTTTGTGGGCCTTTAACGTGGTATAATCATATACTTCAATTTTTAAATTTATGTATTATTATTTGATTTGATATAAAAATAAATTTAAAATATATTTAAAAATATGATCTAAATTAATATAAAATATTTCTGTAGTCATAAATTATTTCATGAAAGTTAAAAATAATTAAGTAATTAGAGAAATATGATATTCATTTTGAGACAAACTAAAAACGAGGTGTATGTGTCACATAAATTAAGACAGAAATAATATAAAATGCCATGAAATATATCTTTTATATAATTATATTATTGTATTATATGCTCTTGAGCACCATTCTTATACCTTGACCAAGCTTTTGAGAACGCTAATTTTTATTTATTTTTTAATAAAATGTTTATTTAAGAAAAGTTGAAGTGTTTTATCAAACTTTTCTGAAAAAATAAAATAAATTTGAACAGTAACAAAAACTATTATTTCTAGAAGCTATAAAGCAATTTAATTTTTCTTCGAAAAACACTTTTAAAATATGACCAAAAAAACTTTCAATAAACTTTTTCAACAAAAGAAATTGTTTTTCTGTGTTGCACCTATAAAGTATTACAAAAAAGTGATTCCCTCTTTAATAAAAATTCAGTTTTCTTTTTGGTCTTTAATTTGTACTTATTTAATGTTCCTTGATACTGTGATCAATAAAGTAAAAAATAAAAGATAATTTGATGTATTAAAGTTTTCACTAAAGTTCAAGGAAGGGTTCGATCACAAGGGCCTATTGTACGTAATTTTATCTTACATTTCTATTAGAAGTTATTTTCAAGACTTGAACCAATATGTTGATCAATACTTCCTAAAAAAAATCATATTTTTTTGCTAAGAAACTATCAAAATATATTCATGAATCATGAAAATTAAGTAAAATATAGAGGAGAGGTGAGTTTTAAACATGATAACCAATAAAACATAAAAACGTGATTCATAATCTCAAAGTAAAAACCTGCAATCATTTTACAGCATGAGTGTTTTGTAAACGTTGTTTAAATAATAGTGGTACATTTAATCAATTCAAACAAAAGCTTTAATAATCCCATTAGTACTAAGAACACAGTGACGAAATTGAAATCTATTAATTTAAAGTCAAAATAAACCCAACTGCTCTATTTATTATTTTTAAAATTCGAATATTAGGTGACAGGGGGAGATAAAATAATAATTTTCTTGTAAAACAAATCAAGGTAGTTGAGATAAACTTAAATTAAATGTAGAAGTGATGCAAAATCATAGAGAAGACTAATTATTATCCTTGTAAATAAATAAAAAATCGAACTGGCGATACCCTTATTAATTGTATATTTAAATAAAATAATTGGATCCAAATTTGAGAAAAAAAATACAAAATTAGTTAGATATTCCATAATAAATACATGATTGATTAACAAAAATCATTATTTGAATTATTATCATGTGCATCAGCATGGATATGTCTAGGAAGCTTCTTGTCTTCATTTTGTCCTTGTTGTCATATTTCTCTCTTCAAAGAGCTAATTTGACTAATCTTCGAGCTAAATAGATTACATTAATTTAATATTTAAAAATTATAATTTAGATATTTAAAAATATGAAAAAATACTATACATTGCAATTCTTTTCATATCATATTAATATGATTAAAAAATATATCTTAAAATACTAGTCAAAATTTATGTAATTAACTTTCAAAAAGTAAAATACGTTAAGTATTTTGAAATGAAGGAGTATATAATTAACCAAGTTAAGATAAATGAATGGAAATCAATGAAGTTATGAGTTATGGCTTAAGTACTTAAGTTGATATTTAGGGGGATCAAATACAAATTTTTAAGAGCAACTTTCACATATAACAAACATAAAAATCATAATTGTATGTTATAGCTATAGTTTGCATAATTGTGTTTTATGTTTGCTATGAAGCTTTTGATTTGTATAATTCGCTAGAAACATCCAATTTTATACAAATTGTTTAGTTTTGTATAAATTCATTTATACATTGTAATTTGTATGATAAGATTTGTATTTGTATAATTATAAGTGTATAGGAGAATATCAAATATTTAAGGCTTAAGTCATCTGTGGCCCCTTAAAGTTGTCCGCATAATTCGTTTAAACGCCTCAACTAAGGTTTATATCTATTGAACACTTATGCTCCTTAAAATTGATACCTATTTGACATTTTTTTACAGTCAACCAAAAATCTTATATGTGTGTACTACACTCACTGTGACATGGCAAATTGATGAATTAAATGATGACATGTGGCATTTGGTTCCAAAAATTTATTTTAAAAACAAATTCTAAAAAATAACTATTTTAATCTATTTAGCTAACTAAAAAAAATAAAAAAAGAATTTTCTAAAAAACTCACCCATCCACCCCACGGCAACCCCTCATTTTTTTCTCTCCAGTTGATCCAAATCGCCCCCAACTCTCCAACAAGACAGTCCCTTCCTCAATCGATTTTTCAATTGTAATCCTCTTCTCTCCATCTAGTTTTGGTACGAGGAAGATGAAAAAGATTTTGTCGGAAAATTTTGAATTCCTATTACCATGACCGGAAAAAATGGAGTTACCTGACATATTTTTCCAGAATTCCATAACTGGTGTTTTTTGGATTTGAAGAACGCTTCGTTTCTTTTTAATTATCAATTTTAATTATGATACCATTTTTAATAAGCTTAATTAGTTTACATTTTAATTTGAAGTGGTGATGTCTGTTTGAGTGACTAGAAATAGATATGAACGGAGGCCGGCTAACTTTTTTAACTTCAATGTCTGAAAATCTTATTTCTATTTGCAAAATCACATCAATTCGTAGATTCAAAATTCTTCTTTCTTTTTGCAAAATCATATCAATTCGTAGATTTAGAATTCTTCTTTCTTTTTGCAAGATCACATCAATGCGTAGGTTCAGATTTAGAAAGAAAAAGAAGTGCAGAGAGAGAGATAACAAAGAAAAAGAAGTGCAGAGAGTTTGGAGTTTGAGGAAGAAGATGATGGTTGGAATAAGGGGGTGGGGTTGATTTCTTTGTTTATCAAGAAATCAATTTTAAATAAATTTTAGTTATTTTAGTGCCCAATGTCAATAAAAGAAAAAAAGTATAAGCTTTTAAAAAGTAAAATACTATTTGGAACCTATTCACGCGCTAATACTAAGTGAAGTACACTTATGTTGCCACGTCAACGTTTTGTGTTTAATAGGTACATATTTTGAACAATTTAGGTGTTCAATAGGTACAAGTCCTAGTTGAGGTGTCTAAGTGAATTATACGGACAACTTTAAGGGTTTGTAGATGACTTAAGCCAATATTTAAACCATAATAAATGATATAGGTATTGTCTAGGGAAATTCTAATTCGCTGCTTTAGTTTCTCCCAATCTTGTTATTCGCCTGATTTGTATAAATCCAGAAAATTTGTATAATTCGATTCTAGATTGTATAAATTCAGAATTTTGTATATGCTTACCCTAGCTATTTGTATACGACTTATGAAAAATTTATAATAAATTATCCTATTTGTATATTGACAAGCGAAATATACAAACAGAGTTCTGAAAAAATTCTAAATGTTTAAATACAATTTTTGTATATTCGCAAGCAAAATATACAACGGCAGTCTCCATAACAAATGAAACTAAAGCTATAAAGCGCAATTATGTCTATTATGTTTGCTATTTTTGTAATTTTCTCTTAATTAATATCATAAAATACTTTACATTATTTATTATCGCCACTTTCTGTCCAAAAGTGCTGGTAATATATTTTTGTTTTTAGTCATTGTGATATAAGACTAAGCATGTTTAATCTTCAATATGCATTATTGGTCCCTCCATATATATAAGAAATATGTTATGTATTTAATTATTTTACTAACAAATATGAAGTTATAACAATACAAATTTAAGTAATACTTGAGTAAATAATCAAGAGTACTAATTTTGATAATTCTTTTGCATATTCACAAGTAGAAAGGATCAGAAGTGCGTAACTCAATTAGTTGAATGCCTAACATGTTCGATCAAATATCATAAAGAAATAGTAGAATAAGCAAATAATTAATCAGGGATCAAAAGTGTATTGATCCTTATTAATATCTCTTGTTTTTTTAAATTAATGTAGCTTAATCAGTTGTATTAATAGCTAGCTACTCATCTTTTTTAGGTTACCAATTTATTTTCATTATGGAGTACACTTCTATACAGTTTCTTTTTCATTGATGTTTACATGATTTTCTTGGTACTTTTTACATCATCATTTTTTTAATTTCACGTTTGATATTCATATTGGAGCTTGACTAAATTTAAATTCATGCATCGTAAGACTTATTTTTAAGGGCAACTCTCTCAACATGATTTTTTTTTCTCATCAGGGTTCAAACTCGAAATCTCTAATTAAAGATGGAGGGATCTCAACCATCCTATCACAACCCATATTAAACAACAAGTACATATATATCCGATCTAAGTCGTAAACTCGAGAGATATATTTAACTATGGAAGAAGTACTTGCAAGATACAACTTTTATTACCAAATACATCAACATAAAACCATAAAATGAACAACAAAAAACAAAAAGAGAGTAGACTAACAAATACATAACATAAAACTAAAAATTCAAACATCAATTTGCACAAGCAAGAGTATCAATCTCCACACTTGCAATAGTAATCTCTTTACCTCCAAATTGTGGCACAACAACCACAACAATCTCTTCTTCATCTTCAAGTCCCAAATCCTCTAAAATCTCACTAATACCCAAACTCATAACAGCAGGAGTACCAATACTACTACTACCAGTATTATTCCCAGCAGCATGCACATGAGGCAAATTCGCGAAGCTACCAACATACTCAGTCCTATCTAGTACCTTCGATTTCACACCTTCATCTTCGTTGATAAATACATCAAACCTTATGTATTCATTTTCATCGAATGTCATGTTGTTGAATACGAGGAGCTCCTCTTCGATGTCCTTGTCTTGTTGAGTTCTTGAGATTTTAGGCCTTTTGATGGAAAATGATAATGTTTTTTTCAATGTTGAAGGGAATATTTCTGTGGATGGTTTTACATTTTTAGGGTTTTTTTTGAGTTTTTGTTTACGTGGAACAGGCTTGTAATTTTTCCATGGAATAGGTACGTTTTCGTACTTGTAACCTAATTTTTCATTGTTTATGCAATCTTGGACAGTTACTTTCACAAGGGTACGGTTTTCATCATAGAATAAGAAGGCACTATCAAGCCAATCCCTGTTATATGAAAGATATATATAGAATATAATTAATTAAAATATGCATTCACTAATAATTTTGCTGATGTTTGGACGTAAAAATTATGAAATTTGGAAAAACTTAAAGTAGTGATATTTGTTTTCGAGTTGAAAATGATATTTGGAAATTGGTTTTCTGTTGGACATTATATAAATTGGAATTTTTACAAGTGACTTGGAGTGAAAATTATAAAAACAGCTTTTTGGAGTTATTACAATGTTATTTCCAAATAGCTTTTTGAAAAAAATGAAAAACGTGTACTAATTAATTTTAGATGAAATGATTACAGAGAAATCTTTGGTTCAAATTTCATCCTCACGTACCAGTAAATGTAACTTTTTGGACATGTTTGACTCACGAATAAAAGAAAAGTATGGCATGCACCCGGTGAAGGTGAGATTTTTTTTTCTTCAAATAATCAGAAGTGTGTCCTCTAGACTCTTAACATACAATAGTAAAGTTTTAGATGAGATAATCACCCACTTAACTAATATTCTTTTCGTCTCAATTTATGTACTTTAATTGATCATCACAATATTTAAGAAAAAGAAAAATACTTTTGAAATTTTATGACTTAAAAACAAGTTATAAATATTTATGTGGCTACAAATCAAGTTATATTTAAGTATAAAATGAAGTTTAAAGTTAATCTTTGTCTAAATATAAAAATATATCATTTGTGCATCATATAAATTGAAACGGAAAGAATACCTATCATTGAAGTCACGTCGATTGCCTCCTAAGGTTTTCCATATTGTCCACATCCTATCAACATTAGCATGATGTGCATAGAAAATGGGATCTCTAGCAGCTGAATAAAAAGTTCCCATATTCTCCCTGAACTTATTATTTGGATTACCAACCCATCGATGGACAGAGTTATGTGGTACATTCTCAATCGTACCCATACCGCGAATCAGCTGCTCTCCGCCACGTATAGGGTTTCCAAAAAATAGTTGAGGACAAGGTGCATTCGTGAGCATTTGTCGATACATCATGGTGAGATTATTATTGATCTTTTGTTGATCGGATGCATCGAGGTCTATCGTGGTGAACCCTAAGTCGATAACATTAGGAGGAAAATGGTTTTGGTTACGATTAGGATCGTACAATGATGAATTAACATCATTGTACAAAGATGGAAATTGCATACCAACTTGACTATCATAGTTCCAAAATGGCAAAGCAAATGTATCGTCACCAATTAATGAACCAAGAATTCTTTCGAAGAAATATAAGTACCATCTATGAAATGGAAAAAATAGCCATGAGAAATGAACTTGTAATGGTACACCGGGAAACCCTAGTTCTTTGTAACCAGAGTTGCAATAAGCACAATGGATATTGGCTTGTTGAATGAAGCTTAATGGATCATCTTTGTCTAATGATTTCATTTTTTGAATGGCAGTGTTGTATTTGGTTATGTATTCTTGAGTCACATTATGTGCGGCTGGTCTAATTTTGACTTTCGACACGTTAGGAAGTTTGTAAGTAGGGATATTAGTTAGGTCTTTTGGGAGTGGTGGACAACATGAAAAGGGTACTTGTGAGCCATCAGGTAGACTAGCTGTGCTACATGTTGAGAAGTCTGGGGGTGGTACCGGTGCACCTAGGGCAAATGGCTCGTTGGTTACACCGATAAGATTAGATGCTCCATAGAGCCCACCTAGACCAAGGAGGACATTTCGTCTATCAAGTTTTCCTGGGAAAGATTTTCCTTCATTATCATCATTATTGATAGTGTTACTATTTTTTATTTCACAATTCACCTTAAAGTTATCGATACGTTTTGGACGGACGAAAATTTTGGATGGGGATGAGGAAATGGTAGTACATGAAGTTAAAAGAAAATTAGAGGCCATAACTCTATTTTGTGTTTGATATTGGTAATTGTTTTGTGCTAATTGTGTTGTTGAATGAGCTTTTTTATAGTGTAGGATTGGGATTAAAGTGTGGAAGAAGCAAAATAGCTGGAAAGTTGTAATAAATTTCTTAGAGTTTAAATATTGCAAGATGATGATCAATTGGTAATTTACAAATTAAAATGGAGGTTTGAAGAGTTAGACTTTAGTGAGAGCTGAAAAGCTGGTTTGTTGCTTGTCAACTTTAGAGGTTTGCTTCATAAGAAATGAAGAATTAAAGTAACTAAGCAAGTTGTACAACTTCACTAATTAATTAACAATGATTAATTATACTAGTACTTTCTGGTTCATAACTTATTTATTAATCCTAGGAATTGTGTGAATTAGTGCCATATATAGACTTTTATACTACTATCATGCTTTCTTTCTAAGGAACGATGGAATTCGGTTCGAGCTCTGGGTATGGAAAAAACTTGTTGGGAGCATCATTCATGAATGGACTTTGTAATGTGCTGTCCGAATTCAGTCGGAGCTCCAATACGGGCTTCAGACATCGAGTGAGACCAAAAAAAAAGTTCAATATTAGGATGACTTCAATTTAGGAAAAGCCATCAAAGGGATAATGGTAAAAATGCATCTGAACTATCACTTATTGACGAGTTTCACACCTCAACTATCAGTTGTTTCCTTTTCCTACATACCCGAATACGATAACCATATATGTATTAAAAGTTAAAACACACCTAGTTGATGTAGGAAATAGCGATGTGTGTTTTAATATATACTTAAACTTGAGATGTGTTTGATACATAAATGATGATTGCTCATGTATGAAAAAACACAACTAATAGTTAAGGTATGAAATTTTTAAAAAATTTATAATCCAAATGTGTTTTTAGCAAAAGAAAAGAGTATATAGGTTGAACAAGGAAATATGATAAAATGGTTATGGACCGTTAATATATAGACATTTCAATGCTGTTTTATCTCAAAATTTTATTTGAAATTTACTATATATAATTTATAAATTTAAATTTATGTGGTGGTAGCCATCAAATTCTTTATTATTTCATAGTTGACTTTCCTCGACTGTATAGTCATTTTCTGTAACAAGTGTATATCTTTACTGATAATTCTTACTTCAAATTAAATTATGTACCTCAATTAATAATTAGACAATTGCAACCTTTAATTCTCAAAATATGTTAAAAAATAAAAACAATATCCTGATCATATCATATATCACCAACGTTCTATATCCATGACTAAGCTTCTGAAAATGAGTTTAATATAAAATATCTCAATGGAAAATTAGACATTTTCTAAGGAAACATCTTGTGCTAATAGCATTCTATATTTTATTTTATTTTGGTTTTGTATTCGATGTTTGGTATTTTCGATTATTTTGAATTCACACTCCATTCGAAGAAAAGCGTTTCCTATCATAATTTTTTTTTTTCATGCTCAAAGTTTAAATTTGAGATCTCTGATTACGGTTCAATATTTTAAATTCTATGTTCTCAGAGAATATTGACTTAGAAAGTTGGTTGATATTGTAGGGTGACTTCATTATGAGATCCTTAATTTAGGAGGATTATGATTTATGACTTTGACTTGTCAAATCATTTTGACTCGAATCCACGTGATTTTGATTTTTGCACTTTGAATTGATCTACAAAAACGTAGATTAAATAATTGTTATTATACACTAGCTTTGCTTTATGATCGGAGCATCATCTACTTAATATAAATATTATCCATATGTTTAATTTATGTGATATAATTGTAATTTTTAGATTTAAATTTTGATCGTGAATTTGAATATAGATATTTTAATTTTTTAAAAATAAAATTTATGTATTTAAAAACTAAGTAAAAAGCAATATAAATTACAATAATTAAAACTTAAAATATTAAAAAACATTTAAAAGGATTGACTCTCAAAACTCTAACAATATCACGTAAAATTAGAGTTCAATCCTTTGACTTATGGATTTTTTTCTTAATACTTAATGGAAAACTTTCATTGTTATCCGATGTGGTACCACACAGCTCCCTTGTAATTATAGTTTTTTCCTTCTTAAGTTTATAGATTTCGATTCTAGCGATGTATATATCAATTATGTAGAAGCACAACAAAAGAGGGGAGGGGAGAGGAGGGAGGTGCAATAATATCCTTTTTTTATAATGCCTTGTTGATGCCCATTATTCTTCAACCATTGAACAACATACTTAATTAGCATCTACGTTGTCTCAGTATTGTTCATTATTCTTCAAAAATGAACTATTCTAGCCTTTCCATTATGCTTCAAAAAACTTCCATTTGTGTTAAAGTTTAATCATCCCTTATTGTGATGTGTTCCATATACCATAATTTTACGGTTAATACTTGATCTCAAGTACTTTTCTATAACTTGATATAATTGATTCCAGTAGAGGTTCATTTTTTAACAATCATAGTCTTTTTTTTAATTAAAAATTATTCACCCATGTTATATTTATAAAATTTAAGGTACTGGGAGTAGGGGTGTTCACGGGTCGGTTTGGATCGGTTATTCGTCAAAACCAAAACCAAGCCAACTTAATCAGTTTTAAAATTATCAAAACCAAATCAAACCAAATATAATATACATTTATCGGTTTGGTGGTTGTCGGTTTCGGTTTGGTTTGGTTCGGTTATTCGGTTATTAACCATACACAAAAATAAAAGAAATAATTCATTCAAAATGTGACAACAATTCATTCCAAACGAAAAATAGTTAGAATGACTTAAATTACTGAACTTTTGATCACTAAATTTACTTTGAATAAAGCTTTAAAATTCACTATATTGGCCTAGAAGGAAGAGACAATAACATTTTCAGTCCCACAAAGAATTGTCATAGACACTCATATACATGAAATCAATAAGATAAATGTTTCATCTTGGACATTTTTTCTTTCAATATGTAAATTATAAAGAAATTTTAATGAAAATATGTATAAGATCTGTAAAATTGTTTATAAAAATAATATATTAATTATGTATATTAATAAAATCTATGTATATAATTTAGCGATTCGGTTCGGTTATTTCTTCGATTTTTTCGAATAAAACCATAACCAAACCAAATACTATCGATTTTCAAAATATAAAATCAAACCAAACCAAACCCAAATAAAATCAGTTTTATTTTATCGGTTTAGTTCGATTTTTTGGTTTGGATCGATTTTTATCCAAATCGTGAACACCCCTAACTGGGAGGTTTGGTATGATCCCTCCCGTTTATATATAGTAAAAAATCAATATAATTACGAAAAAGAACAAATGTCTTGGCCTCTAAGGAAATATGAAGAAAATAAAGTTTCTGCTATTATTAAAGTTTTTGAAGAAAAAAGAATAACAATGAAAGAAGCATTGACTACTTTTTAAGAGTAAAAATATTTTAGGACTATGAATTAAATAAATTATATTTTTTTATATTAATAATTAAAGTTTCTCACAACAATAACTAACATAAATATAATAAACAAATGGCTAGTATTTTATTACCTTAAATTAATGAATTGTCAATATAAATAACATAATAATCATCATATCATATATCATATATTATTATAAGTGGGAAGCTTCAACATTCAAAGTTGGATTACCATTTTGCCCCTCCACTAAATCAAAATAAAATTAATTAATTTATTAAATATTAATATTTAAATTACATAATGGTGGAATATGAAGTCCAATAACTACACTTCAATAATGAATGACCCCTCCAATTCAGTGACTCTTTGAATTTTGAACCAAAATAAAATTTATGTATCATGATTCAATGTGCTCCATTAATTTAGTAGGTGAAAAGACAACCAAAATCACTATAAATATCAGTAAATTACTTCCTAGAACATCATATTATTTTCTTTTCTATCATCTACTGTTCTCTTTTCTTCTTCCTAGATAATGATATAGATACATGTCATCAAAAAAACTAAGGAGAAAAACAGATAGCTTCATTTTGAAATTAATTAGAGAAGTTTTCTTACAATATAGTTCAAGCGTTAAACTTAGAAGTATAAGATTCAAGCGTTAAACTTAGAAGTATAAGATATGACTTATATAATCTTTTTTATGTTAGTTTATGATTTTGAGTTTTTTCTTTTCCATGAATTAAGGTATGCTTGTCCAAAATAAATTTGGTATGCAACCCATATTTTTATGTAATTCTATATCATTTTGCATTGTTATGAAAAAAAAAATTATTTATTTTTGTGTTATTATACTTTTAAGTGTTACTTAATTGTCAAAACTTCTATTAATACATGATGAGTTTGATATACTTGAATAGTTTATGCAATATGCTTTTGTTTAAATACAAGTAATTTAAATAAAGATTGCTAAAAGATTATTACTTTGAAAGATTTTGATAGTGTTACTTTGTCGTCTATCTAACATAGTGTTGCGAACACATACATATATTGTTCATTTTCACCCATTTTGTTCCATGTTTTATTTTTCTACAATTTATACAATATGAGATTTAACAATTTAATTTTCAAATAAAAATGAGAGTTACATTTACATTTATGCGACATTAAGTCTAATAGTTTTCTTAAACATAAGTATTATATATTAATGGTAGCTTTCCGTAGTGCTATAATTCAAATGGTATGATGACAGTTTTGCTTTTCGACATTTTGGTTGTTTCTTTATGTTATCCTTCGACACTTAATTGTTACTACTAAAGACTATTTCTCAAATTAAAATCATGTAAACAATATTATGAGAATGGAGTAATTAAGCTTCATTTTGTTTAGATTTTAGTAATATAAGTTAACAAGATTATTATTATTATTATTATTATTATTTTATTATCATATATTTTTATAAGTGAGAACAAAAAAAGTTGAAAATTGAAATATCAATATATCCCTATAAAATTGAGTTACTACAATAATGCCATTAAAAAAAGCTACTCTAAATTAAAATGTTATAAATATTTATTTAATTATATTTAGATAGTAATTATATAATATTATAGTATACAACACTAGAAACCCCAAAAGTTGTAGTAAATACTATTCATACAATTAATAAATCAATTAATAATAAGAGACTATATACATTGAACCGTATGTCATTAGTATAGAAATAACTTGGATGTTTAGGCTTCTCCTTATAGTTCGTGAAACATGTATTTTGAATTCTCATAGACTTAATAATGTGTATTTACTATTCTTGAACTTTGCATCACTTCTTTAATACTCCCTATGGCTCTAATCACTTGTCCACTTTTGAATTGATACACCTATTAAGAAAATAATGATTGACATAGTGAGTTTATCGTTTTACCTCTATTAATTACGAAGTGGATGAATTAAAAACTCAAGAGTTTCAAGAAGCTCTACATTTTTCAAAGTAATTAATTGAGGGTATAATAGGTAAGAAAAATTGTCATTTCTTGATTTGTCAAAATTGACAAGTAATTAGGGACAATTAAAAAAGGAAAAGTGGAAAAGTAATTAGGGACAGAAGGAGTACTTAATTATGTTTATTTAATGTCAATCTTGAATTGTTTCATCTTCTGAGCTTTATTGCAATATTAACTTTTGAAATGTCAATGTACATGTAATCAATCAAGGATTTATTTTTCTAATAAAATATACTCAACCTTTTCATTCATTTTTTCCATACACGAAGAGTTTAGAAGTTATAATTATGATTTAGCATAATTGAGGTTTTGATGATTTAGTAGTGAACTAGCATGGAGATGTAATCCTGGTTGCCTAATATATGTTGCTTCTTGAAAAGGTGTTTAGTGTATGAAATGAAGTTTTTTGTTATTTTCTTGTTGCATCTTTTAGCCAAAATAAAATTACATACTTTTGAATAAACTTAAAGATTATGCATCACATTCTAAAGATAATGGAGTTACTGGACGTGTATACATGTGAATAGCATGGTTGCCTGGAATGTGGTGCATCATTATTTATACTTGTGCCTTTTTTTGATTGGTAAAAAGCAAGTTAGTCCTATTTAGCTGTTTTAATCATGTTTTTAATATTATAAGTATCAACACTAATTCTATGTCAGCAACTCCAATAATGTTAGATGCTGTATTATCTTAATTAGTTTTACATAGTTCAACATTTCCTATTTCGTGAACTACTCCCTCCGTTCTTTCGCAGCTATTACTATTTTCCTTTTCATAGTCAAACGATATAAACTTTAACTACCATTTTCAGATGTATTTTTTCATCATATTGATATGAAAAAAATTGCAATTTATAGTACTTTTCGTATAGTTTTTGAATATCTAAATTCTTATTTCAAAATATCAAATTAGTGTAATCTAAATTAACTTTAGAAATTAGTCAAATTGACTCTCAAAAAGTGCAATATGACAACTTAAAAAAGGAATAGTGGGAGTAATAACTAAAATTGTGTTAAAATTAGATGATATTGTTGTGTTTGACTAAACACATACTTAGTAGAATAATACATTAAATTAGGCATGTACAAATTTTATAAAAATAACAGTTTTTTAAAACATGGGTTTAAAGATATAAAATTAGGCATGTACAAATTTTATAAAAATAACAGTTTTTTAAAACATGGGTTTAAAGATATAAAATTAGACATGTACAAATTTTATGCAAATAATAGGGGATAAACGTACAACGCACGTTTCCAAAGACTAGTAATAATAATATATATGAAGTTGAATGATTTATATGTCTTTTATGAATAGATTATAAACAAGTATGAAAGAGAAAAGGGACAACAATAACCATTAAAATTTGATTTTATGCACTAATTTTATTGTGTCAGACTTGCCTTTATCCTATTTTCAAATTTACGTTACATCCATTTAATATATCATTTGAATTAGTTTTTATTTATAAGAAAATAAGCTAAATTATGGTAGTTTGTTGGTGGATGTGGTAAATGATCTCACTATTAATTCATTTTGTAATCCAAACAGATCTACATTAATCTAAGGGGGTGTCATGTGACACTATTTCATTAATTTTTTTTACTGAATATATATATATATATATAAAAGAGGGAAAAAGTGGAACATAAAGATAAAAGACAAAGTAATGAATAGGGCATTTTTCTTGTCAAATTGTTAGCGGCTCTTATGGCTAGACATTAATTCTTGACCTAGATGAGTTCCATCTAGTTTTATTTTCTTTTTATTTGTGACTTACGAGTTCTTTTTAGTTCATGTTATCAATCAGCAACATTCGGCATCTCGAATTTTCAAAATCATTTTTTTTTCCTTTTAAATTAATTGAAATAATACTTAAAAAATTTGATTCTTTTGTCAATTAGAATCATAGTTAAATAAAAATTTAAATATTGTTGACTCCTTATATTTATACATATATTTGTGGTTTGTGAGCTTTTTTATTTTTTATTTTCAATCACATTTAGCATCTCAAATCTCTCCATCATATGTTCCATTTTTTTAATTTTGTGTTTGAAGTTTTATTTTTATTGTTTATTATAATATTTTTATTTTTTTCTATTTTCTTGTTACTATGAAATAATTTAGGATTCATTAAATTGATATTTAAATTTATATTTTTTTGTTTTTTTTTTTGTTTTTGGATTTGCAAATGATCAATTGACCGAAAACCGTTTATTTTATTGTCCACAATTCGCTAATATTTGACCCTCAATTACTAATGGTGCAAATTATATAGTATTAGTCTAAATTAATGGAGCGATATAGTTCTAAAGAAATTCCAAAATATAAAGCCTAGTAAAACTCAAGTTTCAACTGACTTGAAAGAACAAGTTAATGAGCCAAAAAAAAATCGACGAAAGGAAGGAATTGATTTAAATTGCTAATATGATGAGTGGTTTATTTTATAAAATTTTAAAATAGTATCTAATATAAAGGGTAGACAATTATTTATTTTTTTAATTTATAATATTATCTAAATTATATAATATATATATATATAAGCGAAATTTTTTTCCACAAAAGTCACTATTAAAGGAGGCCTTAAATTTTTGGAGGCCTAAAGCAAAAGCTTTAGTAATTTTTGCTCACAAGCTTCTTTCAGTAACTATTTAAAGAATGAAACTAAAAGAAATAAGCTTTACTACACTTTCGAAGTCAATTACGAAATCTGAAGAATTTTAGGCGATGTTAAAAAAAAAAAAAAGGATGAACTTTATGTTATTTAGCTTTAAATTGCATGTTTGGTGGCTTATGTTGACAGAAAAAAACACACAAACTAATAGCATTATAACTAAAAAAAATTAGCTTTTAGAAAAATATTGTGCGGGGGACTTTGAGAGAGTATGAGCAGTTTCCTTCCTGCTGAATTGAAAAAAGTTGTGGTATCAATAAATTGTAACAACCTTGACCAATTAGTAGCAACAATTTGTTACTATAAACTTTACTATCAGAGAGATGTATTTGATTTTTGCAATATATATGTGTGTTTATATCGGAGAGTGAATAATAAATAAGAAAAGAATCAACTAATAAAAATTTGTGATTTTCTCCTGATCATAATAGAAAATAAATTAGTAATGAGAGATGATTATAAGATATAAAGAGTCAATTAAAAGATATGTTAATATCAATCAAGAGATATCACTAATAGTTACAATCTTGAGTCTTGACCAATTATAATTATCTCTTAAAGCATAATTTTCTTGAAAAACGTACTAACTGATAGTAACATTATAATTAAATCTAAAGCATAACTTTTTATAACAATTGTTTGTCAACCAGTTTTTTTCGTCTTGAGTGTGTGCAAAATGCAATCTGAATTCTAAAGTTTCAAACATATCCATCATAAGTGGTTTCTTTAGATAAAACAGTTGCCAAGGAACTAAAAGAAAGGGGATAACCAAGTTTATAAATAAGGGCGACTTTACTCATTTGTAATCAACCCAAACAAACTCAAATTAATCTAATTCAACCTAATTCAAGAAGTCTTTTTTCATAACCGAATTTTCCTTTCATTTTCTTTAGTTGAATCTTTCATTTTTAATCAATGATCTTGAGTTGACAGAAGATTTTCCTGATTTTATTTTTCTTCTGCTATTCTTTTCAAATACTACGACTAGTTGAATTTATTTTTTTTCTGTTTGTATTTTATCGGAATAGTCAATTTCAATTCGATGATAAGTGTTTCTACCTTCTTAGTTAGAGTCACCATCCTTCTAATTTCGTCTTGTAAAACATATCAAAGGATGTACGTCATTATGATTATTATTATTATTATTATTTTGAAAAAGATAGCCTCGTGAAAACATTGGATGTAACCAACTTTTAATATATAGTAAATTAACATCACAATCAATTATTTTCAAAAAATTACTACATGTTTAAAGTAACTTAAAATTTCAAGAATGTCACATCTAAAAAAAACAAATAAACAATGGAGTTGCAACATATTTTAATTGTATCATGATTTGGTTCATCTAATAAAATCCAAAACATTAATTTCCTAGTAAAAGTTGTTATTGTTCTTGTGTCATTCATTTCTTGTCAGTATTCTTATCCCCCATTATGTTTTTTAATTGATCTATTTATATTCCACATATTATTGGCCGGCAAATATTTCTATAAATAGCACAACAATTTATCAATTTTTCACCAAGTTAATAAAATTCTCAAACTTATACCTAAGTGCAAAAATGAACAATTACCTCATCCTATTTCATTTTGTTCTTTTATTAGCTTATAGTAACACATTATTAATGGTGAAGGCTCTAAATTACAAACCAAACGATCGTATAAAGGCAAAGCTAACTATCAATGATTTCGAAAAAGGTGGTTCGGGTGGTGGTCCATCGGAATGTAGTGGCAAATATTACGATGACTCGATTCCAGTAGTGGCTTTATCGACTAGATGGTATAGTAAAGGGAGACGTTGTTTCAAAAATATTAATATCTACGCAAATAATGGGATGAGTACACAAGCTATGGTTGTTGATGAATGTGACACAAGTAGAGGGTGTAAAAATAATATTGTTGATGCTTCTGAAGCTGTGTGGAAAAAATTGGGTATTTCTAAAAAAGATCCTCAATGGGGTTTGATGGACATCTTTTGGTCTGATTGAATTATGAAGTCGATGAACTAAATGTTACATTTTGTTGGTATGCTTGCATTATTTCAATAAGTACTTGAAAGAATTATTGATAGCAAGGATCACTTCTTGTGGTCTTAATAATTATGCTATCATAATAATAAGGATGTGTAACTTTTGTGTGCACTTTCAATATAAAGAGTAATGTTTGCGTTGTCTAAGTTTTTTAATGTGTTGTAATAAGTAATCGATCTAATATTTTTGGTTACGAACCTTACTTTTTTATGATTTGATAGTGCAAAAAATGTTTTTATTCGTATAAAGAAGTTAAATTTTAGTAATATATACTCCCTCTATTCCTAATTACTTGTCCACTTTTGAATTGACACATCTATTAAGAAAATAATTAATGACATAATGAGCTTACCATTTTACCCCTATTAATTATGAAGTGGATGAAAAGTTCTACATTTTTTAAAGTAATTAATCATTTAATTGAGGGTATAATAGGTCAAAAAAAAAATTTCCTTTCTTGATTTGTCAAAATGGATAAGTAATTAGGAACAACTATAAAAGGAAAAGTGGACAAGTAAATAGGGACATAGGGAGTAATACTTTGTTCTTTTTATATCAGAGCATTATGCGGAAGCTTATAATTACAAATCAAAATGGTGATAAATTAGATGACAAAAACTTATACTAAAAATATAATACTCCCTCTGTCCCTAATTACTTGTCCACTTTTCGTTTTTTAGTTGTCCCTAATTTCTTATCTATTTTGACAAATCAAGAAAAGAATTTTTTTTACCTATTATACTCTCAATTGATAACTTTGAAAAAGGTTGAACTTCTAGAAAATCATAAGTTATTAATTCATCAATTTCATAATTAATAGGGGTAAAATTGTAAATTCACTATCTCAATCATTGTTTTCTTAATAGGTGTGTTAATTCAAAAGTAGACAAGTAATTAGGGACAGAGGGAGTATTATTATATGGTTTAGTCAATCGGCCTACATATGAAAAACTAATAAAAAAAATATTAAAATTGTTAAAAGAAAAAAAATCTTCCCATAATTAAGCAAAACTCTTAAACTTCTACATTGTGGATGCTATTATGTTCAGGTATGAGAAGAGGGATTTTAATTTATAGAGTTCTGTACATTTCCTCTAAGAAAAGAATAACCAAATATGGAAAATATTTATATTTTTCATTCGGGAAAAGTTAAAGCATTTATGGTACTCCTTAAACTTTCATTCAAGAGAAAAGTAAAACTCAAAAATGATAAGAAAATCAGAGCAAAACCTAACACTTATCTATTAGATATATATATATATTCTATATAATGGATGTTTATATGAAGTTGTTTGAACTAAATTTAGCATTACTAGTCTAGTTATGGTTCGATCTTTGAGCCAACAATTCATTCATATGCCAGACAAATGAAAATTAGGATGGTTTTTGATTAAGCTTATAAGTTGGTTAAATTAGTTTATGAGAAAAAAAATTGGTTTATTTATGTAATTATTAGAAATCTTTGAAATGTTTTTAAGTCAAGTAGTTATAAGTTAAAAGCAGACAAAAGTCATAAAACTATAATAAAAGAGATATTTAGTGACAATACAAAAAAAAAAAAAAAGCAAAATATTTAGCTATAATTGAATTAATTAATGTCATTATATTCAGAGACGTTAAAAATTTTAGTGACATTTTTATAAAATATTGGTTATAAATACTCATATAGTCATATTTATTACAGACACTAAATATAATAATTAATTTTAAATATAGTATTTTAGAAGTTTGACGAAATAACCTACTAGTTACTCCCAACTTGCTAATTGCATTCATTTACAAATTCCTTTAATCCCCAAGATTTGCATAATCTATAGAGTATGAATTTTCAGATGAGATGGATCCCCAAGAGATGAGCGAGAACCCCCAAGAGATGAGGGGTCGCACTCTATCCCGCTTGGTGGACGAAATCTTATTGTTATTAATATAATAAAAAATGAAACAAAATCAAAACTTTAAATTTAACATAGTCTCTCTTTTTTGTTGATAAATAAAGAAAACTATGAAGATATTTTTATTTTTAGATTATTTGGCTATTTTCAGTGTATTATTCTGTTAGTTGATGTCAGAAGGCTTTATATACATGTGTTCTCAGCTCCCACAGCAAAGTTCCTAATACCACAGCAGCAATTGCAAATATATGGGCTATCAACTATACCATATAACTCAAAATTTTGTTTTTATTATCTGTCTTGTCCTTTTTTTCAGAAATAAGAGGGTAAAAGATAAGGTAGAAAACCAAAAATAGACTCAACCCATGGTTTCTTATGTATATTCTTTTTTCTTCTTCTTTTTTTTCTGATGTACGTACACTATGAATATGAGTTTATAGGAGTCAAAATAAATCCTTTCATTATTTATTTTCGCTAATCAACAGTATTATCATATAAATGAATCTAAAAGAATATATGTAATTGAAAATGATATAATAAAATTATTACTAAATTTATTACTTCTTTTATTTAAATCAAATATAAATGGATCAAAATTTGGTGTTTGAAGAAAAGTAGAAAATATGACATTCAAAATGTCAGAAGCAAGTAAACCTTTTCCTCACATTTCAACACTAATTTGGGCCGAACACGGTAGAGAATAGCAAAAGAAAAGTATAATCGGGGAGATCATCAGCTAGCCCAAGACCGTTAACTAGGATTGAAAGATTCAACTAAAAAAAGAGGAATCTAGAAGGGAAAAATAAGATTTTGGAACACTTCTTGATCAATGCTTTGAAATGTCTTTATTTTTGGGTTACTTACAAATGTCTAATGTCACCCCTATTTATACTTGTGATGCTTCTAGAAGTTATTCTAATCTAAATATCCTTATCTTCTAACTATCTAACAAGGAGCTAGATATTTCCAGAATTCACTATAAATATTTAATTCTTTAGAACATCTACATAATTTTTATATACATCAGGTACTTAAGATATCACTCTACATAACTCTAGAAAGTTCTACTAAATATCTAGGATTATTTGTTCTTCCAAAAAATCATCTTTATTTTTCACAAACACAAACACCTTAGTTTCCTCTAGTTATAAATATGGCCATACCTCTTATACAATGCTTCTTCACATCCAAAAATTTCCAAGAAATCAACAAATATTCTTCTAATTAACTCTTATCATAAACAGTATTTTCTTTGGCATAATATCACTTTGATAACTATATATATGGCTCGCTCTTCTTCCAACATTAAGCTGTTGTCCGATCGATTCTCTCTTCTTGTAACCAGGTAATTAATTAGTATCATTTTCAGTCTAAAGAGAATCCATTATAGATCTCTCACTAACTACTTCTTTGTGTGTTTAGACATTCTTATATTTGATTTTTCTTAAAGTAAAAACTCTTGTTTCATCATAAATCCTTTCTTTCTCGTTCACTCAAACATGTTCGAAAAAATGATTTTATTTGGATTTGCATATTGTAGGAAGGGATATGCAGTGGCAGTGTCAGGCGGAGGAAGAAGAGGAAGTGAGTTGAGCAACATGATGATGATGGTGATGAAGTTGAAAGGAGGAGATGAAGATCAATCACCATGGGTACCTCACCCCGTCACCGGTTATTATCGACCGGAAAATCAAGCAGACCAGATTGA
Source organism: Solanum commersonii (assembly GCA_029007595.1). Classification (NCBI taxonomy): domain Eukaryota; kingdom Viridiplantae; phylum Streptophyta; class Magnoliopsida; order Solanales; family Solanaceae; genus Solanum; species Solanum commersonii. Next base: position 4,202,677 of record JAJTWQ010000011.1, read on the forward strand.
CGCCGTCGAGCTCCGCCGTATGCTTTTAAAGAGCAAGTTCAGAGTACACTAACATAGTATAGGATGTTTACTTTGTTTCTCTGTAATAGGGTTAAAAGTATTTCTTAGAGTGTGATTATATAAACTTTGTTATATATTTTTTTCAGATTGATATGAAAAAATATATAATATTTATAATTTTAAAATATTTAACTCTTAAAACATTTAAAAGGGCCTACAATAAAGTCCTTTTGGCGAGGTTTAGAGTCTAAAGGTATGCTCATGGCTTACATTTGGGCGATAAAAGAACATGTATGATGGAGCCAAGACTTGGATAAGAATAATGGAAACAGACTCAGAATACTTTCCAGTCAAAATGGGGTTGCACCAAGGATCTACGTATGTTGAGCTCGTTTCTGTATAAATTGGCATGGCTTATTCAGGGTGAGGTGTCTTGATGTTTGTTATTTGCAGATGAAATTGTTTTGATCGACGAGACTCGCGGTGAAATTAACAATAGATTGGAGGTGTGAAGACACACTCTAGAGTCTAAAGGGTTCATGTTGAGAATGTGATGTGATGCATGAGGCAAGTGTGGAAGTGAGACTTGATACTCAAGTTATCACTGTGAGAAATAGATTTAAGTGTATGGGGTCTCTGATCCAAGGTGATGGAGAGATCAATGATGATGTCACGCATCGTATTGGCGTAGCATGGATGAAGTAGAGGTTTGCATCCGGCGTCTTGTGTGACAAAAAGGTAACACCAAAACTTAAAGATAAGTTTTATAGAGTAATGGTTAGACCAACTTTGTTGGAGGTGAAGTGTTGGCCCGTTAAGAACTCTCAGATTCAGAAGGTGCAAGTGATAGAGATGAGGATGTTGAGATGAATGTGCGCTCATACTAGGAGCGAAAGGATTAGAAATGTGGATATCCGGGACAAAGTGATAGTGGACAAGATGAGAGGAGCAAGACTAAGATGGTTTTAGAGATGACAATAGGGCGGGGGTGTGGAGCAGATGATTGTTCTCCCGTTGGATTGATTTAAGAAAAAATTTGTTTGCAGGCTCTACAGGATAATAGGCAAAACATGAACGATTTTATTGTTACAGAAAGAAACAAAGTAACAAACTCACTACACGTAGCTAAAATCGTGTAGATGATTCAAAAGTATCAATATTTACATGACATATTAATGCCTAAAGGAAATTACTAATACTCAAAACTTAAAAAGATGAAATTATATTTACGATATGATTATATCTCATAATTGAACTCAACCTGGATAACATAGCGCATCCTTATTTGTTCCACATTGTAAACTACGTACTCATTATGCAACAAATTACCCTGCAAAAACATTTAAGACAAAGTTTAGTATATATGGGACTGGGCAGCAGAAATTGAAGTTCATTTTAACACAAAAAGTAGGATTTCTCATTCAGAATTTCACAATCAAGAACATCGTATGCATACAATGTTTCGAGACAATGGAAAGTAGTGAAGTAAAAACAATGTCATAAACAGGAGTAGCATAAACCTCATGATTTGGTCTCTCCTTTGGATTTCCCAAAGGAACAATGACACCATCTTCAAGTATTTGACCTTCTTTAAAATCTGGGGCCGTGGCACCGACTGCTTTTGTGCTGCAATATCAAGAAGACAAGATATTTCCATGAATCATTCTTTTCCAGCTAAAAACAGGTTTTTCTATATCTAACATATTAAGTATGAGAAGAATGAAACCTTAGCTTTCCCAAAGGCAACTTATCAGCATCGGAGTTGGCTGACAACAGCTCATTCATGTCGCCAAGAGCAACCTGTAAATGAAGTAGAAATGTCATTAAATTCTGGACTTCAGGGCTTCCCCTCCCTATTCAAATCTTGAAAAAGAAAACATGTGAAATGGAAAACTAGATATAGAGAAATTGTGGCACACAAAAATAAACTTGTCTAAAGGAACGACATAAACATATAAGAGGGGAACAAAGTTTGGGCTGGATTGGAAGGCTAACGAACCTCGCACAACAAAAGCACACCATTCTTAGCAGCCGATGAAGCATAGCAATAAATTGCACTCTCAGAGAACATATCAGCAAAATAAACACCTCTCCCAAACATGTACCCTGTCGAAGGTGCTTCTGGAGGAGCAATTCGTAAACCTAGTGTATCACGTAGGAATCGATCATTAGGTAATTACAAGATGACTTAAAACATGCTTGAAGAAATTAAAACAAGAGAATAAGCAAACAACCCTGTGATAGAATGCCAGCCCAGTTTGTGAGCCGAGAACCATGCCATAGAAGCATTCTATTACTCATATCAGAGAACTGCATCCAGAGAGTCACATATTTTACATTAGTCTTGGGTAGTAGTAGTTGTAAGATTAAAAAACAGAGAAAAAAATTGTTGTGATGAATCTTATGAGACTTTGCAGTTCACCTTCTGGAATCTTTCAGTTTCACCATTTCTTGATGCTCTAAATACTTGAACAATATCGACAGCATAACTCGAATGTGTTTTTGCATGGGTATTCTTCATGTAATTCTCAATCTGACCAAAAATAACATCACTCAGCTTTATAAACTCCAGAGATGAATAATAATTTAGAAGACATGACGTGCATAGACCAGATGAACAAATAGAGTTCACAATATTCATACTTGTCATGCTGATCAACCACTGAATAAAGAAATACTATACTCAGAAGATAAAAAAACATGAAGTAATAGATCCCGCAAAAACTTTTTCATACCATGAGAAATTCCTGGGAACCAACTTCAACTGGAACAAGTTTGCAACCAAGTTGTTCATATTGATAATACAAGGGATCCTCCTACAATATGATGATGCCAATTTAGAGCCATATATTAAACATCAAGACAGTTAATTGAGTGCGAAAGCAAATGAAATTGTGTTAAAAGCCAGATCTCTTGGAACATAGCTTCAACCAAAACAGAATGTTCTTTTCACACCAAAATTAAAGCAAATACTTTCAACAGGACTCGACAAAGCAGTACCTGTATATCTGTGTTATCCTCCAATAACTTAGTTGTGACTTCAATTTCAGCAAGAGCTTCGACCTTTTCGTTTCCAAGAGTTTAGCACAGCAAAAGGATCAGGTAGAAATAAGTAAGACAATTGACAAGCAGCACAAAAATAAACGTAAAAAAACTTTGAACAAAAATTGCATTGTAAAGATTACTTTTTACTAACAACAGCTAATTAAACTTTCTAACATTTTCTTTGTTAGCAAATGCATATAGCAGGACAACTTAGAACCAACTCATTTGTGAGGGAACACCAACTATCAGTAAATAAGAAATTCATGCTTCTAGATGGACATAAAACATCAAATGATCAGTCAGTCTAATTAACTGTCAAAAGCAATACAAAGCAGACACGTCTACCCTTTAGACTGAAATGCACATACATAGAGAATAATGCTCAGGAGGAAAGAGAAAATGAGCGAATTTAGAAAAGAAAAAAAATCAGTCACCATTTCAATTTTGCGTTTTAACTTCGGAGGGGTGTCGATGACAAATTCACCTGTCAGTAGGACAATGAGTAAATTAGTAAGTTACACCAAAACTAACAGAACAACTACCATCTACATGAAGTAACTGAGGGGAAAAAAGGACACAAGGAGAAAAGAAAGACTGGAGGATCAAGCAAGCAGATGAAGCAGGATGAGGCAAAATGAGGCTTTGGTGAAGATGGAACTAAGATGACTTACACATCTTCTGGAATCCAAAATCATGAGGAATGACTGTATAGAATTGACTGCAACATAAAAATGATGAAATATCAGCAACCATATATTCATGATTACAAACAGGTGCTGAAGCTTCTAAAATTTCAGAAACAACATGGTTAGGGCTAAGTAGATGTGCATTGATCATTGACCATAAATCAGACAACTCACAGTAGTTTTGAAACAAACGTACCTGCTCAAATCTTCAAGCAGTGTCCTGTTGGGCTGGCCTATAACATCAGCAATATTTTTCAAGACATCATAGCCCTAAACAGACACAAACTTTTAGTTAAATAGTCCAGAGTAATTCTCTTTATTTCTCTCATTAATTATTCCATTTACTGATTCATTTATGTCTTGGTGAGGGTAGTAAAGCATGATACCCTCATGACTGAGAATTTTCGGCACTCCAGGAGAGGACCAATCAACACCAAGCTTTGATGAGGAAATATTAGTGGGGGTAAAATTATATCTCAGAAAACAAGACACTATTTCATAGAATTAAGTTATATTACTTAGAATGTTTCAATTCTATATAGCAGAAATTCGGGGGAAATGGTAAAGGCAAATCAAGTAACTGGAACAAAGGGAATATCAATATTTGAAGATACTTCCCTCCGTTTCAATTGTTTGTCATGTTTTGACTTGACACGGAGTATATGAAAGTATTCTTTTGAATCTTGTGGGCTTAAATTAAAAATATGTCAAATGTATCAAAATGCCATTTAATCTTGTGGTTTTACACATGTCATGTAGAAAGTTGAAATTAAAGAGTAGCCAAAACAGGAAATAGGCATTCTTTTTTAAATGAACTAAAAAAGAAAGTAGTACAAACAAATTGAAACGGAGGAAGTAATAAATTTAGGTTTAAGAGAATCTTTACACGATTTGGTCTATGCTTCATCAATTATTTTTCATTCAAGGCCACACAGATTTAAATAAATGGAGGTAAAACTAAGTAGTTCAGAAATGAGACACTTAAGCATAAATCACAGACCGGATACTTGCCTTTAAAATAGTTTTCTTGCTCAATTTACCGAGTGGCAACTTGTTAGCATTGTACCCTGTTCAACAATAACAAGAATATATAGCAGTTACAATAGACGTGATGAATATCAAGATAAGAACCATTATGGTGTAAGAAAAGTGCTAAACCTATTTCCACCATTTGCTGCCTCATCATATTGATGTCACAAATAAGAGATATGAACTTTGCAATCGGGACCTCCAGCCTGGTCTCACGAGGTCGACTTTTTGGTACTAGAATGGACTGTCCTTGGATCTGTTTAAGAGGTTCATAAAGCCCTCAGATTAGTAAAGACCATTTTATATCTGTTGCAATGTCGACTTGATAAACAAGAATGGTACTTCAAAGCGAACTGCTTATTCATATGATAGAAAATTACAAGTTATTGCATGATTTTTTCACAACTGGACTCAGATGCAACAGCAGAAAGTAGAGCAAAGGATTCTAAGTTGATGGAAACAATAACGAGTTTAATGCATTTACACAATTGCGATACAGAGCAATATATTCCACATCAATGCAGAAATAATAAATTTACTACATGATTGTCCCAATAGAGAACAAGCAACTTGAAACAACTTACTGATGAGTCATCCCCATTTTCATCATAGTCCATTTCCAACCAAGCATATTGCTTTGGTTGACAAAAAAAATCTTTGCGGTTAGACCAACAATTCTTGGTCTTCTCATAGAATTTACGCTCAAACTCAGATGTGGCATCTTTGGCAGACGCATAGGGACCACTGATCTTTGTTTCACCCTTTTCACCAACTCTACCCCATCTAGTGTAAACAAGGTAATTCCCACCACAATCATTCTCTACAACCAGATGAATAGAATCAGGCCAAACAAATATGGAGAAGGGTAATGACATGATGTAATATCAGCAAGTTTCAAATATGTAAGAATTCTGATTATCTCTAGAAGATGAAGAACCAAATACAACATTCATAGTTGTTCTCAAGGTTGGCGCACCATCAAAGTAGTCAGCTGTTTTAGCAACTAATAAATTGGAACAATTTATTATTGTATATATTGCTACCATAGCATAGAAAACCAGTTTAAAAGGTAAACAAGTCAACTAGGCAGTTTGCTTCCAACAAATTAAGATGCATATGAGGCAACAAATGGAGAATCACCTAGAACTTGAATGATATAAAATTTGTTATTGTTGTTCTCAACATTTGTTTGGTTCAATGTGGCATCATAAATATTATTTCCCTGCAGATCAACAAGAATCCATTGGAATCCAAACGAACTTTATTCGACAAGATATGAGGGCAAAAATAGAACAATACAAATACTTCTTTGCAGCCAGAAGCAAAAAAAATTCTAAAAGGCTTACTTGTTGCAGGACATGGTATAATGCCTTGATTTCATCTGACAGGTATTGATCCAAAACAGCTGCACCCTTCTTTGTTGCTGTGACCAATTTCTCTGTCTCGCCTTCATCTCCAACTGCCAAACATTTTAACAGTAAACAAGATGCAGTAATTCCTCATTAAAATTGGATGAAAAGCACAACCAAATAGATAGCGTAAATAGTCAAGTTAGTTTCAGGCTAGACTGTAGCACTAAGTAGAAACAAACAACTTTACTACATTTCTGTGTTAATCAGTATAATATAAGTGCATTATTACCATTCTGTTGCATTATGATAATAATCTACTGTTTAAAAGCTTCCTCAAGAGTTCAATACTTCAATTCTACTTAAAATAAAGCTACTCCTAAGTTTCAAAATTTTGTTACAAATGACAATCACAAAGCTATATGAAAATTGCAATAATCTGCAATTGTGTCATTTCAAATTAGGGTCTATGGAAAACAGTCTCTCTACCTTTCACAAGGTAGGGGTAAGATTTGTGTACTTGTTGGGATCACACTGGTCTGTTTTTGTTGGCGTCATCTCAAATTGACAAGTTATTAATACACTTGAAAGTTATTGGTCAAAGCCAATTTCTTTTGGGTTTACATTGTATGAAGGGATATGCAGTGGCGGCGTTTCTCGTTAGGCGGAGGAAGAAGAAGAGGTGGCCTGAGCAATGTAATGATGAAGAAGCTAAAGGAGGAGATGAAGAATCAGCTCCCAAATCAACATGGGTACCTGACCCGTCACCGGTAATTACCGACCGGAAAATCAAGCATGGGTACCTGACCCGTCACCGGTAATTACCGACCGGAAAATCAAGCAGACCAGATTGACGCCGTCGAGCTCCGGCGAATGTTTTGAGAGCAAGTTCACACAACACCAGCAAATTTAATTTTTCGTCAATGATGTTACAAAATACACAGAGTTACAAATTACAATTATAAAACTTAATCAAATTTCTTATACAATTTTTAAATATTTAATATTGTGATTAATAGTAATTTTTAAATAATATATATTCTTTTATCAGTTTTAATATATGTTGCACCTATACATTTTTTAGAAATCAACCAAAATTTTATATTTTGTTAATTATTATAAATATATAATATTTTTACGTGTTTTTTAAATTTTAAATTGTTATAATTTAATAATTTTCACGTAATTGTTAAATACAAAATGGATTAAAAAAAAGAAAGTAAAATAAATAAATAAAATGGAAAGGAAGAAATATATCTTTTCATCAATATGAAACAATTTATAATTTTTATATTAAATTAAATTTTGAACTTAAATAAATTTAAAAAAAAAACACTACCGCAAGTATTTTGTAATGGAAAGATTATTACATTAGTACCAGTGTTTTGGACGGCGAAAGGCGATAAAAGGCGACAAGGGTCTGCCTTGCCACAAGGCGAGGCAAGCGGCGAGGCGCTCGCCTTTTTGAAGTGCGGCACCATTTAATACCAAAAAATTAAAATATTTAATTGCATATGTAAATAATTAAACAATAACATATTAGCAATTTTTTCAATTCAAAAACTAAAAATAGATAGTACATACTAAAAGTCTACAACTTGAATGAGAAAAAACAGAACAAAAGTCTAAACAAAGGTAGAAGTGACTCTAAGGTCTGAAGAAGAAGAAGGAAAAAGAAATCTAAAGAAGAAATATGTATTGGTTAGACTTTGGAGACTTTGGAGTCGCCGGATTGGCTAGTTGCTGGAAGAGTCTAGTCAAAAATCCTAAAATTACCTTTTAACTTTTAAAATCCTAAATTGGTCTCCTTTTTTTAAGAAAATACAAAAGGCGATGCCTTTCTAGCCTTTCTCGCCTCTTGCCTATCGCCTTTTGTCGTCATGGCATCGCCTTTTGAAGATCGCCTTGCCACAAAGCTAAAAGGCGATGAAGGGTCGCCTTGCCTCGCCTCACCTCTTGCCAGTGGCGACGAGGCGATCGCCTTTCACAACACTGATTAGTACTTAAACTCTATTGACTTCCCGTGTTTGACGAGTTAATGGCCTGAATGGTCACTCTCACCTTAAGAGATAGCAATAGGGCAGAGCAGGTGTGGGGCGAATTAAGCTTAATCCGTAAAAATTTTAACCTTTTTCGTTTTATTTGTATAACAATTTTTTTCATTTTCATCTCGCTTGCCTTGCATAAATTTTTAAATATTTATCTTTTTTAATTAAATTTGTTACTAAAAATAAACTTATTTTCTTTAATAGATAATAATTTAAATTTTTATTTTTTTAAAGGTCAATTGAAAAACATGAAAAAAACCATATTAATTTTAATTAAATCATTTTTATTTATAATTTTGAATATTTGAGTAAGTTAAAAGGGCACAAATCCGCAACCGACTATGCGGAGGCGGTTGAAGTGTGTCTTTTAAAAACTAATAATCACAGTTAAATAGGAGAAATTTGTCGATCCAGCAAAGCTATTAGAATACCTGGAAGATGATCGTTAATCTGTAAATCAGCAGCAGCACAGAGCCTCTGAACAAGTTTTTTCTTGGACCCAGTGTTTACCTGATCATTAACACTCATCTTCTTATACTCCTCCACAACATTCATTTTCTCTGAGTCAAATTCATCGACTTTAAACTTGGTAATGGTTGCCATTGTTGGAATGTTTTCAGTGGTGACAAGTTTCTCTACTACTTATATACTTTTCCCCAATATGTGTGCAGCGCGGACGGTTTATCGCGGGCTTCCTTTCAGCTACGGAAATTGAAATAGTCTTTCCTCTTGGAATGTATTTGGTATGGAGTTTCCAATTTTCTCACCGTTAAATGTATTGAAAAATATTTTTCAAATCAATTTATTTTCCTTTAATTTAAAGAAAATGACTTTTTTTTTTAAATTAAGAAAAACATTTTCTAAAATACTCTTCCAACTTCAAGTTATAATTTTTTTGTTGAAAAATCAATTTATTTTATCTCTATCCTCAAATCAACCCCCTCCCCAAAAAATAAATTAAAACTTGTTTTTAAAAAATATTTTTTATTTCAATTTTTTTATTTTTTTTAACCCCATTCCCTTCCAAAGAAAAAATTTAAGTTTATTTTAAAAAAATATTTTCAACTTCAGATTTTTATTTTTTAACCCCTACCCTCAATCCTCATTCCTCATTCCTCCCCCACACCCCAAAAAAAAAATTAAGTTTGTTTTTAAAATATATTTTCAACTTCAAAATTTAAAATTTTTTTTACCTCTACCCTTGACCCCCCCCCCCCTCCAGCTCCTAAAAAAAATCAAGTTGTTTTTAAAAAATATTTTCAACTTTAAAATTTTTATTTTTTACCTGTACCCTCGACCCCCTCCCCCCACACCCCCCCAAAAAATTAAGTTTGTTTTTAAAAAATATTTTCAACTTCAAAATTTTAGTTTTTCACCCCTACCCTCGACCCCCCCCCCCTAAACAAAAAATTTAAGTTTATTTTTAAAAAATATATTTCAAAAATTATTTTCTACTCTCTAGTAAAAATAAAAGATATTTTCTCAAAAACATTTTTTATTCATAAATCAAACACTAAAAAATCTTTTTCGAAAAATATTTTCTACTCACCAACCAACATGAGAAAATAAGTCAAAAATCTACTTGTTTTCCAAAAAAACATTCTCCATGAAAACAATTTTCCTTCATACCAAACACACCCTTAATTTCTCTGTCTCAATTTATGTAGCACTTTTCATTTTTCGAGAATCAAACAATTTAAGTTTGATTGGAAATTTACACATGATATCTTCAAATTTTTTTAAAATGAAATTTATATATTTGTAAACTACATAGAAAGTACTAAGTCACAATAATTGATAATTCAAAATGTTTAAAAGATCTATGAAAAATTTACGATCAAAAATAGGCTTGTCTAAATGTCAAAATTCAAAAAATATCACATAAAATGGGACGAAGGAGGAAGTATATTTTATATATATACTTGTTATTTTTAATGTATTAAGAAAAGATAAATATTAATCTTTTTTATCTTCAATATTAATTATTTTTTAAAATATAAAATTATTCATCAATCAATATGAATATGATACTTTCTTAAAGTGCGTGTATAGACAAGTAAAAGTAAACAGAGTGAACCGTTATTGCATTGAAGAAGAAATTGGCGTGGAGTCCTCTGAAGAAGGTCATCAGAAGTAGCGATAGGAAGTTCTTGTACCTCTTCTTAATAATGTTATAAGAGAGCTCATAAAATTCCATGAATATGCCCTTGGTGTGTGTGTATATATATATATATATATATATAAAAAGAGATAATAGTTAATTCATAGTAATTTTCTTGTACTTTTTGAAAATTAAAATTTTAACATATTGAGTTCGTCTAATCTAAATTAACTTCGAAGATTAGTCAATTTAATTTTTGGAAAACGATAAGTACCATATATAAATTGAGATAGAAAAAGTGTGGATGAAACTAAATATGCTCTCGACATTATCAAAATGAGCTAAATTTTTCTCGTATTTTCAAATGATTAAAACTTAATACCCGCCTATATCACGTGTCTCATAATTAAGCCAAAATTATTTTATATAAAAAGATAAATTTGATCTTTTGAGAAAAATCTCGTTCCTCCTCTCTATCGTTTGAAGTTTTTTGCTACAATATTAATTTTGGACTAATATGTAACAAATTAAATTAATGCAATCCTTACAATATTTTCCTTCAAGACAAAAAGAATACTATAGTTTCTGAAACTTTTACACAGTTGAATAAATAATATAATGGCAAGTCACATGTGAATACACGTATAATTAAATCTTCGAATAGGTAAATTAATATAAGAATAATATTGACATGGTCGAAATATTTATAATTTATTTATTATGGTTGGTACATAATCATACATAATTACAAAGACTATCACTATTCACTAGACGTACATTACATATTCACCACAAAAGTACTTATTTTATTTGAGGGTTTGACATTAAAATCTCATATCGATAAATTTCGAGGAAGTTGACGTATCTTTTCTTTGTTATTGATAATTACTATAGATTATACATTTCGAGGTAGTTGACATATCTTTTCTTGTTTTTTTTTAATTTGGAAGTGTAACATTCAAATTCTACTCTCTTCGTTCTTATTTACAAATCATTTTTATTAAAAGTAGATGTTTCTTAATATTCTCACGTTTTCTATTTACATGTGGTTATTACTAAAAAAATATAGATATTCCCTTAATACTTGTCATTTTACAAAATCAATACATAAACGACACTATTCTTCTTATTTTACCGGTGATAGTTATTAACCTTGAAAGTATGCATTTTGATTAATATAGAAAAACTAAGTAGTTAATTCATGTTCATTGGGCAGATTAATTAATCAAAATAAATTATTTCATGGTCATTACTCATTACTCATTTATTGAAAACTTAGCTTCAAAAGAACACAAAATAAGGGTACAATGATAAACTTACCTAGTTTCTTAAGGGCATGAAATCTGAAATGGTGACATCTAAATAGAAACAGAGAAAATACTTGTCATTTCACAAAATCAATACATAAATAATATTATTCTTCTTATTTTACCCTTGAGAGCGATGAATATGGAGAAAATCATGTTGAGAGAGTGCCCTTCAAATAGGCCTATGTTGCGTGATCTAAATATATTCAGAACTCGATGCTGGCATCAATCACCGGATAAAAAAAAATACAACTAATTGCTGCTTGCAGAAATTAGTTTCGAAGTTCGTCAACATCTTTGTATACAAGTTTCTTTAAATTTCCCAAGATTTGCAAAGCAATAGAGTATGAATATTCATATTAATATAATCAAAAATGAAATCAATATATTTATCAACCCTACAAACGAAAATATCTTAACATTTTTCCATGAATTTTTGACTTTTCAATCTTAGTAAGTATTGAATAAATGACCAAGAGGATTTTTATTTTTTTTGTGTGTGTGATAATAGATATGAAGTCGTAGCCAAGAAAAGCCGACAACTAATTAATCAATGGTGGTATTAATTATTTGCTTCAAAAAATAAAAGAAAACATTTCTGGAATTGTTTTTAAAGAAAATTTCAAATAAAAAGTTAAAAAATAATTGTTAGAGAAAAGAATTTTTGGCAATTATATGGATTCTTTAAAGGTGAGTGATCACTTTAATATAATTTAAATAATTTTAGTCTCCTAAATTAATTTTTAAAATTGAGTTAGAATTGAGCCCTTTTTTTTACTATTACATACTCTTATTTCATTTCAAGTTTGATATAGTAATAAGTACTTGTGAAATGAATTTTTTACAAGAATTATATTATATTTGCAAGTTGGGAGTTAATTTTTCCCTCCATCTATTTTCACTTGTTAAATTAAAAAATCAATAGATAATTTATCATTTGTATTTATTTATACGATTTATTTTTCAATATACAAATTTATATTTCCTTTATTATATTTATATCTGATTTGGTATATTAAAAATAGCATGTATTGCATAAAAATATTTATTTATAAAGATACTCGTCACAGTTGTGGTGGAAAAGAAGTAAAAAAAGATTTTGAGGTTTTTAAGCGTGTTACTGTATGCGTTAAAATTTATTACATTACTAATACCTAAAAATTTATGATATTAATAATACATACTTTAGTACACAATAAAATGTATAACTAACATTTGTATTAGTTAAATATAACATGAAAAAATATAACAAACATATAATACAATGAGTTAATATATATTACTTCTACTACTAATACACTCTACCAAACGACCCCTCAACCTTCTAGGAAAAGTAAAAAAAATAAATGTCACATTAAACATGTCGGAAGCTAGAAGACAGTTTCCTCACATTGCAACACTAATTTCCTCTACTCATAAATATGTGATTTCCAAGAAATCAAACAAAGTTAATGGCTCGCTTCTTTTTCAACGTTATCTCTTATCGTAATTTCAATTTAAAGAAAATTCATATTTTTTTATCGAAAAATTATAATATTTTATAGATACGTCAAATGATTTATGTATATATAATAGTCTACAATATATGTTAGTTTTTAATTTAACAGTTTCTTTGCATACTTACTTTCTTATATTTTAAATTCTATCGGTAAAAAAAATCTAACCACCTAAATATCCTTTCTTTATTTTTATTGATTCTCCATGATATACTTTATATTTTAGGAAAAAAACTCATATGTTCAATTGAACTTCCGATGAAAATACTTGTTTATGTCATTTATTAATAGTTAGATTCAATTATGTCATTACAGAAGGACTTATTCGGAGCATTGTTTTTAAACGAACATGTTTGATGGTTCGTGATTTAAGAAAGAAGTTTTTGTGTAGGAGTGACTTTGTGAGATAATAGGCAAAACATGAATGATTTTAGTTACAAAAAGTCACAATATAACAAACTCACTGCACCTAGCTAGAATCGTGTAGACGATTCAAAAGTATACATGACACATTAATGCCTATACGAAATTACTGATACTCGAAACTTAAAAAGATGAAATTATATTTACAATATGATTATACTCCATGATTGAACTCAACCTGGATAACATAGCGCATTCTTATTTGCTCCACGTTGTAAACTATGAATTCATTATACAACAAACTACCCTGCAAAAATATTTAAGACAATGTTTAGTATATATGGGGGACTAGGCAGCAGAAAAGGAAGTTCATTTTAACACAAAAAGTAGAAATGTATCATTCATAATTTCACAATCACAAACTTAGTATGCATATAATTGTTTCAAGAAAATGGAATCGTGAAGTAAAAATGATGGCATAAACAGGAGTAGAACGAACCTGCTTTCGTTGTTTCTTTGGATTTCCCAAAGGAACAATGACACCATCTTCAAGTCTTTGAGATGCTTTAGGATCTGGGGCCGTGGCACCGACTCCTTTGGTGCTGCAATGTCAAGAATCATGACATTCCGATGAATCATTCATTTCCAGCTCAAAACAGGTTGCCCTATATCTAAAAACTACAGTTCTCTACTTTCTTTTGTTGTATTTTGAGTTGAGTAATAACATAATAAGTATGAGACGAATGAAACCTTAGCTTTCCGGAAGGCAACTTATCAGCATCGTAGTTTGCTGACAGCAGCTCATTCATTTCACCAAGAGCAACCTGTAAAGGAAGTAGAAATGTCGTTAATTTCTGGACTGCAGGGGCTTCCTCTCCTGTTCAAACCTTGAAACGGAAAGCATGTGAAGTGGCAAACTAGATATAGAGAGATTGTGGCACACTAAAGGAACAACATAAAAAAATGAGAGGGGAACAAGACTTGGGCTGGATTGAAATGCTAACCAACCTCGCACAACAGAAGCACACCATTCTTAGCAGCAGAGGAGGCATAGCAATAATTTGCACTTTTGGAGAACATATCAGCAAAATAAACACCTTTCCCAAACATGTACCCTGTTGAAGGTGCTTCTGGAGGAGCAATTCGTAAACCTAGTGTATCAAGCAGGAATCAATCATTAGGTAATTACAAGATGACGTAAAACATGCTTGAAGAAATTAGAACAAGAGAATAAGCAAACAACCCTGTGAAAGAATGCCAGCCCAGTTTGTGAGGCGAGAACCATGCCATAAAAGCATCCTATTACTCGTATCAGAGAACTGCTTCCAGAGAGTTCACAGATTTTACATGAGTCTTGGGTAGAAGCAGTTATGTTAATAAAATAGAAAAAGCTGTTGTAAGGAATTTCATGAGACTTTGGAGTTCACCTTCTGGAATCTTTCAGTTTCACCATCTCTTGATGCCCTAAATACTTGAACAATTTCGACAGCATAACCAGAATGCGTTTTGGCATGAGTATTCTTCATGTAACTCTCAATCTGACCAAAAACAACATCACTCTGCTTTATAACTCCAGAGATGAATAATGATCTGAGACAAAAATCAATTATAGTAGAAGACATGGCGTGCATGGACCAAATGAACATATAAATTCACAATGTTCATACTTATCAATCTGATCAATACTCTGAATAAGGAAATACAATACTCAGAAGATAAAAGCCATGAAGTAATAGATCCATCAAGAACTTTTTCATACCATGAGAAATTCTTGGGAACCAACTTCAACTGGAACAAGTTTGCAACGAAGTTGTTCATATTGATAATACAAGGGATCCTCCTACAAGAAGATGATGTCAATTATGAGTTATATCTTAATCATCAAACAGTTATTGTGTGCAAAAGCAAATTAAATTGTGTTAAAAGCTAGATCTCTTGGAACATAGCTTCAAACCAAAACCATTTTTATTATTTCAAAGATAAATCAAAAATCATTTCACTGATGCACCAAAATGGAGCCAAAAATTGAGGTTTTTATTTTTACTTTAGAGCTTCCAAAATATTTATCTATACTATACAGAATGTTCTTTTTCGCACCAAAACTAAAGCAATTACTTTCAACAAAACTCGGCAAAGCAGTACCTGTATATCTGTGTTATCCTCCAATAACTTAGTTGCGACTTCAATTTCAGCAAGAGCTTCGACCTTTTCATTTCCAAGAGTTAACCACAGCAATAGGATCAGGTAGAAATAAGTAAAATAATAGACAAGCAGAATGAAAATAAATGTAAAGAAGCATTGAAATAAAATTTCATTGTAAAGATCAATTTTTACTGACAACAGCTAATTCAGCTTTCTAACATATGCTTTGTTAGCTCATGCATACAGCAGGACAACTTAGAACCAACTCATTTGTGAGGGAACACCAACAAACAGTAAATAAGAAATTCATGCTTCTAGATGGACATAACAGTTGATGATGAAACATCAAATGATCAACCAGTCCAATTAACTGTCAAAAGCACTACAAAGCAGACAAGTCCACCCCTTTGACTGAAATGCGCACACACAGAGAATAATAATCAGGAGGAAAAAGAAAAGGAGTAAATTTAGAGAAGAGAAAAAATCAGTCACCATTTCAATTTTGCTTTTTAACTTCTGAGGGGTGTCGATGACAAATTCACCTGACAGTAGAAAAATGAGTACATTAGTGAGTTACACAAAAACTAACAGAACTACTACCATCAGCCTAAAGTAACTGAGGGAAAAAAATGACACGTGGAAAAAGAAAGACTGGAGTATCAAGCAAGCAGATGAAGCAGGACGAGTCAAAATGAGACATTGGGGGAAAAGGAACTAAGATGACTTACACATCTTCTTGAATCCAAAATCATGAGGAATGACTGTATAAAATTGACTGCAACATGAAAATGATGAAAATATCAGCAACCATATATTCATGGTTACAAACAGCTCCTGAAGCTTCTAAAATTCCAGAAACAACATGGTAAGGGCTAAGCAAATGTGCATTGATCATTGACCATAATCAAACAGCTCACAGTAGGAATGAAACAAGCTACCTGCTCAAATCTTCAAGCAGTCGTCTGTTGGACTGGCCAATTACATCAGCAATATTTTTCAAGACATCATAGCCCTAAACAGAAACAAACTTTTAGTTGAATAGTACAGAGTGATTCTCTTTTTTCTCTCATTTATTAATCTATTTACCGATTCATTTATGTCTTGGTGAGGGTAGACTGGACTACCAGAGTACAGAGAACATTATAATAAATAAAGGTTCTGGCTTCTAACAACATGCATCCACTTCCTGCTAACTATCTTCTCCCAACACCCTTCAATACTTTTAATCCTCCGTGCGTATTTTTCCCATTTCTTCAGCAAATACCTTGTGAAAGCACTCTGTATCAGATTCCAGTCAGGCAATCTAGTAACAAGACTGAGAATTTTCAGCACTCCAGGAGAGCACCAATCAAGACCTCAAGCTTTGATGAGGAAATACTAGTGGGGAAGGAGTAAAAAATTTAGGTCTAAGGGAATCTTTACATGATTTGGTATATGCTTCATCGATTATTTTTCACTCAGGACCGCACAGATTTAAAAAATGGAGATAAAACTAAGTAATTCAGAAATGAGACACTAATGCATAAATCACACAGCAGATACTTGCCTTTAAAATAGTTGTCTTGCTCAATTTACCGAGTGGCAACTTGTTAGCATTGTATCCTGTTCAACAATAACAAGAATATTTAGCAGTTACAATAGAAGTGACAAATATCAAGATAAGGACCATTATGGTGTAAGAAAAGTGCTAAACCTATTTCCATCATTTGCTGCCTCATCATATTGATGTCGCAAATAAGAGATATGAACTTTGCAATCGGGGCCGCCAGCTTAGTCTCACGAGGTTGACTTTTATGTACTGGGTTGGACTGTCCTTGGACCTAATAAACAAGAATGATACTTCAAACCGAACTGCTTATTCATATTATAGAAAATTGCAAGTTATTGCTTTCACAACTGGACTCAGATGCAACAGCAGAAAGTAGAGCAAAAGAATCTAAGTTGATGGAAAAAATAATGAGTTTAATACATCTACACAATTGCGATATAGAGCAATAGGATTGGCAGCAACGCAGAAAGCCAGAAATAATAAGTTTACTACTTGATTGTCCCAATAGAGAACAAGCAACTTAACACAACTTACTGAGGAGTCTTTCCCATTTTCAGCATAGTCCATTTCCAACCAAGCATAATGCTTTGGTTGACAAAAAAAATCTTTGCGGTTAGACCAATAGTTCTTAGTCTTATCATAGAATTTACTCTCAAACTCAGATGTGGCATCATAGGCAGACGTGTAGGGACCATTGATCTTTGTTCCGCCCTTTGCACCAACTCTACCCCATCTAGTGTAAACAAGGAAATTCCCACCACTATCATTCTCTGCAATCAAATGAATAGAATCAGGCCAAACAAATATGGAGAAGGGTAGGACATGATGTAAATATCAGCAAGTTCCAAATATGTAAGAATTCTCAGTTGTTTCTAGAACATGATGAACCAAATATAATATTCATAGTTGTTCTCAGGGTGGGCCCACCATCAGAATTAGTCAGATTTCTCAGATGATGTAGCAACCAATTAGCTGGAACAATTTATTAAGGTATATATTGCTACCATAGCATAGAAAACCACTTTAAAAGGAAAGCAAGGCAACTAGGCAGTTTGCTTCCAACAAATTAAGATGTATATGAGGCAACAAATGGGAATCACCTAGAACTTGAATGATATAAAACTTGTTATTGTTGTTCCCAACATTTGTTTGGTTCAATGTGGCATCATAAATATCATTGCCCTGCAGATCAACAAGAATTCATTGGAATCTGTACTTTATTAGACAGATAAGAGGGAAAAAAGGAACAATGCAAACACTTCTTTGCAGCCAGAAGTAAAAAGTTTCTAAAAGACTTACTTGTTGCAGGACATGGTACCGTTCTTTGATGTCATCTGACAGGTATTGATCCAAAACAGCTGCACCCTTCTTTGTTGTTGTGACCAATTTCTCTATCTCACCTTCATCTCCAACTGCCATAATTTATTAACAGTAAGTAAGACACGGTCATTTCTCACTAAAAAGGGATGAAAAACTCAACCAAATAGATAGCGTAAATAGACAAGTTAGTTTCAGCCTAGACTGTAGCACTAAGACAAAGTAAACCACTTCACTACATTTCTGTGTTAATCAGTATATATAATGCATTATTACTGTTAGAACATGATACGAATAGGAATAGAAATAGAAATAGGAATAGTAAATAGTATCCTATTTGATAAAAGATTGTATTGTAGTGTCTACAAATAGGGTCTCAATGTAATAATATAGACACAGTCACACAACAACAATTCAATAATATTAATTTCCTATATTTCTCACATGGTATCAGAGCCTCTACGATCTTGGTAGAGAATCAAAGAGCTTTCGCTGCCGGCAAGTGGCTATTACCCATATATGTTGCCCGTCTAGCCAATGATTAAGTTAGCAAAAGTTGGGTTACCGTGTACCTTTCATGTGATTATTTTCTCATATCTAATTTGTGTAACATCGTGTCATCATTCTGACCCTACCCATATAATTTTATTTCTTAGATTGTGACCACTTTCAGCCATAAATCTAGTACTCTGGCGTATGAGCATGTTCTGTCCAATTTTTCGGTGACTTTCTTGTTTAATATCGATTCATCTATTGATTCCAACACAATCCATACACTTTATACTATATTTTGAGCACTTTGTTGCTCAAGGGGAGTTTAGTAGCCATGTATGTCATATGTAAGTCACTCTATAGTCTGAAACAGTCTTTGCAAGTTTGGTTTGGGAAGTTCAACACTGTAATTTTATCTCTCTGTATTTTATCGGCATTATGCATCAAATTCAGTAAATCATGAGAAGATTAAGCACATTGAGATTGACTGACATTATGCATCAAATCCAGTATTTAATGAGAAGACAAGCATATTGAGATTGACTATCAATTTTGTGAAGTCGACTGATCAACTTGCAGATATCTCACCAAGCCCCTCATCGATCCTCGTATTAATTACATTTGTAATAAGCTAGGTACATGAATTGTATGCACTAGCTTGAGGGGGGTGTTAGAACATGAATAGGTTTATGCAATCCTATTAGAATAGGAATAGGTTTATACAATCCTATTAGAATAGGAATAGGTTTATACAATCCTATTAAAATACGAATAGGTTTATACAATCCTATTTAGAATACGAATAGGAATAGAAATAGTAAATAGTATCCTACTTGATAAAAGATTGTATTGTAGTGTCTATATATAAGGTCTCAATGTAATAATGTAGACACAACAACAATTCAATAATATTCTTTTCCTATATTTCTCACAATTACCATTTTGCAGCATTAACTACTCTAGTTTATACCAGTAATTACAATCTACTGTTAAAAGCTTCCTAAAGAGTTCAATTCTACTAGTATAAAGCTACTCCCTAAGTTCCACAATTTAGTCACTTTTGATTTAACCGATACTAGAGTAGATCGTAGATTAATCCACTTCGCAAATAGGAAGTTAGACAATCACAAAGCTATATGAAAAGTATAATAATCTGCAATTGTGTCATCTCAAATTGGGGTTTATTGGAAACAGTCTCTGACTTCTCAGAAGGTAGGAGTAAGGTCTGCGTACACTCCACCCTCCCCAGACTTCACTTGTGGGATCACACTAGGTATGTTGTAGAAATTAAATGTGAAAGGTCAAATTAAATTATAAAACAAGACTATATTTTTAGTTTCAACTCCACAATGCACTCAAGCATCATCAACAGCAGTCAGGGAAAACATAATCCTGCAAACAATTGCTAAACCAACATAAATTACTCCTCCCTTGGTCTGACTAATTGTTAGAGGGATATTTCACTTAAGATCTCCAAATTTTAGATACAATTCCAACCAAAGAAACTAAGTTTAGGTTCCCAAAAAAAGGAAGTTACGTTAATCAATTAACTGATGGTTCAGGAAGATGCACATCAAGGTGGAAAATGGAGAGTGTCGTCTTTGTGACACACATGAGTTTGAGTCAGCTGACCATTTATTTGCTCGATGTGTATGGACACAGAAAGTAAAGGAAGTAATCATGCAATGGACTCACATACAGATACAAGCAACTGGAATTGATCAGGTACTACTGGAATAACAGGAAGCATTGGAGTAAAGTAAAGAAAGATATAGTGGCTGCTCTATGGAGGGCTATGGTATATCTCACTTGGAGAGTGAGGAACTGGAAAATATACAGAGGAGTAAATGTACAAAATGAGCAAGTTATAACACAGATCAAACAGGAATTCATAGACAGAACAGATAGACTTCAGGAATCAAAGAAATTGTATAAATGTAGGAATTTTATTTAAGCTTTAACTGGTAACTAGCTGTGAGGTGAAGTGGATAGACTAGGCGCTCTGTGTTGTTAGGTGATTAAAGCTGTAATTTTCTTTTGTTATGAATGGTAATGTTCACAGTTGTTACCAAAAAATGACAGTAAAATTGGAGCAATTTGTCCACAGCAACAATACTACTACAGTACCTCCAAGATCATCTTTTGAGTCGTTTTTCTGTGAATCAGCAGCAGCACAAAGTCTAAAAACAAGTTCTTTCTTCGACCCAGTACTTGAAATCCCACGAGAAGTAGCTACCTCCCTTAACTCCTTAACACTCATTTTCTTATACTCCTCCACATCATTCATTTTCCCTGACCCAATTGAGTCAGAATCAACCCTCGACCTTTTCTTATCACCATTCAATTTCTTCTTGTTTTCCTCCTCCTCCACCTCAATAGCCTCTTCCAACCTCCTTACCTGCAATTTCCCCAAAATGGGCACTCAATTAAAACCAATAAAATAACAAGCAATAGATGCAATTACTGCCAACTATAGGTACTAACCAGTATAGGTTTGGTTCCTGTGGTATCAAGACCGCGACTTGAAAGCTCCTTACGAAGTTCATCTACTTTAAGCTTGGTAATGGTGGCCATTGTTTGAATGTTTACAGTGCTGAGAAGTTGCAGACGATTGAAAACTAGTTATATATTTTGTAGTAGTGAAGGGTAAAAGCTTGTTAAAGAAGATTGTTGGAACAATTTGTGCAGCGCACGATTTAGCGCGGGCCTCCTTTCAGACTTTTGAAGTAAAGAAATTGAAATAGTTGAGTCTTCCCTCTATAGTTTCTCTCGCACAGTTTATATTTTCATTTCGAAATTTTAACTCCATAAATTTTTGAAAAACTTTCGCAAATAATCACTATAATAAATCTAATTATGATCGATAGTTATAGTTTGCATATTTACAAGTTGTAGCTATAGTTTAAGTTGTTTCGTTTGTATAATTTGCAGATTTATATAATTCGCATGTTTGTATAATTCGCGAGTATATTTGTATGATTCAGTTATTTTTGTATAAACTCAAAATAACGAATTTATACAATTACAAACATCAAAAGTGTAAATAGTTACACAAATTCCAAATTATATTATACAAACGTGTGAATTGTACAAAACTAAAAAGTTGAGCCGCGTAATTATAGCTAAAAGTAGATTGTGAATTGTAATTAAGACAAATTATAGTTATGTTAACTAATTATCTAGTATATATTTATTTATACGTATTATTTTCTCAATATTAAATTGATCTAATCTAATTTAGCTTTTTAGTTAATATAAATCTTTAAAAGTAAAAAGTACCACAAATAAATTAAGATGGAGAAACTAAGTAGTTGAAATTAAAATATGCTTTCAGTGTTACCAAAATGATCTTAATTTACTCGTATTTTCAAATGACTAAACTTGATACCAATGATGTCACATGTCCCCCAATCAAGCCATAATTATTCTATACAAAAGGAAGATTTGATCTTTCTCCCTATATACTCCATCTGTTAATTTTTCTATTTTCATTTATCTATTTTGACAAATCAAGAAAGGACAAAAAAAAATTAACATATCCTTAATTATTTAATTTTGAAAAAAGTAGAACTTCTTGAAAATTTTTAATTTTTAATTCATCTACTTCATAATTAATAGAGATAAAATGGTAAAACTCACTATATCAATAATTGTTTTCTTAATAGGTATGTTAATTCAAAAGTGAACAAGTAATTAGGGATAAAGAGATTACAATTAATGAGTGATTTCTTTCAATACGAAATGAACTCTGTGATTTCTCAAAATTTTACATACTCGAATTGTAATCTTGATGTAATAAAATAAGAAATACTGGCAAATTAAGAGGATTGGTGTGTGTATTTTGCACGTCAATTCACGTATAATTAAACCTTGGAATAGGTCAACTAGGAATAATATTGACTAGATCAAAATAATCTAATTTATCCTTCTGTTAACCATAATTACGAAAACTATCACTGCACGCACATTACATATTCATCTCAAAAGTACTACTACTACTCACTTTATTTGAGGGTTCAATATTAAACTCGTATTGATAAATTCTATAGAAAATATATGTTTAGGTAGTTGACATTTCTTATGTTGGTTTTAATTAATTTGTGCATGGAATAGTTGAACTCTACTAGCTTTAAATTTCACCAACAGCCAAATTATATTAGTAACAATGGCATCCATGGTTTGATTTGGATGATTTAATATTGCAGTTTGACTGTTACCATAGTTTCGTGATGGGTTAACATACATCAAATCACACGTTTTACCCTTTAAATGAATCATTCTTTAATTATTGCCCTTTAGCAATCAAACTTATGCTTAGCGTGACACAAGTTCTTTAGAAATTGAAGTCATAACTTATGAATATTATGATACGACAATATAAACTTATACCCATGAAAAACTATTTGTTACGAAGGACATAAATTAAAGACCAGCACAAAATATGGACAAAGGTGAAAATGGCCAGTTAACATATGCAGCTAAAAATCATAACCATCCATCCTCTTTTAGATTTTTATTGTTTTCTTGCTTACACTATTCACAGAGAATGTTCAGTCTATTTCACAAAGCAGCTTCGACTCTTGCCTTTTTAACAGAGTTTTTACTAATTGATTCAAAAGTTTGAGAACAAAAGCAAGAAGCTTCCCAAGAAACAGGAAATGTTATTCTGAGTTACTTGGAGCCTTTTCCTTTGGATGCTTAGAGCCATAGTGATCCACAAGTTGGTTTTGATTTGCTAGCTGCGCCTGAAAAAACAAAACAAATTGCTCAAGTGAAAGCATAGAAAACCGACAAAAACCTTAGCATGCCTTGAGAAAAGGAGTACAGCACAGTTGTTGATAATGCAACATAGAACATGTCGCTATTGAGTTAAACCTAGTGCAACAATAAAGTAAGTTTTAATCATTTGTGATACTAACTTTTTCCCAGTTTAAACTGACAGACACAGGATACAATCTGTTTGTGGCTCTTGAATCCAGTAATTCGGTAAGGCACTGAAGCCTGTAAATCAAATGACAAACAAAGTTGATCTACCCTACTCTTTGGTAAATAGTTACTTGCAGTCGGTGTTTTCATTAAACCAAGAATACATATCACTTAACCATTGAATAATGTGTATGAAAGACACTTCTCTTGCATTCATTGATTTGGTGTAAACACCGGGTGCAGATAAGTTATTACCCTACTCAATGCTCCCATCTTACACATAAAGTGGCCCTAATGAGCAGGTAACAACCATGAAATCTTGTTCTTACACACAAATCCCCCATCCCCCCCACCCCCCAAAAAAAAAATAAAGGAAGAAATAAGCATTATAAGGAAGAACTTAGTAAGGATTTTGTTTCCTGCATGGTTTCATGGAAAGACAACTTGACCATTTAAACAAATATACTTGAGTAAAAGACACAGACCATAGTAATTATAAAGATGGGAAATTTTTTTACACATGGATTACTACAAGTAAGGAAGAAGAGTGAGGGGTTACTATGGCAATGTAATGCAATACACAAAGCATTGACAGGTAAGAAAGGACTCCTGGGAGAATAGGAGAGGGCAATGTGGGGCTTCCATGCTCCTCTTTCAAAGGGGTGAAAGCCCATTTTCTCTTTTCAATTTGTTTACTAGAGTGCATTCACTTGAAAAGGGATAACTTGTTAAGTGCTTTGAGTATAATGAGTAGAGGACTGAAGCTATAGACGACCAAACAAAACTAGTCATAGATCAGGAAGTGCCTGAAATATTAAAATCAGGACATGATTTGAACATGTCATAGAGCTCATAATGAATTAACTACTCCACCCCACCCCCACCCCCACCCCAACAACTTCCACTTAATATGGCAATCTTAAGTTGTTTCTCTCAGGCAAGAATCAGCATATCGTTATCACTTATTGAGAGTGCTAGGCATGAACTCATACTGGTTAATGCATTTGAATTTTGGGGACATGGATAAGAAACTGCTATTGGAAGTACACAAAAGAGGAAACAGGGCAAACAAGGTCTTTTCTGGATCTTTCTATAATCACTTGAGACTTATTACATGTACTGCCTCTTTCCCGTGTTCAACAGCCATCATTAGATGGCATTTATATGGGAGAGATTGTTGGATCCAAGTACTAAACTAGTTGAACTGATCAGTCCACTCCAAATTTGAGAACACTGGGCATACATAGCAGCGTCACTAATTTCACT
The DNA here is from genome assembly GCA_029007595.1 of Solanum commersonii. Lineage (NCBI taxonomy): Eukaryota > Viridiplantae > Streptophyta > Magnoliopsida > Solanales > Solanaceae > Solanum > Solanum commersonii. The sequence goes on from JAJTWQ010000011.1 coordinate 4,227,793, forward strand.
CCAATTCCAGAATTGGTGCTATACCATAAGAGGAGCTCAAACGCAAGGTCGGTCAAGCATCCAAAACAACATTGATCAAAGTGAATCTGCCTCCCTATGATAAATACTTTGATTTCCATCTACAAAGTTTTTATCATATTTTTCCTAAACAAAGTTCCATATATCCTTGGATTTTGATTTTGCTCCTAGAGGCATACCAAGATAGATTGTTGGGAGTGTATCAACTTCTCCATCCAAAATTAAGGACAGCTGCTCCATATTAGGCACCAAGCTGGTGGGGTATATATGGCTCTTTCTCTGCTTGATATGGGGACCTCTCATATACCTAGTATTTTAGATTTTAACCTTGGTAGAATTTAGTTATAGAACTAAGGGATATTTGTTTGTTATTTGCTTTGATTGTGTCATTATAATTTATTATACCGCTTTTTATTTGAAAGGACGCAAGCCAAATCCAAACGTGAGCTCCTTATTTGTTTGAAAACACTATGTGTTACCGCTTTTTACTGTAATGTCAGTTGCACTTCCAATCGAGTCTTTGGTCGTACACTTCATACCGACAATGTGTGAAGTGTACGGTCAAAGACTCGATTGGAAGTGCAAAAGACATTATAGGAAAAGGGGTAACGTATAGTTTCAAACAAATAAGGAGCGCAAGTTTGGATTTGGCTGGTCTCCTTTCAAATAAAAAGCAGCATAATAAATTACAATGACACATTTAAAGCAAATATCCTTAATTCTAAAACTAAATTTTACTAAGATTAACACCTAAAATACTAAGTATATGGGAGGTCCCCAGTGAGTCGGCAAAATTCTGAATTGATCATTTCATTCTAAGGAAACTGAAAATCTGTCTATTCTAGAAGCAGTGGTATGATTATCTCGTGATCTCATCCAAATCAAGGTTGTGAGCCTCCTGTTAGTTGTAGGTCAATAAGCTTCATGTCCTCGATGAAGTCTGATAATTCCACAATTGTTGAAGACCTCCTAGCACAGTTCCTCTTTCCAGAGGGGACCTACAAATATTGAAAATCACCACAAACTGCCCAACGGACCCTTAAAAGTTGAAAGTCCTTTAACAGACCCTAATTCCTCCCATACAACTTCCATTTCCAACTTGCAATTAGGTGGTGAGGCCTAGGAAATAATGGAGTGTTCTATGTGAAGTCCTTTTATGAGAAACTTTTGGTTAGGGAAGAGCATGTTTTTCCATGTAATTTTATATGTATTCCAAAGGTGTCGAACAGCGTGTGATTTTCACTTGGTTAACCGCTGGAGGGGTGATTTTGATTGCGAAAATCTTAAAAAGCGGAAGATTGTTTAGGTCGGTTGGTATTACATGTGTAAGGAGGAGGGTGAGGACATGAATCATTTTCTTCTAGATTGTGGATTTACCATGAGTCTATGGTGGGATATGTTTAAGTGGTTTGGCACTCCATGGACTGTCAAAAACTGTAAAAGAGTTGATGTTCAGTTGGAAGAACCACAAAAGAATGAGAAGACAAAGGTCTTAGAACTTGGTTGCACTTAAAACTTGGTTCCACTTAAGCTAATGCGGGTTGTTTGGAGAGAGAGGGATAGGAAAGCATTTGAAGGAGTAGATGTCGAATTTCTCTCAGTTGAGTAGCAGTCTCAATTCTATTATTTTCCTTCGGTGTATACAAAAAGCTCTTTGTTGTATAGATGATTGGGTGGAGTTTGTAGAGAATCAAGTCTTTTTGTAGATTCTTTACCTTTCGGTATACCCCTCAAATACAACCATCTGGCCATGTTTATAAATGAAAATTACTCAATCGAGAAACAAAAGATCCCTCCTTTTCAAATTCTGCAATCCCATAACATTAGAATACCTCATCTAGTGGCATTAGCTTCTAAACAAGCATGTATTACCTATCTCCCTTTCCAGATCTGATTAATGTATTCCTAACCGCTATATGAAGTACCCACCATGTCACACTTATTGAAAGGGTAAATGAAGAGTTCCTTCAATATTCTTTCCACGTATTCATTGTCGGTCTCTATTAAAGGGTGCATGCCGCTCAACATGTCTCCTTCCCACACCCTCGAATCCTAAATAAATATAAGTTGGGCTAGAAGTAATAGATACTTGAACATCTAATAATTTACACAAGTTAGCCCCACCCAATCCCTAAGAAAGAATTTAATTTAAGATGGAAGTGTTGTGAGCAAGTCTCAAACAAGCACAGAACCTTAACAGTAGAGGCAAATGAACAAGCCTGAGGGAACAAAAGCACGAATAATGCCACTCTCAGTAGCCTAAAATAAAGAGAATGGTATGTAAAAAAAATATAAACAAGGAACAATCAACTATACATATTGTACCACTATGCAGTTACTACCTTAGATCTAGAAAGCAGAATTGGAGAGAACTCTCATGTATTACCATTGAACAAAGTTCCATGTAGCGTGTTTTGAACTCACAATGCTATTACAAAAATAGCTGAAATAATAGTACTAAGAAGTTGTAATGCAAAATAAATAGCTAATTAGGAGGGTACAAGATAGGACAAAGTTTAGTTAGTGACTTAAGGCAGTCAAAAAAGAGAAGTTATTCAGCCACTAATTTTCAACAACATAGTTGGTACCAAACTAAAGTAAAATCCTAACATCTCACTAACCTCATGAATGTTAAGACTCGCAATGTCATCGCTAAAATAGCTGAAATAATGGTACTAAGAAGTTGTAATGAGGAATAAATAGCTAATTAGAAAGGTAAGAAAATGAGACAATGCTAATTAGTGATTTGAAGCAGCCGGATATAATAAATCATGCAACCACCATTGAGAACATAGACTTGACCCCAAACAAAGTTGAATCTCAACATTTCACTAACCTTACGACTCATGTCTTAGACTCACTCGATCAGTATTAGTTCCTAAGAAATATAGATACCAAAGGAAAAGTACGGACAGGCTAACCACTATAAAGGGAAGTTACATCACCACAAGTTGAGTGAGTAAAAAATGTTAAAGGAACTATGGATAACAAAGCAATCACTTGGTTATTATTTTGGCTGCTCCCAATTTCCAACTTGTCATGGGCAACTGAATGATTTCGAATAGCCTTGACTCTTTACAAAAATTGGCAATACAATTGAAGTTATAAAATTGCTTTCGGGGAAGTTCCAAGAAAAATCTAAAAGAATAGCAGATGAGAAATGTAATCTAAAAACAATAATAAATGGTGAGTAAGTAGGAAGAGGGTAAAACGAAAATACAGGTACTAAACTACTAGGTAGTTGAATTAAGAACATGAGATGATTTCAGGAAAACACAATAACAGATGAGGAATGTAAATAAACAGGGACAACATAAGCTACTTAACGAGGTTGGAAGTTGGAACATTATTACTAATATGGATGGATAACCAATCAACCAACTATCTAATTCCATTGTGTTTCCTTTCAGCGCCAACTTCTATGTGTTGTTGTTTGGATACCCGAAAAAGAAAAGGAAGTATTGGAATGTTAAGTGTTCTGTAAAAAGCTTTATGAATATGATAAGCAACTTTTCCCCAAGAAAAACTTCAGTTGCAACATTTCTAATGAATTGGTTCCTTTAATCTAAACCTAATTTTTCCTTTCAAACAACCAAATACCAGAAAAAATCACTTTTTGCTCCCTTTATTTAACTTTAGATGCGATTTTGTCTGTATATTTGTTCAACAACTTTCTTTATATCCAAAACGAAGGCCTTCCCAACAGCATCACCCACCAAACTATACAAAAGAAGACTCAGATCTAGACTGCTACCCATAAAAGGAAGAAAAAAAAATCAAAGAAGCACGTCCAATTGTCACCAAATTTCCACAAATTACAGCCACATAACAGATAAAGAAGCACATACAAGCGAATCTAGCACAAAGAATCGAAATTGTTGAAAGGAAAACGAAAAGGGTGTATAGAATTTTATACTTTACAAATGGGACAGATGACTTTGAGGCCAACGGCACGGGCTTCAAGCTGAGACCCTTTTCCTTTCTGATTCTTCTCGGCATTTTTCCTCTGAGCCTCGATCTTTTGCTTTCCCCTTGTCATCTCTCCCTCTCAGCAAGATGGTACTGGATTTGGAGTTTGTACACAATTTAGCTGATCATTAGAGAGATGGGGAGATGCTTTTTGCGCAGGCTTAAAAGTTATGCAGGTATTAGTTATTTCAGGTAATCTTTTTTTTTACCTTTTAATACTTGAATAAATTATATATTAATTAACAATTAAACGATCACTTATTTTGTATGATGATTTTTTTTTTAAATATAATAATTATTACTCTAGTTTTATTAGTATATTATATTGATAATTTTATATTATGTTATGTAATGATTATTTTGATGTAATTGCATTTATTTCGATTTTTCTTATTATTTAATATTTAGTTTAGTATAACAATTTTATATTGTATAAAAATAAGGGAGATATTATAGTGTAATAGTGATATGGGAATCAAGTTGAGAAGCCATACTATGATGATCTATGAGAGGGTGGTGGAGATGAGGATAAAGAGGTGCTTGATAATTTTAAATAATCACTTTGGATTCATGTTAAGCCATTACGATATACAAGTTACTCATCTAGTAAAGAGATTAACGAAGCAATATATAGAGAGAAAGAAGGACTCACATATAGTGTTCATCGGCAATAACATTTCAATGGAGGTTTTTCGAGTCGATTGGAGGTTAGGGGTGTAGTTATGGCATACATTAGGGTGATCAACGACATGTATGATGAAGTCAAGACTCATGTAAGAATTGTGGGAGGAGATTCAAAGAACTTTTCAGTTTTGATGAATTACACTAGGAATCAACCCTTAGCTCATTTTATTTGCATTGGCAATGAACGCATTGACCAGACAAATCTATGCAAGGTTTTGTGATATATGTTATTTGTGGAAGACATAATTCTGGTTGACGAGTGGCAATAACACTAAGCTAGAGATTTAGAGAGAGTCTAAACAATTCAGGTTGAACATGAACAAAAATAAAATACTTGGAGTGCAAGTTTAATGACGTGATTCATAAGGGTGATGTGAAAGTATAGGATTATTATACATGTTATCCAAAAGAGTGAAAGTTTTAAGTATCTTGAGTTTATTATTCAAAGGATAGGGAGTTTGGTAGGGACTCTATTCATCATATTGTTGCAAAGACTGATAAAATGAAGGCTTGATTTTGAAGCTTTATGTGATAAAAAGCTGGTGCAACCAAAATTTAAAAGCAAATTCTATAGCGTAGACTAAGGCTGGGCACCGGACCGGGTTGTACCGGTACCGGTCCGGTACCATTCCAATCCATTTCGGTCTGGTAGTCTACGAAACGAAATGGGACACCGTGAATCGGTACTTGGAACAGAACGGAATCACAATTTCATCCCGGTAATTTCGGTCCGATTGATCCCGGTGATATATTCCGGTTTCGTCTGGTCCGATAATCTGGTTAATTGTTTTTTATTAATTAATTTATATATAGGCATATTTTCAAAAAAAATATTGGATTGGATTGATATTTTTTTAATTTGTGTCATTGTTTTATCCTTAGTTTTATTTAATTTTTTAAAATTACAAGCATAAGTTATTTAAATTACAAGTTATAACTTATAACATATTAATAAGTAATAACTTGTAAACTTCAAAATTTCAAATCTTGAAACTTAAGCTCAAAAACTTTAAAACAAAAAAACTTTATTAAACTTAAACTTGCAAATTTAAAAAGTAAAAATTTAAGAAAATATATTTAAAATAAACTTAAGTAAAATTACATTATAAATTTCAAAACAATTAATTTAAACTTAGAAAAATAAATAAACATTCATATTTTCGTAATTCAAAAAATCAAAATAACCAAAAAAAAATTATTATTATTTGAAATAGCTATATGTGTCGTCCCGTTCCATTCCGATCTTGTCCGGTTCCATCCCGGTATATAGTGGGACGAGACGGAACCTACTATCCATCCCGGTAATTCTAATCCGATTCATCCCGATACCGATCAATAAATCGGTCAACCCGTCCCGTTTCGGTCCAGTATCGATTTGTTCCGATCCGGTACCGATTCGCTCCAGTCCGGTCCGGTGCCCAACCTTAGCGTAAAGTGTTTATCAGTCAACAAATCTCACCTTCAAACGATGAAAGTTGCGAAAATGAAATCCAGTGAATGAATTGTCTTATGAGAGCAGCAAAAAGCCACTTGAGATGCGATAGATGTGCAGAAATACTAAGGAGATATGCTTAGACATTAGTATATCTTAGACAAGGTGAGATTAACTTTCGTGGTGAACAAGATGCAGAGATGATTTGGGTATCTGATGAGGAGATGCGCGGATAATAGTGCAGAGGTGTGAAAAGTTGGTTATGGATGAGTTCAGGAGAGGTAGAACGAAAAAGTATGAAGGAGGGATACTTAGACATGGCATATCGTAGTTTTAGCTTAGTGAAGACATGAACTCATACAAAGGGGTAGAAGACACAAATTAAGATAAAATGTTAGTAGATAATATTGTCTTGTTGTTTATTATATTAGTAGTCATGGTATTGCTCTTGTAATTTCTTGTCCTTCGATTTCTTTTGCCATGTGTTTTTCTTGTACCTCGATTAATGTATTATTTTATTGTAGTTTTTGTTATGTTATTCTCTTCTGTTTTTTATACTTTCATTATAATTTTTTGGAAATATCGTGGACTGTTTGTTCTTAAGTTGATGATCTATCATCATTCATCAATAACCTCTCTACTTTCAGGTAAGAACAATATTTACATACACTTTATACTCTTCAAACCTCAACTCATGGGACTACGTACATTGAGTATGTTGTTGTTATAACTATTTTTATAATAACTCTTATCTTTTTTTCTTTTTCTTTTTTTTTTGTAATATGCTTGTTCTTCATATCGACAACACAATTAATCTAAAATATTATTTTAATCACAATAATTATAAAATAATAAGTAACAACTATACGGATACGCTCTTAGAAAATGGAAATTATATGACATCAATTACCATTTTTAATTGTAAGCACTTTCAACATACATTATCTAATATGTTTTCCGCTTTTTATTTTTTTTTGCGAAAAAATAATTTTCAATGTGACAATTCTTATTACAATGCTAAAAGAGGAGTCGTCATCTAACAAAAAAATATGTATTTAAACAATACTAAACTAAATTACAGATAACTCTATTTATTAATTTACGAAATCAAAAATAAAATAAGAATTCAAATTCCCTCGAAAGGAAGGTGCTACCGATAGATATCAACAAATGTGAGTGTCTGCCGAACTCATTTGTAAGGCAAAATTGGGTGATCATAAAGTAAATTTGTACGCAAAATTAGGTGATAAAGTAAATAAAGTACTTTATTTAAGCTAAAAAATACTAAGTGATTAAACGTGTGAACTTATTCATAACTAAGCAAGTAAATAAAGTCCATGTGAGATTAGGGGTGGGCATGATATGGTATATATCGATTTACCATATTGTATCAAACTTTTTAATATCGTAGTTTTGATATTATGGTATTTGGTGTGATATATGGTATACATTTTAATTTTTTTTGGTATTTGATACGGTATTTGTTATTTAGAAATATCATACCTGTCACGACCCAGACTGTCGTGATTGGCACCCACACTAACTCTACGGTGGGAGAACCACTACTACAACTCAACCAAGCAACTAGCTAAACCAAAACTTAGGCATTTAAGTTACGGAAGCAAGTTAAATACTAAGGAAAGAAATAGAGAGTTGGGTGCCCAATTCATCATGCAACCTCCTCCAAAACTTGGATGTGAATTGGGTACCACGGTCTGAGATGATAGAGAGGGGCACCCCATGCAACCTCACTATCTCTTTCACATAAACCTTAGCCAATTGTTCTGCGTTATAATCTACTCTTACTGAAATGAAATGGGCCAATTTAGTCAATCTATCAACCACTACCCAAATAGAATCAAACTTTCCCAAAGTCTTGGGAAGATCAACCATAAAATCCATGGTTATTCTTTCCCACTTCCATTCCGAAATTGACATTCCTTGAAGTAAACCTGCTGATGTTCATATTTCACTTGTTGACAATTTTGACACTTCACTATAAACTCCGCTATGTCTTTTTTCATGCCAGGCCACCAATAAATTCGCTTCAAATCTCGATACATCTTGGTTACACCAGGATGAATAGAATATCGCGAATCATAAGACTCCGACAATAATTTCTCAATCAAGTCATCTACTTTAGGAACATAAATTCTTCCTTTAAAATTGAGCACACCATCTGCATAAAGAGTGGTCTCTTGTGCCTTACCATTCACAGTCTTCTTTCTAAGCTCCTCCAAATTCTCATCCTCAAATTATTTGGCCTTGATCTCTTCAATGAATGTGGCCCTCACTTCAATGCTAGCTAGCACCCCATCTCTTTATGAGATGCCCAACTGCATGAACTTAGACTCTATGGTCTGAATTTCTTTAGCCAAAGGTCGCTTGGATACATTCAAGCAAGCTAAACTACCTATACTCACCGCTTTTCGACTCAAAGCGTCTACCACCACATTAGCTTTTCCCGAATGGTATTGAATGGTCACATCATAATCCTTAAGTAACTCCATCCACCTTCGTTGTCTCAAATTCAGATCCTTTTGAGTGAACACATGTTGTAAACTACGATGATCAGTAAACACTTCACACTTAACACCATAGAGGTAATGCTGCCATATCTTAAGAGCAAGCACTACCGCTGTCAATTCTAAATCATGTGTTGGATAATTCCTCTCATGCACCTTTAATTGACGCGAGGCATAAGCTATAACATTCTTATCATGCATCAACACAACACCCAAACCAGAATGTGAAACATCACAATAAACAATAAAAATTTTACCTTCAATCGGTAATGCTAGAATAAGTGCGGTTGTCAAAAGAGTATTGACCTTTTGAAATCTCTCTTCACATTTTTCAGTTCATTCAAATGGTATCTTTTTTTGGTCAAATTAGTCAAGTGTGTAGCGATAAAAGCAAAGTTCTTCACAAATTGACGATAATAGCTAGCGAGCCCAACAAAACTCCTAACTTCCATCACAGAGCTAGGCCTAACTCAATTCTTAAACGTCTCAATCTTTTGGGGATCTACCATTACTCTTTCTTTTGAAACTATAATTCCCCAAAAATGCAACCGATTTCAACCAAAATTTACACTTAGAAAAATTAGCATATAGCTTTTGCTTCCCAAGAACACCCAAAACACTACGAAGATGGTTGACATGCTTTTCATCACTTTTTGAATAGACCAAAATATCATCAATAAAGACAATGACAAAAGAATCAAGAAATATCTTGAACACCCCATTCATTAAACTCATAAAAGTTGTAGGCACATTGGTCAAACCAAAAGACATAACCAAAAATTCATAGTGCCCATAGCGAGTTCTAAATGCCGTCTTGGGCACATCCTCAGGCCTAATTTTCAATTGATGGTAGCCAAACTTTAGATCAATCTTAGAAAAAACTAACGTACCTTGCAATTGGTCAAAAAGATCATCTATTCGAAGCAAGGGATACTTATTTCAAATAGTGACCCTATTCAATTGCCGATAATCTATACACATTCTCATATTACCATCATTTTTCTTAACAAACAAAACTGGAACACCACATGGGGAAGCACTAGGACGAATAAATCTCTTATCAAGAAGCTCTTAGATTTGAGCCTTAAGCTCTCTTAATTTTGCCGGAGCCATGCGATATAAAGGGATAGAAATGGGACGCATACCAGGCTCTAAATCAATGCAAAAATTTATATCTCTATCCGGATGCATACTAGACAAATAATTAGGAAACACTTCTATAAATTTTGACCCCACAGAACCCAATGAATGGAGCCTCAATCTTAACATCCCTGATATGCGCCAAATAAGCCAAACAACCCTGCACTATCAACTTCTTAGCCCGAATGGATGATATGATCTTAGTTCGCTTAGGCTTGTACACCCCTTCTCACTCTAATTTTTTCCTTTCCGAAATTTCTAGAGTTACATTCTTAGTATTACAATTAAGCACATCATAATAGGGGAACAACTAAGTCATGCCTAAAATTATGTCAAAGTCAGTCATATCCAAAATCACCAAATCAGCCCAAGTCTGAAAACCCATAAACAAAATAGAACAAGCATGATAGACATGAGTAGCTATGGCTGACTCTCCGATTGAGGTAGAAACATGGATAGGGGTATCAAGTATATCACAAATCATATCAAACACTGAGGCAAATCGCACATATACATAAGAATAAGTAGAACCCGGATCAAATAACACATTAGTCATTCGGTCACAAACAAAAATAGTACCTGTGATCACCGTGTCAGACGCCTCTGCCTCATTCTTGCCCGAAAAGGCATAACACTAAGCCTTATCAGCTTGACGAACCACTTCCCTGCCTGGTTGCACATTACCTCTACCTGCATTACCATTTCCTCTACCTCCACGACCTTGTTGATTACCTCTTCACCCACCTTGTGGAAGTCCTCTACTATTATTACCATTTTCCGTGGGTACCACTGCTCTAGACTGCTGCTGCGCGGAATCTAACACACATGGGTGGGGACAATCTCTCTTCATATGCCTAGGTTCTCCACAGTTGTAACAAGTATGATCAAAAGATGGTCTGCCGCCCGTCGAAGGCGCGACTCCCTGGCTATCCTGAAATTATGAGATGAAGTTTTCGAGTAACTACCTGTAGAGGCGGGCATAATTGACTGAATTGTCTTGGCTGCAAGCGTTGACATTCCGGACCCCTTGGAATAAGAACCTTGAAAGTTACCCTAGTTCTTTGCCCTTTTTGCCCATGCCTTAGCTTAACCGCCTTGCCTCACCCCCTCCACTTTCTTAACATAGTTTGTTACCTCATTAAAGCTCCTTCCTGCTGAAGTCATATGAACAAATAATACTTGCAACTCAGAATTTAATCCCCTAATAAATAACTAGATTTTATGTTGCTCAGTAGTCACCAATTGAGTAGCATATCTAGACAAAGCATGAAACTTGGCCTCATAAGCAGCCACAGTCATACCACCCTGCTCCAAAGCCATGAACTCATCCTTCTTGCGATCCCTCAAAGTCCTAGGCACATATTTCTCTAGAAATAGAGCATGAAATTGGGTCCAAATAAGTGGAGGTAAAGTAGAAGATCTGCATTCCATATAAGCTCTCTACCACTGTTTAGCCTTACCTTTAAGTTGGAAAGATATAAACTCAACCCCATGCTGATGAACGATTCCCAACTTATGAAACCTCTCATAGCAATCTAAGATGAACTCATAAGCATCCTCATTCTCAGAACCAAAAAACACATGAGACTTTAGTTTCAAAAACTTAGTCAACATTTCATGCTCATTATCAGTCATAACAGAACCCAACAAAGGATGGAAGAGAGCATCATTACTTCCAGTCCCACCCACCTTGGGCGCAGTGTTAGCGACAAGAGGATTAGTAAGAGCTTGAGTTGCTTGAGCAGAAGAAAGCACTCCAGGACCAACCAACCCCTTCAAGAATGACATGATCTGTCGAGCTAACACTGGTCTATGGGGGGAACATCATTAGTCTCAGCCTGCACCTCTTTCTCTTGCCCCACATGCCCAACATTCTCCTCTTCAATATTTTCATGATGCACAGGAGAGTTCTCATTCACATGAGCATTTTCAATAGGAGCTCCATTCCCAGTAGACGTTACTCTTCCACGGCCTCTACCCCTGCCTCGATCGCGACCTCTTGCTGCAGATTTCTCAACTGGAGCATTGACGGGAGCTACGGGCCTGACGTCGTTGAATCTAGTGATTGACACCCACACTAACTCTCCGGTGGGAGAACCACCACTACAACTCAACCATGCAACTAAACCAAAACTAAGGAATTTAAGTTACGAAAGTAAGTTAATCTCACGACCCGAGAGTACCCCCTAGTCGTAACATGGCGTATTCGACCCCGAAGGGGTCTTATACGAGCCACATAGTCATTCATTGCATTCAATAATGAAAGTAGTGCGGAATAAAAAAAAAACTTATTTACATCCACACATTTAAACTTCATTAAAACAACTTTAAAAACACACAGCGGAAGTCTAAGTCTCACATGGCCATCTTAGACACAGTCACAAAACATAAGTAGGGACACGGCCCTTTACAATCAAAAGAAGTCTATTACATGAACAAAAGATCTTAAAAGTCTTATCCTCGAATCCATGAGGACATACCAAGTCTTGGAGGAAAGCAATCCAACACTTCAAACTAGCTAGGAGGGATCACTTGCCGGAACCTACACTTATAGTAAAAATATGAAGAATATGGGTTAGTACACAAAATGTACCAAGTATGATGACCATGTAAAACATGCTTTAAAAGGGACATTTTGGTTAGAAATCATGCATTATGCCACTTTTTGGAGTACCATGAATAGTTGCATAAAAGACATACAATACAAGCATAAACATCAAGTAAGTCATAATATTACCTTTAAACAATTTCAACATGAAAACCTTTACCTTGGACCTTCACCTCAAGAAACCCTTATGCTATACCTCGTGCAATGTATGGATGGCGTCCCATACCATCATCCATACTAAGGCACCACATTTAGGTCACTTAAAGTAACTTATCATTCCTTTCTTTCACCTTTGGACCATATTCATACATAAGAGGTATATCATTAATTAAGACATGACAAGGGAAAAATAACTCGTAATATAACCCAAGTATAACATGCATCTTATATTAAACATTTGAGAGCCAACATTCTTTAATAACCTCATTTAGGCCACAATTGTATCACATACATTAGGATTTAGAGAAACTCACTATGACCCTCTCCAAGCCTACTCGTGCAATGTATAGGTAGCATCCCATACTACTACCTACACTTTGTAGAACCTATCAAGAAACCATAATGAAATCTCGCATGATAGGAAGTAAGCGTTTAACCGACATAGACCATGAGAGCTTGTCATGGAATCCGGTGTCATAAGTCCCCACACCATAAAGAGGTGGTCTACTTGCCTAAGGAAGACCGATATATAGCTTAATGGATCCACTAGCTACCTATGCGGGCACATAGTTTATGGGATAAAGTAGACGATCATTGAAACTCATGCCTAACTATTGGGGGAGTTTCCATCTAACCAAATCCACTCGGTGCTTAGCCAACATTCCCATAGAATAGTTTGTTACATTGACATTATCACATATGAGAGGTGCCATTGGCCTACCAACTCCACATTACATTTATTAACACGTGAAAGGGTTCTTTAAGCCTACCGTTTCAAGGTTCATTTAGGAAAATTCATTAACTCCTCTTGAAAGGGTGCCATGGGCCTACCGGTTCAAGTCTCATCATTAACCTTCATGGAAAGGTGCCATAGGCCTACCAATTCCAAGGTTCATTATAAGCTCGTGTGGAAGGGTGCCACTAGCCTACCGATCCAAGGATTCAACAATCAACAATATAATCATTTATACAAGAAAATGATGCATAAGCCCTACCAATTCAAGGTATACTTTATATTGAAGAATCCTTCATATTCTATCATCAACATTCATGAGTGTCAAATTGAGAAATAATCTTTCAATAGCAACACCTTTACGTTCATAACATGATCACATTATCTTCATTGAATTCTCATTCATATAATGTCATGATAACACTCAATTTCTCATACTATGCCTTTAAGGCCCTAAGCCTCACATACCCATTCACCAACAATACACCATAAAATAAGCATAGGTAATGACATACTTCAACAATCTAAAGACCTTTAAACAAGTTTGATTCATATACATTCATTATCTAGCAACCCACTTCATAAAGGCATAAACTAGGAATAAAGAGAAATCATGGGTTCATGGAGTATTTTCATCTTAAATCGTCAATACAACAACAATATAACCATAAAGTACCATTAGAAACCTTTTAAAACCATTTGGTGGAAGAACCCATGAGATTGAGTGAAAACCTAGATTTTTCATACTTTGAAATAACTTTGGATTTGGCTCCTTGAATAGAAATTTAGACAAGGATCAAGACCACCATACCTTTGCTATGATCTCCCACGAAATTTGATGAAGAAAGCCTTGAATCCAAAGCCCTAGTTCCCACTTCTTCTTATTCTTAATGGAGGATTGTAGAGAGGGAAATGTTTTAGGGAATGGGAATTGAACTAATGGTATCTAGGAAATAATATAAGTTCTTTGGAAGAATGGTCCAACACTTAGAAAAAAAATGAGGCGGGTGAACAGTAACCACACCTCTTTTGGAAATTGCATTTTTCGCCGAACAGATTTTACGAAAATGGGCATAACTTCTTCGTCAGAACTCCGAATGAGATGAAACGAAGTGCGTTAGGTAGCTAACTCAAAGGGCTTTCCATGGATATATTATTGGCCACCCAAATAATTTGTGTGCTAGGATATATGACCCTCCAAAGTAGACCCTCGAAAAAGGCTTCACTTGGAAATTTTGGATTTTGATACGGTTGCTCTAAAATTTGGATTAGACCCATTTCCCACTCAATTTGACCCCCTAAACAAGAATATGAAGTCGGATTTTCGAAAAACAAAATGAATCTTTTTATATACAGCTAAACAAGTTTCCGGGTCGTTACAGTTAAATACTAAGGAAAGAAATAAGGAGTTTCCATAAACTCCAACAAAAGTCTAACAAGAACTAAACAATGCGAAAGAAATAACCTAGAACCTGAAAGTCAATGTACCAAAACATCTAACAATGAACCAAGTCTAAACAAGAAGGGATGCAACCCCAAATCTAATGAACTAATCAACTAACTAGAATATAGTCTAAGTCCAGAAATGATGGACATAGACGAAAGAGAACCCATGGCAGCCCGAAAGAATTGGCTCACCCTTGAATTCGAATGATCACTGATCTCCTAAGCGAGGTCTGTCAGTAGCTGCTTGAAGATACCATACACTCAACAGAAATAAGAGCAAATGTAGTATCAATTACACAACCACAGTGTACTGGTAGGATCACGCGACTATCCCACTAAGTGCAACATAAGCAAGTCAAGGCAACATTATAATCACATGCATATATATCAACATATACAATATTATAAACATTTACGAACAACGAACAACTTCACATTTTATATCAAATCATTGGTCCTCTCATGGAACCCAAACCCAAATAGTTAGCATACCAGAACGTGGTATCGATCCCATAATTATGCCGGAACGTGACAATCGATCCCATAGTTATGCCAGAATGTGGAAACCGATCCAAGTTAGTTATGCCGGAACGTGGCAACTGATCCATTCAACACACGACAATCACAATCACAAGTATATCATCAAGATCATACATTTAAGTCATGATTTCATGACAATCATCATTCATCTATCTCATTTACAACAAGTGTGATCGGCATTGCAACATTTATACATATACAAGTATCATAATGGAGCAAGAACAAACATACATCACACAATCGTAGAATCACAACCATCAAGAATCACAATTATTACCTACCTCGAAAGAAGCTTGAAACTCTAAGAAACTTGATCATTCCTTTTCCGAATTCGTTCCGCTTGTTCTTAGTCTACAAACAATCAATATAATACGAGAATTAATAAACAATCACTAATTACTCGAATTACTAACAATTCTACGAACCCTAGATCAAATCTGTGATCCCAATTACCCAAATTAGGGTTGTTTTCATCATAGAATCTATAACAAAACCCTCCCCTATCAAAATTCACCCATTCTATTACATTCTACGGATTGAAAAATGGATTTGGGGAGTGAAAAAGTTACCTTTGACCTCAAGAATGGTGAAAAACGAGTAGGAGTCGCCTAGGGTTCGTTCCTTAGCTCTAAAACTTGAAAAGTGCCAAATAAGGTCGTTTAGGAGTTTATTTACGACTTTAAGTCGCGTTTGGCCCGCCATAACGGTCACCACCCCGCTACAGCTGCCCTGCTAGAGCGACATAATCCAGCGCCAGAGCGGCTGGAACGAAACAGAGAGCTATTTTGAGAATTCCAAAATCCTCATTTCATAACACACCTCTAACCAACGACGCTCAGAAAATATCATTTACGCTAAGATCGATTTCGGGAGTTCTACTCACCCGAATTCAATTCTGTAAACTCAAGATATGCAAAATAAAAAGACTCCCTGGGAGATGGTATTCTTTGTTTTAGGTCTTGATAGATTTTTCTATCGATTGAAGTTATTACGCTGGCTGATTAAATCTCTTCCTAACGCCTTTAGGGGCTGTGAAGAGAGCCCAGTTCCAGGCCTCATTTAGAAAGAAAAAAATGGTACAAAGCTTAGGGGTATATATGCTATACAAATTGATGATGGTTTATCATCATCAGAACAAAGATCAGTCTAGGTCGAGATGAATGGAAGATGCTTCTGAAACTAGTTTTTGATAGGGTCTATCTTAGCTCGAAGGAAAAAACAACCAAAGTTAGACCCCCAAAGAATATGGATTCAAATCTGTTTATTCCTTAACGAGTTATCTAACCACTCATGTAATCAAAATCATAAATGATTCACCCGATTGTTATCAGATTTCCCCACACCTCGATGACTTCGATTTCGTCCAAATCTGGACAAGATTGGGAAAATCCAAATACTACAAAAAAAAAATCGGCCCCAAATTTCCCCCCGTTGGCATTTCTTTAACAACTGGAATAGGTCGTTACAATACCAAAATAATGAATACCATACCAAAGTATAAAGTTACATAAACAACAAATATATATTATTAAAATACTAACAAATATGCAACCTAGTATTAGTATAAACTAAATGTTTAGAAGTTAAAACTTTGATCACTCTATTTTGATTAAAATGTATTTGAATTGTAATTGATTAACAAAGGAGTTGTTTGTACTTTATTTTGCATATATTTTTCTATATGTGTAATATATTAGTATGATACAATTGAGGCCTTTTTTTAATTATCGAAGTCATAATATTCTATTATACGAGTATATATTAATCGAAGTTGAACAAATTATGGTTACTGATTTACCATACCGTAGAGTACCAAAACCGAACCCTATGAAATTAAAATGATATGGTAATAGTATAATATTTTAAAAACTGAATACCATAATTACAATATCAAAATTTACAAATACCGTACCGTACCATACTATCCCACCCCTATGTGAGATCCATTATTAAATAATTAATACAAATCTAAATTAAAGAAGACAAATGATAAGACATGCAATTTATTAATATCAAATAAGTTCGAAGTTACCGTTCCCATGCAAAGTTTTTTTTTTTTTTTTCTTTTCAAATTATAATAAAAATGCAACGATTATTGGGCGATAATTAAATCACTCCCTTGATGAGGAAGAGAGTATAAAGAGGAGGGTTATCACGGAATCATCGTGCAATATATAAATAATATTATGCAATCAAATAAATAGTTACTCGTACTATTACTATCTATCCCGATTCCCATTTTGGGCGACGACTCCATTTGAACTTTGTTGTATGCGTTGACTAATTCATTCTTTCATGGTTCCGAGTAATTTCACGCTATTATAGTATACACATAAAAAATATTCAAACATGTAAGAATATATCTCTTCTTAATGTTTAATCAACAAAATAAAATAAAATTAAAACAATAAGTAATAGAAATATTCATGATTGATGTAAACATATAATGAAATTTAACACAAAATAACAAAACAAAATAGATACGGAAATAACATGTTTCAAATCATTATTCTAAAAAAATAAAATTAAACTACTAATTCACAGAGAAAGAAGACTAAGCAAGATAGTGAAATGGAGGCCAAAAAAAAAAAGTATAAATTATAGGAACCACATATTATAAGTACTAAATAATATCCTATCCCTTCTAGTTTTCTATTTATCAAAAATCCCTTAAAAATGATGTTTGCGGGATACATAGCGTTGTGCATGGGATACATTAGGTTTGATACATTTCACATAGCGGGATACATAGCGTTGTGCACGGGATACATGCGGAATACATAGCGTTGTGCACGAGATACATGCGGGATACATAGGTAAATAAGGGATTTTTGAAATAAGTAGGGATAAATGAATATTAAGGTAAGTAAAGGAGTGTAGTTAAGTAATTTGTCCAAAAAATAATTCACTTGATCAACAAAAGCATGCGCGAATTAGCCCTATCATTATTATTATTATTGAAATTTCAATTTACCAACCCAAAATAAGAGGTACAGTTCATTATTTCTCATTATTTCATGTACAACAAGCAAATATAAGAAAAAAAAAACTATTTAACAACTTCATATGATAACAAGATTAACTCTAAGAATTTATGAAGTATATATATAAACGAGATAAAATCAAACATTTAGCCGCATAGCTAAAAATATAACTTGCAACTGTTATAAAATAAAAATATTAGAAGTTAAATAACCAAGAAAAAAAAGAAATAGTAGCAATGATTTTCTTTCCAATCTTTCAATGTTTATGTGTATCTACGGATAAGAGGAATATATATATTGAAAGTAAGAATGTATTTCTAATCCTTCAAAGTCATTAATGAAGTTTTCAGAGTCATGAAGTATGGATTTGCTACAGGACATTACATACATATTTCATTATTTACGACAACAATTAAATTTTAAATATGCCAACAATAAAAATGAAAAGTATATTAGTGAAACACCGATTTTTAACGTAAACTAGTTTATACCTAAAGTCAAATATTGTGTTCTCAAGTTCATAGTAAAAGTTGTCACATTTAAATTATTATTCAGTTATTTTTATAAAAAACAAATATTATACATCAAAACTAGATCACGAGAAATATACTTAAATAAAAAAGGTATAATTTTTAGATGCATAAATTTATATCAAAGCAATTGTATTTTGTCTATCAGAAATTTAAAAATATTTATACGTAGAGGAGATAGACTCAAAATATCATATCTAAAATCAAATAACATCCTCAAAACTCTCTCTTTCCTTTATAGAAAATTATTTAACAAAATCAATTCTTAATATCATGATTTCAAATTATAGGACATTGTTACGAAATTATTACACAATAACACATTACCTATTTAAAATTTTAAAATTATAAAAGTGAGAGAGTAAAAGTTTAACACTTCTCAAATGTAAGAAGTCAATGACGTTTTTATAGCTACTTATAAAAAGAGTACAAACAAAAAGATACTATATGCTTTGAATTTGATTTAAAAAATCTTATCATGTAACTATGAATAGCATTTCAAAAAAAGAGAGAAGAACTTCTCCTTAAAAGAGAACAAAAAGTACATTTTGAATTGTTTAGGCGAGGCTATGGCCTATGGATCTTTCATGGCGACGTCAATGAAGAAAAATGAAACTTTAGATATATAAAGGGAAAAAAAGAGAGACAACGAGGGAGGAAATTAAAAATAGAAAAAAAACTTAATTTTGAAGAATAAAAACTATTCGTGTGTACTTAAAATATAAGTAATAAATTTTTATCATTTTCTCCAACACTTGACCTATTCTTTTCTCCTTAAATGGGGTAAGGGCATGCAAAAATGGAGAAAAAGATAACATGATATAAAATTAAACACCATCAATAAAATAAAAATAAAAAATCAACTGAGAGCTATGAAAATTTCCGTTTTAAGACTTCAAGAGAAAATTAATGACTGTAGGTTGTATCCCATGCCAAGACCAGCGTCGGTTGCACGTATGAAGAGTCACTCTCTCACGTGTGAACACACTCCACTCTCATTGGTTGAGCTACTTTTAATTACACAACACTCTTTTCCTCAAAATCTCAAATCTACCTTACATTGAATTCAAACAACAAAGATTTTTGTTAATTCTTACATAGAGAGCAAGCCAAAATCAACACTCTGTCAATAGCCTTAAGCTTTTTTATTTCCCTTTTCTTCTTTTCTCTCTCTTTCTATTGTGTTGTTTTGTATGTTTCTTGAAGTTCCAACTTTACAGCTCAAAGTTCTATTTTTCTATCTTTCTCTGTCTGGACTTTTTTTTTTTTTTTTTTGAGTGTTAGCTGTGAAATGAACTTTGGGTACTCACTTGCAGATCGAATCTAGCATTTTCAGGTACTGCTTTTATGTGGGTGTTTTAGTATGGTATAAAGGTTTAATTTTTATTTGTGGGTTTAGGATGACTCTTTTTTTTAGAGCTTTTGAGTGCTTAGATGGGGGTACTTGGTTTTGGTGGTTGTGGTTGTGCTAGTGTGTGCATAAAGCTTTGATCTTTGTTTGTTTGTTTTGATGATGCTCTTGTTTGGAAATTTTGGTGGATTGTACTGAGTGCTTTAGTGGGAGTACACTGGTTCTGGGATTTGGTGACGGTGGGTTCATGTTTAGGATGACTCTTTTTTAGAGCTTTAGTTGGATTGTACTGAGTGCTTAGATGGGGGTACTTGGTTTTGGCCTGAAGGGGTTTTGGTGGTTGTGGTTGTGTTAGTGTATGCATAAAGCCTTGATCTTTGCTTGTTTGTTTAGATGATGCTCTTGTTTAGAAATTTTGGTGGATTGTACTGAGTGCTTTAGTGGATGTACACTTGTTCTGGGATTTGGTGACGATGGGTGCATGTTTGGGATTACCCTTTTTTTGAGTTTTCTTGGATTGTACAGAGTGCTTAGATGGGGGTACTTGGTTTTGGGCTTTTGGCATTTTGGTGATTGTGCTTGTGTTAGTGTATGCATAAAGCTTTGATCTTTGTTCGTTTGTTTGTTTAGATGATTCTCTTCTTTTATTTTGGAAATTTTGGTGGACTATACCGAGTGCTTTGTTCACTGGTTCTGGGATTTGGTGATGGTTCATGACTGCATGTTTGCATTTTCTGGTTTTTGATATTGGTTTTGTCTGTGTCAGTAGGTTTGATTTTCTTTCTGTTTGTTTTGATGGATAATTTGCAAAACTGTGATTGGTGGACATTAGTTTTGGGGTCTTGTGTATGTGTCTGCTTTTTGTGGAATTGCTGAAATCTGTAGTCTCGGTAGATGAAATTTTGGCTTAGAGGGCGAATGTGTTCCAGTGAAGTGGAAATGGTACTTTTAATGCTCTTGTTTTTGGTTCATGATAGTAATTGGTTTGATTTCTGTTTTGAGTTTGAGCAGTTAAAGGTTATACATCTGCCACCATTAGGATTCTAGGAACTAGTAATTACATGTTAGAAGGAGGTTATGTTAGAAATTTCCTTGTCAATCTATACATGAAACAGATTCCTGGCAGTCCACGGAAACGCTATTGCTAATTGACTGAAGTGAGAAACACGTTGATCAGTTAATTTATTAAGATGTTAATTATCACTCGATTTCATTGGCACCATGTAATTGAACCAATTCAAATGCTTACTTATTCAATGAGATTGGTGTTTAGTGAAACCACCATTATGAAATTGATTCTATTCACAAAAATGGTACTTAAGTCTTTTTTGTGAACCGCCATTAGGAAAGAGAATTGTTAGATGCAAATGGTTTCTTCAAGAATAAAGAAGTCATTCTGGGGGTTGAAGCTGCAAGTAGTTGTGATTGGGTTGATTTTGTTGGGTCATGGTTATTCAAGGAGTATTTATGATCTAATTTGTGTACCTGAAAGTGGATGTTTATTCATTCGTTATTTGTTGCTATATGTTGTTGACATGCTATTGCTGGTAAGGATTTGATGAAAAATCCCATTTGAAGTAGTCAACTGGACAGTTTACTTAAGACGAAAGATTTGGAGCAACTAAAAAAATCCTTGACATGTGAATCAAAAGAGGTTTAAGAGCCAAAAAGTTATTTTTGACCTAGAAAAACAATTTAGGAGGTGTAGGAGAAGTTTGATTCAAAGAGTGCTAAGCCAGTGAGTACATATCTTGCTGCTATTTTTAGGTTGTCAGCTACCCAGTCGCCCTAGTAAGAGGAAGAAGGTAGGCATATGCTACATGTACCCTATTCTAGTGTTGTCGGAAGTATTATGTATGTATTGGTGTGTATATGTCCAGACATTCCGCAACAATGAGTGCAGTAACCCGATATGAGGTTTGTTCAGGTAAAAATACATAGGGTAATTGACTAGCTTTGAAATGAATTTTCAGATACTTGAAGTACTTCAAACACATGTTTAGAGTTTGCAGAAAATACTAGCACTTTGAGTCAAAACCAACTTAAAAGCACTTTTTGGCTTGTTTTGATGTTTGACAAATTTTAAAAGTAGCTTTGCTTGAATTTGATTAGTATTCATGAAAACTGATTTTGCCCATTAGGGATTTTGTGGAGAAGATGGAACTTATTTACTATATCATCCAAGACCAAAACTAAACCAATGTGAAGATTTGTAACATGGCCTATTCTTAGTATTGTTGGATAATATTTGGCCAAACAATTTAACACTGTTGGTCAAATAGTGGCCACAATACAATAAGCCTTTTCTTGGAACAATCTCCACTCACTTTAGCATATTGTTTCAGCGAGAAGGGAAACTGAATAGATTTTATGGTCACTTTCTGAAGATAAAGACCTGAGAGTTAGACCTTTATTTTGATAGGAAGGGCATGATTATCTTTTGCTAACCAATGTGCATGCTGAAGTTGGATATAGCATGATCCTGCTCTGGAGTTTGTAGTTACTCTCTCAAGATAAAGAGCTGAGGCTTCATTTTCAAAAAATAAATAAAAAAAAGTCTTTCATTTGAATAGATGATATAGATCAGATTATAGATTTGATAGGAAATCTGTAATTATCCCTTTTTGGAGGTAGCCAGCATACCCTTAATGCCGAAGAATTCAACCTTACCAGTTTAAAAAAAAAAAGTCTTCATTTTTAAAAAAAGATAAAGAGCTGAGTCTTAGACTTTTAGTTGGAAAACTCTTGGATAGTAATCTTATATAATGAAGTCAAGGGCAATAAAAAAGATAAGAATGGCATGATTATCCTTGATCAACGAAGGTTTGACGATCTCCTTGGGGTGGGTATGCAGCAAGATCTAGGCAGATAAGTAGCATTTTTTTGAAACTTGGTTCGGGTAGCAGGGACTATACTTCTTAACAAAAGACTTGAAAAAATCAGTAGTGTTCTTCCTTGATTCATACTGTTCATGCATATTTCTGTCATTTTGCAGAATTTTACAATAACAACATATCCAGCATAATCCCATAAGGGGTGTCTGTGAAGGATAAACCCTTACCGCTACCTTGTGGAGGTAGAGAGTTTGTTTCCAATTTTTGCTGAACTTTCTCAACTAAATTTGTTCTTTGTATTCTACTTATCAGATAAATAAATGAGTTGTTCTCTGTATTCTAAAATAGATGTACAGAAGTTATTTGGTTATCCAGTTTGGTCTTTGATAGGATGTTTTAAAGAAAGTAATACATGTATTAGCCATGGTATTATTTAATACCTTGTTTGGAAGTGTTTTCAAAGTATGTATAATTAATAAATGCATTGGTTATACATCCTAATCAGTATTATATGGTGTATAACTAATGCATATTAACCCATAGTATTAGCAATTCCAGGTTTATTTTTACTAATACATTGATAAACATGTTTAAAGACATGATTCGTTGAATACACCAAACCAAATAGTGGATTAGAAATAATCTCAACATAATTAATCCTAACATGACTAATCCCATCATTATTGATACACACTATTCAATACTGTTCTTGTACACCCTGCCAAATAATCTTTATGAGTCTTAGGCCACAAAAGTACAATGGAAGAATAGTAACTCTCTTGGTATGACCATCCACTCTATATTTGGGAAGTTATTTCTGGATTGCCAGATGTAGCTATCACATGATGTGTATGACTCCAGAGGATAATTCAATGTTTTCCGTGCACTTTTTGTAAGACAGAAGTGCCAACTTCATATCAATTTAGTGTCAAACATTAGGAAATAATGTGCACTGATCTGTGAGAATTATCTATACATTTTCTGTTTAAGTTTTCTTCATTATTTCATTCATAATAATTTACTTGATAGTTACAGGATTCTTTCTAATATCTTGTGCTTTGGTTGTTCCTCCAGGGATCATTTCTCTTTTCCATTGCTGGTTTTGTGGTGTTACATCTTGTTTACTGTATGTCCAAGGGAACCGCAGCACAGCCTAGTCCGCCTGATGTTCTTCAGTAGCCTTATTATGCTTGATCAACGCCAAGATGGGCGGCTTCTCTTTGAAAATTCAGGATCTGTTGTTTTTAAGCGTGCTGTTGCTTTGCATTTTCCCAAGACTTACACTAGCACTCAATCCTGATGGTGCGATGCCACCCATTTCTTCAGCATTTCTTGCTTGATTTGTTTATTTAGTTACAGACTAGGCACTGTGTGGATTTTAATTGATGCGAGTATGATAAGATATTTAACATGTTTGATCCAGATGATATAACAAGTCTAGTTCCTTCGTCAGTTTCCTAAATCAAGGACTAGTATATTTCTGATATTTAGTTGGGATGATATTCCATTGAAGCTTGTTTGCCTCTAATAATTGGATTTTTGCTAATTTCTGATGTTCTAATGCTGTTAAGTTTCTATTCAGTTGTTACTTTATACATTACCTGAATGTTATGCTAATACTACCTCACTTGATAATTGATTAATATCTGAAGTCTGTTCCATCTTGTAAGAGTTACACTTTAGTCCATACTTTAGACTTTTCTACATCTTTACAGGTCAAGCACTTGTCAATTTTAGGATCTTAATATCTGGTTCCGATGGTGTTCTTGAGCAGTGGAGACCAGAAGATTCTGACCCATGTGGCTGGAAAGGAGTACAATGTGACCCAAAATCAAAGAGAGTTACATCTTTGTGAGTATCTGTATTATTGTTAAAACATCTCTGCCGGTGATGGCATTGTTATGGTTCTAGTTATTTTTGACATATTTATTTTGGCTCCACAATTCTGAAATATCTGAAACATTTTGTTGATTCAAAATAACACTAAATGAATGCTGAGAATCCCTAGTAGTTGTGATATAGTAATTATGGATCAAATTGGATCTTGATCTTGTAGAACTGAATTACAGCTGATCTTGACTGTATACGGAAGTGGTTTTCGATTGCATTTATGTTGCATTTCTGTAGGGCTGGTCCTCTAGCACCATTTTACTGGGCTACTTGTCAAATGGCCTGAATTTGAGATCTTCATTCAAATATCCCTACAAAACATTATCTATAAGTAGTTTTGTAGATCTGAGTTGCTTTCCGCAATTTGTATTGAACTAAGAAGAGACTAATTTTCCTAACACTTAACACTGACCTATAATCTATATTAGAACACACTGATACTTTACTTCTAACATAGCCTATTTCATATTGGAGTCACTATTTGAACTACTACAATTGTTGTCTTTTGATCATCCAGAAGCCTCCCTAATCACAAACTGAGTGGATATATATCGCCAGATATTGGGAAGCTAGACCAGTTGCAGTTTCTGTATGCTTCTTTTCCCTTTTATTCTTGTTTCCATTATTGTTAGTGTCACTATACTATGCTAACACAAATCTCCTCAAATGCAGAGCTCTTCATGACAATAATTTCTATGGGGCAATACCTCCTGCATTGGGAAATTGTACAAAGCTGAAATCTCTGTAAGTTCTGCAATGAACTTCTTTGGTGTGACATGCATATTTAATTCTCTTCTATTATTGAGGCGCTTGAGTTTCTGCTATTAAGCACTTGTGTGAATAAGAAGAACTCCAACTACCTTACATGCTATTTGAAGGAGTTCTTGGGGATACAATATCCCTATTTCAGCTGCCCCACAGTCCCACCTCCCAGCTCTTCCTTCTTCCCCTTAACCTTACTACCATCTGAATCGTACTAAACCTGAACCACACCATATTGTCATGACTCAATTTTCAGAAGAAACTTGCATTAATACCCTGGTTGGAATTTTGTGATTAGTTTGTTCAGTAAAAGAATTTATGCATTATATCATGATTGGTCCTCTTTTTGCAAAGTAACAAGGATACTTATACAAACTATAAAACTGACATTTCGTTTTGTGGAGTTTGAGCAAAAAAAGTTGAGTGCAAAACACAATATCCTTATGGGGAGTGGACATATTTTATAACACTCTTTTCAGTTCATGTATAGATTAATCACTTCATCTCCGGTCATATTGCACAACCAGCATGTCATTGATAGATGTTGTAGTCCTTGCTATGCTACTAATCTTGATATGTAAAATAGAACAAACTAAAGCTGTATTTTGGTTTTGATAAATTCAAGAGGGGTTTGAGTGGCTTTTTTTCTTGGCGCTGCTTTAGAATTTGAAATTACAAAGTTAATGATGTACATGCTAACTAATTTGCTAGGAATTTTAATTCTTTTATGCAGGTTTCTACAGAGTAATTATTTAAGCGGATGGATTCCTGATGAGTTGGGAAACCTTCCTGAGCTTGAGAATCTGTAAGACTTTCTGTCTCATATTTTGAGTCTCTTTTCTCAGTTTCTGTGCATTCTGTTCTGCAGGTCGCAAGCTCCTGCATGGTCCGTTCACCTTAATCTGCATAAGCAAGCATGATATTTGGACAACATTTTGTTTTTTGTAAATGACTGTACATGCAACGAAAATATCTATCATTATATAGACACTAGACAGTCATCGAATAAAAGATACAACCTTTTCCTTTTTTGACTTTTGACAGTTTGCACTTTCTAATACTAATACCCTGGTGAATTTACACACCTACCTGCCCTTCATTAGGTTTTCTTTATCAATTCTTCCTATCCTTCTTCTCAATGCTATCATGCTTTTGCCTGTCCATCTCACAAACTCCAATTCAACTGTGTGTTTGCCGTATAAGCTTTTGTTCTGTTTTATTTTTTAGGATAGGAAGCTGTATTTTCCGTATGTTGATTGTTACCACATACTACATTACACTTTGTTGTCCTAAATGGACCAGCCTCTGCCCTGCTTATCCTGTCATCTTCCTTGCTAATTTGAACATCCTTCTTGAACATTTTTCCTCCCTCTGAGCATGAAGAGCCTTTGGAACGATAGGCAACTGGCGGTTCATTTGTTCTATTGTCATTGTTCCGCTGTCCGGAGTTATTTGCATGTCTCATGGTGGTGTCATCTTCTCTACTGATGCAATAACTGGTGCTTCACACCCTAGCATCATTGTGGTCTGAGGTAGCTGGAGGATTTCTTGAATTAGCTGGAAGGATTTTACAGTGAAGAGGAGGGACCATCATATCTACAGATTTCTTCTGCATGTGTCATATCTTAGGGATCTGGTTCTTGGAGTCACGAGTGTTTTTCTTGCTAAACTGTTGGAGTCATGAGTGTTTTTCTTGCTAGACTGGTGTAACCTTTCTTTTCCCATTAAAAGAGCTAAGGAAAGTCGTGCATACTTTACCTCTTTACTGTTCCAGGAAATGGAGAGAAACCTAATTGAGAAATAAAAAGGCTTTACATAGCATTTTGTCAGAAAAAAAGATAAAGAGGCTTTAACAGAGGAAAAAGTGACATTTTTCGCTTGTTAGTTTGATTTAGTCTAGGTAAAATTGTATTATTACCTTTTATAAGTATGTAACTTCTAATGCAAATCTAATTGACCTGTCTCAATTCTACGCATGTGATGTTGAACTTAGTAATTACTTCTACAGTCAAACAATTGATGTTGTTTTATTACTTTTGCTAGAGATCTTTCAAGCAACTCTCTCAGTGGAAACATTCCACCATCCCTTGGCAAGCTGAACAATCTTGGCATTTTGTGAGTGCCCTAAAAGTTCTATTGTCGTAATTAACAACTTAAAGTGTAAAATGTTACTCAAGAGGTGAGGTTGGGTTGTGCTACTGAATTAATATTTGTTGTTCAATGTTTACAGCAACGTGTCAACAAATTTCTTGGTTGGGCAAATACCTTCAGATGGACACCTTGCCAAGTTTGGAAATGATTCGTAAGTAACACCAATACAAAATCCTTCTTGTCAAGTGCATTTGAATTTTCAAAGCATCTATGGAATCTATACTACTTTATAATCATTTCTTTACTCAGATTCTCTGTTTGGTTTATGTAATGTTGACATAGCTAATGTATGTCCATACGTTTGAAGCATCGTTATCAACTACATATTATTTCTTTTTCAAATATCAGCGTCCTTGTGTGCCTAACTGTTTGTTTTCTGAAATCCACCAAAAAAGATTGTAATCAATTCTGGGATGACACTGAGGGTGTTGGCTGAATTGCCAATTGCATTTGAAATTAGAATTGAGGTCCTCAATTCTTTAAAGTCCTTAACCCCACACTGTTTAGTAAATTGTGCATCAGTGAAAATGAAGGGTATGCAGTTGTAGCCTTTGATACTACCATTTGCTTGAATCTTGAGTAGTACCCATCATTGGAAAGGGGAGAAAGACTTGTATGTATGTGCACAGAATAGCTGCCTGATATGATTTTGCCCTAAAACTTGTAATTTACAACTTTCCCTGTGATTGGCTTGATTTACATGATTTCTGATTTTAAATTTATGACAGCTTTCTTGGAAATCGTAACTTGTGTGGCGAACAAGTCAGTCAGGACTGTAACACTGGAGGTTCTTCAATATCCCCGTCCCCGGATTCAGGTAAATGTTTACCCATTATCAACATAAAATAGTAGTCAAATATCAAGTCCAATTTCTGCCTGTAAGGGTGAATGCATATGGCAATATTGACAGAATCATTTCTCATCTGCTCAAGGACCCCTAGTGACAGAATCATTTCTCATATGCTCAAGGACCCCTAGTGACAGAATCATTTGCCCCCAGTGCTTAGTTCAAGTGGCAAAAGTTGAGGGACTTATGACTTGGGTCACAGGTTCGATCCATGCGCCATGTGAACTAAGCCTGGTATTTAAGGGGTATAGGGGTGGACCCCTTATCCTGGAGTTTTGAGGTTGGTCCTAAGGGTTGTCCCTGACAGATTTGTTGGCCATGAAAAAAGGATTCCTAGTGTTTCAGCTGCTTAAGATGACAACTTGTCCTATTCTGAATTTCCTTCATCAAGTAGCAAGAGAACATGAACACGTATACATTATTTTTTTTTGAGTGTTGAAGTCTAGATTTCGTTGTTCTTCAAAAAATTAAAGACCTAGTATATGTCTTTTTTTTTTTTTGGACAAGTATCTTCATATTATTAATTTCTAATATATATTAAGGTAATTCATGGCATTGCAATAGGTACAACTGCCTTTTGCTTTTGTGTAATGTACTGACTAGAATCACAAATGATATTTGTGAAGGATTTGTTCATCTGTTAGGCTTTAACAAGAAAACTTATTACTTCAAATGGCAGAATCATTTAAGTATGCGGACTCATAGTTTTAAGTAGCAGCGTCATGTAGTCTGGATACGTAGCCTTTTCTACTGCTTCTTTGTTTCTCTGTTTTTTTTTTCTTTTGATTATTTCACTTCTTTCCTTTCATGTTTCATGGTAATATCTCATATTTTCCATGTTTCTCAGCCCAAAGCCAAAATAAGAATGGCCGATTACTTATAAGTGCATCTGCCACTGTGGGTGCACTGCTTTTGGTGGCACTGATGTGTTTCTGGGGCTGTTTCCTCTACAAGAGACTGGGTAAAAATGATGGCAGAAGTCTTGCAATGGATATTTGTGCAGGTCTTTATCTAGAACCTATGTAGATATTACCATTATAATGTTTTAATCTTTATTTGCTTTATGCTCTTAATTCCTTGTATAAAAGGTTTAACTATCCAATTGTAAAATTATCAGGTGCATCTATTGTGATGTTTCATGGAGATTTGCCTTACTCTTCCAAGGACATCATCAAAAAACTGGAGACTCTGAATGAAGAGCACATTATTGGTTCTGGGGGCTTTGGAACTGTATACAAACTTGCAATGGATGATGGCAATGTATTTGCCGTGAAGAGAATTATCAAGATGAATGAAGGCTTCGATAGATTCTTCGAAAGGGAGCTTGAAATTCTTGGAAGTATTAAGCATCGGTATCTGGTAAATCTGCGAGGATATTGCAATTCTCCAACGTCAAAGTTGTTGATATATGACTTTTTATCTGGAGGTAGCCTAGATGAAGTTCTGCACGGTGAGACATACTTTCCTCGGTAAAATATCTTGTGCTCTACAATTGGTGAAAATGTTTGTTATTTTGTGAATTTAGAACATAAGCTGGGTTCGGTGAGAATTTCTGGGTTCTCTCTTTAAATTGGCAAATTATTTGAGATTTTAGCAGTCTTGATATTCATAGCACAATAGGGTTATTTATCTTCCCTGTATAACACCTGATTGAAATTTGGGTTGTGTGGTTCAGTTGGGAGATAAAACGCACAAGTTAATAATAGTAACAGTAAACAGAAACATAAGTTATATTGGATATATATGCTTTTGTGGAAGCATGAAAGATCTGCTGTTTTTTAAATGCAAAATTCATATGCTGATAAGAGCAAACATCCTAGACAGGGGTCTAGTAAGAATGAGGATAAATTTTGAACAGGGATCACTTTCTACTGCTATTTTGATTGATTCAACCAGTGAAATATAGTCCCAAAACGTCTGCCAGATTGTCACTGGGACAGAAGGGAATGCTGTAAAACCAGTGTTCAATATGCAATTGATTGGAAAAATATTGTCAGCCTTTGGAGAAAGTTTCTGAATGGGTGGGATTGACTAAACTTGGTGATGATGTCCTAATGCAACTCTAAACTTACTTGGGTTAGTACCCATTGGCTTGATCCTATAAATTTCTTACCTTTTAATACAAGTAAAAGTGGATAATGATTACATCTTTGGCTGGTGCAAATGGCACTCCGGAAAATTTTTCACGTCTAGACAGTTATGAAATAGTGGAGAGTAACTTGCTAACTAACCAAGACACTCTGAAGGCACCAAAGAATATCTTGGTGTGTCATTGATGTTTCAT
Source organism: Solanum commersonii (assembly GCA_029007595.1). Classification (NCBI taxonomy): domain Eukaryota; kingdom Viridiplantae; phylum Streptophyta; class Magnoliopsida; order Solanales; family Solanaceae; genus Solanum; species Solanum commersonii. The sequence continues at coordinate 4,258,680 of JAJTWQ010000011.1, forward strand.
ATGTGTTCTATATTTTGTGTAAATATTGCTATAGATTTTTTGTTATGACGATGACATAACTTGAGCTTAAATGGAAACATGGTTTGAGGATTCATATAGCTGATCCCAACTTGTTTGGGTTGAGGCTTAGTTGTTGTATTGCTGTAGAACTTAGAATATGGACTTCGTTTTTATAAGAAACTTTGAATTTACACAATTTAATTCCTTTGCTTTAGTTTACCAGATGGCTAGCTTGCATCCCTTTTATGCAGCTATATTGCATGAGAACCACTTACACACTTGTGGGAAATGACAGTACAATAGTAATATGTAGCTAATTTTTATCCATAGTATGGTACAATCACTAGGAAAAAATAATGTTTGTCAAAAATTGTTGAATATCTCGATGAGCCAGTGTTCTTCTATCCAATAGAGTAACAAAATGAGTGTCATGTTTGGGAAGTGGACAGTGACATGATGTTTGCTTTCGGCGTCTAGGGTGGAAAACAACGCTGGAAGCAAAGAGAATAATAAAAAAGATGACATTCCCTTAAGCTAGCTCATCTTGCATGTTAAATTGCTGTAATAATAAAAAATGATGACATTCCTTTAAGCTAGTTCATCTTGCATGTTAAATTGCTGTTGCTGTTTAGATATTTTCATATCTTCAGGGTTGAGAGTTTTAGATTTGACTATTGTTTTTTGGGTCCATTTAAACATCATTTTTGAAATATTTTATACAGAGAGATCTGAGCAGTTAGACTGGGGTGCACGGCTGACTGTAATCATGGGAGCCGCGAAAGGGCTGGCGTATTTACATCACGATTGTTCTCCTCGAGTAATACACCGTGACATAAAGTCTAGCAACATTTTGCTTGATGGAAACTTTGAGGCTCGAGTATCTGATTTTGGACTGGCCAAATTACTGGGGGATGAGGAGTCTCACATCACAACAATTGTAGCTGGCACATTTGGGTATTTAGCTCCAGGTACACCCAATGATTAGACATTTATCATCACCTTCTACTTAGGAAGTTGCATATATTAAACTATGCATGGAATGAATTTCTGCTGCTACTATAGTTGAAACTGGGGAGAGAGCGATCTGGTTTCCTCTTCCTGTAATCAGGTTTCACTACTTTTCAAGTACAAACTGGTTACTGCTTTGGTCTGTAGAAGTTGCACCTGTGATGTATTTCTTTCTCATGCTTATTTTTCTTGATATTGACAAAAGATAATATGAGGCCTAGTTAAATGACAGAGGGAGGAGGGAGGGGGAGGAAATGGTTCCACATCGAAGGTTTCTTTCGAGGCACCGAACATACTGTTTTCTAGCATATTCATCTCTGCCGCATCAAGTTGTAACATGTGATGAGAGGTTATCTATGTGCTTAAAGAATTTAGTTCTCCTTGCTGTTCCATGTGGAAATCTGATTTTGTATGCTTTCACTTTGGGCAGTTGATTTCTGCTTCACTTGATATATCGCCTTTTGTTTTACAGCTTATGTGTTTCTCCTCTATCTTTTTTTTTTCAAGAATACATGCAGAGTGGTAGGGCTACAGAAAAGACAGATGTTTATAGTTTTGGAGTTCTGGTTCTTGAAGTCATAAGTGGGAAGCGGCCGACTGATGCATCATATATTGAGAAGGGCTTCAATATTGTTGGCTGGGTATGTTGTGTGATTAAGTGCATCTTACTTCTAATCATAAGTGTATTCTCTCTTGGTTGAAATTCCTTGCATTCTTTTTGCGAGGTAGCTAACATTATTTTTTAAAACCTACAAATGTCATCATGGCTACTTGTTAGCATGGTTAACCATTTTGCCCATTATCTCTAGTTATGCATATAATTTATCGTGGTCTCATTCTTTTTGGCTACCAGAGCCCAAACTGCAGAGATGCATGCGAGCTTCACTTGAGGTCTCTATTGGAGCAAGGTTAAAATTATCTAAAGAAAAACTAAGTGGGCTAATTCATCATACCATCATAAGTAGGTCCTCTGCAGGTTTATGTTTCCATATTTGCATCTCGTGAGATCCTAAACGGGCAAGGCTGGAAAGTTATTTGCCACTTCTAGCTTTTGCCCCAACCCCAACTCCCTTCCAGTTCCTCTTCCCACTGATTTTGCAACTACTGCCATGCTCCTATCCTTGTTGGGGGGTGAGGGGATGGGGGGTGAGAATGATATTACTAAGGGATAGAGGTAGAGGGAAGCATGCTGGTGGGCAAGTAATTCCAACTTTTAAGATTTGATGTGACAAGTGTTTTAAGCTGCATTTTTTGGCTCAATAAGCCAAAAGATGTTAGTTTCTCAACAAAAAAGAAGCGGCAAAAAGAGGTGGTTAGTTGAATATGCATAAGGGCTGGATTGAGTGTGGTATGAGCACAAAATTATTAAGGTAAAACTTGTTCTGTAGACAATCAGTATGATGGTTTTGCAACGATATAAAACAGTAGTAAGTCTTTGTGGTCATTAATCCATGAGGAATTATATAGGGACAATAAGGACAAATTTGAAGCAAAATGAACCAAAGAGTGCAAATTGGAGAATGAGGAATAATGATGAGCCATTTCCCTCCAGATAGGTAGGTATGGGTAAGAGCCTGAGGGAGAAGACTGTTTATGCACCAAAACAATGTTAAAATCTGCAAAAAAATGATAAAAAAGTTTAATCATTTTAAAAAGAAACGCATATCATTGATATATGCACCTGACTAAACCGAATATCGTCACTGATCAAATCAATTTTAAGAACAATCCAAAATCAGTCTATAGTTTTATGGTTGTTTGAACAAACTATATGAAAACCCAAAACAAATTGGACCATTTGGTAGAAAATCATTCCAATTACCCTATTACTTTTTTGCAAAAGATGTTTTCCACTTTTTTGTAGTGAAGTATCCAGTCCGAGTAGGATGAACAGATCACATGACTTGCATTGTTGCTATTTTATTCAAATCACTGGTCTTCTAAACCCCTATCATACTCATCATGCAGCTGAACTATTTAGCATCTGAGAATAGACGGACAGAGATAGTTGATCCGCTTTGTGAACGAGTGCAGACTGAAAGCCTTGAATCCCTGCTTTCAGTTGCGACTCAGTGTGTTTCTTCAAGCCCCGACGACAGGCCCTCAATGCACAGGGTTGTTCAGATTCTCGAATCTGAAGTCATGACTCCATGTCCCAGTGACTTCTACGATTCAAGCTCGGATTGAAGGCTTAAAGCTAGAGATGTGAAGAAAATTAATGATTCGAGTTTCCATCTGCAACTTCATGCAGTAAATTGAGGAGTGATGCAAGCATTTTATGGGAATTTAAAGTCTGCGTAGATTCTTCTATTGTACTATATTTATCGATTCTTTCTGCAGATGAGCAACAAAATAGATCAGTTCAACTGCCATCATTCCTCAAATTCAGAGTTGCTAGTTAGTTATCACGAGGTTCAGCGTGCTTAATCCTGTTTTTGATTTCATCATTTTTCTCCAGTGCATTGAGCTTTTCATTTCACCAGGGGAACGGAATCTGTACGAGTGGCATGGGCAATCAAATCCCTATTGTATCTTTCATTTGCCTTTTGTTTGTAGGTTTTCTTGCTGTAATTGTATATGGAAATGATTGAATTGATTTGACACTTACCTTTTGCCAAGTTGATATCCTTTTTGTATATTATGATGCTTCCCACAATAGCTGATACATCAGTTTGACTGCAAGTATTTTTGCCTTTTCACTTCATTTCTGTTGATCTCTTTTGTAGTTTCTCTTCCACTTATGATGTCATGAACTGGACTATATTCACTGGTTTTTTTATGAGAGCCTGTGTCTCTAGTACTATTATGCTGTTTTGTTTGCCATTCGATTACATGCTGAAGTTTAGTTTCCAACACCTAAACCGCCTGTCGATTACAAAAAGTTATGATCGTTTTACTGGAGGCAATGCAATTGCAGGCCATTGTGACAATAGTATACTAGTGGCTGCTATAACTAGTCATTCTGGAATCTTGAGTTTCTCGTTTCTCGCTTAAAATCCAATCCCGCAAAGGATTGTTCTGGAACTTCTATCGAGATTCTTCAGACCATATTTCCTAGTATCATGTCTATATTCGTTGCTATACCATCATTTGCTCTGTTATACTCTACAGATAACTGCAAACAAATGCATCATGTCTCAATTCTGTTAAACAATAATGTGGAATATTTCTTGCAAATCTATTATCAAATTATTGACAAAAGCAATGTAAAGTGAAAGCAAATATATGAAAAAAACACGTGAAGTATTTAGATAGGTATAAGTAGATAAAACTTCATTATATTTCTTTTGGCATAGAAATTAAATACCATGATGATAATAATTTACAAGACCTAAACTTGTATCTGATCACCAGGTCCTCCATAGAGTACAAAATGATGATGCTTAAAATTGTGTACATCAAAAACAAAATACATATCAGGATTGGTGACAAATGTAGTTGTTTCAGTTAGGTCTATGGTCTCACCTTTATCATTTGTCACTGTAATAGCCCTACAATATGCATCATAATCAGAGTCTAACACAGGAAAAAAATTGGATCCCATAGGAGGTTCAGGTACTCCTGGTGGACTATATACCACTCCTCCCCATTCAACGTTTGTGGCAAAGCTAGTCAACTCAGTGAAGATCCTTTGAGGCCAAAAACCAATTTGAATATGATTTTCTTCCATAAATGTCTTCCCATGAAGTCTCTCCTCGTTGTGAATTACATTGAAATGTCTTATCAAGAGGTACCTCAATATTTACTATAATAAAACCAGGACATAATGTATTGAAACAATGATTATTTCCGACCTACAAAACATATAAAAAAATTTCTCATATATAAGCTAGATATGCAAATTGAGGGACATAGATAAACAAAAAGATTACTAGTTTCACAAAATTGAGATATAAATTATTGAAGTAAATTAAAAGAAGACTTACTTGAAAATGTATGAAAAGCCTAGTTTTGTTATCCCCATAGAGTGTTGGGTCCACCTACATTTTGAAATACAGATATTGTGATGATTTAGTTGACAATGAATCTAAACATTCGAAACTTCCACAATTGAAAAAAAAAAATTAATTATATTATCAATAAATTTTGACTTTATTCTCCAACCAACTTGTAAAATATCAGATCCTTTTTGAATTTTCAGTCAACATGCACTATGTTGTCCATCTTTAACAGGAGGATTCCATATACTAGCTGCCATTCCAGCTCCACTAAATTTGTTATCAGGATAATTTTTGATCCGAGCTATTGCAACCTGTACATAGTAAATGAAGTTTTCTTAACTTATAATGTATTTTCTCGTTAAATTTAGTTTATATTGATTTCTTTTGAGTAAACAACAAAGGCCTAGTAAAGTTGAAAAAGACATATTTTGAACTTAAAAATGATGATAAATTTTCTTATTTATGTACCTTGTATCCTGAAGATCCGTACATTCCTGTTGGCTCACGCACACTATTGTTGTTAGTCTGTGCAGAAGAAATAAAATACACATGAGATTTTCGAAATTATGGATAACTTGTTGTAAAATATAAGCAATATACTACAAAGTACAAACAATATAGACCAAAGATATGAGGAGTAGAACGTAGAGATCATCTTATTCAAATGTCTTCAAGTCTTACTTACGATGGTGAATGAATAATCCTATTTATAGGTTGATAAATCACTCCTAAGGTCACCATATTATGTGTCATAATAAATAGATAGAGTATATTCTTATCCAAAAAGGTTCATATCACCTAGGGAATACACATGGATGATAAGTATAAATTTATGGATAAACTCAATGGACAATCCAATTAGTTCAATGGATTTATCACATGTTTAACTTTTATACACAAACTCTTCAATTTTGTTAATTGTAATTTTTGAATTTTTAGATTGTTATATTCTATTTATGAAATTAAAGATTCTGTTTCATGGAAGTTAATTGTTCTAGCCAAAAAAAGTAAAGTGGTATAACAATGATTACCAATCGAGTATCAAATGTGGCATCTTCTGGTGGTGGCATATTTTTTTGTCTTATAAGATCAGTTTTTGTAATTATTCTAATTGGGACCGTTCCAGAGGGACAACCTTTACCATTTCGCCATATCCTCAACGATGACGAACTAGTTGATGAGTTACCTACATTTTGCTTTGTTCTCGCCAAAGTAGGTTTCATCTGTGCATTTAAAATTTAAATTATTAATCACAAATTCACAATATCATATATGCATTTCTAGAAAGCTCAACATAAAATGACATTTAAGAGACATACCAGGGAATGGAAATTATGATTCTTTAATAACGGATGATCGAATGCAGACTGTTTATAGAAATCCACACAATCATATGTATCTCCATATATAGTTTGTCAACCAAAACTCATAAAGTTATTATTCACATTAGAAAGAAGTAAGCACACAAATTTGTAAAAATATACCTCAATTGTTTTGACGGCCGGTTTATTCAAAAGTTTAAGTTGTTTCTCCATCTCTATGTCTTCCAGCTTGGATAACTTTGTTTCTCCTTGAACCCCATTGTAACTCAGAAGAAAAAATAGCGATAACAATAATCGTCCATATATTTTTTGATGCCTCAACATTGCCTAAATTCATAAACTTATTTTATAAAGATGATTCTGTTGATATATACCAAACTAGAAAGCAACCAAATTAATTAACACAAAATAGCACCAAACAGAGAACTAACCTGAATTTTTAGATGTAGAAAAGTAGAAGAAGAATATGAACACATGTATACCACCTTTGTTAATGTGATGCTTTATATAAAGAGTTGACGAATTTATTGTTGATAATTTCCACAACAAGAATTTATGTTACTATATATGTTGATTGCTCATTTCCAAGTAAAATCCAAAAAGACAATATGATTATGGATCAGGTTTAGGGATATAAAAGGAAAATTGATGAATCGAATTAAATTGAAAATATGAGTCAAACTGGAAAAAATTAATTATTTATTTCATTTGACTTAACTATAAATTGTAGTACCAAATTGAAAATTTGAGTCGAAGCAAAAAACATTAGTATTAATTAATAGTTTGATTTAAACCAAAAATATTCAGTCATAATTGATTTGATTTGATTTTAACCCAAAAAAGTCAAATCAAACCAAACCAATCCAACATAAAACGTGAGTACAATTTAAGAAAAAATATTATATATATGCATTTACTGTTATTTAATTATTATTTTTTCATAGTTTGTCTTTTAACATATTTCAAATTTTAGACTTGAAATTTTGAATAATCCAATGAGTATTATAGCTTATAGGAATTAGTAACTCAAATAAAGTCTAAATCAATACTAATGCTAACCATAAAAAAATAAAATCATAAATAGCTAAGAGTTGAAATATAATTAACATCCTTAGCTATAATTTATCTAAGCGAAAATGATAAATATATTCCCGAACTATCGTGAATGGTATACAAATATCATCCGTCATACCATTCACCCTCCGTCATACTTTTCGTTCATTAGTGCCCTTGGCGTCCAATAATCAGTGCACATTTGCCCCTCCCACTAACGGAAGACTTATTTGGTACACGTGGCGCAATCCTACGGCTCAACCCGATTTGACCAATTATTTAAACCCAAAATTCAAATACCCACCCATTACCCAACTTTAACCCACCCGATTTACCCACAAATAAACTAGGGCAAATTACAGAATCACATACTTTTAAAGCAAACTTACAATCTATCCCTTAAAAGTTTATAATTACAGAAATCCCTCAAAAATTTAAAAAAATGGATACAATAATATAAGCGTTGATACATTAAAAAGAGGACTGGATACATTATTAATTAAAGGTTACATATTTTTTTGTTGCGCTTTTAATGGAAAATCAAATCCCTTAAATCACACATGTTAGTAGATGATACAAAATATAACACCTTGTTATGTAAGATACATTAATGGACAATATTTTATACATGATACACTAATCTGATGTATTTTGTTAAAATTTTGAATCATGAACTTATTAACTATTTGTAAATAATGTATCTTATATGTAACTGATACAATATTTACTATGAAACTTCAAATACCAGATACACATACGGACCCATAAATAACCTATTAATAGATGATACAAAATTTTACACCTTGTTAAGTAAGATACATTAATGGCCAATATTTTATACATGATACACTAATCTGATGTATTTTGTTAAAATTTTGAATCATGAACTTATTAACTATTTGTAAATAATGTATCTTATATGTAACTGATACAACATTTACTATGAAACTTCAAATACCATATACACATACGGATCCATAAACAAAACTTGGATGATACATTAATGACTGAGATCTACTGAAAGATGCATGTTATAATACTTGAAACAAAATACATTATAACTTAACTTACTTAGGGTTAGTGTATCAATTGATTACAGAGAATAATGATACATTAAATACGAGATCTGAATTTGTTCATTTTTGTATCATCAATTGATTAACTAACAAAAAACATTACAACATTCGAAAGAAGAACTAAAACCTAACCTTAGGTAATGAAGGTCGAGAAATTACAGGAGCAAATTATTTTCGACCCTTTTTTTTGGGGTTTTAGGAACCTGGGTTTTCAAATGAAGCACGATCCTTTTTCTTCTTCCCATCTTTTACATTCGCCATTAACAATGGATTGTGGAACCTTTTGGATCTGTTCTCCGCCCAACCAATATCTTTGTAGTTATATATCCGATTAGTGTTAGCATCATCCATCAACAGTTAGAAGAACAAACAAAAGAGGATTTCAAGAGAAGTAGCGTAATTAAATAGAGTATGGACAGAGAGAGACTTGATTTTGAAAACTATTGGAGAAATCAACTGTCAAGATAATGGGGGAGAAGATTAAGGAGAGAAAGAAGGAAGGGATGAACTCTATTTTTTAGCGTAGAAAATTTTGTATCCGCGATTTTTGACTTAAGAGAAAAATGAGGGATTTTGGAGATTTGTAAAATTAATAGGGAATAATGGTAATAAGTGAACTAAAAGGTGGGATTTCTGTAATTTTTACAATAAAAAACTATCTAAAAACCGAAAGAAAAAGCCCCATCCTTACTTATCCTAATTTCATACCAATTCGACTAGCCCAATTTTAAATCCTACATCCAATTACAATTAGCCCAATTCAAATTGACCCATTCAGACGACCCGGATCGGATCCACACTCCTCCTTTCAATCCTAGACGTTCATCTCATCCAATGCCCAAAACCCTCAATGCAACATTCAATGATAAAAACTTTAGAAATCACATTAGGAGAAGGACACGTGTAAGAATAACCAATCAGCCAAGTGTGCTAGCTGGTTGTAGAAGAATATTAGTTAGGGAAATTTCATCATTTTTGCCCTGTTATTTGGCATTTTCTTTTCTTTGTCTATAAATATTGTACAGAATACAGAAATAAACAGAATGAAAATTTCCTTATATATATTTTTGCTTTCGTTTTCCAATACATCCATCCTTCAGTAAGCTTAGCTTGTATAAAAATAAAACACATTTCGTTCAAAACCTCAGTTGTTAAAAGCCACTATATATAATTCCGACGACAGTCGGGACAACTCATTTTTTTACACATCCATGTAAACATACATTGATGGTGGTAAATGTGAAAACACGGTAAAACTCTAACTTCTTCGTTCTCCTCAAACTCTGACAAACAAATATGGCATTCTCTAACGCCATCTTCCGACGCAGCATTATACTGCATGACTGGAAATGACCGAACCACTCTAGGGACCATGGTCTGAGCTCTAATAGCGATGAAGCACCGGTAGAAGTACCGTATCGCATGAGGCAACATGATGGTCATGAAAATCATCACAGTCACTGCCAATAGGATGATGATCACGACCGGGAAGCCTTTGAATTTATCTTCAGCTTCTCCTTCTGCCGCGACTAGACGTACCAAGGGCAATGCCGTAAGCAGTTATATATATAACAAAAGAAGAGGAAGTTAATAATGCAATTATATATGAACATTACATACATTCATAAACACTAGCTAGTACTTACAAGTATTATTTGCATGCAGTTCCTCATTTTCGAACAAAAAGCAGGGACAGATTTAGGTACACTTAAAATGTCTGACGTAACACAGCTTCGTCGGAAATTTTTACAGAGCGAGTTACTGTTGACACAGACACGAGGTCAACATTCTTGCTTGGTATTTGGAGGGAAAATTTGCTTCGCTGCTTTACTAAATAATCCTTTGCTTGTCTCATTATATGCATCAACCTTATCACTTTTTGTTTTCATTTTTGCAAAAAAATAGTAATAAAGCTAAATACGTTAAAACATTGCTTAATAAAAGAATGCTTCTAGCCCAGGTGGTAGAGACGCCACATTCCGTGTGTTCTTTCCTGAGTTCGATCCCCCCGTGTTCTTTGCTCTCTTAATTTTTGCTCCTTTTTCGGGATTTTCTTTCTCTCTTTTTTTTTCACGCCTTTTCAATTATAGTTAAATAAAATAGTGTTGACTCCTTAAATCCTTATATTTGTATAAGTATATTTATGATTTCTGAGTTTCTTTGTGTTCTTCTTCGTCAATCGACAATCACCGTTATTCGGTATCTCAAATTTCCATATCATGTTAGTATTTTTTACTATTCTATTTATTTTATTATATGCTTGAATTTTTATTTTTATTTGTTCATTATAATAATTTTATTTTTTTCTATTTGCTTATTACAATAAAATAATTTAGGATTCATTAAATTGATTATAAATTGTCCACAATCCTCTATTATTTGATATTCAATTACTAATTGGGCAAACTACATCATATTAGATATTATTTTATATTTTTTTATATAAAAAATGTAAGTATTTAGTCGTGTTTCTAGTGAGAATATTATGTATTCCTTTCAAAATATGAAATCAATCTCGTCGAGGAGAACTGTAGTAATATACTTGGATTGAGTTTTATTAATATGATTTGAGCCATCTTTTTCTAATATTATTACAATGGTTTGTTCTTTTTTTTTTTATGACAAAGGTTATCCAACAAAATTAGTGGTCTCTAAACACCAATTTTAAATATAAGGCCCTACAACTTTTTTTTTTCTTTTTTTAAAGATGTTAATCATTTATTTCCAATAAAATATGTTGGATAATGTTGTATAAAACTTAATTTAATAATATGAAGATGTGACTGGTTTAATTTAAAATTTTAAAATATTATCTAAATTTAAAGAGTATACAATTTTTTTAAAAACATTTAATTTAATCAAAATTTTATATTTTTAATAAAAATATATTTCACAAAGTTGGTGCCTCCGAACACCGGGTGGAAAAAAAAAAGATATTTTTTTGCTAATTTTTCTGTATTGACAAATTGTTGGTAGGGGAGGTTCAGGTTGGGGGTGAGGACCAACAACAAGATGGGGATTAAGATCTAGAATTAGTCATAATATTTAGTAATTACTAAGTGTAAATAATGCATTTTCCTGAATCAAAATTGCCTCATCAACAAATAATAAACTTGATTATAAGCTTTGATGCAGCATTTACAACAAGGGGGGAAAAAAGAAGCAAAATGAGAAACTCCTCAAAACACCTATACAAGTGGAAATTTACAACAAAAAAACTAAAGTTTTATATAAAGGTAGCATGACTGGTTGGTGCTTTATCTTATGGCGTGGTGTCCGTTTCCACCATTTTGCTTGCTGCTACTTTGTCTGGCTTTACAGCATAAGCCGAGGGAAACCAACCAGACTTGCCGTAGCACTCTCCTTCAGACCATCCATTTGGAGCAACCTATAGTTACCACATTAAACAAGAACGATATGCAGTTTCGTTAGAATGCAACTTATTTTGCTTACTAAATGATTGTACCGTTCTATCACCTTGATAAACATCTATTTGTTAACTAACAATATACCTCCAGAAAAGTTCTCAATAGAACAAAGAAATGCAACAAAACAATTAACAAGGATTGAGCATACAGCATTGCAAAAGAATTGTAAGCTAGCACTTCGGGCTTATGAACATAACATGGAGAAATAAGTATTCAAGATTTGGATCCTAATTGGAAGTTCTTAAGCTGATGTAAATACAATACCGTCAAGGTACTTCAGAAAGTGTCCACTTACGCAACCAAAACACATAATATAATACATGTAGTTACTGCAAGCAACAGTCATAGAGACAGTGTAATGTGTCTATTGCTTAACTAGGGAATGAAGATAAATACCTGCCGGACTACCACATAATCACCAACCTCTAGACTTAGCTCGCCATCTGCTTGGGCATCAAAAGAGTGCATGACCTACCAAAGAATCGAGGAGATGAAGGAATATTGAGACGAATATCGAAAGATCAAGAGTTTGAGGAAAAAGGAGTATTATGTAGAAGTAAATATGCCAAACCCTTTAAGAGTCCTAACCTTGGCAATGAAATAGGTAGGACTTTTATCCTCAGCTTCTGGATGCTCAGTTCCGTTTGAAGTTGTATCATGCAAAACTCTTGGTGAATTTGAAGATTGTGGAGATGACTCACTTAATTGCTCTTCTACAAGCATCTAACCCCAAGAAAAAAAATGTTAAATATTTGTGTCCCACCTTTTTTTATCTCATTGTCTCAAAGTGAAAAGTTTAAGATTCTATCCCTTGTAGAAAATAGAAAATCTCCGATAGAATAGTTTTATTCTAATGACTTGAAGGAAATAAAAGGTTTGAATCTATAGACCTCAGAGTGCAACTTCTCCAAAATGGAAACAACATTCTGATGATACGATCTTTCAGCATTGACCTGCAAGCTAAAATCATTTTTAGATAAAACAATCACATAGATCACAATTGGAAGTGATCCATGCTGAGACAAAAATGGTGTAAACAAGGAAGTAGTTTTAACAGGAAGCGGAAAAAAATTGAACTTCACCGAAGTGTTCTAGACTTCTTGCACTAAGTAATAAAATGAAAAAGCAAGTCGGCCATGAACCTTTTTTTTTTTTTTTACTTCTAATGGAAGAAGATCTTAGTATTTACATTTATTAATAGGGAAGAAAGCAGAAAGCAATAACCTAGGAGTTCTCAAGCTAAACAAAATAACTAAGAACATAGGGATCTCCAATCTAACAAATGATCAGTCAAGCGGATATAATGAAAAAGGCGCAAAGCATTACATACAGACTATTCATTTATTTAACATATTCAGAATTGAAGGGAAATTTTGATTATGACCCCATTATGCCTAGGTAATTCCAGCTATTTGAGTTACTTGACCATTTGACCCTCAGCTACTGGTATTTATAACAAAATAGAATTACTTTCTACATTTACAAGAACTAGTATTATGATCCTGTTATTCCAAATGCTGCATTAGCCAATTTAGTATTTTCCCTGTGCTACATTAACTTTGATATTACTAAATCAATCACTAACATGACTTTAATTCAATAGCTGCATTGTCATCACAATAGTATAGGGGTGCATCATTAAATTTAGATGGATCAGCAACTCCCATGACCTTACCTCCAAAAGATATCCGAAGATACTAGCAGGTTTGAGACTTTTCCTGCAACTTCGGAGATAATGACGTAGGCTACTATTTATAACTGTGTTTCCTCCATCATGGTGGGATTACACTGGGTATGTTGTTGTTGTTTCCTCCATCATGAGAAGCGTTTTTAACTATATACTGGCGGTAGACTATGAAGTTTCTATGTACATGGTGTTCTTTTATTTCAAATGACTGAAGTTAGCAACTACAATTCCAAAAATTATTCAATTTAAGGTCATTTTGACTAAGCAGTTAAAATTTTAGTCTAACACAAATCGTGATGTCAGAACAAGTTATGTCCTAAAAAGTGGTAAAATTCACTGTTCTGATTCTTCTGAAAGTATATCTCAAAAAGTGGAATTCTGTCACCATTCTGTTTCCAATAACCAGTTTGTCTTTCTTTAAGGACAAATCAAGATGTTTAACAACTTGATGTACATGTAATAGTTTTAAAATGTAACAATCTCCACTTGTACATCAGTGCAGTAAAGTTACTTGGGGAAACAAAATTTGCAAATTACTAAGCCAAATAGCCAATCAATGCAACACCAAGACCAATCATGATACTTCTACAAGCATAACATACATACGAATTGAATGAACAAAGAGAAACCAGCAATACCATGGTAAGAAGCTTTTGGAAAGTAATCTGCTGTTGCTCCTCCTCTACAGATAACATGGCATCAGTTGCCTCTTTGCCAAGAACCAACACTGAAGATTTGAGCTCCGACAATCTTGTTTCTGCATTTTTAAGCTTTGCCAAGCTTTCAGTAGAAGCTTCTCTAAACTTTGATTGACGTCTTATTACTTCAGTAGCCTGAAAAGAGCGGGAATCCACTTAGAACTGCCAGATTTCTTGCATGACATGATGCAACCTGATATAGAATAGATTACTACCTCCTTGAAAAGGGTGTAGAGATATGCTGATTGAAGGGGTACAATCTCTTTGTTTTCTAACTTTTACTTGCTTTATTTTCTTTTAATAAACAGCCTTTTACGTGAGCCCAACCTCCAACACACCCGTAAAGGGAAAAAATTGAAGCTTGAAAGATACCTGAGATTCGAACTCCTGGCGCATTCTGTCATAACTGTGAGTCAAATGGCGAGCATCTTCTAAAGGAGCACCATGTATTGATGCTCTCAACGGCTCACAAACCTACAGCTAAAAGGAAAAATGATCAAACACTATGTACTCTATGAACCAAGAAATGGCCACAGCCACTACGTGTCTGTCACATCAGACTCATCAAGAATCAAGAAAGAAACACTCAACTGCACTAGGCATAATACTAGCAAAAGATTCATCAAGTTATACCATTTGCAAGTTTTAACCTGTCAAGAGTGAAATATCTCGCCCCAAATTTAACAGTTCAAAGAACCCAGATAAAATGCTCTCATCAAAAGTGAATATATGTGCTTGACATACTTTAATGCATCATATGATATGTCAGAGAGATACCTAACTACTCGTTCTTGTTGTGTTATTTAGACATCAGAAACAGATAGCCTTGCGCTTCAGATCAAAATTCTGCCACGGCACATAATGCATTATGTTTTTCAAAAATGATTAGAACTTATATCTTACTGATGCATTATTTCTTTTTATTGCACAAAGAGTGAGAAGTGCATTGTTTTGGACCTTATGCATGCCTGTGTTTGTTTTATGTTGCCTGGTTGGTCTCTACACATTTTTTCTTCTAAACTATCAAGCATTATTTTGTGTATCTATAAATCAGAAAGCATTTTGTCTCCCACAAAAATAGGTAGACCATATCTTCATACATTAGGCAAGCTTCTGATCGCCGCAATGCCTCTGCAATCAGCAGCACATCACAACTCCCGTTGCAAGAAATGGAGCAAAATGGTAAGGTAGAGACATACAATAATGGCCTTCATCATGTGACCTTCAATCTCCATAATGTAAATATCCTTTTCTGTGTGGTATACCATTGGGAATGAATATGACTGTAAAGCTAAACAGCATAGATCTAACCTGTGATCCAAGAACTCCTAGCATAATTTCCCTTTGATCTTCCATTGCAGCATGTGAAGTACCAAATTCCACGGCAACCTTTGGCAAGGTAGAAGGACCATTTTGAATCTCACTCCCATATTTATAACAATTGTCCACCAACTTTCTAGCTGCAAGATCAAGTTGAAAGCTGACACTTCCATATACATGCTAAATAACTGAAGCAACATAAGATATGAATGGAGGTCCACAGACCTATTTCCACTTGTTTTTTACTTGTTGATATATATCCTTCTACACCACGAACAATATCTCTCTGGAAATGCTGTTAAACACAATGCAACAAGTTAGATTTTATTTTTTTTTATGACAAGGGAAATCCGCAGCCGCTACCCTTTGGGTCCGCACAGGGTAAAACCCCCCGCTCCTATGCAATAGCTCGCAAACCACATAGGCCCGGTGCGACGAGCTCGACCCAAAAGGCAAACCCCTTGCTTTCGTTGGCAAGGGGTTTCGAACTTGAGACCTCCAACATGGAAGTCCCAAGCCCAAACCACTGGGCCACCCCGAAGGGTTATGCATCAAGTTAGATTTTTCCTTGCAAGAAAGATCCATATGATGTTAACAAAAGGATATTCTTAATAGAATTGTTTTAATGAGTGTTCAAAATCCTCTTACTAACTGGAATCAAAGAATTAGTAGATCTGCTCCACGTAAAATTGGGAATGGCCAAGGTTATGAACTTCTAATTTGATGATCAAGTTGATTCCATATCGAACCAAGCCAAAATAGGGTTATATGCATTCTCATTATAGTCATTCAATCCTATTGAAATAGATACTATATTTACATATGGATCTCTACCTACATTGAATTTAGGATTAAGAATACACATAATTGGACCTGGTTTTAACAAATCTCTATTGGACCCAATTCACTTCTTTGAGTTTGAGGACTATCCTAATAGACAGAAAATTGTTAACAAAGTTGTATTGGTGTTATACCTTTACAGCCCTTGTAGACATATATAATTCCTGAAGTCGCTGATGAATCTCCAGTTCTGCTTCATCGACCATCACAGATTCATGGCCCAAGTGCCCCAGTTGTCTCAAAATAGCCTAATAACAAGAAGAATATGAGCTCTTTCAGATAGAAGTCAAGAACCATCATAAAATATCTTCATTGAACTCATGTTTTAGTGATTACCATACAAGTTTGACCCAAGTATATGATCTCGCAAGTTTTGGATTTACTCCTTTAATGTTGACCTTGAGTCAAGTATTTGGGTCAGCTACTTATGGAATAACCTTATTAGTCAAAGTCATTTTAGTCATCTCCATTTTAGCCCTTCTTTATTTATCGTCCAACTCAATTTCTTCAAAACTCTAAAAATTACAAGACCAGAGAGATGATCCAGGAGTAAGGTTCCCTTGTTATCTTGGAAGATTCCCTGAAGAAGGGCATCTTTCTACTTGCATCTAACAATTACAGTACATTGACTTTCACATTTCATTATTGTTTCAGTTGTGATTTGAAAAATTGGGGAAAAATTGTTTCAGATTTTATCATGGAAATCACAATCATAGACTAGATCAGCAGGAACAGGAATTAGAACTCACAAGCAGCTCTTTTCCGACCGAAACATTACAGAAAAGAGAAATATGAGATACAGAAACTTATAAATATAATAATTTCAAATTGATCCAATGAAATATTGTATTATAGATTAAGTTGATGACATGATGCTGGAAAGTAGCCAAGAACAGCTTCTTGTTGCATTCTCATACCAGCTAGAGGTTAAATTCGCAGGCATGGACCACTAATTAAATTCAACTGTTGTGAGCTGTGACACCTAAAGATGCACCTTGGAGAACTGGATATACATGTACTATAACTTACAGGGGGAAGTTGAATTAATGGTGCTGATACAGTAACAATCAGCCCATTTGTCATGTTCAGGCCGTCTCCTCAGATTCACCGATAAGTCAAGAAAGATAGATTGCTAACAGCAACCAGCACAAGATATGCTAGTAACACTACCTTCATGTAATAAACCCATTTCTGCATAGGGTTCTATCTATTTCATTACTTAACCTTTGTCAAATAAAAATTGCTTGTTGTATTATTTCGAATTTTCATTTAGTATATAAGCAAGGTCACATGTTCCAACTTAAAATGGAAAACAACAAATTGTTATCGAAATACATATACATCTAGTGTGCATACAGGAAAATGATTTATTCCTTTTTCTAAGAGTAGGATCTTTGCTTGGTCTGCCTTTTCCCTTCCTTTCTTTGTAGAATATTAGCCTCTGGACACATATACCAAAAGCTCAATGTCCAATTTGCAGGAAATTGAGGAGCTTCAACAATCCTTTTCTTGTGTCTAAGCGCCTCTTGCCCTTCACTCATACCCACAAGAGTGCTATCAGGAACTCAGTTTTCACCACCACCCAACAGTGGCCCTAAGATTGTCACAACAGGGTTTCTGGTTGATGCTTTGGCAATAGCTAAGCTCAAAAATACAATTGATTCAAAAGCCACATTCATGAGGCCTTCTCGAGTGGGAGTTGTTACTTCGTTAATATGGAAGGTTCTTGCAGGCATTTCTTCTGCCAAAAATGGACATTCAAGGGACTCTTCTTTATTATTTCCTATTAACTTAGGGGGAAAATCAAATTTACCATCTTTAGAACATGCTCTGGGGAATTGGTTGACAACATAGCTCCGAAGTTTGTCAGGAGAATCACCCTTTTTATATAGGGTGAACCTCCACCCCTGAAAACCCCTAGCGGGGAGAGTAACAATGGCCTTTTCCTACTTCACTCCCTTGTTGGCCGACTGAACCCACAAACTTAAGGTTGGAGATTGCGGTTCCTCACCACTAGGATAAACCTTAGTTAAGTTTACTTTTCTCCAGTTCTAGTGGCTTGTTATTCATTGGTAGCACAA
This sequence comes from Solanum commersonii, assembly GCA_029007595.1. Taxonomy (NCBI): domain Eukaryota; kingdom Viridiplantae; phylum Streptophyta; class Magnoliopsida; order Solanales; family Solanaceae; genus Solanum; species Solanum commersonii. The sequence continues at coordinate 4,277,134 of JAJTWQ010000011.1, forward strand.
GATTGTTATTGCCTAGCTACATGCATCACACAACTTTTCTAATTGATGGTAGACTTGTCATCCATCCTTATGTTCAGCGGCATATACATCCCAAGGACAAAGGAATACAAAGCTCAATAAATCCTCCCAGGGCTACTTTAGGTTCCATTGTTCAAACCACTACTCAAAGTCCATATACTGTAGAACAAATTCCAAGAGACTCCAAATAAACTTCAAACCCCAATAATCAAACAATATAGTAACTCACAATAAGCAATAATATTAATAAAAATGCAATCTTTATCCAAATAAACAAGTAACAACTATGCTAATTGATTAAAACTTATCTCAACTTGTGTCTAATCCTAAAAAAAATTGGTAACTTGTCACTTCTCCTACCAAATACTTAAAAAAAACAAATACATCACTGTATCAAAGTACATAAAAACCAAACCTGCTGTTGCTTAGCCACTTGCTCCCTCAATTTAGTCGCTTGCTTCTTTATAGCCTCCATATTAGGTCCTTCCCAGTTCTTCCCCAAAGTATAAATTCAAAATCTTGATGCAGACCCACTTAAAATCAAGCAAAAGGTAACCAAAGAAAGGTGCTTTACATACATGGAGTTTCCCCTTTTTCTTGGAGAAGGAGAATCTATCTTTCTTTTTTATTGTTACAGGTAAGGTTAGGAACAGGAACAAAACATACCAGGAGAGCAAGAACCAATAATAAGAAAATAGAAAGTGTGGTTGGAAAGAAATAGAAAAAGGCTATGGGACATAGGAGAAAAAGTGTCGGTTACTGTTTCTGCACAAAATGAAAGTTGAAACGCCAGAGGAAGAAGAATAGTGGATGTGTTGAAAAGGGCGGAAGATAGTGGAAAACAGAGAGAAATACAAGTTTTCTTTGTTTTTTTAAGTACAAGGCTGACTGTATTAGAGTGTGAATGTGTGACCAACATAGGTTGTCCATCTTTAATTAAGATCTTGATTTGAATTTTAGGTATGAAAAAAAAATTATGTTGGAACGTCAATCCAAATGAGTCCTACAATCTACAAGGATTTCAATATAGATTCTAAACATCAAGTGAGAAATTTTTTTAAAATGTAAATATGTGACTTTTTTTTCTTCTTTTAAATTTGAATCATTTCTTGAATTATTGGCTTGCATTGTATCTCAAACATTCTAGTTATTTGGATTTGCTTTTGGGAACAATGTGAGAGTGTGTGACATATTTGCACCTTTCTAGTCTAGGATATGGCATGTAACACTTCATTTTATTTTTCTCCTTTGTATTTTCTTTATTGTATCTTGGTGGATAGTTTAAGGTTTTTGTTTGATTGCTTGTCTTTTTTGTTGTTTTTACAAAGTCTCAATTAAGGTTTTATGAAGATACTTGGAGGTTAAAGGAGTATATATAGTGTTTACTATGGCAATCAAAGACATATATGATAGAATAACGAGAGACTCAAAACACTTTAATTTCTAATTGCAATAGAATTGTATTAAGGATTAATTCTTAGTCCGTTTTTATTTGTTTTGATGACGTCACGAAAAATTCAAAAAGAGGTATCACGGTTTATGTTATTTGCGGATTACATAGTTTTGATTGACAAGATCCACATTAGAGTTAACACTAAGTCAAAAATTTGAAGGCACACCCTGCAATTTAAAGATATACAAATTGAGTAAGATCGACACAAAGACAAAATAATTGAAATGCAAATTCAATTATGTAATGTATGAAACCGATGTGAATGTGAGGCTTCGTATAGGGTTGCATTTGATAGAAATATTGCATTTGATTTTTGACTAATTGAAACAATACACATCTTAATCTAATTACGTACGTAAAAAATCATAATAATAATATTCTCATAATATTAGAGATTTAATTTATATCACCAAAAAATTACTTCAATATTTCATCATTGAAGAGCTCCTAAGCTTAGACTAAAATTTTAATATTGAATATTCATGTTCACTTAAAAAATAGGTTAATTCATAATTGAAGAGTTTCAAAGTTCAAATTTTAAAATTTGATCTGTTGCAAATGTGAATAATTTAGAGTGAATAATATATCAAAAGACTTCAAACATCGAGAGAGGAAATCATATCTAAATTTTGAGACTGTTTAGAGGAGATTTAAATTGTTCGATATTGAAAAACAATTAGTTCGTTGAGAAAAATGCATTTTGCTGTAGTTGTGTAAATATTGAATAAGTAGATATGGTTGTATACACATGTGATACATATTTATACATCATATATGCATGATTATATATTGTTCACACAATATTAACACATTACATAACTATTTATACAATATCGATATATTGCATATACATACAATCATTTTATTTGAAAGTATTTGTTGTCACTTGTACAGTTACTTAAGAAGCCCAAAATTAAAGAGCACCCGTTTTAGGGCATTTATGCAAAGGAAAAACTACATAATTAAATAAACATTATTGTTATATATTCATAATCTAGCAATACTTTCAAAAGATTATCTAACACAACTAAGGTTTTATAGAAAATCTCTCCCCTCTCCCCTCTTGCCCGCCGCCCTCCTCCCCCCCCCCCTCCTTCCATGTTTCCTTCTCGCCCTCTCTACAATTAATTGAGTGAATCTTTCTTCTTCTCCCTCTGTGTTTTCTATATTAATACGAAATTACATAAAAGATTTACCTGAATTATTTCTATATACATCTTTGGTTCTTGGTCTTAATTATTTTCTGGGTGGCTATTGATTGTTGATTCATTTTTGTTGTTGAATTACGTTGATACATCAATTTTCCATTATAGGTTCTTGATTTGTTATTCAATGTAGAAATCTTCTCTTCTTCTTGGATTAATACAACCAAATGTATCTATGTATTTGAAAAATTGTACTTGTATATAAAAAGATACACATATCATCAAACTATTATCTTTTTTCAATTAATACAATCAATTATATTTATGTATAAAAAATAGTACAAGTGTTTTAAAAAAGAGCAACTTTCATATATAGCAAACACAAAATTCATATTTGTATGTTATAAAATCTTTTGCATAATTGCGCTCCATAGCAAACGTGATATGACTAGGCTATTTCGCTATACATATATACAAAAGAAGCAATTGTATAATTCGTTGGCTCCTCTTCAGATTTGTATAATTTCGCTGGTAGGCCATTTGTATAAATTGTCAGCCTCTCGTTTGTATAAATCGTTGAGAGTCTCTCAATTTAATTTTATATGTTTGTATATCTGTATAAAATTTGGATTTGTATACAATTAAATCGAAATAAAACGTTTGTATTTCAAATATCGTTCTCTCTCTCGCTTTATACATACATAAATTATACATTATATTTTGTATAATCTGTGTTTGTATAAAGCGAGAAAGAGAGAAAGACAAAAGAGAACTGGACAAGGGAATATTTGTATTGTATAATTATAAGTGTATAGGACGAAAATATATGTATTTGTATGTGTATATACAATTTTCTCTTGCTTTATACAAACAGAAACACAATTTATACATTTCTGTTTGTATAAAGTAAGAGAGGCGAGCGACAGAGAGAGCAAGCGAGAGAGGGAGAGTGGCGAGCGAGAGTTTGAGGGAGAGAGGCGACTGACAAACAGTTTGCTACAGGGCACAATTAAATCAAAGTGTGGCTATACCATTTAATTTGAATTAATAATTTGCCATTATGTACAATTTTCCCTTTAAAAATGGATCAGCATATAAAAAAAAATCAATACAACTATTATTAGAAACAACTGTATTTACATATTTATTTCAAGTTTGATACAATATTCTAGCACTGTACCAATATTTTTTTTTATTTGTGTAATCATAAAAATGATACATACTGTATTTATCATTTTAATTTGGGATGATACAATATGTATTTGTGTATCTATTTTCAATTTCAAAGCTAATATTTGAATTTTTGCGCGAGAATGAGAAAAATAGGTGAGAGACTATTGTAATTTGAGAAAAAAAGAGAAGATTGTGTAAATGTGTATCTATGTATCTCAGTTTTAATTAAGATACAACATACTCAGCTCTTTTCTCTATCTCGATCATCTCTCTCCTCTCTCTCTTTCGATTTTGCTCTTCTTTCTCCTCTTTAAAACTGTTGCTATGAATCGTAAAACAAAAGTTTATGAGCACCTGACCCATCAAAAAATAGGCCTTTTGCAATTACAGAAGCCCAGCCCAAACTCCTCCACCGACCTTTTTTTCCTCTTTACATATATCCCAAATGTACCCCTGTTGTTTTGAGTCTCATCAGAAAAACACAAAACAAAACCCTAATCCGAAGAACGTTGTATATCTTGTTCTCTCTGTTTTAGCGGCTTATCGGAAAATAACAATGGCGGTAGAAGCTGCAAACCAACCAAAAATTCGATGGGGGGAGCTAGAAGATGATGCGGAGGACTTGGATTTCCTGTTACCGCCGAAGCAAGTAATTGGGCCAGACCGTAATGGATTGAAGAAAATCGTGGAATACAAGTTTAATGAGGAAGGTAACAAGGTGAAAATCACTACTACTACACGTATCTGTAAGCTTGCGAATGCAAGGCTTAGTAAAGGGGCTGTTGAGCGTCGTTCCTGGCCTAAGTTTGGTGATGCTGTTCATGAGGATGTTGGTGCTCGTCTTACCATGGTTTCTACTGAGGAGATTATTCTTGAGCGCCCTAGAGCTCCTGGTATGGATCTTTTCTTCTTGTGCTTGGTTGATCTGAATTGGGTTTTTGTCGATTTGTTTTTTTTTTCTTGATTTCGGTCGTGCTTTCTAATTCTGTTCTTATTGTCAATTGGATCGTTTTTGTTTTGCCTTTTTGGTCGTGAATTCATGGTCTTTGTATTGCCTTCTCTGTCCTTTATTCTATATTTGTGTTTTTATAGTTGTGTCTTGTATACTTATTCTTTTTTTTTATTGATGTAGCATTGTAATTAATGGTGGTTGTGGATTTATTTGTGATAAAATTGGTAGACATCTCTGATCTGGAGTTTTGATTTTGATGTATTAGCAAGCCATGTGTATTGTGAATTTGGTTGGAGTTCCTTTTGCGTGCTGTTGCAGTTCGTAGTAATAAGGATTAAAAAGTGTAAGGAGAATTGTAAAAAGAGGGAACTTTGGGTGAAAAAGTTAATAATTGTCTTAAAACAGAAAACCTTTTGGATGAAGTTCTTGTTCTCTTGAGTTGGGTTAGAAGGAGAAAGCTGCGTTGCAGGGCTTTTAACATTATTGTATGAAATGTCTAATAGATTAGTCCCATTCCTTGAACAAAGACAAAGATCGTTGCTTTATTTTTTCTTTTTGTTTTTCTTCTGCCTACATCTCTGGTCTCCTATTTGAGTATAAACATTGTTTGCTAAAGCCTAATAACAATTTGATCCAGCATCTCTTGGATTGCCTATTATATAGAGTTATGCAATTACACGTCACATGTATAGATTCAAGTTCACACATTATTGGCTACTCAATCCAAGTAGTGAGGCAGGGAGTTTCCATTAAGTGTATGCATTTGTCATGATTATTTTTAACTATGGTAATGTACTATACCTTTGATGAAGAAAACGATTGGTTTTGCGAGTATTGAGAAGTGGGAAGATATACTCCCCCTTTCACTTTCACTTTCACTTGTCCCCTTTACTAAATGTAAATTTTCACTTTTACTTGTACACTTTAGCATATCTAGAGATTTTTTTTTTGTGGTAATTAGATGCTGTATATGCGTGTAAGATTCAAGGACACCCATTCTCTGGCTTGAGCTTAATTTGAAGTTAAACCTAACCCCTGTTATTGTGCTTGTGGATTCTTGTAAACAGGTTCGAAGCAGGACGAAGGTAAATCTGGTGGAGACTCTCTTAATCAAATTGCAAAAGCAGGGGCTGTTCTTATGGTGTGTAGGACCTGTGGCAAGAAAGGTGATCATTGGACATCAAAATGCCCCTTCAAGGATCTTGCACAGCCAAGTGAGACCTTTGTGGATAGGCCACCATCAAGGGGGGAAGCACCTGCTGCTGGGGCTGGTTCTCAAAAGAGTGCTTATGTTCCTCCGAGCATGAGAGGTGGTGCTGCAGAGAGAGGAAGTGGTGGGGGGACTGAGATGAGAAGAAGGAATGAAGAAAACTCTGTTAGGGTCACCAATCTTTCGGAGGACACTCGGGAGGCTGATTTGTTGGAGCTGTTCCGTCCATTTGGTCATGTCAGCAGAGTGTATGTTGCGATTGATCAAAAGACAGGAATGAGCAGAGGATTTGGTTTTGTCAACTTTGTCAACAGAGAAGATGCTGAGAGGGCCATAAACAAGCTCAATGGTTATGGTTATGACAACCTCATCCTTAGAGTTGAATGGGCTGCTCCTAGAGCTACTTAGTGTGTTCTTTCCTTGACAATACCATGTTTATTTCAAACCAATTTTTTTTCTTTTGCTTCACGTCTAGGGCCTTGCGCTCTCTTGAACACTGTTTTTATCTTAAGAAGTTATTGAATGAGGAAATATTGCCTAAGAAGAAGTTTTGGAATAATATAGTTTAGCCAGGTTTTTAACAATTTTCTCACAGCAGAACTCTGGAACTGTAATACTCTTCGATTGTAGAGGTCAGTAGTGTTTTTTTGTAACAATTTCAGTTAAGCCCTAGTACATTTGAAGGGCAGTGCATGTTGTCCTTGGTACATTGAGAGATGAAAGCAAGTGCAGTTTGGTAGATGTGTACACGCGTCAATGTACTAGGAATCCAGAACACTAGGGATTAACCAATACACCGCACCTTTGGTGCTAGCTAGTACTTGAAAGAAATTGTATGACTATATTACAGTAAGTGTTTTTTTCGATTGGCTCAGTTGGTTTAGAGAGTGGTCATCTGTGTGGATGAATCAGGATCAATTCCCCTCAATGCCTTCGGAGTCGAGCTTGTCGATAGGACTTACCTAGTGCAGTTTATATACCCTATATGATTTGTAGGCTATCTCGACTTAAATACTTGGCACAGGTATAAATTGTTCAATTCTTCCCTAGCAGCAGGTCACATTGAGATTGATCAATCTTTGATGTAATAAAATTAATTATTCAAAGAGGTTTTCTTTTCAATTATCCCTTGTTTAGTTTGACCTATTCAGAAAGGAGAATAAATGTTATTCACAATTGAGTTGCTAAATGCACTTAATTACTCTTTAATTTTTTTTAATAAATGGGACGCTAGGCATGCTTCAAGATGAGATGACAGAACATTACTCCCCTGGATGTTCTCTCCAGGCGAAATTTGCCACGTTTACTGAGCGGTTGAATCCCCTGCACGCAAGAGAACATTTTTTTGAATCCCTCGATGAAAATCTTGCCTTCACCACTATTGTCTTCAAATCTGTCTTCTTTCCTGGTGCTCGATCATGTATCAATATTTTCTGGTAAATGATAAAAATTTATGCACGTTGAACCACTAGTTATTTACAGTACATTGCTGAATTGTATTTGGATATTGCCTTTATCATTTTAATTTTCAGAGTTGCTGACAGACCTGTTTTATTAGATCACGAGGAATGTTCGGGCATCTGGTGTAGATACAATTAGCAATTTGCCTTGTAATGTTCTCGATGAAATTCTAGAGTGCTTGCCTTGGAAAGATGCAGTGAAGATCAGTATCTTGTGAAAATACTGGAGGTACAAATGGATAACACGTCAAGAACTTGATTTTAATGATGAGTTTTTCAAGTCTTTCAAACAAGATGAAGAAGCCAAGAGAATCATTTACCAAGTTCTGTTAGTCCATAAAGGACCAATACTGAAGTTTAGACTCTGTAGTTTTACGAGTTGCCCTGATATTGATCATTGGATGCACTTCTTGTCGAAGAAAAATGTCCAGGAAATCACCCTTCATGTAAGATTAGGAAATCATTTACCTCATCACCTTTTTGCATTCCGGCAACTAAGGTATTTGGAACTTCAAGATTGCTTGTTCCACCCTCCACACAGTTTCAAAGGGTTTAAGAAGCTTATTAGTCTCGATCTTCTGCATGTCACTTTTGTTCCATCAATATTTACAAATGTCATCTCTAAAAGCCCGTTGCTTGAACGATTGAGATTGTGTTCCTGCACAAACTTTGACACCCTTGAAATTGATGTCGGTAATCTCAAATTCTTTGAGTTTATTGGAGAAACAAAATCCATTTCCTTCAAGAACGCTCCTATGCTTGAAAAAGTTACTTTGTCTTTCATCGAACAACGACTTTTGACTGATACATCTCCTTTTTGCTCCAATCTAACAAAGTTCTTTCATTACATGCCTTCATTGCTGGAACTGAATCTATGCGGTTCAATATTAGAGGTAACGTACATTTGTGATTTTCTACCAATCATAACCAAATGATGAATCTGATTGGTATGTTAAAAGTATTTTTTGACTTGCTTCTGCCTTCTAGTGCTTGATGGATGGAGGTGAACCATTTTTCGTGCATGTCTTTAAGAAACGTCAAGGAGGTTTCAGGTGTTGTTTACTTGATTAGAAGTTGTCCTAAATTACAAGATCTTACAATTGAATTTGTAAGCACTCTCTTGTTTATTTTTTTCATTAATATGATTTCTTCTTCATCTGAACTTGCCTAATAAACTGTTCCTTGGAATTTCTTTTAGGACCCTGTGGCTGTGAGGATATTGTTTAACCTGTTGTAGAATTTCTACGATGCCAATCATTCTCATTAGGTGCTGAGAAGCTTCAAAGAGTTCATGTGAACTTGTTTATGGGTCTTGAGATGGAAATGGAATTTATGTAGTTCATTTTGGCCTGTGCACCTGTACTTAAGGAGGCTTTCATTTGGAATTTTGCGTGTCTCCTTCATCGTTCGGATAAACAAATGATGAACGAGATGAAAGAAATATGCAGAGCATCACCTAATGTTGAATTCATATTTGAATAACTTGAGTTGGAAGATCGCGGTGAACCCCAAGAAGTCATGGAAGTGCCATGGTTTTGCTTAAATAGTACTTGTGCTTTAGTTTGTCTGTTATGACTTTTCAATCAAATTCAAGGTCAACAAGATGATGCTATGTGTCTAAATGATGTGGCAGCTCCGAGTCAAAATAAAAATGAATCAAAAGTCGCCAAGTGTTCAAAAGGTGTGTCTTGACTGATTACAAGCAAAAGTTACAATATATAGAGAGATACATGCATCATAAACAACATTGTTTCTACAGAAAAAGAATGAAACAAATTTGGTACCATATTTACACAATAAACATTGAATCATTCTTTTCTTACGAATAATATTAGTCAAATTGTTAGTTTTTTTTAGAGATCTAACTATATATGGTTCCTTTCATAAAAAGATAAGGAGGTGATTGTTATGGGTCGAACAAGACGGGTAGATCTAGCCGATTTAGAGGTTGTGAATAATTGACAAACACATCCATCTAGATCTATGGGAAGTTTAGATTTTCCCGTTCCTGTTGCTCTCATGACTATTACTACCTTGTTATGAGATTTCTGCTCTAGAACATATTCACATAAGAGGTTATCATGAAATCTTTCACGCCATACTTAGATCCTATGTTGCTTGGAGTCAGGTGCAGATGTCCGATACGGGGTGCGGATCTAGAGATCGGGTCGGATTTTCTATGATCTAAACTTTAAGATTCGTGGATATAGATCCATGGATGGATGAGGGTGGGATTGAGCTAAAAATAATTCATGTACAGAAAACTCGAGGAGAAAATATATATCAAGAGGAAAATTCTGAAAGGAGATAAAAGGAAAGGGAGTGATAATAGAAATTTAAGCATACAAGGTACTCAATTTTCTTCATTTCATATTAGTTTTTGTTTAGAATTTCTCCCTTGAATTTGGTCAAAGTACCCCAAAGACCAGATTAGGTGCGAATCTCACATCTACTAACTCACACCCCATCGTGTTGACATGGGTGCAACACTAAAAGTGAAGGAATTCGAGCAACTTAGATTAGACCCTCTCATAAACAAATATTTGGAAGAAACAAATGATGCAATACTCATATCAATAAAATCTATTAACATGAAGAAAATTCATGATGACACAAAGAAAGAGCACTGAAATTAAAGTTGGGGTACGTTCTGATCTTTATCAGTTGACTCAGTTATAAAATCAGTGACTTACAATTCAAGTGTTGCTCTGTCATCTCAATTTTCTGTTTTTTTTCTTTATACATGTTCCCCTTTAAGTATAATCTTGACTTGTTAGCAAGCTATGTTTATTGTTGTTAATATAATTTTTTAAACATAATTTTTACAATATTTTAAATTGTTAATGTATATTATTATTTTTGTCCCAACATATGTGACATAAATAGAATTTCAAAAATTAACTTAATTTTTTATATATCTTTTAAATATTTAAAGTTGTCAATTATTATAATTTGTAGTAATTTTTATATAGTTTTCAGATAATATATGTTAATTTTCATGTTTTAATTGATCTGCATTGATAGAATTTTCTGAAAAACGACGGTATAGTTGGGCAATAAGGCCGGGTAATAAAAAAATATTCTCAAGGAAATCAATAAATAAATAGAGTAACAGATTTACATTCTGATAATTGAATTATCACACATTAGTTACTCTAATCAACAACACTCAAACAATTTATTTATTTTGGTTAAACAAACAATATTACTCAAATGTGTACTTCAATTCACAGGCGTCCATAATTTAAAGACTTCGGGTGCATCAACATTATCTTAGCTTAAATATGAACTCTAAGCTAATTTTAAAATAAAAATAGTAAAAAAGAATGTTTCGGGTTCATCAATATTATCTTAGCTTAAATATGAAATCTAAGCTAAACTTAAAATAAAAACAAATATGAGATCTAAGCTAAACTTAAAATAAAAAAAGTGAAAAAAGGTTTTATAACTAAATTTAAACCCGGATCTCATATGTGATTCTTTTGGCTTGTACCAATGGCACAAGGGCACTCATATACTCCTCATAGGTGCAGTGTTAATTATTTCATCCGTCCCTTTTTATATATCACATTTTTACTTTGCACTTGCATTAAAAAGTGATGTAACTTTACCCTTTTACCCTTATTTATTGTTTTCTTAAGTCAACTTTACAATAAATGATGAATACATTTTCAAGATTAATTAACTACTCTATCAAGGATATAATAGATAAAATATGGTAATTTATGCGTAAATTTATTAAATAACAAATATTGTGATTCAATTATTTATAGAAAGAAATGAAATATAAAAAGTAACATAGTGAGTATATCCTAGTTTCTATGATTTCTCAAGATAGATATATATAGGAATGACTCATTTGTCAATTATTTTTCATGATAAACTCAGCAATTGCCAGACAAGCATATGTTGATGAAACACAAAGGTGAAAAGGTGCTAACTGTGCCCCTATCTGTCCTGCATTTCGGGTAAAATCTTACTGCCTCCGGCTTTCGATCTCTCCGAGACTCTCAGTACTGGTAAACATCTTGTATAATCTTTGATTATTTGCTCTCAAATTGTACTTCTTTGTTGAATAATCAACTTATCATCAACCCATCAGGTTAGGTTTTCTTTGGGATTTTTTTTTATTTTTATGGATAATCATGTCTCTGCCTGCCAGTTTAACCGACTAATTCACTAGTACCATAAGTTGTCCAAATCATCTTGTGTTTTGACGCCTCTGGAATTTGAACCTTAGATATCGTGATTTTCAACCCATCAACTGGCCAGAAATGGTGTGGTAATATCACCGGAAGATTAATTCGTGATTCTTTTTTAACCGGAGAAATCACTTGGTGGATAATGGATTCATGATTCTCCACTTAAATATTAGGTTAGGGTTCGAACCTATTGCATGTAAGAATTAGAATTAGGGATGGATATTGGTAAAAGGATTGCAAGTAACTAATTAGGACATGCTACAAAAGAATTGGATTGGTAATATTTGGTTATATAACGTTTAACGAAGTCAATCAGAAAACAATTTAAACATTTGGTTTCCACATGCATTAATTGTTAATGACATGGATGAGCCTTTTTTTCAAACATAAATGTCATAGATGATCCTTTTCTCAAAGTTAGATGGTATATTTGAGCCTTTTCCCCTTTATTTAAATATATAAATGGGCAAGTTAGGCATACTAGGCATACTTCAAGAGCTTAAAGTAAGATGAGAGGAGGAAATTAAACATTACTTTGTGGATCTTAATCTCACATTACTTCGGTGCCCTGGATGTTCTCTCTTTGACATGCTCCTGTTTTTATGTCTAAGGAGTTATAACTCATTGTGGTTGCTCTTCTGAGTCTCTTTTGTCTACTAAAACTGCATCATTGGATAGAGTATATAATTACACTATTGTCTTCAATCTATGTTCTTTCCCGTGCTCAATCATGTATCATTCTCTAATGACGTTGAACCACTAGTTATTTTCTATACGTTACTGAAATGTATTTGGATATTGCCTTCATCCCTGATGTTAATTTTCAGAATTGCTGACAAACTTGTTTTGTTAGACCATGAGGAATGCTTGGACATCTGGTGTAGATACAATTAGCAATTTGCCTTGTAATGTTCTCGATGGAATACTTGGGTGCTTGCCTTGGAAAGATGCAGTGAAGACCAGTATCTTGTCAAAAGACTAGAGGTACAAATGGGTAACACGTCAAGAACTTGATTTTAATGATGAGTTTTTCAAGTCTTTCAAACAAGATGAAGAAGCCAAGAGAATCATTTACCAAGTCCTATTAGTCCATAAAGGTCCAATACTGAAGTTTAGACTCTGTAGGATTACGAGTTGTCCTGATATTGATCATTGGATCCACTTCTTGTCGAAGAAAAATGTCCACGAATTCACCCTTGATGTAGGCTTAGGAAACAAATATCATTCACCTCATCATCTTTTTACATTCCAGCAACTAAGGTTTTTGGAACTTAAAGATTGCTTGTTCCACCCTCCACTCGGTTTCAAAGGGTTTGAGAAGCTTATTAATCTCGATCTTGTGCGTGTCACTTTTGATCCATCAATATTTACTAATCTCATCTCTAAAAGCCCGTTGCTTGAACGATTGAGGTTGCGTTGCTGCACAAACCTTGACATCCTTGAAATCGATGCTGCTAATCTCAAATTCTATGAGTTTATTGGAAAAACAAAATCCATTTCCTTCAGGAACTCTCCTATGCTTGAAAAAGTTACTGTGGCAATCCTTGGACGGCGTCTTTTGACTGATACATCTCCTGTTTGCTCTAATTTCCCAAAGTTCTTCTATTACATGCCTTCACTGCTGGAACTGGAAATATGCGGTACAATATTAGAGGTAAGGTACATTTGTGATATTACTATCATAACTAAATGATGAATCTGATTGGTGTTTTAAAGTAATTTTTAACTTTCTTGTAGTACTTGATCAAGGGAGGTTTACCAGAGAGTCCCCCAACTGGTCTGAACAATATCAAATCTCTCACTCTTTCGTCCATGTCTTTAAGAAACGCCCAGGTGGTTTCAAGTGCAGTTTACTTGATTACAAGCTGTCCTAAATTACAAGATCTTACAGTTGAATTTGTAAGCACTCTCTTGTTTTTTTTTTCATTAAGGTGTTTGAATATGGTTTCTTATTCATCTGAACTCGCCTAACTAACCGTTCCTCAAATATTCTTTAGTACCAAGTGTGGGTGGGGGATATTGTTGAACCTGTTGTACAGTTGCTACGAGCCCAATCATCCTCAAGCGGTGCTGTGAAGCTTCAAAAGGTCCAAGTGAACATGTTTACTGGTCTTGAGATGGAAATGGAGTTTATGAAGTTTATATTGGCATCTGCACCTGTACTTGAGGAGATCTTCATTTGGAATTGTACGCGTTTCCTTTTTCGTTCCTGTAAACAAATGATCGATGAGATGAAAGAATTCCGCAGAGCATCACCCAATGTTGAATTCACATTTGAAGAAATCGATATGGAAGGTGGATATGAACATGAAGAAGTCATGGAACTGCCATGATTTTGCTAACATATTTTGTTTTGTAGCACTTAGATTGCCTGTTATGTCCTGTCTTGTCTGTCTAATATTATGCAGTATGTATATATGTGCTTGGCTAAGTAAGTTTTAACAGTTTGATGAGCTATGACTCTACTTGTAATGGTCACTGTATTACTATGTTATTCCTATTTTGGCCCCTGTGTTATACAATTATGCATATTTAATCTTTAATTAACTTAAATGTGTAGTTTTTGTCTATAAAACTGAATAAATGGGGTAACCTTTTGTCTAAATAGGGAGTAATAAAAAAACGTTTTCAAAGTGGATGCAGGAAACTTGGGAGGTTCGAATAGGGATAATCGGATCAGTTTTGCTAACATCAAGGACAATTTTGTCCTATTTTTAATAGTTCAAGGGTATTTTTTGGGACAAAAATTAAACGAAGGATATCTTTGTTTCATTTCAATAGTTCGGGATTCTTTTTGGCCATTGTTTTTTATTTTTTTTATTTTTTGATAATTTTGTTTAGCACTTAACTTCTGAATACACATAAAGTTAAAGGCATGATACATCAATATAATGTTTAACTTGATCTCATTTTATGTTTATTCCCTCAAACTTTGGATGTAACTTATATAAAATTAAACAAATAGAAACACACATCCTATGTGGCATCCTATGTGACAATTTACATTTTACGTGATGTCTTACGTGTATTATGACACATAAAACTCATGTTATATTGTGTTATATTTCAACTATAATAAACTGAAGTGCTGATGATTCAGCCCAATTGCACACAAAGGAAAATGGTTTAACATTCGTGATTTGTCTTATAACGTTATCTTTTATCTGAAGTATACCCCTAAACTATTTAAAAGTTCGTCTCTATTGAATAAATATTTCTTTTGAAAGTATACGTTCTTTTTGAAGAAGCACTTCAATTCTTTATCAAAAAATTAAGAATGCGAAACCTTCTTGTTATATTGTTTGATCTTAAACACATAATAAAAGTGCTTTTCATACATTTTGTCATAAGATTATATTTATATTTGAAAAATGTTATAAAATATATTTATATATTAAATTTAACATATTGTTGATTTATAAAATATATTTACATACATGTTAGAATATTCAGTTCGGTTTGGAATTTTTTTGATTTTCTTTTATAAATTAAAAGGGCCATTCCAATTGTTCGGAATGGTTACACACTTAAACAAAAATTCACGATTTTATTGAAAAATGATATAAATCGATTCGGTACGGTTAGGTTCAATCAGTTCAGTCAGTTTTTCATATTCTTTTGACACCCTACATGAGTTATAAACTCAAATGCCTAATTAACACTAGATAGAATTATCCCATGCAAGCACGGGCCTAGGGGTGTGCAAAAATTGAACCGAAAAAAATATTATTGGATTAACAGTTATTTAATGGTTTTATAAAAAAAATTATTGGGTTATCGGTTCGATATTGATTTTTTAATATTAGGTTATTGGATTAACCGATAACCCATTAAGAATATAATAATTTACTATTTTAATTTTTAATCACAGATAAATATCAAACAAAAAATATTAATATAATCACTGTATTAGACTATAACTATAAGGACCCTACACAGTTAACACAACTTAATTCTACTCTATGCATTTACCCTTTAGGTTTTAGCATTACTTTAGTCTTTAGGTTCACAATGTCAAAACTTAAAGAACTAAAAACAACGTTGGGCTAGCCTTTGCAACGACGACGACAAGGATTAGGCAACGACTAGGGTGGTGAATTGCGAGTATTTTGCTATAGTACTTTTACTACACTAACCATAATTTTTGTACTCACTGAGTAATTTGATTTCTCTCTTGTTTATTTCGTGTCAAATTGTTGAACAAATTATATATTTGTTTTGAAAGTATTTTCTTACTGGTTAAATCAAAATCGAACCGTTAAAGACCAAAAACCAATAACAAATATATATATCTTATTATTTTGATTGTTGGTTTAGCATAATTAAAAAAATCAAAAATCGATAAATCGAATCGATAATACTTAAAACTGAACTGAACCGATCGATACATACACCCCTACACGGGCCAACTTGCACGGGCCAACACGTGTTGTTCCAGCGAAATTCGTTTCAACAGATGTAATGACATTCTATTGTAGTGAAATTTGTTTCAAAAGATACAATAAATGAAATAAAAATGATAAGTAAAAGAGTTTTTCATAAGACTTGGGCCATAATCTTGATTAATTTCTTCACATAAACTGCAAGCATTGTTTATCCTATCAGATTTATAGAATTTGTAAACAAAACGATAATGAAAAAAAAATAAGAAGATTTTTCTAAATTTGAAAGAATTGCTAACCTCAAAATTTATGAGATCAAACTGAGAAAGAGCGTGTGAAACAAAAAAAAAACATTACTAGAAAAAATAAGAGAAAAGAAAAAGAAGTCTTATATATCCATCTAATATGAGGACTGAGGTGGCTATAGTCAATTAAACCACGTAGTTAATGTATTGGCAATGGAAGGAAAAGCCACGTCATATTAAGAAGCTTAGAACTAATTAAATGACAAATATACCCACAATTTGAATTTAATGACCAAAAACAAAGATGTTAAATCACAAACATTAGGGGTAGTTTTGTACAAATAAGAAAATATAAATTAATTTCAACCTCTCTGTCCTGCATTTTGGGTAAAATCTTACTGTCTCCGGCTTTCGATCTCTCTGAGACTCTCAGTACTGGTAAGTAAGCGTCTTCTATAGTCATTGATTATTTGCTCTCAAATTTTAGTTATTTGTTCAATAATCAACTTATCATCAACCCATCAAGCTAGGTTTTGTTTGGGGATTTTTTTTTATTGATAATCATGTCTCTGCCTGCCAGTTTAACCTTGGCTAATGCAAGGAGGAAAATCCATATATAAGTTTTCAATAGATTAGATGGGTGGAATATCGAGAAGATTAATGAAACCTTTGTAGGAGTTAATGGGCTAGCTTTATAGATTCTAGTGGTGTTTAAATTGGTTCTCATCCTACCCTTCCGCCATGTTTTTTGAAGGGGATTCAACTAAATACCATTTTGCCAAAAGATTGTATTGTGTATGTAGCTAGGTTGAATATTATTTTATGTGTTGAATCCTCTGCATACAAGAGAACATTCCCTTGATGAAAATCTTGCCTTCACCACTAGTCTTCAAATCTATCTTCTTTTGTGGCGCTCAATCATGTATCATTATTTTCTCTCTATGATATAATTGGTAAATGATAAAATTTATGCAGTTGCAGACGTTGAACAACTAGTTATT
Organism: Solanum commersonii; assembly: GCA_029007595.1. NCBI lineage: Eukaryota > Viridiplantae > Streptophyta > Magnoliopsida > Solanales > Solanaceae > Solanum > Solanum commersonii. Next base: position 4,294,375 of record JAJTWQ010000011.1, read on the forward strand.
TTCAATACATTGCTGAAATGTATTTGGATATTGCCTTTAACCCTGATTTTAATTTTCAGAGTTGTTGACAAACTTGTTTTGTTGGACCATGAGGAATGCTTGGACATCTGGTGTAGCTACAATTAGCAATTTTCATTGTAATGTTCTGGATGCTATTCTTGGGTGCTTGCCTTGGAAAGATGCAGTGAAGACCAGTATCTTGTCAAAAGACTGGAGTTACAAATGGGTAACACGTCAAGAACTTGATTTTAATGATGAGTTTTTCAAGTCTTTCAAACAAGATGAAGAAGCCAAGAGAATTATTTACCAAGTCCTATTAGTCCATAAAGGACCAATACTGAAGTTTAGACTCCGTAGGATTACGAGTTGTCCTGATAGTGATCATTGGATGCACTACTTGTCAAAGAAAAATGTCCAGGAATTCACCCTTCATGTAAGATCAGGAAATCATTTACCTCATCACCTTTTTACATTCCAGCAACTACGGTTTTTGGAACTTCAAGATTGCTTTTTCCACCTTCCACTCGGTTTCAAAGGGTTTGAGAAGCTTATTAATCTCGATCTTATGGATGTTACTTTTGATCCATCAATATTAACAAATCTCATCTCTAAAAGCCAGTTGCGTTCCATCACAAACTTTGACATCCTTGAAATTGATGCTTGTAATCTCAAATTCTTTGAGTTTATTGGAAAAACAAAATCCATTTCCTTCAAGAACGCTCCTATGCTTGAAAAAGTTACCATGGGTTTCCTTGGACGGCGACTTTTGACTGATACTTCTCCTCCTGTTTGCTCTAATTTCCCAAAGTTCTTCCATTACATGCCTTCACTGCTGGAACTGGATATATGCAGTACAACATTAGAGGTAATGTACATTTGTGATATTACTATCATAACTAAATGATGAATCTGATTGGTGTCTTGAAGTTATTTTTGACTTCTTGTAGTACTTGATCAAGGGAGGTTTACCAGAGAGTCCCCCAACTGCTCTGAACAATATCAAATCTCTCATTATATCGTCCATGTCTCTAAGAAAAGCTGAGGTGGTTTCAAGTGTTGTTTACTTGATTACAAGCTGTCCTAAATTACAAGATCTTACAATTGACTTTGTAAGCACTCTCTTAATTTTTTTTTCATTAAGGTGATTGACTATGGTTTCTTCTTCATCTGAACTCGCCTAACTAACCGTTCCTCAAATATTCTTTGGTACCCTGTGGGGGATATTGTTGAATGTGCTGTACAGTTGCTACGAGCCCAATCATCCTCATATGGTGTTGTGAAGCTTCAAAGAGTTCGAGTGAACATGTTTACTGGTCTCGAGATGGAAATGGAGTTTATGAAGTTTATATTATCATCTGCACCTGTACTTGAGGAGATCTTCATTTGGAATTGTACGCGTTTCCTTTTTCGTTCATGTAAACAAATGATTCGTTCATGTAAACAAATGATCGATGAGATGAAAGAATTCCGCAGAGCATCACCCAATGTTGAATTCACATTTGAAGAAATCGATATGGAAGGTGGATCATATGAACATGAAGAAGTCATGGAAGTGCCATGATTTTGCCAACATATTAGTTTGCCTGTTATGCCCTGTCTGTCTAATATTATGCAGTATGTATATATGTGCTTGCCTAAGTAAGTTTTAACAGTTTCATGAACTATCACTCTACTTGTAATGGTCACTGTATTATTATGTTATTCCCATTTTGGCCCCTGTGTTATACAATTATGCATATTTGATCTTTAATTAACTTAAATGTGTAGTTTTTGTCTATAATATTATTGTTTAGTCGTCGAAACTTGAACAAAATCTGGCTAGTAAGTGAAATATGCGTATAGATAAGTGATTTTTTTTTTTCGGTTAAAAAAAATGATGAAAAGACGACTTTATTATATAATTTTTAATACTAGTTGATTGAATATTTGAACAACGACCTTTAATTTTCAGATAGAAAACTCGATTATTTGTTTACATAATCATTAAGTACCTACTTTTATATAACTTATGAAGATAAATAAATAGTACTATAATTTTATAACATATAAATCAATTTTATCAATGATGATTAAGGTGGAGTGGTAAGTATTTGATCTTTAAGTATAAAATCGCTTTTATTAAAAAATATTTTTATTTCAATATATCAAACTTCTTAATACAAATCTAAATTTAATCAGACTTCAAATCATTTTGCCAAATATCGGATGAAAAAAAACCCAAAAAAGGTATGATAAAGAATAAAATAAAATAGTTAAATAATGAGAAAAACTATTAAGGTAATACGCAATCACATTAAATCGGTCATTACATAAAATGAGATTTTATTGTTATTTTTTTGGATAAATTAATTGACACAATTTAATAAATTAAATAATAATCAAAACACATGATATTTAAACGGACAACACCATACGACACAACGACAACAAACATCCAATCAAGGTGTTGAAGGTTAAAGTGGGATTTAATTATAATTATATTTTGTTACCTACTACTGGACCGATGGCATGAATTAATTGTCACTGAGTTATATTAGGTGGAACCCGTAAATTACGTAAAAGTTTTCCTACAAATTAGTTGTATTAATCATGTTGATGGTAGTATTCTGTCCGTCTCATATCAGTTAATCATTATACTAAAAAAATAGTTATTTCATATTAGTTGATCACCTTACTAAATCAATAAAATATTAATTAATTTTTTCTACACATTACCTTTCCTATTATTTTTTTTGAAAGTATTTTATATTTATTTGTAAAATTCTCAATAAGTTTTTCAAGGAGTAAATTAGTAAAATCATCTTGTTATTTATGATTTTTTAAATACCGTGTAAAATGAAAAGTAATCAATTAATATGAGACGGAGTGAGTATAGATGTCCAAGTTCATCTCACCAATTATTTTTTAACTAATATATATACAGCATAACAGCACCAACCAACATCATATTTCTCATTGAAAAACTTAGGTTATATTTTGTTCTCTCCATCATTTATTCTTCTTTACATATTTGGTAAGACTTTTACTGTATGAATAAGCATCATCATTTTCTTGAGAATAATATCATTCTCTTATTCTTAGTTTTTGAGAGATCTAAATATGGGTTTTGATTTATAGCGATAGACCTTCTTATAGATCTAGTCGATTCATTTTTCAGTAGATGTTATGAATAATTGATAAATACAAGTGTATAAAGATTTTGATATAGTCACACTCGTAGATATGTGTGATTAGACTAAGACCTTTGTACACTTGTATTTTGTCGCTATTCACAATCTCTGCTGAAAGATGATTGGCTAATTCTACGAAGAATTTAGATTTTTTATGCCCGTTGCACATAACTATCACCACCGTGCCCTTTGATCTGACATGGAATATACGAAGGAATCCATAGTTAGATTCTCTGAAAAACTAGTAAGAGGTTGGTCTTGTTTGCGAGAAACAAATGATGCAATATTCATAATGTTAAGGTTACAAATTTGTAAAGATGAAGAAAATTGATGAAACAAAGAGACTGTTAAATTGTTCCCTTTATCCCTAATCACAAATTAACCGTAGAAGATAAAAGATCTACTGATTTTTATTTTCCTTGTCATGGTAGAAGACGTATTTATGATTTAAATTTTATGGATTTAACTTTAATTTTCTAGGTTATTAATATTCATGTGTTCATTATATCTTTTAAACTGTGATTCAGATCTACTATTTCTTTCAATTTTAACACATTTTCATACATAAATATCAGTATTGAACTCATTATATCTTTAAACAATGATTCAGATCTACTGTTTATTCAAATATTGATAATTTTTTAATCGGAAAAGGGTCATATTTACCGATGTACTCTCAGAAAAGGGTTATATTTACCCTTCATAATACTTTTTTGATATATTTGCCCCTACCATCCAACTTTAAACACATATTTGCCCTTGAACAATTAAGTGTCATATCTCCTACTTTTATCATCCTACATGGCGCCTATGTGGCACACCTATACACATATTTATTTATTTATTTATTCCACCTAATTTAATTATTAAAATTCATCCATTACATAAAACCCATTTCCTAATATTACTTCATTTTCACTTTTTCCAGAGAAAAATCCTTTAACAGATAAACAAAACTGCTCATCCATATGTTCGAGCAACAGAGAAGCTTCAAGTTTGAGCAAAGAGCAACAGAGATCCTTTTTTGCTCTTCTCATCTCAAAACTATATACCACACCTCTGTTGGGACTGTTGGAAAACAGTAAGAATCTTAGCCACAATATCGAAAACCACCAAAAAAAAACTAAATGACCAAAAAATAATAAAAAAATCAAGGAGTATCAAATATTTTTTATCTTGAACTTTTTGAACTTAACAATGTTCAAGAGATCGTGTTTTTCTCTGGAAAAGTGACAGTGAAATAATATTAGGAGTTGAGTTTTAGATAATAGATTGATTTAATACTTAAATTAGGAAGAAATTTTTGGTGGAATAAATATATATCCATGTATATGGCCATAGGCGCCATGTAGGATGATAAAAGTAGGAGACATAACACTTGACTGTTCAAGGGCGAATATGTGCTTAAAGTTAGATGGTAGGGACAAATATATCAAAAAAATATGACAAAGGACAAATATAACCCTTTTCTGAAATACAAAGGTAAATATATATGATCCTTTTCCGATTTTTAATTCATAAGTTTATATTGTGTTGATCATAAACCTAATGCTTCATGTTGCATTAAATCAATGAACTTATGATATGTGTTCTTGCTTATACGCTTTATCATAAATCATAATTAGTCAACATATATTTTAATCTTATTTTATGATTTATTAATTATAATAAATCCATACCTAATTTGGTGTGAACATAGAATGTTGATAGCTGTTCAACATAATAGTCTATAGAAGAGATTAAAGGCGTCAATTAGGGAAGTTCCTTCTTTCTAAAAGTGAAGCCCCAAATTTCAAAGTGGGGCCCTATCTTGCATGGAAAAATAGTTCATCTTTCTACAGAAGTGTCTTTCATTTTTCCCACGCCACATCAAACACCGTTTATTTTCATATATTAATCTTGGTCTATCTATCAGTAATATATTTCGTTTTAGAGAGTTAAATAGTTTAATTTTTAATAGAGAATTTGCTTATGATATTTTATATTTTTAAAAATAATATTTATATATGTGTAAACTACATAAAAAGAACTATAAATACAGTAATTGACAATGTAAAATATTTAAAAGATATATAAAAAATTTAACTGTAAAAAATGGACTTGTTTAAATTTTAAAATCCGAAATACATCACATAAATTGGGACATAGAAAGTATATATTTATTTATTTTAATAAAGTAAATAAATAAAAATAAATATATACTATTTATTATAAAGAATATTTAGCATTCGTTAGAAACTAATCAAGTAGCCCATCCCACAAAAACACGTACTGGAAGGATGTGCACAGACAAGACCAAAGTTTAAGAGTTGGAACTGTGTGATATTATAAGCCAAAAGAAAAATAATGATATTATATGTAGATGAAACATAATTTTTTTTTAAAATTAACTTAAATCACTAAACATGGTAAATATTATTTTAAAATTGGAAAGATATTAAATGGAATAGGTTCTTTTTTTTGTTAAACAGAAAAACAATGCATATTTGAAATTCAAATTACACATAATCTTTCCTATATAATCAGTTAAAAAATCTCCCCACCATCACACACTTCCATTTCATTCTGGGGATTTTAGTAATTTAATCAATTGTTTATCTGAACTTCCACCTTATTAGTGAGATGTTTGATTACTCGTATTGTAATTTTCTCTCCCGTTTTCCCTTCCCCACCCTGACTTTTATTTTTTAATTAAAAAGCTTCCATTTCTCTCTCTCACACACACATTCAGGCCGCACACAAAAGTGGGTACAAAACCAATTGCTAAATCGAAGATTGATCATTGAGTTTAATATTATGATAAAATTTATTTTGTGATTTCTAACTAGATATATCATTTTCTTATGTGTTATAATTTATGTGCATTATTTAACTTAGTCATGGTAGGGATAGTTTGGTAGAGTGTATAAAAATAATATTCAATATAGAGTGTATTAGTAATGTATATATTAGTTATACTAGTATTCGTACCCGCGCGTTGCGCGAATATTTTTAAATGTCATAATTTTTTGAAAAATAAAAATAATTTATAAAATTTATTATTCACTTGTTAATTTTTTTAATTAGTTATAATAACTAAATATGGCCAAATTACTTATATACACAACTTTACTTACCTTATTCTCAATTTTTCCCTACTTTTTTTAAATATTTCATAAATCCCTTTTATTACTCCTTTACACTCATCTCCCGGATACATAACTGCACATCTCCTAACCCACGTCTATCTCCCCAATTTTTTACTCCTCAAATCACGCCATATCTCTCTCCCATGATCTTATCAATTTAATTTTGAATTTGAATTTCAAGATATTTCTCTCTCTAGTCAAACAATTTCTCACTCCTTTTAGGTATTGTTTCAATTTCATTACTTTTGCTAATAGTTGATAGGTTTTTTTGTTGATTCAAAATCCTGATACATTATAGATGATGCTCCCTCTTTCAGTATAGGTATTACCCAGATAATGTCATCTAACAATAATCGTGTGTTTGACCATGAAGACGTAGGTTGGGCTGAGAATAGATCGAAGAAATTGCATGATCCCCTTATAATGGCCAAAGTGAGTATCGAGAAAGTCAGGAAGGATGTGCCTTCTTCTTCAAAATCAAAGGTTGAAAACCCCCCTAAAAAAAGGGGTAGAAAAGTATCATCTCAATTTCCCGTCCTAATCTACCCAAGGTAATGAGTTCTGATCTATTTTCCTCTTTTTTTGTTGTTCAATCTTAGATTTAATTGTTAATTTCAATTCATGATACATTACTGATAGCTTTATGCAATTTAAATTTTCTACAATAATTTTCAGTAAGTTTCAATGTATTTATCATTATTGAACTTAAATATATATCAGTACTAACATATCATATACATGCATACAAAAATATATAGTTTAGTTGATACAAAATTTTGTCAGGTGTTCTTCTCAATGTATCAACTTGTAAATATAGTTGTAACATGCTTAATTATGTATAACTCTCAATTAATGACATACACTGTGTTGTAAAATACTTATTCAAGTATTAATCCTGACTTATAATCTATAATACATTAGTAAGGTATAGTTTGTATTAGACACAAATGTTAATTTTGTGTATCAGATACAAATATAACATTTGTGTATCAGATACAAATATAATAATCTTTGTAAGTTGAGTTGTCTATTATTCAACATGTATCATGTTTATAATTTTTTATGGCTTTAATTGTTGTTCATTTGTTTCATTATAGTCTGTGAAATACAAGATAAAACAAATTCCTGCACACTCCTTGAGGTTTGGTTCAACATACAACATGGGTTTTGTAGAAGAGTTGAAGTTGTCTATAGGGATTGAGGGTGTTGAGAAATTTAAGAATACAATTTTCGGTCCATATCTCAACAATCCTAATTGCAATTACCAAGAGAAAATAACAAAGTGTCTATTACTACTTGAGCTGGAGCAGGATAATATAGATGAGCTCCATATTCGCCATGCTATCGGGAATATTTTGCATTTCACTATCAAAGAATTTGCCATCATTACCGGCCTGAAATGCACAGGAAATGTTAATGAATTTAAATATCCTGATTCCACTCACAGTAGATTGATTCAAAGATATTTCCTGATTCACAAAACGTTGTAAACAAGGGTCGTTTAGTTCAAAGATTTCGAATGGGTCAATGGGAGAATAATCAAGATGCTCTTGAAATGACAATCCTATATTTCATTCACACTTTTGTCTTTTCCCAGCTTGGTGATGCAAATATACCTATCCATCATTTTTATATGGTTGAAGATGAAAGGTATCAACAGTATCTATGGGGACAGATTGCATTCTCAAAATTGATAAAATCACTAAGATAAAAGTTCACCAAAGAAAAGAAGATGTATCGATTAGCCGGCATGCCATATGTCCTGAATGTTTGGATATATGAATGTGCCTTGGCAGTCGGTGATGAAATTGCAGTCAAAGTGGGCAGTTTTATACCTAGAATATGCAATTGGCATGTTTATGTCTAACATCTTCTCCCAGGTATAATATATGTTTTAACAGTGTATAATGAACAATTTTCATGTCACATTAATGTATCATTTTTGTTATTATTGTTACATAATCTTGTTTATTATGTTGGTTTGGAGCAATCCAGAATTCTTGCAATGATATACATTCAACATCCGAGGAAATGACATCTCTTGATTTGCCTGGTAATGTTGATGCTTCTCATAATGAACATCAAAATTCAGTTGCCAAGTCCAAGCCTGTTCAACCACAAGAACTTTCTAGATTTGAGGATTTTTCTACTAATCCTATGGATCAGTTTTTAAGGAAATCAAGACGCGCTTCAACTACATTATCTACACCCCCCCTCCAAAGAGGAGAAATAATGCTCATCCCGTTAAACCAAATGTTATTGATGTTAATCAACCTGAGCAATCGACTGTGCAATCAAACAAAAACAGTCCAATTCCAGTTTCAGGTGTTAATGTACCCGATGTTCATGTTCCTTCACTAGATCCTAAAGAACCTACTGACAGATGAGGGATTAAACAAGTTAAGAAATTCCTGAAGAAATATGTAAGTGATTGTTTTATTTTGTTTTGATAGTTATTACATATTGACAATTATTACATATTCACTTATATTGTATATATATTTTTAGATTGACAAGAAATTTTAGCATTTAGAGGATTTAATCAAATTAAATCACAAGCAGTTGATGAATGTTGTTCGGAATCCACACAAGCAAGAAGAAGAGGTAGTGTATTATTTCTAAAATAATTAAAGTTGAAACAAATTTATTTGTTTCATATGTAACCCTTTTTCTTCGTGTAGAATATTTCTGGCACATCTACGAGTCTTACCATGCCAGAGTTCAATCAAGAAGATCACGTTGTTCGTCCACCTACCATAACCAGCTGTTTGATAAATGGAGTTTACCTATTGTGATGGACGTGCTCGGCAATGATCGATTTGAGGTAGATGTTGTTGAGGATCAAGAACAAAATCTTATCCCTAAACCAAAGATTGTAGAAATAAGTTTTTAACAATCCTGATTAAATATGCAGTCAAATATTATTCATTGAAATATTAACGATACATTAACTAATTACTCATATTTTTCAACTTGAAAACATAGGATGTTGATACATATAAGGAAAAAGAAGGTAGGAAGGATGTATCAGATCTTCCACACATAACAGAAGTCCATGATGAAGCAAATGTATATCAGCAAGATAATGTAAGTTCAATTTTGTATATGTATGATACATTAGTTTGTCAATGTATCATTTTAACATACATCATCCTTTTTTAGGAAGATGTACCAACTAGAGGCTCCAAAACATTTCATCAAAGTAATGTTGGATGAACATAATGCTGATAAAGTAAAGGATAATGTCATAAAATATGATAAATCGGTAAATCTTACAATTAGTTACCACGTAAATTAATAATACCATTTTACAATTTTGTATTCATTTATCTAATCTATATTATAATTGTATCAATTAATATAGGGTTCGATAAATTCGGATTCAGTATCAACTGGTACTCAAGAAGTAGTAGATATACTTTATGGCATTCATGCTCCTATGGATGCTCAACCACTGCAAGTTATCACTCCCCAACAACTTACTGACACACATGATTTGAGATCGGGCAACCTGTTACCCATGGATACAAACATAAATGAAATAGTGGTGCATGAAGTGTCAAAGACGCCTATTCAAAGATTGAGACTACCATAAAAGGTCTTTCAATCACCATACGTGACTATATTTGGGTCTAGCGACAAAGACAAAGAGAAAGTTGATTCAGAGTTGCACATTCGTCCAAATCACCCATTTCAAGATTGTGTATTATTTTCCAACCTCCATTTGCTTTACTTGATCAGTACCATCAGTGGTTATCAAAGGGCCTTCTTAAAACACATGACAAGAAGTAAGTTATATATCAATATATTCAAATACTGTTAGATCATTATTTGTTTGAATCTGCATTGAGTTTTAATAATTATAAAGGAAACCAAAGTAGGACAAATACAAATGCAATTCAGCTTCTTTTGGATTTGAGTAGATGTGCTGCGTTGTTGCATTTCCAATTAATAAAAATTGGTTCTATGCCATGTCGCAGCCAAAGAAATGTTGGACTAATGAGGTATAATAGTAAATTCAAGAATAAAGATGTATCAAGATGTATTTGATACATCTTTAAAGATGTATCTGATATAAAATTATGTTTACACCTAGACATAGCATATATGATACATCACATCATACATTTTATTTATTTTCACCAAATAATTTATTTTGCAGCACTTCGATGTACTCTTTTACTACCTTAGGAAGAAATCAAAATTGCGAAGCCTGGATCAATACAGATACACCACAGTTAACTATTTATTTAAAACATACATCAATAACACATATGAGAGGTATCATTGCAGTCTTGCCGATGACAACCTTAGTACATAGGAACACATGGCGCGTGGGTCTGTTGTATCTGGATTTGAGCGGTCATTGATGAACATTATTAATGGTTTTGAGATTCCTGCTGGTTTACCGTGGCACTCATGTGATGATGTTTACATTCCGGTGAATTATGATGGAAAATTTAATTGGGTATTGGTTGTTGTTGTTTTGAAAAAGAGGCTAATACGTGTCTATGACTTAGCATCTGGATCAAGGAGAAAATTTTATTCGGGAGACATTAAAAAATTATCTCTAATGTTGCCTACTTACCTCCAGGACAGTGGATTTTTTGAGCATTCCGAGTGAACTGATTGGTCATCTCTTGATGCTTATAAGGACAAGGAAATTGGAAGTCTATTGGAACCAAAACACCCTTTTCTTGTTGAATATGTACAAGACATTATTCAACAAGGAAGCGACACACTGTAAGTTTTAAAATATCTTGTTTTAAAGTTTATTTTCAATTTATTTTTGTATAATGTATGTTTTGCATTTTTGTAGGGATTGTGGTTTGTTTGTGGCCGCCTTTGTTGAATTCCTTAGCGATGAAATTCCAATCCAATTCAATAATTTCCATTTTGATTATCTCCGGTCAAGATACGCAGCATTGCTATGGAATTACGGCAGTGAAAAGGCTGAAGCTAGATACGTTAGTGATAATGACGATCCATCAAAGACTAGGGGTCATTTCACACCACCAAACCATAATGCGTTGGTTAACCTGGAGTAGTTTTTGTGCATCAATGGAAACACAATGTTTTGTTTGTTTTTACTGCTTTCAAGATATATTAACTTAAGTGTTGAAGGGTTTCTCTTAAAACTTGTTTTGTCTGACTTTTTAATATCAATATATTTTGTTCATTTAATCTCGAAATGTATATTTGTCTAAATTTACAAATTCTAATAATCAAACATTATTATTAAATCATCATCAACATAAAATGCACATAAATTTGAACAAACTTTTTTTCCTAACAACATCAATTCAATTTACTGTATCAAAAACATTTAAAAGAACAACACACTAAACAGTATATTACGTTTATAATCTAAAACTTATTGAATTGAAAATTATAAATCTTAAACATCAATGTATTCTAAAAAAAATCTATTAAAAAGTTGTAATCAATAGATAAGTTAGCTAAGATTTACAATTTCGCACACAATATTTTAATAATGTATATACAACAATAGTTATAATCAATATGATACATGAATTAATAATATATATGATACATGCTTTCTTATTTATTGTGACAAATACATTGGTGAGAATTTATGTATCATATGATTTCTCTGATACAATAGCTTATTTAAGCTAGATAGGTTATTTATGATTTAATGAATATGATACATTAGATATTATGTAAATGATACAGTACACATAGTATATTTTACACATAATGTATATGATACAAATGCACCTAAATATTTGTATATCGGAGATAACATTTACACACAAATCATAAAAATTTATTGAATTGAACAACAAAAGTAATAAACAAACGTACCAAAACAACATCCAACACACAAATCATAACAAATTCTTAAATGGATCCGCAAAACTCATAAATATTGAATCAAAATAACCAAAAATAAACAGTAACCTTTATTCATGATAAATATAAAAGTGATAATTCATTAAGTAAAAAATTATTCAACAAAAACATAAATGTCTTATAAAAATAACGATTTCACTTTTCTTTTGGGAAGAAAGTACAAGTTCTTTTGTTGTGACCTTCTTGACCATAGCGTCCACAACAGTTTATCTTTACTATTATCTTTTCATGTGCATTTTTTTTCTTCTTTTCCTTCGTCGTCCAACCAATCTTTTATATCTAGGTGGCCACACAGTTTCATCTACAACATTGCTAGGAGCCGACCAATCTTCCTTATCTGGCATTGGAACCTCATATATTTTTGCTAATGTATCAGGCTTGTAGTAATCAGAGCAATAATGATGCATATCTGTGACATTCTTGTCCTTTAAAACAACAATTGCATGTGCGCAAGGTATCTCATCTAGTTGAAATTTGCCACAAGTACATTCTTTCCTCTCAAGACAAACAATGTATCTTCTTCCAGCTTCATAAATCGAGAAAATAAATTCAGATGATGTCACAACCTGCAGACATTAAAAAGTAATTGATAAATTTATTTCAAGTAATGCTGATCAAAATAGCCGAATGATATACCAAATTAGATACAAAATATAAAATTATGTATCCTGATATATACCTTCATCTTCGAACATTTAGATGCGTTTAGAATCAATATCTCCTCAAATTTTCTCCCCAATGTATCTTTTGTATAAGAGGTTATTTCTCTATTTTTGCAATGCCAAGAACCAAATAGAATTCTAACCTCTTCTAAGAATTTTAATATAGACAACTGATGCGCCTCAACAAGACAACCATTGATACATTCCGCTATGTTCGAAGTCATCATTCTACCTCTATTTACTGTTGAATGAACTCTCGACCACTTCTCATACCCAGCATCCTCAAGGTACTCTTTAACCCTGTGGTCAACTTTATCCACCTTAGCCATTAATGTATCGAAATCCTCCTTTCTATATGCCTTGGCCATAGAGTAGAATAGATCACTTGTTTCTGCTCCTTTTGAAGTTTCCACAGACATTCTTCCAAAGATGTCATATGCATGCATAGTGAGGTAAAGTTGGGAACACAATTCTTACACTCTTCATAATACTCTCATTTCTATCAGAAACAACACACATTTTTTCACGCTCGCCAAATGCATATTTGAATTGTTCGAAGAACCATGTCCACTAACAATCATTTTCAGTGTCTACAACCCTATATGCCAATGACAATATGCAACCTAATTAAAGATCAACACGCATGATTTCATTTGATACATAACATTTACAATATAGATACATATTAAACAAGATCACAATTACAAAAAATACACACATGCCCCATCAAGTGTGCTTGCTGATAAAAATGTACCTTTGTAAGCTCCACCAAGATGTGCACCATCGACAACAACTACCGGTTTGCAGTAATCGAACCCCCTCATCAATGGTCTTAAGGCTATGAACAGATACATGAATTCATCTTCCACTGATTTGTGCATCCTTATATAAGAATTTTGGATACACATTATTCAACATGTATAGGTATCTCAGCAATTTCTTATATCCATCTGATGGTTTACCCGTTAACATTTCTAGTGTACGTTTTTTAACATGCCATGCTTACTGGTAAGATATTTGAACCCCATAGAATTCTCTAATATCATCAATTATATCTTTTGGAGTATGAATTCATTTATGATTGACCAATTTAGGAACAATCACACCACTAGCAAACCCAACTGTTGCTTGGACTTTGGTTAGTATCCTATCCTGCACTGGACATGTATGTTCACTATTAAAGTATCTTACTTTGAAAACATTAGTGATTTTCCTGCATGAAGCCTTCATAGTCCAACCACATTCAATCGAAAAGCACACCAACACATATCTGTACAATGTTTTTCATCATATTAATACATATAACAGTTACATTTTATATGACATTAATGTATCAACAATATTAACTACCATAACACATAATATCACCATACATTTAAATTTCTAATTTGTTTCATACATTACACATAAATCAAAGTTACAAAATGTATCGGATACATTATAGACGCAACTCAATTGTGTGCGCTTCTTGCATCTATCATCTAATCAACAAAAAAAGTACAACAAATCAAAAGCACCATCACACAACTTCTAAGAATAATACTGTATCAAACACATTAGAAATTTAAATGTATCATCCAATGTAGATCTTAAAATTAAAAACATTAATTCAAAATTCAGATAAAAAAAAAACTCATACCTTTGTCTATCAGATCTTTTTACTTTGCAATTGAAGTTGTTCTTTATTTTATATTTGGCCATCATATCTATGAGTGTTGTTTTATCCTTAAACAATTGACCTGTCTTCACATCTATACTGTTTGAATCAATTATGTAATTTGTAACTTCTAATTCTGGAATATAATATGAATCACAAATTCTTGATTCAACCACTGTAAGAGCTTCTGTATCCCTTGTTGTACCTTCGATACATGTAATCTCTCCGCATGTTCCAGCAAAGCTATGTATCTCACCGCCAATTTTATCCGTTGTATCATTACATAATGGATATATTGCAAAATCAGACTCACTTTTTTTCACTTCTATATATAGTCTAACACCCATGTAGTTCTTAATTTTCATCGGACATGAATTACCTTCTACGATGTATCGAATTTCAATATTTTTTCTTACCTCATCGATCTCTAACTCGGCTGTAATGGCTGCCTTGAGATTCATAAATGAAATTGATTGTCCAACAACAATTCCACCACTTTTGTATCCTTCATAATTAACTTCGCTAGCCCAAATTCCTGAATGCCTCAACAAAATAGATATATTCATCTTGTATCAAGTTTCTTTTTGAAATTATGAATTTTTTAACATCAATGGGTTTTCAAAAATCTTCTTCAATGGAGAAGATGTAGTTTTGAATTTTGAAATTGGTGATTCTGATCCCTATTAGGATATGGAATGATTATGATTAGGATTAGTTAGGCGTAAATCTAGGTTATTAATATAACTAAAATAATTTGTACGTTTTTTTTCCTTTTTTAGTGCAACAACAATTTGTTTCTGATGTATCGTTTATAATGTATCTTGGTGGAACCAATGTATCCGGCTGCATCCATTTACAAGGGATTTTTGTAATATAGATGTTATTAGGGATATGATGTAATTTACATATTAGACTATGGGATTCTTTTAATTTTTACATTAAATATTACAATTAATATGATCATAGTAATTTAATAGTACATAATTTTGATTTGTTATGATATTGTAATAATAATATTCTAATAATATCAGACTTAAAAAAATAGTAATGTGCCCAATACTATATTTGATTTTTTAATTTTTAATTTATACAAACTAAAACTATATAAATAATGGAAGAAATAAGTCTCTCTCTCTCTCTCTCTCTCTATATATATATATATATATATATATATATATATATATATATATATATATATATATATATATATATATAAACTATAAAATTAAGTTGCAATCACCATCATAAATTTATGAAATATTAATTTAATTTTATCTCTCATCAATTCGCCAACAATTTAGTCACCCCCACGAAAATTTTTGTGCCATTTTTTTTAAACTTCAATTTACGTGTTCTTCTTTTTATCATTCTGATTCTTCTTGATTTGTAAGAGCAATAGATGAAACATATATTTTTCAACAACTGAAACTTGAAAACTCCTACAACTATAGGTATTAATTTAAATTGATTTTTTTTAATTTTTTTTTTTAAATGATAAAAAGGAAATCTGTTATATAATCGTAATTTTTTGTTTTGTGATTTTTAAAATTTTTTGTTTAAGATGATTACTGATAAAATAAAAGGTTTTCAACATAGTTTTTCATTGATTATAGGCTGACTATGTAGTAGTAGATGGATAATGGGGACTTATGAAATTGTTTTCTTTATTTACGTCTCATTTATATAATTATATAAAATACTTTTAAAAATAATAATAATTAAAATTAGATAAAAAATTATAAGGGTAATGCTAAATGGCCAGAAAATTTGGCCAGAATTTTTAAAAAACTATAATATTTTTTTTAATTTTAAAATAAACTGATCTTTTTTTCATTTTTTAGTTAAAAGGTATTACAGTTAAAAAGGTAAAAATGTTTTAAAAGGTAAAATAACATATGTAAAATACCATTCTGGTCAAATTCTGGCCAAAAGGATTTTTCCAATTTATAATTATGCATAAACAAATCTATAAAATAATAATAATTAAAATTAGACTAAAATTTATAATTATGCATAAACAAATCTATCTAAACTGATTTTATTTTACACATAATATTTTTAAATCATATTTTTAATAATTAATAAGTTCATTTTTTAAATATCTGATGTTTGTAAATGTGTGTATATATATATAATTTTGACATGTAATGCAATTTTAAAATATTAATTTTTTTTAATTTATTAGTTAACTTAGTTGATTACATGTTTCTTTCTTTAATTACGTAATTGAATTTATACTATTATTATTTTATTCAAAATAGGCATTAAAAATTTAAAATTTAAAACTATTACTAACTTGAAAAACCCATTATTAAGTCTAAAATAATTTTAAAATTGTATATAACTAAAAGAAAATGTGACATTTAAAAATAATAAAAGATATCATCTTTTTTGCTTTAATTATTTCATTTAATTAAAAAAAATATTGGATTTTTAAAATTTTAAAATAGACGGTCATAAAAATATATCAAAAAAGAAAAAAAAACTACCATTTTGCCATAATTGTCTCAACAAAAGAGATATATAAAAACGTGTTTCTAAACAAGCTGAAACTTAGTTTAAAAAAAAAATAGTTAAAAAAACTATAAAACTGCTCTTTTAAGAAAAGACAGTCATTGTAGCTATTTTGTCTATTATCTCCTTATCCCTAATTATAATTATTAATTTTATCGTTTAATTGTGAAAACTGCTTTAAAATCATTTTAAGTTTTAAAAAATAAAAGAGTAATTTATTAGTTTTTAAAGAGGAATTATTAATATTATTAAAACAATAATTTATTATTAAAATAAATTATTATTTTAAAATCATTTAATTTATTATTTTGGATAAAGAGGAATTATTATTTTTTAAATTCAATTTATTGTTATAATAAATAATAAATTTGAGTTATTAAATTTAAAAAAAGAAGAAGAAATTTCTTGTCACAGGCTATGCAACCCTTCAATCCTCAACAGGCTATGCAATCCTTCAATCTGAAAAAAAAAAATCACACTATTTTAAGTCATTTCGTCATAGTGCATAATAAAGATAATCATTAATAAATATGAACTAAATTAAGAAATAGAACTTACTGAACATTTTCGACAAAATTATGTGAATCATCTTCTTGAGTTATCAAGTCCCAGATGATTGCATATATGTTAGCACATACTATGTCTTAATTGCAATATTTTTTTAATAGTTCGTCAATTTATTTTTGTATCCAACATATATTTTTCCAAATAATAATAGCATAAAACATCATTCTCTATAATGCAAATAACATCCCCAAACTAAAATGTAAAAGACAAGGCAAAAACTAATAGAAATTGATATAAAATTAGAAAAGCAAAATAAGTTTCCTACATGAAAAATACTATAGCACAATCTCTTAAAATGTAAATTTGAAAGTAATATGAAGTGAACATCATGTCTGCCTACTCTTAGCAAGAATGTTGATGACGTCTTCCTTCAGTTTTACCATTGCAAATACAAAACATTGTACCTCATGGCAATTTTATTGATATATTTATATTTATATTTTAAATGGTAATATGTTGCTTAAAATTATTTTTATTCTTTTTAATTTTATTTTATGATTGCACAATCTTATCATTAGAATGATTGTTTCCCCATAAATTCTAAATTTTTTTCTAATTTAATTAATATAAGTCTAAAAAATTATTACTTGTAAATTTAACAAATGACACAATAGATTTCCTTACAAAAACTATACATCTTTCATGGCTATGTTCCCATTTTTCTAACGGATTTTCTCCATAAGATTTTTGTAAATTTTCTTATTATGTTGTGAGTTATTGTAAGATGTGTGTAATATGTTTGTAAAAGGGTGATTATGAAATAAAAAGTTGTTTCTATACTTCTCTTCTTCAAAACCATAAATAGTCTTAAGTGAAGGTTGCGATCTTCAACCTTAGGGAGGAACAGTAACAAGTAACCAGACTGCGGTCGTGAAGGTGAAAACTGTTCATAGCCTGAAAGGGGAGCTACTGCGGTAGTGATAAGGACTATTCATCGCCATAAAAGAAGAAAGGTATACACGCATACTCTTTATCTTATAAACAGCCAGTTACAAATATACTATAACACAGATTACGTTAATATCTATACATAAAAGGAAGTACTTAGTACCTATAGGGAATTAAAAATAATGAACACTTGTTTATACAAAAAATTCATGCTATTTTGCATTTCATATCTTTTTCAAAAATGAAAGAGTATCAAAAATATCTGCTTGCTATAAAAAAAAGAGCTTGGAAGCATAAAAAAGCTTTATATCATATGGATAAAGCTATCTTTGAAATGGAACAAGTATATATGCATACTAGCCATTTTTTCGACTCTATAATATTTTCCATACATGAAATGAAGATGTATAGAATACAAGAATATTTTGAATATCAAGATGCTGTAAGAATATATATACATACATATATATATATATTAACACTAAAAAGCAAATATGTATAGATAGAAAATAAACACCACTTTCAATTTAACATTTTCATGTTGCGGGGATCACATAAACTCAAATCTGCAAGATATAAAACAATATTAGTACATGTTATTTTTTATATTAGAAACTCGCATGATAAATAAAGAAATATATTAATTATAATATAAATAATCAACGACTACCCATACTCCTTTAAACAACAAATTTTCCTTCAAACTATTATTATATTAGAAGAAGAACAATAGACTGTAAATAATTAATCAACTGTAACAACTATCAACCATATTGATAGTCGATAGAAGCATATTTGAAATGTAATTTAAAAAAATCTTGGATCGTTTTTCATACCTAATTTTAAAGTAATGCATATGATAATTCACTGCTTGAAGCAATACATCTGTGCATTGAAGATGAATTTCTCACTCTGAAAAATGATTGTTCTAAAGGATAATACTAACAAAATGAATAATTTTTTTTTGAAAAAAGAAGACATTTATTTATAGAATGAATGAAGCAAATGGATAAATGGGTAGGTGGTTGCCTTTATTATAGGAATTCAAAATTAAAAGGTGGTTACATATTGAAACAAACCGTATTTTCAGATATTTTTTTTCCAGATTTAAATTAAATCGTATTTGATTATCCTTTAAGCAAATTTTCAGATTTAGATGGAAAGTTAGATAAACATGGAATTGATTAGATTTTATCTTTTTTTTTGGTCTTTTATTTATATACATTTTTAAAAAAAAAATAAAAAATTTCGTGAGTTGGTTATTTTTTTGAAAAATTCACATTTAATTAGTGATTATTTAAATAATTATTTATTTATTTAAATAAATATTTATTACTGATCATTTAAAATGATTTGAAATTTAAAATTCTAAAAAATTGTGGTAATGATATGTGTCTTTTTTTCTTCTCCTAATATATATAGATAAATTTGTATTAGTTATGCGTAGATTATTTCTTATGCATTATTTGGTTTGGTGTATTAAAAATAATATGCATTGTATAAAAATATTTATTTACAAAAGTATCCTTCACAATTATGGTGGAAAAGATATTTATTTACGAGGGATAATTGAGTCTTTAACCATATTAATGCATGCATTAAATCCTTTGCATTACTAATACCATGGATTTCTAGGTATTAGCAATACACTCCTCAATACACAATAGAGTGTAGCATTAGTTATACATAGCATGAAAAATGCACCAAACAAGGGATTACTAATACATATAATTAATGCATGCATTATTTTTGCTAATACACTCTACCATAGGGGTGCGCATTCGATTTTTCGGTATTCAGTTTGGATTTTTCAGTTTTTGGTTTGTAAAAGTGTAACCCAATCTGATCCAAAATAAATTTGGTTTGGTTTGGTTTTCC
Source organism: Solanum commersonii (assembly GCA_029007595.1). Lineage (NCBI taxonomy): Eukaryota > Viridiplantae > Streptophyta > Magnoliopsida > Solanales > Solanaceae > Solanum > Solanum commersonii. The sequence continues at coordinate 4,314,716 of JAJTWQ010000011.1, forward strand.
TTTATTCGGTTCGGCTTTTTTCGGTTTGGTTATTCGGTTATGTCAATAATTAATAACATAACCAAAGTAATAATATTGATTCTCTTAAACATACTTTATAATATAAATCATAAGTAAAACTTAAAATACAATACTTATAATTATACCTATTATAGATGTTCAAATATAAAATATAAACGTAATCATGATGAAAGACAATAACCAAAAAGGGACAAAAGTGGTAACTCCAACTTAATTCTAAACCTAAACATTTATATATATATACAAATATAATTTGGTTTTTTTCGGGTTTTTTATTTTGATTTTGATTTTTTAAAATCCAAAACCAAACAAAGTAATTTATTAATCTAAAACCAATCCGAAAAATAAAAAAACCAATCCAAATAAAAATTTGGTTTGATTTGATTTGATTATTCGGTTTAATCCGAATAGTGCACACCCTACTCTACCAAACGAAAGAGATGTATTTAAGCATAGTTTATATATTTATGTGTAATAGATTTTAATTATTCCAGTTTAAGTGATTGTAAAATAAAAAAAATAAAATTATACAACATAATTAAACGTATTTACAATCATACATATTTTAAAATACCCATTAAGTGATTGCAAACGTTATAGAAATTGGAAAGACTCCGTTATAGATTTTAATAAACGCACTTAATGATTAAGATCTAATTAATTAAGATTCACACCTTTAAAATAAACATATTTTAATATCTGAAATTTGAATAATTAAGATTAAAACATTATTAAGTGTAAACAAATGAAACTTAAATCAATATTACGATTATAATTTATATTCATGATATTTTAATCTTATTTCTTATTACATCAATTCGATACTTCTTAGAAAACTTTAAAAATATTAAAACATTAAAATGTATTTTATTGAAAATTATAAGATAACCTTTTCGTAGTATATATTCTAGACTTAAAAAATTCAAACAAATACTTACACACACTTTCATTTTTTATTTTATCAAAAAAATTTGAGAGTATAATAAAAGTCACTTTTATTTGAAAAAGAAAAGAAACCCTTGGCTAAGAATAAGGATAAATTTGGAAATGGAGGGCAAAGTTGTCTATTGTCGAAGGCAGTTTTTTTTTTTTGCCTTAACAGTTACATGAAAACGGCAGTTTTGGATCTCTCATGTAGGGTGTGTTTGGTATGAAGGAAAATATTTTCCGGAAAATATTTTTCAATTTTCTCATGTTTGGTTGGATTAAATATTTTGGAAAATGCTTTCCAAATTAACTCATTTTCCTCAAATTCAAGGAAAATGACTTTCCTTCAAAAATCAAGGAAAACATTTTCCAAAACTTTCCACCAATTTCAAATTACAACTTCTTTGTTGAAAAAATCAAATTTTTTTTTTGTTGAAAAAGTAAATTTAAAGCTTATTTTAAAAAAAGATTTTTCAACTTCAATTTTTTTATTTTTTTACCCCACCCCACCCTCACCCCGACCCCACCCCTCTCTCCAGCCCCCTACCAACCCCCACCCCCACCCCCACCCAAAAATAAATAAATTAAAGTTTGTTTTTAGAAAATATTTCCAATTTCAAAATTTTATTTCCACCCCACCCCCCCCCCCACCCCACCCTAGACCAGCCCCACACTCTCCCCCCCCCCCCCCAAAAAAAAATAATAATTAAAAGTTTGTTTTTAAAAAATATTTCCAATTTCAAATTTTTATTTTCACCCACCCCCACTCTCGACGCCCCACCAGCCCCGACCCCCTAAAAATGAATTTTCAAAGTTTGTTTTTAAAAAATATTTTCAACTTCAAAATTTCATTTTTTCACCCTACCCTTGACCCCCCCCCCCCCCCCCAAAAAAAATTTAAGTTTTTTTTAAAAAATATTTTCAATTTCAAAATTTCATTTTTTCACCCCTACCCTTGACCCTCGACCCCCGACCCACTCACCCCCCTACCAGCGCCCCACCCAAAAAAAATAAATTTAAGTTTGTTTTTAAAAAATATTTTTAGCTTCAAAAATTTATTTTTTCAGCCCAACCCTCGACCCCCGCATCCCCTACCAGCCCCCCACCCCACCCGCCCCCTCACCAGCCCCCTCACCAGCCCCCACCCCCCAAAAAAAATTTAAGTTTGTTTTTAAAAAATATTTTCAACTTCAAAATTTTAATTTTTCACCCCTACCCTCGACACCCATCCCCTACCACCCCCCCACGCCCCAAAAAAAATTTAAGTTTGTTTTTAAAAAATATTTTCAATTTCAAAAATTATTTTCCACTCTAGTAAAAATAAAAGATATTTCTCAACAATATTTTTTCATTCATAAATCAAATACTAAATTTTTTTTTCGGAAAATATTGTTTACTCACCAACCAAATATGAGAAAATAAATTAAAAATCAACTTGTTTTCCAGGAAAATATTTTCTAGGAAAACATTTTCCATGGAAAACATTTTCCTTCATACCAAACACACCCGTAATGTAAGATATATTCTTCAAATTTGACATTTTGAAGTAATTTTTATGTGAAATTTTAGAAGTGTCTGTAACTCATAAGTATTTGATAATGAGGAGTGATAGGAGATTTGTCGCAGATATAATTAGCAATTTGCCCTGTAATGTTCTCGATGAAATTCTAGGGTGCTTGCTTACCTTGGAAAGACGCAGTAAAGACCAGTATCTTGTCAAAAGATTGGAGATACAAATGGGTAGCACGTGCAAAACTTGATTTTAATGGTGAGTTTTTCGCTTGTTTCGAAGACCATCAAGTAGCCAAGTCAATCATTTATCAAGTTCTACTACTCCATAAAGGACCAATATTGAAATTTACACTCTATGGTCGTAATGTGAAGGGTTGTCCTGATATTAATCACTGGATACTCTTCTTGTCAAAGAAAAATGTCGAGGAATTCAGCCTTCACATATGCACATTCATCAAATATCATTTACCTTCTCAGTTTTTTACATTCCAACAACTAAGACATCTGGAACTTGATACGTGCTTGTTCTACCCTCCACCCGATTTCAAAGGGTTCGAGAAGCTTATTAATCTTGATTTTCAGAGTGTCATTTTCGATCTAGCAATATTTAAGAATCTCATTTCTAAATGCCCATTGCTTGAAAGATTGAGGTTGTATTGGTGCACACACTTCGACATTCTTGAAATTGATGCTGCTAATCTCAAATGGTTTGAATTTTATGGAACATCGAAGTTCATTTGCTTCAAGAATGCTCCTATGCTTAGAAACGTTAATATGTATCTCGATCCACAAGTTTTGACTGATCCATCACCTGTTTGTTCTAATGTTACAAAGTTCTTCCATTACATGCCTTTTCTGCAGGAACTCAAACTATCAGGTTCAACATTAGAGGTAATGTACACTACTTGTGATCATATTAATTATAGTCTACTTATGATAATGTACAGTACATATCATAACCGATGTTCGACTTGCTTCTAGTACTTGATCATGGGAGGTATACCAGAGAGTCCTCTGACTGCTCTAAACAATGTCAAATTTGTATTTTGGACATGTGTTTACGAAATGTCAAGGAGTTTTCTAGTGTTGTTTATTTGATTACAAGTTGCCCTAAATTACAGGAGCTTAGAATTGAATGTGTAAGCACTCCTGCATTAAACTGATTGAATATGGTTTCTTCATCAGAACCTGCCTAACTGTTTACCAAAAATCTATTAGGAAATAGTAGAAGATGATGTGGAACCTGATATACAATTGTTACGAGCTCAATCAATCTCGTGTGGCATTATGAAGATGCTTCAGAGAGTGGAGATGCAGGGCTTTACTGGTTTTGAGATGGAAATGGAATTTATGAAGATTATATTGGCATCTGCACCTGTACTAGAGGAGATATTTGTTTGGAATATGGCGCATTATATTCATCGGGGTACAAAAATGATGGATGAGATGAAGCAATTTTTGCAAGTATCACCCGATGTTAGATTCATGTTTGAAGAAGCTTATGCAGATCCAGAATTTCCATGACTTTGCTTATTGCTTATTCAAAGTTCATATTTGCTCCTTGTAATGAACCTTGTCTTTTTCAAGGGGCAGTGCAAGTAATGTATATTTTAGTATTTAATATTTCAAGTTGTGAAATTCAAATTGTTTTTGTTGCCCCTCGGATTTGGCATTTGGTTTCATATCATTAGGCTCCTTTGAACGGAAGCTTTCAATTCACGTATTGCAGATTCACATTGGTACATATCATAACCAACTGATATTTCGAACAACTTAATTTCCATGGTAGTTTCAAATGTTATTCAAAAACATTGATGATCTTAATTGTTTACTTGATTATATGTTGCCCAAAATTAGAAGAACTTGATTAAAAGGGTGATTGAATATGGTTTCTTCAGCCTAACGTTAATCAGTGTGCAATGTTGTGGATCCTATGACTAATTCAGAAGATGTATCAAAAGTAGGAGATTTTGATTACACTTGTAACATTCCCGGTGAGTTTTAGCTTTCATTTTCAATTCTCTTAGATCAGGTGACCGAAAAAGTTGTTCTCTTGTTTGTTGTCGTTTGCTCTGTGTCAAAGAGCAGAGTCGCGATTCCTTTGATTTTTCTTCAGTTTGATTCGGGATGAAAATAATTCTGAATTGGGGATGACACTACTATGATGAGTCGGACAGAGGATCATATCAGATGGGGAGGCTTGCTGCAGATAGAATTAGCAATTTTCTTTCACAATGTTGGTGAGCAGATTCTTGGATCCTTGCCTTTGCGCGACACAACAAGAACAAGTATTTTGTCAAGGGAATGGAGGTACAAATGGGTACAAGTACATTCATAATTAGTGTTTGGCGCTAACAACGTTGACACACGACTCTTGAAAACAATTGTTTACCAAGCTTTGTTAATCCATCCATGACTATCTACGCAAATTTCAAGTCATTGTAATTCAAATTATTTTGTGGCCCATTTGAATCAAAGCATTTGATGTGAATATCATAATTTTATAAAACAATGAATCAATGACATTTATTACCATTTACTAATAATGAAATGTATTTAGACAGGATGCGAATAACATAAGATTTATTTCTTAAATTTTTAAAATTTTGAAATGGCTAAGATCATCATCTTCCTAATTACAAAGTTTTAGCCATCAATGTATTTATGTGAATATCATAAATACCATGAATTGATGTGAAGGAATATCATGAATTGATGACATTTATCACCATTTACTAAGAAATATATTTAGACAAGTACTCTTAAAGATTTATGAGATGTTTTTTTGGACTCTGAGTCCAAACAAGAACGAACCAAAAGCTACCAAGTGTTCAAAATAACGTGTCTTGGCCGATTACAAGCAAAAGGTTTAGAATATATAGAGATACAAATGCACAAACATTTTTACGCAATGGATATTGCATCAGTCTTTTTTTGCAAATAAGATTAGTCTTTTAATTATTAGTTTCTAAGAGATCTAATTGTATATGGTTGCTTTCATATATGAACCTATCGATAAAAGATGAGGCGATTGCTATGGATCCACCAGGTAAGTCTAGCCTTACCATAGATCTAGCCGTACAAGCTAAGTTGCTCGGACTCTGGTGCGGGTGTAAGATATAGATGCGGATCCAGAGATAGGATCCTTAATGATCTAAATTTTAAAATTTGGGGGTACAGACTCTGGTGCGAGTGTCCAAGTATGGATACAGGCACGGGTGGTGATTGTTATGGATCCAACAAGACAGATAAGTATAACCTTTCCATAGATCTAGTCGATTCATTTTCAATAGAAGTTGTGAATAATCGACCAACACATGATATGATTGTTGTTACCCTGTGCAGATGTTCGATACAGATGCAGATCTAGAGGTCGGATCCTTAATTATCTAAATTTAAGATTTTGGGGTACAGATCTAGGTATAGGCTATAGTGCGGGTATCCAAGTACAGATACAGGTACATGTGGTGATTGTTATGCATCCAACTAGACATGTAAGTCTAGCCTTTCCATAGATCTAGCCGATTCATTTTTGGTAGAGGTTGTGAATAATTTATAAATTCAATCTAAGTTGCTCAGACTCCGATGAGGATGTCTGATACTGGTGCGGATGTAAAGGTCGGATCCTTAATTATCTAAAGTTGAAATACCTTCTGATCTTTCTCCGTTAAACATATGGACTGATCAGTTATTAGATCCGCGATTTATAATTAAAATGTTGCTTCGTCATTTTAATTTTCAGTTTGATTTTTCTACAAATGTTCCCCTTTTTGAGTATAATAGTTGTTAATATTGATGTATTAGCAAGTGATGTTTATTGTTGTGAGTAGGGGTGTACAAGTCAAACTGTAAAGTAAAATCGAACCGACGAATCAAATCAAACGGAAAAAAAAAGATTTGTGGTTTGGTTTGGTTGATTTAATGTTGAAAAAAAATCGACCACTCTTGATTTAGTTTGGTATTAAAAGAAAAAAAGTCAAAACCAAATTCAAACCAAACGACATAATATATATATATAGATAGATAGATAGATAGATAGATAGAGAGATAGATAAAAAATATTATTTATAATCTACTTTGTTAGAGTAATATATTTTTAATTAGTTTATAGTTTTCAATGTTTAGATATATTATTTCAATTTTGGGGTTTTTAAAATTTTGTAAATATTTTATTTTGTATAAAGATCGGAAGTTACAATTACAGTGTTATAGTTTTTCAAATTCGAAGTTAACAATTTACTTTGTAAATATTTTGTTTTGTATTCAGTTTGACTATAGTCTTTAATATTATTAATTTAACATAATAAACATAGATATTTCAATAAAAGTATTTTGTACTTATGTGAATTTTACCGTTATTTCGAAGATTTCTGTTCATTTAACATTTTTAAAGTTTAGCTTAAGGTAAGTGAAAATATATATGATCTTTTTTTCAAACACGGTATAGTTGTAAAAAATAGAAAAAACCCAAAAAACCGAAAGAACCAACTAATGCCGAAACAAAAAATCCCGACTTTATGTGATTTGATTTGATTTTTAGATTTAATAAACCGACATAATTGGTTTAGGTTTTTTTTTAATAAAAAAACAAAAACCAAACCGACCTATGTATATCCCTAGTTGTGAATACTGTGGGTGTTCATGTTGTTGCAACTTGAAGTAGTAGGGATTAAATATTCTAGGTAGGTAGGTAGCTCAACATTTTGCTTGCTAATGTACGACTCCGGTGTGCTAGTTCAGGCATTAAATACCTAGTTTATGGTAGCTTTTATGATCCTTCATGTTATTCTAGGGCAATGCAAGTGATGTAGTTAAATTTCATGTGTATCCGTTTGCAAAAGTGTGAAGTTGGGCATGGTCTGCTTTCCTCTTATCATCTTTTTCACTATTAACATTTCTAACATTGCTACGGTCAACCACAAAATCAGATTTTTGGTATTTGAATACATTGTTTGAATCATCACTCTTTTTTTTTTATTTTCAAGTCCTCTAATCTAATTTTGTGTTCAACTACTGCACAACATTAGGAGAGGAAGTTACCAAATTATTCATGACAATTACCAGAACCTTGAGACTCCGGTAAGGGAACCTTGTAGTCATTTACAGACTCCATGGGAAACTCGTGATTAGATGACTCCAGCGACACATTCAGGTCAGCATCGTAATGTGGGAAGACATCATCGATGGATAAGTCAATGTTTATTTCGAGGTCATCAAGCATGACTCCGTCTTTGTGCGCAGCAGATTCCACGTTGTCATCGTCATTGTTGATTATGTTGGCCAGAGGTGGAATTGGGACACCGGAAGAGTCGTCTTCTGATGGTGGATGTGAATTCACCATAATCAGATCAATAAAACTTTCCGGCAACAGATCCAAATATACGCAAATGAGTTTTTAGTACTCTAACTAGAGAAGAGAAGGTTTTTTTATGTTAGAATTAAGTCAGTACACTCAAATTTAATTACTTTCCAAAGATGCTCATAGAAGTTGTTTGGTTCATGAGATTAAGATATAACTGTTATTTAATTTGTACTAACAAATACATACCTTTGCAGAAACATAAACAACAAAGGTTAAAGCATGTACTCAACGATAGAAATTAATAACATAAACATAAATTAATGACTGTAAAAACATATCAGGATCCGTAACTCTTTGGAAAAGTTACAACCCTTCGAAAAGGTTACAACCTTTCATAAAATTCACAACTTTTCATAAAAGTCACAACTCTACATAAAAATCACAACTCTTTATGAAAGTCGCAACTTTTAATAAAAGTTGCAACTCTTCGTGAAAGTCGCAACTCTTCATAAAAGTCGCAACTTTTTATGTAAGTCGCAACTTTTCATGAAAGTCACAACTCTTCATATTACATTCACACCTTTTAAAACCCAGCAATCCCACTATATAACAGATCTAAACCCCACCTAGCCCCAACACAAAACCCTCTCTTCTCTGTGAGTAACAACATCTCATTTGAATATATAATTCAATTTGTTGCAAGAAAGTTTTACTGAACTGATGGAGAATTCACATAAACCATTGGAAAATGACTCTTCAGGTGTCCCAATTCCACCTCCAGACAACGGAATTAATAATGACAGCAACGTGGAATCTGCCGCACACAAAGACGAAGTCATGCTTGATGATGTCGAAACAGAGATTGACTTATCCATCGATGATGCCTTCCCACCTCCCGATGTTGAATACCTGAATGTATCGCCAGAGTCATCCAATCACAAGGCTTCCATGGAGTCTGTAAATGGCTACAAGGGTTTGGATGATTCAAAAATTTTGAACTGCCCTTCATCGGAGTATCAAGGTTCTGGCAATTGTGGCATGAATAATTTGGTATCTTCCTCCCCTAATGTTGTGAATAATTCAATGAAATGTGGAGTAGTAGAACAGAAAATTAGATTAGAGGACTTGAAGAGAAAAAAAGTGAGTGATGATTCAAACAATGTATTCAAATACGAAAAATATGATTTTGTGGTTGACGGTAGCAATGTTAGAAATGTTAGTAGTGAAAAAGATGAAAAGAAGAAATCAAAATTGGAGAGGGGTAGGGTGAATTCTCAGCTCTATAGGGACAGGAGAAAACATTACGTTGAGAAGTTAGAGGATAATGTGAGGATAATGAATTCAACAATCGAAGAGTTGAATCGTATGATATCACATTTAACATTGGAGAATGCAACTTTAAAGTCACAAATGGGCAGCACTGATGTGCCTTCACAGATACCACCACCCCCTGGGATGAATCCACATCACCCAATCAGGTCTCCTTGGATGTTTGGTGCTCCGCCTTATATGGCGAGGCCACAAGAATCACAAGCGCCTCATTTAGTGATCAAGCCCATTCCAAGGAAACCACAAGCAGTGGCTCCTCCAACGTCAAGGGAAACGCCTGCTGCTGGGGCTGGTTCTCAAAAGAGTGCTTACATTCCTCCGATCATGAGAGGTGGTGCTTCAGCGAGCGGAAGTGGTGAGGGAACTGAGATGAGAAGAAGAAATGACGAAAAGTCTGTTAGGGTGACCAACCTTTCTGAGAACACTCGCGAGGCTGATTTGTTGGAGCTGTTCTGTCCCTTTGGTCATGTCAGCCGAGTGTATGTTGCGATTGATCAAAATACAGGAATGAGCAGAGGATTTGGTTTTGTCAACTTTGTGAACAGAGAAGATGCTGAGAGGGCCATGAACAATCTCAATGGTTATTGTTATCACAATCTCATCCTTAGAGTAGAATGGGATGCTCCAAGAGCTACTTAGTATCTTCTTTCCATGAGCAATACCATCCTTATTTTCTCTGTGTCTAGCTTTGCGCTCTCTTGAACATTGTATTTATTTTAAATTGTTATTGATTGAACAATATTGCTTGTGAAGAAGTTTTGGAGCCAGTTTCTTTTTTTTATTTTTCAATTTTCTCTCGGCTAAACTCGAGTAGAGAGGTTTTGAAACAATTTCAGTTAGCCCTAGTACATTTGAAGGACAGTACTTGTTGTCCTTAGTATATTGAGAGATGAACCAAGTACATGTTGTCCTTAGTATATTGAGAGATGAACCAAGTACATGTTGTTCTTAGTATATCCAGAAGATCAAGTACAGCATCATCTTCCTAATTGTAAGAGGGGAAAAAGGAAAGAAATTTTATTAGAAATATATGTCTTAGGTCTCACATTAAACAAGTAGCACCAGTGGTCTAGTGGTAGAATAGTACCCTGCCACGGTACAGACCCGGGTTCGATTCCCGGCTGGTGCATTTAGAGCTGTGATGACTATTGCACAAATTGTGAAGTTGGGTCTTCACAGTCATCTGATATAAATGATGAAATGTAGTGTATCTGAGCTCTGTTTTTTTGTTTCGTAAATTCATACGTGAAAAAATATGATGAAATGTAGTGTATCTGAGCTTTGTTTTTTGTTTCGTAAATTTGTACGTGAAAAGATATCCCCGAGGGTTAAGTTATGTTCACATCACGACTTTTTCCACCATTATGCGAAAAGAATTTATGTTCAAAAGAAATACATTTTTGAAGGATTCGATACAAGTGTGACAATATTTTTTTAAAGTCAAAGCGATATAGCTAATTAACATAGTAGATTTACTTGATTTTTACATACTTCCTCTTTTATTAGGAGGAAACTAATAAACATAATTACAATTCAAGAAGTTTTTTTTTATCTACGTACCTGGAATTGATAAGAAAAAGGTGTGAATTAGAAGATAAACCAAGACAGTTCGATACATTAAAGTTTGCACTATATGCCGTGTTTGAGGGAGGGTCCAACCACAAGATGACCTCCTCCAAGGCTCCCCTTCTTGAATTAGAAGATAAATAAAATAATATTCAATCTCGCATCAAGTTTATAGGAAGATGATGATCTTAGCCATTTCAAAAATGGGGTATTTGGGTGGTGAATATCATAAATATCATGAATTGATGTCAAGGGAATATCATGAATTGATAACGTTTATTACTATTTACAACATAATGAAATATATTTAGACAAGTACTCTCAACGATTTATGAGATATTTTTTAGACAAGATCTCAAGAGAACGTTGAAAACACATAAAAAAAATATATTGGGTCTAATCCATACTAAATTTGGATCAAGTCTTGAACTTATTTGAATTGAATAATTAATTTGGACTTCACAAATCAACTAAATCTCATTTTTATTATTTTCAAACCCAACGTCCATTTCAATTTACGGCCCAAACGTTAACTCATGTCACGTATTCAATGCAGTGACATTTCAGTCAAATCCAAGGCCAACAAAATGATGCCATGTGTTCAAATTATGTGGCAACTCTTAGTCAAAACAAGAATGAATCAAAAGTCGCCAGGTGTTCAAAATAACGCGTCTTCACCGCTTACAAGCAAATTTTTTATTATATATATAGAGATACACCCATGATAAAATGGCATTGCTTCTTTATAAAAAGAATGAAACAGAGCACTCAAAACTTGAGTTATCTTTCCAACTCTCTCAGTTTAAGATTCATCATTCCTTCTTGTTTACAATTTGATAACATTTTTCCTCAATGAATATTGCATCAGTCTCTTCTTGCAAAAAGTTTAGTCTCGTAATTATTAGTTTCTAAGAGATCTAGCTATATATGGTTACTTTCATATATTTTCCTGTCGATAGAAGATAAGGCGGTGATTGTTATGGATCCAACAAGACAGGTAAGTCTAGCCTTTCCAAAGATCTAGTTGATTCATTTTCAATATAAGTTGTGAATAATTGACAAGTACAGACTTCAATGCAGGTGTCCGATACAAATGCAGATCTAGAGGTCAGATTCTTAATAATCTAAATTTAAAGATTTGGGATACGGATTCAGGTGTGGAGTCTGGTGGGGGTGTTCTAGTACGGATGCAGGTACTGGTGGTGATTGTTATGGATCCAACTGGACATGCAAGTCTAGCTTTTCCACAGATCTAGTCGATTCATTTTCTATAAAAGTCTTGAATAGTTGACAAACACAAGCTAAGTTGCTCAGACTCTGGTGCGGGTGTCGAATGCAAATGCAGGTTTAGAGGTCGGATCCTTAATGACCTTTATTTAAAGATTTGGGTGTATGGATCCAGGTACGAACTCTGGTGCGGGTGTCCAAGTATGGATACATGTACGGGTTGTGATTGTTATGGATCCAACTAGACAAGTAAGTCTAGCCTTTCCATAGATCTAGTCGATTCATTTTCAGTAGAGGTGGTGAGTAATTGACAAATACAAACTAAGTTGCTCAAACTCCGGTGCGGGTGTCCGATACAGGTACGGATCTAGAGATCGGATCCTTAATGATCTAAAGTTGAGGTACCTTCTGATCTTTCTCAGTTAAGCCTATGGTCTCAGTTATTAGATCCGCAATTTATAATTATAGTGTTACTTTTTCATGTTAATTTTTTGTTTATTTTTTGTATACATGTTCCCTTTTTAAAGTATAACTAGTTTTTGAATACGCGCGTTGCGTGTGTATCCCATATCTATGAATACGTTTTTAAAAATGGCATAAATATTATGTGTATTAAAATTGTGTTAGAGCGGCAACTTGAAGTATTTTATTGTTTGAAGGCCAAATGTGGAGTTGTGCATTCACTTAGCAAAAGAAAAACATTTTTACTTATGCACTTTAATACAATAACCGAAGACAAAGAAAAATGGAAACAAAATTGACGTTACCAAATTTAGGTATTGAACCAAATTGTCGACCTCATAGGCGGACCCACCCCTCTAGTTGGGGTGCACATGCACCCGCTCACTTAAAAAAATATCATGTATATATATGTATGTATATCTTGAGAAACTGACAGAAATTAGAATATAATTAACCGTGAACCCATGAAAAGCATTGGAGTGTCATTGTGCTACTGGTACAAGCTAGAGGATCCACCTTGGTGCACCCAAAGTCTTCAAATCCTGAATTTGCCTCTTGACTCGACCTTACATTCCAAATTGCTCAATATAATCTTTAGAAACTCGGAGCTTAAGAAAGAATCCTTGAAATGTAGAACTTGTAAATCTTACTATGTTAGAGCTCTTCTTTGGCATTGTCATTATCCACAATAAAGTTTTTGTAGCGATGAATATTTCGAGCCATATGCTAATGGAGTACTTTTCATCTTCCTTGCATGCACATATGAAGGGTCCATAATCCACTCTTTTCCTCTAACTCCTCAACGTAATCCTTTTTTTTTTGCCTATAAATCTGAGAACTTTCTCTATTCCTCATTCTTTTTAATTTCCTCTTTTCATCTCCTTCACTATTTAACCACAAAATCGGAGACATCTGTCTTTAAAACAGGGGATCCACTCGAACTATGATTTCCAGGTCTATGACCTGCCTCGGGTGTAGTACCCAAATCGATGGAATCGTGATGTAATTTCGGTGAGGACTTGAAAACCCAGGTCTTGATCAGCTGACTCCCGGATTGACCGAATCCATTCATGTTTGGGTCTATTTGACCTGATTTTGAAACACTGAAAGATCTTGGGTTGAGAATGGTGGCAGCATCAGTATCCGCATCCGCCAGTGGGCAGTGGGAAGATGTCATCCATGGTTAAGTCGATATCGAGGTCAAGGTCGAGTTCGATGGAGGATGTGAGTTCGCCATCATACCAGTGAAACTTTCTGGCAATGTATTCAAATGATATATTTTATTACAACAGAGAAGAAAGGGCTTTTTTATTAGACTTAAGTAAGTAGAGTCAAATTCATTCACTTTCCAAAGATGCTCTTAGGGGTTGTTTGGTTCATGAGATAAAATAAGATATCTCAAGATTAAATTTGAGATTATTATTAATCTTAAGATGAATCTATACCTCAAACTTGTTGTTATTAGTACCAAAATTAAGATGAATCCGGATACCTTTTGGCTGAACCAAACAACTCATTATAGTCAAATGATAAACCCCACTATATATAAGAGACCTAAACCCCAGTTAGCCCCAACACAAAGCCCTCTCTTCTCTGTTGTAGTAAAATTTGAATATATCGCCTGAAAATTTCACTGGTAAGATGATGAATTCACATCCCCCATTGTTGAACGACCTCGACCTTGACCTCGACATCGACTTAACCATGGATGACATCTTCCCACCTGCAGATGCTGATGTTGCCGCCATTCTCAACCCAAAATCTCTCAGTGTTTCAAAACCCAGTCAGATTGACCCAAGCCCAAATGGATTCGGTCAATCCGGGAGTCAGCTGATTGAGACCCGGGTTTTCAAGTCCTTGATGAAATAAGCACATGGTGGTTATTAGCTGATAAACTGAGATTGTTTTTGATAAATTCACGGCTAAAGATTAAAGCAAGCCAAGAATTCGATACAGACCTGAATTTCAAGAGGGATTTCATGGGAACCCTCAAAAGGATTTCAATGATGAGTTCAGGTGGCAAGATTTCAGTCAAGTTCGAATCTTTCATTGGATTTGATGGAAATTGAGCTCTTTTTCTGCGATTGGAGGCTTTAGAAGCCATTTTTGTTGCAGAAACTGAGTTGTGAATACCTAATTATACTGATATTATTTTAATTAAGGGAGGTTTTGGTAAGAATGATGTTTTTGGTAGAGTTATAATTAGTAAAACATTTGGGATTGTTTGTTAATGTACTTTATTTATCGTCATTGTAAAGTATAGCCAAACAAGAAATTGTTTACGACTAAATTTAAAAGGACATCCTTCATTTTCAGGCGGAGAAAGTTGAATTCATGAGACGAACACATAACTGCCAGCAGATTGTGCTGTTGTATTTTTTTGAATGTAGTTGTTAAATGCATGATAAATCATTTATGAGTTGAGAAATTTTATCTATCAACATCTCGTTTAATTCATTTACCTATTCATTTTGATTTGCTAAGATCGCCTTTTCCCTTATAAACGTTGCTAAATTTGGATTTTTGTAGTGATGAAAATATTTTCGATATTAAGCTTTCCTCGATATTTGTAAACTATTTCCTGTTTGACTATACTTTACAATGACGATAAATAAAGTACATGAACAAACAATCTCAAATGTTTTACTAATTATAACTCTACCAAAAACATCCTTCTTACCAAAACCTCCCTTAATTAAAATAATATCAGTATAATTAGGTATTCACAAGTCAAAATTTCTGCAACAAAAATGGCTTCTAAAGCCTCCAATCGCAGAAAAAGAGCTCAGTTTCCATCAAATCCAATGAAAGATTTGAACTTGACTGAAATCCTTCCACCTGAACTCATCACTGAAATCCTTTTGAGGGTTCCCGTGAAATCCCTCTTGAAATTCAGGTATGTATCGAAATCTTGGCTTGCTTTAATCTCTAGCCATGAATTTATCAAAAACAATCTCACTTTATCAGCTAATAACCACCATGTGCTTATGTTGGAATATAGGCGTCCACTATCAGTCAACGGACCAGGTCCCTTGACTCAGCAAGAACAGTAACTAAAGTAAAACGAGAGAAAATAAATGGCACAATGTAAATAGGGCACATTGATTTTACGTGAACACCACCTTGCTCAAGGAGTAAAACCACGACCTGTCACACATAATTTTCAACTATTTTCACTAATCTTCTCAAGCAAAAGTGAAATACAAATTACAACCACCAAAGAGATTAAGTACTTAATCTCAACACTATGTAATACTCCTATTACTTACTAACCTAAGCAGATACAACACTACCCACTAAATTAGTTAACCTTAACCGACTTAGACTTTTAGATGAACAAAACAAAAATCTAATTCATTTATAACACATGAATAGATTTACAATGTAGGCACATAAGAAATAAAGCTCAAAATACAACAAAGACTCTTCAGCACTCTATTAGGTCCCTTTATTGAGTTGAGTAGTGTTCTTCCTTGAAGATGACCTTCTTTTCAAGCTTATGAATTTTCAGAGAAAATCCAAGTTTTTGTTTGCCAAATATTGGGTTTGTGTTTGGAGAAGAGACTATTATCAAAATGGACACAAACCCTTGGGACAAGGCCATTGGCTGAGAGCATGTTGTTCTTAAAGGCTGTGCACCAACTATATCAGAGTTAGCAACCTTTTGACAGCTGTCTTTCATCCTTTTCTCGTATGCAGACTTTTCAGGACTAGGTCCCTTGCTGCGTTCTTTGATGCTTGAGTTCTTGAAAAAGACTTGATAGCTCTCTTTCTTCTTGAATGAATATTGTTGTTTGTTTATTGTTGTATATATTAGTTGCCAACAAGGGTTTTGACCACTTAAACAAACAACTTCATCCGCCCTTCCTATTGGTGAAGTACGTTGCACATTTCACCAACCAACCTGACAAGACAACTGTAAAGATAACTTTACAGTTATGCACCACTTTGAATCTGAACGGAAGTACTCTGCCAAGGACTAGGTCCCTGCATTTGTGAGGATCATCAAAACACTAGAATATAACATTTTCCCCCTTTTTGATGAAGACACACAAATATTCCTCATGCTGAGTTTATTCATTCATTTCCCCTTTCATCAGTCCAAATACCAGAAAACCCTTTCATGGTTCTGGTCCCTTGTTAGATCCCTAAGTTTGTCAAATCATCAAAACTTAACATCAGCTCTAATGTAACATTTCCCTCTTTTTGACGATAACAGACTTATTCACCTTCTTCCCCCTTTCACCAGTTCCCTCTATTAGCATGCCTCTTCAGGTAACTGGATTGGTCCCCTTTTTGCATCATTTTCGAAGTTTGTCAAATCATCAAAACTTCACATCAACAACAAAATAACATTTTCCCCCCGTTTGATGATGACAAACTTTTTCAACTTCTTCCCCTTATTGACATAGCCATGTCCTCTTCAAGTAACACTTTTTCCCCCTATCAGCATGACCATGTCATCATTGATCTCATACCCAAAAAAATCTTCCCCCTTTTGACATCATAAAAAAAGGTTAAAGTAGTAAACCAAGTTGACAGAAATGCAGTTCAAGTAAATTCATGGCCACTTGGGCAACACTAAGCATGAATAAAAATGCATAAAGTAATGAGACAAGTTAATAGAAACAAGGCATTTTTCATTCATAAATAAAAGATCCGCAATCAAAGCATTGCAAATATTATTACGAATGAGAACCAGGACAAATCCCACTGAGTTTCAACAGAAGAGGAGGAACGAGGACTGACATGGTAATTTAGGAAGAGTGAGGGGCTTAGGAACACGGGAATTTAAAGTGTAAGATTAGGAGAGCATTTTCCTCCGCATGATTTCTTAGAAGCCTCTCTTGAAGTTCAACATTCTTCACTGCCTGAGCTTCATGGTAAATCTTCAGGGCTGCCAGTTCTTCTTAACCTAGTCCCTCTAATTGTGATTTTCAAAAGCTGAGCCTTCAAACACACTATTTAAGTATCCCTGCTAGCAACAACAACTGTCATAGCTTCCAAAGCAAGCTTGAGTTTCTCATGTTCTACCAACAGCTTAGACACATTACTCTTGTTCTTTATCTTCCCATCAACACATTCACATTCCAAGTGAGAAGGTACCCATATCTCATACCATGTTTACCGTCCTTAGAAGATATGATCTTGTGCATGTATTCCCACATTAAGACAGAAGGTTGGTAAACTCAAACTTACTCATGGCCTCCGAGATGAATAGGTCAATAACAAAGGGACCATTTGATTAATTTTTTTTCATTTTGCTTGCTGAACCTGGTCCCTCTTCACACTAAAAAAATTTCTTTATAAAAAAATTCTCCAGTAGGAACAAAAGGTTTAACCATTTGAAGTGTTTTTTTTTAGAGAGGAGAAATGAGGGTTTTGAAAATTTCTGATTTTGGAAAGGGATTTGAATTTTTTAGGGAGATGGAAAGAAATATGGAGTAAGGAGGTGAAATGGTGTATCATGTGAAAGGAAGTGTCATCTTGGTATTCAAATAATGGCACATCGATCAGATACCTGAATGATAGACATGTGAAAATTGTAATGGTTCTCATGCATAATTCAAAATGCAATATTAAGAGTGCTAACCTTCGAGAACGGATCGGGTCCCTCTCAGTAGTTTGAATGTGATTGCCTAGATCTGTCCTAACCTCCCTTTTCCTTTAGCAAGTCTACCATGTGTATACCCAAAAGGTATAAGACTGAATTTGCTAAAACATACACAACTGAAAAACAAGGATACCTGCTCCCTTTGTATAGTCATGAGATGGTTGATTACTTCAGGCAGGATCCATTCAGTTCAGTTTCACCATCCCCAACTTCAATTTGTTTACCTTGACGAGGTCCCTCGTCAGAGCTTTTGTGAAGATATCAGTGATTTGATCATTGATCTTACAGAAATACAAGCTGCTATTTTCTTTCTCAACATGATCCCTTAAAAAGTGATGTCTCACATTAATATGCGTAGTCCTTTTATAGTGGATTGAGTTCTTAACCATAGTGAGAGCACTCGTGATAGCACACAAGAGAGGGATAGTCTGAGTAACCACTCTAAGAACTTCAAGCTGTTGTTTGATCCACAAGAATTGAGCACACCAGTCTGTATTTGCTACATACCTTGCCTCAATTGTTGAAAGAGCAACAATATCTTGCCATTAATTACCCATGAATGAGATATGAGCCCAGAAAATGAGTCATTCCTGTTCTTTCTATTAGCTTGATACCCAACATAATCAACATCACCAAATTACTCCAATCAACATACAATCTCCTGATGGATAGAGTAGAACAAGGTCCCTATCTTCATCAAATGTCATATGATTTTCTTAGCAGCCTTTGAATGTGATTCCGTTAGACAAGCTTGGAATCTTGCACAAATCCTATCACTTGTATAATTTACATCTGGACCGGATCCATCAGCACCTAGCTTCGAGTTGGTCCCCATGAGAGTATCAATTGTCTTGGCATCCATGATATGAAACTTTTTCAGTAGCTTCTCTGAGCTTGAACCAAGTCCTTGTTCTTGACAAGTTGGTCCTTGCTTAGAACTTTGGTGAAGATGTCAACCACTAAATCTTCCATTTTGAAAAGCTTTAGAGGTTTGCTTGATCTGTACATGTATAAAGAATTCTCCGATCATGCTCATTTAGAACTCACTACCCATGAGTGCCGCAACCTCTTCACATAACACCTCAAAAGTTTCTTCTTAGATGATATCATTGATATATACTTGAGTAATCAGCAAGCCTTACCTTTGTGATTTCAAGAAGAGAATTTTGTCAATTTTACCTCTTTTGAAACCATTGTGGAAGAGGAACTTGGATAACCTGTCAGCCTGTCTGGAACCGAGTGACATACTTTGAACTGCATCATTTTTGTTCAGCATTGTCTACCAGACCAGGTCCCTCTTCAGGTTCATCATCTGCATCGGCTTCTTTGGGATTGCTGGATTAAACTTCTCAATATCATCATTTTTTGTCACAGAACATATAACATTCACCACTTCAGCCTGAAAGTTCTTTGGAAGATTAAAATACTGCTTATTCCGCTTGATGGATGGTTTGATCTGCTTCTCTTTAACACCAACATCACAAACTTTGTCATCTGTACATTTTATTTTGAGAAGACCGTGGACCAGGTCCCTTGACACAAGTTTGTTTAGAGAGAAGAGCTCAACTGACAAAGTCTCATATATTATAGATCAACATTCTCACCTTGAGCATCAAGGGAAGTGAGAATGTTACAATGACCAATGTTTAGATCAGTAGTACATGTTCTTGCATCTCTTTCTTGTCAGCATCATCATTCGAGAGATCAAGTCGTGACCACACATTTATCTGATAGGAATTTGACTTCATTTCCTTTCAAGTCTTGCCTACACCAAGAATGTACCATTTTTTGCCATTGCCAAAAGAGACACCTCCACCTTGAAGTGCCTTAAGAGAGAGAGAAAGTTTTTAGCTTTCTCAGTCATGTGCTTTGAGCATCCACTATTCATAAACCAACACTGACTGATGCTACCTCCTCTCACTTGCATAGCAAATCACTTGTTAGCCTTAGGAATCCATTTGAGATGGAGTTCCAAGTAAGCAGATAACGGAGTGATAAGAATTTTTTTTGTCCAGTGAGGCAGACTGGTTTTCTTCAACTTAGGACCAGAGGCAAGACCAGGTCCTTTCTTCTGTTTGTTCCTCTGTTTGGAATAATTTGAAGAACTTCCTTGAGTTCTCTTCCAAGTTGGACACTCCTTCTTCAGATGACCATCTCGCCCACAATGCAAACATAGCAAATTGTCAACAACAACAACATTTTTTATGTGAGGATTGTATGGGGAATCTATCTTCTCACAACCCAGCCCTCTTCTATTATTGTTCATGATAACATTAAAATATACTTCTTGAAAAGAAATATAAACGATCATATGTAATATATTTACCCAACTATGAGTCGGGGTCGATCCCATAGAGAATATGGAAGAATATTGTCAATAGCAAATATTTAACTCAATAGTCATTATATAAAAATGGGGGGATTTAAATTGAAATAAAATGAAAACAATAAAATAGCTTTGAACTAAGTATTTATTTATATTCATATTATTAGAAATAACTAGGAATGTGTTCCCCATAAGCTCATAACGGGATGATCCTAATAATAGTAATCCTATCCCAGTGTATCACATGCAAAGTGGTAAGTTATGTATCTCTAAATCCTTGGTCCGGCAAATAGAGAACTTCACTCCGCACCTTGGTCCGGCTACGTGTGTATAATTTACTAACCCTAACATTTACCTCATATTAGACATCACATCAATGTATGGCTTAGTTTTCACCCTCGCACCAATTTACATTGGACTATTAGATAGTATCACACTAAATCTATGTTGATAATTCCTTTCTTATTAACTACCTCCTTGGTCAGGCAAGTAGCAACAAGGCGAGTTCTAACATTGTGCACCGTTAAAAAGATTTCTAGACAAACGAATTATCAATGCATGATTCAACACTATTCAAGAATTACTTAGTTATTTATCATACTTTGTAAATCGCTTATGATTCCCACAACCTTAGTTATGAAATTTAGCTACTCATTATCTCAAAAATACAATCAAAATTTATTAAAATATATGCATGTGTTAATCATAAAAATTTAAGAACAATAGCTAAACTATCTTTTATTAATCACGAAAACAAATAAATAATAAAGAAGAAGAAAGAATAAACCACAATTCTCCGGCCTCTACGGCGGCTCTTCCAAAGTTCCTAAGCTAGAAGAAAATTTATATTGTGTATTGTTTCTTGGTTCTTCCCTCCTTAAATAATTATTTCTATAGACTATTTATAGATATAGAAAACTCTAAATAAAATAATTGAGTCCAAATTAAATTAGGAATCCAAAATCAAAAGAATTGGATTCCCTTTTTTTTTGTGAAGCTGTCCACGTGAATTGTGCCGCCGAGAGGACTTCATTGGTTGT
This sequence comes from Solanum commersonii, assembly GCA_029007595.1. Classification (NCBI taxonomy): domain Eukaryota; kingdom Viridiplantae; phylum Streptophyta; class Magnoliopsida; order Solanales; family Solanaceae; genus Solanum; species Solanum commersonii. The sequence continues at coordinate 4,336,042 of JAJTWQ010000011.1, forward strand.
CACGTGGCAGTAAATTGATTTGAGATTGCTCAACCGCCATTTGCCATATATATGAATATATTATTTTATTTCATTTAATTCATTAAGCTGACTGCTTGATTTTCTTCTTCAATCTCTCATCTTTAATTTGTTTTAGCTCCAAACTTCTTCATCTTTTCCACCAATTTAATCCTACAAATAAAATATACTATTCAGCACAATCCATAAAATTTCTGCTAAAAAAGGACAAATATAAATAATAAATGTGAGGTAAATAATGATTAAAAATATGTATTTTGTCCTCACATCAATTACCCTGACTGATTACATTTGTAAGCATTTTAGAGGAAGTGGTCCATTTGAGGGATTTGTTCAGTTCCTCTTTTACACGGACCAGGTCCCTCTCCAACACCAGATTTCTTTCAAAAGCCAAGTTCATCTTCATTTCAGTAGTGTGCAACTTATTTTCAAGCTCCAGCTGCAAGCTGCTGGCCTTATTCTTTCCTTTAGATGTTGTAGTCATCACCCCTTTTGTCTTTTCCTTTAATTCTAGATTTTCAGTTTCCAGAACTATCAATTATTCTTCCATAACAGACATTTGGTCAACCAAGGCTACCTTTTCTTCATGAAGGATATCTAGGATGTTGTTCATCAGATCTTTTTTAGTTGTTAACTCAATGATAGAGTCAATCAAAACAGCGGCTAGATTCCTCAACCCTTTGGCAGAATAAACATGCAAATTTTGTTTAAGGTCAGAAAAGGTTACCTCTTCTTCAGCTTCTTCACCATCAGATTTTGCCACAAAGGCAAACATTTCATCGAAGCTAACATCATCATCTTTTACCGCAAGCATGAAAGCATCTTCAGGATCGTCAGACTCTTTTGAGTTACTTGAGGTGTCTTCACAGACTGCAAGGAGGCTTCACACCATAGTACGCAACTGGTTTTCTTCGACTCTTATCAGGAACCAGGTCCCTTCTCTTGTCCTTTTCTCCTCCAGCCTTGAAATAGTCTTTATATTCAAGTTTGTGACAAAGATCATTTGCATTTACAACCCTGCTGGAGTTCCCTCCCTTTTGAAGACCTTCATATCTCCTCACTATTTTCTGAAATTTCTTAGTGAGGTATGCCATGTCCTCATCTTCATCAGAGGTTTCACGTGATGTCACTTTAAGAGCTAGTGACTTGTCCCGAACCTGGTCCCTTATTTTGTTTTTTCCTTTGAGAGTGAGACCGTCCATTCTTCTGTACATCTCATGAACTTGAAGATGTTCAAATAGAGCATCTAACGACAGTAGTTCAAGATCCTCTGCCTCATAGACAATATCAAGTTCATCAATCTAAGATCTGGGAAGAATCTCCAGTATCTTAGTAACTTGTTTCCATGCAGTGACTGGTTCTTCTAGGAACATGAGCTCATTTGTAATGGTGGAGAATCTAGTACGCATTTTATGAATAGATTCACCTTCTTCTAAGGTGAAATTTTCAAACTGAGTAGTTAAGAGATCTAACTTAGATTTTTTTTGTTTGCTCAGTACTTTCGTACACTATTCTCAAGCGATTCCAAACCTCCTTGGCTGATTCACAAGATGAAATCAGATCTTATTCATTTGCTCCGATTCCACACATTAAGAGCTTCCTAGCCTTGTAATTTTTCTCAACTTCCCTTTTGTCAAAGTCATTATATTGCTGTCGGGTTTTGAGAATAACCCTTGTGACATCCCCATCTTTTACTTCTATAGTTAACACATAGGACCCTCACAAATAACATCCCACATCTCACAATCCTCACCCATTATATAGTCAAACATGCACTTTTCCACCACCAATAGTACTGACCATCAAATAGACGTGGCTTTGTTGGAGACCGACCTTCTTGCAAGCCTAGTGGAGCAACCATTATTCATAGGAATCTCTCTCTTGGTGTTAACCAGATAGAGAGACCAAGCTCTAATACCAATTGTTGGCATATATGCGTCCACTATCAGTCAACGGGCCAGGTCCCTTGACTCAGCAAGAACAGTAATTGAAGTAAAACGAGAGAAAATAAATAGCACAATGTAAATAGGGCACAATGATTTTACGTGGAAACCTTTTTGCTCAAAGGAGTAAAACCACGATCTGTCGCACAAGATTTTCAACTGTTTTCACTAATCTTCTCAAGCAAAAGTGAAACATAGATTACAACCACCAAGAGATTAAACACTTAATCTCAACACTAAGTAGTACACCTATTACTTTACTAAGCCTAAGCTTATACCACAATGCCCACTAAGTCATCCCACCCTAGATAACTTAGACTTCAACTAAGCAGATACAACACTGCCCACTAAATTAGCTAGCTCCTAGATGACTTAGAATTTGACTAAGCAGATACAACACTACCCACTAAATCAGTTAACCTTAACTGACTTAGACTTTTAGATGAACAGAACAAATATCTAATTCCTTTATAACACATGAATAGATTTACAATGTAAGCACATAAGAAACAAAGCTCAAAATACAACAAAGACTCTTCAGCACTCTATCAGCTCCCTTTGTTGAGTTGAGTAGTGTTCTTCCTTGAAGGTGGCCTTCTTTTCAAGCTTATGAATTTTTAGAAAAAATCCAAGTTTTGGTTTGCCAAATCTTAGGTTTGTGTTTGGAGAAGAGACTATTATCAAGATGGACACAAACCCTTGGGACAAGGCCATTGGCTGAGAGCCTGTCGTTCTCAAAGGCTGTGCACCAACTACATCAGAGTTGGCAACCTTTTGACATTTGTCTTTTCATCCTTTTCTCGTACGCAGACTTTTCGAGACCAGGTCCCTTGCTGCGTTCTTTGATGCTTGAGTTCTTGAAAAAGACTTTCTAGCTCTCTCTCTCTTTTTGAATGAATACTGTTGTTTGTTTATTGTTGTATATATCAGTTACCAACAAGGGTTTTGACCACTTAAACAAACAACTTCGTCCGCCCTTCCTATTGGTGAAGTACGATGCACATCTCACCAACCAACCTGACAAGACAACTGTAAAGATAGCTTTACAGTTGTGCACCACTTTGAATCTGGATTGAAGTACTCTGCCAAGGACCTGGTCCCTGCATTTGTGAGGATCATCAAAACACTAAAATATAATAGCTTATTTATATTCAGAATAATATATTCTCAACCCAAAATCTCTCACGTTTACTGAGGGGTTTAATCCCTTGCACACAAGAGAACATTTTTTTGAATCCCTCGATGAAAATCATGCCTTCACCTCTATTGTCTTCAAATATATCTTCTTTCCTGGTGCTCGATCATGTATCATTATTTTCTGGTAAATGATAAAAATTATGCAGTTGCAGAAATTGAACCACTATCTATTTATAATACATTGCTGAATTGTATTTGGATATTGCCTTGTATCATTTTAATTTTCAGAGTTGTTGCCAGACTTGTTTTATTAGACCATAAGGAATGTTTGGGCATCTAGTGTAGATACAATTAGCAATTTGCCTTGTAATGTTCTCGATGGAATTCTAGGGTGCTTGCCTTGGAAAGATTCAGTGAAGACCAGTATCTTGTCAAAAGACTGGAGGTACAAATGGATAACACGTCAAGAACTTGATTTTAATGATGAGTTTTTCAAGTCTTTCAAACAACATGAAATATTTTGAATCCCACGATGAAAATTTTGCCTTCACCACTATTGTCTTTAATCTATGTTCTTTCCTGTGCTCAATCATGTATCATTCTCTATGATATTGTTAAATGTTAAAAATTTATGCAGTTGAAGACGGTGAACCACCAGTTATTTTCAATACATTACTGAAATGTATTTGGATATTGCCTTTATCCCTGATTTTAATTTTCAGAGTTGCTGGCAAACTTGTTCTGTTAGACCATGAGGAATTCTCGGACATCTGGTGTCGATACAATTAGCAATTTGCCTTGTAATGTTTTGGATGTTATTCTTGGGCGCTTGCCTTTTGAAGATGCAGTGAAGACCAGTATCTTGTTAAAATATTGGAGGTACAAATGGGTAACATGTCGAGAACCTGATTTTAATGATGAGTTATTCAAGTCATTCAAATAAGATGAAGAAGGCTCCACTCGGTTTTTGGAACTTTAAGATTGCTTGTTCCACCCTCCACTCGGTTTAAAAGGGTTTGAGAAGCTTATTAATCTCGATCTTGTGCGTGTCACTTTTGATCCATCAATATTTACAAATCTCATCTTTAAAAGGCCGTTGCTTAAACGATTGAGGTTGTGTTTCTGCACAAATTTTGACATCCTTAAAATTGATGCCGCTAATCTCAAATTCTTTGAGTTTGTTGGAAATACAAAATCCATTTCCTTCAAGAACGCTCCTATGCTTGAAAAAGGTATTGTGGCTTTCCTTGGACAACGACTTTTGACTAATACGTCTCCTGTTAGGTCTAATCTTACAAGTTCTTCCATTACATGCCTTCACTGCTGGGACTGAATCTATGGGGTTCAACATTAGAGGTAATGTGATATTACTATCATAACTAAATGATGAATTTGATTGGTGCCTTAAAGTAATTTTTGACTTGCTTCTAGTACTTGATCAAGGGAGGTTTACCAGAGAGTCCACCAACTGCTCTGAACAATATCAAATATCTCAATATTTCGTCCATGTCTTTAAGAAGTGTCGAGGTGGTTTCAAGTGCAGTTTACTTGATTAGAAGCTGTCCTAAATTACAAGATCTTACAATTGAATTTGTAAGCACTCTCTTATTTTTTTCATTAATAAGGTTTCTTCTTCATCTGAACTCGCCTAATTAATTGTTCCTTGGAAATTCTTTTAGGACCCTGTGGCTGTGGAGGATATTGTTGAACCTGTTGTAGAATTTCTAAGATGCCAATCATTCTCATTAGGTGCTGAGAAGCTTCAAAGAGTTCATGTGAACTTGTTTATGGGTCTTGAGATGGAAATGGAATTTATGAAGTTCATGTAGGCCTCTGCACCTGTACTTAAGGAGATTTTCATTTGGAATTTTGTGTATCACCTTCATCATTCGGATAAACAAATGATGGACGAGATGAAAGAATCCTGCAGAGCATCACCAAATGTTGAATTCATATTTGAATAAGTCGAGTTGGAAGATCGCTGTGAACCCCAAGAAGTCATGGAAGTGCCATGGTTTTGCTTAAATAGTACTATTTTTTGTAGCACTTCTTGTGCTTTAGTTTGTTTGTTATGACTTTTCAATCAAATTCAAGGCCAACAAGGTGATGCCATGTGTTTAAATAATGTGGCAGCTCCGAGTCAAAATAAAAACAAATCAAAATCCACCACGTGTTCAAAAAGGCGTGTATTGACCGATTACAAGCAAAAGTTACAATATATAGAGAGATGCATCCATCATAAACAACATTGTTTCTTTTGATAACCTTTTTACCCAATAAACATTGAATCATTATTTTTTACAAATAATATTACTCTTAATTGTTAGTTTCTTAGAGATCTAACTTTATATGGTTCCTTTCATAAAAAGACAAGGCGGTGATTGTTATGGGTCCAACAGGATGAATAGATCTAGCCGATTCAGAGGTTGTGAATAATTGACAAACACATCCATCTAGATCTATGGGAAGTTTAGATTTTCCCGTTCGTGTTGTTGCAGCTCAAAGTAGTAAGGATTTAATATTGTAAGGAGAATTAGAAGAAAAAAAGGGCGATCTTTGTGTGAAAAAGTTGTTAATTGGTTTTTAGCTTATTTATATTAGCCTTTATGATCCAGGGCAATGCAAGTGATGTAGTAATTGACATGTTGTTACGTTTTATTGTCTTCTAATTTATGGCTTCCTCTTGTTTATTAGGGGGAGTTTGTCTCTACTAAATAAATACTATTTCTAATAGAATTATTATAATATATTTTTTCAATTTTTAAATAAAATTCATTTGTATTTTATTTCTTGAATGAATAATTTTAATATATATATATATATATATATATATATATATATATATATATATATATATTTAGGATCCGTGTCAACACGGAACCCAATATATGTTTTTTTTCTCAATTTATGTGATACAGATGAAACTTGAGAAGTTATTCAATTTTTTAATATAGTTTTTATAATATTTTAAATTGTTAATATAGAAGAAAAATAAGGAATGACTCATTTGTCAATTAATTTTCATGACAAACTCAACAATTGCCAGACAATTGATGAAACACACAGGTGGAATTAGCTTCTAACTATGGCTTCTATATTATTAAAAAAAAAATTAAGAGAAAGAGAAAAGAGAGAATAAGAAAAACATACTATTAAGATGTGAAAACGGCTACACTGTCTCCGGCTTTCGATCTCTCAGAGACTCTCAGTACAGGTAAGCATCTTGTATAATCTTTGATTATTTGCTCTCAAATTGTTCAATAATCAACTTATCATCAACCAATCATGCAGTTTAATCGACTAATTCACCATAGTTTGTCCAAATCATCTTGTGTTTTCACGCTTCTGGAATTTGAACCTTACATATTGTGATTTTCAACCTACTTTATTGATCAACCGGCCAGAAATGAGTGGTAATATCACCAGAAGATTAATTTCTGATTATTTTTGTACCGGAGAAATCACGAGTACTTGGTGGATAATGGACTCGCTCCTCTATGCTTCTTGACTTGAATATTAGGTTAGGGTTCGAACCTATTGCATGTAAGAATTAGGGGGTAAAAGGATCACAACTAACTAATTAGGACATGCTGCAAAAATAATTGGATTGGTAATATTTGGTTATATGACTTTTTAACAAAGTCAATCAGAAAATAATTTAGACATTTTGGTTTCCACATGTATTAATTGTTAATGGCATGGATGAGCCTTTTTTCAAACAAAATGTTATCATGATCCTTTTCTCAAAGTTAGATGGCATATTTGAGCCTCTTCTCCCATTTTATTTATCATATATAAATGGGCAAGTTGGGCGTACTTCAAGAGGTTAAAGTAAGATGAGATGAGGGAACATTACTTTGTGGATCTTAATCTTGCATTACTCCAATCCCCTGGATGTTCTCTCTTTGACATGCTCCTGTTTTTATGTCTAAGGTGTTATAACTCTTTGTGCTTTCTATGCTATGTCTGTTTTATCTACTAAAACTGCATCATTGGATAGAGTATATAATTATTACTATTTGTGAACTGTGAGTTCAATTGGAAAGAAAAGTAAAGTGACCGCTTTTTCCTCAAGCTCAAATATTGAGGAACCTTGGCTAATGAGAGGAGAAAAATCCATATATAAGTTTTCAATAGATTAGATGGGCGGAATATCCTGAAGAGTAATGAAACCTTTGTAGGAGTTAATGGGCTAGTGGTGTTTTAGTTTGCTGTCATCCTATCTTCCAGTACTGGAGCCACGTTTACTGAAGGGGGGTATAACTGAATACCATTTTGCCAAAAGATTATATTGTGTATATAGGGAAAATATCATTTTATGTGTACATATATATTTGTTGAATCCCCTGCACACAAGAGAACATTTTTTTGAATCCCTCAATGAAAATCTTGCCTGCACCACTATTGTCTTCAATCTATGTTCTTTCCCGTGCTCAATCATGTATCATTCTCTAATGACGTTGAACCACTAGTTATTTTCAATACATTACTGAAATGTATTTGGATATTGCCTTTAACCCTGATTTTAATTTTCAGAGTTGTTGACAAACTTGTTTTGTTAGACCATGAGGAATGCTTGGACATCTGGTGTAGATACAATTAGCAATTTACCTTGTAATGTTCTGGATGCTATTCTTGGGTGCTTGCCTTGGAAAGATGCAGTGAAGACCAGTATCTTGTCAAAAGGCTGGAGGTACAAATGGGTAACACGTCAAGAACTTGATTTTAATGATGAGTTTTTCAAGTCTTTCAAACAAGATGAAGAAGCCAAGAGAATTATTTACCAAGTCTTATTAGTCCATAAAGGACCAATACTGAAGTTTAGACTCCGTAGGATTACGAGTTGTCCTGATATTGATCATTGGATGCACTTCTTGTCGAAGAAAAATGTCCACGAATTCACCCTTCATGTAAGATCAGGAAATCATTTACCTCATCACCTTTTTACATTCCAGCAACTAAGGTTTTTGGAACTTCAAGATTGCTTTTTCCACCCTCCACTCGGTTTCAAAGGGTTTGAGAAGCTTATTAATCTCGATCTTATGGATGTGATATTTGATCCATCAATATTAACAAATCTCATCTCTAAAAGCCCGTTGCTTGAACGGTTGAGGTTGCGTTCCATCACAAACTTTGACATCCTTGAAATTGATGCTGCTAATCTCAAATTCTTTGAGTTTATTGGAAAAACAAAATCCATTTCCTTCAAGAACGCTCCTATGCTTGAAAAAGTTACCGTGGGTTTCCTTGGACGACGACTTTTGACTGATACATCTCCTGTTTGCTCTAATTTCCCAAAGTTCTTCCATTACATTCCTTCACTACTGGAACTGGATATATGCGGTACAACATTAGAGGTAATGTACTTTTGTGATATTACTATCATAACTAAATGATGAATCTGATTGGTGTCTTAAAGTAATTTTTGACTTTCTTCTAGTACTTGATCAAGGGAGGTTTACCAGAGAGTCCCCCAACTGCTCTGAACAATATCAAATCTCTCACTATTTCGTCCATGTCTTTAAGAAGCGTCGAGGTGGTTTCAAGTGCTGTTTACTTGATTACAAGCTGTCCTAAATTACAAGATCTTACAATTGACTTCGTAAGCACTCTCTTAATTTTTTTTCATTAAGGTGATTGAATATGGTTTCTTATTCATCTGAACTCGCCTAATTAACCGTTACTCAAAAATTCTCTAGTACCCTGTGGGAGATATTGTTGAATCTGCTGTACAGTTGCTACGAGCCCAATCATCCCCATACGGTGTTGTGAAGCTTCAAAGAGTTCGAGTGAACATGTTTACTGGTCTTGAGATGGAAATGGAGTTTATGAAGTTTATATTGGCATCTGCACCTGTACTTGGGGAGATATTCATTTGGAATTGTACATGTTTCCTTTTTCGTTCATGTAAAGTAATGATCGATGAGATGAACGAATTCCGCAGAGCATCAGCCAATGTTGAATTCACATTTGAAGAAATCGATATGGAAGGTGTATCATATGAACATGAAGAAGTCATGTAAGTGCCATGATTTTGCTAACATATTTTGTTTTGTAGCACTTAGTTTGCCTGTTAAGCTCTGTCTGTCTAATATTATGCAGTATGTATATATGTGCTTGGCTAAGTAAGTTTGAACTATTTCAAGAACTGTGATTCTACTTGTAATGGTCACTGTATTATTATGTTATTCCCATTTTTGGCCCCTGTGTTATACAATTATGCATATTTAATCTTTAATTAACTTAAATGCATGTGTAGTCTTTGTCTATAAAACTGAATAGATGGGGTAATCTTTTGTCAAGGTGGAGTCTATCTAAATTAATAATAAAAAGGTTTACAAAGTGGATACATGAGACTTGGAGGTCTGAACAGGGATAATTGAATCAGTTTGGTAACATCAAGGGCATTTTTGTCCTATTTTTAATAGTTCAAACTTCAAAGGTCTTGTTGGGCCAAAAACTTAATGAAGGTTATTTTGTTTCATTTTATATAATTCGAGATTCTTTTTGTTTTTTTCTCTATTTTATGATAATTTGTTAAGCACTTAATTTCAGTCATTTTTAAGAACCATATATACACATAAAGATTATATTAGATTAGTTACACTCTGTTTGGATCGTTGTTACCCATCGTTTCATAATATACTGTAATGTATTGTACTTGTAATCATTTAAAATTTATTAAATATAAATTTATAAAATAATTCGAATTATATTAAATTCATGAATATATTAGTCCAAATAAATATTATGAATTAATATAATTGGGCTAATTATTCAAGTCCAATAAATATGAATTTAATTAAAGTCAAAATAATTGATTTGGGCTATAGATGAGCCCAATTTGCTAAGTCCAATGCCATCTTATCCTAGAGGCCCATTCTTTTGGTGCCACGTGGCAAATGACGTGGCATGCCAAGTCAAACAAATAAGCCAATAGGATCATGACATGTGTCAAAGATGACAAGCCCGCTCCATAAAGCCCATATGACATGTCATTTAAATCTGATTAGTCGAACGGCCCAAACAATTTTTTATCATTCATTTTAGACCACAAATGTTAGAAGTTTTCTTTTCTTTCTTAAATTTTGTGCCGAATCAAATTACCTCACATAAAATTGGACTTAGGAGAATATTTAAGTCGTGAATGATTTCAAAATGACAATAAAATGTGTACTTGATTTGAATACTTAATAAATTGACAATTTTTATTTTTTGAAAAATGAAATGATAAAATGGTACTAAAATGATTTTAGAAAATAATTGTGATTTTTGTAAAACTATTTTTTATAATTAAAAATATTTGGTCAACTAATTCAATATGTTAGGTGTCAAAAATAGATGTCAACCAGTCACATGGTCCACAATCATTAACTTTTATTGGCTGAAAATCAATGTTAATTCAATTGAAATCTATGTTTTACTGTTATTTTGGAGTTAAAGCTTGAATCGTTTGAAATTTTGTTAATTATATTAAATTCAATATCTTGTCTAATAGTCAACTTAGTCTCTTCTACAACTTTATATAAAGTCTTCCTCATAGTAGCAAAGGTATCATCATAGCAAATCAGGTTCAGTATCTAAAGATATATTGGATCCAATAGTTTGATCTTTTTCAAAAACACTTTATATTCATGCCTATAAAAAGAAATAAATTTAGGATGCATCAAAAAGTTGTTCAACAAATTTTGTTGGTATTATATTTCCTTTTGAGTTATAACCGAGTGCAAGGAGAGAAAATTATATCCAAATCAGAAGACGTGGAGTTAGAAAAACAATTAAAATTCTTGAACAAATCAGCAGTCAAAACTGTTAAGGTATTTTTATTTTGTAGGTAATTGTACTCATAAATCTCTTATGTCATTATTATTTTTATTTTATAATATCGATTTTGCCAGAGAAAAAATTCCTCTATCACATAGTAGTTTTTACCCCACATATATACATTTATTTTGACTTTTCAAGATAAAATATCATAAGTGTAAATTTCATATATGATCACATAACTATTGAGTTTTATTTCACCAAATTCACTTCACTATAATATGTTTTATATCACAAAAATCACATATATTGGAAAACTCAATTCTCAATGTGCAATATTATTTTGAATTTTTTTATTTATTTAATGAATACAAGTTCAATTAAAAAATGACCCGACCAAAAAAAAAACTTTTAGTGAAATAAATACAAATTCTATCAAAAAGTTCCACTCCAATCCGACACGAAAAATTCATAAGCACAAATTAAAATAATACAAGCAAGAATGAATTTGAAAAACATTATGATAAAACTACTACTTTTGATGCAAGAAGTTGTAACTTTAGTTCGTAAAATTTAATTTGTTATTATCCAACAAGCTGTAACACTTTTCTGTATAGAAAAAGTGGAAACATCTCGATTTAAAAGCTAATTTATCAATTTTACTCACTAAAATTATTTTTTGTACTTCATTAATCATCAAACAATCCTCATGCATTCACCTCCAAAAATGTGCCATTCATTCGCAAATCATGACCAACATAATGAAGAAGCTAGAAAAAGTTCAAACTGGGAAAATGGGTCCAAAAGAACAAAGCAACCATATGGATTAATATTTACATTAGACGTGTGATTTTCTGACATTTTGTGATTTTTTGTGTTTGTAAGATCAAACTAAAGTTTTGTAATTTTTGTGTTTAAAAGTTACATATTCAATAACGAGATGTCTAATAACAATAATTTAATTACCTGATTCATGAATATATATTTTTGCAGACCAAGTATGGGGATGTATATGATTGTATTGATTTCTACAAACAACCCGCATTTGATCATCCATTGTTGAAGGATCATAATTTTCATCCAAAGGCATATATCTTTAATATTCTCTTTCCATTTTACCTTTCATTTTTTTTACAAGAACATAATATTGTTAGCATGCAACTAAACATTTGGTGGAACAGATGAAACCTACTTTATCTAGGATAAAGAAAAATTCAAGTGACTCAACAACAACCTGGTCATCGATGATATGGTCAAAAAATGAACGTTGTCCTTTTGGAACTGTTCCTATAAAGAGAATACGAAAGATGACCTTTTAAGACAAAAATATATGCCGCCGCCTGAAGATGCCATATTTGATGTGGTAAGATAATTTATGAACAATTTACTACTTTTGCTTGAATAGTTCATTACTTAAGACTCCATTTATATTTATAGATAAGATAAACAGTTGATGCACAAACATAAAAAGGTTAATTTACAGTCACCGTGGCAAAAACGCTTATATTGCAATACATCTAAATTCTAATGCAGAGCAACAATAGTAGTGAGCCAAAAGGAGGATACATATCTTCACAAGGATATCAGGTACAATACATGATTATGAGTATTTAATCATATTTTTATTTCTCAGTTTCAAATTGTGTTTGAAAACTTCACATTATGTTGATCTAATGCCTAAGAAAACAACCAATTTTTTTAAGGAATTTTTATAAATAATTATAGTTTGGACCAACATTATTATTAATAGCTATATAGTTTGCTTAATTATGATTCATAGCAACACTTTGAGTAAGGAGAGAGGTGAACAAGATTTAAAGGGGGGGGGGGGATGCAAGATAGACATGTTGTATTTGATACATACTATATATATATATATATATATATATATAGGTTGTATCACTTGTATTTATCCGCTCTTCTATCATTTATATTCATTTGCGATGTAGAAATAATGATTGATACAATTGCATCACTATACTCATTCTCTCTTGTACCACTTGTATTTACTCGCAAAATAAAAATATATAATATTGAAATACAAATTGTATTTGATACTTACTGGTTCATATAATATTGTATGTCGATACAACAATTAGATTGATGCAGTTTATATAAATATCTCCTCCTTCTTCTATGGTTTCATTCCATATATCCAAATCAACCCTTAATCAAATGGTGCGAAAGATATTACCAAATACATATAGTCAGCCAAAGTATGTTAGATTTTTGATGGTGTGAATTCAAATTGAAATATTATTTTGTCGAGGTGGTTGTCGTCATATAGTCATTATTATATAAATATAGATTTAAATAGAGAGGCGGGAGAGCGGGAGAGAGGGAGAGAGGAACGAGAAAGGAGAGAAGGAACCAATAGACAAGAGAGGCGAACGAGAGAGAGGGAGGTTTAGTTTTTCACTTGTCTCTAGTTTCCGCACTCTACCTTAGTTACCATATATTGCATCAGGAAGAAAAAATATAAGGTTGTTTGGTGTATATATAGAGGTTAATCTTGATTCTTTATTTGTGTTAACAAAATTAGGTATTTATTATATTCAGGTCGCAATAGCACGAACTTTGACTAATCCAAATAACAAATTTACGGGAGCTGGAATGATAACTAATTTTTACAATCCTCGTGTTGAAGATGGTCAACATAGTGCATGTCGATTAAAAATTCAGAAAGATTCAGATATCATACAAGTTGGTTGGAGAGTAAGTGTAACTTGGACATTTATAAATGTAATTTAATTGTTTCATGAGAATGAAATGTGATAAGGATTGAATATTGTATCTCTGGGATTAAAATTAGAAGCTTTATTTAACAAAAAAAAAAAACATAAAAACACTTTATCAGTAAACTCACACTTAATTGTAGAATTTTGTGTTTTAGGTGGACCCAACATTATATGGGACAGTAAAACTAGACTTTTTATACATTCTCAGGTAACTTATATAATGTACCTTAATGATTTATATTGTGAGTTCATGAAGGTAGTACAACTATTAGCGCTATTGTGGAAATATTCATGTGTAAGTTATATATTTCTTTTTTAGTTTGGTAAAGCAGATTGTTTCAATACTCTATGCCCTGGATTTGTGCACGTAGACACTGGGACATCTCTTGATATGTCATATATGGATAGTCTTACACACCGTGGAGTCGATGGATATGAGGAAACAATGTACATTGAACGGGTATATTTAACGTATTTCATTTCCCTCTCTTATTTAAAATTTGAATCAATGTTCTTACTAGTACCAATATTATAATTTGAAAAGCACATAAATATTGACATTGGGATTTATTTTTTGAAAATAAGGATTCAGTCAATGGAAATTGGTGGCTTTTATTGTCAAGCGACTATGTACAAGTTGGTTTTTGGCCGCAAAGAATCTTTACTAGCTTGACAAGCTTTGCTACGAATGTTGAATGGGGAGGAGTCGTGTATAGTCCACCAGGTGTACCTAAACCTCCCATGGGATCAAGTTTTTTTCCCATCAGAAATAATCTTTGTGACGCATTTTGTAGAAGTATTACAGTTCTAAACAAGAATGGAAAGACAATTCAAGTAGACAAAGTGACCACACATGTTGATAATCCTAATGTGTACAAGGTTTTATTCGAACGACTTGGAAATGATAAAGAGTCTTACCTTTTTTTTTTCTTTACGGGGGACCTGGCGAGAGTACACAAGTCTAGGTCTTGTTAATTTTTCTTTCCAATATCTAAAGAAAATTGAGAAAATCTTAATGAATTTATATTCAATATTTTCAAGCATGCCTAACTAGCAATTTCTGAGTACTTTGCAATTTGCGCCATAATGTATGAATATGTTTTCGTAATTTGCATCTTATTTATCTTTTCTTTTTAAAAAATAAAACACTGTAATCTCCCTTTTATTTCAAAAAAAAAAAAATCTGTTATTTTAAAATATTTATAAGGTCAAAACATATATACATATTCTAAAGACTAAAGCACACAATTCTCCACTTATATTGCAATGAATATAACTACCGAATTTTGGATTAATCAGTACCGGATATTGGATTAATATTGCGACCAAAATAACTTAAATCGATGAAAATTTGTAAAATTGGTATGAGATAAATTGTTTAAAAAACTAATTTATCAAGTTTCTTAACTTTATCAATATAAAATAACGCTCGATTTTGCTATTTTGTTCGCATAAGTCATTTAATTTTGCCCAAGTTAACTAAACAATAAATTTCACCTAAATATTACCTAAACAATAAACATACATCACTACCATATATACTAATTTTATCTCTTCTTTCTAACAATTACATATATTACCACTTTTAATATTTTATATCATATATTATTGAAGATACAATCAATACTCATATCCCCTAAAACTAGGATAGATTAATTATTTTTACATTTAAACTCCAAAATTAGTGTTTTAATTAAAAACAAATATCTTTCTCTCAGAGTATGAGTTAGGGTAAAACTCAAACTCTAACTCTTTCTCTTTCCTTGATCAATCGAAATTTACTAAGAAGAAACACTCCATTAAAATGAATGTTCTATAGCTTATCAACACACACATCAAATTCTTAGCCTTTGATTTTCTCACACTAAATCAATCCCCCACGAATCCACCATTTTTTTCTCGCAAGGGGAGACACCTCTCGCACAAAGACAATAGGTATGGTTGTAAGCAGAGATTTCAAGCCCAATAGATTTATCAAATTCGATATTGGTGATGGTACCGATTGCATACCTTGTATACTATATGGATCAACTAAGAAACTTCGTGTTACTTCTCCTGTCAGATTTAGGCACATTGAGCAACACTTGTAACACCTTGGACTTCGAAATGGGCTAAAGAGGGGTTCATAAAAGTCACCCATCAGTTTTAAGTTTTGGGTCAACTTCAAACGATCATATCTCTCAGAACATTAGGAATTATGTGCCCCATGACCTATCAAATTAAAGGTCTTTGAGTCCTCTTTTCAACGCCATCAAGTATGCTTCATTTCAAGCTCATAGTAAAAAACTATGCACATTTTAGTGAAGCCTCTCTTTTAAGGCACCTCAATCATTTTTAGAGAAGGTAGTTTGGTCATTTTTCCATCCCTTCTAAGCCTACCCACGTTTTTTCTTCACCCAATTAAGGTCTAAACATCGTTAAAACAATTTTTCACATTCTTTAACACTTTGAAGAATTAGAGCAAGGTTTCAATAGGATAAAAAACTAGGATTTAAGCGTTCTTCAAGTTTCCATCGATTTCGCCAAGGACCTTTGTTCTTTCCAGGTATGTAAGGCTACTCACAATGTTCGACTTGTTCGTCCTTATGCCCTACATATCAATTTCATCAAGAAATCGTTACATCTAAATGATTCATTCGTAGTTCTTAATAAATATTGAATTCCGTTCTTTAACAATTGAGGTTTGATTATTTTGTTTTGTGAATCTTATTGTGTTGTTTATGCTTAGTGTCACATGAACCCTATTGATTTAGTAAATTTATGTTTTCAAAAGGAATTGTATGAAAGTTTTCATGTTGGTTTTGGGTTTGAGAAACAAGAAGATTTTAGGAACAATTTCCCAATTCTAAACTAATTTGAAGTCCTAATTTTAACTTGAAAATTCGTCGGGGTGTTGGGGAGGCCCTAGGGTGGCGCGCCAGTATCGCGCCAAGCCTGGTCCCCAGTAGTTTAGTCCCTGGGGTGGCGCACCAACAGTGCGCCTAGGCCTGGCTTCAGTAGTACAGGGCATGGCGCATACGCCAGCAGTGCGCCCCAGGCCAGTGCTTGAAGTTTGGGGCCTGGCTCCCCGCGCCAGCAGTGTGCCAGGGGTCGCTGGCCCAATCTCTCATTGTTTCATCCAATGCGCGTTCCTTTAAGTTGTGGCCACACTTCCTTTCCTTTTATAGGTTCCATTTACCTTTGAAAATTCCTGCATATCCTAATAACATGTTTTAGGGTACATTCAAAACTAAAGTGAGTTTAAGAGAAAAGTTTAAGAGCTCTATTTTCATAAAAATATAAGAGTTTTCAGTTGTGTATATATATTGACCTTGGGCTTGAAACATAAGTCCATAAGTATACGTTTTAAATGTAAGTATGCCTGATGTTTTTGAAAATTACTTCAGTAAAGTAATTGCCCCTTTCTTTGTAAAGGGTTAATTGAACATAATTGATATTGAATATTTTTGGAAGTAGTATCGAGCATCGAATTGGGTTAAAGTCTTTTATAACTCAAAAGTCCCATGAAACTACGTAGCCATCGTATGATAGGATAACATTGATTCTTCATGCGACTCCTCACTTTCTCTGAGAAGGCATGTTAGATGGATCCATAGTTATAGTATCATCATATACCTAGCAAAGTATAGGATGACCCTTGCAACATGGGCGAAACGTTGTATCATTGCTAGGCTCATGGTAATGGTTTTTGTTAGAGAAACTTCCCACAAGTAACATATATTATTTTCATATTGCTTCTATCGCATATCTTATTGAAATGCTTAAAGGGTTTTCATTTCATATTCATTTATTGATATAGCATCGAGTTGCTTGTAGTCTATCAGTGCAATTATTGTTTTATTCAGCCTTATTACATACTCGTGTATTCAATGTACTGATGTCATTCAACCTGCATCTTTTATGATACAACATGTGTTTCGTAGATATCACCTTACATTCGCAGATAATATTTGGTGAAGTCTCCTTGCTTCCGGGAGGCTCCATTTTCATTTTCGTTATAGTAGCATTTTAGGTGTCGTGGGTCTTGTCTCGACATCTATCCTGAACCGTTAGAGGCTTCATAGATGGACATAATTAGATATTTTTCATTTTTTTCTCAAGATGTTTATTTAACATATGAATTATGTTAAGTATTTAAAGATAGTGTTTTAAAACTTCTCTTTGAATGTTTAAATGCTCATCTATTTAAGCTTTCACATATCTTTTAGAGTCATGTGATTCATAGTTAGCCAGACCAAGAGTTCGCTTGGGGATGAGAAATGGTTCTCGAGTGCCGGTCACTGTCACGCCCCGAGCCTACACCTTCAACGTGGCTGGCAATCGAGAATCATTTCAGATCCCCATGTGAACCCTTGGCCTGGATACATGACTTACATGATATTATGAAATATGTGGAAGCTTAAATAGGTGAACAATTGAACATTTAATAAAGTCTTAAAATACTGTCTTTGTAAAATGGTTAATATGAACCATGAGTTAAACAGAACATCCTGAGAAAACAATGGAAAACATCTATTCAATCTATCTACGAAGCCTCTAACAGTGTGAGATGGATGTCGGGACAAGACCCATGACACCTCCTAAAGGTACTAACTAAAATGAAACGGATTCCCCCGAAAGCAAGGAGGCCTCACCAAATGTTGTCTGCAAATGGATAATGATCTCAACGATTCGCCTGTTGATGATCCTAAATACTTGTATCTGCATCATGAAACAATGCAAGCCATGCAAGTTATCATAGGCTGATTGGAAAATTATTATACCTAACTGTAACAAGACCTGATATAGCATGTAGTGTACAAACACTCAGTCAGTTTCTACAGAAACAAAAAAAAAACGCACATGGAAGCAACTCTAAGAATAGTCAAGTTTATCAAACAACATCCTGCTTAGGAATTCTCATGTCTAGCAACAAGAAATACTTAATTTCAGCATTTTGTGATGTTGAATGAGCATCATGCTCTTTCACAAGAACATCAATTACAGGTTTTATTGTAAAACTAGGTGATTCACTCATCTCATGAAAGTCAAAGAAGCAAAATACAATTTCAAGAAGTTCAATAGAAGCTGAATATAGAAGCATGGCGACCACATTATTTGAACTATTTGATTAATTGGATTAATGAAGGATCTTGGAGTACAACTATAACTCCCAATATACATTTACAGTGATAGCAAGTCAGCAATTCAAATTGCTGCCAATCCAGTATTTCATGAGAGGATCAAACACATTGAAATAATTGATTATCATTTTATAATGGAAAAAATTCAGAAAGGATTGGTTAGAATAGAATACATATCAACCTAAGACCAGCCAACTAATATTCTTACAAAAGGCCTAAGCAAACTACAATATGAAAGTTCTCACGTCCAAGCTTGAAATGTATAATCCGTTTACCACTCCTAACTTGAAGGGAGCTGTTGGACAAAATGATGGTGTAAGGCCTAACGTAAATTGTGGTCCAATAACTTGATAAGCCTATATAATTGGATAGTGAGAGCTAGTTAGTTAAAAAGATCCCAAGTGTACTCTGAATATATTTAAGACTTCTTCTCTAAACGATCGATTGAATCAATAAAAAAACTTCTCTCTTCTTGCCTTTTCTTCATTCTTGAATATCTTCTGTACAATAGTGACTGAGTTAAAAAATATTAAAATAAATTAAAACGTTAAAATTAAATGACACTTTTTAATTTATTATTTTAAAAACAATACACATATTTTTTTTGAAAATAATTAAAAGTGAAAAGAAAATACATTAATGAAAAAAGAGAAAAAATAAAATATTTAAAGTAATAAAGAAAATAAAATAAAATACATATTTTATAAAGAAAGAAATGAAAATAGTTAAATATATAAGTTTCAAGGTAAATAACTGTATGTACTAGTAGTTAATTGTAAATAAAATAATTAAAAAAATTATATGTCCAGTTTATTAGTTCTTCACTTGCCTTCAAGAGAGTGTGCACACTCTCTCTGTCATGTTAGTTTTTGGGGTGTGTTTCTTCCATTTTAAAATATTTTAGGGGATAACATGTTTTATAAAAAAAGAAATGAAAATACTTAAATATATAAGTTTCAATGTAAATAACTGTGTGTACTAGTTAATTGTAAATAAACTAATTAAAAAAAATATATGTCCAGTTTATTAGGTCTTCACTTGTTTTCAAGAGAGTGTGCACACTCTCTTTGTCATGTCAATTGTTGGGGTGTGTTTATTCCATTTTAAAATATTTTAGGGGATAATAGGATCCTAGTTAAGTTTAGATGTGTCATTAAGATTTCGGTCATGATTTAGAGGGTATTTATGCTTTATTTTAAAAATAGAAAATGACTTTTGTGGAATAAATTTAAAGTTCGTTAATTTTTATGTGGTATGATGTTTTTGTGTGATTACTCTTAAGATTGAATATTTTTTATGTAACATAAAATAAAGAAATGATTATTATTTAACACAAAACTAATGACAACCAAGATTAGTCTTTTCTTCCTTAGTCTGCAATCCCTCAAGTATAAATTTTTAATGAGATAATATTGCAAATTACAAAGCACCACAGATTAAATTGAACTGGAGAATATAATGATGCATATAGCTTAATTAATTAACCTTGCAAAAAATTGTGTGCTTCAGTCTTTAGAAGCAAATTTAATAAGGTGTAATTTTAGATTACCTACATATATGTTTTTCCCTCATAAATAATAATAAATATAATAGATAAATAAAGAGATTAGGGTACAAATCATTTTTTTTTTTTAAATAGATAGATAGAACAAGGTGCAGATTACAAAAAAATTGCATACAGAAGGGTGCAAATTGTAAAGTACTCAGAAATTGCTAGTTAGGTTTACTAGAAATTTCCAATTTTCTTTAGACATTGGAAATAAATATCATCAATAATAGTAATTAACAAAACTTAAATTTGTGATTTTTCACCAGGTCCCCCGTAAAGAACATAAAGGTAAGACTCTTTATCACTCTCAAGTCGTTCAAAAATAGCCTGGTACATATTAGGATTATCGATATGTATGGTCACTTTATCCACTTGATTCACCGTTCCTGTCTCGTTTAGAACTGTAATACTTCTACAAAATGCGTCATAAAGATTGTCTCCGATTGGAAAATAACTTGATCCCATAGGAGGTTTAGGTACACCTGGTGGACTATACACAACTCCTCCCCATTCAACATTGGTAGCAAAGCTTGCCAAGCCAGTAAAGATTTGTTGCGGCCAAAATCCAACTTGGTCGTAGTTGTCTGACAATAAAAGCCACCAATTTCCACTGTCCAAATCCTTATTTTCAAAATATAAATGTTAATGTCAAATAATGTTTATGTGCTTTTCTAAATAAACAACCTTTTACTTATAAAAACTTTGATATAAATTCTAAATATATAAGACAAAGAAACGAAACACAAAAAATATACCTGTTCAATGTATATTCTTCCCTCAAATGTAGTGCCTCCACGGTGTGCAACACTATTCATGAGTGACATATCAAGAGGTATCTCAGTGTTTACGTGTACAAATCCAGAGCAGAGGGTATTGAAACAATGTGTTTTATCAACCTAAAATAGAAATATATAACTAACACATAAATCTTTTTAATTCGAAGTTAAGAGTTAAATGAAAAGATGTACCACTTTCATGCGCACTCACGATATAAATCATAAAGGTACATAAGATAAGTTACCTGAGTATGTATAAAAAGCCTAGTTTTGCTATCTCCATATAATGTTGGGTCCACCTAAAGTACAAAATATATACAATCAAGTGCGAGTTTACTGATAAAATGGTTATTTTTTTCTTAAATAAAACTTATAAGTTTCATCTTAGAGATACAATATTTAATCCTTATCACATCTCATTCTCATGAAACAATTAAATTACATATGTAAACGGACATGTTAAACTTACTCTCCAACCAACTTGTAAGATTTCTGAGCCTTTTTGAATTTTTAGTCGACATGCACTATGTTGACGATCATCAACTTCAGGATTGTAAAAATTAGTTACCATGCCAGCGCCCCTAAACTTGTTATTTGCATCGTATGGAGTTCGCGCTATTGCAACCTAAATATAATAAATACATAATTATATTAACTCATACTTATAAGATATCCAAACCTAAGAAGCCCCTTGTTGTAAATTAGACTAACAAGATTAAAAAAAGGTTGTTTTCTTAGAGTACATTATATCAACATATTAGAAACTTTCAAAATGAAAATTGAAACTGAAAGACAAAAGTATAATAAAATCTTCATAGTCATGTAATGTACCTTATATCCAGATGTGTATCTTTCTTTTGGCTCACTATTGTTGTTGCTCTGCATTAGATAATATAATTGCAATATATGAGGTTTTCCATGATGATTATTGTAAACTTTTTATGTTTGTGCATCAACAATTTTTCTTATCTCTATATAATACATGGACTCTTAAGTAAAGAATTATTCAAGCAAAAACAGTAAGTTGTTCATAAATTATCTTACTACATCAAATTGAGCATCATATGTGACATCTTCTGGTGGTGGCAAATGTCTTTGTCTTAAAATGTCATCTTTCGTCATTCTCTTAATAGGAACAGTTCCAAAAGGACAACCTCCATCTGTTGACCATATTGTCGATGACCAGCTACTTGTTGAGTCACTTGAATTTTTCTTTCTACTTGATAAAGTAGGTTTCATCTGTCCCACAGAATGTTTAGTTATATGTCAACAATATCATATTCTTGTTTAATAAAACGAAGAGAAAACGGAAAGAGTGTAAATATATACCTTAGGATGAAAATTATGGTCCTTCAACAACGAGTGATCAAATGCATGTTGTTTGTAGAAATCCACGCAATCATATATATCCCCATACTTAGTCTGCAAACAAAAACTTCATGAACCAAGTAATTTGAATAACAATAATAACACGTCTTTCACCTAATCGAGTCATTTCGGTTCAAATCCTTTTGTTTAAACTATTATCTACATCAATGTAAGTGACTAGTGGGGAATAAGAATAAAATTAGTTCAAATTTATCTTCTCTTTAAACATTGAATTTTTTTTCCAAGCATCCAAAAGCAAGAACATTTTGTTCTTTTTTTACTAAAGGCAAATAAGAATTTTAACAAAATATATTTAGGAGTGATATCATGTACAATTTGTGGGATTAAAATATTATTAAAACAATTATATGAAAGTAATTAATTATCTTAATCATAGTTAAAACTTATCTGCAATTTATTAAATCTCAACCATTAATTTAAATATATGATAATGTAGAGGGTACAACAAAAAAATTTGAAAAGGGGAAAAGAATGTAAGATCTATTTTCCAGAAACTATGTGAGGAAAAAAAGTTCCACTTCAAAATCAATATTATCAAAT
Organism: Solanum commersonii; assembly: GCA_029007595.1. NCBI lineage: Eukaryota > Viridiplantae > Streptophyta > Magnoliopsida > Solanales > Solanaceae > Solanum > Solanum commersonii. The sequence goes on from JAJTWQ010000011.1 coordinate 4,359,019, forward strand.
AAAAATAATAATGCTTCAAGAGATTTATGGGCACATTAAACTCAAAAAGAATACTACCTGAACAATTTTGATTGGTGGCTTGTTTAAGAGTTTTAGTTGTTTTTCCAACTCCACGTCTTCTGATTTGGACAAAATCCTCTCTCCTTGTACTCCATCATAACTCAAAAGAAAATATAGCATCAACAAAATTTTTTGATGCATCCTGAATTTATTTATTTTTATAGGCATGAACGTAAGGTGTTTTTGAAAAATCAAACTACAACGAGGTAGACACTGTATAGAGACTAAAAAAGAATCTAAAAAAGATTTTTATTTAGTAAATGTTTGTTGCTCATTTGTAAGTTTTAACTAATATCCAAAATGGCGCAGTCTACCACAGATTTGAATAGAGTCAATTGCATTAACAATGATCTTATGTTGAAGCTTTATGGTTTCAGATTTATGTAATATCCAAAAAAGAACTTTTGACCATATGACTATTCAGATTCACTTACTATCAAATTATTATTTGTTTGACCATATGACAGGTCACATTTAGAAGTAAAAAAAGAAAGAAAAAAACACATTTAGAAGTGTTCATGATTTTTAAAAAAATTGATATAAAAAAAAAAAAATCGAACTAAATAGACTTTTATTAATACTTGCTTGATTTTCTTTTGCATTTCTTATTTACTTCATTGGGCCTGATTTTCTTTACTCTTGCTTCAATTTTTCTTTTGTTCTGTAATCCTTTGATTTCCTCTTTTGTTGCCAATTGATTTTTGTGCGCTTTTAAACAGTCATCATTACAATCAACGCTAACAATATTGGCTTAAAAAAGTCATTGAGATTGACCAATCTTCGTAGCAATAACAATGTTGTTTATTAGGAAAAAAGTTTGACATACCTCTCAATTTGCGATTTAAAGTTGATATATGTTCGTCACAAAAATAATTTACATATACTTCTATAAGTACGGTATATACTTTTTGTCTAACAAAAGTGAAAAAATTAAATTCATTTAAGTATATTTGATCCTTTTGCAAAATTAAGGGGTATATTTGATAACATGCAAAAGCAATTGGTGCACAATTATGAGAGAAATGTAATCTAAGACAGTAAATATTGCGCATAAAATACACTCTAAATGAGAGTTAATAAAGCATGCAATGGCACCAACGGATTGAAGTCGCGCAACAGCCACAGTAAATCAATGTGCAAACAATTTAATATAACTAAATATTTGTAGAATTTAGTGTCATTTAATTTATTGATATTTTATAAATCTATAAATTTGTAAATAAAGAATAATTATAAAAAAGGCCAAATAAAGGAGGGAAAAAAGATATGTAGGATTGGTTCGGTTTTGAAGTTTATTGGTTTAACTAATCGGTTATTGGTTTGTAGAGATTTGACACAAAAAATAAATAATTAAAAATCAAACATGGTGAAAAACCAAATAAATCATACACATGATCAGGGGGGATTTAGGCATAGGTAAGGTGTATCACGGGACAAGACAACGTTGAAATTTTTTACAGATACCTATATAAAAAAAACAAAAAATTAAAATTAAAATTAAAAGCTAAAACAATTAAAAAGGATACCCCTTTATCAGAATTCTACTAGCTCAGGTGGCAGAGGCGTCACATTTCATCGTTTTACGTCCCCAATTCCCAATGGACAACTTTTTTTCTGCGTTTTATTTTTATTTTTATTTTTACCCCTTTCTTCTCTTAAGTTTTTATTTTAATTTCAAAAATTCCATTCATTTAAAAATTTATAGACCCACTTTAATTCATCCAAAATCTAACTTACTCTTTTTTTTTTTAATTAAAATAAAACTCAAAATCTATGAGTTCTTTATCCATTAGAATTATAGTAAATAAAAATAGTATTGACTCCTTAAATCGTTATATTAGTATATTTGTGACTTGTGAGTTTCTTCAATTTTCTTTCCGTTCTTATTCATCAATCATCATTATTTGGCATCTCAAATCTCTCCGCATCATGTAAGAATTTTTTGTTATTCTATTTTAAATTATTACGTGCTTGAATTTTTATTTTTATTTCATAATAATGATTTTTTTTAATTGGCTTGTTACACTAAAACAATTTAGAATTCATTAAATTGATTACACTTGTCCGCAATCGTCTATTATTTGATCCTCAATTACTAATTGTGCTGATTACATCATATTAGTCTAAATTTAATGGAGAGTCTAAATTTAATGCAGAGGTATTATTCTAAAGAAAATCATTAACTTTGATAGTCAATCTTAAGGGAAAAGGGTTCAAAACACACCTCAACTATGATCAAAATTGTTGTTGCACACTCTAATTTTGTAGGGATCCTATGACACATCTAAACTAATTTAAAAGAGATTATATACCTCTTTAATATGTCATAATCACATATGTGTTGAAGGAGTGATATACACGCGTCGCCACGTGTATATTTCATATTTTAGAATTATTTTTTTACTTTAATCTTTCTTCTTTTATTCTATTCCATATTTTTACTTTTCTTGAATTTTTGGAAATAGCCGTACTTGTCTTCGTACTATAGGATTTAGACAAACCAGTATAAGTGACATAATTGGAGATAGGGAACTGACAAGAGGTATGACTCTTGGAGGGAGCTACATAATCCTGCATCCATATAAGAGGTTTGGTGGTCCTGTGAGACCTTCTAATAGGCTCCTTATGAGACACAGAGGGAGGCACAATAACAAACTCAGAGGATACAACAGGCACATAATCAACACTGGGAGTATCATCTGAAGCAAGAGGAGGCAGAACAGTAAATTTCAAACTACCTGTGGAATGGTAAAAATCTAAAGTTGGAGTCACAGGAAACATAGGAGAACATGTGGGCAATGGATGATGATAGGGAAACACATTTTCCTTGAATATCACATCTCTGCTGATGATGAAGTCTTCGTCATGCAGAGTTAACATTAAATAACCTTTCTGAGTGAGTGAGTAGCTAAGGAAAACTGCAGGAGTGGCCCTAGAGGAGAATTTATCGGACTTTCTAAGGCAAGTAACATAACCCAAACATCCAAAAACTTAAGATGACTAAGATCAGGAGGACGCCCATTAAGAACTTCAAAGGGAACCTGTCCCTGAAGAGTGGAGAAAGGCAACCTGTTGATAAGATAGACTGTAGTATTGACATACTCACCCCAAAATTTAAGAGAAACATTGGCTTGAAATCGTATAGCCCTAGCAGTATCCAATATATATCTATACCTCTTTTCAACCACCCCATTTTGTTGAGGTGTATAGACACAAGAACTTTGATGAACAATACCTAAAGATTGCAATAACTGTGATACTTGAGAGTTAAAGAACTCACACCCATTATCAGTCTTTAGAAATTTAACAGCTGTAGAGTAGACATTTTTAATCATCAATAGAAAATTAGTTAGAGCAACTATAACCTCAAACTTGGAATTTAGGAGAAACAGCCAGGTGTATCTAGAGTGATCATCAACCAAAGTGAGGAAATATTTATGTCTAGCATGAGTTGGCACCCTATAAGGACCCCATACATCCCCATGAATAAGAGTAAAACATGCATCAGATAAGGTAGTGCTGTGAGGAAAAGAAAGTCTGGATTGCTTAGCCAAAGGGCATACAGTACAGTGCTCAGAATCAGATAGAGTAATACACATAGTATCAAAGTATTTCAGCTTCTTTAATGTGTCTATAGGAGCATGACCTAATCTCTTATGCCATAAGGCTAGACTAATGCTATTTTTTTTTGTTTTCTGACTAGAAAGGAACAACTTTTAGACTCAGGTAGTCTTGTATTCTCAGCATCTGTCTTCAGAAAGTTGCAGGAAGAATTCATCACATACAAGCCTTGAGCATGCTTACCAATCCCTCTCACCCTTCCACTGAAGAGATCCTGAAAAATACAAAAGTCAAGGTAGAAGCTGACTGAGCATTTCAACTCCCTAGTTAGTTTGGACACGGATAACAAATTATGTTGGAACTCAGGTAAGCACATCACATTGTGAATCTTCTGATTATCCAAAATTGCAGTAGATCCTAAGTGACTGACCTTTGTAACACCACCAGTAGGTAGAAAAACATTACAGGAATTAGGATTAGAGATGTGTTTAACATCAGATAAAATCCTAGGACTATGGACCATGTGATGAGTGGCCCCTGTATCCACTATCCAGTTAACAGCATCAACATTAGATGTGTTATAACTAGACATACCTGCTGATAAAGCTGTACCATTACTATCATTCCCTTGGTCAAGCATATGCAGGATTTGATGATACTGCTCAGGAGTAAAGGTGGGTACATTTGCAGGTGTTCCATATAAGGTCAGTATCTGTGATGAATTTTCTTCAAGATGACCTGCAGAGCTAACACCAGGATTTTGCCGTCCCCTAGATGCATTGATGGAACTTCCAGCATAACTACCAGGATCAAAGGAAGAATTCCCGTTCCATTGAGATCCATATTCACCAGCAACATAGTTTGCAGCACCTCCTTCTTCAGAATTGTTACTGAACTTCTTCTTGAAGTTGTGCTTGAAATTAGCTGGGTAGCCATGTAGTCTGTAACAGTTGCCACTAGTATGGCCAGTGTGGTGACAATAGTCACAGTATAAATGTTGATTACTCTTTTTAGACTTAAAATTGGAGTCAGATCTAGTAGTCATACCTGAACCAGAGCTAAAACCACCACCTGAATTGGAGCCTGTACCTCCACTGTAACTAGTACCAGGCTTGTAGGAAGCATTGCCGGAGCTAGATCCAGGTTTGTGGTTGCCTTTGTTACTATAGAATGCAACGCCTTCACTCACATCAGCAGCCTGAATTACCTTGCCCAATGACCTTTGACCCTCCTCTGAAATCAACATGGAGTAGGCTTGATTAATGGAAGGTGTTGGAGTCATCATGAGGATCTGACTACGACTCTGAGCATAGGAGTCATTTAGACCAGTCAAAAACTGAAGCAGTCTCTGATATTCAAAGTGATGTATATATGTTCTAGACTCTGGACAATTGCACCCTGGACATGGCATAATTGCATCAAATTCATCCCAACGCTCACGTAATCTAGAATAATAGCTAGATATAGTGGAAGTACCCTGAGACATTGTATGAATTTCCTTATGGAGAAAATGAATTCTGGATCCATCAACCTTATCAAAGTGTTCCTTCAGATCTATCCATACTTTGGACGCATTAGAAGAATAGATTACACTGCTTTGGAGGTCTTTTCTGATAGAATTGATGATCCAGGAGAGAACTATGGTGCTACACTTTTCCCATAGATCATGAAGAGAAAGAGGAAAAAATTCTCTAAGATGCTTACCATCAACGAATCCCAATTTACTTTTCCCTAGCAAGCCCAGACGCATCGATCTACTCCAGATCGTGTAGTTCTCCTGGCCAGTGAGCTGAATCGAGACCAGAGAACTACCAGGGGTATCACTTGGTTGAAGAAATAAAGGATGATTGTGATCAATCTCAAGTCCATGAGCCACTAGTGGTGCATCAATAAGCTGATCTTCACCTGTCATTGAAGATATCTTCGAGGAAGCGCAAATTACAGAAAGTACACTAACAAAGTGCAGTCGAATCAAAGAGGAGAAATCAGATCTCTGCTAAATCGAATACAAAGCTCTGATACCATGATAATTTGTAGAGAAAACAGTGATGAAGAATGAATCTAGACAAGAGGTGCATGAAGATACATGGGAGAAAAATTAAAGAAGATTCTCATTATCATTCAAAGCATCTACTATAAGCTATGCTCATACACCAGTATTTATACAGTGACTTACTTAGCTTCTTTTAACCTACTCTAACAACCTATAACTAACTTTTAACTAGTTTGTTACATACAGCTTAATTAAGCTTAACTTGGACAGCTGGCACACATTTGTCATAAGCATAATTTCACACCCCTCCTCAAGCTGATGGTTAAAAGAGGTTCTTCAACCCAAGCTTGGTCATTAAATAATCATGTGGTAGCTTTCCTAAACTTTTTGTAAGTAAGTCAGCCAGCTGCTCCTTTGTGGACACATGATGTGTTTGAACTAAATTCTGCATTATCTTCTCCCTTACAAAGTGACAGTTTATGTCAATATGTTTAGTTCTTTCGTAGAAGATTGGATTAGAGGCAATTTGAATAGCAGCCTTGCTATTACAGAATAGTTGTACTGGTTGTGTGATGCTAACCCCCAAGTCTTTATACAATCCTTCTAACCAAGTTACCTCAGCCACAGTAGAAGCCATGGACCTGAACTCAACCTCTACAAAACTTCTAGCCATAGTATCTTATTTCTTTGACTTCCAAGACACCAAGGCTTCGCCAAACATTACAATATATCCAGTGACAGATCTTTTAGACTCAATACATCCTCCCCAATCAGAATCACAGTAGGCCATCAACTTATTTGTCTCTTTTGAGGGCATTAGCAGACCAAGCCCTGGCTCAGCCTTAATATACCTTACCACCCTCATGGCTGCCTCCATGTGTGACTGTTTTGGTTTGTGCATAAATTGACTCAACCCCTGTACTGCATATGCTATGTCAACTCTTGTCATTGTTAGATAAAGTAGTCTTCCAACTAACCTTTGAAATGGACCTGCATCATCCAAAACTCTATCAGTATCTCCTAATGTTGGACTCTTCACATGATCATCAAATGCTACAGATGTAAGCTTGATATTAGCTTCCATAGGTGTGCTAACTGGCTTAGCTCCACCTAGTCCCATCTCAATCAGCAATTAGTTCTAGGGCATACTTCCTCTGGCTCATGTGAATACCTTGCTGTGATCTGGCAAATTCAATGCCCAAAAAGAATTCCAGTTGCCTCAAATCTTTCATCTTGAATTTCAACTTTAGATCATTTCTAGTCTGTAGTATTAGCTCTGAACTACTTCCAGCAACAAGTAAATCATCCACATAGACTAAGACTACAACAATCTGAGAGCTTCTTCTTTTAGTGAACAAGGAATAATCATAATGACTTTGACAAAAACCAAATTGTGTTAGAGATTCAGTAAGCTTCTTGTTCCATTGTCTAGGTGCCTGCTTTAGTCCATACAAGGACTTATTGAGCTTGCAAACCTTACCAATCCCTCTCTGACTACCAAGCCCCTGAGGGATATGCATATAAACCTCTTCAAAGAGATCACCCTGTAGGAAAGCATTGTGAACATCCATCTGAAAAATGGGCCAGTGTTTAGCAGTAGCCACTGCAACTATAGATCTTACAATCACCATTTTAGCCACAGGGAGAAAAAGTTTCAGTATAGTCTAGCCCTTCCTTTTGACTAAACCCTTTTGCAACCAACCTAGCGTTATATCGTTCAACTGCACCATTGGCCTTATGTTTGATCTTGAACACCCATTTACATCCAATAGGAGATTTGCCGGGAGGAAGATCAATTATATTCCATGTGTGATTATCCTCCAATGCAGCAATCTCTAATTTCATAGCATCAATCCAAAGTGGATTTTTCACGGTCTCAGAGTAACAGGTAGGCTCTAAAGTATTGGAAAATGCAGCAAGGTCCTCAAGAACTTTTTTCTTGTTCTTTTTCTATTCTTACCAATTCAAATGAGCTTTCTTTTTTTCTTGAGTTCCTTCACAATATTTTTCTTAAAAAAACTTATCTTTACCATTATTGTAGTTTTTGTTCAAAATCTTCAAAAGTTGATAGTTCCTCGAAGAAGAAATGGGTCTTCCTTTAGCGAGTAATAAAAAAATTTCGACAATGAACTTTTATAATCTTACTTACAGATCTGAAAATTTGTGGTCTTTTTTGTCATCCTGATAGTGATGGAGGAATTTTCTATTGAATAATGATGATTTGTATTTTCACCAACAAAATTTGGTGGTGGCGTAGCTTGCAAATTTCGGTGGTAATAGTAGTTGTTGGGCTGAGGGAAGCATGTGGTATCATATCATTATGGTGACTCTTTTGATGTTGTTAGGACCACTCCTCCCATGGCTGGATTCTCAATGAAGAAGAAAGCAAAAAATAAAATAAAAAATAAAAAATATTGACTTTTAAGTTATAATAATAATAATAATAATTATTATTATTATTATTATTATTATTAAGTTTAACTTATTAAAAATTGACATTTGTACATATTTCTTATCAAAAAATAAAAAGAAAAATGATATGGGCTGCTATGTGGAAAATAGAGACGGATTCATTTTAACCTGACGCGCTCACGTTATGTGTAGTCGCTTGTTCACTTAAGCTGATAATACCTTCAATAATACATTTAAAAATAGTCTGGGGGGGGGGCATAGGACCCCCGCAAAGTTAGCGTGTGTAACAACAATTTTGGTCATAGTTGAGGTGTGTTTTGAACCCTTTTCCCCAATCTTAACAACTCAAGTTTCAACTGACTTGGAAGAACAAGTCAATGAGTAAAAAAAAAAAATATCAATGAATTAAAAGAATTGATTTAAATTTATTACCGATTGATGTTGATTTATTAAAAGATGTTAATAGTATTTATTTGCAATACAATATGTTGAATAATGTTGTATAAAATTTTATTTAATAATATGAAGATGTGATTGATTTAATTTAAAATTTTGAAATATTATCTAATTTAAAGAGTAGTTAATTTTTTTTTTTAATTTAATCAAAATTTTATAATTTTAAAAAAAGTATTATTTCATAAAGTTCACTATCAATGGGGCCCTCAAATTTTTGGAGGCCTAAAGCAAAAGCTTTATTGATTTTCTTTTTGAGTCATTCTTATCCCTTAAATGGTGAGACCGCTTAGGAAAAATCTTACGTACGCCACTGCACATGAGTTGATAAATTGTATCTTGCTAAAAAATAACACTAATACATTGTAGAATAATCGAAAGTTTAAGACTGCCACAAATAAAAATAAAAAACTAAATCCTAAGTGAAAGACTTTATATACCAAAATGGTATAAATATAATTTATTAATTTACTATTGGTTTATCGATTAACTCGTTAAGAAAAAATGTCAAACCGTTAAGAATCAATAACCCGATAATACAAAATAAATCAAAATTGTTAAACCAATAATCCATTACCGGTGAACCAATAACATTTTTTTAATTTGGGTTACTATTTTGGTTCGATTTTGAACAACCCTAATTGAGAGGTGCCACATCACTTTCTTTTTATCTAGCTTTATATATATATAGATTGACTGAAATGATAATTTGGTAATTAATTAGGCATGATCAATCTTTCCACCATAATTATTTTTAATTGTATAAAATAAAGTAATCGTTCCAATTTCGTCATTATACTTTTAATAAATGAAAAATTTGGTACATATTATAAAAGAAAGCTCAGAATGATATAATATAATAATAAGAAGAAGACAAGAAGTATAGAGAAGGGAGAACTTTTCTTATTCAAGTGTGTCTTCCAAATGATGAGTGATATCTCTATTTATAGTGTTGAGATATTACTCCCAAAAGTTATCTAAATCAAGATACATAGTTATCCTACAAGTTCTTATCACCTTGGAAGCACCTATACATGAATCCAATTAACAGTTGGATAAATCTAATGGATAATCCACATATATAATACAATGGATTTATAACACTCCCCTTGGATGCCCATAGATAATGTGCCTTGTTAAAACCTTACTAGAAAAAATCCAGTGGGAAAAAGCGTAGTGAAGGAAAAAGAGTACACACATCTCATAATACGGTTTGAATATCGCCTCGTTAAAAACCTTACCAGGAAACCCCAACTTGGGACAAAATCATAGTTAAGGAAAAGAGTACAATGCGTATTCCACTCCCCCTGATGAAAGCTTCACTTGATATCTCGGAGACGACATTCCAATCTTGTATCTCAACTTCTCAAACGTTGATGTTGGCAATGCCTTAGTGAATAAATCAACAAGATTATCACTTGAACAGATTTGTTGAACTTGTATCTCACCATTTTGTTGAAGGTCATGTGTGAAAAAAACTTTGGTGAAATATGTTTTGTCCAGTCTCCTTTGATGTATTGTAACATCTCGCACCTAGAAACGACTATAAAGAGTTTAAAATATGAAAGTATTGATTTATGGAAAGAATAAGGAAATCTGAAAATTTTGTCTAAGTTAAGAAAGCAAGTTTTGGCCATTTTCAAACGGCCATAACTCCTAGCTCAGGATAAGTTAGAAGCAGTTCTTGATATGGTTGGAAATCCCTTGGAGATATCTTTCCAATGCCACTGATATTGCATGATTTCAACATCGTATGAGTGAGATATGCCTTTCGGAAGTTGGGTTGTTGGATTGAGGAAAGTCACAATCCGGATTTAGGGAAGGGCAAAGTAGTCTTTTCTCTAATTAATTTCCTAATTTGATTTTAGGGGTTTATTGGGGTAAAAATAGAACCTAAATCAGTTTTGGTAAATTAAAGAACGCTTAGGGCTTGGAGAAGGAAGAAAGGAAGAAAGAACCGGAGAAAAAGGCAAGAATTCATGAAGATCATCCAAACTTGCGGTGGAATTTTCGGGGGTGATCCCTATTAAGGTATGTGAGATCTTTTCGTGTTGAGTTAGTTCACCCACACACTAACTTGTTTCAATCCAATTGTTTTGAGTTGTTTACATGTTGAAGAAGTAAGGTTCTTGAAGAACAAATTGTAGAATTCTTGTTGGTTGAGTTGTTGATGCTTGGGGGTGAGTTGATTCATGTTTCTAAGTTTTTTTTTCGAGTTAGATTGGTTGTATATTGAGGGTACAATTGATTCTAAGTGTTTGGGGAAGGAACTATGGAAGTTAGGGAGGTTTAGAGAGGAAGAACGGAAGAGAAAAGTCGGAAGTCGTTGGGCAAAAGGGCTGGGGCGCAGCACCTGCCAGAGCGCCATAAAAACTTCTCTGAAGTTTGGCCTCTGGCATGTCGCGCCAGCCAAACTTCTCTGAAGTTTGAGGGCTGGCGCCTCGCGCCTCTCAGAGCGCCAGGGACGCCAGTTCTCCCCATTCGTTCCCCACCTTTTCGTACTTGTTCCTAAGTGATGTATCTATGTTTTCTAGTTATTTCCAACACTCTAAGGTACATCTAAACATCATGAAATCATCCGTAAACATGAGATCATGAACCTTGGATCCATAATCCAATTCAAGGAAAGTTAAGATCAAAGTCGAAGGAGTTAAGAGTCAAGTCTAGAAGTTAAGAAGCAAGTCAAAACAAAGTTTCTTAAAGTTTTCAAGAGTCTTTATTAAACATTTAAACTTCGTTTTTAGGCTCAAGTTTCAAGTTAAGCAAAGAGTAAAGAGTTGAGTTCATTTCTCAAAAAGCTATAAAGGGACTAAGTATTCTTAAAGAGTTTATAAATGTTTCACATTTGAGCAAGAAAGGGAACATCGATTTCAAGAGAACTTTTAAGCTAAGTTTTGAGTAATTATTTCAATTCAAAGAAAGAGTTTTGTTTTTACAAACATATGAGCTAAGTATATTTTGAGAATAGTATTGAGCACCAATATTGGAATGCGAGTTCATATTAACTCAAGTATCCATAAACCATGTAGCCATCATGGGTAGTAAAGTGTCATACTTTTTAGATGACTCCTTAAGATGCTTTTAGCATAGCCTAGTGAATCCACTAAGTTAAGCGTTCTATATGATGGTAAAGTATAGGATAGTTCTGGTAGCATGGGCAAGACGTTGTATCACTACTTAGGCTCATAGTGGTGGTTATCGGTTAAAGAATCTCCCACAAAAGTTATATTACTCTTATATTTAAGTAAAATTGAGTTTGTTATTGCCTTATCTTTAACAAACTAAGTTGTTTACACTGTTTTACAAGCTTTATATATATTGCATGTGTCGTATTGCTTTATATTGAGTTCAGTTGTTCATGAGTTAAACAAAGCCAAGGTAAGTGTTCCTTTGTACTCCTTTCAAGCTTAAGTTGTTGTTTAGCTTTCCAACTCGCATACTCGTACATTCAAGGTACTGATGTCAGCTAGCCTGCATCTTATTATGATGTAGACACAGGTAACCAGGATCAGCATCCAGCACGTTGTTGATCCAGTTGAGTACTCCAGAGTCAGTGGTGAGCCTCTTTGCATTCCGGAGAACTCTGTTATTTCGCCTTCCTAGTTTTGTTTTATTAGGATGTTATGGGGTCTGTCCCAACATTCATCTCAGTATTATAGAGACTTCATAGACAGTCAGATAGTTAGTATTGAGTCTCTCATCTAAGTATTTGCAGATACTTTGTTTTGAGACATAAGATGCCATTTTGGCTAAGATGTTATCATTTAAACTATTGCATTAAGTTTATTCTATTGAGTTAAGTCTTCCGCTGAGTTAAGTAAGCCAGGACAAGGGTTCGCTTGGGGCCAACGATAGTCTTCGAGTGCCGGCCACATCCAGGGTGTAGGCTCGAAGCGTGACATGTATCCTTCTTTCAATTGAGCTATACATGCAACATTATCTTCGTACATTGTGGTTGGTATATTCTTTTTCAAAGAAAAACCACACATTTGCTGAATATGGTGGGTCATTGATCTCAACCAAACGCACTTTCGACTTGCTTCATGGATGGCTGTTATTTCTGTATGATTTGAAAAAGTGGCAACCAATGTTTGCTTCATTGATCTCCAAGATATTGTCGTGTCTCCACATGTAAAAAAATAGCTTGTTTGTGACCAAGCTTTATGTGGATTAGATAAATACCCTGCATCTGTGTAACCAATCAGTTTTGACTTGGATTCGTCGGAATAGAATAAACTCATGTTCATAATCCTCCAAAGATATCGAATATGTGTTTAACACCATTCCAATGTCTTTTTATTGGGGAGGAAATGAATCTTGCCAGTAATATTACTGCAAAACAAATATATGGTCGAGTATTGTTAGCAAGGTACATTAGTGCCCCAACTGCACTAAGGTAAGGAGTTTCATCACCAAGAAGTTCTTCATCCTTCTCTTGAGGTCGAAATGAATCGGTATTGATGTCAAGCAATCTTACCACCATTGGGGTACTCAATGGATATGAGTTATCTATGTAAAATCGCTTTAATATTTTTTTTTGTATGTTGATTGATGGACAAGTATTCCATTTGACAAATTCTCAATCTGTAGGCCAAGACAAAATTTTGTCTTGTCGAGATCTTTCATTTCAAATTCCCTTTTTAGACACTCAACAGCTTCTAAAAGCTCTTTACGAGTGTTAATGATGTTCAAATCATCAACATACACATCTATTATAACAAATTCAAATTTCGACTGTTTAATGAAAATACAGGGACAAATCGGGTCATTTTTGTGTCCTTTCTTTAGAAAATATTCACTCAGACGATTGTACCACATCCTCCCTGACTGTTTCAATCCATATAAAGATTTCTGAAGCTTTATTGAACAAGTTTCTCTTGAATCTTTGTATCCTTCAGGCACCTTGAATGCTTTAGGAATTTTCATGAAAATGTCGTGGTCTAATGAGTCATATAGATAGGCTGTGACGACGTCCATTAGGCGCACTTCAAACTTTTCATGAACTGCCAGATTTATGAGATATTTGAAGGTGACTACATCTACCACAGGAGAATCAATGCCAGGTCTTTGAGAAAAACCTTGAGCAATAAGTCGGGCATTATATCTCACGACTTCACCTTTCTTATTTCTTTTTCACAAAAAAACATATTTGTACCCCACTGACTTTATACCTTCAGGTGTTCGGATTATTGGTCCAAAAATTTCACGTTTTTCTAGTGAAGCCAATTCTGCTTGAATTGCATCCTTTCATTTCGGCCAATCATTTCTCTGTCTACATTCGTGAACAGATTTTGGCTCAAAATCTTCATCTTGTTGCATTATTTCAATAGCAACATTATAGGCAAATATGTTGTCAATCACAACATTATTTCAATTCCACTTCTTTCTCATCGAGACATAATTCATTGAAATTTCATTATTTTCAGAAGTTTGAACCTCCTCGGAGGTTTCATCATGTGTTAAGACTCGAGTCTCATCTTGAGAAATTTCTTTCAACCCATGATCATCTTGATCATTTATTCCTTTTCTCTTTCGAGGATTTTTATCCTTGGAACCAATTGGTCTACCACGCTTCAAATGTGGTCTAGACTCATTTGCCTTAACAATTTGTCCTATCGGGATATCAACTCGAACTGGAGCATTAGCAGCTGGAATATGCGATTTAGTAATCCTTGGAAGATTAGTAAAAACATCTGACAGTTGATTCACAATATTCTGTAAATAAATTATTTTTTGAACTTCTTGCTCACATTGATTTGTTTGAGGATCCAGATGAGATAGTGATAATAAATTCCAATCTATCTCTTTTCCCAGTTGCTTATGTTCTCTCCCCTAATATTGAGTGTCCTGATTCATCAAAATGGCAATCAACAAATCTTGCCTTAAATAAATCTCCAGTCATAGGCTCCAAATATTTTATGATTGAAGGAGATTCATACCTAACATATATCCCTAACCTTTTTTGGGGCCTCATCTTTGTGCGTTGTGATGGAGCAATTGAAACATATACCGCACATCCAAAAATTCTAAGATGGGAAATGTTTGGCTCTTGACCAAAAGCCAATTGTAATGGGGAGAATTCATGATAATTGGTCGGCCTTATGTGCACACAAGTGATGCTACATGCAAAATAGCATGCCCTCACATAGACACATACAACTTTGTTCTTATTAACAATGACCTATCTATCAATTGCAGACGTTTAATCAATGATTCTGCTAGACCGTTCTGAATATGAACATGCGCAACTGGATGTTCAACTGATATACCAGTAGATATACAATTATCATTAAATGCCTTAGATGTAAACTCACTAGCATTATCTAGACAGATTGTCTTTATTGTATAGTCTAGAAATTGTGCTTTCAATCTTATTATTTGAGCCAAAAATCTCGCAAAAGCCATGTTGCGAGTTAATAATAAGCACACATGTGACCATCTTATGAAGCATCTATAAAAACCATATAATATTTAAAGGGTCCACATGCAGGTTGAATTGGTCCACATATATCACCCTGTATACGTTCCAGAAACGCAGGGGATTCAATTTCAACCTTAATTGTTGATGGCTTAATGATCAACTTTCCTTGAGAACAAACAGCACAAGAGAATTCTTTTGACTGAAGGATATTTGGGCTCTTTAAGGTGTGCCCATGTGAATTATCAATTATTTTGCACATCATATTAAATTCGCAATGGCCCAACCGGTCATGCCAAATGATAAAATCATTAAAATTAGCAAACCTTTTGTTTACTATGGCATGTGATTCAACTGTACTCATACTTGTATAGTACAACCCAGAAGAAAGTGCAGGTAATTTTTCATGCACAATTTTCTTCTCTACATTAATTGTAGTAATGTAAAGGTATTCAACCTTTCCTTTATTAGTCGTCTCAACATGATAGCCATTTTGGCGAATAACTTTGAAACTTAATAAGTTTCTTTGAGACTTACTACAATATAATGCATTATCAATGGTCAATATTGTCCCTCCAGGTAGTAATAAGGTCGCTCTTCCAGAGCCCTCAATTAATTTTGTACTACCTGATATTGTGTTGACCTATGCCATTTTCATTACCAAATTAGAAAAATATTTCTTTTCTTTTAATATAGTATGCGTTGTAGCACTATCAAGAAGGCATACATCTCCATTACTCATCTTGAATACAACTGGCAACTAGGGATTTCTATTAATTTTCATTAAAATAAAAATACATCAAAAGAAGTACGAAACAAAACTAATAACGAAAATTTAAATACTTCAACATAAAGAAGAACATGACAATTAAAAACACATAAGTAAAATAGCAGCAAACTACATTCCCCAGCTAAAAGATCAAACTTTAGTTTCGATCTCTAAAGAAGTCATCAACTTCCATATGAGTAATATCACCAAGGCTATCAAAAACATCATCCTTTAAAGCCAAATTTGCTTCAACATCCTTATCATATTTCTGAGATGTTCTCGACTTGTCATCATCTTTAAGAGTCATATGTGACTCAGCTCGAGCATTGGAAAAGGAGGCACAACCTTTATTTCCTTTCCTTTTAAAGGAATTTTGGTAGAGCCTAACAAAATGCTCAGGTATGCTACATTCACTCTTCCAATGGCCTTTCATGCCACAATAATGACAATTACTTTTTGAGGGGTTATTTTGAGAACTCATGTTGTTCTCCCTTTTATTATGACCACCACCTCGACGATTGTTGTATCACCTCTTATCTTTGCCACGTCCCCGCACATTATAGCCCCGATGATCATCTCTTTTTACTTCATATTGATCACGTGTTTCTGCCATATTTGTTTTCGGTAACAGAGCAGCTCCAGTGGGACGAGCTTCATGATTTTTCATTAAAAGGGCATTATGTTGCTAAGCCACCAGAAGGCATGAGATCAGTTCAGAGTATTTCTAAAAACCCTTTTCACGATATTGATGTTGCAATATCACATTTGAGGCATAGAAAGTAGTAAGTGTCTTTTCCAACATGTCCTCATCTTTTATAGTCTCCCCACATAATTTCAATTGGGAGGTTATCCTGAATACAACAGAGTTGTATTCAATTACAGTCTTAATTAAAATCTTGAAACAGTAAGTGCATCCACTCATAACGAGTTCTTGGCAATATTGTAGCCTTTAGGTGGTCATACCTCCCCTTCAAATTAGTCCACAATTCAAGTGGATCTTTTACCGTTAGATATTCAATCTTCAGGCTCTCATCAAGATGATGATGAAGGAAAATCATAGCCTTCGCCTTATCTTGATTCGACGCTTCATTTCCCTGAGTAATGGTGGCATCAAAACCTTTAGCAGCTAAGTGAATCTCAACATCGAGTACCTATGAAAGGTAATTCTTTCAAAAATATCTAATGCCACAAACTCAAGTTTGGATAAATTCAACATGATGAGATTATGAGAGAATAAGTGAATTAAATAAGAATATTTATATAATACCTTTGCAAGTAGCAACTTCGTGCTGATAACGTATTATAAAAGAGAGCTCAGAATGATAAAATATAATAAGAAGAAGAAGACGAGAAGTATAGAGAAGGGAGAACTTTTCTTATTCAAGTGTATCTTCCAAATGGTGAGTGATATCTCTATTTATAGTGTTAAGATATCACTCCCAAAAGTCATCTAAATCAAGATACATAGCTATCCTACAAGTTCTTATCACCTTGGAAGCACCTATACATGAATCCAATTAATAGTTGGATAAATCTAATGGATAATCCACATATATAATACAATGGATTTATAACAGTACACTATATTTCTTGTAGTTGAGGGGGTAAATTTAAGTTAGTCCACAAATCCCTCCGTTTAATATGAGATTAATATCTTATTAAAAATAATTGAATTTAATATTACTTCATCACTTACTAAATCATGTTAGAATTAATTATTTTTATTTTATTTTACCCCTACGTTAATATGACCTTTGAAATGTGAACAATTCCCAATACTAGCTATTCCTATACTTTATGTATATTTTTTCTAACTTATTTTTATGTGCATTGATATGAAAAAAGGATAAAATCGTAAAATTGATTAATAATTTTTTAATCACAATATAAAATAGAAAATGTCCATCTAATACGGAACAAATGGAATTTTAATTAGGGATATATTTAGGATCAAATTCGAATAGTAGGATAAACTTGCTCCATTTTTTCCCATATATGAGGGACATTTTTGGTCTTTTACCCATTATTAAAATTAATGTCTATGGTGCGTTTTAGTAACGTTACACATGAAACGTCACCAACTTTGATGAAAATTGAATCTTATTAAATATATCCTATGAGGCAGTTTTCAATCTCTCTCTCAATAGACTCTTGTGCTACATCAAAGCGCTTGGAGGACTCTGCTACATGTAAGTAAACGTATGATTTTAGTTTCACATTCTCTTCTCTAATTTATCATAAAAAGTTAAAATTATTGACCTATTAGCCAAATAAGACTATGCATATGTTGCTGAGATATGTATTCATTTAAATTTGCTTATTGCCTTTATAGAGATTCCGGTGATCGAAGAAAGTCGACAAGTGCATTTGCTTAGTATTATTGGTTACCTTCCTGAATTTTAACTTTCAGAAATACCAGCAAACTCGTGTGTACTGGATCATGAAGAGTGCTAGGAGATCTGATGTAGATACAATTAGCAATAATTTGCCTTGTGATATTCTGGATGGAATTCTGGGGCGCTTGCCTTTGAAAGATGCAGTGAAGAGTAGTATCTTGTCGATAGATTGGAGGTATAAATGGGCCACACGTCAAGAGCTTGAGTTTGATTATCACTTTTTCGAGTCGTTTTCACATGTTCAAGAAGCTAAAACAATCATTTATCAAGTACTCGTACTCCATAAAGGACCTATACTGAAGTTTAGACTTGGAGGGTCTAACTTGATAAGATTTCGTGATATTGATCATTGGATATTTTTCTTGTCAAAGAAAAATGTCGAGGAATTCACTCTTCGTGTAAGATCAAACAACGATTATCATTTACCTTCTCACCTTTTTACATTCCGGAAACTAAGGCTTTTGGAAGTTCAAAATTGCTTATTCCACCCTCCACCGGATTTCAAAGGGTTTAAGAAGCTTGTTAATCTTGGTCTTCATTGTGTCACTTTTCTTCCGACAGTATTAAGCAATCTTATCTCTCGATCCCCGTTTCTTGAAATATTGAAGTTGAATTACTGCACAAACTTTGACACCCTTGAAATTGATGCTGCTAATTTCAAATGCTTTGAATTTAGAGGAACGTCAAAGTCCATTTGCTTCAAAAATGCCCCTATGCTTAAGGAAGTTACTATATGGCTCAATTCACAAGTTTCGACAGAGCTTTCTCCTGTTTGTTCTAATCTTATAAACTTCTTCTATTACATGCCTTGCCTAATGGAACTGGATATAAGTGGTGTTTCATTAAAGGTAATAGTCTAGTGTAGTTAGCTACTTATCATAACCAAATTATGTATTGATTCGTATCTTGAACTAATTTTTGACATGCTTCTAGGATTTAACAATGGGAGGTCTGTCAGGGAATTCTCCGATTGTTTTGAACAATGTCAAATCTCTCAGAATTCGGAGGATGTTATTCGAAAACAGTGAGGAGGTTTCAGGTGCTGTTTACTTGATTGCAAGCTGCCCCAAATTACAAGAGTTGACTATTGAATGTGTATGTACTCTCTCCTCCCTAAAGGTAATTTGATAATAATTTGTCCTCTGTATCTGGCCTGACAAACTTCCTGAAAATTTTTTTAGGAAATAATGAACGATGTTGTGGGACCTGTTGCAGTTGTACAATACTTACAAGATCATCAAAGCTTGTATGGTGCTGTGAAGCTGCTTCGGAGAGTGCATATGAATACATTTAGTGGTTTTGTGATAGAAATGGAATTTGTGAGGCTAATATTAGCATCTGCACCTGCACTTGAGAAAATTTTCTTTTGGAATTTTTCATGTTTCCTTCATCAGCCGGGTAGACAACTGATGGATAAGATGAAGCAATTTCACCAAGCATCACCTAATGTTGAATTCACATTTGAAGAAGTTGTTGCAGAAGATCGTAGACCAATTGAACCCCAAGAAGCCATGGAGACCCCAAATCACTATCCGAGCTCACCAACGTGTTGTCCTCGAAAAATCTCACAACTTTTCCTTTTGAATAGCCCAAATCGGTTGAGAGATGATAGAGTTATGAGGGTTTGAAATTTGGAAATGTCTGCTGGTTTTCTGCATTTAAATAGCAGATTCTGCAATTTTTCCAAAACTAAAAAAACTCTGATGGGGCGCTCCGAACTCGCTCGGAATCCCGTGCACACAAACGAGATATGCAATCATACTAAATTCAATATTTCGGACTCAACGGTGCAGTCGAAATTTCCATCAGAGGTCATCTCGATAAAAAGTGGGTCCCACTTCCAAAAGTCATTTTAAGTCAAAACCACAAAAGAGCTCAGAAAAATATCAAAAACCTCCAGACACAAAAGAAGGGTCAATCTAGACTAAACTTGACATTCCGGAGCTAACCGCGCTGACGGAATTTTCATCTGAGCGCGTTTTCCAAGAATGTTGACCAAAGTCAACCTTAAGCCAAATTTCAAAGGCTAAAACGCCTAATGATCCAAACTCACACTGAAGGCCTCGATACTCGTGCCAACTATGCTACTAGCCTAATTTGGCCATTCCGGAGCTGATGGAACCGTCAAAATTCTATTCTAAGGTCGTCTTCTTGAACTTTTGATCGAAAGGAATCGTTCAAGGTTCATAAGCTCCAAAACACTAAAACTCACACCATAACCAAATGAACGACCAGGTGACCGAACTGTTAGTCCCAGCAAGTCAAATGACTTGGGGTCACTACAAGAATGCTCTAAACGACACACAGAATGCAAGACACTGAAATGACCAGGAGGGTCATTATAAGAAAGCACGTCATGTGCAAAGGGACAGTTAGAAGCCGATGTACCATCATGATACTTTCCGTCAATAGCATGGTTTGAACCCTCCCTCCTCAATAACGCCATCTTCTGGATCTTCCAGATATTGAAGTTGTTGAGTTCACTGAATCTATCGATTTCAAAGTTCCTGAAACTCGTTGATTATTCTTCTTTTTTTGCTACACATACTATTTATTAGCTGATAATACAGAAGAACAAATTACTTTTTTTCTGATGCGGAAGTTTAAAATGTATGACAACCACAAAGTATACTCAAATATATATAACCTTGGCTCCGATACCAATTATTAGTGGAAATGAAAAGAAAATCGCAAGATTTAACATGGTCAGGATTGAAATGATTCTACGTCCACTAGAGAGTAACATATCCCAATCACACCTAAGAAAATTGCTCTCTCAATCTCTACTTTTATAAGAATTTGCTATGATTTTGGGGATGGTTAACATTTGACATTGAAGAATTGCCTCTACTTTTATAGGCGAAAAATGATTATCAAAGATAGGGGAGATGTCCCAAGTGTGCTACATGATTATTTCAATTCTCCTCAACATCTTAGCATCCTTTGGCTCCGAGGAACTGAAAATCAGCCAAGTAAATTGGCACATGTACATGAGTTGGAAAAACCAATTCTTTCATTACTATCATTGATAAGTCTATTAGATGTATTACTGAACTTTCCATGTAAACTAATCTAATTTTGTTCGTATTCTGTTTTTTACCATGACATCTGGTCTACACCGAAGCCTCAGGTATTACTGCACAACATTTAAGTTTTGAATTTCAATGCATCTGCTTTTTCTTCTGAAAATTAATCATAACTTCTCTTTTTGTTACTTTCTCATATGTAATGCCTCAGAGGATCCTTCTGAACATGTTGCATATTTCATGTGCTCCCAACGTAGTGAATTGAAGCAGATCAAAAGGTTGCATATAGAACTAATGCAGATGCAATTTCTAGGTAGGTAGCTCTAACGTTTTGCTTGCAAATATACAATTTTGTTATTTTGTATTACGATTTAGTACCTTGCTTTAACCAGCTCTTTGGTCTTGCTGATGTTCTCCCCATAATGTGGTAGTAGTATTTAAATTCCAAAATTTATTGTCACATCAGTGCCAGAACACAGGGGGACGAGTTGGAGTGTTTAGTTTCTAGTTGAGACCAGCTTGAGGTGTCTATATGTGCACTCTCAAAGTTGACGTGCTTACTTTCCAGTTGAGGCTACGTTTGAGTATCTGTATTATACTATCTTGGGAAAATGCATAAGTACCCCCCAGCCTATGTCTAAAATCCCTGAGACACACCTAACCTTTACTAAGGTCCTATTACCCCCTGAACTTATTTTTTAATTAATTTTTTACCACTTTTCGACTTACGTGGCAATATAAACCAGATAGGTTGAAAGCTTTATTCAACACGCGCTGGGCCCCACTTTTTCAACTTTCTAAAAAGTAAGCTATCAGTTCAAAAGTAGCTTTTACACTTCCCAAAATTTCAAAAAGCTATCACTTTATGTTTTAGATAAAAATATTATTTATAATCTCCTTTGTTAATATATTTTTAGTTAATTTATAGATTTCAATGTTTATATATTTTATTTCAAATTTGGGCTTGTAAAATTTTGTAAATATTATATATATAATTTTATTTTATTTATAGATAAAAAAATTTATTTATAATCTACTTTGTTAATATATTTTTAGTTAGTTTATAGTTTTCAATGTTTATTTATTTTATTTTAAATTTGGGCTTGTAAAATTTTGTAAATATTATATATATAATTTTATTTTATTTATAGATAAAAAAAATATTACTTATAATCTACTTTGTTAATATATTTTTAGTTAGTTTATAGCTTTCAATATTTATATATTTTATTTCAAATTTGGTCTTGTAAAATTTTGTAAATATTATATATATAATTTTATTTTATTTATAGATAAAAAAATATTACTTATAGTCTACT
Source organism: Solanum commersonii (assembly GCA_029007595.1). Classification (NCBI taxonomy): domain Eukaryota; kingdom Viridiplantae; phylum Streptophyta; class Magnoliopsida; order Solanales; family Solanaceae; genus Solanum; species Solanum commersonii. The sequence continues at coordinate 4,381,426 of JAJTWQ010000011.1, forward strand.
TTGTTAATATATTTTTAGTTAGTTTATAGTTTTCAATGTTTATATATTTTATTTCAAATTTGGGCTGTAAAATTTTGTAAATATTATATATATAATTTTATTTTATTTATAGATAAAAAAATATTATTAATAATCTACTTTGTTAATATATTTTTAGTTAGTTTATAGTTTTTAATGTTTATATATTTTATTTCAAATTTGGGCTTGTAAAATTTTGTAAATATTATATATATAATTTTATTTTATTTATAGATAAAAAAAATATTACTTATAATCTACTTTGTTAATATATTTTAGCTAGTTTATAGTTTTCAATGTTTATATATTTTATTTCAAATTTGGGCTTGCAAAATTTGTAAATATTTTATTTTATATTAAGATCTGAAGTTACAATTATATTGTTATAGTTTTCAAATTTGAAGTTAACAATTTACTTTGTAAATATTTCGTTTTGTATTCAGTTTGATTGTATCCTTTAATCTTATTAATTTAACATAATGAACGTTGATATTTCAAAAATATATATCTTGTACTCATGTGAATTTTACCGTCTTTATGAAAATTTCTATTCATTTAACGTTTCTTAAGTTTAGCTTATCACACAGGTAGGTGAAAATATATTTGATCTCTTTTTCAAACACCGTTAAGTTGTAAAAAACCAAAAAAACCGACTAAAACCGAAACCGAAAAAACCGACTTTGCGTGGTTTGATTTGGTATTTAGATTTAATAAACTGACATAATTGGTTTAGGTTTTTTTAATGAAAAACCAAACCAAACCGACCTATGTACACCCCTACTTCTAAGTCATCAAGAATCGTGGTTGAGTTCAAAGGTTAGTTTTTTCTTGATTTTATTTTGTTAGCTTTTCGAAGAAAGGAGCAATTTAACTTATGATAATGGAGGTTTTTTTTTTTTTTCCAAACATGAAGAACAATAATAAAGAAGAAGACAATTGAGTTAATATTTATTTTTTTCAAGTTTATTTTAACACATGGCCAATTTTTATTGGTCAGTGCTGTCTAAAAACTGCACCCACGCGCCTAACATAGGTGAAGTCACGGACTCAGCCACGTAGGCCGAAAAGTGGTAAAAAATTAACTAAAAAATAAGTTCGGGAGGGTAATAGGACCTTAGTAAAGGTTAGGTGTGTTTCAGGGATTTTGGGCATAGGCTGGGGGTACTTTTGCATTTTCCCTATTATCTTCACAAACAATATTACTTCCTAATAAGTTGAATCGTCTTAGATAACATGTGAATTACCAATGATCTATTTCTCAAATATTTAACTTTTGTAAATAGATTATCTTCTTCCTAATTACAAGAGTTTTAGCCATCAAAAACTTCCTAATTTGTTAGATGTGAATATCATAATTGTATAAAACAAGGGAAAAGGCTCAAATATATCATCGTACTTTGCAAAATCATTCTTTCTTTGTGGCCTCTTATTAGATGTCCACATCATCGAAATTAAACGGGTCAGAAAAAGTTCAAATATGATATCGAACTTTGAGAAAAGGTTCACCTATTCCATCGGTTATTAGTTGAAGCCAACTATGCCATTGTATTTATAGAAAGGACCCATTCGTGCTACTTTTCAACGGTCAGATTTGATGGTTTTGCAAAATCATTTTTTCCATCATATAAATAGATACATGAAATTAATACTAGATACTTCTATGATACATATGAATGTACTTGTATGATACATTATATATTGATAATAGATACTTCAAATTAATGAATTTATTATTTTAAGAGTAATAAAATGAAAACTTATCAAATTACATGACCAAGATATACATGTTTATGACTTTTATTAATAATATAATAAAATGAAATTAATTAAACATAGATATAATCCTTGATTTTCGCCTTTAAGGGATTTAATTAATTTAAATTTTTTGAATTAATTATCCATGTATTTTGAAAATCCTCCGTAACTCCTCTAATAAAGGAAATCCGTTACAACCAATAAATTCAAATAAATAAAATATGTATCTCAATTTTAAAATTTGGCAGATACATGTATCTGGTAGATTCAGACTCATGTATCCTAAGCACGAAATATGGTAGATGAAGTAATATTTGAAACCATCGCGAATCTTAGTAATTAGGACCTAAACTAGAGGGATTCATGTACTTTTCCCTTTTAAGTTATCTTCAATTTAGCCCAATATTAATCTAATTCTAGCCCATATTATGCGTCAGGACTTGGATCTCGAGTCTTGAATAGCTGGTTTTGAATAAAGATTGGATCGAGTCTCGAGTCAGGATTGACGCTTAGGTGTCACTCCTGAATCTCGATTGCTAGAGCTAGACCTGGTTCCTGAGTCTCGAGTTAGTTTATCTAGTCTCACCTCTGGTAAGGGATTGGATCTCGAGGCCCGAGTCTTAGGTTCCGAGTCAAATTTCTAGAAATGGGTGGACCAAGCAATTTTGAACTTCCAAATGCCTTAGTGGCTGGACTGTAAAAAGGTAATAAGGCAAATAATATTTGTTGCCTAAGCTTACGCGGAGGGTGAATTCCTCGACATTTCTCTTTGACAAGAAAAGTATCCAACAATCCGTATTTGGAAATCTTATCAAGTTAGAGCCTCCAAGATTAAACCTCAGTATAGATCCTTTATGGAGTAATAAGACTTGGTAAATGATTGTCTAAGCTTTTTGAGCATGTGCAAACAACTTGAAAAAAGTGATAATCAAACGCAAGCTCTTGACATGTGACCCCTTTATATATACCTCCAATCTTTTGATAAGACACTAGTCTTCACTGCATCTTTCAAAGGCAATCACCCTAGAATTCCGTCCAAAATATTGCAGGGAAAGTTGCTAATTGTATCTATACCAGATCTCCTAGCACTCCTCATGGTCAAGTACTAACGAGAGTTTGTAGGCACTTCTGAAAGTTGAGATTAGGAAAGTTAACCAGTAGTACTAAGCCAATGTAGTTATCAACTTTCAAAGTATTCAATATTCTTTGGAGAATTTCGATATAAAGACAATATTCAAATCTACATGAATACATATTTAAACAAGTATGTATGCATAGCCTTACATGACTAATAATTCAATAATTTCAACTACATACAAAAACCTTTAGGTTCCTTTTTATTACATTGAGAAACTCAATTTTGAGGAACATCCATCCGAAAAATAAATTATTTTCCTTTATGAAGAGATCAAACAAACAATGAAATAAAAAAGGAAAATAAGAATCTCGGATAAACAATATTATTATTGCTACTAAGACAGATCAATCTCATGAATGATATATAAATTCTACATTAGGTGATGCTCGAGGGAATCGCTTCATCTCCTCCATCATTTTCATTCCCCTATGACGGATTTCTGCTGAAGTTGCAATGTATATTTTCTCAAGTGCAGTTGCATATGCCAATACATGCTTCAAGAATTCCATTTCAGTTTTATTAACCCACATGAGGGTCATATCCACACTTTTGAGCCGCTTCATTGCACTATGGGTCATTGTCATTTCTTGGGATCGCAAGGGATGTGTACACGCACATGATGTGTAGGCATACGACTTGAGAAGGGAAAAAGAAGATTAATTATAAGATCAAAGAAGCTAAAAATCAACATATTTACAATCAAAAGATGAAAAATGAGACATACCGTAATTAGGAGTCTTTCTATGTTGGGGCTATGGTTGATCAAATCAAGAACATATGCGACCCACTCAACCTCAGAAAAGATCAAATTCTTGAAATTCAAAATTTTGATGTTGTGTAGTGTTAACTGAGGCTCTGGTACCGTAAAGGACTAAAACAAAGTGTGAAAAAATTAGCTAAAATTACGAGGAAAATCCAGTAGTGCATCAAACAAACATCTCAATGATAGTGATTACCTCTGACATGTTAAAAGGCATGCCCAATACAATTTCCTCAAGCAGAGGGGTTCTTCTAAAGCAAAGGGAATTTGCTGTGCTGCTGAATTTGAAGATTTTAAGATTGGGGGCCTCAATAATGAAGCTATCAAACTCACTACAGCAAACCATCGATACATTCTCAAGTAATGGGCTACTTGAAAGGAGGACTTGAAATGACATGGGCTCGAAGGTTACAAATTGAAAGTTAAGGGTAACAAGACTTCGAAAGCCTTTAAAGTTGGGAGGAGGGTTGAATTCACAACTATCAAGTTCCAGGTGCTTTAGATCCTGAAATTTGAATAGGTGAGAAGGGAGGCGACAGCATGTAAGAAATGCAAGTGATAATTCCTGGACATTTTTGCTCTACAAAAACAGAATCCAGGTATCAATATCAGAAAAAAGGTTGGAGCTAGGGACCAAGAGGCTAAATTTGCGTACTTCTCCTTGATGCATCAATAGGACTTTATAAATACTTGTTTTCAGGAGGATTTCTTTGTTGATGTTATAATCAAACACTAGTTCGGAACGTACTACCCACTTGTACCTCCATTTTGTTGACAAAACACTAGTCCTTACGGCATCATGTAAAGGCAAGCATCCTAATATCTTCTGAAGAAGATCACGAGGCAAACTGCTAATCCTATCTGCACCAGAGCTTTCTCCACTGTTCTTATTCATGGATCTCTGTGAATTGAGAATCTGGTGGTCAACAAATTATCATAAGCATCTTATATAAGTGAATTTAAAAAAAAAAGAGAATTAATATGTGAACTTCCAAAATAGTAAAGCGTTGACCACATACGACTTTTCACCCGATCCCTAATCACAATCGGAAAGTTTTATCTAGTTCATTGTCAATACAAAAGCACATCAGAATCAGATAAGCTAGAAAATTTGACCTAGATTTTGTTGAAGAAAACCAATAGTCAATATACCCGAAAAATGGTCAGATCCGTTATCTACCAAGTTTCAAACTTTGTGCCACTGTTGGGATTTCCCTGGATATACAAAGTTGTAAGAATCCTTACTCCGCCACTGCCTGTACAGAGTTGCATCCAGAGGCTTATCAACAATAGAGTCTACTGAGAGAGATCAAAAGTTGCCGCTTAATGTTTAGCAGAATACACCACAGATAGATTGAAATGTACCATCTATATTTTCTTACTTCTAACCAAAAAGTCGGAGAGATTTTGGGAAATGAGTGTTGTTGTAAAATGAAAAGAAATCACAAAAGAACAAGAGAATAATATTGAAAAATGTATCAAACATGATTTTCAATGTCTCTAATTTTTGGATTACAATAAAATATTAAATGAAGTCATAGATATAAGTATTAATATATAAGGGTTATAGAAATAAATCTTTGAGATGTACTTGGCCTTTAGGAACGTCGGGTAGCACGATGTTGTTTCAGGTTGATCTCCGGGAAGAACTTCCACTTACGGATGCCTTCACAGATTGCAGAATGCTTTCTCCAATGCTTTATATGTCTTTAGGAAGTTATGAACCCCTCTCCCCTATTAACAGTTGTAGGAAGTAGGCAGCTCAAGTGTAAATGAATTTTGTTGCGTCATTTTGATAGTCATTAAGTTTATCACAAATGCTATTTTATAAGGTTGCTTGTGATTGGTCACGACATGTCATTTTGGACAATAAACGACTTTTGATTGGTTCTTGCTCTGATTGGGAGTTTCCACGTCATTTAAACACGACATCATTTTGTTGGTCTTGAATTTGAATAGGATGTCACATTCTTGAATATGTTACATGAGTTTGTGCCTTCAACGAAATTGACCATTTGTTTGAAACTTAATCCATATTTAATATAAATCAGACCCAACAATTTTATGTGTTTGCAACGTTCCCTGAGATCTTGACCAAACAAATATTACATGAATCTTTGAGAGCTGTCTAAATGTATTCCGTTACATAGGAAATGGTAATAAATGTCATTGTTTCATAATTTTATGGGAAAATCTCAAATATGATATCACACATTGAGAAAGACTTATTTATGTCATCTGTTAATAGTTCTAATACACAGTTCACAAGGCTCAATATTCACAGTCCAATAGTCACAATTCAACAATCAACACGTACCAAGTATGTCAATCACAAGAGTCAAACGGATCAATCAGAAGTACCAAGTGCATCAATCACAAGGGTCAAACGGATCAATCAGAAGTACCAAGTGCATCAATCACAAGAGTCAAACGGATCAATCAGAAGTACCAAGTGCATCAATCACATTTAACAAGTACATCAATCATAAGCATCCACAGCGAACCTATGGATGCTTTTGCGACATTAGAGAGGGGTCTTGACCTGCCAATTTCGGGGTTTTAGCCCCATTTTTCATTTTAACCTTGGTAAAACCGTTAGAGACAATCTTGGAAGGATTTCTTGTGCTAAATCATTTGGGTAAGCTTTTGTGACCCTAAAAATTCTTCTCCCTTTGATTATTTATGGATTTTAACATCAAAACTTGGGATTTTGATTGGCAAATGGCTAGGTTATTCAAGAACTTGAGTTCTTAACTAAAATGGTGATTGTGAACTGATTTTAATTCTTTTTTTGAAATGGTTTTCACCAATGAGTTCTAAATGCCTAGGATAATGTTATTTTCAAGTAAAGATTTTCGGATTCAAACCTTATTTTCAGAATTAAGTTTTTGAGTTAACTGACCCATTTTTCAAAGAGTATGAATTGGGTATTGTTATTTTCAGAATCCTATCATGATTACTTGATTGAAATAGATTGTGTGACTTTGGACGTTGTTCGGAAGGGGAAGACTAAAGTCTTGGATTGACTGTTTGATTGAATTGAGGCAAGTGATCTCTTATACTTTGTAATATAGTAGAATGGTGTATTTCCATTCATTGTGTGTTGGGGAGTAACGGTAATGAGGTGATGGATTCATTGTTCCACTTGATAATATTAATGGATAAAAAGGGGTTTAATGAAAAGGCTACGTGTTGATCATAATGCTTTGTGAATTTCCTTGTTGTGGCCCCTATTTGATTGATTGATGAAATGTTTTGATGGCATGAATGTGGACTTGAATTGCTTGAATGGTTGTCTCTTCCTTATGGTGTAAATTTTCTTATGTGCATTGATTGTGGTACACCGTGATGAGACATGTGATATAAAGCCGATGAAAAATAGTTTCGTCAAGTGATATGATATAAAGCAGAAGGGAAATGGTTTCTGGCTAGTAATGTGATATAAAGCCGATGGGAAATGGTTCCGGCTAGTGATATGATATAAGCCTATGAGAAATGGTTCTAGCTAATGATATGATATAAGTCAATGTGAAATGGTTCCGCCTAGTGTTGTGATATAAAGCCGATGAAAAATAGTTCCTACTAGTGATATTGTGCCGAAGGGAAATGGTTCCAGCAAGAGTTTGATTATTGTGATTTAATGCATTTTGATGCTTATGATTGATCTACTTGTTAAATGTGATTGATGCACTTGATACTTGTCATTGATCCATTTAACTATTGTGATTTACATACTTGATACGTGAATTGTGACTATTGGACTATGATTATTGAGCCTTGTAAACTGTGTATTAGAACTATTAACAGATGACATAAATAACTCTTTTTCTCAATGTCTGATAGCATATTTGATATTTTCCCATAAATTAATGAATCGATGACATTTATTACCATTTACTATGTAATGGAATAGATTTAAACAACTCCCAAATATTTATGTAATATTATTTTGGTCAAGATCTCAAGGGAACGTTGCAAACACATTAAATTGTTGGTCTAATTCATACTAAATCTGGATTAAGTTTCAAACCGATGGTCCATTTCACTGAAGGCGCAAACTCATGTAACATATTTAAAGATATGACATCCTATTCAAATTCAAGACCAACTAGATGATGACATGTGTTTAGATGACGTGGAAACTCCAATTAGAACAAGAACCAATCAAAAGTTGTTAGTGTCCAAAATGACATGTCTTGACCAATCACAAGCAACCTTATAAAATAGCATTTGTGATAAACTTAATGACTATCAAAATGAGGCAACAAAATTCATTTACCCTTGGACTTCCTACTTCCTATAACTATAAATAGGTGGCAGGAGTTCATAACTTTCTAAAGACATATAAAGCATTGGAGAAAGCATTCTGCAGTCGGTGAAGGCATCCGCAAGCGGAAGTTCTTCCCGGAGGTCAACCTGAAACAACATAGTGCTTCCCAACGTTCTTGACGGTCAAGTACATCTCAAAGAGTTATTTCTATAACCCTTACATATTAATACTTAGATCTATGATATCATTTAATACTTTTTATTGTAATCCAAAAAATAGATACATTTTTCAGTATTATTCTCTTGTTCTTTTGTGATTTCTTTTCATTTTACAACAGCACTCATTTCCCACATCTTTCCTATTTTTTTGGTTAGAAGTAAGAAAATATAGATGGTACATTTCAATCTATCTATGGTTCATTCTGCTAAACATTAAGCATCTTTTACTGATAAGCCTCTGGATGCAACTCTGTAAAGGGGAAATCCCAACTTGGTAGATAATGGATCTGATCGTTTTTCTGCTACATTGACTATTGGTTTTCTTCAAGAGAATCTAGGTTGAATTTTCTAGCTTATTTGATTCTGATGTGCTTTTGTATTGAAAAAAAAACTAGCTAACACTCTCCAATTAGGGACTGAGTGAAAAGTCGGATGTGGTCATGTTCTACTATCGGGTGAAATGTCATATGTAATCATGTTTTCCTAGAATGTAGGATCAATATGACCTTTTACCCGATCCATGATGATTTCCTTTTGATCACTTCGACATAACTGAATTCAGCTATTGATATATTGTTAAGGGACATGTAGTATATTTGACTAGATAGGAAGATTTAATAAAAGATGCTTATGATAATGTGTTAACCACCTGATTCTTAATTCGCAGAGTTCCATGAATATGAGCAGTGGAGGAAGCTCTGGTGCAGATAGGATTAGCAGTTTGCCTTGTGATCTTCTTCAGAAGATATTAGGATGGTTGTCTTTGGATGATGCTGTAAGGACAAGTGTTTTGTCAACAAAATGGAGGTACAAGTGGGTAGTACGTTCCGAACTAGTGTTTCAATATAACATCAACAAAGAACTCCTCCTGAAAACAAGTATTTATAAAGTCCTATTGATGCATCAAGGAGAAGTACACAAATTTAGCCTCTTGTACCCTAGCTCCAACCTTTTTTCTGATATTGATACTTGGATTCTGTTTTTGTCGAACAAAAATGTCCAGGAATTATCACTTGCATTTCTTACATGCTTTCGCCTCCCTTCTCACCTATTCAAATTTCAGGATCTAAAGCACCTAGAACTTAATAGTTGTAAATTCCACCCTCCTCCCAACTTTAAAGGTTTTCGAAGTCTTGTTACCTTTAACTTTCAAGTTGTAACCTTCGAGCCAATGTCATTTCAAGTCCTCCTTTCAAGTAGCCCATTACTTGAGCATGTATTGATGGTTTGCTGCAGTGAGTTTTATAGCTTCATTATTGAGGCCCCTAATCTAAAAATCTTTGAATTCAGCGGCAGAGCAAATTCCCTCTGCTTTAGAAGAACCCCTCTGCTTGAGGAAATTGTATTGGGCATGCCTTTTAACATGTTGGAGGTAATCATCATCATTGAGATATCTGTCTGATGCACCACTAGATTTTCCTCGTAATTTTAGCTAATTTTGTCGCACTTTGTTTTAGTCCTTTACAGTACCAGAGCCTTAGTTAACACTAGACAACATCAAAATTTTGAATTTCAAGAATTTGATCTTTACTAAGGTTGACTGGGTTGCATATGTGCTTGACTTGATCAACCGCTGCCCCAACATAGAAAGGCTTCTAATTACGGTATGTCTCATTTTTCATCTTTTGATTGTAAATATGTTGATTTTTAGCTTCTTATAATTAATCTTCTTTTTCCCTTCTCAAGTCTGATGCTTTCGAAGAGTGTGCGTGCGCGTGTGCGTGTACACATCCCTTGTGATCAAAAGAAATGACAATGACACATAGTGCAATGAAGCGGCTCAAAAGCGTGGATATGACCCTCCTGTACTGGGTTAATAAAACTGAAACAGAATTCTTGAAGCATGCAATGGCATATGCAACTGCACTTGAGAAAATATACATTGCGACTTCTGCAGATATCCGTCATAGGGGAATGAAAATGATGGAGGAGATGAAGCAATTCCCTCGAGCATCACCTAATGTAGAATTTATATATCATTCATGAGATTGATCTATCTTTGTAGCAATAACAATATTGTTTATCCGAGATTCTCATTTTCCTTTTTAATTTCATGTTTGTTTGATCTCTTCATAAAGGAAAATATTTTAATTTTTGGATGGATGTTCCTCAGAATTGAGTTTGTCAATGTAATAAAAAGGAAAATAAAGGTTTTTGTATGTAGTTGAAATTATTGAATTATTAGTCATGTAAGGCTATGCATACATACTTGTTTAAATATGTATTCATGTAGATTTGAATATTGTCTTTATTCGAAATTCTCCAAAGAATATTGAATACTTTGAAAGTTGATAGCTACATTTGCTTAGTACTATTGGTTAGCTTTCCTAATCTCAGTTTTCATAAGTTCCTACAAACTCTCATTAGTACTCGACCACGAGGAGTACTAGGAGATTCAATTAGCAACTTTCCCTGCAATATTTTGGATGGAATTCTAGGGTGATTGCCTTTGAAAGATGCAGTGAAGACTAGTGTCTTATCAAAAGATTGGAGGAATAAAGGGGTCACACGCCAAGAGCTTGCGTTTGATTATCACTTTTTTCAAGTCGTTTGCACATGCTCAAGAAGCTAAGACAATCATTTACCAAATCTTATTACTCCATAAAGGATCTATACTGAGGTTTAAACTTAGAGGCTCTAACTTGATAAGATCTCCTAATATTGATCGTTGGATACTTTTCTTGTCAAAAAGAAATGTCGAGGAATTCACCCTCCGTGTAAGCTTAGGCAACAAATATCATTTACCTTATTACCTTTTTACATTCCAGCCACTAAGGCATTTGGAAGTTCAAAATTGCTTGGTCCACCCATTTCTAAAAAATTGACTTGGAACCTAAGACTCGAGCCTCGAGATCCAATCCCTTACCCAAGGTGAGACTAGATACATGAACTCGAGACTCAGGAACCAAGTCTAGCTCTAGCAATCGAGACCCGGGAGCAACACCTGAGCATCAATCCGGACTCAGGACCCAATCCAATCTTTAATTGAAACCAGCTATTCAAGACTCCGGATTTGAGCCCTGACGCACAATATGGGCTAGAATTAGATTAATATTGGGCTAAATTGAAGACAACTTTAAAATTGGGTTATGTTTGATTGGACTTAAATCAGCCCAATATAAAATTATCTCATGCGCAAGTCTCAACCTCATAAAATTTTGGACGGATTGGACAGGTTATCAATTTTTGAGTCAGATTCTGCTAAGCATTAAGCGAGGAGTTAAAACACCAAACATCACTCTGGCGAAAACTGAGACTAAAAAGTAGAGGGCAGCTTTCGATCTCTCTCTCAGCGGACTCTGCTATTGTTAAGCCTCTAAATTCAACTCTCTAAAGGTGAAATCCCAACATTGACACAAAGTTCGAAACTCGGTATCTGGTCGTTTTTCTGGTACGAATGCTTATTGATTTCTTCAACAGAATCTAGGTTGAATTTTCTAGCTTATTTGATTTTGATGTTCTTTTGTTTTTGAAAAGAAAGTAGCAAACAGTCTCGATTAGGGATCCGGTGAAAAGTCATATGTAGTCATGTTTACAGAAATTGTGAATTTTCATTCGTTGGGTAGAGAATAGTACTCTGGCCCTAAGTTGGGATTTCTAGCTTATTTCATTCTACTATGCTCTTGTATAGGAAATAGTTATACCCCTAAACAACAAACCAGAGCGCAACGACTGAAAAGCCGTTGTTGCTTTTGCTTGCAGACTCGAAAATCTCTCTTTCGCCTCTCCTCCCTATCTTAATTCTGATAGATTAGCTTCTTCCTTCGTACAAGCTACTATTTGTGAGTAACAAACACTTTTCTATCGCAAACCGGGTGAAAAGTCAAATGTAGTACTATCAAGCGGTTTGAAACAGGGGAAATATATTATCAAATGGTGAATTTTCCCTGGTTATCTACCTGTTAACCTTTAGAATGTTATATTCCTTTGTGAAAAAAAGTTGATCTCATGTTTCTATGTTTACCACTATATTTTGTCTAGTGGTAAGTGTTCCGTCCCAGTTGCGTGGATTAGACATACATCTTGAAGATTACGACTAATAGTCTTCGCAAACCCTTTGAAGTCAGGTGGAGGGTGGAAGAAGCACATATCAAGTTCCACATGTCTTAGATGCTGGAATGTAAAAAGATAGGTAAATGATATTTGTTGCCTGAGAATATTTGAAGGGTGAATTCCTAGACATTTTTTTTTGACAAGAAGAGCATCTGGTAATAAATATCAGGAAGACATGTCAAATTAGGGCATTGAACTGTAAATCTTAGTATTGGTACTTGATGTTGTTGTAGGACTTGGTAAATGATTGTCTTGGCTTCTTGGTTGTCGTTGAAACATGTGAAAAACTAAATACAAAAATCAAGTTCTGCACGTGTTACCCATTTGTACCGCAAGTCTTTTGACCAGATACTGGTCTTCATTTTATCTTTCAAAAGACAAGCTCCCTAGAATTTTATCCAGGACATTACACAGCAAATTGCTAATTGTAGCACTCTTCATGGTTTAATACACACTCTTGTACACAACTCTAACAATTCAAATCTGAAATAAAGAAAATATCCAAATTCTCATAATTACACATTTCAACAATGTATGCATAGTCTTTTATAACTACTAGTTCACATTTTCGATTGCATAGAAGTTTATCATTTTGCCAATATAGAAGGGAGAAAATAATTAATGATGAATGAGAGAGTACCTGAAAAATGTTGGTTGGAGACAATAATGGTGAAAGCATGAATTTAATCTAGCAGATTCAATAATGTGTGTATACATATACATAAAGGGATATTTCACCTCAATACACAGTACATTTTTTAGGCGAGGGGGACTAGGAAGCTATTTCCATTTCTAGAAAAAGATCTTGTAGATATCTATTATTTGCAATTGGAAAACCTTCATTAGATCAATTAGCTCATGCTCATCTTTGGAATGTCAGCTATTTCCATTTCTTGAAAAGATTTTATAGAAATTATACTTAACATATGAGATATCTACTCTTGCAAATTTTTTTCACCCAAATCCACCCTGATTACTATCTGAATTATGAATAGATCGGAAGAAAGCATAAATAGGCCCCAAAAATCATTAGGAGTTCCGCCCCTATGACTTTTGTCTAGTGGTAAGTGTGCTGCCCATGTTGCATGGATTAGACATATATCTCGGGTTTGGGTTTGCAACCGATGAAGCCTACTATTTAAGCCGAGAAGAATACACATCCAGATTATATTCTTCTCAGCTTAAATAGTAGGTTTCATCAGTTGCAAACCACGATTTATGCCTATCCACGCAACACGGGCAACACACTTACCACTAGACAAAAACCCTAGGGGCGGAACTCCCAAGGATATTTTTGGAGCCTATGTCTGCTTACTTCCAATTTGTTTATAATTCTATAGTAATCTAGGTGGATTTTGGTAAAAAAAATAATTGTTAAAGTAGATATCTCATATGTTAAGTATAGATTTCTGTAAAATCTTTTTATAGAAATGGAAATAGTTATCTGACGTTCAAAAGATAGAGAATGAGCTAATTGCTCTAATGTAGGTTTTGCCAATTGCAAGAATAGATTTCTACAAGATCTTTTTCTTGAAATGGAAATAACTTCCTTGGCTCCCCTAGCCAAAAAAAATGTGATGTGCATTTAGGTGAAATATCCTTATAGTTGTATATACATATACATTATTAAATCTTCTAGATTAAATTCATGAAAGCACCATTGTTGTCTCCAATCAACATTTTCCTCATACCCTCTCATTCATCATTATTTTTCCCTCCGATAATGGCAAAATGATAAACCTCAATGCAATTGAAAAAGTTGAATTAGCTAGTGGTTATATAAGACTATGCATACATTCTTAAAATGTGTATTTATGAGAATTTGGATATTTTCTTTATTCTAGATCTGAATTATTAGAGTTGTCTACAAACTTGTGTATTAAACCACGAAGAGTGCTACAATTTGCCGTGTAATGTCCAGGATAAAATTCTAAGGAGCTTGCCTTTGAAAGATGCAGTGAAAACTAGTATCTTGTCAAAAGACGGGAGGAACAAATGGGTAACATGTGCACAACTTGATTTTCTTAGTGATTTTTCACTTCTTTCAACAACAATAAAGTAGCCAAGACAGTCATTTACCAAGTCCTACGAATCCATCAAGGACCAATAATAAAGTGTACCACTCCAAGATTATCCTGATATCCCCCTATTTGACGTGTTATCTTGATATTTATTACTGGATTCTCTTCTTGTCAAAGAAAACTGTCTAGGACTTCGCTCTTCAAATATTCTCTAGCAACAAATATCATTTACCTTCTTATCTTTTTACATTCCAGCAACTAAGACATCTGGAACTTGATATGTAATTCTTCCACCCTCCACCTGATTTCAAAGGGTTAGCAAAGCCTATTAGTCTAAATCTTCAAAGTGTCATTTTTTATCTAACAATATTTAGGTCTCTCATATCCAAATGCCAATTGCTTGAAAGTTTGAGGTTGACTAGGTGCACCGAATTTGATATTCTTGAAATTGATGCCACCAATCTCAAATGCTTCGACTTTCTTGGAACATCAAAGTCTATTTGCTTCAAGGATGCCCCGATGCTTAGAAGCGTCACTGTGTGGCTCAACTCAAGTTACGAGTTTTGATGGATCCGTCACCTTTTTGTTCTAGTCTTACAAAGTTATTCCATTTACATGCCTTCCCTGGAGGAACTGGAACTAGGCGATTCATCATTAGAGGTAGTGTACATTTGTGATGATATTAAGTATAGTCGACTAATGAAAGTTGGTACATATCATAACCTGATAACCAAATGATGTATCTTTAACCAATTTTTGACTTGCTTCTAGTACTTGACTATGGGAGGTTTACCAGAGAGTCCGACGACTGCTCTAAACAATGTCAAATCTCTCTGTATTTTGGACATGTCTTTCAGAATTGTTTAGGAGGTTTCAAGTGCAGTTTACTTGATTACAAGCTGCCCAAAATTATAAGAACTTACAATTGAATGTGTACGCACTCTCCTACTTTCTCATTGAACTTATTAATATGGTTTCTTCCCGCCTAACTCTTATCAAAAATATATTAGGAAGTAGTAGGCATTGTTGTGGAACCTGTTATACAATTCTTATGAGCCAAATCAATCTCGTGTGGTGCTGTGAAGCTGCTTCAAAGTGTGGAGATGCGTTATTTTATTGGGTTTGAGATGGAAATGGAATTCGTGAAGTTTATGTTGGCATGTGCACCTGTACTTATGGAGATCTTCATTTGGAATATTGGGCACTTTCATCGGGGTACACAGATGACGGATGAGATGAAACAATTCCATCAAGAATCACCCAATGTTAGATTCAAATTTGAAGAAATATGTACAGGTATGGAACTTGATTTGTACTTATTCATAGATGATCTTGATTTATTCGATTCAATTTCCTTTTGAGATCCCGATATGACCTTGCTTAATTCCAACACATTTCTACCAATAGCAATTGAGGTAAATTTTTCTTACATATCCGCTTTCCCTTCAACATCAATCGATGAAGTTAATTTCTTATATGATCATCAAATAATCTGTCAATGCCACTTTTTCAAATAAGAAAGTCATTCAACTATTTCCTTAGCTTTTGTAAACTATTGTAGGAAATGAATTTCTGTTATGCTTTTGGAATAGGAAATGTGTGGTACTTTAGTACTCATAAAAAACATGGTGAATTGAATCAATAATGTTTAAAATTTGTACATAAAGAATGAAAACAGTGTAATTTCTTCAAGCCTACTAAATATTGCATAAATAGAAATTGTAACTTTGAGTTGAATAGAACTTTTATAGAAGGCTAATGTATCCACATCAAGGTGACATGATTCGAACCTATGACCTCTGTACCTAGTTCCAAGAATTAACAATTCAATCAAATATTTTGATCCTATGGCATATTATATGGAGAAAAAAAAGGATCTTCAATATTTTTTTTAGATTTATTGCTAGTATCGAATGGGTCAATCAACTATGTTAGTTAGTATTCATGAACTTAATTTTCGTGAGCCACTTTCAAGAAAAGAATTATACTAAGATTATTTAGTTATTGAATTCCTACGAAGAAAAATATAAAGATATACCTTGTTTTTATTATTTATTTTTTAATTCAAACATTAGAAATTGTATACCAACATTTGTATGAAACTACGTACTACTAAAAAAAACTGGATTTAGTGACAGATAACATTTGTATTTAAAAAACAAAACCCATTGCTAATTCAACTTAGTGATGAATTATCGACAGATTTTCATTAGCAACAAGCAAAGTAGAGAGTGACGAAGTTCGTAGTAGTTAGGCTATAAAATTATTTATATCATTGATCTGCATTATTGAGAATCAAATACATTTTAGGAAAAAAAAAGTTGATTAGAGTCCAAATTCAGAAAATCAAAATATGGACATAAAATATAATATTGCCTATTTGGGACATTCTAACTTGGTATCACTTTTAGTGCTTTACCTCCTTTTTTCCAAAACTATCATGATTTTTTATTGCCCTTCCAAATATAAAAACGTCAAAGATTATAATGATAAGAGAATCATTATGAACTTATAGAAATGGACATTCCAAATACGTACCAACACATACATACTCCCATTAAACAAAATTTAAGGCCAAATTTCATTACATAGAAAGTGCTTAATTAATTAAAAATATGAAATTAAAACTAAATTTATCAGTGTTTGGTACAATCAGTAGGCAAGAAAGAGAGTTTATGATTCACAAGATCATATCCAACAAGGAAATTCATCTGTGCCAAATTTCCATAAATAGCAAGACCATCAACACCCCCATTAGCAATTAACAAACAAGTTAAATTTTCATCAACTTCTGCAAATGTACTCATAGGTAACAACTCGACATCAGCATCCGTGAAATGGAACACAATCTTAGGAAAATTGACAACGCTTTTCGTCTCGTAACATAGGGGAAAGTAATCTGAGGGATCTTTTTTCCTCTTTCCTGTCGAGAAATAATATAATAATTAGATATAACTAAAAGTGTATACTTAAAAATATAGTCACGAAATTTAATTTTACCTTTAATCTTTTCCACCAAAGTTGATTCCAATTTCTTGTAAAATTCCTCAGGGACAATTGTCAATGTCGTACCAGAATCGATTATAATATTTCCCAAATCTTTATCAGCAGCAGCAGTAGAAGAACTCATGAGTTGTGAAGACTTGAAGTACTTCAACTTCTTACCTCCAACGCTAACACTCTTGAGATTTAGATAGTAGAATGTATCGGGGTACTTTCGAATAATGGGAGTTGTAAGAACGTTAGGCCCCGATACAACTGCCTTAGGACCAAAATTAATTTTACTTGTAATATTGGGATCAAAAGAAAATGGTAATGATAAATCCATTGGGATTAAACAATAAGAGAATTTCCCTTTAATTTGTTTATCAAGTTGTTTAATAAAGGAGACTTTTGAACCTCCTAATCCAACAATTCCAGAAGTAAAATTGTTGAAAGTGCCACCATTATCATGTCCACAACCAAAAATAACTTGTGGAATTGAAATATTATCAACCTTTTTATTGGTTTTAGATGTTGTTGATGCAAATGTGAATGTCTCAGAAGCAATATCACCAACACTATAAGAATTATCACCATAATGCATCTCATATTGACAAACATTTTTTCTAACACAAACTGTTTCTCCCACTTCCTCACATTGTTTACTATGACATCCAATGATTTTATAAGTTGAGCTTTTTCTAGGATTGAAAAGGGGAAAGATTTGGTCAAAACATTCAGTACAAGGCTTGCATTGTATCCATGTCAAGTCACTACCAGTGTCAGCAATCGCAAAGGTTTCCCTTGGGGGTGTACCAATGGAAATTTTCATTAAATATTCTGCGGGTATTGGAACAATGTCTGATTGAATATTGTGTTTGAAAGGTGTGGTGGGATGGATGGAGGCTTTTGTGAAGAAAGATGCTCGGGAAAAAGATCGGTGGCATGCATCTCGGAGGCGTTGAGAAGGGGTGATTGAAGGGTTGTAGTAGGGAGAAAGAGGAGAATCACGATGGATAAGATCAAGAGTGAATCCATCTAAATCATGGTTGGTTTTGGCCTTTCTAGAAGAAACTAAAGCAAGTTGAGAGAAAGACAAAAAAACTAAAATGGAAAAAAGAAAAAAAACTTTAGAATTCATTTTCATGACTGAGGTTTAAGGACAATAATAGATTTTAGAAGAGTGATTTATGAATAATAGAAGTTGATTATTAGTGTCATTTTATAGGGCAAAAATAAAAGAAGAATGAATGCATTAAGGAAGATTAATGTTAGTATGGAAAAAAATGCACGTAAGGATATTAATTAATTTTGATGATCAGAAAAAGATATGTAATGTAGAAATTAATATTATATAGAAAATAGGAAATGGAAATATATATATTGATTGTTGTTACAGAATGTATATAGACTTGGATCTTAATTAGTGATGTACATTGTTATATTTAGGTAGCAAATGTATAGTAAAGGTAGCAAATAATAGGAATCCCTCTTAATTTCATTCCTTAATTAGCACCTAATGTATTGTATTTATTCATTGCCCATCTACTGAAATAAGATAAGATCTTCCATTCGATCACATGGTATCAAAGCCTATAAGCTCGTGTCAATATGTTTTGACTCTGTTTCAGAAATAGGCTCTATCTTATTTTAGTCGATCCTTCTGTGTGTTTCAACGTTGGCTCTTCATTTACTGCGAACCTCAGGTCTATTTTGTTGTTAAAACATGATTTGGAAACTTTGTTCATCACTTCCAGGTTCGTTTCTCTTCTCTGACATTGAATCTGGTTTGTGATTTGTGGTTCTGCGGCGGTTAATTCTACTTTGTTTCGGATAATTGGTGTTGTGTGGACATAGTTGTTGGTTCAGGATTTCTTTCTCTTATCAACAACTGATTCCTTGGTTGCTAAAATCATTTTAGACTATGTTTTATTTGTGGAATCATATTGTATACATGCTTCTAGGTATATTTATTGTTGATGAGTTCGTATGTTGTTTAAATATTTGAAAAAAAGGATTAAAATTGTGGCTCTTATTTCTTCGAATAAAATAATTTTTCTTTCGATAGAAGAGCGAGCAAAATTCTCACAATATCAAAAATTACTTTAAGGAATCTATTTTGGCTACTAACCTTGTTGAGTTGGAAAAAAACATGTCTTATCTCTTCTTGATTTAATGGGAGATTGATCCAAGTGTCATATATCACATGACGGATAATTCTATTATATTTTTTAGCTTTCGATCACATAGAATATTCTCTCCTGTGACAATAGTTGATGGTTCCACGTGTAAAATTATAGGATTTAGGACTATCAAACCACCTCCTCCATTACCTTGTCACTTGTATTAAGTCTACCAAAGTTAGTCTTTAATTTGATGCATGTGAGTAAGCTTATCAGAAATTTGAAATATTATATCTCGTTCTTTACTGATTATTATATGTATCGTGATCTATAGGGAATAAGATTATAGGTAAATGACATATATTTGGTAGTCTTTGTATTCTTGATGAATATTGGGGGCCTCAATTTGTTGATACTCCAATGTCGTGTCTCCATTTGAGACATCTTTAATTATTTGCATATGTTAAAGAAGCTTTGTCCATAATTTCAAAGTTTCTTCATTGAATTGTTAGTCATGCCAATTTGTCAAAAATTATCGTAGTTCAATAAGTCTAAGGGGCTGATAAACAAGTGGAGTCAGTTTTTGAGTTGGTTCATTTTGATGTTTGGGGATCATCAAATGTAATTTTTAAAACGGAATATAAGTATTTTGTCATACTTGTGGATAATTTCTCTCAAATGACTTGAATTTATCGTCGCTCTGAATTTCTACAAAGAAAAATACAAAGGTATGCCTTGTATTAGATGTGAACATGTATTTAAATATTTTTGAATAGTGAACCATTGTCTTCAAAGAAGTTCTAAATTTCCAGATTCATATCTTATCTATGTGAATTTCAATACATGGAGAGAAATCGAATGAATCAATTGACTTTACAATTATTAAAATATCAATCATCTGTCTTATTGAGCATAAAATATTTTTTTTGGGAAAAAAGGTTAAAACAATCCAAATTCAAAAAATTAACATATGGACGTATAATTAGAGTCTTGAGTGTGTATATATAATATTGTATTACCTATTTGATACATTCAAGGGATAATTTCGGAGACCTCCCTCCAGGTTTTGCTTTATAACACTCACCTCTCCTGTGATTTACGATATTATGTCTACCTCCCTTATTTTCATTTTCTTGTAGTTGTAATCATTCTTTAAACCTATTTAAAATAAATATAAATTAATTTAAATTTAACAATTTTACCCTTCTATATATTAATTTCTTCATATTAATAAATATTATATAAAAAATAACTCATTTAACAAATTCTTTAATACATTAATTTTCTCTCTCTCTCTCTCTCTCTCTCTCTCTCATATATATATATATATATATATATATATATATATACGTGTTTTCTTTATTCAAGCTGACCCACAATTTTCACCAAATATTAACTCTTCATCTCCATTTTACCTTTTACCAATTCACTGATGATTTTTTTATCCACATAACTCATCATTTTCCGGCAACAATTTCTTCAAATCGAAGATAAAAATGAACTCCCCAAGAGAGAAATCGGATAAGAATGATCATATTTTGTTCTAGTTAAACATTTCCACGAGCGAAGAAAAAAATGATCCAACAAATAGAGATAAATCATTGAAAATTAGATCTAAGCTTGCATATAGAAGGGTAAAATTGTCAAATCTATATTAATATATATTTATTTTAAATAGATTTGAAGAATGGTTACAAGAAAATGAAAATAAGGGAGGTAGACGTAATATTGTAAACCACAGGATAGGCGAGTGTTATAGAGCGAAACCTCGAGGGAGGTCTCTGAAATTATCCCTAGATTCTAATTAACATGGTATTACATTTAGTACATTGCCTTCTTTTTCTTCTATTTTTCAATCGGAAAATCCTGATCAAATTAGATTACAATAATTTAGAATTATTATGAACTTAAAGAAAAGGACATTTAAAATACTAACACATTCATACTCCCATTAAACAAAGGACAAATTTCATTACATACAAAGTGGTTAATTAATTAAAAATATGAAATTGTAATCCAAATTTATCAGTGTTTGGTACAATTAGTAGGTAAGAAAGAGAGCTTGTGATTTACAAGATCATATCCAATAAGGAAATTCATCTGTTGCAAGTTTCCATAAATAGCAAAATCGGAATACCCCTTAACAATTGAAAAACAACTCAAATCATCAACTTTTGCAAATGTATTCATAGGTAGCAACTCGATATCAGCATCCTTGAAATGGAACACAATCTTAGGAATTTTATTGACAATGCTTTTCGTCTCGTAACATATGGGAAGCGGGCCATGTTCTATCCTCTTACCTGTTGAGACATAATATAATAATTAAATAACTAAAAGTATGATTTATTATACGTTTAAAAATGGTCTCATAATTTAACTTTACCTTTAATCATTTCCACCAAAGTTGATTCCAATTTGTCATAAAATTTACCAGGGATCATTGTCAACGTTGAGCCAGAATCGATTATAATATTTCCCAAGTCTTCATTAGCGGTACTAGAAGAATTCATGAGTTGTGGAGACTTAAACTCTAACTTCTTACCTCCAACACTAACACTTTCGAGATATAGATAGTAGAATATATCGGTGTCCCTTTGAATTATGGGAGTTGTAAGAACGTTAGGCCCCGATACAACTGCCTTAGAACCAAAATTAATTTTACTTGTAGTATTGGGAGGATGAGAAGATGGCGATAAATCATTATTTGGGACTAAACAATAAGAGAATTTCCCTTTAATTTGTTTATCAAGTTGATTAATAAAAGAGATTTTTGAATCTGCTAATCCCACAATCCCAGCAGTACGATTGCTAAAAGTGCCATCATTACTATGTCCACAACCAAAAATAACATGTGGAATTGAAATATTATCAACCTTTTTAGAAGTTGAATCAAATGTGAATGTCTCAGAAGCAACATCTCCATTACTATAAGAACCATCACCATATTGCACTTCATATTCACAAACATTCTTTTTGTCACAAGTTTTATCTCTCACTAGCTCACATTCCTTACTATTACAACCAATTATTTTATAAGTTGAGCTTTTTCGAGGATCGAAAAGGGGTAATATTTGTTTATAACAATGAGTACACGGCTTTGATTGTACCCATGTCAAGTCACTCCCAGTGTCAAGACTTGCATAGGTTTTCATTGGGGGCGTACCGATGAAAATTTTCATTAAATAATCTCCGGGCTCAGGAATGATGTCTGATTGAATAGTATGATTGACAAGTGTGGTGGGATGGATGGAAGCTTTCGTGAAGAAAGATACTCGGGAGAAAGATCTTTGGAATGCATCTCGGAGGTGTTGAGAAGGGGTGATGAAAGGGTTATAATATGGAGAAAGAGGAGAATCCCAATAGATAAGATCAAGAGTGAATCCATCTAAACCATGGTTGGTTTTGGCCTTTCTACATGAAACTAAAGCAAGTTGAGAGAAAGCCAAAAAGGCTAAAATAGATAAAAGGAAAAAAACTTTAGAATTCATTTTAGAAGAGAAAATTATGGATAAGAGAAGTTTATAATTAGAGCCATTTTATAGCTAGGCAAAAAAAAAAAAAAGGAGTGAATGAATTAAGAAATATTAATTTGGTAAAGGGAAAAAAATGCACGTAAGGCTATATATTACGTAATTAAATTTGATAAGCAAAAAAAGACATGTAATATAGAAACTATCATTAAATATAGAATATGAAATGGAATTCTATAAATTGTTGCTTAAAGATTTTCCATAAAAAAAGATAATGTTACCAATGGTTAACTGATTTTCTTAAGAGACATGTAATCAAGTGAAAATCTTATCAATTAAGAAAGCTTTTTATTTAATAAATCGAAGGATTTTAGAGTTTACAAGGCATTTATGTTAGTTTGGCCTTTGTTTAAGAGTAGATCATGAATAACTAACTTTACTGTTAATATAATTTATTTCAGCAAAAAGATGCTCTCATTATGTAGTACACACTATCTAGTTTTTTGTTGTTAATACATGAGCACGACTATATTTTCAGTGAGAAACAAAATATTAGAGAGTATTTATTGCGTGCTCTACTATTACTAAATAAGACGAGTAATAATTTAAAATAACATGAAAGAAAATTGTTTATCTCTTAAAATTCATGTAAACGAATTCAGAACATACCGGAAGAAAATGACCTTTATAGGCGACATTCTAATTGAAAATATGCTTTAGTCCTTTTTCGTATTTACTTCAGTTCCTATCCTTTTTTAGTAGTCTTTTTGCTGAGGTAGATATTTTTAATTTCATGAAAAATATAAAGAACTTATTACTACATACTTTTGTATTTTCATTTGAGTAATATTGACCTGAGATACATTTAGGGAGTGTTTGTTATGACGGAAAATATTTTCTAATTTTCTCATGTTTGGTTGGGTTAAATGTTTTGGAAAATGTTTTCCAAATCAACTCATTTTCCTCAAATTTAAGAAAAATGACTTCCCTTCAAAACTTAAAAAAATATTTAAAAATTGTTCTTAAAAGATATTTCTAATTTCAATTTTTTATTTTTTTACCCCCACCAACTACCCTCGCTCCCCCATCTGCTCCCCTATCAACCCCCCTATCAGCCCCCCAACCACCTTCAAAAAGAAAAAAAATTAAGTTTGTTTTTAAAAAATATTTTCAACTTCGAATTTTTATTTTTTCATCCCATTCTTCGATCACCTACCCTCCCTCCCCCCCCAAAAAAAATTGAGTTTGTTTTTAAAAAATATTTTCAATTTCAAAATTTTATTTTTCACCCCTACACTCGAACCCCCCCCCAACCCACCCACCCCCTACTCGCCACCCCTACCCCAAAAAAAAAAATTCAAGTTTGTTTTTAAAAAATATTTTCAACTTCAAAATTTCTTTTTTTCACCCTACCCTCGACCCCCAAAAAAAAATTTAAGTTTGTTTTTAAAAAATATTTTCAATTTCAAAATTTCATTTTTTCACCCCTACCCCCCCCCCCCCCCTACCAGCCCTCCCCCCCCCCCACCCCAAAAAATAATTTTAAGTTTGTTTTTCAAAAATATTTTTAATTTCAAAATTTCACTTTATTTCACCCCTACCAAGCCCCCCCACCCCACCCACCCCCCTACCAGCACCCCACTACCCCCAAAAAAAATTTAAGTTTGTTTTTAAAAATATTTTCAACTTCAAAATTTTATTTTTTTCGCCCCAACCCTTGACCCCCCCCCCCCCGCCAAAAAAATTAAGTTTATTTTTAAAAAATATTTTCAATTTCAAAAATTATTTTCTACTCTAGTAAAAATAAAATATATTTTTCAAAAATACTTTTCATTCATAAATCAAACACTAAAAATATTTTCTACTCACTAACCAAACATGAGAAAATAAGTCAAAAATCAACTTGTTTTCCAGGAAAACATTTTCCTTCATACCAAACGCACCCTTAATTGTAGAAGCATGATATGTGAGGTCATATAGCTAGCGAAACCAATTGCTTGGGAGTTGGGATTAAATGAAGCGTGAATTCTAACTTACATTCTAAAAAAATAAAGCGGTATGAATGGAGATGTGGAGAACAACAGTAATATGTACAGTATAATTCTACGAGTAAGGTCTGAAGATGATGATGTATGTGTACATGAGTAAAGACTTTTTACTCGTAACGCATGAATAGTGAGAAATAGGTGTACATTCTTGAGTTCATTCAACATTTCATTCAAGTGTAAAGTTTTTATTATATATAATCAACAAGTGATATCAATTGAAGATATATAGATAATGGCTAAAAATGGAAGAAAGCCCACAAAAGAAAGTCTACACACGCAGAGGTATATGCTACAATCACTATTCTTATTTGGTTGAAATGGATCCGGCTCCTCTCAATTTCTCTTCTCTTCATTTTTCCAAGTTCTAGCTTGGATTAGAGACACATGTCATAGTTTAAAATTAATGGTTAAGATCTAATTAATTAAAGCAAAGTCCTAACCATAGTTATTTACTTTCATATATTTTTTTCTTAAATATTTTTGCAATCCAGTATATTTTTCGTAAATATATTTTAAAAAAATTCTTTACTGCCCTACATACATATTTAAAACTTAATATTTTTACTTTTTTGAAAAAAAAATTATAATAAATTTAAACATTTTTATTATTCTAATAGAGTATTAAGAGTTACATTGTCTATAGAACAATATGGTCAAAGTGATGTACAGCTGGAAAGTTGTCTGTGTCAGAAAGTTGGTGAAGCTGCAGAATACTCCACCAATCAGAAGCGACGAGGTTGCTTGTTCATTGGATAATAACTTTTCATGTCTAAATATATCCAAGGAGAAACAACAAGTTATTCATTCACTCAAAGAGAGAGATATTTCAAGCTTCAAAACAGCAGAGATCTGATCGATTGCTTCAAGTGCTTCCTGTACCAGTTGTTACTTTGTTTGCTTGTAATAGTGCTTATATTGTAGGATTCGTTTCACTTGTGAAAGAAACGTTTCAAACTTGTGTGAATCATTGTAAGAACTAGGTTAAAGGTAACTTAGCTTCTTACTCTAAAGTCTATATTAATCGGTAAAGATTAGTATAGTGGGTAATGTTGTATCTGCTTAGTCAAAGTCTAAATCATCTAGGAACTAGTTGATTTAGTGGGCGGTGTGGTATCCGCTTAGCAAAGTCTAAGTTATCTAGGGGTGATAGCTTAGTGGGCAGTGTTGTATCTGCTCTGGCTCATCTAAGTAATAGGAGGTATTGCTTAGTGTGGAGATTAGTAGGCTAATCTCATTTTGTAAACTGACTTTTACTTTTGCTTGGAAAAGATTAGTGGAAGCAGTTTGAAAAGTCCTGGCAGGCCAAGTCGTGATTTTACTCCCTTGAGCAAGGAGGTTTCCACGTAAAGTTATTGTACAATCTTTACTTTCAGCACTTTGTTTATTTTCTGTTATTGTAACTGTGCTGAGGACCTGGGCCCATCTAGACTAGTGGACGCATACATTCCAACAAGTGGTATCAGAGCTTGTCTTTTCAAATTGGTTAACACCAAGAAAAGAAAAGATCCAGAAGGAATAACTGCTCCACCCAATATGAAAGAGGTCAGTCTTCCACCAGGCCACCGCGTTTTAATGGACAATACTATGGCTGGTGGAAGAATCGAATGCACGACTACATCAACGCTGAAGACTCTGAGTTGTGGGACATTATCGTTGATGGACCATATATTCCTACAAAGGAGGTGAAGGATGGGGAGCTTACCACTAATGTTGTCAAAACCAGAAAAGACTACAATGAGGTAGATAGAAAAAAGATTGAAAAGAACTACAAGGTAAAAAAGATTTTGGTGTGTGGAATTGAGCAGACGAATACAACATAATTTATGCCTATAAATCAGCCAAAGAGATATGGGACTGTCTCCAAACAGCCCATGAGGGAACACAATGAGTAAAAGAGTCTAAGGTCGATATGCTTACGACTCAATATGAGAATTTTTGTATGAAGAAAAGTGAAACTATCTTTGAAATGAACTCAAGATTCACCTCCATTACCAATGAACTTAGATGTATAGGTGAACCTATTCCTGTCAGCAAGCAAATTCGCAAGATCCACAAAGTGCTTCTTAAATCTTGGGAAAGCAAGGTGGATGCCATAACAGAAGCCAAAGATCTAATGACTTTTCCCATGGATGAACTGATTGGGAATCTTCAGACCTACGAGATGAACAAGAAACAAGGGACGACTGTGAAGGAAGGAAAGAAGGAAAAGTCCATTGTTTTGGAAACGTCTCAAGGTGAGGTGACTAAGAAGGAGGATGAGATGGCGTATGTCACTAGAAGATTTCATAAGATCATCAAGAAGCATGAAGGCTTCCAAAAGAGAACCTCTGATAGCAAAACTGCTACTGCAAATGATCTCTGCCATAAATGTGGCAAGCCTGGTCACTTGAGGGACTGCCTCAGTCAAAAACAGGAAACTCATGACACCAGACTGCGCAAGAGGGACCTGGTCCCAGTCCATGCTCGGATCAAGGCCCATGCTGATCAGTTGGTGAGAAAAGCCTTTGTTGTATGGGGAGATGATTCAAGAGATTCAGAAGAAGACACAGAAAGTTATGAAGATGTTTCAATGATGGCTATTGAAGATGATGAAAATGTCTTCAACTCCATTTTCTCTTTAATGGCTAAATCCGATGATAAAAGGGATCAAAATGAGGTAACTCTTCTCAATCTTAAAGATGATTTAGACTATCTTCCTATTAAAAATTTAAGAAAACTTGATGCTCTATTAATTGACTCAGTTGATGAACTAACCTCTGAAAATTAGATGATAAGTGAAAAGTTGAGTCTGTGCGAAGATGAAAACTCAGTTCTTAATGCTCAAATGTCTAAACTGAGTATCAAGATAAGTATCCTCGAGACTGATAGTCTGGAATCCAGTGAGGGACCTGGTACCTCAGTAGGTGGAAAGAAAAAGCTTAGCCCCTTAAGGAAGAACTGGAAGAAAAGCTTAAAATCCTTGAGTCCAAGTTAGTTGCTTCTTTTGAAACAAATTCTCAACTGAGAAAGGATCTGAGTAGGGTCAAGGAGGAGTTAAGCCACTCTCTAAAATGGAATGACTCCTCTAAGATACTCTCTAGTCTGTCTAATCAGAGTTTCAATGGAAAGAAAGGTTTGGGACGCAGACCAATAGAACCCCCATATAATCCTCATAGTAAATATGTGTCTGTATTTGACAACCTTTTGTGCACTCACTATGGTCGAAGTGGTCATTTGAAAGAGAAATGTGAGAGTCTGAGAAAAGCTAAAGAAAGGGATGTGAAATTTGTTAGATCTGAAAATGATGTTAAAATGGGACACAAGGGACCTGGTCCTAGTTACCATTTTAGCAATAACGCTTTACTTCCATGGATAAGAAGGTTTCTCATTAAACATTTGACAGTTTTTGGGAACTCCGTTTGAAGTGGGTTCCTAAGTCTAATAAGTGATTGTTGTGCAGAAGAGAGGGAGCAATCAATGTTTGTACATGGATAGTGGATGTTCAAGGCATATGACTAGAAATACTCTAAACTTCCTCTCTTTGAAAGCACACCAAGGTAGAGGTGTGTCATTTGGCGGTGGAAAGAAAGGTTTTATTCTTGGTATTGGCAAGATAGAAAGAACTCCAGATCATTCCATAGACAGTGTACACTATGTGGATGGTCTGAAGTTTAATCTCTTTAAGTGTGTCTCAAATCTGCATTAAGGGAAATGAAGTCAAGTTCATGTCTGAAAGGTGTGTGGTTACAAATTGTGCAGCTAAGAAAATTGTAAAGTCCGCAAAAAGAGTTAAGAATATGTGTGTTGTTGATCTTGATTCTATTGAAGGAGACAGTTTGTCATGTCTGAGTGCTCAAACTGATGATGCAAATCCTTGGCATAGACGACTGGGTCATGTAAGTACCTATATATTTAGCAAGCTTGTTGCAGGGGACCTGGTCCGCGGACTACCAAAGTTGAAGTTCTCAAATGACAAAGTATGTGACGTCTGTGCAAAAGGCAAATAAACAAGATATTCTTTCAAGGAAAAGAAGGGTGTGAGCACTTCCAGACCTTTAGAACTTCTCCACATGGATTTGTGTGGACCTGTCAGAATTCAAAGCAGAGGAGGTAAAAAAAATAAAGATAAAAAATAAAAAATAAAAAATAAATAAATAAATATATATATATATATATATATATATATTCTTGTTATCGTTGATGACTTCTCCAGGTTTACATGGAATATGTTCCTACGAACGAAGGATGAGACGGCTCGACAACTGATCACTTTTGCCAAAGCTATCCAACTAAAAGTGAATTGCAAAATTGCTAGAACAATGCTGATTGATTCAGGGTTTGCAATGAATTCTTGGGCTGAAGCAGTCAATATAACATGCTATGTGACCAACAAGTGTCTTGTCAGATCGTTGATCAAGAAAACTCCTTATGAATTGTTGAATGACAAAAAACCCTCAATTGCCCCTCTTAAACCATTTGGGTGCAAATGCTTTGTACTAAATAATGAAAAGGATGACTTGAGTAAGTTTGATGCCAGGAGTGATGAAGGTGTGTTCGTAGGATACTCTTCCACCAGCAAGGCCTATAGAGTGTCTAACAAAAGAACTTTATGTGTCGAAGAGAGCATTTATGTGACATTCGATGAATTTGAGAAAATTGATGATAAAAAAGGAGGCCATGAGATGGAGGAGCTGATCAAGGAAATGGAAGACAAGGATATCTTAAACCCTGGAAACAACAGGTTGCAAAGGAAATTATTGCAGATCTCACAGGAGCACCTGGTCCCTCTGATACTACCTAGAAGGTTCCATCTCAAAATCATGAAGATGATGATGCTGAAATCGAAGAAGAGTCGATTAGAAAGTCCGGATGAAAACATCAATCCTCACATCCATTGGATAATCTCATCTCTCCACTTGACTCTGGAATTCAAACTAGATCATGGACAAGAAATTTAGTTGCATATTCAGCCTTTATGTTTTTTTTTTCTTCTTTCAGAAATAATTATATAATTTTACATGTTGGTTTATATAATTTTCATCTTTTATACAAATATTTAATAAATAGCCTAAAAAATAATGTTTAGCATAATTACACATTTATTTCTTTGAATTAGTGAATTTTATAATTTTCTATAATTAGTTCTCTATTTTAAATAATGAATAAGTCTTGATAATTATTTTGTCTTGTTTTAAACTAAGAAGCTCAAATAATTAATCGATAATTATTCATCTTATTTTAATGCTGACTAGATTTGGCTATATCTAAGTTCAATTCTGTTAGAATAGCAATTAAAGTGGCCAAATTTTAAATAAAAAAAAGGGTCATCCTTTTGTTCTTAAAACCTGTACACACATCCACACTCAAACACTCTCCTTCACCTTTCCCAACCCTCACACACGCCTCTTCTCCCCTTTCTTCTTCCCAAAACGCTAAAAGTCAAGAGAGAACCTAATTTCTTCATTTGCCCATCACCCCTGTCAGTTCCTCTCCTTATTTTCAAAGATTACAGGCCTTGAAACAAGGTTTATTGACTTCGGCCGAGAGAAATCTCACCTAAATCTGATGCGGATCAAGATGTATCACATCGAATCCAAATCTGTCGGGGTAGGTTATTATCTTGCTTGTTTTTCCTTCTCTTCTCTCCGATCAATCTCTCATCTCCCGCTCAAATGGCTATTAGAATTCAAACCTTTATTTTCAACTATAAATACATAGTATTGGGGCCATTTAGAGGGGGAACGTAAGAAGAAGAGAATAGAGTTTTGAAGGTTGGAGAATAGTATTCCACGAAATCGAACCAACGAAAGTTTGAGCCTCAGATTTTTTTATTTTCTTTCAAGTTCTTTACTCATCTGTTGGTGGGTTGAAGGTCGAATCATTCAAGCTCGTCGTCCGAGTCTCGCTGCCCAGAAGGAGGTAAAATACTTCTAACTTTTCTTTGTGTAATTCCTGTTAGTTTTAAGTATTCCTTTCTTGATCATTGTATTGGTTATTATGTGTTAAGATCGAGTGGTTTAGTAACAAAAAATCTGATTTTATCTTGTGGGAAGTTTAGTTTGTATGAAAGAACTCCTAACTCTTGGCTTGACTGTTAGTTGATCAGCTTTCCTCTATTTTGTTTCCAATGTCTATATTCACCTGCTCGCATCTCGTATTCAAGTTATATGACTAATCATCTCACTGAATGTCACTGCCCGACCTTCAAAACAAGCTTATATTTTGGGGTTGGTTGATTAATGTTTGGTATTACCTTGATTAAGCATTCTGTTGGAAAGTTGTGTTGATCGAGTACGTTATAGTTCTTATTTGTGTTATGGCCTATTTGAGTTATATAAAACTGATTGTTTGCTATAAGTTTTGGCAGAGTTGTGTTCACTTTCTTATCGTTTGTCAGATTGAGATTCGCATCCTTATCGTAGCTACATTTTGATATCATTAAGATCTCGTTAAGTTCGTAAAGGGCATGAGGCTACCTCTTTCTTAAAGCCATATTTGTTAATCAGCACCGTAGGTTGCCATTTTGTTTTCACTATTTTTTGTTCTTAGCATATCTAAGTTCACGATTATTCGAAATTCTATATTACTCATCTAAGTTGTGGTTTGGTTGCCTGTCGGTTCTATTTCGATTTATCTTAAATGTTGTCTGGTTCTATATGCAGCATGACATATTCTACTTAAAATCTAATTCTAGCTTTTGTATAGCTGATTAGGTCCTTTGTTTAGCCCGAGCGTAAAATTATAATCTGGTTGTTCCAATCTGTTTGCTACCTATTGTTTAGCTTTACTCCTTGCAGACTACTGTTTAAGTGTAAATGTGATTACTTTGAATAATTTTAGCTAGTATATGCAGAGAATTAGTTGAGTCTTAATTTGAATTAATGCTTCTAATTGTCTAATTTGTCTTCAGCCTTTAGTTGTGATTTAATTTTGAGTTAAAATAGGTGATATAATATTCAATTATTAATGTCTAAGATGTTCTACAATATATTGCTCCTGCTGTGCTATTTCTTCCTTCCTTAGGCAGTAATAAAAATGTTAAATAATTTAGTAGTTGCATAACTTATCCTTTGCGGTGGTTCAAATTTTAGTGTGTTTATTCATGAAGTTATCTCTTGTAATTTCTTTTCAACAATGGTTGTGAACGATTTCAAGTTAAATAAATTATCATTCTAATTCTTGTCATTTTTTATGCATGAACTCCCTCGGTTTGAGTCCGTAGGACTCCCCTTTTCCTCTTGCATCTCGAGTTGGTTGAAACCCAACATTCCTCCTCCTTCGAGTCAACTTCGCCATTGTTTCCAAGTTTTGGACGTTGATACAAATAATAGGTTTCGAAAGGCTGAAACATAACTTGTATGCACTGATATACGGCAATATACGCCGACATATATGGTAAAAATGCAGCAACCACAGGTTGAGGTCGAGAATAAAAAATACAGGTGTTTGGAAGTAAGAGATACACGAAAAGAACTTATACACATGCCAATATACACTGATATACATCATGTGTATACGAAAAACGAGATTGGGTTAAAGCCCAAAAATTTCAGCGAATTTGGCCCAAGAAAGGCCCAAATTCAACTTCTCTCCGTTACTCTTAAACTATTTAATTGTAATTACTTATTATTTGTTTTTTAATTCTAACTTTAAAATTTTTAATTAACTTAATTAGATTCCCCAAAAGACGAACTATTTTTCTGAGTTGTTTTGTTTCTAACAAATTTTATTTTATCAACTCTTGTATTTTCATTTATAATCTTTAGTCAAAACTTTTTTATTAGTTTAAAATCGTTTTTTTTCATAAACCAAAAGATGACTCAAATAAAAAACCAACTAGTTTAGTTTCATTAAATTTCTTATTACTCGTCTTTAATTCAAATATTTCAATTAAGGTTCCATTTTTCTTAAAGAATAAAATCGCTCTTTGTTTAATTATTTTTTCAAAGTTAGTCTAATAGTGTAAATTATTATTATAAATATTTATTTAGTCATTTTCTCAAAAAGGTTAGTTTAAACTTTTACTCTTCAAATAAAAAAATAAAAAAAAAAAAAAAAGATTTTTCATGCGTTAATTTATTAAATTGGTTTAAATTGTTATTTCAAAATAAATTAGATAAATTCTAATTAATCTAGTTTTATTAATATTCCAATCACTTGTATTTCGAGTCAAACGTTCTATTTTGGATCTTTTTCTCTAAAAAATAAAATAATATAAATTGTGTCATTTATTTAACCAAATATTGTAAGTTTTTCTTCTTATGTTAAATCATTTTTTCTAAAAATTAGTCAAAAAATATATTTTAGTCAAGTCGCAGGTCAACCGCATATTAGCGGACACTTCGAATGCTTAAACCCTTCTTGAAGTGTAAATTGAACCTCGAACCCTCTTTGGTATTTTCAAATGATTTTTTCTGTTTAAATCTTTGAAAATTATAAGTTTTCTTAATTTCTTTAAAAAATTAAGTGACGACTCTTTTTAAGTATTTCTCAAATTGCTTTATACTTAGAACATTTCAAAAAGTGATTTTTCTGAATACAGTAAAATTACGACACAACATTTTGTATAGCCCAAGGCCTTGAATTCTTTATTGCCTTGAATTTAACTTGAATATGTTTACTGCTTCACCTTTTCAATGATGTCAAAAGGGCGGAGTTTTGTTGTAAAGGTAGGCCGTGGAATTAGGGCATTGAACTAAGAGGGAACATACAAAGGGGGAACTGAATAAAGGGGAATACCAGTTTTATTGAATGAATGTTTGTCCACTCACGTGAGGAGTTATGCAGGTTGCTTGTCATCATCATAAAGGGGGAAATTAATAAGTGCTTAT
Organism: Solanum commersonii; assembly: GCA_029007595.1. Taxonomy (NCBI): domain Eukaryota; kingdom Viridiplantae; phylum Streptophyta; class Magnoliopsida; order Solanales; family Solanaceae; genus Solanum; species Solanum commersonii. The sequence continues at coordinate 4,415,095 of JAJTWQ010000011.1, forward strand.
GTTCCTATATGTTTTGATGATCTCCTTGTCGCACCCTATTTTGAACAAGCCGAGACAGTTCACAACATAATACGACTGCCACTCTGTTTTTTGGAAAAAAAATTATTTTGTTTGAGTCGCCACCTAAATTTTAAGAAGTTGTTAGGAAAACCATTTTTTATGTATGTAAATGTAAACTCTGTTTAGATTGCGAAACCAATGAGATTCTGAGTAAGGATTTTGGTTACTCGAGGGAAAGGTGCTAAGCAACCCTCAGAGCCTATCCGAAGACAGTGCTTAAACTCAATTTAGAAAAAAAAGTATCTGCGAAAAGTACTTATTATTTGCTAAAATTGACATCGAAGAAAATAACTTTATTTAACTTTAAGAAGAAAAATACACAAGGTACATGAAAGATATGTTTAAAATATACAAAATGTAATGTGTTATATGTTTAAGAACATCTATCTTAAAATATATAAAGCATTACTAGTAACATTTATTTTATTTTATTTTTTTCTTGATAACAACGTTTGTAAGTGTTAAAATATATATATATATATATATATATATATATATATATATATATATATGAAAGTTTTAGGCTCTCACGTGACATTATGCTCATTAAGTAAAAAAGATTGTTGAAAGTGGGTGAGATTTAATTAGCCTATTTATTATAATGTAAAAATAGACATTTGTATAGTAGAAGTAAATGTGTGAAGTTTTTTTTTTTTTTTTTTTTTTTTTTGGTAACTCTATGTAGTTCCTAAATAAATAAAATAAATGAGAGAGTGAATGTGGTAAAAATAATGTGTATGTATGATTAAAAGTAGAAAAGAAGGGAGAAAAAAATAAAGTATACCTTGTGATAGTAACATATGTACAATAAATATACCTTGTGTTTTTCTTTTCAAAAATCTGAAATCTCAAATATAAAAATTAGAAAGATGAGTTAAAACATAAATAAAATTGTCATATCAAGTTAAATAAAGATTAAATTTAATGGGTGAGTTACTTGCGACACTTTCTAGTTTAGAATTATTACCCATTTTTAAAAATTCCAATCAAGATGACACAAAAAAAAAACCAAGGCTATAGCTAGCCATTATGAATTAACTCCTAAAGAGGTGTATATACCTATAAATATATTTTAAACTTATACTTGCATCAAATTTAGCTTTTTTATATTAAAGAAAAGGTTTGCCTTATGAGTATAAATAAATGATTAAAAACCATGTCATTATTTTATATCTATAAGTGTCAGATGAACTAGAGATCAACCGAATGAAATGAACTCTAGATTATTTTAGACCAAATACGTATATCAATTTTTTTATCAAAGACACAAAACACATATTCGGAATAATACAAAGATAGTTAAATAAATGTGAATAAGAAAGTAATGAGGAAGGTAAGGAGCTAGATACTATAAATTTCTATTGGAGAAACAAGCTTCCAATGATTTAGACCCTGAGCGCTACGATAGTCCTAATAGTTGTTGATTCAATATTTTGGGTCAATAACGAGTTCCAAAATAGAACTCCAGCTCCCGAGTGTACATGGAATAAAAGAGATAAAAGATTAGATTGCAATTTAAGTGAGCAAATAATGTCTAAAGCAGTGAACAGACTCAAATAATATCAATGGAAATATATATTTATCATAAGAAATTGTACTCAAATTTAACATAGGGATTCATTGCACATGATGATTCTTTTCAATACAACCAGTTCACATTTTGGTAAACAAATAAGGTACAAACTTGGAGAGATTAGAGGGTACAAATAATCCTAAATTATATATGGTCTGAATAGGCGAGCACTTAGCTAAGACCATATCTTAAATCATGAACTCATGGTTAAACACATATATTAACTCTAAAGTTTAACTATCTACCATGTTGTTGCAAATTAGTTTTAAAAAGTTTAAGGTAGCTTAATCATGTATCAAAAGAGGAACCAAGAAGAGAGTCATTTAAAGAAAGAAACTTGCAAACATAGTCCGCTACCCATTTATTTATATGTACACATGAATATCCATTGTCTCGAATTTTTTTTAAAAAATAGTCTAAAAATCAAAGATATGATAACAGATGGTAACATATTTTCAAGTAGGACTAGATCCTTTGAACCATGAGAAGATGTAAAGAAAATCATATTCGTAAGCTAATTACTAAATCATTTATCTTGAAATTAAGGTTGCAACCTTTTTTACCTTGATTTTAGATCCCAAAATATTATCACTTTTAAGCTAGTCTATACACTAAGTGGATAAAAGTTGATGGCATTTATTCGGGAAGTTATTTACCTTAGCAGTGAGTGTTCAAACTAATAAAAAAAATGTTCAGGTTACTACCTCCATATGTACATAATGAAAACAAACGGAATAGTGAACCTCAAACAAACAATTAATTACATCTTAAGCCTTCAAGACAAAATTACAACAATTATGTGATAAACAAACAAGTCTGCACGAGGTTTAGGACCTTTCAGTGCATCATCGTGTTAAATTAAAGGCAGCCAACGGTTGTATGATCAGACGCCAAAAATAGTTAGGACAGTAACAAAAGTGTGCCAACATCCTAATCAGGTATTACGATAATAACCACATGATTATACTTTCGAAAGTGAGGGTTGCTTGCATCTTGTAAATAAAACACGAAAAATGAGCATGAAATAGCTAAACAACCACTGCGATGTTAGAACATCCCAAGAGACAACACAAAAATGGCAGTCATCTGTACTTAGAACCTCACAATTTTATAGAGTTTAACTCAACTTATCGTAAGTCAGAAATACTTTTACGCAAACTTAATGTGAATGAACCAAAGAACTCAAAACTAATTTTTTTTTTTTTTTGCATTTATGACGATTTAAAAACAGAGCAGCCCTCCGGATTTAGCTATGAAAGGTTATATTCCATACATAAACGAACATGTGACAATTTCGAGGTATGTAGATAATGCCAGCTAGAGCTTAAGACTAAAATATCATGTTTTTTAAAAAAAAAAGAGTTGTAGGCTGAAAATTACCTTGTGAAAATGACTAAACAGAGATACAATAGAGCTATTATTGTGTTCTAAAAGAACACACCGATACAAATGTAACAACTATAGACAGAGGGCAACCATGATTTTGGGACTGAAGTTAGTGTACATCTTCCATGCTTAAAACATCAAACACTCATAAAGTTTATTTCAGACTAATCATATAATCCAAACTCTAAAAAAACACATAATCTAATATGAAAATCACCAAACGACTAGAGATCGTATTCACTTCACATTTTCGAATCTATTAATCACTTAAGCATCCAATCCATAAATTATACACACAACTAACAATTCATGGAATTGATCTTATTGTAACTAAGTCGGGATAGGATTTACCTTGTGTAGGGAAGTGATTGAGGTTGTCAAATGTCGAGTTCCAAGCTAACGACTCCGACTCCAACGTCTTTGACTTACGGTATTCCGAGAAGATTAGAAAAAAATTGATTAAAGCAAATAGAGATGAGAACAAAGAGGGAGCAATGGAATGCTAAATGCTTTCTGATATCTCTTCTCTCCTTAATATCTTTTTTTTTTTTTTTGAATGGGAAACCTAAGGGTCCCTTTTATAGCTGATTTTTGAGGCTCAAATGGTTCACAAGATGAGCTTTAAGATTCAGAAATTTGAATTTTTGATAATCCAAATTCACCTTTTCAGATTGATACGATGGGGATAGAGACGTTGGCGGCTCAAATCCAAGGGTATGAGCTTCGATCTGGTAGTTATCGAGTTTTCTCCTCTTTTCCCAAGCAAACAGTAAAGGAAGAGCTTTTCAGGGATTTGCAAATCCATGGGAAAGGGAAAAAGGCGACGTGGATGTGATTGAGATGGCGACATTGCCGCCGAACCATTGGTCCGAAGCAAAATTCGGCGAGTTTCATCAAGTTCTCTAGTTTTGTCGTTAATGAGCCAGAGAGACATAGGGTATGTTGGGTTATATTTAATTAGTTTAGGTAAAATAAATAAATAAATTGGTTAAAATAATACTATTCTTTAAATAATTTTTTCACTTGATTAATTTAACAATCCCTTTTTTGTGTTGATTAATTTTCTAAAAACGTGCATATACATATACTTTGTGAAATACTCGTAGCAATAGCCCGCTACTAAACGAAAGGGAAACTTCAAATAATGGTGTAGCAAAAACTATTTGGATTTCGAAAGAAAAGTTAATATACTTAACATTTTGTTAGAGCGAATGGTAGGAAAAATATTTAAACTTATATAAATATATATCGCAACTTAAATATTTATTCATACGTGTTATTATAGATCCCACAACTATAACCAACAAGGTAGAAAAGATTGTTTGGAGTTGTAAATTAGTAGAGATTTGTTATATTAATATTATAAAATATTATTTAATAATTTGAGTATATATGTATTTTTTAATTAGAGAAACAAAATGTCTTCAAATCTATTACTGGTGCCAAATTTATTTATACATATGTAAAAAAATAGTCAAGACTAAAAATCATAGAGAAATTAATCTTAGGAAAAAGGGAGAGCCAAAATTGGGTGTCAACACTCCTCACAAGTGCAGGGACCTGGTCCTTTGCAGAGTATGAATACTTGTCCAGTGGTCAAAGTGTTGTACAGCTGGAAAGTTGTCTGCGTCAGAAAGTTGGTGAAGTTGCAGAGTACTCCACCAATCAGAAGCGACGAGGTTGCTTGTTCATTGGATAATAATTTTTCATGTTTAAATATATTCAAGGAAAAACAAGTTATTCATTCATTCAAAGAGAGATATTTCAAACTTCAAAACAGTAGGGACCTGATCGATTGCTTCAAGTGCTTCCTGTACCAGTTGTTACTTTTTTTGCTTGTAATAGTGCTTATATTGTAGGATTCGTTTCACTTGTGAAAGAAACGTTTCAAACTTGTGTGAATCATTGTAAGAACTAGGTTAAGGGTAACTTAGCTTCTTACTCTAAAGTCTATATTAATCGGTTAAGATTAGTATAGTGGCAGTGTTGTATCTGCTTAGTCAAAGTCTAAATCATCTAGGAGCTAGTTGATTTAGTAGGCGGTGTGGTATCCGCTTAGCAAAGTCTAAGTTATCTAGGGGTGATAGCTTAGTGGGCAGTGTTGTATCTGATCTGGCTCATCTAAGTAATAGGAGGTATTTCTTAGTGTGGAGATTAGTTGGCTAATCTCATTTTGCAAACCGACTTTTACTTTTGCTTGGAGAAGATTAGTGGAAGCAGTTTGAAAAATCCTGGCAGGCCAGGTCGTGGTTTTACTCCCTTGAGCAAGGAGGTTTCCACTAAAGTTGTTGTGCAATTTTTACTTTCAACACTTTGTTTATTTTCTATTATTGTAACTGTGTTGAGGACCTGGTTCCATCTAGACTAGTGGACGCATACATTCCACAGCATGATATGTGAAGATTAATCATATAGCTGGTGAAACTTGCCTAGGACTAAATGAGGTGTGAGCCCCTAACTTACATCCTGAAGATTAATCACCGTTGAATTTTGACTTGTGCTACGGTGAAATTATTTGTCAACAAAAAAACATCATAATCCTCTTCCATAATGTCTCAAAGATCTAAAGATGAAAGATAGTCTTCATTCTTACTTACCCGAATTGGTTATTCTCACCAACAAAGACAGGAAAAATTATTTGTAAAAAGCTAATTTCAATCTCCCCGCGATCTCTTCTTAATATATATGGCTTTGATATTAACTGTTGTTTGTTAACAAAGAAATTTGAGGAAATAACAACGAAATGTTTTACGGGAAAAAAATATTCACAATGCAGTCCTAACTAAGAAATAGAAAAATCCTAACTAAGAAATAGAAAAATATGCTAATGACTTATCTGAAAAATCAAATCACAGAAAATAACTTCTAAAAATTCAAGTCACATTGAACTCTAAATTCATTTACTCTACTTTTATTCTTGGCAGAATAGAATGTTCAATGTTTCTCTTTCAAGATTTGGTCATTATCAAGATTGTTTATTGCTCACATAATGTATGTGCATTTTGAAGCATTGATGATTATGCACGTTGTATAATGATGAACATAATAAGGTAAATCAATCTATCATATCGACGAGATGCAACAAGAAAAAATTAACAAACTATGAAAGAGATTTTCTCCTCATTTACATTTTTCTTAATCATGGGTGATTGCAAAGAAAAGGACGTTCCAAATACATACATACATACTCCCACTAAACAAATTAAAGGCCAAATTTCATCACGTAGAAGTGCCTAATTAATTAAAAATATGAAATTATAATCCAAAGTTATTCGTGTTTGGTACAATCAGTAGGCAAAAACGAGAGTTTGTGATTTACAAGATCATATCCAATAAGGAAATTCATTTGTGCCAAGTTTCCATAAATACTATATCGACCCCCCTTAACAATTGTCAAACAAGTCACATCTTCATTAACTTTTGAAAATGTATTCACAGGTAACACCTCGATATCAGCATCCGTGAAATTGAACACAATCTTAGGAAATTTGACAACACTTTTTGTCTCGTAACATATGGGAAGGTCGATATACGGGGGACTTTTTCTCCTCTTTCCTGTCGTGACACAATATAATAATGATTAGATAACTAAAAGTGTATATATACTTTAAAATAGTCACACAATTTAATTTTACCTTTAATAGTTTCCACCAAAGATGATCCGAATTTATCGTAAAAATACTCAGGGAGAAATGTCAATGTCGTCCCGGAATCAATTATAATATTTCCCAAAACTTCATCAGCATCAGAAGAATTCATGAGTTGTGAAGACTTAAACTCTAACTTCTTACCTCCAACGCTAACACTTTCGAGATTTAAAAAGTAGAACATATCGTTTCCGAATATATCAGGCTTCTTTCGAATTATGGGAGTTGTAAGAACGTTAGGCCCCGATACAACTGCCTTAGGACCAAAATTAATTTTACTTGTAGTATTGGGAGGATGATAAGATAGTGATAAATCACCATTTGGGACTAAACAATAAGTGAATTTCCCTTTTATTTATTTATCAAGTTGATTAATACTCCCTCCGTCCCATTTTATGTGGCAACATTTGACCGGGCACGGAGTTTAAGAAATAAATGAAGACTTTGAAATGTTTACCAAATTGCCCTTTAAAAAGTAGACTCACTTTTCTCTCTCCTCATAAATGTATTGGAGTATTATTTTAAGATTAAGTGGGACCAACAAGGGTAAAAAAGGAATTGTACCTTTAAATACTTTCCATATAAGGAAATGTGACATTCTTTTTGGGACTGACCAAAAAGGAAATGTTGCCACATAAAATGGGACGGAGGGAGTAAAAGAGATTTTTGTATCTGCTAATCCCACAATCCCAGCAGTACGATTGCTAAAAGTGCCATCATTATTATGTCCACAACCAAAAATAACATGTGGAATTGAAATATTATCAACCTTTTTAGAAGTTGAATCAAATGTGAATATCTCAGAAGCAACATCTCCAGTACTATAAGAACCATCACCATATTGCACTTCATATTCACAAACATTCTTTTTGTCACATGTTGGCTTGCTTAATTACTAGCTTTCATTCCTTACTTTGATAACCAATTATTTTATACGTTGAGCTTTTTTGAGGATCCAAAAGGGGTAATATTTGTTTATAACAATGAGTACATGGCTTGCATTGTACCCATGTCAATTCACTCCCAGTGTCAAGACTTGCATAGGTTTTCATTGGGGGCATACCGATGAAAATTTTCATTAAATAATCTCCGGACTCAGGAATGATGTCTGATTGAATAGTATGATTGACAAGTGTGTGGGATGGATGGAGGCTTTCGTGAAGAAAGATGCTCGGGAGAAAGATCTTTGGAATGCATCTCGGAGGCGTTGAGAAGAGGTGATGGAAGGGTTATAGTAGGGAGAAAGAGGAGAATCGCGGTGGATAAGATCAATAGTGAATCTATCTAAACCATGGTTGGTTTTGGCTTTTCTACATGAAACTAAAGCAAGTTGAGAGAAAGCCAAAAAGGCTAAAATAGATAACAGAAAAAAGACTTTAGAATTCATTTTAGAAGAGTGAATTATGAATAAGAGAAGTTGATAATTAGAGCCATTTTATAGCTAGGCAAAAAAGAAGAATAAGAAGAAGAGTGAATGCATTAAGAAATATTAATTTGGTAAAGGGGAAAAAATGCACGTAAGGATATATATTACGTAATTAAATTTGATAAGCAAAAAAGGACATGTAATGTAGAAATTAGCACTAAATACAGAATATGAAATGGAATTATATAAATTGATTGCATAAAGATTTTCCATAAAAAAAGATAAAGTTACCAATGGTTAACTGATTTTGTTAAGGGACATTTAATCAAGTGAAAATATTTTCAATTAAGAAAGCCTTTTATTTCATAAATCGAAGGATTTTAGAGTTTACGAGGCATTTACGTTAGTTTGGCCTTTGTTTAAGAGTAGATCATAAATAACTAACTAAATACTGTTAATATAAAAAAAATTAGCAAAAAGATACTCTCATTACACACTATCTAGTTTTTTGTTGTTAATACATGAGCACGACTATATTTTTAGGAGTCCGGAGCCAAATGGATAACTTTTTTTCTTTAAAAAACATAAACATCATATCAAAAAAAAAATTAACCAAAAGGGCAAAATTGCTCTTGAGGCAATGATATCCTTCGAAGAAAACTAACTCCGTCAGCTTTGTCAAAATAAATAAAAATCGCTGCCCCAGCAGCGATTTTGTCAAAAAAATATTTCTTAAAATCGTTGCCTCAGCAATGAATTTGTCAAAAAAAAAAAAATTAAAAATCGCTGCAGCGTTTTTCTCTTTTCAATTTTTTTTTTTTAAAAAAAATAATTAAAGACAACGCTTTAGAAAAACTTTGGAAAAAAGTTTTGGAAGAAAACGCTGCTCAGCAGCAATTTAAGAAAAATTAAAGAAAATCGCGATTTTAATTTTAATATCGACAAAATCGCTGCCGGTGTAGTGATTTTTTTTTAAAAAAAATTGACAAATTCGCTGCTGAGGCAGCGATTTTAAGAAGAAAAAACTTTTTTTTGACAAATTCGCTGCTGGGGCAGTGATTTTTATTTATTTTAATAGAGTAGACGGAGTTAATTTTCTAAGGATATCGCTTCTCAGAGAGATTTTGCCCTTTTGATTAACAAAAAATTGATATGATGTTTATGTTTTTTGAAGGAAAAAAATTGTTCTTTTGACTCTGAACTCATATTTCAGTGGAAAACCAATTTTAGAGAGAATATTTATTGTGTGCTCTACTATTACTAAATAGGACGTAAATTTAAAATTAGAAGAAAATTATTTATCTATTCATGTAAATGAATTCAGAACAGACAGGAAGAAAAAGACCTTTATTGGCGACATTCTAATTGAAAATATGCTTTAGTCCTTTTTCGTATTTTGCTTCAGGTCCTATGTTTTTTAGTAGTCTTTTAGTCGAGGTAGATATTTTTAATTTCATGAAAAATATAAAGAATTTTTTTCTACGTAGTTTTGTATTTTCATTTGAGTAATATTGACCTGAGATACATTTAATTGCAGAAGCATCAGAGGCGTATCTAGAGGGAGTTATGTGGGTTCACGTGAATCCATGATACCCTTTTTAGATCATATATAGTAGTATTATATTTTTCAAAAAATATTTAAATATAAAGACATGAATCCACGTTAAAAGTAGCATATAATAATACAATGAAGATTGTGCACCTCTCTAAGCAAAGGTAGAAATTTAAATCTTATATCTAACTTATTTTTTTAGTAACACTCCTCCAAGTGGTTATCAGTAACATTTTTGGCGTTTCAATCATTTTTTTCTTTTGTTTTTTTGCTTTAGTCTTTCAAAATTTTCAAGTGTGTTACGTAGGAAATTCCTAAAAAAAAATAGCACTATAAAATTTTTATATAATTAAATTAAATGTGTATATTAAAATTTAAAAGTAGTAGTATTATATATGTTGGGCCTATAACTTTTAAAATATAACGGTTCATGTTAAAAACATAAGGTAAAATCGATCAAATTTATATTTTAGATGCAATTTTTCGTAATAATGCACCCATCCTTCCGAAATCCTGAATACGCCTTTGAGAAGCATGATATGTGGGGTCATATATCTGGTGAAACTTGCTTGGGAGTTGGGATTAAATGAAGCGTGAATCCTAACTTACATCCTAAAAAATAAAGTGATATGTATGGAAATGTGGAGAACAATAATATGTCCAATATAATTCTACAAGTAAGGTCCGAAGATGATGGTGGTACGTGAGTAGAAGACTTTTTACTCGTAATTAACGCACAAATGCTGAGAAAATAGGTGTACATTCTTGAGTTCATTCAACATTTCATTCAATTGAAGAAATAAAGATAATGGGGAAAAAAACCCACAAAAGAGAGTCTACACACGCGGAGGTATATGCTACAATCACTATTCTTAATTGGTTGACAATAGTCATCAAAACAAATAGTTAAAGTAAAGAAGGGGCAGAATGGTCACTTCAGTATTAAAGCTGCTAATTAATTAACAACTTATTGAATTAATTAGTTAAGTTAGTTATAGTTAGTACTTCCTCCATTCCATATTAATTGAATTTTTGAGGTGTTTCACACCCTCTAAGAAAAGTAGATTAAGACATAAATTGAACATAGTTTTCCATTTTTACCCTTATTAATTATTGTCAAATTTATTGAAGTCATCACATTGAAAATCCAAATGAAGGGTAAAATTGAAAGAACATTCTAAAAGTAGTCTTGAAAATCGAACAATTAAGTTAATTTGAAAAATGAAAAATGCCTCAAAAATTCAATTAATATGGAATGGAGGGAGTAACTTATTAATCATTCTGATTATCTGAATATATAAACTCAACTTGATCCTGTGAAGGTTGATAGGTTGTTTCTCATAGTCTCTCGATTTAAATAAAGCATATTAAAAATCATATAAAATAAATATAATAACGAAGAAACCATGCTGAAAACAATGCAGATCTTTTATGTGTATAGTTAAGCAATCCTCAAAAAAAAAACGACACTGGTTTTCTCCTTTAAGAGTTAATTGGCCAGTATTATTACTATTTAAAATCACATTGAAGAAAATTGTTTATCTCTTAAAATTCTAACCTTAGAGAATTCAGAGCACACCGAAAGAAAATATCTTTATAGGTTAATACCTTAATTGAAAATATGTTTTAGCCATTTTTTGCATTTACTGTATGTCTTATATTTTTAGTAATCTTTTTGCCCATGTAGGTATTTTTAATTTCGTGAAAAAATATAAAGAACTTCTGCAACTTTTTCATTTTTTTTATTTAAACTTTTTCATTTTTGTTTGTGTAATATTGACTAAGATGCTTTAATTATAGAAGCATGATATGTGAATATTAATCATAAAGCTGGTGAAACTTGCCTGGGACTAAATGAAGCGTGAGTCCCTAACTTACATCCTGAAGATTAATCACAGTTGAATTTTGACTTGTGCTACGGTGAAGTTATTTGTCAATAAAAAAACATCATTGTTGACACCCAATTTTGGACTTCCACAATATATATTAATCATCGAGTTTCTTAAACCCAAATGATTTGAAATAATTGACTTTTTAAAATTCAAAATATTTTTTTAAAGTTATTTTAAATAGTTTTGTCACTTTTATAATTTTTAAATAATATATATGTTTTTATATAATTATGTATAATTAGTATATTTTATAAATATTCAAAAATTATCTCAAAAAAAAAAGGATTTTTGTTTTAGTTAAATATTTGGTTAATTAGTTTAATTATTCAATGAGTTATATTTTTAATTAATTAGTTTATAATTAAGTTAATTATTTTATTTTGTTAAAATCAAGAAGCTCGTTAATTAATTAATGTTAATTCACCTTACTGAAATTTTAGTCAATTTCTCTAAACTAAATTTAATTTGGCTACATCTTTAATTCATATGGCCATTTCGTTATTAGACATCTAGCCAATCTTGGATTCTAATTTTACAACCCAAGAATTGACGTTTTAGGCCTAAACCCAACCCAATTCTTTCAGCCCAATTTACTTAAACCCAAATACCCAACCCATCCTCTCAACATTCAGCGGCCTAAACCCATAACAAATGACAACAACAATACATACCATACGTACAACTTTACCAAAACGACCCCGATACCAATACATACGCGTCTCCTTCTCCACCAACGCGCATACCCGATACTCGTCTCCTTTACGCTGCAAGACCAAAAATCGAAACCCAAAACCAGCAGCAAATCACGAGCAGTACCGGCCCAGCGAGAATCGACCCCAAAGCAGCGCAGTCCAGTAACGACTCAGCCCAAGATCGCGAGGCCCAATCGGTGTGTCGTCTTCCTCCCGTCCCTTTCCAATTTGTACCAGCAGCAGGCACGCGCTCCATCCCCCTTTCCCCTTTTGGAATGAGTCAAAACCCCAAGGAAAAGGTGTTTGTCCGAATTGGTGAAGGAATTCGAATTTCAAATTTGGAATCGGCCCCAAATTTCTACCCGATTCCCCTATAATCTACCCTAATTTCCCCATATATATAGCATCTTCTGTTCATTTGTAGGGGGGATTGGAGTTTTTTTTAAGCGAAAATTTTAAGTTAGAGAAATATTGGAGAAAGAGTTGGAATTTTGTAGGCAAGGATACAGAGAGCCACTAAAAAAAAGAGTAGTTTGAACACACTTCGAAATAGAGAAACTGACTCGCTTAGGATCTTTGTTTCGTTTTCTTTGCGGTGTCATCCATCGCTTTTCCACAAGTTCCTTTGAACTCGAGAGAACTGCTTGGATTTCTACCCAGGTTCTTTGTTCGTAACTTGTATTCAAGGTCGTCCTTTGGTGGTGTAAGCTTGTTGCTCCCCTGCTCGTCTAGTCTCGTTCGCTGCCTTAAAAGAGGTAATAATCCCTTTCTTAACCTTGTTTGTTTAACTTCAAACCATGCTTTTTTTTTCTGTATGCTTTAGTCGAGTTGGAATTTTACTTGTTGTTTGCTCGCTGAAAACGTGGATATGCATATTTAGTATTTTGTCCCCTCTCTTCGGTTGTTTCTTTAAATGTTAAAACATTTCAGCCTATTTAGTTCATCATCTTGTGTTGCCTCTTATCGTATTGCTCTCTTAGATTAGCTCTGAAAACGTTTGCTTATTAACATTCATGCTTAATCCATCTCGAAATAGCATCCTTTATTCGGTCATTTGTAGTTTTGTTTTGATGATAGTTTGGTGTCTTGGTGAATGTTGAAGCATGTTTATTCCCTCCATCTTTTCTTATGAAGTTGTGAGTGTAAAATCACGTCCCCACTTATGCTCATAATTATGTGATTTTTTATTTTTTTTTATTTTTTTTACTTTGTTAGTATTAAGTTTTTTTTTCCTTTTTATCGTGTAGAATGATTAAGTTCTTTCAGTATTGTACGATTCTATTGCTATTTTTTCTCTTGATGATTGTTGGTCACTGTTGGGTATGATATATTTGTCCTTTCGGTCTCTTAATGCTGCTCAATGTGCGAATTTTTGTATCATGTTTACTATTTTATTTTATTTTTGGTTATAGATGGTCCTCTTAGTTATTTTGAATTTGATCATTACGACTTCATTCATATCATGGAATACACTATTTTGGTATAAAGTACCTCACTATGAAGATGAATCTTTGTTCCGTGTTCTAGCTAGTAGCTTTCCGATGTTGACGTATTACTTTTTTTTTCGTGTTCAAAAAATAATAATAAGGGATTCGGTCTTTAAATGCGCAAAGTTCATCATTATTGTTTAAATTTACTCCATTTGTTTGGACTCCAGGAAAGGTTGTTTTCTAAATGCTGGCAGGTGTATTAAAGTCTCTGGTTGTCTAATTTGTTCATATTTACATCCCTTCGATATGACATTTATGTCATTCTTAAGATAGTAGCTTTGACTACTTTATTTAATTGAATATTGATTCTTTTGAGATCACTGTGTTATTATACACAAATGCATGCCCCCATGTTACTTTTTTTTAAAGTGTAAACGTTATCTGCCATGAAATTGGTGTGGGAACTTGTCCTAATTTCATTTGTTCGAATTACTTGATAGTTGTGATTTAAATTAGTTTCTCTTTTTTAGTCATTTGTTAACCCCCTTTATCTTTCTTTATTTGTTGCATGTGAAATCTATCCGAGTCCTCATGGGCTCTATTCTTGCATTTTCCTTTTGGGCCATAGAGGCCCAAAATTTTATTCGAGTTAGCCGGCCATTTAAATCGAAGAACAGGTCCTTCAAAAAATTGACGAACAGGGATTAGAGCTGATACGGATTTCTATACACAAGGTGTATACGAAAAATGGAAAAGGAGGATTAAAAGGCCCATCTATTATTTTGCTAATTGTATTTTGTCATTATTGGGCCTAAGCCTATTTAGTCATTATGTTTGTTATTTTGTTAGAATTTAGGACAGGTGAAAAATCGGGCCTAAGGTCCAAAGAAAAAATATTTCTTTGCGTTAGTATAGGACAGGCGCAGGTGGTTCAAATGGGCCGAAGGCCCAAAACAAAAATGGGCCCAAATACTGGCCCAGGCGGATAGGAAAACCAGATTTGGGCCCAAATCTCTTTTCCCCTTTGTCTTACTATGTTTATCTGCTTGTCACTGTTTGTTGTTAATCTTAAGGTTAAAAAATTCAAACCCCCCCAAACAACGCATATCTTGTTTTTTCACGATTCAACTAAATCAGTCATCTTTAAATGAACTTAAATAATTATTTTACCAAAATACCTCACTTTAGATCATATTTCAATATTTTTTCCTTTTTCCCCTAAAATGGTGTTAACTAAAAAATTGTTCAATTTAAGTTAAGTTAAACTACTTTAGCCAAATAAATTAATTGTCGGATAACCACATTAGTGGATATTCTAGGTGCTTTAAAACCCTTCTTAGAACATTAATAGGAACCCTCGAACCCCTTTTAAGATTTTCACTAGATTCCTGTTTTAATTTATTGAAAATCAGTTTTCTTGATTTTTTCTTAAAAATTAAGTGGCGACTCTTAAAACAGTCTAAAATATATTTTCCTAATAAAACAATCATAATCCTCTTCCATAATTTTCCAAAGATCTAAGGACGAAAGAAAGTTTTAATTCTTACTTACCCAAATTGGTTAATTATTCTCACCAACAAGGACAGGAAAAACTATTTTGTAAAAAGCTAATTTCAACCTCCCCGCGATCTCTTCTTAATATGGCTTTGATATTAACCGTTGTTTGTTAGCAAAGAAACTTGAGGAAATAACAGCGAAACGTTTACGGAAAAAATATATTGATAATGCAGTCCTAACTAAGAAATTGAAAAATATGCTAATGACTTATCTGAAAAATCAAATCACAGAAAATAACTTCTAAATTCAAGTCACATAAAACTCTAAATTCACTTACTCTGCTTTTATTCTTGGCAGAAGAGAATGTTCAATTCTTCTCTTTCAAGATTTTGTCATTATCAAGATTGTTTATTACTTGCTCACATAATGTGTGTGCATTTTGAAGCATTTATGATTATGTACGTTGTATAACGATGATCATAATAAGGTAAATCAATCTATCATATTGACGAGATATAACAAGAAAACATTAATAAATTATTAAAGAGATTTTCTCCTCATTTACATTTATCTTAATCATAAGTGATTGCAAAGAGAGCTACTGCTAAGAAAAAAATTCAAAAGTTCTTCAAGGCTTTTAGAGATTACATAAACAAAATCTAACTTCGAGTTTGAATATATAAAACTTTTATGATGGAATTGATAAATTGGATCATAATTGAAGATGGTGATTCTACCGATCTTGTAGGTTTCAAAAATTAAAAATCCATCCACATATTCTGATAGTGCGAAATATCATATGAAAAGAAATACAAAATATCCAATAATTTCATAGGTTTATTTATTGTTAGTATCGACAGAGTCAATCAACTATCGAATAAACCTTAATTTGAGTGAGCCACTTTCAAGCAAAGAATTATACTAAAGATTATTTAGTTGTTGAATTCCTACGAAGAAACATATAAATACATGCCTTGTTCTTTATTTTATTTTTATCATTCAAAGATATTAGAAATGGTACCTACACTTTGTGTGTATGTGAAACTACTAGTCTATAAAACAACTTTAAAAAAATATCACTCAATATGAAATAATTGTATAATTCCATATCAATGATTTGCATTATTGAGCATCAAATTGAATTTCAGGAAAAAAATAATTAAAGAGTCCAAATTCAGAAAATTAAAATATGGACATAAAATCAGGTTGAGTGTATATAATACACTCTAATTAACATGGTATATATCACTTTTAGTAGATCCCAGATCAAGTTAATTAGATTATAATTATTATGAACTTAAAAGAAAAGGACGTTCCAAATACATACATACATACGATCCCATTACACAAATTAAAGGTCAAATTTCATTACATAGAAGTGTTTAATTAATTAAAAATATAAAATTATATCAAAACAAATTTATCAGTGTTTGGTACAATCAGAAGGCAAGAAAGAGAGTTTTCGATTTACAAGATCATATCCAATAAGGAAATTCATTTGTGCCAAGTTTCCATAAACACCATACTGACCCCCCTCAACAATTGTCAAACAAGTCACATCTTCAGCAACTTTTGAAAATGCATTCATAGGTAACACCTCGATATCAGCATCCGTGAAATGGAACACAATCTTAGGAAATTCGACAATGCTTTTCGTCTCATAACATATAGGAAGGTCGACATACGGGGGAGCTATTTTCCTCTTTCCTGTTGAGACATAATATAATGATTAGATAACTAAAAGTATATATACATATATACTTTAAAATGGTCACACAATTTAACTTTACCTTTAATCGTTTCCACCAAAATTGATTCGAATTTGTCGTAAAAATTCTCAGGGAGAAATGTCAATGTCGTCCCAGAATCAATTATAATATTTCCCAAATCTTCATCAACATCAGAAGAATTCATGAGTTGTGAAGACTTGAACGCTAACTTCTTACCTCCAACGCTAACACTTTCGAGATTTAAAAAGTAGAATATATCGTATCCAAATACATCAGGCTTCTTTCGAATTATAGGAGTTGTAAGAACGTTAGGCCCCGATACAACTGCCTTAGGACCAAAATTAATTTTACTTGTAGTATTGGGAGGATGATAAGATAGTGATAAATCACCATTTGGGACTAAACAATAGGAGAATTTCCCTTTAATTTGTTTATCAAGTTGATTAATAATAGAGATTTTTGAATCTCCTAATCCCACAATCCCAGCAGTATGATTGCCAAAATTGCCACCATTATTATGTCCACAACCAAAAATAACATGTTGAATTGAAATATCATCGACCTTTTTAGATGTTGATGCAAATGTGAATGTATCAGAAGCAACATCTCCAGTACTATAAGAACCATCACCGTACTGCACTTGATATTCACAAGCATTTGTTTTTACACAAGTTGGCTCTCTTACTAGCTTACATTCTTTACTTTGACAACCAATTATTTTATACGTTGAGCTTTTTCGAGGATCGAAAATGGGTAATATTTGCTTATAACATTGAGTACACGGCTTGCATTGTATCCATGTCAATTCACTCCCAGTGTCAAGAATGGCATAGGTTTTCCTTGGGGGAGTACCAATGGCAATTTTCATTAAATAATCTGCGAAATCAGGAATGATGTCAGATTGAATAGCATGATTGACAAGTGTGGTGGGATGGATGGAGGCTTTCGTGAAGAAAGATGCTCGGGAGAAAGATCTTTGGAATGCATCTCGGAGGCGTTGAGAAGAGGTGATGGAAGGGTTATAGTAGGGAGAAAGAGGAGAATCGCGGTGGATAAGATCAAGAGTGAATCCATCTAAACCATGGTTGGTTTTGGCCTTTCTACAAGAAACTAAAGTAAGTTGAGAGAAAGCCAAAAAGGCTAAAATAGATAAAAGGAAAAATACTTTAGAATTCATTTATCCTTGGCAAGGATTTAACGAGAACAATACGTTTTAGAAGAGTGAATTATGAATAAGATAAGTTGATAATTAGTACCATTTTATAGCTAGGCTAAAGAAGAAGAAGAAGAGTGATTGCACTAAGAAATATTAATTTTGGTAAAGGGAAAATAATGCACGTAAGGATATATATTACGCTATTAAATTTGCTAAGCAAAAAAAGACATGTAATGTAGAAATTAGCACTAAATACAGAATATGAAATGGAATTATATAAATTGATTATATAAAGATTTTCCATAATAAAAGATAATGTTACCAATGGTTAACTGATTTTGTGAAGAGACATTTAATCAAGTGAAAATCTTATCAATTAGGAAAGCCTTTTATTTCATAAATCGAAGGATTTTAGAGTTTTCAAGGCATTTATGTTAGTTTGGCTTTTGTTTAAGAATGGATCATAAATAACTAATTGTTGATATAATCTTTTTAGTAAAAAGATACTCACTTCTCATAAGTTTTTTGTTGTTAATACATGAGCACTACTATATTTTCAGTGTGAAACCATTATTAGAGAGAATATTTATTGCGTAATCTACAATATATTGTATGTCATTCACATCAATTTATCTAATATTATAACTACATAAGATAAGATGAGTAAATTTAAAATGGGTAACTACATATATTTCACTAGTTTAGATTTTAATTACTAAGACTTATAGTTTCAATGCAATAAACTTGACAGCAATACGATCTAATATTAATGTTAATTTGATGTCCACACAAGTTATGAAATGGACATTTGAAATATTTAAAGTGTGGGAGTGATTGGATTATGATTAATAGTCAATAATATTTGAAGAAGTTTAAGATATAATTTATTTCTTCAACACCTCCAAGATATGTCTTTGATGTATTTGACATGATAATTATATTTACAACTAGATAATTTTAACGATAACAGTGAGAATCGAACCCCAGTTCAACAACACTAAAAAAGTCTTAAGTACCCACCCAAGAGCCAATAGACCAATCAAATCATTTGTTCATTGGGTGCTCTATGTTAATTTTATACAAATATCTCTTAATTTATGTATAGTTATATATATTCCGAGACGAGGTTAATGGGTTTTGGAGCACCCGGCAGACTCCATGTGGGTCTGCCCCTGCTTCTTATGATAATTATAAAATTCATATAAGTTGGATTTGTAACATGTATGAAGGTGTCATAAGTTTTGTATCAAAATAGGCTTGAATTCCATATTGGAATAAGAATATATTTATAGTATAAATGCTTGAAAAGAAATGGAATGGTGTAGAAATATGATTTTGAAATGTTGTGGCCACAACTGATTCAATCATTCTAAGCTATTGAAATAATGATGTTATCTGTGATATGCCTATGTGAAAGATGTGATTATGATTTATATTAATCTTGTAAAATTTAGTTTCAAAAGATGCAGTATAATAAATGTGTGAATGAATAAGGCTAAAATCTTTAAACTAAACACAAGTAATGGAAACCCAACTTTGAGTTAGTATACACTCTAACAATACAAGTTCAACGGGTAATAACAAGTTACTTTGTGTTGCTAAAACATGAGTCTTCCTTTTAGAGTCTTGATTCAACTGTATTGCATGTTGTTATGTGAGAAGTTGAGGATTTGTTAAATGCTTGATATAACAGAGGCATAGTGACAAACTCCATAGTGCAGACTGTTACACGAAGGTTGAATTAATTCTTAATAAATTAATAAATGTCTACAGTAACAAGGACATAGTAGCTAATTTCACTTATTTGTATATTGAAGTGGTGCCGCATCAAACAAGATCTAAAGGATTGGTCTTGTAAATATTGATGAAATCAGGATGAGCACATGGCCATAAACGGGCTAAAGCAAATACTAGGTTTCTAAGCTACAAATAATATTATATGTGTGATATTTTCAGTTTTGACACATGGAGTTGTGGTTCAAATCTTTAAGATACCAATTACTTCGTCTGAACTTTAAAGTACTTGCCCTAATGGAAAGTTCAGATCTATTATAAGATACTCTCTGGTATGCATGATATTATGAGAAATATTACAAACTAGTGGGGGATTGTTGGATATTTTGTAATATATATAAAGGTCTTAAATTGAACAAAAACATTTATTTGTGAAAGAACATGACTCTTATAAAAAGTCATATGTTCATGAAAGAACAGGCCCTTATGAAAAGTCATAAGTTCGTGAAAAAACATGACTCTTATGAAGACTCATATGTTCATGAAAGAACATGACTCTTATGAAGAGTCATCTCTTAAGTTTATAAATATAACGACTCTTTAGAAGTAGCCTAAGAAAAATCTGCATGTATAAACATAGGGCTTTGTATTATTCTTGAAGAGAATTGTTTGTATCTATCCCAATATGTATATGGACAATATCTCTTTAAAGAAAGTAATTACACGCATCAAAGTCATCTTCTTCTTCAATTATATTTCCTACTAGTATTTTTCTAACAAGAGGTAAACAAATTCTAGAGTTGAATCGCCAACCTGTTTTGGAGGCAGAGCATCTGTTTAACGATCGATAATTGTGATGGGATGAATATAATTTCTCTATTGTTATTTAAGGGTCTCGATTTCGAATGTAGAGGCAAACCTGACAAACCAAGATTAGGTGAATAGAAAGCATACCGTAAATTTGAATGAACAGAGAGTGTATTTTCAACTTTAATCAATATTTTATCCAATCATGATTCAAAGATTTAACTTTAAAATATCAAATGAAGTGTGAATTTTTATATAAGGGAATACGCTGTTTAAATAGTTCTAGACTCTCTTTTCATTCTCTCGCAGCTGCTCTCACTCTAAAATTTCTCTCAAATCCTGATTACTTCAACATGGATTAGTTCTAAGCAGAAGCTCGTTGCTTGATTGTTGAGTTTTTCAAGTTCAATTCAGTAAATAAGAACAATCGTCGAAAATTGTTTTTCAAATTGTAATTTACTTTTGCTTTCATCTTGCATGTGGATTTTAAATTTGTTTTCTCTGATTATTTATGGTTTCCTTTACTGATTCTTTGCCCTAGACCTTCTATACCGAAATTAACAAAAAAATTGTGTGTTTATTCTTTTCGTTTTCGAATAATGGAGGAAAAAGGGAGAAACATGAGTATTTTAGTCATATCTTGTTCGAGATTATATGATTGGTGAGTCCGTAAACTTGGAGTTAATCATATAAGGGAGGAACGGGAAGCATCAGTGAATTGCAGCAACAACAACAATGTGAAAGGTACTAAGCTTTAGCAACTGAGTTTGGAGTGAAATGGTGATATTTTTGCTACTGCAAGGCTTTTTATTTTTTTTACTGTTGAGGATTAACTGCTGCAAATATGATGTTTTGGTGCTTAAATATAGCTAATGTGGCCTGATTACTTTGGTTTTGATATTTATCTTATCAGATTCAAAAGGAGCTATCAAGAAACTTAAAGTGATCGAAGAAAAGATACTTATTTAATTTGTCTATTGGAGAACGTATTGTGGTTGTTTTTGTCGATGTAGATTATCCTATTGGTGAAGGACAAGGCATTCTTGCAGGCTTTTGTGGAATTTTAGCAAAAGATAGCTCCATATTTACAATTCACTTTGAGAAATGACCAGATTTACCCGCGGCATACTTCAACCGTTGCTTTGATCAATTTATAAAGGTATAGGATATTATGTGCACTGAATTTTCTTGATTGTTCTATCTCATAACCAAGACTATTCCAATTAATTTCACACATCAGTGGTTCCAAACCCAACTCCAGGAGAAGAGCTGAAATGGTGAAAAATCTTACTTCATTATGGATTGCTTTAATTAAACTAAAAATTGTTCCTAGTTAATTAAGTTAGTACAACTTCAATTTTTTTCATGTATAGATGACTGAGACTGGACAAAATCCTGGAAGAGGTCAACTTTATCTCGCTACTCACAGAAATGAAGATGAATCATATTTTAATGAGGCTGCAAAAGAGATATATATATTGGTAAGTTTTGTACTGTTATTAGTCTTAAATTTCTGCATCTATTATGTATCAACAAGAATTTGGTCTATCAGTGTATTTGAAAATGCGACTTTGAGTCCTGCCCATTTTTCTATATGAATTATTCTGCTTAATGAGTTACCATGTTCTGTTTTGTATTCAGGAAAAAAATGAGCAAGCCATGACTCAAAGCACCATAAACGAGTCTGAAATTTCGCCAAAAGGTGTCGTTGGTAAGGTACTTGGAAAAGAACATACTGGAATTAGGAGTTGTCCCAAGTAAAGGTTTTAAGCAAAACAGGCCCTAGTATAGAATAATGGTTCATGTTCTTCCAATGCCAAGAGAAGTACAATCAAAAGTTGAAAGGTATGTCATGAGGAATTCTCACACTCAATTGATGAATGCTTTCAAGACATGTATGATAATGAAGGCAGGGGCAATACCTGAATAATTTGTTGAAATCTTCATTTCTACGACTCCTTCAATGGTAAATAAACCTCCATTAATTGTTTGTGTCCATCAGTAATCTTCTTGGTAATATACTTTTTTTGAGACAATATTATTGAGTTGCCTGGTAATTCTGATTTGTGTTTTCTTTTCTGGGCTTGTTAAGCTTGCCCTGAAACTTTCTGGCTGGAAGTGGATCTTTAGGATTGAAAGTAGTATGAACAATAATGTTCTTTCTGTTAGGATTTTTTTGTTGTCCTTTTGATTAATTTTATTTTAAATTCTTGTTGTAGATGGTGGATCCGTTCCATCTGTGGATGTAAGAAGATCATATGGTGCCATAAGGATTAATTACTTCCACCATATGATCTTCTTACGTCCAAATATGAAATTGCAGGGGGTTTTAACCCACACAACTTGCTTTTTAAAAAAATAAATAGGCGAAATGGTCTAATGGACCCTTCTACTTGTATGTGTTTGTATTCTAAATCCTTCTACTTGACTATTTGTTAACTGAACCCTTAAACTCAATGAAATTATATGTTTTAAACCCTTCTGACCATTGACCAAGCTTATATGTCAACTTAATTATTGAGTTGGCACAAATGTGTGATGTCACGTATAGAAGGAGCGTGAAAGATCAAATTTTAGACTAAAAATAATTTTTTTCTTTTTAAAAAATAGAATAAAAAGCACAAGGGTCTATCAGACTATTTGGCCAAAAAATATTAAACAAGTGAATTTACGGGTTGTGGGGGTTTAAACTGCCGTTATACAATAACGACGGTCAGCAAAAAGACCTTCGCAAACAGTTTGCGTCGAACACTATTGCGAGAGTTTTGAAGACCACCGTGGTGACAATTTGTGGGGATTATTGACCGCTGCAATATGTACATTTAAACCCCGCAAATTGAGCATTTATTTGTAGTGTTTATAGGATGTGAAAAGATTACTTCAATATTTTGAAATAAAAGCAGACTTGATAGTAATTAATAAGAGAGTTATATATTACAAACAAAGTAAAATTACTAAAAAATATCCTCCATATACAATTATATAAGATTTAGTTTAGTCTTTGTTGTTGTTGTTATTTTCCTCTTAAAATGGATTCACCACCAAGACCAACATGCTGTTTCTGGCAACCATTGAAGAAAAAAAAGAGTGATGAACCAAGAAATTCCAACAAGACTAATTCAGCCAGCTACTATGGAGATTGGGGAATCGATGAAAATATTAATGCTGTAAATTCCATTTTTCCAAAGAAAAAACAAGAAACCTTGAGGAAGGATAAAAAGAAAGAAAATAAAGAAAACAAAACGTAGTGATGCTTGTTATACAGTTTTATGAAATTGTAGGGGAAATCGTTAGTCTTAAATTATTTTTTAGTAAGTTTAAAGACGTCTTTGTTTTTCTCATCTATGGGTAGATCACTAGCTAGCTAGTTTTGTCTTTAATTTTGAAATTATATATGTACATAGGTAATCATTGATATATATTTAATATGTTTTTGAGAATAAGTTGATTATTTATTCAGTATTATTATCATTGTTGATGTTGTGATAAAGAATCATTTGATAGTTTTTTATGTTACCTTTGTGATTTGTGAACATTAGTCCCAATTTAAATCATGCAACTAAACAAGTAGTCAAGTAACTTCGAAGGAAGAATATTAAAAACTAATGAATCTTTTAGAATCAAAATTCGAAAAGGATGGAGAGACGAAAAAAAAAAGGGAGAAAGAGTCCAACTTCTTACTCAAGGAAGCCAAACCCAAATAATATTTGGGAAAAAATTTGGCAAATAGTGTTTGTCCATACTATTTGTCATTATTTGGCAAATATTTTTGGTAAATATCCCAAATTCTCAAATACTAGTTTTTTCTAGTATTTGGGCCAAATCTCATTATTTGGGATCTTTTGAAAATTGAAATTTTATACCAAACTTATATCTTTTACAAAAACACCCTCTATAGTAATTGTTTGTCTTGTATTACATATTTTTTTACATGAACACCAAAGTAGTGATGAAATATGAAAGTGATGATATGGTTGTTGATGAAAATGATGAACAATCGGCTCAAGGTAACAAAGTCATGTGTTTTGTCTACTTCACGATGTATGGAATGATGTTTGTTGCACTCACTCCAAACTACCACATTGCTCTAGTGGCATGGATACTACTTGTTATTTGTTGCAACGAAGATCCAATTGACTTATAATACAAACTTATGGTTAGTTTTGATAGTTTTAAAAACTTATGGGTATAAATCATATTTTTCTAAAAAGTGAAATATATTTCACAAATACTATGGCCAAACACATGGTAAAATTTCACCCAAATTTTCACCCAAATAATATTTGCCAAGAATATTTCGAAATCTATGGCCAAACGCTAGCGAATTATGAGTCAGCTCAAATTCATGTTTCTATAAATAAAAACGTTCGAAATTTTTTTCTTCAATTATAATCTTTACAAAAGTTTTAATGTTTTAATATAATTTGATTAGTGAAATAAGACAAGATGGATCTTAATAAACATTCTATGAATTTGAATTAAAACCATAATCTTGCATTTTTTTTTTCTTCACTTCCTTTGAAGTGCAACTTTTAAGCAAGAAAAGAATATAGAGACGACAAAATTAAATTATTTTTTAAACGGATTGATTTATGACATGTTGGTTGATTTTGATGTATTTAGTATATAATGGGTCAAAATGGGTACATAGTGTAATTTAATGAGGCAAATGCAAAACAATACAAAAATAATTTTAGAAATTAAGATGATCTAAATGTGGATTAATTTAAGCTAAGTACTAATTTAAGAAAGATACATTAAGAGTGACTTTTATATCCCACATTAACTCAATCAATTTTGACTGAGTAAATTTTGAGCAATTTAAATTATGACATATTTATTGGCTTCAATGATTTTGATTCAAACAAAGTAAATCGTTATATTCAAACTTAATTATCAAATATCCACCTCCTTATCCCATGAACCAAACAACCCCTAAGATTTTATCAAAATAGAGATTCTCTTCTTATAGGAAAAATCGCGTCATATTTTATAGAGTAAATTTTAGGTTTAACAAATATAAAAATTATATTAGTGCTCTATAGCTATAGTTTTGCTATTTGCGCCTATGGAGCATCAGATCTGTATAAAAATCACATGCAACTTTGATTTGTATAAAATCGCAGGCATCTGATTTGTATAAATCGGGCATCTGTGTCTATGAAAACTGCGTTTGTATATGTATATATTCTTTGTGTTTGTATATCTGCATAAAATTTGAATTCATATACAATTGAATCGAGTTAAAACAATTGTATTTGTATATCAAAGTTCTCTTTCGCTTTATACATTGTATTTTGTATAATTGTGTTTGTATAAAGCGAGAAAGAGAGAAAGGCAAAAGAGAACTGGGCAGGGGAAGATTTGTATTGTATAATTATAAGTGTATAGGACGAAGAGATATGTATTTGTATTTGTATTTGTATATACAGTTTTCTTTCTTATACAAACACAAGCACAATTTATACATTTGTGTTTGTATAAAGTGAGTGAGGTGAGGGAGAGTGGCAAGCGAGATTTCTGGGGAGAGAGACGAATGACAAAGTGTTTATTACAGATTAAAATTAAATAAAATTGTGATTATAACATTTAATTTGAATTAATAGTTTGCTATTTTATACATTTTTCTCTATTTTATATATATGTATATACTAATATGAATCCCGAAGACCTAGACTTGGTTTAATTCTCTCGAAAGTGGGCCGGTTTTGCTAAGCTGTCATGAGCCTAAGTATCAAATGTTGGGCCATAACTATTATGTTATAAGTATGATTATATTAATAGAAGAGTCAAAAGATTATTAAATTTGTATGTATATCAAAATATACAAATTTGTTGAATTGAATACTAAATTTACTATGATATGTATGGGGACAAATATACAACCAGGTTAACTGATTTGAACTTATATATTGTATAAGTATAATTTTGTTGGTTGACTTTTGTGCTTATATATTTTGTATAAGTATAATTTTGTTGATCGACTTTTGTACTTATTTATTTGTATAAGTATAACTTTATTGGTAGACTTTTGTACTTATATATTTTGTATAAATAAAATATAAAATTATACAATTAGAATAGCTATATACAATTACGGATTTATACAAATATGTGTGCAATTGCAGATCTAAAATTGGATCTAATTTTTGGAGTAATACAAAATTTGATATTATACAAATATGATAAAATTAAAAAATTTGTTAGAATCTATACAAACACAAACATCTGAACTTTGAAAAGCTATACAAATTACATTATACAAAAGTCATACAAATTGTATCTTACGATAAAATTGAAAATCCACAAGAAATCACAGTCATATACAAATACAAATCAAAACAATAAGAATGAAATTGTCAAAATAAAAAATAAATAAAGTAATTGAAACCAGTGGCGGACCCAGGATTTTCGTTCAGGGGGTTCGAAAAATAAAAGCATAAACATGTAAATAAGCCTTTAGAAATGGGATACTTGAATTCTTTTGGGTTTAAAAGCACACTTTTAGCATGTTTTTTAAAAAACTCAAAAAAAAACTTGAAAAACAGAACTGAAAATTAAAAAAAATTAAAAAAACTGGAACTAAAAAAGAAAAAAAAATAAAACGCTGTCACAGGGAATCGAACTGGGGACGTGATGGTTAATTTCATGGGGACGTGATGGTTAATTTCAAGGGGACTTGCCACTGAGCCATCAATTTCTCTTTGTCATTGAGGGGGTTCAAAATATATATATCTACAAAAATACAGAAAATTTACCTTATATATACAGTGCCATTTTTTGCCGAGGGGGTTCGGGTGAACCCCCTGGAACCAATGTGGGTCCGCCCCTGATTGAAACCGCATAAGATTTACCCTAACAATCTGGGAGCACAATTTGAGAGGAAAGGAATGAAATTTTCAAATTTTGAAATCAATTTGTGTTGAGTGATTTAAGGAGAAAATAAGGTGAAAGGATTATAGAGAGAAAGAAAGTAACATTTGTATAAAGGCTGCAACGGAAAACTACACACAAACTATAACATGGGACTCGTAATTATAGCTAGAAGTAAGTTGTGAATGATAGTTAATGCAAACTATAGCTATGTTAGTTAATTAACTAATATATATTTGCTTATTCGCGTAATTTCTCCTTATATATATATATACTAGATAAGTATTGCCCGTGCTAAGCACGGGCCCAACGTGTGGTCTTATTTGTGATCTAAAATTGATTAATATAAATGAGACAATCACATATAAACACCATTATATAAAATAAATAAATAATATAGCAGTCAAACGTGTTATCTATATATTTTGTGAATGTCATTCTATTGAATGTTGTTTTTAAAGTGAAATATTTACGTAGATGAACATTATACATATGGGAGTACTAATTACATTTGTATATTAACTATTTATAAATTGAACATTATACATATGGGAGTACTAATTACATTTTCATATCAAGTACAATCTCAAATTATTTGAGGTCAATTATGTCTCATTCATACTAAAGTTTTTTCAATAATTTTTTTTTTTAAGTAACTTTCGTATTTTAGCGCGGAATCTGTTGATTTATTTACTTATATAGATGTGATATAGCTACAAATACTACTACTACGACAATTCATATATTAACTCTGAAGTAATTAAATTAAATTAATTGAAATATCACCTCTAAAGTAACCTTGATGGAAAAAGAAATAGGCAAGAAACTGTTTAAGAAGTAAAGATCATTTGCACCTATACTATCAACACATGTATTTGATTGGACATGTGCATTTGAGCACACCAACAATTTCAATTCTTGAATTAAATAATGACAAAATATTAGTACACATGAATTCAATTCCTCCAGATTCTTCAAAAGAAGAGGAGGCCAACAAAATACCCTGTGAATAAGAAGGATAAAATTAAGCAGACCTTACTACTAACTTGTGAAATAAAAAATTGCGTCAAATGAAGAAGGTTGAAGAGCTCATTGGCGTCAAGGCTTTGCCATATTACTACCATCCTCTGTTGTGAACTCTTTTCTTCATTGAAGAAAGCCGATACTGTCAAATACAATGTCTAACACAATTATCATTGTTTTCGCTGGAACTAAACTCAAGTGGACCTGTCACACATTGCCCGTTGAAAACCTTTTGTGACATTTCTGTTAACTGTTTCCTCCTCTTGCATCAAATGTGACAAAATTTCTTTTAAATGATCAATACAGTAATAGAGATTACATCTATACAACACATATATCTACACCTATTGATATTATTAGGCAAGAACTTCAAAAATCAAATCAACACTCACTGGAGTGAGCGTGGATCATAGAGAATGTAAGAGAGCCAGATGACATGACTGCAGAAGACCAAAAAATAGAATATATATTTTATTCTAATCTGACGATCGAAAAATTATTCTTAATCATTGCCACTGAACGAGAGAGAATAAGGTTCAACTTTTTGAAAGTCAGTCATGATTTTTTTTCCCGAGGAACTTTTGGATTCTATTTCTCATTGATTTTTTATTTATTTATTTGTTCCATCAATTTGCACGGATGAGAAGTCTTCATGAGGGTTTATTGAAGTGGGTATTCCTGCACTTTCATGGCTCTTTAATTGCATCATAATTATCGAAATCAGGTTCTTGAATTACATGTCCTATTCTTTTGTAATTTTCCTTTATGAAATGAATTAATTGCAACTATTTGAGCACAAAATTAGCAAACTATAGAGATATGAATTTTAATATCAAAGGTGTTATAGATTATCATTTAGTTAAGGTAAGCAAATTGATAAATTGGAATTTCACATTTTTGATCGCTTTATAAACCATCAATAGCACGGAGAGTTTATTTAATCATGATCCAATTAGACATATTTTCTCTAGAATTGAACTATAACTATAAATAATCAGTTATATATCCTTGAAATTCATTGTTAGAGACGGTAAACCTTAGAAAAGGATCTGCAATTCTCCTCGGACTAAAGAAAAAAGGGCTTATCCATAATTCTCTTCTGCCACGAAACTACACAGTTATACCTGGATACCAATATCAGCAAAAGAGAAAATACATAAGCATATAATAAGCTAAAATCAAGGATTTGAACAACCAAAATTGTATCATATTGCTCTTCACTTAACATGGATAAATTTCATAAATATTTGCTGCTTATGCTTTATCAGCTATCTTCCTCCCAAACCGCTAGTCAGGATTTTTTTCCGATTTGACTCGATTTACAGTTTGGTTCAATTTTCGTTTCGATTTTGTACACCCCTACTGAAAACAATAGAGTCTCTTGGCGAATTGGTTTCAATTGCCCAGCGAAAGCTTAATGGCCAGCGTTCACCCTGGTTCAATTCCCCCTTGTTTGTACTTTTTAACATCTAATTTATAATTTATTAATATAATATTATCAATTAAAATAATATTAAATTAGAGACCTACATTTGATATTTTTTCTTTTCATTAAAATTTTTAATAAAATTTAAAAGTAATTATTTAATTTAAAGTTAATAAGTAAGTCCTATTTTTTTTTTTATAAAGCTATTAAAAGTGAAAAAGGCTCCATATAAAATTTCTTGTTAAAAGAAAACTCGTTCGATTCTGCTATTTATTTTTCATGTCTCATTGTTATTAAAATACAAACTAAAGAAAAATGAGTAGTTAAAAAATAAAGAAAAAACAAAAAATGAAAATGTCAACAGAAAAGGGCTTGAGAAATATAGAGGAAGAAAAAAACTAAAAAATAAATAATAACTTCAAAAAGAAAAACAAGTATATTGGTTATTTTGTGGGGGTAAGATTCAAAGTTTTCTTTAACGGCATGATATTTAGAGTGTAGTATCAAAAAAAATTATTAATATAATTTAGAATATAACATTATGTCAATTGTTATCGTATTTAAAAATAAAATTGCTTTCATGATTGTTTTTTTTGTTGTGGAGTTAGAAATCAATATTTTAATAAATACTTTCAATATTTAGAATATAACATTATGATAATTGTTATTGTATATAGAAATAATTGATTTCATGATTGTTTTTATTGTTGTGGAAGTTAGAAATCAAGTTTTTAATAAATACTTTCAATATTAAAACCAAAATAAACCAAATATAGTCGAGGGTTTTTTTCCAATACAAAACCAAGTCAAACCAAATCGCTAGTTAGGATTTTTTTTCAGTTTGACTCGATTTACAGTTTGGTTCGATTTTCGGTTCGATTTTGTACACCCCTACTAAAAACAATAGAGTCTCTTGGCGAATTGGTTTCAATTGCCCAGCGAAAGCTTAATGGCCAGCGTTCACCCTGGTTCAATTCCCCTTGGCTGTACTTTTTAACATCTAATTTATAATTTATTAATATAATATTATCAATTAAAATAATATTAAATTAGAGACCTACATTTGATATTTTTTCTTTTCATTAAAATTTTTAATAAAGTTAATAGGTAAGTCCTATTTTTTTTTATAAAGCTATTCAAAGTGAAAAAAGCTTCATATAGAATTTCTTTTTAGAAGAAAACTCATTCGATTCTACTATTTATTTTTCATGTCTCATTCTTAGTCCTCAGAGATTCATGAAATCTTAAAGCATAAAAGTGATTTCATTGTAGCTGAATTTTCTCTTTTTTTCTTTATTCGTTCACTTCCTTTTATATAAACATGAACGTCAAAGCTAATTATTATGTAGTTTGATTTTAATTTTTTTGGTATATTTTTTAATTAAAATAAATTCTCTTTAATGTAACGTAGTTTGATTTACAAAATTTTAGTACACTCATGCGTTAAATTAATTTTATCTACTTATGCGATTCTTGGACACCCTTTGTAAAATTTCTGGTTTCGCCACTGCAACTATCATCAAATCCATTTTGTGTGGTACCAATATAATTTAGAGAATCAATTAATTTTTTTATATAAGTTTTAAATAATTAAGTTGTTAATTATTGTAATGTATAGTATTACTTATATTATTTTTAAATATATTTAAAAATTCTATGTTACTATTTTTTGCCTAATTTATATGGTATTGATAGAATTTAAAGTGTCAAATAATTGTTAATTATTGTGATATGAGTTCCTTTTATGTAGTTTTTACTATTTTTAAGTATACTAAATTGTTAATTATTTTAATATGTAGTACTACTTTATTTTTATTTTAAAAATATGTAATCAACAAAAAATTAATTAAAATAAAGAAATACACAATAGTATTGGTTAGCCAACATGATAAAGTTGGTGGGCTCCACTTAAATTAATTAAAGAAAGACAACTTTTTGATGGATACATGTGTACATTGTAGAGATTGATATAGTACCTACGTGGCGATTTTTCATTGGAAAGCTATTATATTTGTCTTTGAACAGAATGACGGATTTGTCCTTGGATATAGTGGAAAATTACCAAAATAGCCTTGGTCGTTTGGTCGGCTTCACACTTCTTTATAATAAAAAATAACAATATATATATATATATATCATCGTTAATTCATCTAACATTTGGTTATTTCTCATAAATTAGGTGAGTTATGCAAAAAAAATTGTGTTGTTGCATTACTAATTCGCAACACTAATTTTTAAATTAGAATTTATATATATAGTTTGTCTCTTAACGAAGTTGTTCCTTAAGTATGAACTTAGTTATTTTGAGGTATTAATAAAATATACATTCTAATTTAAGTCTTTAAGATTTTATGAGTATAAAAATATTTTCTTCGTTTTAATTTGTTTGTCTAATTTTAAATATTATTTAAGTATATCATATATAACTCATTCTTAAAAATTAGAATAATTTAAATTTTGATTGCGCTTTGAAATATTTCATTATGCTAGTCTTTTACATTTCTTTTATTGTTTTTATAAAAAATACTTTTGAGGAATATTTATTTCTTAAACTTTCAATAACATTGTGTGATACACTGATTTTTTCTCACTTTGGAGGTTTTTTTTATGTTTAATGTGGATAAAATTTATCCCATAAATTACTTCAACTCTTTCGGTCCACTACGCAATGATGCATGCCAGCAGTCTCTTTAAAATTAAACACCTGTGAAGTAGGCCCCATGTTTTTTCTATTATTATAGAGAGATACGTATAGTAAAAAATTACCAAAATACCCTTGATCGTTTGGTTGGCTTCACACTTCTATATAATATATATATAATAATAATATATATTAAGATGGATCCTAGACTTGGTTTAATTCTCTCGAAAGTGGGCCGGTTCAGCTGACCTTTCATGGGCCTAGTATCAAAAGCTTGTTGATGGGCCATTCCTCTGATTAATTAGGTTGTCTAGACTGGGTTTTGATCCACTCTCAGGTGGCATGACTGAACCTAGTTTACAAAAGTAGCCAAACTGATTAGTGTGATTACCTGTGCAAACATAACCATCAAATGTATACTCGCTGAACTATGTTTGCACAAATAACCAAATAGATTAGATTTGCTAACACAAGTACACAATCATTTGTCCTTCGGACTAGTGTTAAAAGGAGTTAAAAATATTAAGATTAAACACATGAAGTCTATTGAAGATGTCAAATAATTCAAACATAGACTATATATTCATAAAAATAATTTTAAACTTATATATAAAATATAATTTTTTGTCGAAAGGTCTCATACATCCACTTGATTCCGCCTTTGATTACTAGTGGTAAAACATTTTCTTCTACTACTAAGTTAACTTTTTTCTTTATTTAAATTGTTTCGATTAACATGTAGACATTATATTATCATCAACTTTTCCTATCAAAATTCTTAGTTAATCACAAGTCATGCACCATCCTCGCACCTATCGATCGTTAGAAAAGTTTTCTATCCATGAATACCTAATCAAACACCGAAAAATAATAATCTCAAAATATCTACATATACAGAAAATATTGTAGTACATAACAAATTAAACACTTCTTAAAAAAAATATGCATTATAAAAAACAAACAATAATAAGAGTTTAAGTTTTGTATACTAAATATTTTACACAAATTTATCTTCTATGTTAATTTAATTGACCTTAAAGTACGTACGGGCAAAATATCCTACCAACTTTGGTCATATTGTGAGCGCAGACTCCAAGCAAATATACAAAATTGGTGACGCTATACCTATGGACTAGAAATTTTCATATCTTTTTAATTTAACGTGACATATATATCCAAAGTATGGTTGTTATAGTGGAGCAGGAAAATAAGTTTGTAACTTATAACTAACGTCACTCACCACCTCATTCTTTTAACCACTCCTACATATTTGATGTATTGTGTGATAAATTTGGAGAAACATACTTTGATCTCAAATATACCTTTCTATTTTTGTCTAAGTACCTGATGTCCTATATATATATATTTTTATTTATACGAGTTATATATGCAAGTTGTTTGAAATATAATCAGATATATACTTATTTTTGGGTATAAACATTACAACAGAAAAGGCAGCAATAGTTTTTTTTAGCGATAATATTTATTGCCGCAAAAACATTTAGTGGTAATTTAGTAAATGTCATTACATTCAAAGTCGCTAAAGCCTTTAATGATATTTATATGGAGTATTAGTAATAAATAAATATTTATTATCGTCAAAAAGTATAATTTATATGACGACAATTATATTACTATCGCTATTTATTTTTTTGTCATTGTGAAATAGGACGTGATCAGTACGCTAAAGGAAATCGCACAACTTATCCAGATGGTCGGTACTCTATGAATTTTTTTTCTATAAAATATGATGATAGTTGAAATTATTTGTATGATTAATTTAGATTTATATATATCATATAGCTCTTTAAAATTGAGGAAGCGCTCTCAATTAAAAATAAATAATTATTTTCATAATTCGAACCTAGGTGGATTGAATCCTCCAACTACATTATCAATTTCTAATTAAGACACTGGATTATGGTTTGTCATAAAAAAAAGTGTGTTATATGCACGTATACATACAACATTATTTTATTATTAAAGACATAACCCAGGATTCCTTCATGGAAAAGGTGCACGGGGGAATTTTTTTTATTTTTTATTTTTATAAAGGAAAACAATAAGAAGAAGATATTCCATGGAGTAAGCTAAGTAAAAAATATGATGCAATAATTTCCTCAATTAACTTGCCAACTTGAGAATGTGAAATTAAACCCTCTCAAACTAAACTATAAATAAAAAGTGTGATTCGTAACTAAAGGAAAAAGATAAATATATGCTATATAACATATTAAAATATAATGTGATGTAACTTATTTATATCATCGACATGTGTAAATTCTTGCATCTAAAAGATTAAAAAAAATTCACAAGGCATGCATAAGTTTAGTGGCACAAAGCCCCAGTGCATAAGTTCAGTTATAGTGGTTATGATATAGCAAGGAATAAGTTTAGTAACACAAATTATGCCATGGGATATAAATTCAGCAAAGTTATATCACATGATAAAACATTAGTGGCATAAATTATGTCACAGACCATAAGTTCAGTGACAGAAGTTATGGCAAAGACTAGAATTTCTAAAAAGTCTGGTCTTGCAAATAAGCTAAGATACTACAGAAGTTATGTCCCAAGACAAATATTCTCTAAAAAATTATCTTGTGAAATTAATTTTTCCTAGCAAAATTAGGTCATAATCAAGGGGATTTTAATCCACAAACTTTTTCATTAAATGAACTATAGAAGTAAAAGTTAAAGACCATGAATTTGAGAGATAAAAATTAGCAATTACACTATAGTAGAAGTGAATGACCCTTAAGTCGAGCCATTTTAAGAGATGAG
This sequence comes from Solanum commersonii, assembly GCA_029007595.1. Lineage (NCBI taxonomy): Eukaryota > Viridiplantae > Streptophyta > Magnoliopsida > Solanales > Solanaceae > Solanum > Solanum commersonii. The sequence continues at coordinate 4,450,364 of JAJTWQ010000011.1, forward strand.
TGATCTTTTTATATGATTTGGACAATTCTTATCATTCAAATTAGCTTTTAATGCTGGGTTAGTTTCGATATGCATTTTATGTGTGAAAAACAAATTGCACCTTAAAGTGTCTTGCATACGTTTCATTTTTCTTTTTTCCATTCAACTTAATTCCAAACTACCAATTAGCTTTTACATATATTTCACACCATAAAGTATACAAGTATTTCTATTTGATTTAACCAATTAAAGTCAAGTCGGCATAATTGAAGTGCCATTTATTCCAAATTCTTTATTACAAAAAAAATAACACCTTTTTTTGCATGAAGACAAGTACGTTAGTTGACAAATCAAGCAGCAAAATTAATCCCACAAAAAAATAATTAGAACAAAAATACCCTATTTAGTAGAGTGGTTGGAGCAGTTACACAAAGAATGTCCTTACCTCATTGTGGATAATAATCAATAAATTTAAATTTAAAAAATAAACCTCAATTATTTAACCTTAATTAATTAATTAATTAAATTACCTTTATCTAATCCACATATCCCATCTTATATTTCCCATCAACTTCTCCATCTTTTTTTCATCAAACCAAATCATGACTAAAGACTCAAAATCTTGGAGACCTTTTACAGCTAACTGTTGTTCAGCTGATGATCAAACAATATTTGGTAATTTTAGTAGGTGCAAAACCTCGAAATCCGATTTTTCCAAGAATATAGGTCCATTACCATCGTTTCGTAGGTTATCATTTTCGGATTTGAGCAGATCCTCGTCAACTCGGATTAACGAGGATCTTGCTCAAACATTTGGACCTGACTTGTTTGATTTCCAGGTGAGTGAATTACGCGCGATAACGCAGAATTTTTCGACGAATTATTTGCTTGGAGAAGGTGGATTTGGGACAGTACATAAAGGGTATGTTGATGAGAATTTGAGGAGTAGTTTGAAATCTCAAGCTGTTGCTGTTAAGCTTCTTAATATCGAAGGACTTCAAGGGCATAGGGAATGGCTGGTAATTATTATTAACATATATTATATTTCCTTTTAGTAACTTTTGTTGTTATCCGGAGCAACAAATATTATTTGTTTAAGTTCGACTGAGTTATTGACTCCCTCTATTTTGACTTGCCAAGTTAAATTAATCTAAGAATTGAGCTGATATATTATCCATATTGATACTTGAGAAATCTAATTATCAAATTATGTTTAAGAAGATTTTTTTTGCCGGATATATTATATATTATTATAATTAAAAAATAATAATTTGTTAGGTAATTAAAACATTATAAAAGAACAAAGAAAGAAACTAAATTTTAGTAAAAGAATGAGCAGATTATTTAAGATATGACCCGCTTTTTGCCTAGTCCATTTCGGTCTAACTAATTTTTGGGCCAAATTATCATATTAACCTATTTTGATCCGCTTATTTTGACATCTCTAATTGTTAGCATCGAGAGATATGATGTGAAAAATGAGATTCCTTCCCTATAACCAAAAGTTTCGGGTCGAGCGGGTTCAAGAGCACTAAAAGTGGAAGAATTATTGGTAGGAAGTGTATACTCTTTCATAAATTTTACGGGACGTGAATCTGAATTGGTTAATTCTATGGGTATGAGATGTCATATGATTAAAGTTGATGAAATTCCTTTACAAATTATATTTTTAAATTTTGTTTTTCTATACAAGGAAAACTCTGTTTTATTGATGTCAATTGAATTTTTTGAGCTATGAAGAGACAGGATATCAATTGTTTTATGAGCTATATGGAGAGACAAGAGCCCCTTCAAAAATAAATAAATTAATTAAATCCTTGACTTACAGAGCATAAGCTTGGACTTGAAAAAATAAAATAATAAAATAGGACTTGGCAGTTCTATTGTGGCCCCACGTTATTTTATTTTTTTTGGTGTTTTTTTGTGTTTTTCCCTTTTTGTGTTTAAATATTTTTTCTTCATGAAGATTTTCATAATTGTTGGGTCCCAAAACTTAATATGGCTGAATAACAATATAGAAATCTCGTTAATCATCAAGAAGTTAAAGCTAAAAAGTCAAAGGCCAATATAGAAAGAAATCTTTTGTTTATTTCGTGTTTTTTTATGTCCGCCTTTATTTGTCCAGTATTATTCATTCTTGATGAGTGAAATGATCTTAATTAAGTGAAACATGGACGGAGTGAGTAATATGTATATTTTGAATTGTTTAACAAGTTATTTTTGGTTGATATATAGGCGGAAGTAATATTTCTAGGGCAGCTAAGGCACAAAAATTTGGTAAGATTGATTGGTTATTGTTGCGAGGATGAAGAGCGCCTTCTTGTTTATGAATTCATGCCCAAAGGCAGCCTTGAGAATCATCTCTTTAAAAGTAAGTTTGTTTTTATAAGATTAAAGTAATTGAAGTATGTGTAATTTTCTCGAAAGATACAAATGAACTGAAGGTCAAATTTCAACGAATTACAAAAAAAATTGAAATAAAATAACTTGCATAAAAATTTCAGGGTTATCGATGTCATTGCCATGGGGTACAAGATTGAAGATAGCAATAGGAGCAGCCAAAGGCCTTGCTTTCTTGCATGGTGCTGAAAAACCTGTTATTTATCGTGATTTCAAAACCTCCAATATATTGCTTGATTCTGTATGTATTCTTAAATATTATTTATTTTTATAATTTTTTTTCTATTTCAAATTTTTAGTCAATATAATTAATGTATAATATATGTGTATAATAGATATATGTTTTTATTTTCAGGACTTTACTGCAAAATTGTCAGATTTTGGGCTTGCACATATGGGCCCAGAAGGATCAAACACTCATGTTACTACCAGAGTAATGGGCACTTATGGATATGCAGCCCCTGAATATGTTAGCACAGGTATAACAGAAAGTCTTTGACACTTATGCCCTTATTTTGCCTTGGTCTTTAGCTTATACCCCTCATAACGACGTTGGTCTTTAACTTATACCCCTCATAATGAAAAAACAATCGCATGTGACACAAGTTTTCAAATTAAAATATCCCTAAGTTATGACTTATGCCCTATATGACTTCAATTTTTAAAGAACTTGTGTCCCACTAGATAGTACTTTAGCTGCTAAAAGGTGGGAAAATGCAATACACTAAATATGAGGGGGGGAAGTTAAAAATGAAGCTCATATTGTCTCCTATGGAGATGGATTGATATGGGGCTTTTACTTCTTACCTATTCACTTCTACTTGAACCGTTCAACGAGCATTGTAACGATCCAAAGGAAAATCTCCATTAAAAGGGAAAGTCATACAAATTATATATTCTAGTCGAAACCAACTTCTACATAGGTCTAAATTTATTTTCTATGTCATTGGTCTTCAACATTAGAGAAAAATACTAGTCATCGCTGAAGTTTACACTTTACACCAAACCAAAAAAATTTGTCCACGTCTAAGAGTTGGTACAAATTAATGTCATATTGCATTGGTCCTTCTCTCAACCATAATTAAGTAATTAACATAGTTTATACATTGCATTTATTTGTTTGGTGTAAACACGAAGTGCGAACAATTTGTTCATGTTCCACTTGTGATGTAGGACATCTTACTACAAGAAGTGACATATATAGCTTTGGAGTAGTTTTACTAGAACTACTAACAGGAAGAAGAGCAATGGACAAAACAAGGCCCAAAAATGAGCAAAACTTAGTGGATTGGACCAGGCCTTACTTGTCAAGTAGTAGAAGATTGCGTTGCATAATGGACCCAAGATTTGGTGGACAATATTCAGTAAAAGGTGCAAAAGAAATGGCCCATTTAGCTTCACTATGCACAAGTTTGAACCCAAAAGATAGGCCCAAAATGCCAGCCATTATTGAAACATTAGAAGCCATTCAACCATTAAGGGACATGGCTGTGGCTTGTGGACAATGGCCACCTTCACCAAAATCAAGCAATAAGTATGTTGTTTATGCACCAAAAGGAAACAAGGATAGCAAAATTGTGGTGATTAAGAATTCAAGAATGGGTGTTAATAGTAAGAGCAACTAAATGTATGTATGTATGTATGATGGAAGATTGTGCTTGAAATAATTATATAATGTCTATATCTATATATATGAATATTGTATTTAAAGTATGGAGTTGAGGTGAGATCTAACTGTTTGTAAATAAATGAAAGTTACCACCATAAGGTTTTATATAACATTATAACTTCCTTTTAGCAATGTGATAGTTTTGGAGGCATTTTGATGCACTCACTTCTATTTTTGACATGAATTAATATTATGTTACGACGTTTACATCATAGCATAATAATTTATCCTGATTCAGTAGTAAAAATACATATTATGTATTCATCGACACATGGAGACTAAATTAAAATAGTAAATTTCTCTTCAAAGAAACATAGAAAGTGGCCTAGAAGATTATTCAATTGTGTTATATATACTACAAGTTTCTTGTCTAGATCTTCCTAACAAAAGTTTTTCGAGTCTGAAAAATCTTTGATAAAGAGCGTTTTCTCTCAAATAGAACCCTACGCAGCGCAAATCCATAATAGTTGAGCTCCAATAGAAGCATCAACATCGGATAGAAAACCGCAAGATAAAAAATAAAAACTCATGCCTATGTAGACGATTTTGCTTTTAAAGCTCATGTGGACCAAACCAAGATTAAAGGTTCAACAAAGACATGTGTCAACATTTATACAGCTCCATTATTTCCTCTTCTTTCTTTTTTTACTTTGCGTAAAAAGTTAAAATTTTCAATTTATATTAAATATATTCATATCATCAAAAAATATTAGGACCAAGTCTAAATTAGACTATTTAGGCTACTTATATAATAACTTAAATTGACCAATACAAAAACATTTTAAAGCATTAGAAAAATAATGTGTGTGCATTTGGTTTATTTTAGCATAATAATGATTTCAATAAAAAAAAACTTTTACAAGTTTGTTTTGGTATAAAAGAACAAATAAAGAATAATTTTTAAGTTAGAATTATGATCTGTTATTAGTCCAAGTTTTTCTGTCCATTTGATTTAAGCTAAAATCATGCTAGTTATAACAAAATTAATTTATTAATTTAATTCATTTTAATCTACTCAAATATAATTTCATCCACTTATATAACACCCTTAATCCCTTTAATATATATTATCTCTCTTATTTATGCTTCTACTCAATAAATATTTCGTCCAATAAAAGATAAAGCTGTTTTTTCGACCATGTAATTAATATATTACTGAAAATTTAAGCATGAAAATGGTGCTTATAAAAGTAGCAAAGGCACTCTAGTGCATTCTGCTTAATTAAAGGTCAAGAAATAAAAGCCATCAATTAAACTTAAAAGAAGAAAGTCAACCAAGAATAATAATAATTAAGTCTTAAAAACTATACATGTAATTATATTTCAATAAAATACGTACATCACAAAATACTTTCTACAAGATGGACTCTAAATTAAAAACGTCAAAATTCAATGTCCACATGCGTCTAATTTGCAAGTTTGCTTAAGTTGAATGGTTGGCTTTTATAAATAAATAAAAAATGTATAAATTATAGGAACCACATATTATAAGTACTAAATAACATTCTATCCCTTCTAGTTTTCTATTTACCAAAAATCCCTTAAAAATGATGTTTGCAAGATACATAACGTTGTGCACGGGATACATTAGGTTTGATACATTCCACATAGCGGGATACATAGCGTTGTGCATGGGATACATTAGGTTTGATACATTCCACATAGCGGGATACATAGCGTTGTGCACGGGATTCATAGCATTTGATACATTCCACATAGCGAGATACATAGCGTTGTGTACGGGATACATAGGTAAAATAAGGAATTTTTGAAATAACTAGGGATAAATGGATATTAAGGTAAATAAAGGTGTGTAGTTAAGTAATTTGTCCATAAAATATCTTATACATCGCTTTCTCTTTATGTTATATATTTCCACAAAGTAAAGCATTTTATAAAGCAATATCCTTTAAATTTTAATGCATTTGTGCCTTTGGTAAGTCAAATTAGTTAGGAACTATATATATAAATTACATTCGTGGAATGATTTCCCATTATTAGTACTGCCAAAAATGATTATTATTATTTTTTTAAAAATAATTCATGCTACATATTTTTCTTATCATTATTAAAAAAAAAACAAATTCTTTTATCGAACAGCGTGCCTACATTTAAACGAACTTTATAATCCCCTTCTATAAGTAATAATAATAGAAATATAAATTAAATGGAGGGAGTACGATATGCAAGTTGAGTGTAGATTAATTAACTTAAGTACAAAATGCTTACTAAAAAGAATCTCGCAGCTCACATGTGCCAAGAAAGCAACAACATCGTTACTCTTGGTCATTTCACAAATGTTTAATTACGTAAATAAATATTTATCTAACCATTGAGATTAAATAAAGAAAAGTTTGCTCTCTTTAATAACTTAACTTTTAGATAAGATTATCATACAGTTTAATATGATATCCGAACAGATAGAGGGTCTTAAGTTTGACTCTTAGAATTGTAGAATAAAAGTTTAATTTGTTCCTTACCTTTTGGCATTGTTGGCATGATTAATTTAACGTTGAAATGTATAATTATCTTATCTAAATATATTTTTATTTATTTAATTTGATCACGCCCCTCACATGCGATTCTTTTTTTTTTTTCTCATGGGCCATCGCATGAAAAGTCTTTTTGATTATTAGGGTGACGGCCACCTAAAATTCATTCATAAGTTAGAATAATTTTAGGCCCTTTCACATGAAAATTCACTGAACTATATATTATGCCCAACTTTTTAATTTTCTTGCAATATGCGTGAGGAACGCACTAAAAAGCAAAGCAAAAGGCCAACTCAACAATCCAATGTGCACTTGCTTAAGTGCGTGCATATGTGCCAAACTTTCCCACTTTCCTTAGCATATCAACTTTGAAAAAGTCCCTTTATTATACAAATTAAAGTCATATCTATAATTCTACACCCCCTTTTATTTTTTCAAACCTCAAACATAATGGCATTCAACAAGCCTAAAAAGCCTCTTTTTTCTCTTAATTCTAGCCTTTGTACCACCCTCTTTTTCATTGTTCTTTTCACCATTCCAATTCTTCTACTCCTCCATACCCCTACTAACTCCATTTGCACCACCACTTCTTCCAAAATCAAGTCATGGGCCGGTGATCTACGCGATGCTGAGTTTTCATGGAACCGTTTGAAGTTCAATGATAAGAATCCTCCATTGAAAACTCTAAAAATCGCGGTCTTTTCAAGGAAATGGCCTATGAGTGCTACCCCCGGTGGCATGGAACGTCATGCCTATACGTTGCATATGGCTATGGCAAGTCGTGGTCATCAAGTACATGTCTTTACTTCACCTCCTATGGAACATGCTACTCCTACTACATCACATATGATCGATGATTCTTCACAAAGTTCACCAATTATTCATTGGCATGAAGGCGATGCAGGGAGATGGCGTTACAATAAGGCATGGGAACAATATCAAGAGGAAAATGAGAGAGAGCCTTTCGATGTAATTCACTCAGAAAGTGTGGCATTGCCTCATCATGTAGCTCTTAGCCTTCCAAATCTCGTGGTATCATGGCATGGAATAGCTCTAGAGAGTGTACAATCAAGCATATTCCAAGATTTAGCTAGAAACCCTAACGAGCCTATGTCCTCGAGTTTCAACCAAGGCCTACAAGGCATGATACCTAAGGTGCTAAATGAAATTAGATTTTTTCATAACTATGCACATCATGTAGCTATAAGTGATAGTTGTGGAGAAATGCTTAGAGATGTGTATCAAATTCCAAGAAAAAGAGTCCATGTAATTGTCAATGGTGTAGATGAAAAAGATTTTAGTGAAGATTCAAGATTAGGTCATGATTTTGGGTCCAAAATAGGTTTACCACAAAATGCAACCATAGTACTTGGTGTAGCTGGAAGATTAGTAAAAGATAAAGGACACCCTTTACTTCATGAAGCATTTTCACAACTCAAAGAAAAATACCCTAATGTTTATTTAATAGTAGCTGGCTCTGGACCTTGGTTACAAAGGTACAAAGATTTAGGACCTCAAGTTATAGTATTAGGTTCAATGAATCCATCTGAATTAAAAGCATTTTATAACTCAATAGACATATTTGTAAATCCAACACTTAGACCACAAGGACTTGATCTTACATTAATGGAAGCAATGATGAGTGGGAAACCAATTATGGCTTCAAGGTTTCCAAGTATAAAAGGAACAATTGTTGTGAATGATGAGTATGGATTTATGTTTACACCAAATGTAGAGTCCTTGGTTGAAGCACTTGAAAGAGTAGTTGAAGAAGGAAGAGAGAAATTAGCAAGAAGAGGAAAGGCTTGTAGGGAATATGCATCTTCTATGTTCACTGCAAAGAAAATGGCTTTGGCTTATGAAAGATTGTTTCTTTGCATTAAGAATGAAACATTTTGTACCTACCATTAATATTTAGTAGTATTATTTTGTGTGGAAATATTTGATGTTATTTGTTAGTACTTTGGGGAGATTAGATTCTTGATAGGTATATATGAAAAGTGTTCAAGTTGTATGTACTGATGTTATTGAAATCTACACAATCATGATACTTGTGAGGTTATTAGTGGTAAATCTTTTGATTATTAGTCTAGTAAAAAATAGTTGGTTGGTCGGTCAAAATTATTGCACTACCAAGTCAAATATACAAAAGATATATACACAACTTTGAATTAAAAATGTATATAATATGTATATTATAAAAATATATATATATTATCGGCTATCATTTTGATGGGCGGCTATTCAATGTATTTTTTCCAAATAAGTATACTAACTTTGTCACGATCCAATTTAGGACAATAACCAACTTAGGAGCTAGTGCTCCAAGAACACCTTTTCAATTTGAATGAGTTGTGACTTTTTTGATGGATTGTGATTTTTTCAAAGGGTTGTAACTATTCTAACAAGGCGTACTAAGCACTTCTTCATACTATACTTAGTTGGCTAGAAATAGAGGAGTTTCCTCTCTATTTTTCAACTACGAATTTTCTAAGTTTTCTACTCTTTTTTATCTTTCTTAAAAACTCAAGTGTCATTTGCCGTCATTGAGTGAGTACAAAATTCAGCTAAATTTGAGGCACCACACTATTTTGCTAAAGTAAATCATTCTATCATAGAAGGATATATTCCAGAACCTCAAATACTTAAGGGGAGTAATTCCTTTAAGGATACACAGTGAATTCACTGAGCTCGATTTATCATTCTTTCATCTTGATTTATCATTATTATTATTATTATTTTAGAATAGTGTTTACTATTCATATTTCATTGAATACAAAATTTAGCAGATAACAAACTTCAAGATGATCATTCCAACAAACTTAGCTTATCCTACGATTTTGCTCGAATCGCTCATAAGCAGGTCGAGTTCTTAAGAACAACAACACACTTGAAACAAGTCCTAATATGGCAAGACAACCCCACCAAATAAAAGTTGAAAAGTAGCATTTTCTCCCCATACAAACTACTGAATCATTAACCATCTGTATTGAAAAAGTAGCAAAACCAGCAGCAGCATTATTGTCATAAATAAGAGCAGCAAGGAAACCATAGACAAGTGATCCAATTGGGATATTTGTGATGAGAATGTTGTGGTTTACTCCAACACTATTTGGTCCAAAGAGTTCTGATGTTATTGACACTGCTGCAGCAAAGATGAATCCTGAACTCAAGCCAATTAGAGCTGTTCCTGCTTGAAGTGCTGCCTCATTTCCACTTGCTGCTACTAAGAATAATGCTATTGGTGTTGGAACTAATGCTATTGCTAGCCATCCTGTTCTTGCAAAATAAAACTTCCTGCCAAAGAAATTCCTTCATTTTCAATTGCAACTCTAATTATAACGAATTCATGATCTAGAGTCAGTTGGTTCAGAATGTGCGTGATTTTATTACATGTATACATTTTTTAATTTGTTTTTTTCACAAATGTATATATAGACCTTGTCCTAAATCCACCTTTGCGCCTAATGCAACAACTAACGTCAGCATACAGATTGTCATGATTCATTTCCTCAACCGGGGAAGTCAGGAATATCGCCTAGGGTGTTCAAGTTTTAATATTTTAAAGTAATTTCTGGCCTATATATACAGTATAATATTGGCAAAACTTTGAAAATGCACATCTAGACACATTAATTCGTCCTCATTGTGTCTTGCGGACACCTAACACATAAATTTTGGAGGTATCTAGATGTTCATCTTGAAAGTTGGAAGTTTCCTTGTCATTTGAAGCCAAGTTAAGTTTAACGGGCAACCTTTCACTCTATCTATGTGACTACACCACTGCATTCCCTCCTTCCCAACCCAACCCTTTGATACAAAATATGAAAACAGAGTAAAAGTGAGGTTTTAATTACTTACAATCTGATGAAATCTGGAGCTGCAGAGAGCAAACGACCAAAGAAGGAGAAGGCCGAGTACAAGGTAATAAGAGTAGAAGTCATTGAAGTATGTCCAAGTGATTGTGCAATTTGTCCAAGATTGTTACTATACACAAGCCCAATTGTTCCTCCACAAAAGTAAGCAAAATAATATAACCAAAAATCCACTCTTTTAACCAACATTTCCGCCTTATGTTCTTCTCCAAGCATAAACAATTGATCCTCCCCAATCATTTTCCCACAACATGATCCTTCATCACCATCTCCACTACTCCCAATAAACCTCGTTAGGCTTAATGTAAGAGTCGGTCCATCGCCATTTACACCATAAGACGTTACACTAATCTGGCTATTCTCGCGACTAAGAAACTCTCTATGAAATTCAAGATCATCATCATCCACTAGAAGGAAGCCGGAACCTTGAAGAGTAAAACTAGAGAACACCTTACGTTGAAACCAATTGCGTGCATAAATAATCCCAGGAATGCCTAATGGAAGGACTAGTAATAAAATGGCACCACCAAAAATGACACGAGCAGTTGATAAATCATTAGAATGTACAAGGAGAATATAGAAGCCAGTAATAATAGCAAGGAAATTAAGCAGGACGAAAATGAGTTGTTCGTGTTTGATGGAATCAGAAGGCAGGGGATCGACAGGGGGTTGTCGAAGAATTGGGATAAATGATACAATTGAAGTTAATAGAGGAATGAAAGCATTAAGAAGAAGGTAAATGTGAGTTGAAGAAGGGTTTAATGAAATTGCAGCAAGGTTGTATAAGGCTGCACTAACTCCATTAAAACTTACTGTAAGTGCAAGTGCTAATGGTCTGTTAGAAGGGAAATTTTTTATGCAGAGAACAAAACAAACTGTATTGAACCATGTGATGCTGCTTCCAGCTAACAAGCATAGGAAAAATACCTGCAATGATTAGTCAATAGTCATGAATTCAGAATTTAGAGTCAGTACATTCATATAGTGTGGGTTATTTAACGTTATAAACATTGTTGACATATGTAATATATAATTCATTCGAGTAAAAAATATTAGGTTTATTTGAACTCACAAAAATCGTGCTATTTAGTCCAGGGAGGTGAGTGATTTACAAGTAAAGAAATAATACAGGATAAAACCAAAAATTAATATACTTCATTTTTTTCATTAATTTAAATGATTTATTTGATTTTTCCTTGAGGAAAAATGATTTTGGTTGTTAGGATTTTTAAATGGTATAACTGATGTAAGATATGGAAAATTCTGGAATTCATGGACCAAAGGAAATGGACGAGGAGCCAGAATTTTCATTAAAAGGTTCAAAATATAAATTAGTAATCATATGAAGAAGTTGGAATTCAACATTTAATATACGTACATAATTTTTTTTAACTACAATACTCTTTCTGTCCCACTTTATATAAGTTACTTTTCTTTTTAGTCGGTTTAAAATAAATGTACATTTCTATATTCAATAACAATTTTAATTTTAAAATACTCATTTTACTCTTAATCAAATGATTTTTAACCACATAAATATTTATCACTTATTTTAGACCATAATTTTATTTTATTTTTAAAAATATTTAAATTTTATACTGAGTCAAACTAACTCATATAAAATTGAACGAAAGGAGTATAATTTTTGTCGAAAGGTCCTCGTACACACAAGATATTGAAAACTTATGGAGTAATCACCATCTAGAAGATGCGAAAGGATCAGGAAGAAGAAGATACAGAGAGAATTATAGAAGAAAGAGAACTCATTCTCATTAAGCTGAAAGCATCTAAAAAATATCTTTACAATGCTATGTCCTATAAAGGAAAGTTACTGTGCGAACTCTAACAACTTTCTAACCTTCTAACTGATTCTAGAATAATTATCTTGTGAACTGCTCTAACCTAGCTGTCGTAAATCTAACCAACAGATATAACCCATGTAATAAAAGGACATGTGTCTCTTTTCTCCTGTTACTAACAAAACGTTGAGACTTTTTTTAAAAGTAAAACATTAGTTTGGACCACTGTGAGTGAAGTGTCTGGTGTATTATATACCAGACTTATTCAAAGACACTACACCACGGCCACTAATATTTATGTGGTCTTAAATATCTGTAATTTATGATTTATAACACATAATTTTTACTTTTTGATAGACAGCTTAAAGTGAATTCAAAAGACTCAAAATAAGCTTACTAGTATATAACCTTTGTCATGATAAGTAAAAGAATAGAATAATTCATGCTTTAACACTAGTAATAAAAAAAGGATAAAAGAAAAAAGAGGCAACCTTAAAGATATACTAGCATGTTCTATATACTTATGGTATTTATTCATTTATTTAAAAAAAAAAAGGGTTTGGCTATTCAATGATTTATATTTCGACCTTTTACGGATTAAAATAAATATCTAATTGATGAAGTTGACACTACATTAACTATTTATTTAAATAAAATAATAAGCCCAACACAACGAATTCATTTGAAAACAATTACTACTAACATCAGTATAGATAATTATACTATGAATTAGAAATAAAACGTGATTAATTAGACAGCTAATTAAAGCCTAAAAATATCATTATAAAAACAATAACTCACTCAGAGGTGGACCCACGTGTTATCCAGGGGTTCACCCGAATCCCCTTGCTAAAAAATTATGCGGTATATATAAGGTAAATTTTCTGTATTTCTATAGATATATACATTTTGAACCCTCTCAAATAACAAAGAGAAATCGATGGCGCAGTGGCAAGTACCCCTGAAATTAAGTTGTATGTCACTGGTTTGAATCCCAGCGAAAGCATTTTATTTTTTTCTTATTCAGTTTCAGTTTTTTTTCCTTTTTTTTTTTTTTTTCAGTTCTGTTTTTCAAGTTTTTTTAGTTTTTTTTTTTTACTTTAAAAAATGTGCTAAAAGTTTGATTTTAAACCCAAAAGAACTCAAGGTTTCATTTCTAAAGGCTTATTTTCACGTTTATATTTTTATTTTTCAAACCCCTAAACAAAAATCCTAGGTCGTCCACTGAACTCACTACTACTGCAAAGTGAAAAAGAAAAAAAAATCTTAATTTTACACAAGTACACACTAATACTATATTTAATATATAGGCATCATATATATACGCCCTTTTTTAACTTGGTTAAATAAGTAAATCATGAGTAATACATGACATAACACGTAGGACTCAAATTGTCATGTACTCCATTCGTCTCATTTTATGTGAGGTAATTTGATTCGACACAAAGTTTAATAAAGAAAGAAAAATTCTTAAAACTTGTGATCTAAAATGAATAAGAGAAATTTGTGCCTTTAAGGGTAAAATTGACATTTGAAAGTTAAATTGTTACTTAATATAGAATGTGTCATTCTTTATGAGACTTACTAAAAATAAAAGTAAGTCACATAAATTAAAACTGAAGGAATAAAATGTTACTTATAGGATTTAAATGTTACTTGAGCTTACACCCAAAATTAAAAAATATAAATATAAATTGAAACCAAATTATCCGGTGGCAAAAAAAGATGGAAAGAATAATACTAACCACAAAATAAGGCAATGAAACGAAGTCAAGAATGATAAGCCATTGAATTCCATAACCAAACAACCCCATAAAAGCAGCTACAAACATGACGGACCACAACGGCATATACATCAGCGCTAATCCCGATGACCAGCCCAACGCTTTTCCGAGATCTGACGCCGTCGCCAGGTAGTTCAACTGAACCTGTGAAATTCCCAAAACAGCCTTCAACTCCGACGAGTAAGCTGAGAAGTCAAAATTCGTTCCGGTGAACGCTTGAATCCAAATAGTCGCTACCAAAATCATCCATTTTCGCGTTTCATATCCTGTCATATTAATCACAAATGCCTACCTAGCTCGATAAATCTAAGATTTTTAGAAAAATAACTTATATTTGCGTTGTGTCCGGAGTTTACGTGGCCTAATTTATATGCGTTCGTTAATTATAGACAAAAGTACAAGTTGTCCCCATATGACTTTTTTTGACCGTGATAGAAAATGAAGACATGAGACCTTGGTTATTTGTGTTTTTTTTATTGATATTCATGAGTCATGAGATACAATTCTAGAAGTAATCCTGGTTGACGTTATGGTGATGTAATTAGAGAGGAACACCTCTATTTATTTGTAAAGTTGTTTAATATGGATTTTTGGTTTGAGTTTTTTGAAATAGAGAATATTTATATTAAATGACCATGTAAAAGCGCGAATAATATAAGGTTGATGTAGCATGTATAAATATAATAATTATGATTTTTTTATCTGAACTATCATTTAATGATTAACGAAATACGAGATGTACGGTCTAAAAAAGTAGTCTACAAAATAAATAAAAATAAGGAATTCAAGTCTTAGAATTAGGTAAAGTCTAGTTCAAAGTTAGTTGATTAATTTTACATATTGTTTACACGAAGAGTAGGGTAAGTTTTAGCTGTGTGCCTCCTTGTGCTGTTTAAGGTGATTGCATCACCGTTGTTTTATTTGAGGTTTGGTTTTATGGGTTCTTGTTTTTATTTTTAATTAAATGACATGGTTTTAAATTGGTGACATGTGACCTCTTAAAGAGGTTACGTCACATTAATGGTTTTTGGAAATTTGGAAATGGGTTTCATTAATAAAATGGCCTAATCCATTGGTGGCTCCTTAAAGTTGATACTAATTTTTATTTAAACACTTTAATTGAGTTTTGTTCATTTTAAACACTTTATGTCGGGTTTCACTATGCCATTTTGACACTTTTGCTTATATGGCTTAGTGAGTGTAGCTGTGTGCCTCCTTGTGCTGTTTAAGGTGATTGCATTACCGTTGTTGTATTTGAGGTTTGGTTTTATGGGTTCTTGTTTTTATTTTTAATTAAATGACATGGTTTTAAATTGGTGACATGTGACCTCTTAAGAGGTTACGTCACATTAATGGTTTTTGGAAATTTGGAAATGGATTTCATTAATAAAAGGGCATAATCCATCGGTGACCCCTTAAAGTTGATATTAATTTTTACTTAAACACTTTAACTGAGTTTTATTCATTTTAAATACCTTATGTCGGGTTTCACTATGCCATTTTGACAGTTTTTGCTTATATGGCTTAGTGAGTGTAATACACTTGTTGAAAGCACGTGAAAAACCTAGTTAGCCAAATCAGTGAATTATTAGAATTTATTTTTCAATCTTCAAATAAATTTCATGTTCAAATGCATCTCTACACGACTTTCGAGGCTAGTTTGATGACATATTTGGACCTCTTTATTTCAAGGGTATATTTAAGACAACAAAAAAATAACTTTCAGTGTGTGTATATATATATATATATATATATATATATATATATAGAGAGAGAGAGAGAGAGAGAGAGAGATTAATGAAGGATAAATATAACATATTAGGGGTATTCTTGACACTCTCCCGACAAAATAATTTAGGGAAAATTGTATGAAATAACAAATTATTAATTCAAATTAAATACTATAGTCATAGTTTATTTTATTTGTAATTTGCAACAAACATCTCTTTTTTGCCATCTGATTTAGTATGCAATTAGCCATTTTATACATTTCAGTATAAAATATATAAAATGCGTTTGTGTTTGTATAAAGTGAGAGAAAAGTGCATATACAAATACAAATACATATATTTTCGTTACATACACTTATAATTATACAAATACAGATCTTATTATACAAATTAAAATGTATAAATGAATTTATACAAAATTGAACAATTTGTATAAAATTGGATGTATCTAGCGAATTATACAAATCAAAAGCTTCATAGTAAATATAAAATTTGTTATGAAGCGCAATTATGCAAACTATAGTTATAACATACAAATATGATTTTTATGCTTGTTATATGTGAAAGGTGTTCAATAATTTATTTCCCTAATTCCCAAATATCTTCCTTTTATTTTCTTTACAAATTAGAAAAGTATGAAAATAAAAATAAATTAGGGATGTTATGATCATTATAGAACTATAATAATATTATAAATGAGGATACTTAAATAATAAATATAAATTCCCAAAGAGAGTTGAGTTATTATACTCTTAAGGCGAAATGGTTCGGTGGACCATTATACTTGTATCAGTTTGTATTCTAAACCCTTCTACCTACACCTTTGTCATCTGGACTCTTAAACTCAATTAAAATGAGATTTTTAAACCTCTTCAACCATGTGTGTAACTCACTCTCATTTATATAATTAACATGTCATAACCACGTCAACTATATTAATGCCACATAATAATTATTTCATAACTATATTTTAAAATTATTAACCAAAATTATTTAATAAAATGTAAAATAATAACATTTTAATTTATTTTTGGCATTTTTTAAAGTGAATTCCATACATCCAATTCTCCCTATATTTTACTGTTTCACGACCAAAATCAACGAGAGAAAGCCATTGCTGCCGTCATCGCCATTTTTGCCGGCAAAATCACATATACTTTCTCCCTCACCCGTCTTCATCTCCGCCGCACACCATCACTAGTTTTCTTTCCTCCTCCAACCTCCACAAAAACAACAACCTAAGACACTGCACCACCAGATCTCGCCGAAAAACCTCTTCACCGCCATGACCGAACTCTCACCCACCCCGTTCTCCTCTCCACTAGCCAGTTAGAAAAATCCGTTATACAAATTTGATAATCACTGAACTTTGTAAGTAGATCTTCGAAGAAACGGAAGGGAATGCTTAACATGCCGATCTCAAATTTCAATACCTACATTAACACTAGCTCAGCTTTCAGAAAATCCTATGTTGTAAAGTGCTGCTCTTTAATGGTGTTGTCAGCTAGAGACTTGAAGGATTTGACACTTAGAGAAGGAGAATCGTGTATTTTGCTTGAGATCCATATTGCAACAAGCGCAAATAGCTGCAAATTGCTTTCTCTCAGAGGACATAAGAGCCAACTCTTAGCATCCTTAGCTCCTTCTCTGTTAAGAGATGGGTAGAATCGATCGGCAAAAAGTGACAACACTGAGTATTTGACGATCGGAGAAACTTGAAGATCCTGTGCTGATTGAATGAGGGATTCTACAAGTCGAACTCGCAAACAAGAGCTAACCTCCTTCTTCATTCTCGATCCCTCTCTCTGCATAGAACCTGTTGGCTGAAATGCTTAAGAGAACCAAATGTTGAAGAAATTCACCGCAATCAAATTTATTTGTCCAGGTGACGGTGGAAACTAGTGCAAACAAAATCAGCAGAAGAACAATTGATCGATTTGGAATCATAAAGGAAATGAGTATGATTATCAAATTTGTATAATGGATTTTTGAAGTTGCCAGAGTTGGAAAGCAATTAAGCTTTGGGGAAGAAGAAATGATTTTTTAATTAATTGTTTTTTAATTTTTTTTTAAAAATTATTTTAATTTTTTTTTAACCTAAAAAAGTTATTAACTCGCCTTAAGATGCGTGAAGTCACACACTTTTGCCAACTCAGCCATCTTAGAGACACATAAGCTTAGTCAATGATCAGAGAAATTTGTTAAATTGTGTTTTATTGAATTTAAGGGTCCAGATGATAAAGAAGTAAGTAGAAGATTCAAAATATAAACTGATACAAGTATAAGAGTGCATCAAACCATTTTACCTATTCTTAAAGATAAATAAATAATTTGAATCGAAGTTACTGAACTCAATCTAACCATATCGAAGGCCTAACTGACAAAATAATCAATCACGAGAATTACCATTTGAATACTCCAAATAATGGGTTAGTGAATGTTACAGAAACTCTTTGAGCTTAGAATATATATATAAAGTGAACATTGAGCGATAAACTCTTTTTTTCAAATAAATATATTATTATTTTTCTTTTAAAACACGTTTTTTGCCTAATAATAATTTTTTTATTAGTAAATGTTTATCCTACTTCACTTCGAAAAAAGATTTAAAAACAAAAAATATTCTATGTTATTAGGATTTTTTATTATTATCTAAATGAAAATTAATGATGAATTATTATAATCTTATATATGACCTATACTATCAGTTAAAAAGGTAAGTTATTTTATTTTAGCTAATGAGATTAAGAAGAAAAAAAATTGCTTCCTACTTATTTATTAGTTAATAAAATGATTTTAAAAGAGAAGAAGCAAGATTAAAAATTCTTTAAAAGTAATGTTTTTATTAGAAATAAAATGTGTTTAAAAATAATAGGAACATTTTTTACCAAACTATTAACAATTGAGATATTTTTAGACCAAACTATAAACGATTAAAATATTTTTAGATCAAACTACTAACTAATTTATAACATTTTTTTTCAATGATAGCATTTGTAACCCATTTCCATTTATTTTATTGTATATGACTGTCATTAATGAATACGGACAACTATTTAGATAGAACTAGAGAAGGATATTCAGTTGAACATTCTTTAAATAATTAACTATAATGTATATTATAAGAAATTATTTGTGAATGGTGAATTGGTGATCAGAATTGTGTGATTATAAGACTAGTGTAGCAATAGATCTGGGCCCAATTTGTTTGACCCCCCATTTCCTTTCAAAAATGTATATAAATGTAAATATATTGTTAAAAAATCTCATGTATTGATGAATTTGAAAAAAAATTTTTGGTTATTAAATTGAATAAATTTTCATCTCATTTAATATAAAGATCATTGTATTATGAGAAATGAATTTAGTTAATTTCAATATCCTTTCTTATGTGACTATTTATTTTGTTGCTCATTTATTTTCTGATGATTATCACAAATCAACATTATTATTCTTATATTTACTTTTTTTTTTAAAAAATTTCCCTTTCATTATTGAATTTTTAAAGTCTCTCAAAGTTCAAACCTTCTACATTATACATGTCACATCCCTTTTCGCGCACGGTGGCGAGGGTTTTTCCAATTTAAGTCATGGTATTAATTTAGGGATTTTTTTTCAGAGTCGCCACTTGAAATTGAGTTATGGTGTTCCAAGTCACCTTTTTGTTTAATCCCTAATCAAAAGGAAATGATTCTTTGTTTGGTCTGCGAACCAGAAATTCGGGTAAAAAATTCTGTTGACCGAGGGGAAGGCATTAAGCATTCCTCGAGTCCCGTGGTTCTAGCACGGTTGCTTTTATTGACTTATACTTATCTTGATATGTTTTTGGATAATTTGTGTCTATATGCCATGGTTTGCTTATTTTTTAAATTGTTGAATTTTTATTAGTCTTAAACCGGATGCATAACTGCATCTTCGATCTTGACATTTGGAGACATAACTGTCTTCCCCTCTCAAGTTCATCACACCTAATAATCTCAATTTACACCTCTTGGTTTGAATTAACAAAATTAATTATTAAAATAATTTGGTCAAGGTGCGTAACCGTATCCTTGAGTTTCTTAAGTATCTCAAAAAGATGTGGAACCACATTCTTAATTGAGATGAAATTTAATTATTATTGTTACATGAACTAACAAAAGTTTTAAAAAAAACTATACGTTTTTTTTCTTGGCTTTGTGCCTCTGTCAGTTTTCTAACCTTTTCTTGAAATATATATATATATATATATATATATATATTTGTTGTTTTGGTTATTATTTAATATATATGTATTTTTTATATATTTTTTCTTTGTTTTGTTTCGTTCTGTTCCTCTTTTCTTTTTCTTTTTTTACGTTTCTTTTCCTTTCTTTTTTTTGTTGTGTCGTATATGTATGCATGTAGTGTCTATATTGTTTTTGTTTTATTTTTATTCCTTGTTATTTGAAAAAGAAAAAAATAAAAAAAATAGTGAACATTGTATATCCAACAGTTATTTTTCTCAAAATAATATTCAATATCCAACTTTAGATGATGATTAACACTAGCATTAAATAAATTACAAATCAATTCCTACCTCACAAATTCCTCATTCAATATTATCCTAAACTATTTTACTAATTTAACGTATTTAGGCTAATAACGAAAGAGACTATATTTTAAACAGTTAAATGCATATTTACAATAAAGTATCAATGCTAAAAATAATAAGGATAGAATAGTAAGGCGTACCATCTGAATCAACTTTGTAGACTACCTAATACATGAAATCATTTAAATAACTCTGTTCATGCTTTAATTCACAAATAAATATATTAAAACTAAGTAAAAAAAAACAGAACATGAATTTGTGTGGTAAAAATAGGAGCAAGAACGATATCACCGGATACTAGACATAAAGATCAAAATACGATACTATAAAAAATTTATTCTAAATTTAACAATATACATATTTACCGTATTTCAATATTATAATGAAAAGGTTGAACAAACATAAAATTTGAACCAATTCATAACATTGGAATTAAATACTATATGATCATGAAAATCAAATATAAAATAAATGTAAATAGTACCTCTTGCGAAAAATCAAACTCACGAAAAGAAAGCGATCCTAATAGGAAATCACGAACAAAAATCTTTTTGACTTAATTCACAAAATAAAACTCGCTTTTCTTCTCTTTGCTTTTGCTCTTTTTTTTTTTTTTTGTGTGCGCACTGCTATTTCCCCCCTATCTGATGATTATGATGGTGGTATATATATAGGATACGTTTCTCTTTCTCAGATACGTGGGGGTGTGGGTTTCTTTTTTGGGTTCCTCCTTTATTTATTTTTAGTCGTGTATGTATAGGGGTGTTTGCTAGTTGCTGATAGTTTTGTGGGGATGTAGTAGTATAGGGGTGAGTATATGGGAGTGGTGGGGTATGGGAAGTTAGATTATTTAGGTTATTTTTACTTTACTTTTCGTTTTATTTGTTTTAAGAGAATAATAATTAACTATATAAAAAGCTAATTAGAAAAAGTCAAATAGCTAGTAAAAAAAATAAAATAAAAAATAAAACATTAAATAAATACTAGCTTATTTATAAAAACTAAATTTTAAAATAATATAGATTTTTTGTAATCTTTCATTCCTTTTTAAACAATTGAAAAATAAAACTTACCTTAAAAAGTGATTCTATTTTTTGTTGTTTCCAAATTATTATTTTAAAAAAAAAAAAACTAAACTGAACAAAATAAGATAAAGGTCAAAATATTTAATTTATATTTATAAAAATATTTCGGCTCTAAAAATGGTATAAAATTTTAGGTTTGGTCAAATATTACGTGTCTATAGTTTGCCCCTCTTTAACTGGAAACACGAAGAGTTTTCAGACAAAGAAGTAGACAACGTGACATGTTTTGACCGGACTCTTATTTGAAAAGAGAAATATGCGACCGAGTCCTAATTTTGGACATCTTACATATCCCGGATTATAAGGGAATCAGGTCACGTGTAGTTCAAGGAGATGAAATGATGAGTTGGAAGTTGAGTGAGGTCCCCTCGAGGCTCCAGTTCGCGACTCCTATTGTTACATGAATATAAAAGACGAAAAATTTAAAGGAAATACAAGTACACGATCCTATCTATGTAGCTTCTCTTGAACCTTGACTTGAGTCTTCGTGCTTCTTGAGTTATGAGATATTGATTTTCATCTCAAATGAGTTCAAAGGTAAACATCTTTCTCCAGGTAGGTTCCTTTTACTCGTACTTGGTTATTGACTGTGTGTTTTTTCTTTAGAATGATCTCCTGCTTCTTCAATCGAAATTGAGCTTGAAAATTACACTCTTTTCCATCCAAGATCCTAAGCTGGAAATGTGGATTGACCCCATTCTATCACTAGATTCTTGAAATTAAAACAAACAAAAAGAATAACACAAAATTTTGCCCCAGTTTAATATAAGAAAATTTTGTGAGAGAAATAAAAAATGGTGCTTAGCTTTGAATCGAGACTTTGAACGATTCAAGCTTTGTCGCGATGTACTCTTTAGAGGGCTTATGCGTGTTTACACCAACTCCATTCTTCATGATGAACCGGTTAAATAAAATTATATTAGTCTAGTCCTATTATCCAGGAGGGTCCTTACTATACTACGTCCTATTATTCATAAGGGTCCTTGCTACACTACGTCCTATTATTTATGAGGGTCCTTGCTACACTACGTCCCATTATTCAGGAGGGTCCTTGCTATACTACGTCCCATTATTAAGGAGGATCCTTGTTGTACTACGCCCCATTATTCAGGAAGGACCTTGCTATACTACGTCCCATTATTCAGGAAGGTCCTTGCTATACTACGTCTCATTATTCAAGAGGGTCCTTGCTACACTACGTCCCATTATTAAGGAGGATCCTTGCTGTACTACGCCCCATTATTCAGAAAGGTCCTTGCTATACTACGTCCCATTATTCAGGAAGGTCCTTGCTACACTACGTCTCATTATTCAAGAGGGTCCTTGCTACACTACGTCCCATTGTTCAGTAGGGTCCTTGTTATACTACGTTCCATTGTTCATGAGGGTCGTTGCTATATACTACGTCCCATTATTCAGGAGGGTCTTTGCTACACTACATCCCATTGTTCAGGAGGGTCCTTGCTACACTACGTCCCATTATTCAGGAGAGTCTTTGCTACACTAAATCTCATTATTCAAGAGGGTCCTTGCTACACTACGTCTCATTGTTCAGGAGGGTCCTTGCTACACTATGTCCCATTATTCAAGAGGGTCCTTGCTACACTACATCCCATCGTTCAGGGGGGTCCTTGCTATACTACATCCCATTATTCATGAGGGTCCTTGCTATACTACGTTTCATTGTTCATGAGGGTCCTTTCTATATACTACGTCCCATTATTCAGGAGGGTCTTTGCTACACTACGTCCCATTGTTCAGGAGGGTCCTTGCTACACTAAATCCCATTATTCAAGAGGGTCCTTGCTACACTATGTCTCATTGTTCAGGAGGGTCCTTGCTATAGTATGTCCCATTATTCAGGAGGGTCCTTGCTACACTACGTGCCATTGTTCAAGAGGGTCCTTGCTATACTACGTCTCATTATTCAGGAGGGTCCTTGTTATACTATGTTCTATAGACTAATAAGACAAACAAACACTTACCCAATATGGACTATAATTTTTTTGTGCCATGTTGCCATTTAGCTCTTTGTAAACTAAATTGAACATCCAGGTTTTTGGATCTTTTATCTTGAAAGAAATTGTGCCCCTGCTTCAACAAAGAAAATTTTTGAGTTTAAAAACGTGGTGTTTGGTTTGTGGTTTTTCCTTTTGACGAGGATTGCTAGCACTTGTCATGTTTTACTTATTTCCAACCGGCCAATGCTCGTTATTGATTGAATGTATTCACCCAAATTTGCTTTCTTTGAGGGACTTAAATCCCATATCCGCCTTCATTACACGATACTCCTTGTTTAGCTTTCATTAAATTATGAACTTTTCTGAATTCAGAACTTGTCGATAGATGATAACTCATTGGCCTAATGTTTTGCCTTGTACAGTCCCGAAAGTTGGTAGCCCGTCTTGAAATCCTTTCTCACTTTCTTGATACAAACTCGACTCAAGGACATGTGAAACCAAGTGATGAAAAAGGGAAGAAATATATATACTACACAAGAATAGAAGAAAATGATTCGATGAAAAATCTCTTTTAGAGAGAGAAAAAAAGAAAAACTTATCTGAGTGTGGTAGCCGACTCTACTGATCATGACATGCAATTTGAATTGATACCCGATTTGTCCATCCAATCTATTCCTCAACCATTATTGATCATTTAATCTTGATGTGGAGCCCCAACAATTTGACGAAGTCATAAATAACTTCAAATTGGGATGTCCACGAGGGTTTTTGCCACTAAAACTCTTTCATTTTGATTTCTTCAACTCTTATTCGCCTCATGGTGCCCGTCAGGGTTTTCACCAATAAAACTTTCATTTTTATTTCTCTCAACTCGCATTCGCCTTATGGTGCCCTTTAGGGTTTTCACCAATAAGACTCTCTCATCATTTTTTTCTCTTTTTTTTTGCTCACTTTTGCCTTACGATGCCCACTTATGGTCTTCACCAATAAGACTCTTATTTTTGTTTCTCTCAACTCACATTCGCCTTATGGTGCCCGTTAGAGTTTTCACCAATAAGACTCTTTCATCGTCATTTTTTTTCTTGCTCACTTTCGCCTTACGATGCCCCCTTATGGTCTTCACCAATAAGACTCTTATTTTTGTTTTTCTCAACTCACATTCGCTTTACGATGCCCACTTATGGTCTTTACCAATAAGACTCTCATTTTTGTTTCTCTCAACTCATTCGCCTTATGGTGCCTGTTAGGGTTTTCACCAATAAGACTCTCATCATTTTTTTAATTTTCCTTTATTTTTTCTGCTCACTTTCGCCTTACGATGCCCACTTATGGTCTTCACCAATAAGACTCTCATTGTTGTTTCTCAAACCCACATTCGCCTTATGACGCCCAGTTGGAGTTTTCACCAATAAGACTCTCTCATGGTTTCATCACTTGTATCCTTAACATACTTATTCTTGACATTTCAAAGGTTGATCCAAAGGTCTTTCTTTGATTGAAACACGACTTTTATACAAGGTTAGAAATAAATGACAAGATGAAGGCTCACATATGACTTTAAACAGTGGAATTGACTTTAGCTTTGGGATGGAAAAATAAATAAATAAAAATGACTTTTAGCCCAGTTTTTGCAAATATGGAATTTTGAATTTTTTTTACTTTTTGGGTGGACCGAACCCCAATGTCAAGGCTGCCTACATATCTTGCCGAAACAAGAATCAGGTCAAACGTAGTTCAGGTAGATGAAATGATTTTTCTTTTTCTTTTATATATATGGAAGAGCCAAGGAAGCAGAAGAACCAAGGAAGTAAATTAAATCTCAACAAGGGGGACAACATATGAATTAATACTTAGACACTGAACAAAAAATTTCCATTACATCAACCTTTGAAATATCAAGTCCAAACATGAAGGTTTCTAATATCGAAAAATCACATCATATATAATATATTTTCACAACATCAGAATTGATGACCATTTCTGTCATTTGCCCTTCTATATATGTTACGTAAAGAGCACCATTGGATAATACCTTCTTTACAATGAATAGTCCTTTCTAATTTGAAGAAAATTTACCTTTGACTTTGGCATGGTGTGGCAAAATGTGTCTCAACACTAATTGACCCTCTTCGAAATGTCTGGACGCACCTTTTTGTTATATGCTCATGCCATTCTTTTCTGGTACAATTATTCATGGCATACTGATGTCAATCGCTTCTCATCAATCAAACTTAATTACTCCAACCGTGTTATGATCCACTCATCATCATCAATTTCAGCCTCTACAATAATCCGTAGGGATGAAATCTCAACCTCTGTAGGTATACCTACGTCAGTCCCATATAACAACGAATAGGGGGTGGCACCCCCTGACGTACGAACTGTAGTGCGATAACGCAACAAAGCAAAAGGCAACTTTTCATGCCATTGTCGATAACCTTGCACCATTTTACGAAGTATTTTTTTTAATATTTTTGTTAGCAGCTTGTACAGCCCCATTTGCTTTTGGGCGATACAGAGTTGAATTTTGATGTTTAATCTTAAATTGATGGCAAACCTTTTGCATTAAACGACTATTGAGATTTGCAGCATTATTGGTAATAATTACCTTTGGAATATCGAATCGACAGATGATATTGAAATGAATGAAATCCATCACGACCTTCTTGGTCACTGACTTGAAAGTTATTGCTTCCACCCATTTTGTAAAATAATCAATGGCCACCAGGATGAACTTATGACCATTAGATGTTTTTTGTTCTATTAGTTCAATCACATCCATTCCCCATGCCACAAAAGGCCATGGAGCAGACATAGCATGCAACTCAGAGGGATGAGAATGTATCAAATCATCGTGTATTTGACATTCATGACATTTACGAACAAATCGTATAGAATCCCGCTCCATGGTGAGCCAATAATATTCTGCTCGAAGTATTTTCTTTGCCAGAACATATCCATTCATGTGAGGTCCACAAACTTCTGAGTGTGCTTCAATCATGATTGTTGAAGCCTCTTTAGCATTTACACATCTTAGAAGACCCAAATCGGGTGTTTTCTTGTACAATATGCCTTCGCTTAAGAAAAACCCGGTAGCTAGTCGCCGAATAGTTGTTTTTTGATTACTAGTTGCATCCGACGGACATTCTCCAGATTGAATATATGTTTTAATATCATGGAACCAAGGCTTACCATCAAATTCCTCTTCAACCATGTTGCAATAACCATGTTGATCACGAATTTGTATGTATAAAGGATCGATATGAGCGTTATCAGGATGCTGGAGCATCGAAGATAAAGTGGCCAATGCATCCGCAATCTCATTGTGAACTCTAGGAATGTGCCTAAACTTTATTGACACAAAACATTGACAAAATCCTTGTAAACAATGTTGATATGGTATGAGCTTTGGGTCACGAGTTTTCCATTCTCCTTGAATTTGATGAACTAGCAAGTTTGAGTCTCCTAACACTAACAGTTCTTGGATGCCCATATCAGTAGCTAACCTCAAACCCAAAATGCAAGCTTCATACTCTGACATATTATTAGTACAATAGAATATAAATTGGGCTGTTATAGGGTAATATTCTCCTGATTCAAACATAAGAACAACTCCTATTCCAACTCCCTTCTTGTTAGAGGCACTGTCAAAGAACAACTTCCATCATTGATTGTTATCGTTAATAACTTCATCGATACAGGATATCTCTTCGTCTGGAAAATAGGTCTTAAGTGGTTTATATTCTTCATCAATAGGTCTTAAGTGGTTTATATTCTTCATCAATAGGATTCTCTGCCAAATGATCCGCCAATGCTTGAGCTTTCATTGCAGTCTGCATCATATAGATAATGTCAAACTCTGTGAGTATTATTTGCCATTTCGCAAGCCTGCCCATGGGCATGGGCTTTTGAAAAATATATTTTAATGGATCCATACGAGAAATTAGATAAGTAATATAAGATGAAAGATAATGCTTCAACTTCTGTGCTACCCAAATTAAGGCACAACACGTTCTTTCAAGAAGGGTATACTTTGATTCATAAATGATAAATTTTTTGCTGAGGTAATAAATGGCCTGCTCTTTTTTCTCCGTGCCATCATGCTGACCCAATACACAACCAAATTGAATTATCCAGTACCGACATATGTAATATCAATGGTTTGCCCGGCTCAGGAGGAACCATTACAGGGGGATTCGATAAGTAATTCTTAATTCTTTCAAAAGCCTCTCAACATTCTTCAGTCCATTCGATTGTGGCATTCTTTTTCAACAACTTAAAAATGGGCTCACAAGTTATTATGAGTTGAGCAATGAATCTACTAATGTAGTTTAACCTTCCTAGAAGGCTCATAACCTCAGTTTTGTTTTTTGGATGTGGCAATTCCTGAATGACTTTTATCTTTGAAGGATCTAACTCGATTCCTCGTAAACTGACTATAAACCCCAAAAGCTTTCCTGATGGTACTTCAAATACACATTTTGCAGGATTAAGCTTGAGATTATACCTGCGAAGTCGTGCACATGATTTGATTGCTTTTTTGATTTAATAATCACATCATCCACATAAACTTCGATTTGTTTATGCATCATATCATGAAATATAGTTGTCGTTGCCCTCATATAAATTGCTAACCCAAAAGGCACAATTCGATAACAATATGTACCCCATGGAGTGACGAAAGACGTTTTTTCTACATCTTTATCATCCATTATAATCTAATGATAACCCGCATAGCAATCCACAAAAGATGCAATCTCATGTTTAACACAATTATCCAACAAAATATGAATGTTGGGCAAAGGAAAGCCATTTTTTGGACTTGCTTTGTTCAAATCATGATAATCAACACACATTCGAACTTTGTTGTCTTTCTTAGGGACAGGTACGATGTTGGCTAACCAAGAAGGATATTGAGCAACTCGGATGACTTTGGCCTCAAGTTGTTTCGTGATTTCCTCTTTAATTATTACACTCATGTCAGTTTTAAGCTTTCTCAACTTTTGCTTTACTAAAGGAAACTTAGGATTAATTGGCAACTTGTGAACCACCATGTCAGTGCTTAATCCAAGCATGTCATCATAAGATGACGCAAAAACATCCTTGTAATCAAACAAAGCTTGGATTATATCCTCATTTTGATGTCAAGCATGTACGTTTATCTTAGTCTCTTTAATATTTTCATGATCCCCTAAATTTATGGTCTCAGTTTCACTCATGTTTGGGTTTGATTTATTTTCAAAATAATTGAAATCGTTACTTACTTCTTCAAATACTTCATCTTCATCATATTTGATTTCTTGACGTATTATTTCAGGATTAGGTCGAAGATTAGATTGAATTTTAAGATCCGGTGAAAAATGCTGCATGCATGTCATATCAGTAGAATCGGCATAAAAAGAACTTTGTAGAAGAAAAAAAACCAAATAAATATATTATACTGAAATAAAAACACCATTACATCCTATTGAAACGGAAAATAGAGAGTTTGAAATAAAACGACAAGACAAAAACCCAAATTATAATCCTTGAATAGATCGGATGACAGAAAGAAAAAAAGACAAACTACCAAGACTCATTCTTAACGGGAAGAGGAGTGGCCTCCCATTTGTTTAGCTGGACATCAGAACCAATGAATTGTACATCTCTGTCACTAGTGCCTTCTCCGAGTTCAACCATATTAGCCTCGACAAATAAATCTTGAAAATAGTTAATCAGTTCTTCGTTAACCTCTAGAACTGGCTCTGGGAGTGGTGACTCAGAAGATTTTGTTGTGCAGGCTTTGATGAAAGATTTGTATATGGGTGGTATAGGTTTGGTAAGTGACCATACATTTCTCTTCTGCTTTTTGGCCTTCATTTTGTCCTTGACTCCGGGCTTGTATCCGTAGCCAAAAGTACTAAGGCACTTTCGTGGACTCACTGGATAAGCTCTCCCTTGCAAGAAGATCCCCAAGCTTTTATCCGGTTCAAACCCATGTTTCAGCATTTCATTTATCATCATCACGGACGCCATGGGCAATTGTAAATTTGAAATGAGATTCCCCTTGAGGATATGCTCAACAACCACTATCTCAAAAGCTTGATAAACCAGTGCATCATTCTTATTATTTGCCTTGACAAAAGGGAGGGAAGAGCCTTTGTAGACTGACAAGTCCCCCTCACCAGGAATAATTACTTCCTGCCGGTCGTATTCAAACTTGTAGGATGCATTGATATTCAACACTTAAAAATTTACGGTGAAATCGGCATGCCTTATTTTTAGTACGAGCTCTATCTCCCCAATGGCATCAGTTTTAGACCCATTTAAAGCCCTAACACATATGTTGTTGGGTCGTACCCTTTCAACATTAACGTTCAATTTTTGTAGAGTTGACAAGGGACAAATATTTGCCCCAGATCCTCCGTCAATTAGAACTCGAGTGACATATGAAAGATCACACTTTATAGTGATATGGAGGCCTTGGTTATGTCCCGTACCTTCCACTGATAGTTCATCATCTGAAAAGGTGATGCGGTTTACCTTAAAGATTCTCCCAACAATCTTCTCTAACTGACTCACTGTAACTTCATTAGGAACATGTGCTTCGTTCAGAATGTTCATTACAGCTTTACGATGTTCGTCTTAATGTATTAATAATGACAAAAAATAGATTTGAGCTGGAGTTTTCCTTAACTGTTCCACAATGGAATAGTTTGACAATTTCATCTTTCTTAAGAACTCCTCTGCCTCCCCTTCAGTGACTGGACTCTTAACTTGCATTTGGACATTTTTAGTTTTCTTTAATTCAATCGGGGCATAGCATCTTTCCGAATGAGTAATTCCTCCTATTTCATTTACTTCTTCGTTGCCTTCTTTCCCCTTGTATGTCACGACGGTAGGCTTATAATTCCAAGGGATAGCCTTGGGGTTAGTCATTGGAAATTGGGACACTGGCCTAATGATCACAGGTGGAATATAGGCTCCTTGCACGATCAAGATAGACTTGTTTGGCCTTCTTGGAACAACCAATCTAGCCTCTCTCCGACTTGTCCAAACATCTTCAAGTGCTCCTTTCACAGTTAGGGTGGGTGTGTTTGATAGGCTTAACTTTTTCGACGCCCTTTCTGCCCTGAAGGCACCATTTTTGTTAAGTTAACAACATTCGCCGAATTTTCCATGCTAGTTCCAACCTTAAGGATTGACTTGTATGGAACTGCAACTTCTTCGCAACCATTCATCATTTCTAACATGTTTGTTTCAGTATGCCTAGGCAATGGATTTTGATTGATGTTTAGTTCATTTGGGTTTTCCACAATAATTCGATGAGTATCGATCAAATCTTGAATTGCCTTTTTCAAGTACCAATACCTCTCTATGTTGTGCCCTGGGGCATCAGAACAATATGCACATCTTTTTTTCAATAGGACTCAAAACATTCAACGTTCTTAATTTTTGAAACAAGCTAGTATATGATTCTCCAATAGGGGTAAACTCATCCTTAGCTCCATTTCCCTTCTTATATTCGTTTCTAGGACGAAAAGGAATTCTAGCTGTATTTTGGTGAATTTGTAGGGGAGGTGGATGGTTTTGAGGAGGTGGTGCACGCCATTGTGGATAAGAAGGGGGAACAATTGGTTGTGCGCTAAAAATGAGATATTGAGGGTATGGGACAGGATATTGTGGAGTTTGGGGAGGAAAGTAGTGTTGTGTGTGATTATCTTGGACATAGGTTCGAGGTGTGTTGACACCCAATTTTAGCTCTCCACGTTTAACTATAGTAATAATAATAATAATAATAATAATAAAATATATATACGTTATGAAATTTTATAGGAATACAAAACAAAAAATTCAATTATTTATTTGACTTGATAAATTTATTTCTTAAATGTTATAAAAGTTAAATATATTATGTTACTACTTACTTTCTCATATTTTTAAAAATAAATGTTGTTCTTCTTAAGAATTGAATCTATTTTGGTCCAAATATAATTCCTTTTGTCGCAATATATATATTTTTTTCGTACATTTATTAAAATTAGAAAGCTTAGTTAATTGATGATTTACTAATTAGATTAATTTAATTTTAAGAGTGACTAATTTTATCAAATAAGCTAATCTTGCAAAATAATTATCTCTTATGGCTATTTAATAAAGAAAGTAATTATAATTTAAATGAATTTAATTTGAGCAAATTTGGCAATCCAAGTTTTATTAAACCGGCCAATCCGTGTATGCCACGTAGGCGAGCACATGGATTGTGCCTCTTTAGATTCGATCTCGACCTTACAATCTAATCTAACGGCTTTAATTAGTTCATCCTTTTACTATATATATATATATTATCTATTTTTAAACTCTTTATTTTTACCAACCGTCCGATCGTTTATTAAACAAGACATTTTTAACATTTTAAAAAAAAAAAAGGACTCCATCACTGGTACACTTCTTCTTCCAGAAGTCACGCCTCAAACTAATCTCCTCCTTCCCTAGACGACGGTTCTTCCTTTCCTAAAATTTTCCTTCCCCAAAACGTTTCCTTCTTCCCTAAAAAACTTTTCACGCCCCTCTCCCATCAATCTCTGCCAAAGAACGGCTATGAACCGTCGGAAAATGGCAATTTCCGATGGTTTTTGGCCAGGGTCACCCATCATCCATCAATCACAACCCCTTCTTGTTAACCTTTCATCTTTTCCAACCCAAAGCAGGCTTAGGAACCGCCACTCCTATGCCTGAAAAGGTGATGGACGTGAAGAACCATCAGATTTGGGCTCGTTATCCCCTTGATCCGATGGGTGCAAGGTTCCATCAATTTTTGAACGTTATAGAAGCCCACCCCAAAATTGGCTATAAAAGAAGCTTGGGTTCTCATTTGAAAAGGGGGGGAGATTCGAAAAATCGCAAAAAGAAACAATCCAAAAACAGGGAGGAACGTCCAAAAGTAATCCAAAAACAGGGAAAAATCTAAGAATCGATCAAAAGAAGCAAAAATCACAGCCACTCCAAGTTTTGTGAGAGTTCGAAAGTTCTTTTTTTTCTTGTCCTTCGGTTCTCTGTTTTGAATTTGAGTTTAGAGGAAGTTCTAAGTTGGAATCTTGACGTCAAAGCTCTAGTTTGTTGCTTTACACAAGGTTAGTAATCTCGTTCATTTGGTTTGGTTTCTAGGATTGGTTATTGTAGTATGGAATGTTTCATTTTTTATTTGTTGTTTAAGTCTCTGATTTAAATGGGCGATGAAACATGACTTGCGGTATTTTGGTTAGAAATCAGTTTACAACAGGTTAAAAGAGGTTCTTAGGTTAGAAAATTAACTGCGAACTCGATTAGTTGAACATGTGATTGATATTTAAAGTTTCGTTTCAGTTTTGTGTTAGAATTCTCCTTAGTTTCTGTCCAAAATCGTTGTTTCTTATTGTGACATAATATATATATATATATATATATATATATCTTTTACCATAGCGACTAAATGAAAATATACAACTCTGTTTTGTGTTAATTTTTAAGAATGGATTGATTGAGCTGAAGGTAGTATGCTATTATATTCTTAGATATGTGCAATCAGTTGAATATATTTTTGCCTTAGCATATAAAAAAAAATATATCGTCAAGGGGGCTGCTTTAATATTGAGCTTTCTGAGAGAACCTTTTAGTGGTATGATAAAATCATTTTTATGTTAACCAGCATGTCCTAATTTCTGCACTCTCAGTTAATATTAGCTCATAGAGATCTGATATATATATTTTCACTTATGAGTTCTTAGACATGGCTTAAAAAAAAATCATTGTGTTATGGGTACCTCACATGTTCATAGGGTTAATGGTCGCGAACTATGTAACTCGTGGCAGGATGTCGTATATGTTGATTTCAAGGTCATAGCATACAACTTTGTTTTCCATTTAGTTGACGTTCTTTTCTTATTAGAGTGTCAATAAACTTAGTTCAAAATTATATTTCATCATTTAAGGATCCTATTTTATCTGGAGTATGTTCTATTTTTTGGAGAGATTTGTGTACCCGTTTGACTTACTATGCGAACTAGTGTCTCAACTCAACGACACTCTCGTATGGTTGATCTATGTTGTCCTCGAATGCTAAAGTATAAGGTTGTCGTTTAGGATTAGTGTTGGGATTAATCAAATGGGCAGCCACGCTATTATTAAGTCTAACGTTAATTCAAACTCTCTCGTGAATTTCCCAAGTGTAGATATGACGTATAATACGGTCACTTAAGCCTGGCAATATATATATATATATATATATATATATTTATGAATCGTTGATATATGTTTAGCCTCTCAAAAGCTTGATTGCCTCATAATGATCATTTCGTTCTCTTTAGATCAAAAGAGATAGCTAAAGGTGATTTTTTTTTTTTTTTGGAAAATCATCGTCTTTTCATAAGCTTGAGAAGTTTGATTTTGTTTTGGAATGTTAGTTTCTGATGTGTTTAACATAGCTTCTCTTAAGTAAGTATATAAATTCTCTACTTTATTTGTTGAATCAACTATAAGAAACAATCACAGATTGGTGTTAATTTTTCCAAAAAGAGTTTAAAAATAAATTCTCAAAGTTCTCTTCTTCCCTGTGGATGGTTTCCTTGAAAGCCTTTGAATAATTTGAATGAACTCTTTAGCAGTTCGATTTGTCAAGTTGTAGGCTGCTGTAAATTCAAACCTATCCAGCTTTATACAACGTTTTTTTGGTTCTGTCCACCCTTCTTGTTCACAAATAATCAAAGTATAGTTATTCTTTTTTTTTCGTTTGAAATTGCTACAAGAATTGTTTATTCTCAAGATCCCTTTCGAAGCATGTTTTTATATGATTAAGAGTGAGTATATATGAGTTATGTAGTTAATGATGATTAGCCCATATTATTTTACCATAAGTTGGGTTCACCTCTCGCTATATGAAACTTTGTGTAGAAAGGTTCTTTAATTCATTCTTAGAATTACATGGTTGTCCAAATGATGAAAGAATAAGCATTTACATGTTTAAAAATACCATTATTAGCCAAGTCTTTGGATATTCTTTTTAATATATACTTATACTATTGCATCATTTAACTAGTCGCTAATCTTTATTTATTTTTTCTTTTTTTAAATGTTTCATGTACAATCGGAGAGCTGGAGTTTCTACTTTGGAACTCATTTTGGCCTAAAATATTAGGCCAACAGCAATTAGGATCACCGCAATGCTTGGAGTCTCGCAAATTAGGAGTCTAATATTTTCTTAGCCTTTCTTTCGTTGTCTTAATTATGTTATTTTGGCTAACCTTTACTCACAAGTTTGATACATTGCTTGTCTTTCATTTTGAAGCTTATTTTACGCGAACTAGTACTATTTGTTTTTTTATGAAATTAGTTGAGACACCTTTAGAACAAATGATACAAAGATATTTTCTAAAAAAATGTGTTAGCATTTTTATTTATAACATTCTCTTAGGCTTCTTAAGTTAGAAGATGTTCAAATGAAGTTAAAAAGGGTGAAATAATATTTGTTTAGGTGCTTAAGTAAAAATAAAATAATAAAACTCACAAGTTGGGATTTCCAAATGAATTTGAAACTAGTCTATTTAAAAAATAATAATCACCTTCAATGATATATAAGGCTAAAATAATCACCCTTTCAAAGTATATATTCTTTTGCCATCACCCCTTTTATGAAAAATTATATTTACTATTAGTGCTATCTCTATTTTTACAAATCATATATTGCTAGAATATCTTTATCTTTTAACATGCTATTCCAAATTTTAGATATGCCAACGGATTCCGAATACAAGGTATATACATATACATGTCATACACATAAAGGTATATATTCTATATTTTCTCTACATGATCTATTATATTTCTATCTACTATCCCGAATGTTATTTATTTATTTTTATAAATTTATTCCTACACTTTACACATATTATTTTACTAAATCTAACCTATCGTTAACTTATCCCTACATGAGAATAAAATAATAAACCTTCACCTGTTTTAAACAACTTACATGTATATACTATACTTTATAATAAACATAATTTTAAGATCACAAACTCTATCTAATATTTTAATGTTAGTATCGTTATTATTTATTTATTTTAAATTTTTTTTTTTTTTGGAAACTCTATTTTTATCCAAATCACATATTACATATATACACTCCACTACTACCTTATTTTATTTTTTCACGTCTTAATGAAATGACATATTTTCATAAATTCAACATCTATATATTTCTTAGGATAAATTTACTATGATACACCTATATTTTTAGCACATAAAAATTAACATATTTTTTAAGTACATCTATTTATTTATTCATTTATTTTTACATGATAAAATACTACTATTAAATCTATTTTATAAGGCATATATATGTTGTATCTTGTATTTTATTCTTTTTCTTTTAAACTAACCAATTAACTTATCATTGATTTTTCTAAGCAAATAAATAAACAAGTTTCCTAATCATATTTTCCTAAATTGAGTTTAAGGACTATCTTCGGATAGGCTCTGAGGGGTGCTTAACACCTTCCCCTCGAGTAACCAAAACCCTTACTCAGAATCTCACTGGTTTCGCAAATCAAAACAGAGTCCACATTTACATATTTTAAAGATTGTTTTCCTAATATTTTCCTTAAAATTTAGGTGGCGACTATAAAAACAAAAGAAATTTTTCCAAAATTAGAGTGTCAGCCATATAATGTTGTGAACTATTTCGGCTAGCTCGAAATAGGGTGCGACAAGGTGCTGATACAACGGTGGCTACATCTTCCCTCAAATATTTCCAGAACCATTTTGAAGTGCTTGTGCCGTGGCTTTTAAGGCAGTTTGGCTTACGATCTTTCCAGACCTGATGCCATTTTCCACCATTTCCCCAACCTTGATAACTTCGGCGAATGTCTTTCTAATGGCAGAAAGCAAGTAATGAAAGTAAATAGGTTCTTGCGCTTGGAGAAAAACGTCAATCATCTCTGACTCCTTCATTGGTGGTTTAACCCTAGCAGCTTGCTCCCTCCATCTAACGGCATATTCACAAAAATTTTCTGTGGTCTTTTTCCTCATGTTGGCATGTGAGGAGCGGTCTGGCACAATGTCAATATTATATTGGAATTATTGCACAAAATATCGAGCCAAATCATCCTATGTATGTCAGTTGGCAATATCCTGATCTATGAACCATTCAGATGCAAATCCACCAAGTTTTCCCCAAAATAGGCCATGAGCAACTTCTCTTTGCCATCTGCACCTCTCAATTGATTGCAATATTTTTTCAAATGAGCAATGGGGTCTCCGTGACTATCGTATTTCTCAAACTTTGGAGTTTTAAAACCAATAGGCAAATGAACGTGGGGAGACATGTATAAATCATTGAATGAGATGCCTTTGTGGCCTCCTAGTCCCTACATATTTCTTATACTCTGTGCCAAACTCTTCATTTTCTTAGTCATCTCTTCGTGTTCCTCATTCTTAACCATCTTTTGTACTTTAATATGGGAACTATATTGATGAATATGGGGATAAGAACTTCGAATTTCAATAGCCTCTTCAAGGGTGTAACCATGATCATGATAAACTTTGGACGAAGGATCATTGTTGGATTTAGGCATTATTGTTGGCTGTCAAATGCTATTAATCGGCGCAGTTGGCATGAAGAGTGAATTACTCACCATAGGTGTACTCAAAGGGCACACTGTAGAAGTTCCAGCAACGTTGGAGGTGTTAGCATAGGGGCTGAATCCAGGTGGATAAATGGGATCATTTGTCGACACTTGGATAGAGGGTGACATGTTCGTATTTAAATAGTCACGGATTGAAAATGGCGGAGCTTGTCATACATCTCTGCCATTTGTTGTCTTAATACCTTTACCTCTTCTATTGACACTGTTTCTTGTGAAGTCATTTTGTTTCGGCCCTCCTCATTGTCCGATTCGTTCCTGTCTTTGTGTGCCATTTTCTTTTTCCCTTTCGACCTTGTATTGTAGGGATGATGCCAGCTTAACCACAAACCAACCATTTTTAAGCTAATATGTCTCTCTTTCTCTCTTTCTCTCTCTGAATGGAGTAGCAAACAGATTAGTGTTAAGAAATCGTGCATATTGCATCCACATATATACTTCTAATAAGAAAGACCTTTTGTTTCATCCCGGCTTATCTAGGCGTTTTTTCCTCTTTAGTTGTTCTTGTTAAAAAGGTTTGATCGAACCCATTGGGTTGCCTACGTATCATGTTGGTGCATGAATCAGATATTTGCGTAGTTCGAGAATATACATTAAAACTTTTTTTCTTTTTTAAAGATATCTACATATATATTTATGTATTCATACTAACGAAAAAATTAAAACTAGACATAAGCATAAATTAACATATCATTTCAATGTTTGGAACATAAGTAGAAAGACGATGATAAAATCACCAAACAAAAGCCAATAATTTAAACAGACACGACCTAGACAAAGTGTAGAAATGTAGAATAAATTAAAGGAGGACTCAAACTAAAGTAAACGACACTGATGAAAAAAAATACTTGTATCAACCCCCAAATCCCAAAACATAAATGTCATGATTGCATCCCCATCTGCTTGCTCATGGAGATGGTGATCTTACACGACCCCCTACACTCTGATATATATCTTGCATCAAATTCATAAGGTACTCAGCAAATTCAGGTACTTCAGCCAGAAATTGTTCATGGTTCATCTCTTGATAATCTAAACCCATTTTGGTAGTGCGATCAGCCAAACGATAGACTTTTGATCGAAGTGAATTGCAAGTCTGATTTCATCCTCGTATTTGTTAATCACGGGAGGCCACCATTTCTCTAGCACGTCTTTCTTGAGTCGAGACTGACTTTATTTTCTCTCGAAGTCTTCCTCTTTCACGGATCCACTAAGCTCTCTCTTGATCAAAATGTGTCTGACTTTTCTGATCACATGTCCTCAATTGTTGTTGTCGAGATACTGCAAGTTCTACAACTTGTGCTCCCCTAATGGTTGCCAGATTACCTTGTCCTCGGAGTAAGGTTTCTCTCTGAGTTGCCTTGGCCCTTTCCTCTTCGAACTCTGCTTGTTGTTGGGTTAGAGTTGCTCTAGCGAGCATTAATTTTGTTCTTAACTCCTGATTTTCAGCAAGGTAATCACTCATAGCCAACTCAATTTTTATTTTCTTCTTAGTCTCATGGTCTATTGGTTATTTTACAAATCTCTCTGGCCTAACTTGTAACAGAGGTTGTTGTTCAAGCCAATTGGAGTATTTCGGGTGAGTTTCTTCTATGTATCGTTCTTTAACCATCGTTCCAATTCTCATGACTAAACAACCATCCCAAAATTTTTGGGCCAATCCTTCAGGAAGAGGGACCTTTGGTCCAACTTCGGACACAAAATCTTTCATATCCTTTGTGATAGGTAGAACTTGACGCCTGCCTAACTGACGTAAAACCCGTAGCAGTACGTATGGTTCCACACCTCTAATACCCATCAGCAATAAAAAGGGGCGAACAGACGACATGTGTATGATTTCTACCCAAGGGAACCAAAGATAATTCCAAGTGATCTTATCTTCCGTTATGGAGCGAA
This sequence comes from Solanum commersonii, assembly GCA_029007595.1. Taxonomy (NCBI): domain Eukaryota; kingdom Viridiplantae; phylum Streptophyta; class Magnoliopsida; order Solanales; family Solanaceae; genus Solanum; species Solanum commersonii. The sequence goes on from JAJTWQ010000011.1 coordinate 4,489,265, forward strand.
AATATTTAACCCAAGCATTGACCCCTTCCGGACACCTGTATTTCTCCACCCTTTTGGCATGACTTGTAATATAATCGCTTCGATCCTGAATAAATCTTGCCACTGTAGGAGGTCGGTAAAGATGTTCTACTATCTATAGCTGAAGCAATATGTTGCATCTCTTGAAGAAACGTTTCCCTTTCTGGCAGACAGTCAGAGCACGGTAGATATCATCCAAAATTATGGGGACGATGGTATAATTCTTTTTCTCAACTAATACATTTACTACCCCGGTCAAAAAAATGTTAATCTTTCCGCCTCTCTTTGAGAAAACCATTGTTCCCAAAAAAGCTACCATGAAAGCAAAACGTCTATGCTCTTTTCATGTTTCAAAACTTCCCTTATTGTTGAGTTTCCTTCCAAATTTCTTGAATCCGTCTTCTTTTCCATACCTATCATACAAAAATTGTAGTGAGATCCAACCTTTGTCTAATGATTCCTCCTTGGCTTTGCAAATGTTCAAGTGTTGAAAAAATTTATTGACGGATATGCCCCTTGAGGCTATAAGCCTCTGATGGTGTAACTCACTCCGAACCCGGTAAAGTCAGCTATTTCCTCCAAGGTTGGGGTCATTTCGAAATTTGAGAAACGAAAAACATTATTAGTGGGATCCCAAAAGGACAACAGTGTTTCGATCACATCTCTCTTAGGTTACACTTGCATGATTCTAGTCAAGAAACCTAAATATTTGAATATTATGCCTTGTTCGAACAACCCCATGTCATTCCACCATGCCCACAACTGCAAAGGAGTACAATCAACAACCTGAAGTGGTACCTTCGAATCTCTTTTCCCTTTCTGACACTTTTCACGACCAGGATGAACCATATTATGCCTATGGAAAAGGATGCAGGGTCAAGAAACACTCATATTTACGATACTTAATTTATGGACCTCTTACATTTGAAAAAGGAAAAAAAATGTGTTAAACTTATATAAAATGACGCAAAGTATTTTTCAAATAAAGACTTTAAGAAAAGGGAAAATAAGTACTTGTATTTATAAATTGAATACATTTTGAATGTTCGTCACTTGAACAATAGACTTAGAGCACGTGTGGCCGATAATTATTTAATTTATTTGAAAATTTCTTTTGATAAAGAACATTACATTTCCTTAAGCAAGTGTTTAATCTATGTGTTTGATTGCAAAATATTTTCTAGTAAATGCACCTTTAAAATTAAGGTTTAAATTATAATTTCAACTAAATCTATTATTATGAGTGACTATCATGAATTTTAATTACTATTACTTGTAAATAGATCAAAGAAACGTATAAGATGAGATACTCTTAACAAGACTAATTAAAACTCCGAGCCAATATAGAGGGTGATATATATGGCTTATCAAAGAATTTTTGTTGTAAAAATAAGAAAAAATAAAATTCTTGAAATTGATGTTGCAGAAAACCATTGGACCTTCTAACCCATTATTAGGGATATATTGGTAGGCACTCCTATATATTATAAAGTACTTTTATTTTGAGAAATAAATAGCTATATATATATCATTTTGACCCCTTTTATTTCAAGAAAATACTATTAATGATAATAATAATATATATGGATATTAAAAAAATTATTTTAGAGGGAACCTAAAGCCGGTCAACAATCGAGGTCTTCACCATGATTTTTTTATAAATAACACATAAAATGCACATGTTGGTCAAGAAGAGGGTCTACTGTCCTAGACGGACCCAACCCCTGTGTCTTGTCTCACTAAGTCAAATGCGAATTATACAAATAAGCAGAGTTTACTAGGGATACGCCTGTCTATGTTTCAATTTTACTAGGTTTGTCATGACTCGAGAGCACCCCTTAGTCGTAACTAGCGTATTTGACCTCGAAGAGGTCAAATAAAAGTCTCATGGATTATTCATTGCATACGATACAAAAAAATATATATGAGAAATTTAAAGCTTCCTTTACAATCGAAATAACACCTTTTAAATAAAAAGCAAGCGGAAAGCTTTCTAGACTTTATCCAAGATGTCTCAAAACCATCTAATACTTGAATACAACAATGGGACTAAGCCCACTCAAAATTATAATAAAACTACAAGACATAAAGGATCATATTGGTTATTGTCCTTGAATATATGAGGACTCACCAAGTCTTCACCTTCAAACACCTTAGAAACCTATCCATCAACCATGGAATGTCAACATCTCCAAAACCCTACACTTTAGTCAAAAGGGAAAGAAATGGGTTAGCACCATTAAGTACTAAGTATGGAAACCATGCAAAAACATGCTAAAAAGTACATTTGGTTGAAAGTCAAGTCTTATGTCATTTTAGTAAAACTTCATGAACATTGACATATTAGACATATTATAGAAGATAACCAACATATAAGACATTAACCACATTATAGACATACTCAACATTTTCACCACGTAACTCATTTCATCATCCAAGGACCCTTATCTAAAGTTACCCTAAGACACACTTGAGTGAGACATGAAATGGCCGCCCATACAACCTCGTCATACACACCTAAGTGTTCCTCAAGGCTACTATAGACAAGAACCATCATGCTTCAAGGTAATATACCAAGTAACTCACTTCATTAACATAAGCTATTCATTCAACAAATCATTTAGACAATAAGTCAACATTCTTCTTTAAAGTCATTTAGGACACATTCATGCATTTAGGGGACTTCACACTTTAGTCATATAGACTTAGAGATCTCACTTTAGCACCTTCAAAGGCTACTCGTGCCATGTGTAACTAGCATCCTATACTACTACCTACATGGTGTAGAACCTATCAAGTAACTAGAGTTCACATTAAGGGCATCAAGTTCTACACTTAAAGATCCAAGTGTATAGAATGCCCATAGCACCAATTTCCAAGAGATTCAATAACAAGGCTCGCCCAATATATACATCATGTCGTCACACCAAGCACAGGCAAGTATCAAGAAGGGCTGACGCCCTATATCAAGAAGGGTCAAAGCCCAATAATCAAGAGAACCAAGAACCATATTAAAAATGGCTTTCTAATTCATACTTAAAATGGACAACTTCCATTCATAAGACGGACTAAAAATCCATAGTCAAGATGACAAATGATCCGAATCAAGAGGCATGCCAAGAGTGACAAAGTCACAGCCACAAAAAGGACAAGGTCCCAACAAGAGTGTCAGGTAATCAAATAATCCGTACAAGTGGACGAGTTACACAAGCATCTTTAATGCCTTAAAGGATACTAACATGACAATGTCAAGTGACAAAAGTAACCAAGTTATCAAGATAACACTTCAAATATACAAGAAAATAACAAGAGTACAAGTACAAGTTTATACACAAACCTCGAGCTTTAGCATAGAAATAGTCTGACAAAATATCAAGAATTCAAACCGTAGCCCGACCAACGTATCAAGGTTCTCAGCTTGTGCATGAGTATATCTAACCTTAAAAATACAATTACATAACTTATTTAACTTATATTAGCTCAGTAATGTCGACATAAAATAGGATCATCATCGCAAGTAAGTCTAGCATGTACAAATATACTATGCTCCCAAAACAGTGAATCTGTCCAGCCTGGTACCCCAAGTCGCAAGTTAGATTTGAACAGAAAAACGGTAAAACTAAACTTTATAACCTTCATAAAAGATGTAACTACATCTCTTAAGGTTGCAAACCAACAAGAATCACCGCAAAATACATTTTGTAAAAAAAAGATATAATCAAAACACTAACAGCTGATTATCTAGGATTTCAATTTACGAAATCTGGGCAGAACTTGCCCTATGTTGCGTCCCATATTTCGTATCCATAACAGTTAAATTAACGTTTTACATAAACATAAGAGTTGTAGGTATACAAGTTAGCTTTCCAAATCATATTTATTCGTTGTAAAAAAAGTTCTAAAGAATAAGATATGCATAAATTACCGAACACTACCCAGCTCAGAAACAGATTTCATCACTTACATATGAAAGGAATGTCATAGCCTATCGATTTATATTCAACATAACTTTTCATTTATCAAGAAGGGCACCTAAGTCTACCAAGTCAAGAGATGACATTCAACAATATAAGGCACTTCATATTCTATCATCTTCATTCATAAGTGTTAAGAGAGAACATACTTTTAATCACAATACAATAATACTTTATTCAAGATCACCTTGGGATCACATGTACACATTTATATTCACAACATGATTACCTTTACTTCATTAGATTCTCATTCAAATCCTTTACATCACATTCACATATATGATATCATGTCAACACTTCAATTCCTCATATAATGCCTTCAAGGCCATAATTATAATACATTCAATAAGTAGACACCTCCACCATAAGTGGATCACACATCAATCTATCACAATTCTATATCAATTCTACATTAACAATGAAGTTAGGTCAACTTACTCTTTTTCCATAGCTATCTTTATCATTCTCATATTCCAACAATTAACAATACAATAACAATGATAACAATATTCAACTATACAAGCTAAGCTAAACAATATTCAATAGCCAACATAAGGCCAAATCCCAACTTATGACCATTCAAGGCTACTACCTCACACTATACAATTAAATAACAATTTCCAACAATTCAACATAGCTAAGATCATATAAAAACAACCCACATCAACCTACTCAATAATCCTTCATCAATTACTCAAAATCAATAGACCCACTTTAGGCCAAATTTAGAGAATTTTGAGAAGACATGGGTTCATGAAGATTTCTTTCTTAAAACCACCAATAACATCAATAATAACTTAAATAATCATTAAAAATCATTTAATACAAAAAACTCATGCTAGAATCGAAATTAGGATTTTGAGTTTTTTTTTGGAACAACTTTTGAAATCTTTTGGATTGACTCTTTGATTGAAGAAGGAATCAAAGATGAAGAGTCCCCATACCTTAATCTTCAAGAACCAAACGAAATTGGAGAAGAAATCAGTAGCCACCATCCACCCTAGCTCCATCTTTCATCTTGAGCTTCCATGGGGTTTTGAGAGAGTTGTTTTTCTAATTGGAGTGATTTAAATGGAAGAATTTTAGTCAAAAAGGGTTTTATAATTGCTAGGAAAGGCAAAGAATAATAGGGACTCAACCTAGGAAAAGAATTAAGGACCCACAAAGTTAAACTTGAAAGTTTTCACTAAACCCGCTTAAGCTCGTCCTTTTTAACAGTGTTTCACTATTTTGAGCATAACTTATTACTTCGAGATCGAAAAAGAGCAAACTCGGTGGCATTGGAAAAAGGACTCAGAGACCTTTAACTGGATATGTAATGGTCCACCTAATTCGTTTTGAGCTAAAACATATGACCATTTAAAGTTGATCCTTACAACTCACTAGTTCAAATGACTAGTTTCAGGACGTCACGGTCTTTTCTCATCATTTCATCAAGTTTTCAACTCCAAACTCACATGTGAGGCTCTAGTTTTCAACTTCGACTTCATTGCTGGTCCAACCTTGCCTAACATGTGTGACGAAAATCCTTTAGTGGGTGCCAAGACACTCCAGTTTTATCTTAAAAGAAAGTGGAATGCATAACCGCATTTCCTGCTACCCTATTTTTAGAGACTCAGATGATTGCGCGAGAAGAAAATTATTTATAATTTAACAATATCAAAGCGATAAATGAGCAAAAAATAACACATTAAGTCATCAAAACAATATATCCAATGAAATAATATAATAAAATCAAGTAAAGTCAATATAATAAAGCTCGAATTCTGGTTAGTCTACCGCAGAGTCGGCAGAGATGTCACATCCCTTTTCGCGCACGGTAGTGAGGGTTTTTCCAATTTAAGTGACGGTATTGATTTATGAATTTTTTTCAGAGTCGCCACTTGGAATTGACTTATGGTGTTCCAAGTCACCTTTTTGTTTAATCCCTAATCAAAAGGAAATGACTCTTTGTTTGGTCTGCGAACTAGAAATTCGAGTAAGAAATTTTGTTGACCGAGGGGAAGGCATTAGGCATCCCTCTAGTCCCGTGGTTCTAACACGATCACTTTTATTGACTTATACTTATTTGGATAATTTGTGACTATATGCCATGGTTTGCTTATTTTTTAAATTGTTGAATTTTTATTAGTCTTAAATCGGATGCATAACTGCATCTTCGATCTTGACATTTGGAGACATAACTGTCTTCTCCTCTCAAGTTCATCACACCTAATAATCTCAATTTACACCTCTTGGTTTGAATTAACAAAATTAATTATTAAAATAATTTGGTCTAGGTGCGTAACCACATCCTTGAGTTTCTTAAGTATCTCAAAAGGATGTGGAACCACATTCTTAATTGAGATGAAATTTAATTATTATTGTTACATGAACTAAACTATACGTTTTTTTTCTTGGCTTTGTGCCTCTGTCAGTTTTCTAACCTTTTCTTGAAATATATATATATATATATTTGTTGTTTTGGTTATTATTTAATATATATGTATTTTTTTTATATTTTTTTTCTTTGTTTTGTTTCATTCTGTTCCTCTTTTCTTTTTCTTTTTTTACGTTTCTTTTCCTTTCTTTTTTTTGTTGTGTCGTATATGTATGCATGTAGTGTCTATATTGTTTTTGTTTTATTTTTATTCCTTGTTATTTGAAAAAGAAAAAAAATAAAAAATAAAAAAAATAGTGAACATTGTATATCAATCCAACAGTTATTTTTCTCAAAATAATATTCAATATCCAACTTTAGATGATGATTAACACTAGCATTAAACAAATTACAAATCAATTCTACCTCACAAATTCCTCATTCAATATTATCATAAACTATTTTACTAATTTAATGTATTTAGGCTAATAACGAAAGAGACTATATTTTAAACAGTTAAATGCATATTTACAATAAAGTATCAATGCTAAAAATAATAAGGATAGAATAGTAAGGCGTACTATCGGAATCAACTTTGTAGACTACCTAATACATGAAATCATTTAAATAACTTTGTTCATGCTTTAATTCACAAATAAATATATTAAAACTAAGTAAAAAAAACAGATTATGAATTTGTGTGGTAAAAATAGGAGCAAGAATGATATCACCGGATACTAGACATAAAGATCAAAATACGATACTATAAAAAATTTATTCTAAATTTAACAATATACACATATTTACCGTATTTCAATAATATAATGAAAAGGTTGAACAATTATAGAATTTGAACCAATTCATAACATTGGAATTAAATACTATATGATCATGAAAATCAAATATAAAATAAATGTAAATAGTACCTCTTGCGAAAATCAAACTCACGAAAAGAAAGCGATCCTAATAGGAAATCACGAACAAAAATCTTTCTGACTTAATTCACAAAATAAAACTCGCTTTTCTTCTCTTTGCTTTTGCTCTTTTTTTTTTTTTTTTGTGTGCGCACTGCTATTTCCCCCCTATCTGATGATTATGATGGTGGTATATATATAGGATACGTTTCTCTTTCTCAGATACGTAGGGGTGTGGGTTTCTTTTTTGGGTTCCTCCTTTATTTATTTTTAGTCGTGTATGTATAGGGGTGTTTGCTAGTTGCTGATAGTTTTGTGGGGATGTAGTAGTATAGGGGTGAGTATATGGGAGTGGTGGGGTATGGGAAGTTAGATTATTTAGGTTATTTTTATTTTACTTTTAGTTTTATTTCTTTTAAGAGAATAATAATTAACTATATAATAAGCTAATTAGAAAAAGTCAAATAGCTAGTAAAAAAAATAAAAATAAAAAATTAAATAAATACTAGCTTATTTATAAAAACTTAATTTTAAAATAATATAGATTTTTTGTAATCTTTCATTCCTTTTTAAACAGTTGAAAAATAAAACTTACCTTAAAAAGTGATTCTATTTTTTGTTGTTTCCAATTTTATTTTTTAAAAAAAACTAAACTTAACAAAATAAGATAAAGGTCAAAATATTTAATTTATATTTATAAAAATATTTCGGCTCTAAAAATAGTATAAAATTTTAGGTTTGGTCAAAAATTACGTGTCTACGATACAAAATCTATTGTTGTGTTTATAAAAAAGATCATTATTTTGTTTTTGGGGTGGGTGGGTGGGGGGGTCTTTTTCAAATTTCAAGCAATAAAGCTAATCAAACTATTTTTTTTCATTATATCAACTTATCAAATTCAATCGAACATTATTTTGATATTATTTTATGGAAAAACGATAAATATACCCTGAACTATCATAAATGGTATGTAGATACCATCTGTCATATTTTTGGGACATTGGTGGCTCTGCCGTCCAAAAACTAGAGCATATATACACTTTATACTAATGAACATACACGTGTCATAATCTTATCCACCAACCCGACATTTATTAAATATCGGATCGACGGATAAGATTGCGCACGTGTCCCTATAATTTAGTCTTCTGTTAGAGTGAAGGGTATATATACTCTAGTTTTTTAACGGTAGGGACACCAATGTCTCAAAAGTATGACAGAGGGTATCATACCATTTCCAATAGTTTGGGGATATATTTGTCCTTTTCCCCATTATTTATAAACTTTTCAAATTTTTGTGTCAGATTTTATTATTCTAACTTGATATTATATAATTTCATTAAAATTTTATATTATTTGTATTCTTACTTCATAATATCCGTGTATATCTTACCTCTCTAGATCTCATTTGTAGAATTACATTGAACATGTTATAATTATTCAATTTATATATGTCAACTAAGAAAATAAGACATCTTTGTGAAGTTTAACTTTAGGCCCCAAATTTATTAAAACTATCGGTAATTAAGTTCAAATTATTTAAAACTCGCATGTTCTAAAGCAATTACTTTGAATATTGTTTACATTTTATGTTAAACAGAACCGACAGCTCATTCCCTTTTTCTTACTTTTATTTTTCTATATTTTGTGCCTATTTTATTTTAAGATATTTTCTTCATCTTTTGTATTTGTCTTTTCGTTCCTTCTATTTTCCTTTTTTTCTTCTCTATTTTCATGGACAGTGACATTAAAGTGAATATGCATGGAAAGAAATTCAAAACACCCAAAATTTGAAAATTTGGCTTTTAAAGTTTTTAACTAAATTTATGAATGTTCTATTATCCCATATTATTTTCGTCCAAAACGCAAAATATAACTTTAATAATAAAAATATAATTTGTAAAGATATGAGTTTGTTCATTTTTTGAAAAAAAATATGTTGGGTATTACATCTCCCTCCTAATTGTATTCACCTTTTGAATTTTAATTTACAACCATGGGTTCAGGAAAAAAAAAAACGAACTAAGTTTGTGAATGCTCTATTATTCCGTATTATAAGAAGAGGTCTATTTTCGTCCAAAAAAGCAAAACATAGCTTTAGTAATAAAGATCCAATTCGTAAAAATATGAGTTTGTCCATATTTATTTTTAAAAAAAATTAAAGTTAGGTATTATATTCCCCTCCTAAATAGACTCACTTTTTGGATTTTAATTTACAACGTTTGGATCCAGGAAAAAAAAACTAAGTTTGTGAATAATCTATTACTCCATATTACAAGGAGAGGTCTATTTTTGTCCCAAAAAAAAAAAAAAAACATAACATAATTTTAGCAATAAATATCCAACTTGTAAAGATATGAGTTTGTCCATATTTGTTAAAAAATAATAATAATTAGGTTAGGTATTATATTCCCTCCTAAATATATTCACCTTTTTGAATTTTAATTTACAATATAAGGGTCCAGGAAAAAAAAAAACTAAGTTTGTGAATGTCCTAGTTACGTTCATTAAGGAACTTAAAAAAAAAATCAGAAGGTTTGTGTCTATTACTTAAAAAATTAAGAAATTCGACTCTTCATAAATAGCATAAGTTTCTTACTATTAATTTCTTTTTGCAGATTCCTATTTATCTATTTTTATATTTATCTTAGTGAATTTTTAATTTAAACAATATTTTCAATTGAAATAGTAAAACTACATAAATGGGCCATAAAACTTAAATAATTACGTGTTCAAAGTAATTCAAGAAATATCTATTCTCTCTCAAAAAAATTACAGCACATACCCCCATTCATTAAAGCTGCTAATTTTCGCTTAACTAATACTAAATCAGTATCATATGCTATATTAGTATCATTAACACTGATAATTTCGCTTAACTGATATTGAATCAGTATATGTATTTTGTATTGGTATCATTAAGGTTTCTTATTCAGAAATTACTCATTAGTCAATGATACTATAAAAGTATATGATTATTGTTGTGGTATCATTAATGTTTCTTGTTCAGAAATTAATCATTAATCAAAGATACTATAAGAATATATATATATTGTTGTGGTATCACTAAAATTTCTTGTTATAAATTACTCTGTAACGACCGGTTCCCATCGATATAGAAAAGTCAATAGGGAAAATTTTTGGGCCGGAAAACTTTTTTGTAGTAACTTGGAAATTTTCCAACCTAGTCCAGATTCGGACGAAATCGGAGTCAGTAAGTCTTGGGAAATCTGGTAACAATTGGGTGATTTAATTATGATCTTGATAACATGAGTAGATAGCTAAGACGTTACCCGTACGACTTTACGAAATTGAATTCGGGTGAGTAGAACTCCCAAAATTGATCTTAGCATGAACGGATAGTTTCTGACTGTCATTGGTTGAAGGTGTGTTGTGAAATGGGGGTATTAGAATGATTAAATTCGCTCACTCTTTCGTGCAAGCCGCTACGATAGGAATTTGTGTTGTCAGGGCGGGGCCGTTGTAGCGGGGTGGTACCGTTGTAGCAGGACAATCGCGATTTAAGTCGGAAATAAACCCCAAAACGTCTTTATTCTGCAATTTTCGTTCTTGAGAGTAAGGAGATGAACTCCAGGCTATTCTTGATAGGTTTCCACCATTCTTAAGGGTAAATGTAAGGTTTTAACTCCCCAGATCCATTTTTCGATCCGTATATCATAATCTAATGGGTAAGTATCAATGGGGGAGGGTTTTGATCTAGAAATCATGGTGGAAAAACTCCTAATTTGAATATTGAGATCATGGATTTGATCTAGGGTTGATAGGTGTAACACCCCGTATTCGAAAATAAACCGTAATGCAGATTTCCAGAAGTTGCAGGTGCAATTCACGGTTGCCACCCAGGGACCGTAGGGTGAACCACGGCCCATGTTTGTGGTCCGTGGTTCGCATCTGTAACCCTCCCCAGACTCAGCCCCAGAAAAATATTCTAAGTGTCGACCCACGGCCAGACGCACGAATCGTAGGTCAGGTCACAAATTGTGGTCTGTGTCCGTAGATCAGACCCCCAATTTAAGCTCTCAGTCACAATTGACAATTGACCAGTACAGACTGTCAGTCGATCGACAGTCCGTCGGTGACTCCGATAACTTTTAAGTCAGGGTCTTTTGGTATTTTCCTTATACGTTGGACCCCTAAACTACGTGGTTTTGGTCAGTTTTTAGCCTAGAAACATAACTAGAACTTACCTAAGTCAGATCATTCATCAAAACTTAGAAAAATTTAAGCAAAAGAGGTCAAGAACCCTAGTTCAAGAACGTAGCAAAGTTTCACTAGTTTCTTCCCTGAAATCGAAAGATTTCTCTATGAAATTCGTCACCAAGTATGTGGTATTTCACTAGTGAGTTCCTTTCACTCATTAGGTCCCTAGATTTCAGTCAGAATCTTGATTCCCTTAATGTTATCCATACCTAGGGTTTCTTGAATGTTAGAATTGTTGGGTTTTAGCTGTTAGAATGATTCCAAATCATATCATCATGTTGTATTATTGTTCTGCCCAAATTCATGCATAAACTCAAAACCCTAGCTATGTAGTTCTTTTAGTTCATGAAAAACACATGCTAGGCCAGTTAATTCAATTATATATGTAAACATGCCTCAGTTTTCGAATTCATTATTATCAGTATATTAATGTTGCATTCTCATCAGTTTGCATGTCAGTATTTTGAGCTATCCAGTGCTACATCATTTCAGTCATAAAATGTTAACTACTTAATCAATTGGGAGCAACTTAATACCGAGTGGACTAGGGTCAGTCACTCTCAAGTCCCAGAACGACGTGCCTCGTAGGATAAGTCCCCTCTGTTGGGCATTACATTTTAGTGATCAGGCTAACATGCCTCTATACCTCTGGTAGAGTATATTGGGTCCTCTCGATGAGGCGTATACATCAGAATCCACATTTAGCTCATGTGGTTTTATGTTGGTTATTAGTAGCTCTCTCACAGTTCAGTCATATTTTATTGCATTGACAATATTATCAGTATAGTTCAGTATTCAGTCTCAACATGTTATAAACTTGGTCATTGCATTCAGTTTAGCCTTCTTAAGTATTTACAGTATCCTTATCATGTTCAGATTATATCATTGCTTATTCTTATTCAATTATCTTGTTATTCAACTTTATTCTATCATACATGCTCAGTACCTTTCAAGTATTGACGCATACTCTGCGCTACATCTTCTTTAGGTTCAGGTCCTCAACAGTCAGATCACGCATAGATCAGTTCCCGATCTTTAGTTTAGCAGCATCAGTGGTGAGCCTTCATTATTCGAGGACTAGTGATATGATTATCTTTCTTGCTTTTAGTTTTAGTTTTAGTTTTGCTATATCTAGCTGGGGCATGTCTGAAACGACCTCAAAAATGCTCGAAAATGTGCTTCAGAAACACCTATAATTGTAATTTTCATATATCTCAAAATTCGCGCATGATTTCGGAAATTTGACTTCATATTCTTATTCAGGGGGTCAAATTGAGTGGGTGATGGGTCTAACCCAAATTTTAGAGCAACCGTATCAAAATTCGAAAATCACAAAAAATGCGATTTTGAGGGTCAACTTTAAAGGGGCATATCTCTTAGCACACAAGGAATTCGAAGGACCTCAAACTATCAAGATTAAAGCTCTTTGAGTTAGCTTTCCAACACACTTGGTTTCACTTCATTCCGAGTTAGGATGAAGGAGTTATGACCATTTTCGTAAAAGATGTCTGTGCAGATTCGCAAATTCCAGTGAGCTGTTTTTTTTTCAGTCTCATTTTTGAGCCTAAGTGTTGGGGACGTTTTTTTATAAAAAGGGGATATGTCCAATACTTAGTCATTTAACTTCAAAATACTCAAAAACACTCTCTAAGCCCTCTCCAAAAATTCCACTAAGATCCTCAACCAAATTCAAAGATCTCAAGCTTCAATTCTCCATTCCAATCTTCATCAAGGATTCTCCAAAGTTGAGGTATGTGGGTTTGATTGTGGAAACCTTCCTTTCCACAATATCCTCTATTACTACTTCAAGTTTATGGGTTCTTATGGTTATTTATGAATTCTTGAAGTATGGAATTATTATGTGATGTTTATGATTTTCATGCTTCCATAATCAAATTATGAAATTTGATATATATATATATATATATATATATATATATGTATGTATGTTGTTGGTGGGCTGATTTATATGGATTTTGGAATTGGTTGGACTTAGTACTCTTGAAATACATGATTTTATTTACATGAACAATAGCCCACCATGTGTTTGATAAAATGCCCATTTATGGAATTCTTAGGGAATGGAAGGTCCAATGTACGTCCTATGAGTCGGATGGTTATATAATTATTGAATGATGATGAAATGGATACATGTATATGATTTTCTCTATATAGTGTTGTGAGTCGACCAAGCCTAGCTCGTGAGGTTGTAGGCCCGGATAACCGTATCGAGGGGTTGGTACCTTGGTTGCCTAGTACGGGGGGTAGTAGGCCCGTATAACCGTATCGAGGGATTGGTACCTTGGTTGCCTAGTACGGGGGGTAGTAGGCCCGTATAATCGTATCGAGGGGTTGGTACCTTGGTTGCCTAGTACGGGGGGTAGTAGGCCCGTATAACCATATCGAGGGGTTTGTACCTTGGTCCCTAGCTCGGGGGTGGTAGGCTCGGGTAACCACATTGAGGGGTTTATACCTCTTTCGCCTCTCCAAGGGGGTGGTAGGCCTTGGAAATACTATATTGATGGTCACTCGCTACACATGTACTACGCCCTACTAAATATGATTTTTATGTAAGCATCATTATACATATCATCTCATTAATATGCTATCTATCGGGTATGATTATGCATTTTGCCTATGATGTCCATCTATTGTTGCATTGCATTGCATCCCATATACTTAGTACATTCAAACGTACTAATGCATACTCTATGCCTACATGATGTCACCATGTAGGGACCGGAGCACCGCTTGACCATCCTCCTCCGCGTGGCTAATACAATTTTCTATCGAGCTTATTGGTGAGTCCTCCATTCCGGGGACGTTGCTTATAATCTCTTGCTATGTATAAGACTTTTCCTTTTTAATTATGTATTGACTATGAGGGTGAGCCGGTAGTTTGTCTTGGGCCCCGCTAAGTATCCATGTTTAGAGGTGGTGTTGGACAAGTTGTGTATTATGCTTGAGCTTGACTCATCTATGGTATTTATGTATTATTCTCTTTTCTCTTGCTCCCTTAGTCCCGATTTCCCTTTGATTATGCTTATCGCTTATGGTCATTTTAATTGCTTCCGCGACCAAGGATGTGTAATGATATGCTGTGAGGCCTATTTGGGGTTCCTTCGGGTTCCCCATTCGCCGGTCACGTCTAGGCCCTAGGCTTGTGTTGTGACAATGTCCCAACATTTCTAGTCAGTAGAGGTTTTATTTCAGACATAATTAGTTTCAGCTTTAGTCTTATTATGATTATGATATGCCAATATGGTTAGCTTTACTCTCAGTTTTCATATATCCAAATTTAGTATATGGGTACTCCCTATGATTTCAGATTATTTCATGATTTGCTTCTGCACAATATTTATTGATTAGTTTATCTTTAGTATGATTATGATATGCCAATAGGGTTAGCTTGGGGGCTACTCGTGATTCTAGGTTTCGTGTCTGCGTCCAGGAGGTAGCCTCGGGGCATGATAATAGGATAGTTCGTAATTCGGGTAATTAGCTATTGTTTATTGATTTTCGTATCACTATGATTGTTTGTAGACCAAAAACAAGCGAAACAAATCTGGAAAGGAAAAAATCAAGTTTCTTAGGGGATTCAAGCTTATTTAAAGGTAGGTGATGGTTGTGATTTCATGTTGTGTGATATATGTTTGTTCTTGCTTCATTACAATACATGTATATGAATGCGAATGTTGCATTATTGATCACACTAATTATAAATGAGGATAGATGAATGATGAATGTCATGAATGATGACTTGATTGTATGATTATGATAATGTATTTTGTGATTGTGATTGTGGCTTGCTGAATGGATCGGGTGTTGCGTTCTGACACACTAACTTGGATCGGTTGCCACGTTCCGGCATAAACATTAGATTGAATATCACGTATGGTATGCTAATAGTTTGGATTTGGGTTCCATGAGAGAACCATTGACTTGACATAATTGTATATCGCGAAATATGTGAAAAGCTCTGTTGTTCACAAATGATATTGATATTGTATATGTTCGGTGTATGCATGTTATTGTTATGTTGTAATGGCTTATGTCTACTGAACTTAGTGGGATATCCATGTGATCCTACCAGTACACTGTGATTATGTACTGATACTGCACTTGCTCTTTCTTTGTTGAGTACAAGACATCTTCAAGCGGCTATTGACAGACCTCGCTTAGAAGATCAGTGATCACTTCGAATTCAAGGGTGAACCAGTTCTTTCGGGCTGCCATGAGTTCTCTTTCTGCTTATGTCCATATTTTGAACTTAGACTTTCTAGTTAGTTATTAGTACGTTAGTTTGGGGGTTGTAACCCTTCTTGTTTAGACTTATGGATCTTGTTAGAGTTTTGGTACATTATATTGACTTTCAGGTTCTAGGTGTTACTTCCGCATTTGTTTTAGTTATTAGACTTTTGTTTGGAGTTTATGTGAACTCCCTAGTTCTTTCCTTAGCATTTAAAACTTGCTTCCGTAACCTTAAATGCTTTAGTATTTGGTTAAGCTGTTTAGTTTGAGTTGTTGTAGGGGTTCTCCCACTGGAGGGTTAGTGTGGGTGCCAATCACGACAGTCTGGGTCGTGACATACTCATTAGTCAATGATACTATATATATATATATATACACACACACATGCAGTGTGGAAATTTAAAAAGGAAAAGATTCATTTGTTTTCAAACGAACTAAAAAGGAAAGTAGGTCAAACAAATTGAAATGATCAGTATTTTTTTTGCATATATGCTTATGATAATCTTTTGTTGATCCAAGGGTCTATTAAAAACAATTTTACCCCACACAAAAAAAAAAAGAGTAAGGTCTTTTGTTTTCAAAAAAGCTGAGTACTATTATACAATTCACTATTTTTGGAATAGAATAAATTTTGTGTCCTAAGGACTCCTAACCATATATCGTAAATAATAAAGGAATATGAATACATATATCTTATCCTTCTCATACCCCATTTATAAAATTACGTTATCTTTCTTGTGTCATTCTTTGTGTGTGATAAAATTATTCCATGTTATATACTGAATTGGACAAATTTGCCCCTCATAATTACAAAGCTCTTCCTCCACTTGGAAACGTCCAAAGAATTTATGTAAGAAAGTGACATTTTACAAACTTTAGGAAGCTTCACATTTTTAAGTTTTTCAACAGCACAAGCACTCCAAGTCTTTTAATTTCCTTTTTCTTTTACTTGAGAAAACTTGAAAGCTTTAAATATTTAAAATTCTCATGCAATATTTTGAGAACCCGTGATATAGCCATTACTCACCATAATTTATCATGTTTGTACCAAAGAACTATTGGCAAGAAAGAGCAAATTTGCGAAGTTATTAGGAGTTTAATTTCGCCAAATAATATAGGGGAACTTAAATAAATCCCACTAGTTTAGGAGCTATTTACTTAAATATACTCTAATTTGTAATATTACTTATTTTATAAGTTTTTGTTGCCTCCAGATAAGTTTAGATACACGTATTTAGATACATGAGGTTAATTTTAGGTGTAATTTGTTCTAGATATATTGTATCCAAGTGGATTCGTTGTATCCGGAATACACATTAGCAATTCTTGCTCTCCTGCCTCGTCTTTCTCCGATCTCGCGTGCTATTCTTCCATGTATCTGGTATCCCATATACATGTGAATCATTTCAGATACATACAAATACATGTATCTTGTGTGTATTTAGTGCAATTCACATGTATCTGAGATACATACGAGTAAGAAACAAAATGCACGGCGGTAATTTTTTCCTTAGACGTTACAGTTTCTCTTGATATTCATTACATAAATTTCTCCTTTAAGTTTTGGTCTTTCCTTATTCTTAGGGATGACAATGGAGTGGGCGAGACGAATTTTGCTCTATGCAAAGCGGATACAGGTTCAAGGTTATGTGCGATGGAGAAGGACGGGTTGAAATAATTATTTCAAAAACTAATACAGAACGGGGAAGGTTGTGGGTCTATGGACATTTAAACAAAACAAAAGCTAAAAAATATGACTCTAATTCTATAATGATATAATCTATGCAAAGCAGATACAGGTTCAAGGTTATGTGCGATGGAGAAGGACGGGTTGAAATAATTATTTCAAAAACTAATACAGAACGGGGAAGGTTGTGGGTCTATGGACATTTAAACAAAACAAAAGCTAAAAAATATGACTCTAATTCTATAATGATATAATCTATCAAATATTATATTCATCAAAATAATACAATACAATATAATAAAATTTGATACGATATATTATGAAATATTATAACCATCTGAATAGAGTGTTACTTGCTCAAAATACATTAAAAATATCTTTATGTATTATAATATATGGCCTTGAATATATATGTGATGTGATTTTTCCAATATTTTTAGACTACAATAATATACACAAATAGCAGCCCATTAAGCCCCTTTGTAAAAGAAAAAAAAGGCCCATTCTTTGTGAACTACCCAAAATGCACATCTAGGTTCATATTTTGAGAAAATTACAGTCTAATATAATACTTTTAGGGCATTTAATTTACAAAATACGTATATAGTGTATAGGTAAAATATACAGTATAGTAATATACATAGATTCAGGTGATCCATAAAGTTAACAAAGTAAGAAACTCATAGATCGCCTCATGGTCCAACCATTGTTGAAAATGTAATTAATCTAAAGAAAAAGGAATATATCACATAACTTCACAAACTTAAAAGACACATTGCAAATATTTATTATTTTCTTAAATTCATATCCCATAGCATATTTCGAAGAAATGAGATCTTTTACTCTTTTACCATTTGAATAGAAGAAAATAATCTTTTGAAATATATATATGGGAAAAGGGTCAAAATATCCCTTAATTTTTGTTTTATTGGTTGATTATGTCCTTACCATTAAATTGAAGTTATTTTTATCCTTGTCATTACTAATTTCATCATTTATGCCCCTCAATTAAATGGGAAGCCCCAAATCAACTAAAATTATTAAATTTCAATTAAAATGACCCAAGGACATGGTTCTTGGCGTGGAAGATGATTTGTACGTTAATATAACAATTCTTGAAAGCGCAACTTCCCATGGCGCGGGTACGTACGTTAATACATAAATATACTCTCGTAATTCCTTCAAAGAAAATCAGATACTCATTTGTTTTGTGTACAGTATGCCTTGATGGAAGTCCACTAGCATATCATTTGCACAGAGGACATTGCAGCTGGATTATCCACTTGGATGTTAGTAAATTAATTCGTCTACTTCCTTTTAATGATTTAACAGAAATTATTTGACAATTACCAAATTAGCTCTAGAGAATAATTCATATTTATTATAGGGAGGCGGTTGGTGCAGCAGTATGACAGATTGCCTGAATCGTTCAACTACGTACTTAGGTTCAACCAAACATATGAAACAATTGGGTTTTTTTGACGGGATACTCCATAATACTTCCATAAAATATCCAGGTGATCGATATGCTTCTTTTTTGTTTGTCTGCATATTTGAATTTTTAACTCCAAAACATTGTTGGAATTTGGTAGAGTTTCACAATTGGAACAGAGTGAAGGTGAAGTATTGTGACGGTTCATCTTTTACGGGTGATATCGAACAAGTTGACCCTGTAAGAAATTAAATACACTAGTACTAGCTACATATATACGTCTCTCATAGTCAACTAATCAAATGTGATTTGGTGATAAATCATTATTATTAGGAGAACAAACTATATTTTAGAGGGGCAAGAATATTTAAGGCTATTATGAAAGATTTGTGGAGCAAAGGAATGGAAAGTGCTGAAAATGTGAGAATATCCCATACTGTTACTACTTTACGAAAAAATAAATAAATCTTCTTGGCTTAATTAAATCTCTACTAATGCAATGTCAGGCAATTATATCGCGAACATCAGTAGGAAGGTTGTCAACAATCTTAAATTGCGATAAGTTCAAATGCCAGAGTTAAGTGTGCTGCGGATGCTGGCTTCTTCATCAATGGGATAGCCCTTCTCAAGAAAATGATACACAATATCTTCTATTAATTAACTTTATCAGCGTCTAATCCTCTCGCCACATTCATGATTTATGCAGAAAGACAATAAATGATACTTCATATATTCAAGAGATGTATCAGAAAATTGTTAATATACATGTGAGTCATATATATCTGTTTTTTTTTTTTTTTTTTTTAGTAATTTTGGTTAAGAATAGTAGATACAAGTTGAATCTTTTCTTTTTTTTCATTTTCAGGGATCGGCTAAGAATTTACCGTCAGCGTGCATATCTGTAATGGAGCCAAGTCTAGTAAGAGTTTAAGCTTTGGAAACAAAAACAATCACTTTAATTATATGCTATAGTAGTATGACATTATATTTACTAATTGATGATATATGCATGGTGCAGTGTTTTTTTCCTCAGAATATGGTTTCATATGTTCAGACTCCACTTTTCATAATCAACTCAGTTTATGATTCCTGCCAGGTCAACGTGACAAATGCTAATTTCTCTCAATTTTAAGAATTTTATTTGTTACTTCTTTAGCTTAATTCTGATTATTCAACACTCTTAACTCCAGATCAAAAACATTTTGGTTCCTCCACACCTTGATCCCCAACATGTTTGGAAGGATTGCATCAACAATACAAGTACATGCACATCTAGCCAACATATAGCTATTCAAGGTTAACATTTATCTAGCAATTAACTAATGTACACATGTATAATGACTCTTCTTCTTCTCCTTTAGTTTTTCTTTTAAAATCGATTTTTTTTAATATATAGCCTTTGGAGTGGAGTCCTTGAAGACATTTGAGGGACTACCCCCTTGTTTTACGAGGGGTTATTTCCTCACGTCTTGCTATTCTCATGGGGGAATTCTTGCACCAACATTCTGATTAAGTTCTACCTCTCCTAGATTACTTAATAATGTAATTGATCTTTGTTTGCTTGTTTTATCCATATAAAATTTGAAATACACACATTTTTGTTTTTCAATTTTATCATAGGCATGTCATACTTTTTGATGAGTTCAAAACAACTTTTAATTTCTTGTAATGTTAATTTGTGTAGACAATTGGTGAAGCCGTTGCGGATTGGTACTTTGAGAGAGCAAGGTTTCAATGTATAGATCCGAACCCTTGTGTTAAAGTTTGCAAGTTCTTATCATAAGTTAATTAGTGAAATTATGTAATGAAATAGACTGGTAGATGTTCTACTTAATTAACCGTGGGAGTAAAGAATGTTTTTTTTTATGTGTTACACTTTTGTCATATTAGATTTTAGTGCATAAGTTTCTAATTGTTCAGTTTAGTTTGCAGACTTAAGTTTTTATACAAAATTCGCAGATAACTTAATTTCATGCGGATCTTCCGATCAAAAGATCCAATGAAAATGTCTTCGTGGATTATTATTACTTGCAAGTTTCATAATATCCAATTAAATTATCTGGAGATTTTTATTTTACGGGTAAATTAATTACAAATTTTCTTGCAAAAATAAAATAAAATACTAATTAAACTCCGCAAGAATTTTTTGATAAAAATGATGAAAAAGGGAATTTTCTTTCGAATATTTTTGCTAGTAAAGCAGCATGAAAAGACACCGAATTTTCTTCCTACTAAATTAAAGAGTGTTTTATATTTACCTCTCTAATTCTATTTTTGATTAATAAAAATAAACACTCCTATAATATTGCACTATTTTGAATCTAGCCTATGAACGTAAAACCAAACCACTCACATTTCAAATATTATGAAAATCCAACGAGTACATTTCCTATGAAATAATATATATTCATAAGATCAAAACTAAGTATTTTAAATCGAGGAATCTAAGTAGTTCAATTGGTTGACTATTTGAACTTTCACTTTATCGATGAGAATCAAATTCCTCATATTGTAATCATCTCACCCTTTTATCCTTCCCCTTCCTCTGCCCCCAAATTTTATTTTTAAAGAAAAGGTATTTTAAACTTGACAAATAAAAATTGTAAAATAATTTTTTATGTATTTTTTTTTTATAAATTTTAGAAACAGGGATAAAAAAAAAATTATGAAATCTTTATCCATATCTATTATGAAAAATAGATTTTTTTTATTCAGAAGATGTATCTCTGAAGATAGTTATTTTTCTATTGGATTATAACCTATGTTGCTCGGACTCTTCAAAAATGTCGAGGGGTGCGTGTCGGATTCACCAAAAGTAGGGTATTTTTAGAGAATCCGACACGAATGCGGCATCGAAAGTGAAGAGTCCACGCAACTTAGATTATAACTAGTCAAATAATTTTTATGATTTGGAATATGTGGCCATTGATTCTTATATGGGATTTAATTTTAACTACATATAAGTTTTTAAAAAATGATAAATGTGCACGACATTTTTATAAATAAATAAAGAAACTAAATACTATGATAATTTCAATTGTAGTTTTAGACATTTTCCTTTTCACACCTCATTACAGTGAGCTTATTGTATAATACTTCCTCAATCCTTAATTATTTGTCCACTTTTGAATTGACACACCTATTAAGAAAATAATTACTGATATAGTGAACTTACCATTTTACCCCTATTAATTATGAAGTCAATGGATTAAAAATTTAAGATTTTAAAAAAGTTCTACCTTTTTCAAAGTAATTAATTGAGGGTATAGTAGGTAAGAAATTTTTGTCCTTTCTTGATTTGTCAAAATGAACAAGTAATTAGGGACAACTATAAAAGGAAAAGTGGACAAGTAATTAGGAACAGGGGGAATAATTTATTTGAGCTAAAAATAGAAAGTAAATACTCCCTCTGCCCCTAATTACTTATCCACTTTTCCTTTTATAGTTGTCTCTAATTACTTGTCAATTTTGACAAATCAAGAAAGAACAATTTCTTTTTACCTATTATTACCTTTATTGATGATTATTCCCGAAAGACTGGGTATATTTTTTGCAGGAAAAATCAGCGGGTTTTAATGTATTTAAAAATTTCAAAGCTCATGTGGAGAATGACACAGTGAAGACCATAAAAAGCCTGCGAACAAATCGTGGAGGCGAATATTGCTCAAAGGCATTTGAAGAATTTTGTGAGTCTTGTGGCATTCGAAAAGAGCTCACAACAGCATATACACCTCAACAAAATAGTGTATCGGAGAGAAAGAACATAATCATTCTTGACATGGTTCGAAGCTTGATGGCTCGAGGAAGAGTTTCGAAGGCATTTTGGCCGGAAGCAGTAAATTTGAGCATCCACATCTTGAATAGAAGTCCTACTTTTGCTCTTCGAGATGTGACACCAGAGCAGGCTTGGAATGGAAGGAGACCGTCTATAGATCACTTCAAAAATTTTGGCTACATTTCCTATGCACATGTCCCAGAAGTAAAGAGAAAGAAACTGGACGATAAAGGCGTTAAGTGTGTCTTTCTTGGTCTTAGCGAGAAGTCCAAGGCATACAAGCTATTTAATCCTTTGACAAAAAGGATAGTGACTAGTAGAGATGTTGTTTTTGATGAAGACAATATTTGGAACTGGGGTGAAGAGTTGTCTAGTCAAGTTTTATGTGATGATGAATATGAAGATGTAGCTCCAAGGCCTAAAATTCCAGCAACTATTGCTCCAACTATTGAAGTTGTGCCACCTACAGACAGAGGCGAATCTAGGATATTTTGAATATGGGTGCACCAAGAAAAATGTATTAAGTGGGAATTGATCCTCAATTATCAAAGTCAAAAACTCAACATTTAACCATGTGGACCAACTAGACTTTTTATAGTACGGGTGCAAGAATATAATATTATACAAATGTTAGAAAATATATACATAAAATATCTAATTTTACGAGGAGACCACGGGTTCGGGTGCCTTATTTTTTGCACCTAAATTCGCCACTGCCTACAGAAGAACCTATCGAAACAGAGAAAGTTGTTCCTCGTGTCTGAAAAAGACCTACATGGATATAAGACTACCAGGTAACCGGTGTTAATATCAATGATGAGACAAGTGCTCATATTGCATTGTTTGCAGATTGTGACCCAATAAATTTTGAAAGTGTTGTCCAAGAAATAAAATAAAAGGAGGCAATGGATACTGAAATTTTGGAAATTGAAAAAAATGACACTTGGGAGCTAACTGATCTACCAAAAGGGTAAAGAACAATTGGAGTTAAATGGGTTTATAAAACCAAACTCAATGAGAATGATGAAGTTGACAAGTACAAGGCGCGCTTGGTGGCCAAAGAGTATGGTGTGGATTACAAAGAAGTGTTTGCTCCAGTAGTCAGACTTGACACCATTAGATTGATGGTGGCACTGGTAGCCCAAAACAACTGGCCAATTTATCAATTGGAAGTGAAATCAACCTTCTTACATGGAGAATTGCAAGAGCAGGTATTATTTGAGCAACTCCCTGGTTACATTAAGTATGGCAGCGAACATAAAATTTGTAGATTGAGAAAAGCACTATATGGGCTAAAACAAGCTTCATGAGCTTGGTATAGTCGCATTGATGCTTATTTTAATACGGTAGATTTAAAAAATGTCCTTACGAACATACATTTTACACTAAAACTGAAGATGGAAAGCTTGTCATTGTATGCTTATATGTAGATGATTTAATCTATACTGGGAATGATCGTGTATTGCTTGATAATTTTAAGCAATTGATGATATCTGAGTTTGATATGTAGGATTTTGGCCTGATGCATTACTTTCTAGGAATTGAAATGAATCAATCTTCTGGTGAAATTTTTATTTCACAAAAGAAATATGTTTAGGAAATTTTAAGGAGATTTGGAATGACAAATTGCAACTCTGTCACCACACCAGCAGAGACGGGGATGAAGCTCGAAAAGAATCCTGTAGGAGCAAGGATTGACAACACATTCTACAAGCAAATTGTGGGAAGTTTGATGTATTTGACAGCCACTAGACCTGATATAATGTACTATGTAAGTCTAATAAGCAGATACACGGAATATCCAAGAGAGACTCACTTGTTGATTGATAAAAGAATTCTCGGGTATTTACAAGGTACGGATGATCTTGGCATTCTGTACAGAAAAGGAGGAAAATCAGATTTAATTGGCTTCACAGATAGTGACTTTGTTGGAGATAAAGATGATAGGAAAAGCATGCCTGGTTATGTTTTTATGTTTGGATCAGGAGCTATTTCATGGTGTTCCAAGAAGCAACCAATTTTTACGTTGTCAACTACGAAAGCGGAATTTGTGGCAGCAACTGTGTGCGCCACTCAAGCAATCTGGTTGAAGAATATTCTAGCTGAACTATTTCTTCTTCCGCAAAAGCCAACTTTAATTTACTGTGATAATGGTTTAGCGATTAAGCTTTCCAAAAATCCAGTTTTGCACGGGAGGAGCAAACACATTGATGTGAAATTTCATTTTCTAAGAGATCTCACAAGGGATAAGATCATTGATGTTGTCTACTACAAAAGTGAAGACCAAGCTGCTGATATTTCAACCAAGCCTCTCAATCATGCAGCAGTCGTGAAGCTGAGAAAGCTACTAGGAGTTTGTACTTTGAAGCATGTTGTCTCTTGTGAAGATAATTAAACTGATGTCTGTGACTTATCAGTTTAAGGGAGGCATTGTTGGAAGTGTTATTTTGTTTAGGAATCATTTATTTAATGTTTGTTGGACTTTTTATTTTGTTGAAATGTTCAGCTCCTAATTATTAGGAAGTGGGCAGATTTTTTGTGAGTTGGTAGCGTCTCTTAGGAGTCCTAGTAGTCGTGAGTTTGTGGATATTATGCGTAACAGAAAATTTTCTGTTGCTTATTTCAATCTGCTTTCTTCATCGTTCTTCTTGTTATTTTCTATCAATATCATCATGTTGATAAACCCATTCATCAATGCACAAGCAGTAACAACCTTGTTCTATCGAAGGAGGATATGTTTTATGTGTACAATTCGCCAATGTCATAGACAATATAATGCAAAATACACATATATGCTCCAATATTATCATTCGATCATAAGCTATCATTCTATTCATATTTTCTACAAACATAAACAATTATCCAATAAAACATTAATAAAGAGTTTCATAAGCACAATTCTTAAAAATAAAAAAAACTTGTATGAACAAGAAATATTGTATTAATAGAAAGTCCTCTCGTCTATATATATAACCACTTCAATTCATAATTTTTTGAATACTTAAATTGATTAATTAATGTAGGTAGATATTACGTCTAAAATATATTTGTGCTTGCTTTCGTCGAAATTAAGATCTTTCCAATTCTTTTGCCTTTTTAACAAAAATTAAATACATAATTAAAAAACTAACATAATAATTTTTGTGTTGCATCTGTATGATACACTTTTAGTGTGTATGAACTTAAATAACTGCCTTCATTATCGAGAAGAGATATTTGTGACCAACAAATTTCAAATGTAAAAGAATGAAACTTGTATTTAAAAATTAGAAACATGAATATTAAAAAGAAATAAATGCACAAAAGCAAGCAAACACACAAGATAGAGAAGTTTTAAAAAAATATTGCTCACCTTTTCTTCTAATATCTTGACATTTAATACAGTTAATGGATGAATAACAATAAGTATTTTATTAACTTTGATTAAGGACAGGAAAATCTCTTATATAGATGAATCATTTTGAGTTGACAATAAATATCTTCTCATATTAATTAATGAAACTTCATTAATATTTCTTTTGAAACGATATTATTACGTAAAAAGAGTTCAATTAATCAAACTCATATGAATATATGAGCTTTTTTAGCTTTTAACATAAATGAAATAAATATTTGTTCACTCATAACGTACATGTCTAAATTCTATTAATTGTTTTCTCTATTTATTCCCTATATAACATTTGTCTTCAGAAAATATCAGCTTAATTAAACAAAAATTGCTGTGCTATCAAGATATATACAGGGTTAGCAACATATTTTTCCTTCACTTTTTTATGAATTGATTATTTAATTTCTAACTTCTTACTTTTTATTTCTTACATTTTTTGTTATTGTGTCCCTAATTTAAGAACCAAAATCGAACTAGTTTGGGTACTTAAGAGAAAAGATCTAATATTTCGAGAAAAAACGAACATCCATGTTATTTTTAAAAAATATTTGAGAAGATTTTCTTAAATATTTCGTGTTTTATATATAAGTTGTGTGTAGCAGCAAAAATATTAAAAATATTTTGAAAAAACTCCCAACTGATTATAGCATAAGAAGAAAAAAAATTATACAAGATTTGGTACCATAAGAAATGTTTCAGTTCCACTATTGTTTTTTTTTCGTACCCTAAGGCAGTTAGTTTTATAGTTTGGAATACAAATATTTATTTTATATATATATATATATTAAAGACTATTTCTGTTAAGAGGAAAACATCAAAACTAAAATAGTTCAATCTCTATACATTACAGACCATTTTATCCATGTGTAAATATAAATTATTTATCTCTACAGGAATTATAAATATACACAAGGATGGCTCGTAACAAGATGATGGCATTGGAGCTTATTTGTGTGGTTTTCTTCGCATTATCTATGACATTAGTAAATTGTAAAACATATCCTCCACGAATAGAAAGTGTTTGTCTTCATGACTGCATTTATTTTTTAAAATATAATAATTTTAAAAAATTTGGTCCTATGCGTCAACCAGAGTTAGAAGAAATATGTAAAAAAGAAGTACCAGGATTTGAGTGTGAGCTCAAGTGGGAGTATGATGGGGGTTATATTAGTGGGTGATCCCTAGTAATTAAGATCGTTTCACATATGTATAATTATTTGTTTATCAAAATTAACTTTATCTTTGTAATTACATTGATAATATATTTATCATGATACAAATTAAATAAATGGAATACTATGAGCTTTATTAAACGTTATAATTATTTCTCTCTGATTTATTACTCATAATCTAATATTCTATGATTCACTTTTTTTTTAATTAGTTGTATAAGAGTTTTCAAATTAGAGATTACTTGTACATTATGGTATTAGAATAAAAACTTTGGTAAACTTATCTTCAATTTTCTTGCATAAACGACGCCAAATTTAAATTTCAATTTTCTTGGAGAATTTTTTTCCCCTTGTACAAAGTTCTAGAATTAATAAATTTCATATTTTGGCATGAAAATTCATGGAAAATTTATGCTGAAAAAAAAATTCTAGTAAAATTTTAGATAATTTATATTTTTCTAGTGGAAAATCAAATTTAACAAATGATCGAATGAGATGAAGGCATGTGGAGTTCATGATAGGCCAGGTAAGAGATAAAGATCGGTGATGGAGAGACAATATGTCTAACTTCAAAAATGAGATAATGGATGCAGGACATCAGGAGGATGAATTAATGAAGCTAAATATATGTCCGCTATGAAAGATTTCAAGATCTTCGTTAACCCTGGTGATGGCCTAACCCCCCACACAAGGGCTCACAACCCTGGTGATGGCTTAAAAAAAGAAAAAATGTGACTATATTGAACCCCTTTGAGAATTTATTAGAAACAAGTATATCCTCTTTTACGTATATTAAGGCTACAAAATAGAGAATAAATTAGAACATTAAAGAAATGTAACTTATATTCATGAGGAGATAATAAAGATGCATTGCGTATCTTTTTTCATTGTGAGATATATTAGCATAGTAATTATATGGATGGGACATTACAAATGTAAGCTTATTTTACTGAGAAATAATGATGTAAAATTAAGATAAAACGTGACTATAGTCTAGAAATTATAGAAAGGGCACTCTAGAGGTTTTTAAAAAGGTGTTTTATCAATGGCATCATCATACGCATCTTTAAGGGCACAATGAAAGTCTGTAGATACTCTCTCTCTACACAGTCGTCCGGCTTCCGACGAAGGAATATCATCATGTTGATAAATCCATTCATCAGTGCACAAGAGCAGTAACAACCTTTTTCTACCGAAGGAGGATATGTTTTATGTGTACAATTCGCCAATGTCATAGACAATATAATGCAAAATACACATATATTCTCTAATATTATCATTTGATCATAAGCTATCATTCTATTCATATTTTCTACAAACATAAACAATTATCCAATAAAACATTAATAAAGAGTTTCATAAGCACAATTCTTTAATAAAAAAAAAATACTTGTATGAACAAGAAATATTGTATTGATAGAAAGTCCTCTCGTCTATATATATAACCACTTCAATTCATAATTTTTTGAATACTTAAATTGATTAATTAATGTAGGTAGACATTACGTCTAAAATATATTGGTCACAAATATCTCTTCTATCGATAATGGAGGCACTTATTTAAGTTCATACACACTAAAAGTGTATCATACAGATGCAACACAAAAATTATTATGTTAGTTATTTTAATTATGTATTTATTTTTTGTTAAAAAGGCAAAAGAATTGGAAAGATCTTAATTTTGACGAAAACAAGCACCAATATATTCTAGACAGATCCAGCTCCCCTCCATTACCTCTTTTTTCCATTTCATCAAGTGCACGTCTAAATTAGAGACATGTGTCATATTTAAAGTTTAAAGGTCAAGATTATATCATATAAACAAATATCATAACCATAGTTAAGTCAACTAATTTTAGAAAACAACTCTCCAAATTTGATAAGAATTACAATATATTCCATAAAAAATTTGATATTTATTAATATCTTTAATTTCATCTTATATTTTTAATTTACAATTTAATATTTAAATTCAAAAATATAATATGAAATTAATGATTATAACTCAAAAGTCACTCAACTATTAATATTTTACTTAGAAAGTCACTCAACTATTGATATTTCACTTAAAAAGTCACCCGATCAATTTAAATATTTTTTTCATTAAACTTTGTTGAAATCTAATTTTATTTTAAACTATTTTTATTAGAAATAAAAAGATATCTATTTTATTTATCTTACTAATCCACTCCAATTATTTAATTATTTTTTTAAAAACGTATTGTAGCAATAGATGAAAAAAATCATTTTCCGTTCTAGCAATTGTTTAGTAGAATTAAATAAGCTGACAAATGATAAAAAAGAAAAAGAAAAAAAGAGAGAATGGAATTCATCAGAAGTAATCAAAAGAATGCACAATAGCAATCTTTTATCATTTAAAAATAATTGATTTAAAATTAAAAATTTACAATTTAATATTTAAATAAAAAAATATAATATGAAATTAATGATATTAATAAATATCAAATTTTGTATGGAATATATTGTAATCCATACCAAATTTGGAGAGTAGTTTTCTAAAATTAGTTGACTTAACTATGGTTATGCTATTTGTTCATATGATATAATCTTGACCCTTAAACTTTAAATATGACACATGTCTCTAATCTAGACGTGCACTTGATGAAATGGAGGAAAGGGGTAATGGAGGGGAGCCGAATCCGTCTAGAATATATTGGTGCTTGCTTTCGTCAAAATTAAGATCTTTCCAATTCTTTTGCCTTTTTAACAAAAAATAAATACATAATTAAAATAACTAACATAATAATTTTTGTGTTGCATCTGTATGATACACTTTTAGTGTGTATGAACTTAAATAAGTGCCTCCATTATCGATAGAAGAGATATTTGTGACCAACAATTTCAAATGTAAAAGAATGAAAATTGTATGTAAAATTTAGAAACGCTAGTATTAAAAAGAAATAAATGCACAAAAGCAAGCAGACACACAAGATAGAGAAGTTTTAAAAAATTATTGCTCACCTTTTCTTCTAATATCTTGATATTTAATACACTTAATGGATGAATAACAATAAGTATTTTATTAACTTTGATTAAGGACTGAAAAATCTCTTATATAGATGAATCATTTTGAGTTGACAATAAATATCTTCTCATATTAATTAATGAAACTTCATTAATATTTCTTTTGAAACGATATTATTACGTAAAAAGAGTTCAATTAATCAAATTCATATGAATATATGAGCTTTTTTTAGCTTTTAACATAAATGAAATAAATATTTGTTCACTCATAACGTACATGTATAAATTCTATTAATTGTTTTCTCTATTTATTCCCTATATAACATTTGTCTTCAGAAAATATCAGCTTAATTAAACAAAAATTGTTGTGCTATTAAGATATATACAGGGTTAGCAACATCTTTTTCCATCACTTTTTATGAATTAATTATTTAATTTCTTACTTACTTTTTTTTTCTTACATTTTTTGTTAATGTGTCCCTAATTTAAGAACCCAAATCGAACTAGCTAGTTTGGGTACTTAAGAGAAAAGATCAAATATTTCGAGAAAAAAAATGAACATCCACGTTATTTTTAAAAAATATTTGAGAAGATTTTCTTAAATATTTCGTGTTTTAAAAAATATTTGAGAAGATTCATCAATGTCATAGACAATATAATGCAAAATACACATATATGCTCCAACATTATCATTCGATCATAAGCTATCATTCTATTCATATTTTCTACAAACATAAATAATTATCCAATAAAACATTAATAAAGAGTTTCATAAGCTCAATTCTTAAAAAAGAAAAAATTGTATGAACAAGAAATATTGTATTAATAGAAAGTCCTCTAGTCTATATATATAACATCAATTCATAATTTTTTGAATACTTAAATTGATTAATTAATGTAGGACTGTAGGTAGATATTACGTCTAAAATATATTGGTGCTTGCTTTCGTCGAAATTAAGATCTTTCCAATTCTTTTGCCTTTTTAACAAAAATTAAATACATAATTAAAAAAACTAACATAATAATTTTTGTGTTGCATCTGTATGAAACACTTTTAGTGTGTATGAACTTAAATAAGTGCCTCCATTATCGAGAGAAGAGATATTTGTGACCAACAAATTTCAAATGGCAAAGAATGAAAATTGTATTTAAAAATTAGAAACATGAATATTAAAAGAAATGAAATGCACAAAAGCAAGCAAACACACAAGATAGAGAAGTTTTAAAAAATTATTGCTCACCTTTTGTTGTAATATTTTGATATTTAATTAATATACTTAATGGATGAATAACAATAAGTATTTTATTAACTTTGATTAAGGACTGAAAAATCTCTTATATAGATGAATCATTTTGAGTTGACAATAAATATCTTCTCATATTAATTAATGAAACTTCATTAATATTTCTTTTGAAACGATATTATTACGTAAAAAGAGTTCAATTAATCAAATTCATATGAATATATGAGCTTTTTTAGCTTTTAACGTAAATGAAATAAATATTTGTTCACTCATAAGTCATAACGTACATGTCTAAATACTATTAATTGTTTTCTCTATTTATTCCCTATTTAACATTTGTCTTCAGAAAATATCAGCTTAATTAAACAAAAATTGTTGTGCTATCAAGATATATACAGGGTTAGCAACATCTTTTTCCTTCACTTTTTATGAATTAATTATTTAGTTTCTTACTTCTTACTTTTTTTTCTTACATTTTTTGTTATTGTGTCCCTAATTTAAGAACCAAAATCGAACTAGTTTGGGTACTTAAGAGAAAAGATCTAATATTTCGAGAAAAAACGAACATCCATGTTATTTTTAAAAAATATTTGAGAAGATTTTCTTAAATATTTCGTGTTTTATATATAAGTTGTGTGTAGCAGCAAAAATATTAAAAATATTTTGAAAAAACTCCCAACTGATTATAGCATAAGAAGAAAAATATTTATACAAGATTTGGTACCATAAGAAATGTTTCAGTTCCACTATTGTTTTTTTTTCGTACCCTAAGGCAGTTAGTTTTATAGTTTGGAATACAAATATTTATTTTATATATATATATATATTAAAGACTATTTCTGTTAAGAGGAAAACATCAAAACTAAAATAGTTCAATCTCTATACATTACAGACCATTTTATCCATGTGTAAATATAAATTATTTATCTCTACAGGAATTATAAATATACACAAGGATGGCTCGTAACAAGATGATGGTATTGGAGCTTATTTGTGTGGTTTTCTTCGCATTATCTATGACATTAGTAAATTGTAAAACATATCCTCCACGAATAGAAAGTGTTTGTCTTCATGATTGCATTTATTTTTTAAAATATAATAATTTTAAAAAATTTGGTCCTATGCGTCAATCAGAGTTAGAAGAAATATGTAAAAAAGAAGTATCAGGATTTGAGTGTGAGCTCAAGTGGGAGTATGATGGGGGTTATATTAGTGGGTGATCCCTAGTAATTAAGATCGTTTCACATATGTATAATTATTTGTTTATCAAAATTAACTTTTAACTTTGTAATTACATTGATAATATATTTATCATGATACAAATTAAATAAATGGAATACTATGAGCTTTATTAAACGTTATAATTATTTCTCTCTGATTTATTACTCATAATCTAATATTCTATGATTCACTTTTTTTTAATTAGTTGTATAAGAGTTTTCAAATTAGAGATTACTTGTACATTATGGTATTAGAATAAAAACTTTGGTAAACTTATCTTCAATTTTCTTGCATAAACGACGCCAAATTTACATTTCAATTTTCTTGGAGAATTTTTTTCCCCTTGTACAAAGTTCTAGAATTAATAAATTTCATATTTTGGCATGAAAATTCATGGAAAATTTATGCTGAAAAAAAATTTCTAGTAAAATTTTAGTTATATTTTTCTAGTGGAAAATCAAATTTAACAAATGATCGAATGAGATGAAGGCATGTGGAGTTCATGATAGGCCAGGTAAGGGATAAAGATCGGTATTGGAGAGACAATATGTCTAGCTTCAAAAATGAGATAATGGATGCAGGACATCAGGAGGATGAATTAATGAAGCTAAATATATGTCCGCTATGAAAGATCTTGAGATCTTCGTTAATCATTAATTACTCAACTATAATAATGTGATTTTAGTGACTAATTTGAGTTTTATTAGTGCATATTCGAGGGGCTTGTCCCCCGATAGGTTGCTATAAATATGATTTTAACTACTTCTTTGTTGAAAAGCATTTAAAATTTTATCCTTACACTTGTATAATATTACTCCATAATTCTCTAAGTTGCCAAAATCTCAAGTTCGTAATACATAATTATATTGTTTACTTTAGTTACATTTATAAATTCAATATTGTATCAGTTTAATTTTTAAGAGTAAACAAGTTGGCACCCACCATGGAGTTGCTTAGACCTTTCATCTTCCTTTTTTCTCTAACTTGTTAAATTTTATGCATCACTATACAACTTTTTAACTTGGCAAACCTTTCTTTTTTATTGGATAATACGTTTTTAAAAAAAAAATAAAGACTTACGATTGTAATTTCTTTCTTCTAAAATTTGTTTTGCTTATGAATTATGATGATATGAATTTATCACATCTCTTACGCATATATTATGAGTAATATCATCTAACTTGTTAGCTCGGGCAAATTAACACACATTGTGTATCGATCTTTCCTAAACTTAGGATCAAAACGTGACATATCATGAATGTGAATTTAAATATTTCGTTTGAAATCTTAAAATAATGAATATAATATTTCGTGATTACTATAATACCATCTAAAAATTTATTAGAAATAACTATATCCTTTATTACTAGTATATTAAGGCTATAAATTAGAAAATCAATTAGATTAGAACAATAAATAAATGTAAAATTATTTTCATGAGAAAATAACAAAGATGCATTGCATATTTTTTATCGTGAAATATAATTATCATCGTGATGTGAAATTACAAATGTAAACTTATTTTTGTGAGGAAATAATAAAGAAGCAAAATTAAGTTAAAATGTATGACCATAGTCTTTTTTTTTTGTTTCCCATCCGGTACTGTCCGGAGTCCACATTGGAGCTCCGACTAAGTTCGGATCGCGCTCTACATGGCTCATTCGGGGGTGGCGCTACCAACAGAATTTTCTCCATACCTAGGGTTCGAACTCGAGACCTCTAGTTAAGGGTGAAGCACTCCCACCAGTGCACCACAACCCATGCTGGTGTGTGACCATAGTCTAGAAATGGTAAGAAGGGCATTCCATAGGTTCTAGAAAGGGTGTTTTTTCAATGGCCTCATATATGCATCCTTAATGCCACATTGAAAGTTTGTACGTCCCTCTTTACACATTAGTTCGGTTTCTGGCGTAGACATATCATTATTTTGACTAACCCAATCTTCAATGCACAAACAATAACAAGCTTCTTCTACGGAAGGAGGGTATGTTTTACATGTACAATTAACCAATGTCATAAATAATATAAAGCAAAATACACAAATATGCTTCAATGTTATCATCTGATCACCAGCTATCATTTTATTCATATTTTCTACAAACATAGACAATTATCCAATAACGTTACAGAGTTTCATAAGCACATTTCTAAAAAACTTGTATAAACAAGAAATATAAATTGTATTAATAGAAAGTCCTCTCAAGATCTATTACATATTATATATAATTACCACTTCAATTCATAATTTTTCAAATACTTATAGTGATTAATTTATGTAGGTAGATATTTCGTCTAAAATATATTGGTGCTTGCTTTGGTCCATATTAATTAAGATCTTTTGAATTGTTTTGCCTTTTTAAACAAAAATTAAATACACAATTAAAATAACTAACATAATAATTTAATTTGGTGTTGCATCTGTATGATACACTTTGTGTGTATGAACTTAAATGCGTGCCTCCATTATCGACAAGAAACATTTGTGACCAACAAATTTTAAATGTAAAGAATGAAAATTGTATTTAAAATATAGAAATATGAATATTAATTAAAAAGAAATGAAATACACAAAAGCAAGCCAACACATAAGATAGAGAAGTTTTAAACAACTAAACTATGGAAAAATTACAGAAATCTCACCTTTTAGTTTACTTATTATCATTATCCCCTATAAGTTTTACAAATTTCCAAAATCCCTCATTTTCGCGTATCAGATTAATGTATCATCGCTTATGTTATTGTATCTCGCACATTAGATTAATGTATCAACGCTTATATTATTGTATCTCGCGCATCACATTAATGTATCAGAGCCATCTAAGTGTTGATACATGTGTGAGATACAATAATATAAGCGCTGATACATTAATCTGATGCGCGAGATACAATAATATAAGCGCTGATACATTAATATGATGCGCGAGATACAATAATATAAGTGTTGATGCATTAATCTGATACGCGAGATACAATAATATAAGCGCTGATACACTAATTTGATGCGCGAAAATGAGGGATTTCTATAATTATAAACTTTTAGAGATAAATTGTAATTTTGCCTTTAAAGTATGTAATTTCTGTAATTTGCCCAAAACTACTATTGCTCACCTTTTCTTCTAATATTTTGATATTTAATACAGTTAATGGATGAATAACTATTTTATAAACTTTAACTAAATGATGGCGTTGAAGCATATTTGCGTGGTTTTCTTCATATTATCTATGACATTAGTAAATTGTAAAACATATCCTCCAAGAATAGAAAGTATTTGTCTTAGTGACTGCGTTTATTATATAAAATATAATGATTATAAAGAATTTGGTGATCTGCCTCGACCGGAGTTAGAAAACCTATGTAAAAATGGATCAGTACCAAGATTTGAGTGTGAGCTCAAGTGGGAGTATGATGGGGGTTATATTAGTGGGTGATTCCTAGTAATTTAGATAGTTTCACATACGTATAATTATTTGTTTATCAAAATAATTTATCTTTCCAATTTCATTGATAATAATATTTATCATGACACAAATTAAATAAATGGAATACAATGAAAGCTTTATAAAATATTAGAATTATTTCTCTGATTTATCACTCATAATTTAATAATTTATGATCCATTTTTTTAATTAGTTGTATAAGGGTTTTTAAATTAGAGATCTCTTGTACATGGTATTAGAATAAAAAAAAACTTATTATAAATAATGAATTTTGATTCACTTGGTATGTAGAAGAAGTTTAGTCAAGGCCTTCAGAAGTGACATTGTGTACTTAGTTTATTTAGCGTGAACTTAATGATATGGGGCACAATCGAGATAATTTCGACGATTGGAAAAGAAATAAAAAGTTAGTGTTCAATGAATTCGAGATCTTTGTCTTGAAAAGGGAGAAATGAGATCTTGAAATAAGTGTTAAGATATGGGACCTGGACCTAACTCAACCCCAAAAGCTAGCTCATGAGGGGATGTTTGTCCAAGTCCATATAAGGAGACCAAATTCTCATTCCTCTACCGATGTGGGACATCTTAACACTCCCCCGCACGCCCAGACCTTAACTGGAGCGTGAACACTTCTAAATGGGAGCCCATCATCGGTGAACAACAAATTGAGATGAGTCTGGCTATGATACTATGTTAAAATATGACACCTGGACCCATATCTTTACAATAAGGTTAGAAACGTTGGACGGGTCAGTTTCTTCTGATTCTAATGATAGATGGATTGTTTTGTATATATAGTTGCCTAGCCTAGTTAGCTAATTTGAGACATTTCTATGATTTCAATAAATTTGAGACTTGCTTAAGATAGATGAGGTGCTCTTAATCACCCATCACACCCCTAGTTAGGTTGTGACATAGTATTTATACCTTAATAATTTTAGTCATCTTCATCATGTATTTATTCAGTGAAGAGTTATTTTTATTAAAATCACCAAGGATTGGTGGAGGGTTTGACATGATCTCAACCCGTATATATTGTACAAGAAGTTGAAGTTTGAGTCCAAATCTACGAAAAAAGGTTTAAAATGCCTCCAATCAAGTCAATATGTTTTACTATCGCCTTTGTTTACCTATTGGTTCACCAATGCCTCTACCTTTCTTTGGCCTCATATATATTTGCCTTTGTAACAAACCCAAGATCTATTATAAAAAATAAATCTGTGACACTCAATTTTATCCTCAGTATACTAGTACTAGAATTTTGTGACTAGAATTTGTTCAGCATAGTTAGGTACCAATTAATATGAACCAAAATTATATTATTGTACTATGTACACTACCCCCTGTAAAGAGCCTTTTGAATGCTGACAAAATTAATGCAGTGTCCTTTGCCCTAAAATTTCAGACACAAATCCTTTTTTTTAAATCTCAAAAAAGAAAAAACTAGGACAAAATTGAGGTTTGAAAAATAAAATGGCTGAAAAACTGATATTTATTAGAATAAAAATAAATTCTTACTTTCTTTATCTTAATTTATGTGATATATTTTTATTTTTAATCCATTCAAAAAAGAATGTAACATTCTGATCTATAATCACACAAATGATCAACAAGTGTTTAGACCACAAATTTCAAAAGACTTCTTTTCTTACTTGAACTGTGTGTCAAGTAAAGCGATGGCATGTAAATTGAGACGAATAAAAATATAACCCAAAAACGAACGTATAGTTACAGCTCCATCCAAAGCTTTGCGCAGTTGAGTTATATACACAAAGTTTGGAGCAGTATCTAAAAAATCTATGGGCGGAGTTAGGAATATCGGCAGAACTTAATTAGTTGATTCAAATTATATATATATATATATATATTTTATTTTTAATTTTTTTTTTTTTTTTTTTTTTTTTTTAATTTTTAATTTTTTTTTGAGAATTCATTGCAAATACACACAGAGGCGAATTTATGTATTAAATTTGAGTCAGCGAAATCTACGATCATCCGAATAAACTCGATATATTACTTTTATAATTATTAAAGAATATAATAAATATCAGCTGGTGGAACCCATTCTCAAAATGGGTAAGTGGTTCACTGGTTTGAGGGACTATTTTTAGCAATAAGGTCTCCATTCCGATCCCCGCCATCACCATTATTTCACATCAAAATTTTTATATTAATTAAAACACTTTTTCAAAAACCTAGACTCTAAAAGCTCTAAAGTCAAAAAACTCAAAAGGTTTCAATCCCATCCACTTTTCAAGTTTCAACTAGACTGTCTTTAAAGCAATGGTGCACCCATTTTTTTGAAATCCTGAATTCACCTATGAATAATACCCATACCTATAATAAACTTCAAATTCATGAGCCACCTCCGTAAAAGTTTATATTATAGCTACATCTATCTAACATTAAAGGAATGTTGCAAGTTCAAGAGTTACATAGTTAAGTATTATATTTTTACCGATAAGGGTTATGATGGAGTGATACGTATTCCTTCATTCTTAACTAGATGTCTCGGGTTCGAGTCCCCCTTGGGTGTCGCCTTTGTTATTGAGCGTTTTACTCCCTCAATATGGGACTTCTCTGCGCGAATTCAAATTTAATCAAACTCTAGTATAGATAATATTGAATATCAGATAGCCAACCAAAAAAATATCATTTTATGTTTCAATTAATTATGTTCACTTTGTTTTCCACATTTATGTATTTCTTTCTATAAGGGAGAGAAGACATGAAGTGACACCTGAAGTTATCCCGAATTTTCAAAAAGATATCTTAACTATGTGGATGTCCTATTACCCCCTAAACAATCTTGAACTAAAATTATTATATCACTTTTTGTCCACCTAGCATAAGAAGTGTATGCATTTTCTTTAAAGAATGTGAGCAACTAAAATAAAAAATTTCACCGAACCAACTCACTAGAAAAACGTATGGATTTCCATTGAAATACTGGACATTTTTCTTTCACTGATTCAATCAAAATATCTGTAAAAACAACAACTGAACATTAAACTTCAGTGAGAAAATAACAATTTATTAGTAGTGTATATATGCAAAGTAGGAATAAAGTTATATATACATGATCTTTTTTAAACTTTATTTGTGAGAATACATCAAATATATTATTGTCGTTATTGTGATGTATAGTTGAGGTGGTCCAATACATACTTATGTTAATGCATGCACTATTCTATTTGAGTGACCCTTTCCCAGTGGATGTGGTCACTAGATCTAAAATCTAGAACCATCTTATGCACTATTTTAATTGTAGGAAAATTATTGCTATTAGGACCACTTTTTTTTCATTGAATATATATGACCTTTGAAAACCTCAGGTGTTTGGCCAAAAATAGGATTAAAGAAAATCATAGATTCCTAATGCCATTTATCATCTTTCTTTCTCATTTTATTAATTAATTTATCACACATGTCCTCTAAAGGACTTTATTTTCCCCTAATTAGCAAGTTTATTGGATATATTAAAGTAGAAATTAACTTGTACCACACTTTTTCGTTAAATGTAGCTATCTTAAAGCCAAAAATAGACTTAAAGTGGGGAAAAGAGAACTATTACTAATAGATCATCCTTTTTTTTTCTAGTGGCATCTCGTTGATTTCGTAATATTATTGTAAAACTAATTAATGAAGACAAATTAGTGTCTAATCACTTTTATATTATTCTAATAGATCTAGTGGTGTTTATCTTCTTTTTTATTGCGTACTTAGCTTGAATCATGTCTATGAATGTTATATTTAATTTTACAAATCCTTATCCTTTTTCAATCGTACAATGGATAAACATTAAATTTTGGATTCATAATTTCAAACACTCATGGACAGGATTCAATGGTAAAAATATAAATCTTTATGAAATTCAAAATTCTTTGTGTCTATATCCTTACCTAAAACCCTTCCATATATCACGTTGTGTTTGTGAATTGTGGGTGGTGAGCCTCAAAGTAACAAATCTCACTTATTTCCCATAATGTCTTTAACCATTATTATATATATGAATGTGACCCTTCCACTTGAGAAAGTCCTAGCTCATTATGAGAGAGTCCCACTCCATTTACAACCAATTGTTTTATAGACAACTCGTAAATATGTATGTATGTATGTTCAACCAAGAAAAAAAAGAGCCCAACTAGCTAGATCTTATCATTACTCCTAGTTCCTTCGTTTCAGTTTAAAAAAGAAAGACACATTTCTAAATTTAGCTATACACTTTCCAATCTTATTTTTGATGAGAAACTTTTATAACTACACAAATATTATGGCATGTTTGCTTCTATAAGTTTGAAAAGTCTTAAAACTACACAAATATTATGAAATATTTGGATTAAGATCACAAATTTCAAAAATCTTTACTTCTCTCGGTCTATTCAATATATGTCACATAAATTGAAAGCTTAAGTAGGGGATATCTTTCACATAGAAAATCAACATCAAAATATTGTAACGTTCTCCCAAAACTATTGCCAACCATTGAAAATGAAAAGCACAATTCTTGTTCTTGATAAACTTCTCCAACTTTTCATATTGAAAACAACTTGTACTTATAAACGCCATTCTTCCTATTTAAACCATCAGACACGCAGTTTAGGATCATACCTAACCAAAAACACTCCTCACTATTCTTCATCTCTAAACTCCACACACGTTTAAGATTTTAAGATAAAAACGAGTTTGGAAGAATAATTCAGAGTTGTAGGTGAGTCACCTTAATTAAGTAAATGGAGTCTCAAAATAAGTATATGAATCAAAGAAGAGGATCAAAGCACAAGAAGTCACGTGGAGAGAAAAGTGTTGAGCAAAACAACAGCACTTCATCATCATCATTGTGGGTGGTGGTAGCTTATTCATTCATTTTGAGAAAGGCTAAAGCATTTTATGAGTGGATTTGCAGCAATGGCAACTACGACGAGGTACCTCTGACTGATCCTTACTTCTCCGTCCCT
Source organism: Solanum commersonii (assembly GCA_029007595.1). Taxonomy (NCBI): domain Eukaryota; kingdom Viridiplantae; phylum Streptophyta; class Magnoliopsida; order Solanales; family Solanaceae; genus Solanum; species Solanum commersonii. The sequence goes on from JAJTWQ010000011.1 coordinate 4,530,302, forward strand.
GTCCTTCCTCCAACCACTACAAATTAAGCTTAGCTCGATTCAGTATGTAATTTAACTTGTTATAACAAGTTATCGTTCTTCATTGTTACTATGACCTAATAGTGTAAGAATTCTTATAAACTCATGTTTATATATGTTTAAAGTACTCATAAGTAGTATTGGCTATGTTTGTTGTGTAAAGTATGTACCTTATCTAGATTCTTCTTGAAAATTTGGAGATTTGTTTAGAATTGAGACATAATTAATGGATTTATAGATTGATTTAGACATCTAGATATATGTTAACAAGATCAGAGTGTATTTCAATTAAGTTGTCAAATAAAGAAGTATTTGGCTATTAATAGTTTGGAGATGAAACAAATAATTTGTGCTAAATTCTGGGGCGTGTATTCTACTTTCTCACACTGATTTATCATGTATTATTAAGAGAAGAAGCCATTTCAATGCAATCAGCTAAGTGAATCTGAAAATAATATACCTCTACCAAAACTCATAATGATAAACTAAATAGTCTCATTTAAATGAAACCAAAATTTCATTCTCCAAGCACTAGTCAAAATAGTTGACATTGTCCGTTCAAAAACGGCTCAAAAGTTACAAAATAATTGCAGGTTCTAATAACTCTTTTAACCACCAGACAATAATGATAAGACATTAAAATAAAAATAAAGTCAATGAATGGTAACAACATATCTACTGAATTATTTCAAATTCAGCACCAATTGGGAGATGATCACTAGGATGATAGTAATTTGGTAGACCACCTTGAACATCCAACGCTTCGGGCTCCGGAAGTTCGAGGTAGCTGACTGGTTTGATACCCCCAGAAGGAGAAAACAGTATGTAATCTAGAGTTCCAGTAAATCCAGGAGTGTAGTTTGTGAAGTGTGGTTCTCCTCTAGTACTTGCATAAGCACTGCACAAAGGAATGTGCACATCATCTGAAATTTCGGGCAAAGTTCCCGCTTCTGAGGAACCTGACATAAGGTACTGATATACCTGAAACAACAAGAAACAAAGCCAAGTTACTAAACACACCAATGAAGTGTAAAGAATAAAGTGAGGAAAACACACGCGCGTTAAGAAGAAATAATAGTCAAGGGCACCACAGGCTAATTTGTCTTATAACAACATTTCATCAAGAAAATAGACGCAGACCTTGAATAATCATCAAAGAAATTAACAAAATGCTGAAACCCAAAAATTGAACCCCTACTCTAGTAAGACCCCAAATATCAGAGTAAACCGAAAATGGGACTCTGCTCGACCACTAAGACAACAATAAAATATAGATTGGTTGTGTACCCCAAGTTGACATAATAATGGACTAATAGTCCGATGTAGACAAGTATGACAACGGGTACCATCTTCTAAAATCTAGTTAAGTTAGGATGCTTCAATCATCTATGAATTAGTATGGAGAGCCAGAAGCTATAAAAATTGCAATATGGAATCTCACATTGGTTGAGAGTGGGTTAGTGTCCCCTTATATGGTCTAGGGATCCTCATTTCATGAGCTAGTTTGGAGTTGATTTTGGCCTGAGATCTATTTTTATTAATATGGTATAAGAGGTGATCCATCTCTCCTGTTATGTTTCTTAATGTTGGGCTCCTATGGTATGCTATCCACACTCCAATATGTCCATGCCTGGCATAAGATGGGTGTTGGAGTGTCCCAAATTGTCGATCCATATTGGCTTCAGATATCCTCACTTCATGAATTAGCTTTCGAGGTTGAGTTAAACCCAAAGTACATTTTTCTTAATTGGAATAATGAATCCTACTAGAAATATGAGGAAATCAAATAAAACAAATGCAACTTAGATAGAGTAAGTTGATGTTGTTCAATAGAGCTTGGCCCATAGCAAAGCAAAAGGATCAAATGTTTCAAAAGGTAAAACAAGAGATTAGCTGACCTGACTCCCAGGAAGTGAGTTGAAATCACCAGTAACAACCACAGAAGGAGAGCAATCAAATTTGTCTGATACTAGTAACTTGAATTGAGCTAAGCGTGAAAGCAAGTATCTAGCTTGTGCAAGTTTGACATCGGCCAATTCTGGATCCCTGTGGTATCATTCGTATATGTCAACAGTGTATAGAGTTACCAAATTGAATATCCAGACGTGCTGCAATAACAAAAGTGGACAACAGACATACCAGTAAATGTGAGTGTTGGCCACAATGATAAGATGAGAAGGATCCTTCAGCCTAAAGGCTGCCATAATACCCACACAGTCACGTTTAAATCTAACACAAGGATCATTTAGGTCTCCACGATTTGCTCGCCTGTTTTTCAAATCGGCATCTGAAATTGGAATGAGAAAGATCACAGTTACCTCATACCATGGTGATAGGATTATGAAGCTTAAAGCATCCATTACCACAAAATTTGTGCATTGAGGAGCAAAGATGAATCCATAACCCATCGTGTCACAACACTTTATTCACCTCCCGAAAATGAGATGTGTAAAAGTCTCCCCCTTTTTAAGTTTCAAATTTCAAGTCATTTAATTCTGAAGAGCTGATTATTTTTTAATATGAAGTTACCTTCAGTGCCTATTGAAAATGCGCTACTGCGTTAGATCCAATATTGGTGCTTTCTTTTACCATGGACATCTTCCCTCACAAAACCCGCCAAACTTAAATATGATTTCTTTCCTCACATATTGGTTGTTGCTACCAAAACATACCTTAACATATGATCCAGCACAAGAGTTATTAACTGTTTCAACTGCAAATGTCAATCCAGGTTTCTGCTACAATATGAAAAGCGTCCCTTATCACTTTTCTATTAAGTTGATACAGATTGACTTGCTACATTAAATTAGAGGCTGACAATAACAGGTCCACTTCCAAGCTCCAACAGTATTCAACTTTCAAGAGTACCAACTTCAATTATAATTGTACAAAAATCTTTGGATCTTATCACGACACCGCAATTCAAATACTATTCCCCTCTTTCATTATGATTATTAAGTCTTAGTTATGAAATTCACACATACATCAACTGTTTGAAGGAAATTTGCTATAACTGCAGCACTAAACCAACCCACATTCACCCCCAAAAGAAAAGGGCAAAAAAGGATAGGAAGAAGACAAATTGATTTAATTTGAAATTTCATTCGAATTACGTTGGAGGTTGGACAGAATTTTTTTAGCAGTTTACTGTATAAAGACATGTTTCCCTGACTCTATACGTGACACTTTTAAACCAGACCATGCTCCAATTTTGTAAAGACAAACCCTAGGTGGACAAAAGCAAGAGTATACCACCTTTTGACGCTGACTTTTTATTTCCACCAGAAGGCAAATTCTCCTCTTTATCCTCAGATGAAGTATCGTCTTGATTTGAGGGTACAAGATCATTGTACTCTATCTTCTCTTCAATGACCAACTCTGCACTATAAATAGCATAAAATTTCAGATAAAATGAGTTATGTAGAAATATTTTATTCTGCCTGAAGAAGTTATAGAAACATATCCATCCAAACCATAAGAACTTCTGATATAGAACTGAATTCTCTCAGTCCTTAACTATGCAACGATGTAACTTTAGCATGATAGAAGTAACTTAATCTACTGAATAGGTGGGAGTAAGAGGTTATGATGTGAAATAAAATGTAGTTCTGTGCCATATTACTCATCTCTTGGATCCCTTGAAGTTGCAAGGATACGACGCCAAATCTTTATTTAAGCGAACTTATAACTAATCATCTTATTTTTTAGCTAGAAAGTGCATGATCATATCATAGTACTCTCAAACATAATGCATCTATAAGATGACCAGCAAGTCTCCTCAAATAATACAAATAATTTCATCGCTTAGCTTAGCCATTCTTTCAGTTATAGATATATAGGTTAAGGAAAGAAAAGAGAATAGATGGTCACCTATCCTGCTTATAAAAGACCCCGCATCCATCACGCTTCTGCCCACTTCTTTTGATGTAGATACTTGAATAGCCAACACTCTCTATATTTCTTTTATAGAAGCTATCATATTCATCCAATTCCTGGCACATAACACAATCTTGATTAAAATATAACCCAGAAGAAATTAGAAGTTTCTTTCTTCTTCTTTTTTTTTAGTTTCCCTCCCGCTTTCAGGTATTAACTTTAGGGCCCAACTATTACAGATACGCGTCAGGAAGACCCACTTTCTGGGGTAAAGCGTCCCCTGCCAAAGGCAACCTCATTCCCACTCTCAAACCCGAGACCTCCAGTTAATGATGCCACTCCACCACAACCTTTTGTGGTAGAAGTTCTTATTAGAAGGAAAATGGATGAATGGATATTGCTCAATCTTAAATTATCAAAAAATCCAAACCTGTAAGCAAAGGAAATCGGCCCCGAGGCTCTTGAGAACTGTCAGGATTGCCTGTGAACGGGCCTTCCACCTAACACAACACTTAACAAATGTTGATTCTGAAATTACGAGTAAAAGAAAGAAGTTGAAAACTGTCTCAATGAAGGCTCATTCCACATGGCTTCAAGTCACAATGCTTTGGAAATAAATTTTACATTAGAAGCTCTTCAAATACTCGAAGAGAAAAGAAGTAAAATTGACTTAAACACAACAATGTATCTTCTATTAACACTAGCTTAGAGAATTACTAAAATCCAATAAAAGTCATATGCTCCTGACTCCAAGTCTTGAAGCATTTCTCGGACAGTCTTGAAGGCAAGGAATATAATAATAATGTAATGCAACATGAAACAATCATATTGGAATTCCATAAAGGCCTAAGGCATTATAAACAAGTCAATTTGGGTCCACTCAAACATGTAATCAATCGCATTGGACTTTCCAGAGAGAAGAGAAACAATATCCGACAGGCTGTGTATAAGAAATGCAAAAATGAAAATTTGGATATAGATGACATACTTGAGACAAGGCCCTGGGGAGTGTGGAAACAGATCACCCTTTACATATGCCTACAATTAAAAAATCTCAGAACAACAAAATATCGGCAAACAGAATCCATACAACTCAATAGATTAAAAGACTTGAATCGGTAAGAAGAAAAACTAAAAGTGACTAACATCTCAGAATACAAGTGTCAAGGTATGAGATAATATCACTTGAATTGTGCTCTATAGTCCTAAAAGACAAATCAAAGGACATACCAAGCATGTTGGTACACTTGATTAATTAACAGCAAATGTGTGCATCGATAATGGTTTTCTCATCCAGATATGTATGCTCTACTTAACACGGTGGTTCAACCACAGGCGAGCGGCCTCAAATTCTTTTTGTTAGGATCAGATCTCTCTCTCTCTCTTCTGACTTTCATTTGTTTGTTTGTCCAAGATGTGACATGTTCACAAAGTTCACAAGAGTACTTTGGCTGATGAATAAATACTTTGTTTATTTGATTTTCAAAGTCAAGATAGACAATTTACAGTGTATTAGCCATATAAGGATGCTCAATAGTTTAAGAAAGCAGCACTTAACTTCCGTTACTGAAGTATTACTTGCATGCACTTTATAAAAATAATAAAATAAATGAATTGCCTCAACAAATTTGAACATGGTCGGATTACCTGAGCCAAAATGTTATATGATACCAAACTGAACTTAAAACCTGCAACAATAGACAAAAAGTACAACATTAACTCCAGCTGTACAACAAAAGCATACAAAAACAAAAAAGAAAAGTTAAAATAATCCACTTACCATCTGATTTACTTACTGAAGTAATTCCACTCTTTTCAGCAGGAACAAATTTTGGTGACAGAGGTGCAGGTGTTGTGCTCATTTTGGCGAAATGAATTGTTCTGTAGATATTGTAAACCAAGAAAAGAAGAAGCAAATGAAGTCTCCAATCAAAACTAAAAAGGAGATAATACATAAGAAGCCCCTAGTATTGGCTCCGTTTACAACTTACACAAACTATGGGTGTTTGTATGAAGCCCCTGAACTTCCTTTTTCAGTACCTATTACCACCCTCAAGTACCTAGTGATACAAAGAGTGGTGTGTTGTCAACACCTATGTGATGCACGGAGCAAGAAAAAGGTGAAAAACAGCTTATCGTGGCTTCTTTTTTTTCCAACAATAACTGTACTTATTCCTCTTTATTTTTTTATTTATTTTTATGGGGGGTGGGTAATCTAACCCGAGAATAATAGAATTGTGCTGAACTTGTTACAATTCTAAAAATGGCAGCCCAATGCACAAAGCACCTTGAGTTGACACAGGGTTTGGAAAGGGCCGCTCCCCAAGAGAATGTAATGTATAGTCTACCCTAAAGCAAGTATAAGTGATTGATTCCACAACTTGAACCCCTGGCTTATAGTTCACACCAGTAGTGACGCCAAAAAAAAAAAAATGAAATTCCAACAAGCTTGTGGGATTACACCAAGTATGTTGTTGTAAAATTTATAAATTTAGCTATGTTGACAAAAATAGAGTTCCATCCAAGTGTTTTACAGATCTGGCCGAAAAAAGTGGTTTTTTAACAAAGGGTAGAGGCTACGGGTTTCCTTTGTCATCGAAAAAATAAAAAAATTAGTGGTTTAAAAATGCCACGTTCTTGAAAAATCAACATGACTAATATGATTATCACTTCCCACCAAATTTTGGTTCAAAGTGGCCATAGATACAAAAAAGGGAAGTTCAAACAGGATACAAGCACCCTATAGTTTAGGTGTGTAACTTGCAAACAGAGCCAAGAGGAATCCTAATAGCTCAGTTGGTTGGCTACCCAAACTTTCACCTTTTTGATGAGGGTTCGATTCCTCACCTTGTAGTCCCCTCCCCCATTTCCCCTTCCCTGCCCCTAATGTTTTGTTAAAAAAATTGCCAACAGAGCCAAGTCCAAGGAATTTAAAATTGTCAAATACTTTTGAGAATTGCAATAAGATTTATGATTTCATGATCCATAACAATATGAACCTGCTTTGGTCTTTTTAAGAACAACTCACTCTACCATTTGTTTCTTTCTATTAGGATACCAGTGGGTGGGGCTAAATTTAGGCATGTAGTCAATAGACGAGTCATACGCAACCCCCGAAAGCTTACTAGTGCCAAAATGGATTGTGTCAATGTGGATTAAAAATGCATCATAATCCAACTAGCCTAACCCAAACCCATTTTTCGAATTGTTTATTATTTGCTATATTTTTTCTTAACGACCAAACAGAAAGTTTTCCTCTTCTTTATAGAGTGTGTGAAAGTATGAGAAATAAACTTAATAAACCAAACAAATTAAAATTCTATTTTGACGAAGTTCTCTATGGGTCAATTTAGGCTACAAAAAAGGCACAAACAAAAGAGTTTCTCTATTCTCTATAGAGAGAAAAACTGTGTGAAGTTAAGGTAGAGAGTATACATAGTAAACCAAACAAAAAATTTACAACATTTTCCTTTTAAAAAGTTTTCTTATGGGTCAGTTTGGGGTATGAATCTGTTATTTATATATAGAGAAAAGGTGAGTAGAAGTGTAGGTGGCAAAATATACACGATAAATCAAACCGAAAGATTGTATCTTTTTACAAAGTTCTCTTATGAGTCAATTTGAGCTACACTTTGATTGGGTTAAAATAAGTTGCATCTAAGTTGACCTACAATGAATATTTTGTAATGACCCAAACCCTTAATTATGAGGTTTAATGCTTACTTTTATGTTTGGAAGCTTGGTTCAAGTCATATTCTGTGGAACTTGTTTGAAGGATTCAGGTTGGGACACGAGGGTATTTTTTTCTTTTTTTTAAAAAAAAAGAAGAAGATGAAATTGACCCCGAGAGATGAAGTGAATTTTGAAACCAAAAAAACTCCAATCAACTGCACCAAAAATTCCTTTTTCCTAGTAAAGCAACAGGTCTTCGCGATCGCGAGGCCTAGGTCTTGGTAACGCAGGGTTAGGGTGTTGTGCCTCGCCAAGATTGCATAGGGTGCCCGCATAATTGCTCTCTGATCACGAGGTACCCTGTTGTAGTCGCGAAGCTCTGTCGCCTGGCAATATAGAAGCTGGCAGAGTGGGATATAAGTTTATTTCATCATTTTGGGGTTTTTGGGCAGTTTTAAAAATGAGATTTCATCACCAAAACGTTAGGGATAAGTGATTTTAACTTGGATGTGATCAATTATTTCAACTACTCGCTGATTATGAAGCCTAATCTATGAAGATTTGAATCAGAAATTAAGGAATATTACCCGAATATCACGTGAGGAATTTTCCTCGACCTATCTTTTAGCCAATGTCTCCCAAGAACCAATTATATTGCAGCTTTTCTCTTTCACATGGGGAAGCCGCCTCTTGGCTGGGGATATTCTTTTTCAAAAAATTGTACATCACGACTTACAAAAATATTAGATTGAATTGGCTCAAGCATGGTAAGTCTAAGAGATACCTACATACACACACAAGGTGGACCAGGGCTCAAGTTTATTTTTGGTATAAGGTCTATGCCATGGGTAACAAAGACAACTTAAAACTTTGAGGATGGGTATAGTCTAGAGATCGACCAAATAATTTTTGGTAGGGCGATGCATTATTCAGGATTGGAGTGGGAAGTCGATTAGTAAGGTAGATAGCATAAGGATAGGCAAAAGACCAAAATTCAGGTGGTAAGGATGCTTCATGAAGAACGGGTTTTATCGGTTTCAAGAATATGACGATGTCTATGTTCAGCTATGGAAACACGTTGTCGTGTGTAGGAGGTGAAATTAAGGGTTCAAATCCATGTTTATCTCAAGATAGGGTTGAAGACCGATGAACTCACCCCCTCCGACGGTATAAAGTGAAGAAATTTTTGTTTTGAAGAATTTTCAACTAAAGGATGAAACTTTGGAATATTGACACAACCTCACTTTCATTTTTAAGTGTATACAACCAAGTATATTTCGTGTATTGGTCAATAGAGTACGTGAGTCCTTCCCAACAAAAGTAAAAACAAAGAATTAAATAGATGTGAGGTTATCTTGACAAAACTTACTAACAAAAATGAGATATTTTTTTATTGATGGAGCACAAAATGTGTCAAAAAGCTTAGAAGTAGTTTTAGATGCCTAATTAGAGTTGAATGAGTATGAGCAATAGGAATGGTTTTACTGTCACCCATGGAGATTTCTTCAATTCTTGCATACTTTACAAGGTTGTGGGGTACGATAGTGACGTGGTGAGTTGAGCAATAGGAATGGCGGTGCTCACCAAGTATGTTATGGGAGCTAGCACCCGAAAAGTGAATTCAGTTGGGCCAAGTGATGTGGGGCCCGAAATGAAGAGTGTCATCAAGTGTTTGAAAATGAGGCTCATATTGTGAATAACAAAGTAGGGGGGGTCCCGACCTAACTACCATGGATCCAATCAAGGGTCATGGAATTTTAGTATTTAGATTACTGTTGGTATCGATCTTAACCTAGGCCTCAAGGCAAGGTTCAGGAAATCAAGGACCAAGGAGCTCAGAACAAAGGTTACAATCATTGAAGCCCATATACCTATGCTCCTACAAGAGGTAGCCAACCGTCCACTAGTGACTCCACAAGTTCAAAGATGGAGGATACACTTTCAAGAGTGTTGAGTCTACCGACACAAATGTGAAAAAGGTTAAAGATGGCTTATCAAACATTGGGTAGTCAACTCCCACTCAACTTCGATTATTTGAGTCTTAACTTAGCCAAATATCGGCTTCCCTCAATCAAAGAAAAGGGTGCCCTTCCGAGTGATACGGTGAAATAGAATGATAATGGGAATGGTGCCCATTGTATGGTCATTACTATACTAAGCAGAAGGGTGTTGGGTGATGAGGTGGTGGAAGTTGAAAAAGTTATAGTTGATGAAACAGATGTGGTGGAAAGTAACGTGGATCTTGTTGACACCTAATTTTGTTACTCCTTTCTTCTAAATCATTTCATTGAGCTTCTAAATTACTGATAAGTCAAATATTTGATAATCACTACTATTTTCGATTATTACTATTGTTACCGTTGTTATATATTAGATAATATTATTACTATTTGTTAATTATTATTGTTGTTATCATTTTCACTCTTCTTAAAATTATATTTATTATTGTTATTACAAGTTTCATACCTATTAAATTAATTATAAATATTATACCTTTTATATAGTTATTAGTTGTCAATGGTTAAGATATATTGCACTAATTATTAAATTAGAAGCTCAAAAGAATCAATTTAAAGAAGGAAAATACCATCAAACAAACTAGTCCAAATCTTGCACCCAATCAAGGGGGTGTTTGGATTAGCTTATTTTTAGGTGTTTTTGGATTTTACGCACTTTTTTAGTTTTGGAGGTGTTTGAAAAAGTTAAAAAGTGTTTTAAGACATTCATCTTTAGGCCAAAAACGTTTTAAAATAAATCAAAAGTATGGCTTTTAGCTATTGATTTATAAGTTACATGTTATAAACTTATCCAAGCGGGCACTAAATCACTTAACCCAATAAGTAGCAGCCCAATTGCGCCAAAATAAAAAGTTCATGGTTGGCCACAAATAACCCAACAATCCACATTCTAGATTTTTCCTAGCAGACAAATTCCCATAACAACCCTCATAAAAATTTCTAAACAAACAAAACACTTTGATCCAAAGAAAGTAATGAGTGACAGAGGAGTCGGATTTACCTCCCACGGGGCAGTGATTGGGGCTTCATTGACGTCTCGAATTCTACACTCATTTTTCAAATAAAGTTGAGCAAAACGGGGAGGAGAATAGAAAATGTTTTGTGGGATGATATGTAGATGTAAGAGAATGATTTCCTTATGAGTGTCAAAACCTGGCCTTTGATGAAAAAATAAGGTTGTATTTATAGGAGAAGAATCTAGGGTTCGCGTTTCCTTGGGGTTGGGCTATTTAGAAGATTTGGGCCGTTATTCAAGCTAATTTTGGACATATTTTAAGATAGAAAATGGGCTACTCTTGAATTGGTTTTTTCCCCTTTAGGCTTCTAATTTAATAATTAGTAAAATGTATGTTATGAAATCAAAAATTAATAATTCTGTAAAAAGGTTAGTAGATAAGAAACTTAAAATAAAGTAACGACAATCAATTTTAAAAGAAGAGGACAATAAAGTAATAGTAGTAATGTTAATGATTAAAAATGGGGCTTGCTTTGGAGATTTGGATGGTAGGAAAAAACTAGAATGTGGATTGTTGGGTTATTTGTGGCAAGCGATGAGCTTTTTATTTTGGAATTGGGCTGCTACTTATTGGGTTAAGTGATTAATTGGGTGCAAGATTTGGACTAGTTTGGTTGATGGTCTTTTCCTTCTTTATATTGATTTTTTTGAGCTACTAATTTAATAATTAGTGCAAATTATCTTAACCATTGACAATTAATAACCATATAAAAGTTAAAATATTTATAATTAATTTAATAGGTATGAAACTTGATATAAATTAATAATGGTAGTGTTGATAACAATAATAAATAGAACTTTAAGAAGAGTGAAACTGATAATAAAGGATAATAATAATTGTTAACTAATAGTAACAATGGTATCCAATATATAACAACAATAACAATATTAATAACCGAAAATAGTAGTGAAATATCAAATATTTGACTTATTAATAATTTAGAAGTTCAATGAAATGAATTAGAAGAAAGGAAGGAAAAAATTGAGCGTCAACAAATTGCAAGAGAAAAAAGGCTTGTATTTAGAAGCCTATTGATGTTGATGAACCTACCAGAGGTGTAGAGACTGCCCCCATTCAAAATGAAGGACTTGTCAAAGGCAAAAGCAAAGTAGAAGCCATATTTCCGTTGCCAATACCAAAGTTTCCTCCCCCATTCCCCTAAAGGCTCTTGAAGAAGATGGAGAATGGAAAATTTGACAGGTTCATCACAATGTTGAAACAATTGTCATGAAGGACTTAACTACAAAGAAGCGGAGTGTGAGCTTTGAGACCGTGAATGTTATCCATCATTGTAGCTCCAGTGTCATTAACTCGTTGGTCCAAAAGAAGGAAGACTCGATTGCATTGACCATTCCATTCACTATTGGAGTCTACCAATTTTCCAAAGTTTTATGTGACCTTGGTGCTAACATCAACTTGATGCCTCTTGCTATATTCAAGAAATTGAGTTTGGGTACTCCTAGACCTACAACTATGAGGTTGTTGGTGGCAGACCATACAGTAAAGAGGCCGGTTGGCATTTAATATGATGTGCTTCTGAAGGTGGATCGATTTATTTTCCTTTTATCTTCAGAGTACACCTCTAATCTTTATACAAAGAATTATGTCATTTAACAAGTCAATTAACATCCAAACTTTATTTCCCGTTTAAGAAAGTGGGAATTGTTCAAAGCTTTCAGTGGATTTATGTTCAACAATTTACCAAGGTGAAGCTTTTAGCCGCAGAATCAATAAGTATATCATTAATTCCTTTCTTTTTATGGAGGGCAGAAATTCAACATTAAATCAAAGGGTTATCCTTAAAATATATATTTCCCAGCTAATGTCAGTGTGGCAATTCATCAAACAGGTGGTGACACTCAATAATGTATTCAATCATTTGAGCTACAATTATCTTCAATTTCAATGGAACTTCATACATGTAAGAACAAGCAAGAGAGATACAACAACAACAACATACCCCGTGAAATCCCACTAAGTGAGGTCTGGGGAGGATAGTACGTCATGGAAGCAGAGAGAGAGGCCATTTCCAAAAGACCGTCGAGGAAACAAGCAATAAAGCGGTGACATATATACATACCTCTGGGGTGGAGAAGCTAAAGGAAAACGAGGAAGCAAAAAGAATGAGCTTTTCAACATTGCTTCTGTAGATTTTAGGAGCCGTTAATGGTTTCTTTTAGGGAAATTTAAGTTTCAGCCTTTAGGTTCAACGAAGCCCAAAAGAAGATCCATGCTTCCTTCACAGCCCAAATCTAGCTTTGGGTGTTTTGGGCTATGAATTTTGTCTTGGGCTTTTTCGATGGCCCAATAAATATGAATAAATAGCCGTTGTACACTTGGCTTATCTAGTTTACCAAACATGGGCGGAGTATACAATATATATATATATATATATATATATATATATTCGACTGTACATTTTATATAGAGTATAAAATATACACTATCTATGCACTTATACATATTTTGTAAACTAGATGACCGAAAGGTATTAGGCAATAAATTTCTTTTCTTTCTTTTTCTTTTCCTGTGAGAGCCAAACAAATATACAAATCTAATTATAACCTACATGGAGCCAGCAGCGAGTCGCATCAAATGAACGTCACTTTAACACGGAATCTCAATCTTATGAAGTTTGTCAAATAATCAAGTTCTATATAATAAGAAAAATATTATGATATCTTTATCTTGGAATACTACTTTAATTTAATTTATAAAATTGCAATTATGTATGAAAGTGATTACAGAAAAGGAATGCTCCCGCTTTTAAAAGCTATATCCTTGCGATTTGTCCTCTTTATAATAACAATAACATACTCAATATAATGCTATAAAAAAAATTAAGATACATAGATGTATACAAATTTTATCCCTAGAACGTAGAGAGGCATTTTTTGATAGATTTTTGGCTCAATGAAACACGGATAAAAGCAATTCAGAAAAGGAAATAATATTAGAAATGAAGAAATCATGGCAAAATACTATAGGAAGTATGACAAAGCATCTAATTGCACAGTAATTATAATAGAAAAATACGATAATTGAAGTACAAAAAGCGACACATAATAATAGAAATCAATGAACATGAAACTACAAGAGAAACTACGACTATGAGTATTGAAGGATAGTCAAGACCACACTTTGTTACTTGTTAACCTACTACCACAATTTGTGTCCTCCCCCTATTCAAGGTCATATCTTCATCAGTAAGTTGAAATTGTGTCATATCTTATTTAATCACCTCTTTCCAGTTTTTCTCCGGCCTACATCTACTTCTCTTGAAACCATCTATGGTCAACCTCTCACACCTGCACACTAAGTCATCTGTGCATCTCTTCTTCACATGCTCAAACTACCTCAGCGTCATTTTCCGAATCTTTTCCTCCACCTAAGAAACTCTCAGCTTGTCCTATTTATTTCTCCCAGTATATTAAGACACCTCTCTTTGAATTTGTCGAGTCAATGCATTCATAGCATCGATCATTATGTCATATATACCTCAGCCCAAAAGAAACAAAAATTAAATGAATAAGCAAAATTAATAGATAATGAACAAAAATTGAATAAAGATCTTTTCGAGAAATATAAGTCTATCTATACTACTAATACTTGATCTATATATGATAATATTGCCAACATGTTGATCAAATCCTTTTAACTTATGTTATCAAAAAAATCAAGTAATTTAATAAAGATAGCTTGAAAGTGAAAGCATATATAATTGTAGTCCCATTATGTACATGAACCAAACAATTTGATTGACTCTATGAAGTTGCGTAACCTATGCAATTGACATAGAAACCAATCTCACTAGAACAATGGACAATGACATTATTGGCATTTAGCTCTAGCTAAATAGGCGGGGTTACAATTCAACCATGAAATTAAGTGGTGTTGTGACCAATTAACTACTTATGGTCCACTTATATAAGCGTCCATGGGCCATGGCTACTTTCTTTGATTGCTATTAGGTATTACTAACATTTTCCATCCAATTTTCTATGACTTAGCTAGATTAACCACTATTGTAAATCATTATTGTAGTTTATCTTTTGGTAGTAAGGTAGAAGCTTTAAAACCAATATTATTACAAATTGTCAGTGTATTTTGTTGAGTTCCACGTTGGTTGATTTAGGATATTTAATCTCATTAGTAATTTTAGACTTTCGTCACAATTCTTTTCTTCTGATCAGAGGATCTATCGAAAACAACACTTTTACATCACAATATAAGAATAAGGTATATGTACACCGTGCACACCATCTCTTTAGACCACACATGTGATATATATATATATATATATATATATATATATATATATATATATATTATATTGATTATTGGTTATGTTGTTGTTGGTCTTATTAGCATTTTTAGACTTCCGTTAGAATTCTTCTTCTTTTTTTTCTTTTCTCTGTCAGTAGAAAATTAAAGATCCACTGCTATTTGTGGTTGGAATTGAACAAGTAATGTTCCATTGAGCTGATATTGTGCTACCTTAATAATTTGGATTGGATTGGTTTGGTTTGATTTTAAAAAACTTCTTGAAACAGATATAGTTGATCTATTGGTTATTTAACTTTCACATTAAATCTGACCTTGAAAATTGTTGGGATTAGTATTAGAAGATGGTACAACATCAAATTTGGAGTTGATATTCATAAAGTAAGAACGTACAGATGAAATTTTTATATAACAAGTTATGGCAATTTGTCAGGATTTGTTGTCATAATTATTTAACCACAAATCCCGAATGAACCATAAGGATTTGACAAGACATGTTTTGCCATCAATTTCAATTTGTTTAGATTTGTGGCTAAAATTTTGATGATTTATCTAGACTTAACTAGAAATTTCATGAATTATTTTGACACGGCAAGTTTTGTCCGTATATTTGAAATCCTAATGATTTATCAGAATTTTGTTACGTATGTAAATCTACATATGAGTTTGTGCAGCGCTCGAAGACCTATTAAGTCAATGGGAGCTGTGATTGACAATATATTTTTTCCTTTTTATTTATTTGTCTTACATTTATGTTTAGTCTATTTTAAAAAAATCTCTTTTTTTTGAAAACTTTTTAATTATAATTATTTAGGTGATATGTTTAATACCATAAAATTTAAAAATATTTTGGTACACTTTACTTATTTTTAAATTTAAGATCACAAGATTCAAAAAATTTCTTTACTTCTTAAACATTATATCACATCAAAATCAGACAAACAAATTGAAAATAATGAAGTAATACACAAGGAAATTATGACAATTTTTCGAATTTAATAGACAGATAAAGCTAGTAATTTTCTATTCTCTCTAGCTAGTCCATTTTACTTGTCGTCCTTAATAAAAATAAATAGTTCACACTAATTTTTATATTAAAAAAATAAATATGATTAATTATTATACTTTTCATCTTTATCCTTAATAAATATAAAAAGAAATGAAAATGATGTGGAAATAGTATTAATTGAAATAAAAGAATAAATAAAGATAATTTAGTCAATCATTTTAGATAACATTTTCTGAAGGGAGTTGCAAAAGAAAACATCACAAGTAAAATGGATCAAAATGACTAAAGAGTATATAAGATAATTATATCTGAATCAAAATTTTCATTAACAAAAGAATTCAAAATATGAAAAATAAATACAAAAAGAATTCAATAGAAATTCAAGATTTACGATATATATACATTTTAAAAATAAATAAATCACTATAAATAAGGTAATTCTCTACCTAATAAAGTCTGAATGAACCTCCCTGCATCTAGTCAGTTCTTTTATGTCATATGCTATACAAAACCTTCTTTTTCATTGAATTGAACTAATATATAGTATTTTATATAATATAATAAGTACAAATACAAATATAGGAATTGGGACTTGTCTAGTACCCATGAAGAGAATCTAAGGCAGAATCTTGGCGCAGACATTATAGTATGATATTTTATTAAATCGTGATAAAAATCACTACATTACAAGAAACCATTCACAAGGACATGACTTATTTTCTCGCAATTGTCATGTCATGCACATGGAACTCTAATATTGTGAAAATTAACCAATGAAAAGCAACGCAACATCCACTAATAGAAAAGTTGATGTAGTTGTCTCCTTTCTTTTGGATTTATTATAGACTATAGTATTCAAATTGAGATGATGACTTAACTTCTTTTACTAAGCTCTAGGTATTGCACTTAATTTTGACGTAATACATAAAGACACTCTTTAACTTATTTTTAATTGATACTTATGTCTTTTAATTTTAAGTGTACACAAATAGATACTTAAATTTGTATAAAATTGAACAAGTAGACGCATACATCATACATGTCATAATACACCTAAGACGCTACGAAGAACACAAAATTGCCACATAACACCACATAGGACGAATGTGTCTATTTGTCCAATGTTATACAAATTTAAACATCTACTTGAGCACATCCAAAATTAGAGGACATAGATATCAATTAATGTCAAATTAAAAGTCACATTTATATGTTGTCCTTAATTAATTTGTGCATCTATAGAGAATTATCTCCAAAAGAATATTAGTACTAAAGCAAAAGTCAAAACCATGTACACATGTTGCCCAAAATGAGTTGACAATAATTTGAAAATTAAAATATAGTTTTTCATGTGACTTGAGGATTGTAGATGCTTTGTAAGGAAGGGAAGAAAAGATTAATAGTAAACTGAAAAGAAAGATTAACTTACGAAGGAGAAAAATTAGACAATTAGGAAGAAAATCATTTCCTTTTCATTGAAGTAGAAAAGAAAAGTGTGAAAAGAAATCATTTCCTTTTCATTGGAACCATTCATTGTATCATACATGCATTTAGGCTACTTACGAATACAAATTGTATCGATGAACACAAATTATATTAACAAATATAATTTGTATCATCAAATACAATATGCATATATATGAAAGGATACAAACAACAAAGAAATTTGTATATTTAGATTGTATCGACAAAAATAATGCACTCATTTGAAATGAGACAACAAAATTGAACTTTATGCACACACATATGAATATTTTATGGAACAAGCTAATTGTCATTCTGTCACCACAAATAATTTTGTATGCATCAGAATATTTCGTACGTAGTGCATATATATAAATTATAAACACTAAATATATTAATTAATTAAGCTCTATTTTTCGTTCTTTTTCGGTCTCATTGGTAATGAAGAGAATCAAATTTAGTTGAACCCCTGATAGGGGCGAATCTAGCATCACAATTTACATACCTCTAATTTTATATTCGTACTAAAAAAAATTCACTATATGAAAATATTCCATTATACATTCTATTATATATTACTGTATATTATATTTTGAGATTATTGCATCATAAATTTTAATTCGAATTCTCTTCTGATCTTGTTTGCAATATTCTTTAATTTCTCAAATATAGAAAATATACTGCAAACACAAAATAAATAAATAAGTTTATTCATCAAGATTGTGAGCATAAATTTGTTTGTCCCTTGATTCTACTCTTTTAAGATTTTCTCGTGATTCAAGGTATATTGTTAGTAGCGCGTTATTCGAACATATGATGATTTGGATCTCCTTGCAGTATATTTGATCACGAGGAATATCAGACAGACTTTGAGAGAGCGGTATATTTTGACACCTTAATCTCTATGTGAATATCTCAAGAGTTTATGGAATATATATTTGAGATGCCTCTAAATGAACATGCTATCCTTTGTAATAGGCGTGAGCTAAGCCTCATGATAAAATAGCCTTTAAAAATTCCAATAGAGATTAAATTAAACTCGTTTGGTAGAATCTAGCTAAACATATATAGTGCATGATTTTTTAATTTAATAAGGAATTGACATTTTGTTCTAGTAGCTGTCACTAGTACTAAATTGGTGCACCAACTAATTTAAATCCCTACAAGCACATGGACTTATAATTCTAAGATGGCTCCCCTTTTGGATTCATATTAATGCAGCACTCATTTGCTATATTGAGTAGTGGAATTCCACTTGCCCCACTAAATAAACTTTACCTATAATAACAAATTACAATTGATCTTTAAGCCAAAAGTTCAGTAAAGTATAATCATTTTGATTCTTAATTAAGAATAAAATCATTTTCCCCATTTTTGTAGATCTCATTTTGTTTTAAAATATTCAAAGTCAAAATATTCACATGATAAAAATAATTTAATTTTCGATATAAAATTTACGAAGTGACAAGCCACTGATATAGTGAGGGAACACACTTTTTGGTCATTTATATTTACTGAGATTCATACATACTTTACTTATTTTAAAATAAAAATATAATTTTGTGATTTTACTGTTATAGCAGGTAAAATCAAGTGATATTATATGAAATTTACTCAATAGAACCCTTCAAAATAATTGATGTTTTAGTCTTTAAAATATACAAGTTGACCTAAAATAATTAATGTTTCACAAAATAAAAAAAAGTACTTATTTTTTTAATAAAAAATTGCCCTCCACGTATTTCTAATTGTTCAATGATAATTATGTCAATCTAAAAAGGAAAAAAATCAATAACTAAGGGTATTTTAGTTATAATCGTCTTAATTTTTAGAAGTAAGTGAATTCCTTAATCTATAGACACAAACCTAAATATTACTTTCGATTTGTCTCAATTTATGTGACATTTTTTGAATTTAATTTCAAGATTTTAAACAAGTTTATCTTTGACAATAAATTTTTTTGTCTTTTAAATATTCTAAATTGTCATTTATTTTGATTTATAATATTTTTTATATAGTTTTCGAATATATAAATTTTATTTCAAAAAAAATATATTTAAGGCTCGAATTCACAATCAAAACTAAATTTTTTAACTCACGGGAAGCGATAAATACCATATAAATTGGGACGGAAAAATAATTATTTTGGATAAATAAAGTATTTTATAATAAATAATAAACTACATGGAGAACATACCTGAAATTATTTTTTAAGCAGGGGTCTGAACCTAGCATCCATGTGTTACTAATTTTTATACGCAGGAAAATCCATAGTATGTGACCTACTATATTTTATTAACATATATCCTTCAAAAAAATATATAACAGTCTGACATCCTTCATAGAATGAAGAGAACCTAAACTTAGTATATGCACACTGACAGATACATGAATAATAAATTCATCAAGAAAGCCCGAGGTTTTCATAATATATTTCTTGTTCCGATAGTTGTCATGAGAGTTGGGATAAAGCAAAATATTCTAAGCTTTCAACTCTATTTATTATATAAAAAGAATATTTATATGTTGAAGAAATGTGTTTTTTTGTGGAGCTATGGACTCTTCAACTAATTCAGAGTTGTTTGAGTTGTATGACATTATTGGGATATTGTGTCATGGAGGGGACAAATCAAGAAATATACTGTTGGATTGATGTAGATTATGTCGTAGTGAGATTGAATATCCTTAAAGAGAATGAGATACCCGCACCTTAGCTTAACGATTTGTTTGTTCATTTTATTTCAACTGTAATTTATTGTATTCTTGGTATATTACACCACCATCAAATGATGTAGAATGATATGGTGCAGTGGATAAAATTATTTTCTTAGTTAGAAGTCTTGGGATCAAATCTTGGATATTAAAACATACTTAATAGGAAGCAATTCCCCTCCAATGATAAATTTAAATTAATTGAACTTAAATACGAATGTCAAATACATGTTTTTTTAAAAAGATGTGATATTATAAAAATGAAATTTGATTCGTAACTTAGGGCATTGGAATTCGAAAACTTTGTAGCAATTCTTGGGAGAGGAAAAAGGCCTTTTAAGTAATCATTTGTTTTCACATGCAATTTACAAATGACAAATGCTCTATCAAAGTGAGACAACCAAACACCTAGGGCACGTTGCCCGACCCACCCGTTTTCAAAACATTAATAAATTATTGAAAATTAAATAAAACAAAGGAATTGTCTTTATGGTTGGGTAAAAGTGAGCAAAGGAATCCTCAAAAGGAAAAAAAAAATTAGTACTCTACTCCGTTTTATTTTAATTATCATTTAATTTGAAAAAAAATATATTCTAAAATTTAAAAATAATATTAACAGCAACATATTTAATGTAGTTCGACAAGTGAGGAGTAAAATATATAGTACAAATTTTCATTCCTATTTATAAATATAGAGAAATTATATTTGAAATACTCTCCACTCAAAAAAAGTGTTATCATTTTATTTTTCGATTGTATTTACGCGCCGAAAAGTGAATGCACCAGAAGGGGCCCACCTTTTAAGTATCCAGTAAGTGAGTGACAGCTGCCCTCTTAATTCTCAAGTGTATTGATGCTTTGCCTTAATTAATCACCGTCATCCTCGTGTTCACATATTTTGCTTCTCGACAATATATTGTATATATGGATTAAATATTACTATTTCATATACATATTTTACATTTTAATACGGTTAACAAACTATTTTATTTCACAATCCCAACAATATAAAACAATTGAATGCATTTATGTATATATAATAATGTCTGGTCTACTAATTTGATTGAAAAACAACAAACTATTGCTAGTCAGTTGTGAAAGAAAATTATAAGTGATATTTTGGTGCATTTTGTGTGGACGAAATATTTAAATTATTGCTAGTTGTTGGTGAAAATAAATTAGAAGTAATACACTACAAGTCTACCACAAAAGAGACATTTAATACTAATAGATTTTATTTTTAGTAATAATTGAGTTAATATTATTGTATTTAAAATTGTTAAAGTCTAAACGACATTTACATAAAATGTTGGTTATAAATATTATATTTATTATTTTCGCTAAATATAATGTAGCGGCAATAATATTATTCCTGTTAATTAATTGCCAGTAAATTCTCTATTTGTTATAGTGTTATAAGTTGTATTTTTTGTGTGGACGAAAATATTTAAGTTATTGTTAAATCATTTGTGAAAGAGAATTGGAAGTGATATAGATTGTTTCCTTGTATTTTCACATTTTCTCTCAGTGAAAAGTATTTTCTTCATACTTATGATTAGAAGTAATTTATCGGTGAAGAATGAAAAACTCTATATCAATAATTAATGAGATGAATGATCTCCATTCTCCCAAACAATTCTCCGCCTTTTGAGTTAACTTTGGAAATGCAAGTTATGCCTCAGCCTAATATTTAAAATTAGAAAAAGTGTCTAATAAACGAGTATCCTAATTTACAGAGTGCCAATTACCAAACGCAATTTTTGAGACAAAAGTTTATGGGACAAATAACATAGCATGATGTAAGAGAACAAATAACTTTTAAGGTACAAATAGACAGAATTTACCTTTTTCTTGAGAGGGTGGAGATGCATTATCTAGTGGAGTACTAAGGTACAAGTGAAACTACAACTAGTAAAATTTGTGGTGTATTTGAATTATGAACATTTGGCTTAAGTATGTACCAGATATGATAAAAATTATACATGTAATCCCATTTTAATTTCTTAAGCCCAATAATGCGGCTTAATTAGTTACTCAAATTATGTTTAATTTAACATGTACACGTACGTATCTTTAGTATTTCGTTTCTCATGAGGAGCAGAAGATCGATCATTGAGACTCTTGGGAGTCTACATTCTTTTAATAACTGATGTGAGAATTCATTTGCATTTGCTTGAAAAGTATCTTTGGTTTTGTAAAGAAATGAATATTGCACTTAACTCAACCTTCAAAATATAGTCCATAAGAAGAGAACTGACCAATTTAATATACTATGTGAGACTCTACATCAAACATTAAACATTGATAAACCAAGAATTAGGACAAGTCCTAAAATATCATGTAAAAGAGAATAGACCTTCGACCTAACTTAACATCGTCTTAACCCAAAAACTAGCTAATAATAAGAGGATTGACGAAGACCACAGATAAAAAGAACCACTAATTCCTTTAGTGATCGATATAGCATTCAACAATACCCCTCACACGTTCAAAACTTACGTCACATGTGATATTCACACGTGATAGGGAATCAAGGGTTTTATACCCAAGAGGATGGGTGCAACACGGCAAAAGATTTAACAAGTGGCCAACATTCTCAACTAACTTAACGTAACTCTTTTTGTTTCAATATGGATAGAAGATCCAAATTTGTAGAATGCTACAAACAAGAGAACAAAAGAAGTTGAGAGCTTAGTTACGTCTAAAACTCTAACCCAAAGTATTTAAGATCCTTTATGCATGTTTTACAAGTGTAAGGGTACCAAAAAATAGAATTTTTTTTTATGTATTCCCTTTAACTTGTTTCGAATTTGCAATTACACATCTAAACTATTTTATATGGTTCCTTTATATATATATATATATATATATATATACTTAGGAAGGGCTATTTCAAAGTTAGATATTTTTAGACAAAATTGCTTAAGAATAATTACGCACAAAAAATTTAAAAGTTGACCTGACCACCAAAGGATATAGTACAGTCGATCTATTCTTTTCATAATTAGAAATTTTGATATTAAGGTTTGGGTATAAAAAAAATCCTTGATATTCTTTTATAAGGGAAGAGATTATTGTAGCTGTACAAATAAGCTGGTAAAAGATGAGCAGGCAAGCACATGGGTTATAATGGTCAACTTTGAGCTATTGAGTGACAATTGATCGAGGGGACTTCCATCATGTAGTTGGATATAAAAAAGCTAGATGGGTCAATTTATAGATCTAAGATGTGAACTAAATTCAGAAGGAAAAAACAATTCTACCCATAGCATCTATTTTGCTCTACTTAGCCTTATCCCCGCTCTAGAGATTATAACGATAGATTCTATAGAAACTGGACGATATTATTTGATGAAATATCTAGCGACAAACTCTTATTTTTCTTTCATTACGAGATATCTGAACAAATGTGTCTCATGAATGAATCCTACATAACGTATATTTAAATTAATTGAACTCTAATAAAATTAACGAAGAAACCGAGCCTCTCTTCGTTCTCACTCTTCGACTGTCATTCGGATTAATATTCAATGTGGAGCGCGTAAAACGATAAGATTCGTAAATTATGTCATTCGGGTCGGGTCATATATCAAATCATACCAACAACTCAACAAAGCATGTCTGTTTATAACAGCAGCCAATAGAAAACAACCGCAAACCAAAAAAAAACAGTAAATACCAATAAAAAAAAAATCATTTTTAAAAATTAAAATTTCTCTGCGAATAAGTGTCGGCTGCTTCTTTATTTCTTGGGTTCTGTATTTGCAAAATCATTTCTATAAAAATCCATTCTTTTTCTTTACAAACAAAACAAAAAGCTGTTTAAGGAATTGAATCAAATATTTTCTTGGAATTTTTTTTATCATATGGTTTTAGTTTACACCTACATTTGTTGTTGGAGCTTGTTTTAGCTTCAAAATAACAACACTGACCTGGATTCAGTGTAAAATTTCATCCCAAAAAATCCCATTTTGAGATTTTCTCAATCTCTTCATTGCCATTTTCAGGTATTTTTTTTTTCTCTTCAAATCTTGATTTTTATTTTGTTCTGATAAAAAGGGTTTAGTAGCATTGGTGTCACTTTCTCTATCATGGGGTTTTGTTAAAGTACAATTTTGATGCTAAATATGGGTAAAAACATATTTATTTGGTGTAAAAATGTAATCTTTATGTAATTGGGATGTGTTAATACTTTTAAACTATTTGTTTGTGATTGGTCAGTTTGCTCTGTTTAACTGTGGCTTCTTTATGTTCTTAGAAGTTTGTGTATTGATAGTATTTTTTTATTTTTTAATAAAATGATTTGCAGAATGGCAAATGGGACTGTGCAACAATGGATATATTCATTTGCTACTTTGTCGATTATTTTTAGAACTGAAGGGCTCTTTGTAAATATTACTTACGTTCTCAGTGGGGTGGCAAAAGGAGCAGGTAAGAAATTGTTTTCCTTTTTGTTTCGAACTAAGCTAGCGTTTTACCATAGATTTTGAAAATTTATCATGTATGTCCAAATACAAATTTCAAAAATCACGACTTCAAAAACTCAATTTTTCAAGATTTAACTTCAAAATCTATGGTCAAACGGGAGCTAAGTTTATGAATGTGGAAATGTGTTGAGTTTGATGGCATTGATGTGTTTGCAGTATGTTTGGATGGGAGTCCACCGGCATATCATCACGACAAAGGATTTGGTACTGGGATTAACAGCTGGTTAATCCAAATGGAGGTTTGTTTATCTATACACAATTTCTATGACGTACTAGAGTTTAAGATAGATAACTAGGCTTGTTGATCGATAGACTTCTATGCGAAAGACAGAATTGGCAAAACTTTATTGTTGTTGCAATTTTTTGGATTTAATATCTATCCCAATACAAAGTATTTGGATTTTTGTTTTCAATATTGTGGTAACTAAGTAGAGTTCTTGCCCTAGTGATTTGTAAAATACAGAAGGAAAAATGATGCATGAATAATATAAAGAAACGTTTTAAAATTTGATTATGAGGCTTTATAATCTATAAATCTCACCAGCCATAACCTGTAAGGGTGAAAGGTGACTGAGTTGGTTGAGCAGGGGATCTCCCAAATGAGGGGTCTCAGGTTTGAGATGCTCAACATGCTTTCTCGGTCAAGCTCGTTGTGTGGAGCTTGCTTAGTGTGGTTTATCTCTATTGTGTGGTTTGTGGGGTAGGGGATTACCCTCTGTGCACCCTAAAGGTAGCGGCTGCAGATTCCTTGTCATAAAAAAAAATAACTCACCAGCCATATTGCCTAGGGTACATCTATGAAGAATATTTGAAGATGCTTTTGTGGAGAAACCTTTTGAAATATTTGTATGAGATGTTGAATGGACAAGATGTAATTACATTGAAATTCAATGTTAAAAGTTTTTATTTTCAGGGAGGAGGTTGGTGCAATAATGTCACCACTTGTCTTTCCCGGAAGAATACTCGCTTGGGATCATCTAAGCAGATGGTAGAAAATCTCGCTTTCTCAGGGATTCTCAGCAACCTCCCTCAGTTTAATCCAGGTAGAGCTTTCACTAATTTTCGTATCGATGGCTCTCATGAATAACATTTTTCCTGTCTGAATAACAGTGTTACATCTTATTTAAATTGTAGACTTCTATAACTGGAACAGAGTAAAGGTTGGTTATTGTGATGGATCATCCTTTACTGGTGATGTTCAAGCAGTCAATCCGGTAATTTTGAGTTAATACTGATACTCTTGATTCGTTCTAAACCATGATTCTCTCAATATCTCATAATAAAACCGTAATGATTCTGATGAAATCCTTTATACATATCAGATTACTAATCTTCACTTCAGAGGGGCACGGGTTTTTCTTGCTGTTATGGAGGATTTGTTGGCAAAAGGAATGAAGAATGCTGAAAATGTACTGCGTTTTGCCTTCTTATCTCTATCTCAGATGCTTAGGCGCTCGTAACACTTTACTGTTGACTGGCTCACAAATCAAGTTCTAATGTTAGGCTATTCTGTCTGGATGTTCAGCTGGCGGATTGACTTCAATTTTACATTGTGACAGCTTCAAAGCACTCCTACCAATGGGTGCTAAAGTAAAGTGCTTTTCGGATGCTGGTTATTTTATCGATGTGTAAGGATTTTTATATTTTATTACTATCCTGGTGTTCTCCAATTACTGAAAAACAAAAACCTTGGTGTTCTAAAAGCATTCAAGAATTTTACTTTCCTCTGACTCCTAGTATAATTCTCTGCTTTTTTGCAGGAAGGATATTTCTGGTGCGCCTCATATTGAAGAATACTTCAGAGATGTTGTTAGCTTACATGTATGTTTCTTTAACATCCTTCTCACGGGAGTTCCATTATAGTTTTGGTTGTAGCTAGCTCCACATTATTTCTTTCATCTTCTGGATGTGTCACGGCCTATTGTGGGAAATCCATGGTTTAGCCAGCCATTATTCGATCTTATTTGTGAAGTGAACATCCTGTAGATTGTTATGTAATCTTTCTTTTTCTCTTTGGATAATAAAATTGTTGGAAATCTGTAACTTTTTATCTCCTTTTCTATGAACTTCCATTTTCTAATGTTTACTTGTGTCTAGAAAAAACAAGAAATAGTGAAGTAACTGAGAAACTTCAGATAAATTTGATGTTCATTTTACCTTATATTGGCTTCAGGGTTCTGCCAAGAATCTGCCGCCAGTGTGTACCTCAAAATTGAAGCCGGATTTGGTAAGAGCTGTTGCTTTCATAATATATTTTCTGCCTTTTACTTTATTGCATCTTACACCAATAACCCAATGCATCTTGCAGTGTTTTTTCCCGCAAAATGTTGCTCAACACGTGCGGACGCCACTTTTCCTAGTTAATGCAGCCTATGATTCCTGGCAGGTAAAGAGCATTTCTGGAAACTCCAACTCCTGTTGGATTGTGCTATCTTCTCTTCTAGAACTTTCTTTCTCTGCTATATTTCGATCCTCGATTGTTTTATAGTTATTGCCTTTTTTGTTTCATTGGATTTGAGAACTTTTGCATTTCTGTGTTGTTTGTGATACAATACCTCACCTAAAACTTATAGAGGGAAATTTGATGTTAGGCAGCACGCTTTTGGATACTATATGTTGACTTTTTAGGTAATAAGTACTTGAAATCTACTTTTCATCTTTTCCAAGTGATTTCATGCATTCGGGGACACAAATGTTGAACAAGATATGTCATTGTTGACACATAGCATGAATGATCTCAGAATAGGAAACACCATCAACAATCTGGTCAAGATTTTAAAGTTCCTGTGCTAAATATGGAGATGATCCTTTCAAGACTCTGATCTAACCAGATTGCCTTGTTTATCCGATAACTTTGTATTACATGGATGCCATTGATAAATGTATAAAACAAAGTGGAATTACTTGATCATCCTGACTTAGTATTATCTGACTTCAGATGAAGAACACTCTGGCTCCTGGACTTGCTGATCCCCATGGGTCTGACACATTCGTCCGATAACTTAATATGCCATGAATAACAATAAATGTAGAAAACAGTATGAAATTACTTGATTTTCCTGACTTAATATTATTTGAATTCAGATAAAGAACATTTTGGCTCCTGGTGTTGCTGATCCCTATGGATTCTGGCTCAACTGCAAACTTAACATACTGAAATGCTCTTCCAGGCAGCTTCAAATTATGCATGGTCAGGACTCTAATCCCTCAATACCTTGTTGAATTTGAATTTTAGGTGATAAAATATACCGTTGAAGCTTTCATTCCAAAATAGAAAAAGATACATTTTTCATTTGTTCATGATCTATGACAGTTAAGACTCATTCCTCAGGTTACAGATTGTTGTTTCTGAGAGCATTAAATGCGCTCGGCCCTTCTTCATCGAGAGGGTATTTCATCAACTCCTGCTTTGCACACTGTCAAACTGAAGTTCAAGAAACATGGTACAGGGCTGACTCTCCTAAGTTAGCTAACAAGGTAAGAAATTAACTGAACTCTAACATGTTTGTTTTTCTTGTTGGCGTAGACCATTCGTAGTGTCTTGTCATGTAGAACCACTGACTGTGCTAAAAATGTGTCTTCTGCAGACTATAGCCAAAGCACTCGGAGACTGGTTTTACGACAAAAATCCATTCCAGAAGATTGATTGCCCTTACCCTTGTGACAAAACCTGTCACAACCGTGTTTTTGATCCAAATGTCCATACTTTCGACATTGATATATAAAATCATTGATAGAAGTTATTCTTTGAGATCATTGATATGAAAATTCAGAAACTCCCAAAGGGAAAATAGAAAATATAGAAGGAAAGAAGCTTGTATTGATTTGTTAAATATTTCACAATAAGGGAAAAGTTATCATGGCATAAAATTGTATGCTGTGGTGCCCTATACAGATACTATATATGTATTTTTATGCAATTAGTAAAGATAATCTCAATAAAAGTGATTTTATACTTGTTTGTCTTGTCAAATGCAATGTATATACATACATTATACACCGATGTAGAGGATGCACTGAATTTGTATCCAAGTGCCTAAATTGTCAACAGGTCAAAGACAATACCCAGGAAGGACTCCACGGAAGTGGAAATGTATTGATATAGTTGTTGTGGTTGGTTTACCATGCTCATTCAGGAGATATGACTCTATGTGGGTGATCATGGACCGATTTACTAAGTCGATACACTTAGCTTCCGGTCAAGACTACATACATGAGGTGACTCAGAGCATAGCTATATCTAATATTGTTTCTCAAACTGCATTCATAATCATCAACACATGTCATTTGAGAAACCATGAAGTCATATTCAATTTCCTTTGCAAAGCATAATACCTTTTTGGTTTTGAGCTCTAGTTTGACTCGTGTAGATTTCCTTTTTTTTTTTTTTTTGTGTGTGTGTTTTACTTTTATTTGGGCCAGATCTTCTTTGGGCCGGTCAGACATTTTTTATTGTATAACTTACATAAATCTCATAGTGTAAAACTTAAATTACATCCTATCCCTATTCTTTTCTTACAAAAATCCCTTAAATATTGTAGCATCCGGATACATTATATTCAACCGGATACATAACGTGTGATACATAAAACAATTTGTTGTTGTGCTTAAAAAGGAGTCTAAACGTAAAATTAATTATCAGTCCCACAAATCACGCAAAACAGATCCCACGAATCGTGCAAAACAGATTGATATCAATCTATTCCAATCAGTAACAGATTCAGAGAATTCAAAATTCAAAATTCAAATTATCTTCTCCTCCATCAATCCCAAATCATAATAGAACCATATATCGATTTTGTTGAGATATTCAGAAATTTGGTTGAGCGATCTGAGTTATGAACAATACAATAGTGATGGAATAGTTGTTGGACAAACGATTTCTTTTATGAATCTCAAATCCGCCATTGATACTGTAACATCCGACCATTTAAAACGAATATGAAAAAGCTTGAAATTGGAATTAATCTTTTTGGAAAATTTTAGAATCTGGAAAATTTTTTGGCTAAGTATGGGAAAAAAGTGAGTTTTTGGCCAACTTTGAGCAGTCATAACTCCTAGATCAGGAGGATTTAGGAGTAGTTCCAGTTATGGTTGCGAAGCTTGTGGAATGATCTTTCCAACGCCACTGATTTTACTCAATTCTGAGTTCGTATGAGTGAGTTATGCCCGTTGGAAGTTGGGCAGTTGGCAGGGATTTTTGTCCGAAATTTTAAGGGCATTTTGGTCTTTTTTCCTAATTAATTCTTTGTGTTATTTTGGTATTGTTGGACTGATTTTGATAAGTTTTACTTCCATTCTCAAAGAGTAAAAGTTAGGGCTTGGAAGAGAGGAGAAGAAGAAGAAGAAGAGAAAGGGGAAGATCAAGCAAGGAGTTTGTCGTGGTTTCGTCGGGGGTGATCCCTACCAAGGTATGTGAGTGCTTAGTGATGGGTTGATCCTTTCCCCCCCACACCAACTTGTTTTATTCTTTAAGAGAAAAGTTGTTCATGTTATTGAAGTTGTTGTATGGGGTTGTTGGTATTGTTGGTTTGTGTTGTGAAAGTGGTTGGAATTTTAATGAGTTTAGTACATGATTTGAATATGTTGTGGGTCGAAATCTAGTGTATGTTGAAGGAATTATGATTCCGAAAGCTATGGCCATCTGAAGTGATTCACCAGAAATTTTCAGCAATTTGACAGTCGTCCCCATCTACGGTCACGACCTACGGACCGTAGATCGATTGACGGTCCGTACTGGTCGACCGTCAATCGGGACAGAAGCTAGGCTTTTTAGGGTGTTGATCTACGGACATGACCTACGGCCTGTAGCCTGACCTACGGACCGTAAGTCCCGATCGTAGGTCAACACTTGGCCATTTTCTCTGACCGAGTCCTTGGGGGAAATTCTCTGTCATGAACGACGGACCTGCAGTACGGACTGTAAGTCCATCTACGGTCCGTCGATGGAGTCCGTAGGTGCCACTTGTGTCACCAGAAGTTTGAAGTCTCAGCCAAGTTCCTCCATCCTTTTCTTACTTTCCCATGCAAGTTCCTAGGTATTATACCTATGTTTCACAGTTGTTTCCGACACTCCAAAGTACGTCTAAACGTCAAGACCTCGTCCATAACATGTGATCAAACACTTGAATTCATAATTCCAATTCAAGAGAAGTTAGCTTCCAAGTCAAGTGAAGTTAGACGTCAAGTGAAAGAGTATAGAGTTTCGAGTTAAGTTAAGAGTTTCAAGTTGAGTTCTTTTCAAAAAGGGCTATTAGGGAACTAAGTATTCCCAAAGGAGTTTATAAATGTTCTTTTACATTTGAGTAAGAGGGGAACCATGTTTTCCAAAAGAGCCTTTGGGGCTAAGTTTTGAGTAATTATCTCAACTAAAGAAAGAAGATTGTTTTAAAACACTTATGAGCCAAAGCATTTTTTGGAGTAGTATTGAGCACCGAATTGGAGACACGAGTTCATATTAACTCAACTCTCCATAAGAACCATGCGCCAACATAGGATTTCTCAGGTCATACTTTTTAGATGATCACGAAAGTTAAGCTAGTGGATCCATTTAGTAAAGTTAGCTTCCTATATCACGACAAGGTATAGGATGGTCCTTGGCAACGCGAGGTAAAACGTTGTATCACCACTAGGGCTCATAGTGGTGGTTGTCGGTTAAAGAATCTCCCACTAAAGTTATATTACTTTTATATAATAGTAAAGTTGCTTTTGTTATTGTTTTATCATTAACGAGCTAAGTTGTTTATACTGTTTTACAAGCCTTGTATATTGCTTGTGTTTATTGCTTAATATATTGAGTTCAGTTATTCATGAGTTGAATAGAGCCAAGGTAAGAGTTCTTTTCTACTCTTTTCAAGCTTAATGTTGTGGTTTAACTTTCCAGCTCGCATACTCGTACATTCCATGTACTGATGCCAGTTGGCCTGCATCGTCTTATGATGCAGATACAGGTACCCCGTATCAGCACCCTGCGCGTCGTTGATCCAGTTGAGCGCTCCAGAGTCAGTGGTGAGCCTCCTTGCATTCCGGAGGACTCAAGTATTTTGTGTTATGAGTTTTTGTTTTATTAGGATGTTGCGGGGTCTGTCCCAACATCCATCTCTGTATATATATAATATTTTATTTGAGACTTGAGTGCCTCTTTGGCCAGATTTTATCAGTTGGTTATTTTACAACCTTTTCATTTCTTTTGAGTTAAGTTTCCACTGAGTTAAGAAAGCCAGGCCAAGGGTTCGCTTGGGGCCAGCAATGGTCTCCGAGTGCCGGTCCCGC
Source organism: Solanum commersonii (assembly GCA_029007595.1). Lineage (NCBI taxonomy): Eukaryota > Viridiplantae > Streptophyta > Magnoliopsida > Solanales > Solanaceae > Solanum > Solanum commersonii. The sequence continues at coordinate 4,562,130 of JAJTWQ010000011.1, forward strand.
CCAGGGTGTAGGCTCGGGGCGTGACAGATACAACAAACAAGATGGCTGGAGAGATGCATTGCTTTGATGCTACATCCGGTGAAATTTTTTGTGTCAAAGTTGGTGAAATCGGTACCCAGGTATTTTTATATCTAAAATGGATAATAGATACATTAAAAAATCTATTCTCTTCCTTTGATATTATCTTTATCCATAAGTTGCAGGTTTATTAATTTAATATAATTAGTAGAAGTTTTATGCGCATGACTTATTTGATATTATCATAGTTGAGCGAGTTGAACTTGTAGTTGTGGAGGCTATTCATCTTTCTGTAGAGTTTGCCTTGTATTATCTGGAAATATGGATTTGCAACAGTGATGATTCAATGCTTCAGGTATTAAAGTAAGTATATTGTCTTGTTCTTAAGTTGTGAATTAGTATTTTTTTTTTGATACATAAATCTTGATACAATGTTATTCTTGGAAGAAGATCATTGTTAGCCTTGAGTGAAAAAATATGTAATTGTGGGAGATTTCAACTAGACGAAGTACCTTGTGCGCACATAATTGTTCTTTGATATATGTGAAATTTCAACAAGACAAAATACCTTGTGCCATGATACATTATTGACTACAAAAATGGATACAATTCTAGCTTGATACATGTGAATTATTGGATAGAACTTGATACAATTATAGCTAGTGCATACTTAATTCCATGTATCATGTACATGTGGTTTTCTGAATTTTAAATGTATCAATAATTGAATTACTTTCAATTTTTAATGTATCCACTATTCATTTTAGTCATTGATTTTTTTGTTTGTTTTTGAATTTATATATTGATATATAAGATAGTGATTAGAGTTTGATACAATATTAATTGGACTAGCATGTAATGGATTTGCAGATATGTGATTTATTTGTTGTTTATATAAAGTATTAGATGCATGTGAAAAATCTTTTTGATTTTTGAATTTGTAAAAGGATATATATGTAAATGATACATTAATGAAAACAAAAATGATACATTTGTAGTTTTATTCATGTGAATTACTGGATACAACTTCATACAGTTAGAGTGAGCGTGCTGTGAATTTGTATTTTTTAAAATTATCAGTATGTGAATTTTTTTATTTTTTAATGTATCAGCGATGAAGAGAATACATTTATAATGTATATATTATCCAATTTAACATGTGCATTAAATTTTTCTTCTATGTTTTCTTAATGATACATGAAACAATAACTTTTATAATGTATCTATTAAAATTGCAGTTATGTATTAGTGTGTTTATCAGATGATTGTTCGTGGAAATTGAAGCCCTCTGTTAGAAAAAAAGTTACAGATATACGTCTCTACTGCTCTGATTACTACAAATCAGATGCATTAGCAAACACATATGAAATTTCAATGATTTCAATGTCGGATAAGGACGATTGGTCAGTTTCGAAATTTGTTTTGGAAGAAATTGTCTTACCACATAGGTACAAAAGGATGCCTGGACGACCAAGGAAAAGAAGGGGGGAAGTCCACATGAAAAGCTAAGTACAAACACAAATTGTTGTGGACGTTGTGGACAAGAAGGTAACTTGTACTTTATTTCTGAAAGATGGTTGATAAATCTTTTTTGGATTACTATTATGTTTCAGATACATTAAGTTAAGATTAAAGATCAATTCGATTTTTAGATTTTCCATTGTTATATTGATATACACTATAATTTACTATTAGATGATGAATTTCTGATACAATAAATTGACATGTTAATATTTTCAATCTTGTGTACATTTCTGATTGAGCATAATACTTAATAAACATGACACGAGATGTTTGTATCATATACTTATTGAAATGGATATAATGTATCTAGTACATATTGCAGAAGACAATTTTTGACTACTACACAATTAAACGTGATGCTGAATGAACATGACACACGATGGTTTTATCAGATACTTATTAAAACTAGATATAATGTATCTGAAACATGTTAAATAAGATAATTTTTGAGTGATACAACATCTAACATGATACTCATTAAACATGCTACAAAATGTTTGTATCATATACTTATTAAAACTAGATATAGTGTATCTAAAACATATTGAGGTAAAAGATGGTCGAGAAATTGCAGGAGCAAAATTTCGACCCCTCTTTTTGGGGGATTTTAACAACCTCTGCTTTCAAAGATGAGGGGACATCCTTCTTCAACTTTTCAATATTTGCCTTCGTCATTACAAAAGGATTGTGAAGTTTTTTAGATCTATGTTTAGCCCAATAAATATTTTCATAATCAAAAACACGTTGTGCCAAAACAAAACTAAAAGGTAATGCATCTTTCATATTTATCAGCAATTTGAAGAAGAAAAAAAATGGAAAAACAACAGTTACTACTCTAAGAATAAAGTGGTACATAATGTATCAATAGCAATATATTGAAAACACGAAATTTAAGAAATTACAAATTACTGTAATATGAATAAGTTTTTAGAGAAACACTCTATAGCGTAAGTGAAATTGTCTTTAAAACATTGTATATGCATAGATACTTAATTACTACTCTATGTGAACCAAATCTTCTTCGAGTGGTGGTGTGGATTGACCCATAAGCTTTGGTGAATCATCATTTTCGCTGACGTATCCATCTTTGGCCTTGTCGATGCCATATCTCCACAACAATGTTGCATATCTATTGCATAGATACTCTAGAAGGAAACCATCTTGGGGCATATTGATTTGGTCGCCTAAGAACTCCGCAAATGTAGCTACATATAACCCAATGTTTCTACAAACAATGCAGAATATAAATTATAAAAATAAATTACGTACACATATGAATCAAAACAAGAAGATACAATACTTACAGGTTAACACTTTTTTGTTGCATAATATCTTCGACAAATTCAATATTGAATGGATGTTATGACTCCAAAAGTGTACCAGTTTCTTTGTCCTTATATGTATCAAGTTCTGACCAGTTTGTTCGCTATGTTTTTTCAAAGAATTCACTGTCGAGAAGGTAAAAAGGTAGCATTATCGATAAATATTTTTATCTCTCTAGCATTAACTTTTTTCTTTTAGCCTAATGCAGAGTCACATGCGTATTAACCTCTATTTCAGTTCAAGAATAGCCAACACCCAATGAAACTGTCCATCACAATTAATCAAAATGTAAACGTCATTTACAAGATGTCATGGTAATCCAGCAGGGATTGAAAATCCTTTGATGATCTGAGATATTAGAGAAGATGAATACAACTAACATTCACTTGATTCATAATAGAACAATTTTGAAACATGGCCACTCTATATTGTATATGATACATGAATTAAAAAAACATCATATTAACACAAAAAGGCTTTATTGTATATTATGAACATAATGTATTGTATATGATACACTATTATGAATATAACTAACAAATGACCAACTATGAAATTTGTAATTTGATACATACATTCGAACTATTAGTAAATATACAAAACAAACATAAAACATATATGTGAAAAAACTAATTTAAACAACAATGTATCCACTTTGTTTTATTGATGCACAAAAAATAAATGTATCATATACTCATTCAGATTTTAAAAGCTAATATATAGAAGTTATATGATACATTAATGAGAAAATTACATACAAGAGTTTAGATTGAACTTCGTTATATGATACAATACAACCACCTATTCACTACTATGTTGAAATTAGGATTTTAATGTATCAACCCTTTACAAATCGATTAGTATCCAATAGAATATGAGAACACTGTAATGTAAAACAATGTATCATTTTTGCTCCAAATAACCCAAATACCATAGCACATGAAATTAATGTATCAATTTGTTCAGATCTAACATACCAAATCTCATATCAAACACCAAAATTCAAAGAAAAAAAAAGTACGAAAACACATACTTTGGACAGTGAAGGCCTGGAGATTGGCGGTGTTGTTTTCCTTCCCTTTTTAGGGTTTTTTTTTTACAATATTTGATTTTGAGGATGAGGATGCTTCCTTGTTCGACTTGGAAATACTTTGATTCTTCTTCATTGCTAGTGGGTCGTACAAAATCTTGGATCTGTTTTCAACCCATTTGTCATCGTCAGAATCATATATTCGATTAGTATTAGAAGAAATTGATTGAGTAACCCCAATACTAAACGAAGCACCCTTATCAAGAACAGAACTTTGAACAAAAGCAAGAACTCGAATAAAACAACAATGGAGAAAACAACCCCTACCTATTCAGATGTTTGAAATTGGTTGATTGGAGAGAGAATTGTTTTGAAATCAACTTGATAACTGCTAACAATTTGGAGAGAATTTAGGGAGAAAAAAAAGGAGTTGAAAAGGAAGTGGGTAAACGTGGGTTTCACTTATGTATCCGGAAGTTTTAAGAATTGGGATAAAAAAAGGGATCTTTGAAATATTTAAAAAAGGTAGGGAAAAATGGAGAATAAGGAAACTTAAGTTGTGTATATACGTAATTTGTCCTAATTTAGAATTAGGAGAGAAATAAGGAATTTTAGAGGGTTTTAGAAATAGAAGGGAATATTAGAAATAAGGGAAACATAAGACGTGTATTTCAGTAATTTTTTTTTTTGGAGAAACTATCTAATTATACAACGTTGCTATCATATTTACTAATTCTCCATTTGAAATAATTATATATTATTTCACCATTTAGTAATTTCATACCATATTTCAAGTCAGATATATGTGAATCACACTAGATAGATATTACATACATATATCTGACGTGATTCACATGTATTTGCACTACCAGATACGCAAGCAAGATATGAGAGTGACTAGCAAGATGGGAGGGAAACAAGCAAGATTTGTCTATATATCTCAGATACATGCTAATCACACTAGATACACACTATACATGTGTCTAGTGTGATTCACATGTATCTGGAATACCAGATACACGAACGAAATATGCGAATGGAAAGAGAGATGGGAGGAAGGTAAATGAGATTTGTCTATATATCCTAGATACATACGATTTCACTTGGATACAATGTATCTGGAATAAATTTGACCCCATATATCTAAGATACATATATTTAGACGCACCAAAATTTGGTAAGATTCATAATATTACAAACTAGTGTGTATCTAATTAGGTCCTACACTGAAATTTTGGTAAGTTACCCATTTTTTTTTCAGAAATAAAAATCGACCCAAGGGCCAAATTCACTTTATATAAATCTTGTATAAGATTCTTGGATTTTTGGTGGTAGTTTCATATGGATTTGAAAATCCTTCAAATGTTAGAACCTACCCATAGTAAAAGTTAAATAATCAAAATCGCACCAACGATAAGAATTGTGAGGATCTTACTGTGTATATATATTTCAAAACAAGGTTATAGTAAATTTAGAGCTTCTTAGGGAGGAATAGTAGTAATTATTTAGATATTTGAATTTTATATTAAAAAAAAAGAATAGAAATAATGGTGTAGTAAATCTGGAAAAATTTAAGTTTTTACCATAAATAATAGAAATAAATAAAGGGAGTACTGATTGACATAATAATAATAATAATAATAATAATAATAATAATAATAATAATAATAATAATAATAATAATAATAATAATAATAGTGATAAATAAATAAATAAAATATAGTAAAAAATTGTCAAACAAATAAAAAAAGATAAATAGGATCGTTGATGAGAGTCTTCTTTAATAGCCAAAAGAAACAATCAATATATATTCCCGTTAGGAAAAATTACCTAACTACACACAATTTATTATCATATTTTCATATTTTCCTTACTATTTTAAAAAATATCAAAAATTCCTTCTTTTGCTCCCATCATTCCTTTTTCGGATACATTAATATGAAATCTCATGCCCATGATTTTCTTTCTTTTTTTCACGCCACAAATCTCTCCACAGTTACTTCTATTAATTCATTTTTTAATTTCAAATCTTTTTTCTTTCCAATTAATGAATGTTGATCTACGAAATATTATCTCATTTTTAGGTCAGTAAATCAATTTTATGCCAAATATGTCTGCCTTCAAATAGATTTCCCAAATTTGGATCAACGATTCAATTACTTACCTTATAAATTTACTATAGTATAATACTATGAATTTGCCTCTTTTTATGTGATGTGTCATCGGACTGACCATATTTCATTATGGTAAGCAAATCAATTATCTCTAAAATATCTCTATAATTAACCTATTCAAATAAAACTTTGATTTGGAAAAGATCTACTCTAATAGTAATCCATAAATAATAAGTTGACTAAATAGATATGAACTAAACAACTTATGGGCAACAATTACATGGTTAATGTATCCCATAACCATACAGTACTTATCAATTTAAACGAGATACATAAATAGTAATGTATCATGCACTATTTTTGTAACACCCCGAATCCAAAACAGACCCAAAATGCAGATTTTGAAAAGTTGCAGGTGCAACCCACGGTTGCCATCCACGGACCGTAGGTCAGACCACGGCCCGTGCTGGTGGTCCGTGGTTCACCACTGCAACCCTCCCCAGCCAAGCTCAGAAAAATTGGCCAAGTCTCGACTCACGGACAGACCCACGGTCCGTAGATCAGACCACGGTCCGTGGTCTGTGTCCGTGGATCAAGACCTCCTTATCCAGCATCTGACATGAACTACGGTTGACCAGCACGGACCGTCATTCGATCCACGGTCCGTAGGTCTGATCGTAGATGAGGATCAACAGCCAGTTAGCTGAAAATGCTGATGGGTCAACTTCAGATGGTCATAACTTTTAGCACAAAAAGAATTGTGTGTCCCATTACCTATGATATGATAGATAATTGAATTATCTTTCCAACGCCACCAAGTTTGCTAAAATCTGACCTCCGAGTAAAAAGTTATGCTCATTTTAGTGAAGCCCTGTCGGGCAGAGTCGATCGACGGACCCGATCTACGGATCGTCGATTGAATGACGGCCCGTCAGTCCATTCCGTCGATCACTCCGACAGCAGCTAATTCAGGGGTCTTTTGGTCTTTTCCTATTTTGTTTAACCCCTTAGCTACGTCGTTTAGACCCTAAATCATGAGGTTTTAATCAGTTTAATCCTAGAAACATAACTAGAACTTACCTTAGTCAAAATCATAAATTTCTTAGAAAATTAGAAGCAAGAGAGGAGAAAAGAGGTCAAGAACCCTAGTTCAAGAACGCAGCAAGGTTCCTTCAGTTCCAGCCCCGAAATCGAAAGATTTCTCCGTGAAATTCATCACCAGGTATGTGGGATTTCACTAGTGGGTTCCTTTCGCCCATTAGGTCCCTAGAATTCAGTCAGATTCTTGATTCCATGATTATGAACAGACCTAGGGTTTTCTAGAATTTTAGCAGATCATCATGAATTAGTTATTTAAATGTTCCAAATCAGATTATCATATTATTGCTCAGTTTATCGTATGAATTTCAGAACCCTAGCTATGTATTTCTTTAGTTCTTGAATTACATATGCTAGGTCAGATATTTCAAGTATTCGTTTTACATGCCTCGGTTTATGAATGCATCATTATCGATTAATTGTTGCATTCTCGGTTTGCATGTTCGGTTTCGAGCTATCCGGTATTTACGAAATTAAGTCATAACCAAGTTAACCACTTAATTCATTGGGAGTAACATAATACCGAGTTGGACTAGGGTTCGGCGTACCCATATAGTCCCGAGAACTACGAGCCACGTAGGTGTAAGTCCCCTCTGTGGGCAACATCGGTTTAGTGATCACGCCAAAGATGCCTTTATACCTCTGGCAGGGTATATTGGGTCCTCTCGATGGGCGTATACATCGGACTCCACATTTAGCTCATGTGGTTTTATGTCGGTTATTAGTAGCTCCCACAATTCAGTCAGACTCTCTTGCATTGACCATATTTCAGTACAATCAATATTCAGTATCAGCATGTTATAAATTTGGTCATTCATTCAGTTAGCTCAGTATTCAGTATTTTCAGCATATATATCATGTTCAGATTACGTCATTGCTCAGTATGCTTTGTTCAGTTATGTTTTATTTCAGCTTTACTCTATCCTGCATGCTCAGTACCTTTCAAGTACTGACGCATACGTGCGCTACATCTTCTCGTGATGTCGGTCCAGGTTCTTAGCATCCAGATCACGCTTAGATCGATTTCCGATCTCCAGTTCAGCAGAATCAGTGGTGAGTCCTCATTCTCCGAGGACAATAGTCATGAGTTTCTTTCCAGTATTTTTAGTCTTTAGTTTCAGTTTTTCTAGATCTAGTTGGGGCATGTCCCAACATTTCTAGTCAGTTTAGAGGCTTATTTCAGACATAGTTAGATTCAGCTTAGTACTTGAGTTTGATAATTCTTTTGTATTAAACTCTCAGTTTTCATATATCTCAGTTATGGTATATGGGTATTCCCCATCTCTTCATTTTATTTTATTTATGATTTAGCTTCCGCATCAGTTTATTATCTTTAGTATGCTCATGATCATGCCAGCAGGGTTAGCTTGGGATCACTTGTGGTCCTAGGTCCCATGTCCGCGTCTCGGGGGTAGCTCGGGGCGTGACAATTTTTTTTAGATATGATACGTAAAATTGATTTTATACTAAATGTATCAATTACATAGCAACTACCACACGGTAATGTATCGATTTCAAATCTAACATCTTATGTGCAACAATTACTTATTTAATGTATCTAGTATAAATACAATACTTATCAATTTAAATGAGCTACATATATATTAATGTATCATGCACTAATTTTTTAGATATGATAAGTAAATTTGAATTTATACTGAATGTATCAATTACATAGCAACTACCACACGTAAATGTATCGATCTCAAATCTAACATCTTATGGGAAACAATTATTTATTTAATGTATCTAGTATAAATACAATACTTATCAATTTAAACAAGATACATAAACAGTAAAATGCTAAGTAGTAAAGATATTCATGATGTATCTTCTCAAAAATTTCGACAATTTTGAATCAAAATTGAAAGGATCTTCAATAAACTAGGAGAAGAATTTTGAATCTCAAAATTTTCAACAATTTTGAATCAAAATTGAAAAGATCTTCGATGAACTGGAGAAAAAAGAACCTTGAATTTCAAATTTTTTGACAATCTTGAATCAAAATTGAAAGTCTCTTCGATGAACTTGAAGATTCAAAGGAAATCGTCTATCCAACAACAATCCCATCACTTTTGTATCCTTCATAACTCACCTCGATTACTCAAAATTTTGACAAAAGTTTTTGAATCAAATTTGAAAGGTTTCTTCGTTGAACCGGGGGAGCAATTTGAAATTCTTCATTCTGTTAGGATTTTCCTCTGTATGATTGAGAGTAAGAAGAAACGTAATCGTAATTTATGAGATTTAATTAGTTTTCAAATTTTATTCCCTTTTTAGCGCAACAAAAAGATTCTTCTTGTATTAGAATTAATCTATCCGGATGGTAACTTATGTATCCGGAAGGTACAAATTTTAAGGGATTATTGTAAAATTTACTCTTTATACTATGAGATTTGTGTAAGTTATACAATAAATTATTCATTTGAACGTTTGAGTTTTTCAGCTCTTAATTAAAATTAATAAAATATTAATTAATCCATAACGTGTATTTTAAATAATATATCTACATTCTACCAATTACTTCTTGTATTTATATACTACAATTGTCTTCGCAATCGTTAAGTATAAATAAAATATTGTTGTGCTATTAAAAGAAAAGGTAAGCAATACTTTCGTGTATTTCTTTGATTCTTAATATTCATGCTTCTATTTTTGGAGTACAATTTTCATTCTTTGCACTTGAAAGTTGTTAATCATATATGTCTCTTATCAATAATGGAGACACTTATTTTATCGGCCAAAAGTCTTTAAAAATTTACCATACAAATACAACGTAACGTAAAATATTATGTTAATTACTCTAAGCTGCATTTAAATTTTTGGAAAAATGCGAAACAATTGGCTTAGTGAGGGCAACAATGCCATTTAGGCATATGTAAAATATTTTTGAACTGTCATTTTAAGAACCAAAATTGAGCTAATCCTAATTGGAAAGACTATATTTTGAGAGAAGTAATCATCTACTCCCTCCGTCCACTATTAATTGTCATACTTTCCATTTTTGGAGTCAAACTTTAAAAAATTTGACTAATATTTTAGGATATTTTTTTTTCATCATATTGATATGTAAAAAATTGCAATGTATAGTACTTTTCATATAGTTTTTGAATATCTAAATTTTTTGTTCAAAAAATCGAATTGATGTAAGCTAATTTAACTTTGAAAATAAGTCAAATTGACTTTTGAAAAGCGCAACATGACAAATAAAAGTGGACGGAAGAAGTATGTGTTTTATGCATAATTTCTATCTACCTAGTACCTTAAATTATTCAAGAAACTAATTGAAGTGGTATCAATTGGGTTTGTGAATCTCTTTAATGTTATTGAATAATTATTTACTTTTACAGAAATTATGAACAAAATGATGACGTGGAAGCAGATAATGGAATTAGAGCTAATTTGTGTGTTTTTCTTTATACTAGTATACGTGCCCGATGTGCGGATAATATCAAAGTATTATTTCTAGTTTGTTTTAGGTTGCAATGATTGATCATGTTAAATCATATTATCTTAAAGAAAATGCAACTATTGTATTCCACAATGAAACATACTAACCTTCATACTTCTCTACCTCTAACTCCAATAATCACATCTATATATATGAATAGAGACAACGAATCATGTAAGCATCAAATAATTTTTTTGTTTCACGTTTTTGTTTTCATTATATAGTTTACGATTTTAAAATTAAATTGTCAATATTTATTTTTAATTAGTTTATTAATTTGCACGATTGAAATAAAAATAATTGAGCGTACATGCAACCTCTTTAAAAAATATTAAATTGAAATTCGAATTTATCTGATATAGAGTTAATTTTCAATTCAAATTAGAGAAGATCAATATGTGACTTCCAATTCAAATTCAAAATTTAAAATTTTACATTTAACACTAATTGAATTTACTAATTTTAAGCAAATATTATCCTATATAAATAGTTTTTTAAAATAAAATTTATCCTTTTATAGATTCAAGTTAGAACTATAACTTATTTCAAACAAAATAATTTTATTAGTAAATTTTACCATTAAACGTAAATTAATTTTAATAAACATAATATTTTTGTAGTTGCAGTTTAGAAGTAAAAAAATTATAGAACACTTTCTTAAAGTTGTCGTCCCTCAAAATACCTACTATATATATTGTAAAAAATGACATACTTTCTTATTATATTTATATTGTGTAAACGCAATTGTTAAAATAAGAAATTCATATGTATGCCATTCCATGATGGAATATATTACAATAATATCATACATATGTTTAATAAGCTTCAATAGCAAAGTAAAAATTTAAAATTAAACATTTATATCGTTAGTATATCCAAGTACAAAATTATTCAAAAAGATATTTAACTATCACATATTGTGTGATTGTGCTTATGATAATTTAATAAAATATAAAAAAGTTGGTTAAAACATGCATGGCACAGACCAAAAGTATATTTGTATGATGATCAACAAAGTCTATCAGAATTGGTATCGAAATGTTTGTGCTCATTAATCATAAAGCAATTTTATTTTTTTATCAGAGAAGATAATAAATAATTGATGAGAAGTTGTCACCAATTTGAAAATAAAAAAACATCAATTAAATTAGGATTTAAACAATTAAAATTACAAATTAAAAAGAAATAAATAAAAGACGTTTTTGTATATTTTTAATATTTTTGTAATTTTTTTTTGTGGATTATATAATTGAAAATTGCTACAGTAATTTTTATTTTAAATTTTGAAATTATTCCTTAAAATTCTCTACCATTATTCCTAAAAATTCTCCATCGACTAACATGGTGCATTTATTTTTTTTAAATTCTTAAATTAATAATTATTTATATATGTGTACATACATAATCATGCATATTATATACACTCACTCCCCCTCCGCATTCTACATTATATCAACAAATTGAGAATCTTCACAATTAAGATTACTAATTTATAATTTTATAGAAAGAAAAATATGCAAATTTGTAACAAAGACTAACGCGAAAAAAGAAAAAAGGAAATATCAATTAAACTATAATTGTTGTTCATTAACTGAATGGACACTTATTTATATAAATAAATAATAAAGGGAATATGTAATTGCCACGATCCAAAAATGGACATGATGACACTCGTCTTAACCCACCAAGACAAGTCTGCCTAAAACTCAACCATTACAATAAAATGCGGAATTTTTTATAATAAAGTCAAAAATACCCCCAAAATCTGGTTGTCACGTGTACAAGCTTCTAAAGTATTACAATTGAATCAAAAGAAAAATACAAGTCTCATATGACATTGTTTCTAGAGTAGAACAAGATCATAAACATGAGTAAGAAGGTTTGTGTCACGACCCGGGAGCACCCCCAAGTCGTAACAAGGCGTACTCGACCCCGAAGGGGTCTTATACAAGCCACATAGTCATTCATTGCATTCAATAATGAAAATAGTGCGGAAATAAAAAAAAAACTTATTTACATCCACACATTTAAACTTCTTAAAACAACTTTAAAAAAAACACACGGCGGAAGTCTAAGTCTCACATGGCCATCTTAGACACGGTCGCAAAACATAAGTAGGGGCACGGCCCTTTACAATCAAAAGAAGTCTATTACATGAACAAAAGAACTTAAAAGTCTTGTCCTCGAATCCATGAGGACATACCAAGTCTTAGAGGAAAGCAATCCAACACTTCAAACTAGCTAAGAGGGATCACTTGCCGGAACCTACACTTGTAGTAAAAACATGAAGAATATGGGTTAGTACACAAAAATGTACTAAGTATGATGACTATGCAAAACATGCTTTAAAGGGGACATTTTAGTTAGAGACCATGCATTATGCCACCTTTTTGAAATATCATGAACAATAGCATAAAAGACATACAAGACAAGCATAACATCAAGTAAGTCATAATATCACCTTTAAACAATATCAACATGAAAACCTTTACCTTGGACCTTCACCTCAAGAAACCCTTATGCTATACCTCGTGCAATGTATGGATGGCGTCCCATACCACCATCCATACTAAGGCACCACATTTAGGTCACTTAAAGTAACTTATCATTCCTTTCTTTCACCTTTGCACAATATTCATACATAAGAGGTATATCATTAATTAAGACATGACAAGAGAAAATAACTCGTAATATAACCCAAGTATAACATGCATAACATATTAAGCATTTAAGAGCCAACATTCTTTAATAACCTCATTTAGGGTACATTCATGTCACAAAGTCATTAGGATTTAGAGAAACTCACTATGACCCTCTCTAAGCCTACTCGTGCAATGTATAGGTAGCATCCCATACTACTACCTACACTTTGTAGAACCTGTCAAGAAACCATAATGAAATCTCACATGATGGGAAGTAAGCGTTTAACCGACATAGACCATGAGAGCTTGTCATGGAATCCGGTGTCATGAATCCCCACACCGAAAAGAGGTGGTCTACTTGCCTAAGGAAGACCGGTATATATAGCTTAATGGATCCACTAGCTTCCTATGCGGGCACATAGTTTATGGGATAAGGTAGACGATCATTGAAACTCATGCCTAACTGTCGGGGAGTTTCCATCTAACCAAATCCGCTCGGTGCTTAGCCTACATTCCCATAGAATAGTTCACTACTTTGACATCATCACACATGAAAGGGTGCCATAAGCCTACCGATTCAAGGTACATTATTTAACACATGAAAGGGTGCCATAAGCCCGCCGATTCAAGGTACTTTTAGGAAAGCTCATTAACTCCTCTTGAAAGGGTGCCATGGGCCTACCGATTCAAGACTCATCATTAACCTTTATGGAAAGGTGCCATAGGCCTACCGAATCCAAGATTCATTTCGTATCATTAATGGAAGGGTGCCATTAGCCTACCGATCCAAGGTTCATTATAAGCATATGTGGAAGGGTGCCATAAGCCTACCGATCCAAGGATTCAACAATCAACAATATAATCATTTATACAAGAAAATGATGCATAAGCCCTACCAATTCAAGGTATACTTTATATTGAAGAATCCTTCATATTATATCATCAACATTCATGAGTGTCATCAACACATTTCTGGATTTCCATACATCTCATAACTCAAACTTTAAAGCATCGATTCATCAATTCTCCATAGTTGGACATTTTGTCAAACAATGTAACGACTCGGAAAATGATAGAGTGAAACTAGAGCCTCACATGTGAGTTTGGAGTCGAGAACTTAATGAAATGATTATATTTGAATTTGACCCAAAAGTTCTTAAAAATGTGCTTCGGAAGTTACCGGAAACTTGTTTAGCTGTATATAAAAAGATCCGTTTCGTTTTTCGAAAATCCGACTTCATATTCTTATTTAGGGGTCAAATTGAGTGGGAAATGGGTCTAACCCAAATTTTAGAGCAACCGTATCAAAATCCGAAATTTCCAAGTGAAGCCTTTTTCGAGGGTCTACTTTGGAGGGTCATATCTCCTAGCACACAAATTATTTGGGTGGCCATAATATATCCATGGAAATCCCTTTGAGTTATCTACCTAACGCACTTCGTTTCACCTCATTCGGAGTTCGGACGAAGAAGTTATGCCCATTTTCGTAAAGTCTGTCCGACAGAAAACGCAAATTCCAGTAGCTAATGTTACTGTTCATTACTGTTCATCCGCCTGAAAATATTTCTAAATGTTGGACCATTTTTTTTTAAAAAGACTTATGTTATTCCTATATACCATTAGTTCATTCCCATCCCTAAAAACATTTCCCTCTCTACAATCCTCCATTTAAGAAAGTCAAGAACTTGGAGCTAGGGCTTGGTTTGAAGGTGGTGTCTTCATCAATTTTCGTGGGAGATCATAGCAAAGGTATGGTGGTCTTGATCCTTGTCTAATTTTCCATTCAAGGAGCCAAATCCAAAGTTATTTCAAAGTATGAAAAATCTAGGTTTTCACTCAATCTCATGGGTTCTTCCACCAAATGGTTTTAAAAGGTTTATAATGGTACTTTATGGTTATATTGTTGTTGTATTGACGATTTAAGATGAAAATACTCCATGAACCCATGATTTCTCTCTATTCCTAGTTTATGCCTTTATGAAGTGGGTTGCTAGATAATGAATGTATATGAATCAAATTTGTTTAAAGGTCTTTAGATTGTTGAAGTATGTCATTACCCATGCTTACTTTATGGTGTATTGTTGGGGTATTGGTATGTGAGGCTTATGGCCTTAAAGGCATAGTATGAGAAATTGAAGTGTTACCATGACATTATACGAATGAGAATTCAATGAAGATAATGTGATCATGTTATGAATGTAAAGGTGTTGTTGTAGGTTGTTCACTTTGGTTTGGCTGCATCATTACTACCCTATTTTTCATGTTCTTCGATTTCATTACATGCCTTCAAGGTGTTTGACAAAATGTCCAACTATGGAGAATTGATGAATCGATGCTTTAAAGTTTGAGTTATGAGATGTATGGAAATCTAGAAATGTGTTGATGACACTCATGAATGTTGATGATATAATATGAAGGATTCTTCAATATAAAGTATACCTTGAATTGGTAGGGCTTATGCATCATTTTCTTGTATAAATGATTATATTGTTGATTGTTGAATCCTTGGATCGGTAGGCTTATGGCACCCTTCCACATATGCTTATAATGAACCTTGGATCGGTAGGCTAATGGCACCCTTCCATTAATGATACGAAATGAATCTTGGATTCGGTAGGCCTATGACACCTTTCCATAAAGGTTAATGATGAGTCTTGAATCGGTAGGCCCATGGCACCCTTTCAAGAGGAGTTAATGAGCTTTCCTAAATGTACCTTGAATCGGCAGGCTTATGGCACCCTTTCATGTGTTAAATAATGTACCTTGAATCGGTAGGCTTATGGCACCCTTTCATGTGTGATGATGTCAAAGTAGTGAACTATTCTATGGGAATGTAGGCTAAGCACCGAGCGGATTTGCTTAGATGGAAACTCCCGACAGTTAGGCATGAGTTTCAATGATCGTCTACCTTATCCCATAAACTATGTGCCCGCATAGGAAGCTAGTGGATCCATTAAGCTATATATACCGGTCTTCCTTAGGCAAGTAGACCACCTCTTTTCGGTGTGGGGATTCATGACACCGGATTCCATGACAAGCTCTCATGGTCTATGTCGGTTAAACGCTTACTTCCCATCATGTGAGATTTCATTATGGTTTCTTGACAGGTTCTACAAAGTGTAGGTAGTAGTATGGGATGCTACCTATACATTGCATGAGTAGACTTGGAGAGGGTCGTAGTGAGTTTCTCTAAATCCTAATGACTGTGACATGAATGTACCCTAAATGAGGTTATTAAAGAATGTTGGCTCTTAAATGCTTAATATGTTATGCATGTTATACTTGGGTTATATTACGAGTTATTTTCTCTTGTCATGTCTTAATTAATGATATACCTCTTATGTATGAATATTGTGCAAAGGTGAAAGAAAGGAATGATAAGTTACTTTAAGTGACCTAAATGTGGTGCCTTAGTATGGATGGTGGTATGGGACGCCATCCATACATTGCACGAGGTATAGCATAAGGGTTTCTTGAGGTGAAGGTCCAAGGTAAAGGTTTTCATGTTGATATTGTTTAAAGGTGATATTATGACTTACTTGATGTTATGCTTGTCTTGTATGTCTTTTATGCTATTGTTCATGATATTTCAAAAAGGTGGCATAATGCATGGTCTCTAACTAAAATGTCCCCTTTAAAGCATGTTTTTGCATGGTCATCATACTTAGTACATTTTTGTGTACTAACCCATATTCTTCATGTTTTTACTACAAGTGTAGGTTCCGGCAAGTGATCCCTCTTAGCTAGTTTGAAGTGTTGGATTGCTTTCCTCTAAGACTTGGTATGTCCTCATGGATTCGAGGACAAGACTTTTAAGTTCTTTTGTTCATGTAATAGACTTCTTTTGATTGTAAAGGGCCGTGCCCCTACTTATGTTTTGCGACCGTGTCTAAGATGGCCATGTGAGACTTAGACTTCCGCTGTGTGTTTTTTTTTAAAGTTGTTTTAAGAAGTTTAAATGTGTGGATGTAAATAAGTTTTTTTTTTATTTCCGCACTATTTTCATTATTGAATGCAATGAATGACTATGTGGCTTGTATAAGACCCCTTCGGGGTCGAGTACGCCTTGTTACGACTTGGGGGTGCTCCGGTCGTGACAAACATGGTATCGAGCATAAGATTTTGGAAATGTTTTTTTAGGATCGATGTCTCACATGCCACATCTAGTAGAGTCTTGTTCATCGGTGTGAGTCGCGACACATCTATGAGCGAGAGGCTATAGGATGCTAGAAGTTACACTTCTTTCATATTCTTAAAGTCGTGCCTTAGAGTGTGGTTCTATAAGTGTTCTTATCCTTATCCTTCTCTTGTGTTTATAGGATATGAATACAAGAGGGAGACCCGCAAGGAGAGTAGGAGAAGAGGATGTGAATGAGGAAGTTCCTCCCAAGTTGTGCAAAATGGTCAAGGTGTGCAATGCAATCAAGTTCCTATAGGTGAGCAAGAGAATGAGGTTCCGGTGGTTCCCCGGATATGACCAATGAAGAGATTAGGTCGGCTTTCTTAATCTTGGCCCGAGCCATGGCGGCTCAGCGACTAGAGATATGGGGCCTAGGGTGAATGCTAATGAGGGTACTGTGGCTTCTAAGTTGAGAGACTTTGTGAGGATGAATCCTCCGGTGTTTCTAGGTTCTAAGGTGGGAGAGGATCCCCAAGAATTTTTGGATGAAGTGTATAAGGTAGTGAGTGCTATGGGGGTGACTTCAAGAGAAAAGGCGGAGCTTGCCTCCTATCAATTGAAAGATGTTGCCCAAATTTGGTTCACTCAATGGAAGGCTAATAGGCCGGTGGGAGCGGATCCTATAGAATGGGAGGAGTTTAAGGAAGCTTTCCTTGGTAGGTACTTTCCCGTGAGATGAGGGAGTGTAAGGTTGAGGAGTTTATCAATCTTCGGCAAGGTAATATGAGTGTGCAAGAGTATTCCTTGAGGTTTACCCAATTGTCTAAGTATGCCCCATCTTTGGTGTCAAACCCTAGGGATGAGATGAGTAGGTTTGTGACCGGCGTATCCGACCTAGTCAAGGAAGAGTGCCATACGGCAATGCTCCATAATGACATGAACATTTCTAGGCTCATAGTGTATGCTCAATCCATTGAGGAGTCCAAACTTAAGAGGATGAATAGGAATGTGAAGAGGGGTAGATCCGATGAGCAAAGTCAACCTAGGTTCAAGAAGAGGGCTCAAGATCAAGATTTTTCAAGTGCTCCTAAGGTTAACCAAGATAAAGGTGGTGGATCTCAATTTTCTAAACCTACTTGCACCACTTGTGGCAAGAGGCACTATGGGAAGTGCCTAGCCGGTACTAATGGATGCTATGGTTGTGGGAAGAATGATCACAAGGTGAAAGATTGTCCTACTTTTACGGCTAGAGGAAGGGAGGCAAAGCAAGCTTCTAAAGATGGAACGGTTCCTATTCCTCCAAATTATGGTCGTTTCTATGCTCTCCAAGCTAGCAAGGACAAGGAAGCTAATCCGAATGAAGGCGCCGGTAAGTTTTAGTTCCTTATGGTCATGAATGTCTTGATGAGGTTTCTATGGTGTTGTTTTTCATGTTTGCCTTAATTGGGTTTTCTTCTAAGTGGGGGATGGTAGGTTGAATAGCAAGGTTGTTGAGAGTGTTGATATCATTATCTCATTCCTTCTATTCTTATTCAAGCTTGAGACCAAGAGTTCCTAGTAGCTTGTTTTATGTTTTGGAGTCTTGGGTGAAAATGAGTTTCCATGGTCTCCTTATGTTATGCATGTCCTATTTGAATTCTTGTTAAATGATAAAATGAGTTTTCATAAACGTGTTCCTCGTGTCGATGTGCATTTAGTTAAGTTGTCTATATGCTTCATGAGGATAAATGTTGAACATGCTTAAATGTTGCATGAGTTGATTTATTAGGCATGCTTAAATGTGTTCTTGAGAATGTTGCATAATTGTACTTTTGTGAGAAAATTGCATAATGTGCCTAATAATTTTGGGATGAGTGTGATGTAAATTGGAGAAGGAAATTCATCCAATGAAATGAGAAATGGTAAAGCTTGATGCATAAGAAATTGGTAGATGTATTCCTAATTTCTTGAATTGCATGAACTTGTTTGAGTCTCATGGATGTGGAGTTGATGTTTCCTCCGATATTTATGTACTTGTATTGATGTTGTATACATGTTGATGGTCTGTATACTTGAGTTGTTACCCCTTATGTGTTTAAAGTGTCATTCGAGGACGAATGTTCCTAAGTGGGGGATAATGTAACGACTCGGAAAATGATAGAGTGAAACTAGAGCCTCACATGTGAGTTTGGAGTCGAGAACTTAATGAAATGATTATATTTGAATTTGACCCAAAAGTTCTTAAAAATGTGCTTCGGAAGTTACCGGAAACTTGTTTAGCTGTATATAAAAAGATCCGTTTCGTTTTCGAAAATCCGACTTCATATTCTTATTCAGAGGGTCAAATTGAGTGGGAAATGGGTCTAACCCAAATTTTAGAGCAACCGTATCAAAATCCGAAATTTCCAAGTGAAGCCTTTTTCGAGGGTCTACTTTGGAGGGTCATATCTCCTAGCACACAAATTATTTGGGTGGCCATAATATATCCATGGAAATCCCTTTGAGTTAGCTACCTAACGCACTTCGTTTCACCTCATTCGGAGTTCGGACGAAGAAGTTATGCCCATTTTCGTAAAGTCTGTCCGACAGAGAACGCAAATTCCAGTAGCTAATGTTACTGTTCATTACTGTTCATCCGCCTGAAAATATTTCTAAATGTTGGACCATTTTTTTTTTAAAAGACTTATGTTATTCCTATATACCATTAGTTCATTCCCATCCCTAAAAACATTTCCCTCTCTACAATCCTCCATTTAAGAAAGTCAAGAACTTGGAGCTAGGGCTTGGTTTGAAGGTGGTGTCTTCATCAATTTTCGTGGGAGATCATAGCAAAGGTATGGTGGTCTTGATCCTTGTCTAATTTTCCATTCAAGGAGCCAAATCCAAAGTTATTTCAAAGTATGAAAAATCTAGGTTTTCACTCAATCTCATGGGTTCTTCCACCAAATGGTTTTAAAAGGTTTATAATGGTACTTTATGGTTATATTGTTGTTGTATTGACGATTTAAGATGAAAATACTCCATGAACCCATGATTTCTCTCTATTCCTAGTTTATGCCTTTATGAAGTGGGTTGCTAGATAATGAATGTATATGAATCAAATTTGTTTAAAGGTCTTTAGATTGTTGAAGTATGTCATTACCCATGCTTACTTTATGGTGTATTGTTGGGGTATTGGTATGTGAGGCTTATGGCCTTAAAGGCATAGTATGAGAAATTGAAGTGTTACCATGACATTATACGAATGAGAATTCAATGAAGATAATGTGATCATGTTATGAATGTAAAGGTGTTGTTGTAGGTTGTTCTTTGGTTTGGCTGCATCATTACTACCCTATTTTTCATGTTCTTCGATTTCATTACATGCCTTCAAGGTGTTTGACAAAATGTCCAACTATGGAGAATTGATGAATCGATGCTTTAAAGTTTGAGTTATGAGATGTATGAAAATCTAGAAATGTGTTGATGACACTCATGAATGTTGATGATATAATATGAAGGATTCTTCAATATAAAGTATACCTTGAATTGGTAGGGCTTATGCATCATTTTCTTGTATAAATGATTATATTGTTGATTGTTGAATCCTTGGATCGGTAGGCTTATGGCACCCTTCCACATATGCTTATAATGAACCTTGGATCGGTAGGCTAATGGCACCCTTCCATTAATGATACGAAATGAATCTTGGATTCGGTAGGCCTATGGCACCTTTCCATAAAGGTTAATGATGAGTCTTGAATCGGTAGGCCCATGGCACCCTTTCAAGAGGAGTTAATGAGCTTTCCTAAATGTACCTTGAATCGGCTGGCTTATGGCACCCTTTCATGTGTTAAATAATGTACCTTGAATCGGTAGGCTTATGGCACCCTTTCATGTGTGATGATGTCAAAGTAGTGAACTATTCTATGGGAATGTAGGCTAAGCACCGAGCGGATTTGGTTAGATGGAAACTCCCCCGACAGTTAGGCATGAGTTTCAATGATCGTCTACCTTATCCCATAAACTATGTGCCCGCATAGGAAGCTAGTGGAATGATGCATAAGCCCTACCAATTCAAGGTATACTTTATATTGAAGAATCCTTCATATTATATCATCAACATTCATGAGTGTCATCAACACATTTCTGGATTTCCATACATCTCATAACTCAAACTTTAAAGCATCGATTCATCAATTCTTCATAGTTGGACATTTTGTCAAACACCTTGAAGGCATGTAATGAAATCGAACAACATCAAAAATAGGGTAGTAATGATGCAGCCCCCCCTGTGAACAACCTACAACAACACCTTTACATTCATAACATGATCACATTATCTTCATTGAATTCTCATTCGTATAATGTCATGGTAACACTCCAATTTCTCATACTATGCCTTTAAGGCCATAAGCCTCACATACCAATACCCCAACAATACACCATAAAGTAAGCATGGGTAATGACATACTTCAACAATCTAAAGACCTTTAAACAAATTTGATTCATATACATTCATTATCTAGCAACCCACTTCATAAAGGCATAAACTAGGAATAGAGAGAAATCATGGGTTCATGGAGTATTTTCATCTTAAATCGTCAATACAACAACAATATAACCATAAAGTACCATTATAAACCTTTTAAAATCATTTGGTGGAAGAACCCATGAGATTGAGTGAAAACCTAGATTTTTCATACTTTGAAATAACTTTGGATTTGGCTCCTTGAATGGAAAATTAGACAAGGATCAAGACCACCATACCTTTGCTATGATCTCCCACGAAAATTGATGAAGACACCACCTTCAAACCAAGCCCTAGCTCCAAGTTCTTGACTTTCTTAAATGGAGGATTGTAGAGAGGGAAATGTTTTTAGGGATGGAAATGAACTAATGGTATATAGGAATAACATAAGTCTTTTAAAAAAAATGGTCCAACACTTAGAAAAATTTTCAGGCGGGTGAACAGTAATGAACAGTAACATTAGCTACTGGAATTTGCGTTTTCTATTGGACAGACTTTACGAAAATGGGCATAACTTCTTCGTCCGAACTCCGAATGAGGTGAAACGAAGTGCGTTAGGTAGCTAACTCAAAGGGATTTCCATGGATATATTATGGCCACCCAAATAATTTGTGTGCTAGGAGATATGACCCTCCAAAGTAGACCCTCGAAAAAGGCTTCACTTGGAAATTTCGGATTTTGATACGGTTGCTCTAAAATTTGGGTTAGGCCCATTTCCCACTCAATTTGACCCCTAAACAAGAATATGAAGTCGGATTTTCGAAAAACGAAACGGATCTTTTTTATATACAGCTAAACAAGTTTCCGATAACTTCCGAAGCACATTTTTAAGAACTTTTGGGTCAAATTCAAATATACTCATTTCATTAAGTTCTCGACTCCAAACTCACATGTGAGGCTCTAGTTTCACTCTATCATGTTCCGAGTCGTTACATTATCCCCCACTTAGGAACATTCGTCCTCGAATGACACTTTAAACACATAAGGGGTAACAACTCAAGTATACAGACCATCAACATGCATACAACATCAATACAAGTACATAAATATCGGAGGAAACATCAACTCCACATCCATGAGACTCAAACAAGTTCATGCAATTCAAGAAATTAGGAATACATCTACCAATTTCTTATGCATCAAGCTTTACCATTTCTCATTTCATTGGATGAATTTCCTTCTCCAATTTACATCACACTCATCCCAAAATTATTAGGCACATTATGCAATTTTCTCACAAAAGTACAATTATGCAATATTCTCAAGAACACATTTAAGCATGCCTAATAAATCAACTCATGCAACATTTAAGCATGTTCAACATTTATCCTCATGAAGCATATAGACAACTTAACTAAATGCACATCGACACGAGGAACACGTTTATGAAAACTCATTTTATCATTTAACAAGAATTCAAATAGGACATGCATAACATAAGGAGACCATGGAAACTCATTTTCACCCAAGACTCCAAAACATAAAACAAGCTACTAGGAACTCTTGGTCTCAAGCTTGAATAAGAATAGAAGGAATGAGATAATGATATCAACACTCTCAACAACCTTGCTATTCAACCTACCATCCCCCACTTAGAAGAAAACCCAATTAAGGCAAACATGAAAAACAACACCATAGAAACCTCATCAAGACATTCATGACCATAAGGAACTAAAACTTACCGGCGCCATCATTCGGATTAGCTTCCTTGTCCTTGCTAGCTTGGAGAGCATAGAAACGACCATAATTTGGAGGAATAGGAACCGTTCCATCTTTAGAAGCTTGCTTTGCCTCCCTTCCTCTAGCCGTAAAAGTAGGACAATCTTTCACCTTGTGATCATTCTTCCCACAACCATAGCATCCATTAGTACCGGCTAGGCACTTCCCATAGTGCCTCTTGCCACAAGTGGTGCAAGTAGGTTTAGAAAATTGAGATCCACCACCTTTATCTTGGTTAACCTTAGGAGCACTTGAAAAATCTTGATCTTGAGCCCTCTTCTTGAACCTAGGTTGACTTTGCTCATCGGATCTACCCCTCTTCACATTCCTATTCATCCTCTTAAGTTTGGACTCCTCAATGGATTGAGCATACACTATGAGCCTAGAAATGTTCATGTCATTATGGAGCATTGCCGTATGGCACTCTTCCTTGACTAGGTCGGATACGCCGGTCACAAACCTACTCATCTCATCCCTAGGGTTTGACACCAAAGATGGGGCATACTTAGACAATTGGGTAAACCTCAAGGAATACTCTTGCACACTCATATTACCTTGCCGAAGATTGATAAACTCCTCAACCTTACACTCCCTCATCTCACGGGGAAAGTACCTACCAAGGAAAGCTTCCTTAAACTCCTCCCATTCTATAGGATCCGCTCCCACCGGCCTATTAGCCTTCCATTGAGTGAACCAAATTTGGGCAACATCTTTCAATTGATAGGAGGCAAGCTCCGCCTTTTCTCTTGAAGTCACCCCCATAGCACTCACTACCTTATACACTTCATCCAAAAATTCTTGGGGATCCTCTCCCACCTTAGAACCTAGAAACACCGGAGGATTCATCCTCACAAAGTCTCTCAACTTAGAAGCCATAGTACCCTCATTAGCATTCACCCTAGGCCCCATATCTCTAGTCGCTTGAGCCGCCATGGCTCGGGCTAAGATTAAGAAAGCCGACCTAATCTCTTCATTGGTCATATCCGGGGAACCACCGGAACCTCATTCTCTTGCTCACCTATAGGAACTTGATTGCATTGCACACCTTGACCATTTTGCACAACTGGGGAGGAACTTCCTCATTCACATCCTCTTCTCCTACTCTCCTTGCGGGTCTCCCTCTTGTATTCATATCCTATAAACACAAGAGAAGGATAAGGATAAGAACACTTATAGAACCACACTCTAAGGCACGACTTTAAGAATATGAAAGAAGTGTAACTTCTAGCATCCTATAGCCTCTCGCTCATAGATGTGTCGCGACTCACACCGATGAACAAGACTCTACTAGATGTGGCATGTGAGACATCGATCCTAAAAAAAACATTTCCAAAATCTTATGCTCTGATACCATGTTTGTCACGACCCGGGAGCACCCCCAAGTCATAACAAGGCGTACTCGACCCCGAAGGGGTCTTATACAAGCCACATAGTCATTCATTGCATTCAATAATGAAAATAGTGCGGAAATAAAAAAAAACTTATTTACATCCACACATTTAAACTTCTTAAAACAACTTTAAAAAAAAAACACACAGCGGAAGTCTAAGTCTCACATGGCCATCTTAGACACAGTCGCAAAACATAAGTAGGGGCACGGCCCTTTACAATCAAAAGAAGTCTATTACATGAACAAAAGAACTTAAAAGTCTTGTCCTCGAATCCATGAGGACATACCAAGTCTTAGAGGAAAGCAATCCAACACTTCAAACTAGCTAAGAGGGATCACTTGCCGGAACCTACACTTGTAGTAAAAACATGAAGAATATGGGTTAGTACACAAAAATGTACTAAGTATGATGACTATGCAAAACATGCTTTAAAGGGGACATTTTAGTTAGAGACCATGCATTATGCCACCCTTTTGAAATATCATGAACAATAGCATAAAAGACATACAAGACAAGCATAACATCAAGTAAGTCATAATATCACCTTTAAACAATATCAACATGAAAACCTTTACCTTGGACCTTCACCTCAAGAAACCCTTATGCTATACCTCGTGCAATGTATGGATGGCGTCCCATACCACCATCCATACTAAGGCACCACATTTAGGTCACTTAAAGTAACTTATCATTCCTTTCTTTCACCTTTGCACAATATTCATACATAAGAGGTATATCATTAATTAAGACATGACAAGAGAAAATAACTCGTAATATAACCCAAGTATAACATGCATAACATATTAAGCATTTAAGAGCCAACATTCTTTAATAACCTCATTTAGGGTACATTCATGTCACAAGTCATTAGGATTTAGAGAAACTCACTATGACCCTCTCTAAGCCTACTCGTGCAATGTATAGGTAGCATCCCATACTACTACCTACACTTTGTAGAACCTGTCAAGAAACCATAATGAAATCTCACATGATGGGAAGTAAGCGTTTAACCGACATAGACCATGAGAGCTTGTCATGGAATCCGGTGTCATGAATCCCCACACCGAAAAGAGGTGGTCTACTTGCCTAAGGAAGACCGGTATATATAGCTTAATGGATCCACTAGCTTCCTATGCGGGCACATAGTTTATGGGATAAGGTAGACGATCATTGAAACTCATGCCTAACTGTCGGGGGAGTTTCCATCTAACCAAATCCGCTCGGTGCTTAGCCTACATTCCCATAGAATAGTTCACTACTTTGACATCATCACACATGAAAGGGTGCCATAAGCCTACCGATTCAAGGTACATTATTTAACACATGAAAGGGTGCCATAAGCCTGCCGATTCAAGGTACATTTAGGAAAGCTCATTAACTCCTCTTGAAAGGGTGCCATGGGCCTACCGATTCAAGACTCATCATTAACCTTTATGGAAAGGTGCCATAGGCCTACCGAATCCAAGATTCATTTCGTATCATTAATGGAAGGGTGCCATTAGCCTACCGATCCAAGGTTCATTATAAGCATATGTGGAAGGGTGCCATAAGCCTACCGATCCAAGGATTCAACAATCAACAATATAATCATTTATACAAGAAAATGATGCATAAGCCCTACCAATTCAAGGTATACTTTATATTGAAGAATCCTTCATATTATATCATCAACATTCATGAGTGTCATCAACACATTTCGGATTTCCATACATCTCATAACTCAAACTTTAAAGCATCGATTCATCAATTCTCCATAGTTGGACATTTTGTCAAACACCTTGAAGGCATGTAATGAAATCGAAGAACATGAAAAATAGGGTAGTAATGATGCGGCCAAACCAGTGAACAACCTACAACAACACCTTTACATTCATAACATGATCACATTATCTTCATTGAATTCTCATTCGTATAATGTCATGGTAACACTCCAATTTCTCATACTATGCCTTTAAGGCCATAAGCCTCACATACCAATACCCCAACAATACACCATAAAGTAAGCATGGGTAATGACATACTTCAACAATCTAAAGACCTTTAAACAAATTTGATTCATATACATTCATTATCTAGCAACCCACTTCATAAAGGCATAAACTAGGAATAGAGAGAAATCATGGGTTCATGGAGTATTTTCATCTTAAATCGTCAATACAACAACAATATAACCATAAAGTACCATTATAAACCTTTTAAAATCATTTGGTGGAAGAACCCATGAGATTGAGTGAAAACCTAGATTTTTCATACTTTGAAATAACTTTGGATTTGGCTCCTTGAATGGAAAATTAGACAAGGATCAAGACCACCATACCTTTGCTATGATCTCCCACGAAAATTGATGAAGACACCACCTTCAAACCAAGCCCTAGCTCCAAGTTCTTGACTTTCCTGGAATTTGCGTTTTCTGTCGGACAGACTTTACGAAAATGGGCATAACTTCTTCGTCCGAACTCCGAATGAGGTGAAACGAAGTGCATTAGGTAGCTAACTCAAAGGGATTTCCATGGATATATTATGGCCACCCAAATAATTTGTGTGCTAGGAGATATGACCCTCCAAAGTAGACCCTCGAAAAAGGCTTCACTTGGAAATTTCGGATTTTGATACGGTTGCTCTAAAATTTGGGTTAGGCCCATTTCCCACTCAATTTGACCCCCTAAACAAGAATATGAAGTCAGATTTTCGAAAAACGAAACGGATCTTTTTATATACAGCTAAACAAGTTTCCGGTAACTTCCGAAGCACATTTTTAAGAACTTTTGGGTCAAATTCAAATATACTCATTTCATTAAGTTCTCGACTCCAAACTCACATGTGAGGCTCTAGTTTCACTCTATCATTTTCCGAGTCGTTACAGTCTGCTGAGTTGACAAGTAGCTATCTCACAAATCTCCAAGAAGCCTTGAAAAAGAAGAGAATATATCACAAAGGTCCGGGCTAGTAACCTACAAAAAAAATGTAGTAGCAAGGGGTGAGTACCAAACCACGCGGTACTCAGCAAATAAACCTCTAAACACAAGCTAAGGGGATAGAATACGAGTGCTCCTTACACCCCAACCGAACCTCCACAACTACAACCTGCATAAAACCAGCCTAACCTAACAGTTCATAATTCACATAACACACAGCTCAACAACAATATTCTAACAATTACATATCCTCAACAACAAGCTCAATATTCACCAATCAAAGTTCCATAGAAAGGCACTTACAAGATCAACAAAACACAATATCAAGTTCACTAATGATAAATATGTGCAATGGAATGCAATGTCAAGTATAGTGATGCATGTCTGACCTAGTGATACACACCCGTTGTCTCTCAGTCCGGGACACCCATGGGGGGCATATCTGTCCATGCATCCATCGCGGCGCGCGATACATCCCTCGATATAAAGTATTCATCACGGAGCGCGATACGTCCCTCGAAATATGGTATCCATCGCGGCGCACGATACGTCCCTCGAAATGGTACATTCTCTTATCACATAACACTTATCACAACCATGTCTCAGAATCAATGCAAATGACATGTTCACACAAATAATGAGGAGATGACCATTTTCATAACAATACACAATTCACAACAATACAACTGTGATACAACATCAACAATGATTCAACAAGCCTTTCAACCCAGTCTTAAACATCACACATCAACAATTAAACACATTGCCTTTTATTACCCCTTTTTCATCATTAGAAAATAATCAATATGTACAAGTCAACCCATCATCAAGTCTCATTACGCCCAAATACATATCACAAAGAAATACACGAATTCCATACACTTAACAAGGGTTTAGAAATCCACTTGCCTCAAATAGTCGAACAATCACTCCGAGACTTGAGCCTTCCCTTTTCGTTGGACTTCCAACTCAAAGCAATCTATTCATATTAAAATCACAATAAGATTTCGAAACTAACAACACTCATATTATTATAGGTCTAGCCTAGACCCAAAAACTCACTCAATTTATAATCAAGTTCCTAATCTTGGTGCCAATTAACATGTCCACTCTCATTTTTTTTTTCCAAATTTCAAGCCTAGGGTTAAGTCCTAACTCCTCCAATATCATAATCTAATGGTATTCATATAATATAATATATCTATTATTCAATTATGTATATTAATATGCAAACTTGAATCATAAGATGGTGACCAAATTTAGAGACGTAATCAGCATCCTTAACTATTGAAACCTTTACAAAAATCTAAACCCCATCATTAATTTATTATATTTATCACAATGTATTCATAATGGCAATCATTGGCCAGCATCACATGAAGAATGGTCACTTACAATCCTTTGTTCTTAAAAATTTCCAACAGAACAATGCATGACCAAAACCTTTAACTAATCCACAACTCCAACAACCAACATGCTACAGTGCATCGGCGTGCACTCCAATTTCTTCATCCAACATTATTTAATATATAAAATGGGTACAGATTGAGATAATTGATATTTAATGGCTTCCCCACAACCCCAAAACCAAGTAACATACTACAATTCGGTAAACTATATATACATATCTAGTATATATTTGTACAAGGATAGAAAATTAATTTGATAGATTTTGTTCTTACCTAATACTCGTTGTTTCCCTTGTTGAGGTCGCATAAGTTCTTCACGAACTTCTCAGTTTTTGCTTTCGTCCGCATGGGTGAGTTTCTACCTCTCTTTTTTTCTTTCTCAAATTGTGGACTAATATGTTAAACCCTACCAACTTATTTTATCATGGGTCAAATAGTATAGGGTTTAATTATGACATTAACCCATTAACCACCAACTAAATAAATAATTTATTTAATATATACCCATCAATTAAATAACTGCAGTTATCGAATAATTTAAAATTTTCAAATCAACTTCACCGACTAATCAAATTTTACTCCGGGCAACTATCAAGAGGGGTAAAATGCTAATTTTTTGAAAATTCCCAAAAACGACCTTCCGGGTCATTACAGTAATTTTGCAACAAAAACATATTACAACAAATAATTGTTCATTACTTGAAAGGATATATATATATATATATATATATATATATATATATATATATATATATATATATATATATATAATTGCAATAAAAGCATACGTTTAAAAAATTGAGAAGAAAGTAATAGTAATTACAATAGGTAATTGTAGTTGTAGAATACTTGGATTAACATAAATGAAAATCAACTAACACTTGTACCTATCAGTATTTTGTCAGTTTTTTTTAATTAATATGTTTATTTTTTGAGAGAATCTATAAATCTATAAAATATAATAATATGTAACTATCAGTTTTTTAACCATAAAACATTGAAACACACCGTAAGGGTGAGGACATGAACTCCATTCATGTGGAAGTTTATTCTTTATCATCCAAAGACTTCAATACATCTTGTGTATGCTTTACTTTCATCTGAATTCTGATTTAGTTTTTGTTTTTGATTTGATGAATTGATTTTGTGTTACCTGCAACACAAATAAAAAGAAACAAAAAATTTAAATGATGATGAATATATAATAAATCGAAGAAGATGAAATATTTACTCCCTAACATTTTTTTATCTCATTTCATTTTTGTGCCCTCTTATATTTTGTGAGAATGTAATATATGTTTTATATCTAGTACAACTATGTGGATAATTTATGAAAGTGATTATGCAATAAGGAAAATGAGTAATGGAAAAGTAAATAACTACAAATTCTAAAAGACAATACCTATAATGCTTGGACAGAGGTTGATTATTTGAACTCTTATGTAACACTCAACCCTTTATCTAGTATAGCAATTTGACAATATATCTTTTCGAATAAATAATCTATATTAAAGAATCAAATCATAATCATAAATTGATCAAAAATAGTCACTAAACATAATGCATGTTAAATTGTGACAATTAAATATAAAGATTTTCTAAAATTTCTTCACTGTCTTGGTGAGGGTGAATAAGGAGCATATAAAAAATACTAAGTTGACAATGGTTTCTCTCTGTCTTTATTTACTAATCAAAGAACTTTTCGTTGTTTGGATACTTAAAAGCCAAAGAAGAAGATTTTTAAATGGGGATTAGTGGTTTGCTATAGTTAAGATTTGAATTTTAATTGAAATATAACTGTGCATGGGTTTGCAAGTTAGTGGGGGCAATGAGAGATAAGAACGTGCGGTTTTTCTTCTTTTAAATTTTAACTTTTTAATTTAGTTAATAACTTCCAATCAAAGAAAGTCATAATTTGCATTTTTTTTCTAAAAAAATCAGATTTTAAAAAGGAAAACATACGTTACTTTGTATATCTTTCTATTTATTAGTTTACATTTTTCAATTTTTGATGATTTATGTTTTTTAAAGTTTTTTTAAGTGATTGCAAATTTTTATTTTTTATATTTTAAATTAATTCTTTTTTTGTGGTGAGTTCTTTTTACAGATTTTCTATTAATTTTTAAAATGAATGAAAAATAAACTACCCCACTTCTACAACAAACCATTAATGGACCGTTTTAACTTTTTTTTTTTACAATAAGTTTTTAAATTTTTTTAATGGCAATTATTGTTTTTTTAAAATCAGTTTTTTTTTTGAATTTTTAATAAATAATTATTGTTTTTTGTGGTACTGACACGTGACACTTTTTCTTTCTCTTTTTTATATATAGATAGATGTTTGACGTTAGTGATAAATGGTAAAACATATCAACTTGTTATTGCATGTGCCTTGATTATTCTATTGAGGCAAGAGATGCTCCGCCGACAGCGGAAGTAGGACAAATGTGTAGAGAAGGATCATTTCCGTTCTTCTTTCCATGTAGCTTTAACACTGACTATGAAAATGCCGTTGATAAAACACCTTTTTTAGAACCTGTAAATTGCACATACCTTATATCATATTTTTCTTAATTATCAAAATAATTTTATATGTAATGTAAAGTATATTTCTTATGACAAATTAAACAGAGAAGGGCCTAAAATGCCCCTCAAAATAATCATTCGCCTACCGCCGTCTACCTTTTTCTTTGTGGTCTTTCTGTGAAATCAGTCACCTTACAATATTTCTTTAGTTTTCATAGTCGATAACTTTTCCACTTCAAGTTTCACGTCATGTTTTTTTAATCAAACAACCTAAATTCTATTAATTTCATTTTTAGTATTCAATTAAGTTAAAAAGAAAAAGATCTTTAGTTAAAAAAATGAGAAAAGGAGAAAGTAGAGATCTTTGAGAGAGGAGGATAATTAGAGATTTTTCATTCAGCGTCAACAAAAGAAAAAAAAAAACAATAGTACACTGAAGGAAATTGATTAGATTCTTCATACACACTCGTCAAGACTTAGACTAAATTGAAATACATAAGAAAATTATCTATTAAGACCCAAGTGTGTATTAAAAATAATTAAAGAAGGTAATGTTTGTTTGTTTGTATAAAGTTTAATAAGGTAATGTTTGTATAATTTATATGACACAATTTCTTGAGCCAGTATGGCGTTAAGCGAATTCCCCCATGAGAATAGCAAGATGTGAGGAAATAAAACAAAAGAAGAAGAAGTGACTCACATGTAGGTTAACAATGTTTTGATACATCTCTTGAGTAGATGAAGTACCATAGATTGACTTGCTGAATATATTGTGAAATGTCAAATCGTTAGCAGAATAATTAGAGTATCATTTTCTTGAGATCACATATTATAAGAAGAGTGTGTGTGCTGACCCATTGATGAAGAAAGTAGCGTCTACGACACACTTAACTCTTGCTTTCTCCGGAAGGAGGCATTTGAACTTGTCGCAGTTCAAAATGGTTGCCAATCCTCCAGCTGATGTTCCTGAGATAATGGCCTGACAACATTTATATAGTCAAGTAAGAATTTTTTGTTTTTTTTTGAAAGAAGAATAAGGTAGAGAGTGAATTGAATAGGATATTTATTAGCTTTCATAGATTCATGAAGCTAAGCTCCATTGTTGTGGATCTCTGCAACTCTACATGGAGAAAACAGTGAAGACAAAAGGATCTAGAAGAAGAAAAGAAAGAAGATATTATTGATGATGTATCTGATTACATTTATACTTTCTATTTATAGGAATCTCATTACACTGTAAACACACACTATAGGAGTTGAAATTGGTTACAACTAACTAACAAGTTGCCTAACCACTTTTCTGACTTCTAACAGACTTCTAACTACTTATTGGACACCTAGATCATGTGATTCCAATACTCCCCCTCAAGCTGGAATCTCTTTAAACATTGAAGACTCCAAGCTTGTCCAGTAACACATGATGTTGAATAGTTCCTAGTCCCTTGATGAGAAGATCTGCTAATTGTTCCTTTGTGTTGATGTACTCTGTCTGTATCATTCAACTTTTGATTCTTTTCCTCACAAAGTGGCAATCAATTTCAATATGTTTGGTCATTTCATGAAAAATAGGATTAGGTCCAATTTGAATTGCAGCCTTACTATCACAGTACAACCTTACAGGGGTTACCACATTCACATTAAGTTCTTTTAGCACTCCAAGTAGCCAAACTATTTCTGATACTGCTGCAGCCATGCTTCTGTACTCAGCTTCAGCTGAACTCCTGCTGACTGTATGTTGCTTCTTGGATTTCCAAGAAATTAGTGAGTCCCCTAGCTTGATCACAAACCCTATCACTGATCTTCTTGTGTTTGGGCATGTTGCCCAGTCTTAATCACAAAATGCCTCCATTTGATTACTAGATTCACTGCTGAGTAGTACCCCTTGCCCTGGACATCCTTCAATAAATTTAACCAATCTTAGTGCAGCTTCCCAGTGAGACACCTTAGGTCTTTGCATGAATTGAGACAAAACTTGTACTGCAAAACATATATCTGGTCTAGTAGTTGTCAAGTATAACAATCTAGCAATCAATCTCTAATATGCAGTAACATTTAAGTACAAAGGATCATTTATTTTATCAGTAGCTTTATCATAGTCAATAGTAGTCAGCTTGACACCTGGATCTAGGGGTGTGTTTGTTGGCTTTGAGCCTCCAAGACCATAATCTGAAATTAACTCTAGTGCATACTTTCTTTGGTTGAGGACAATACCTCTTTTGAACCTTAATACCTCAAAATACTTTAGATCACCAAGGTCTTTCATTTGGAAGTTGCTATGCAGTGTGACCTTTAGATCTTGGATTAAAATACTGTTATTTCCTGTTATGAGAAAATCATCCACATAGATCAATACTGCTGCAATATAACTACCAACTCTTTTTATAAAGAGGGAATGGTCATATGGACTTTGAGAGTAACCAGCTATAACTAGAGCCTCAGTTAGCTTATGGTTCCATTGCCTAGAAGCTTGTTTCAAGCCATAAAGAGACTTCAATAGTTTACAGACTTTGTTCTCCCCCTACCTCTGAAATCCCTGAGGCAAGTCCATGTAAACTTCTTCAGTGAGATCACCCTGAAGGAAAGCATTATGGACATCTATTTGAAAAAGAGGCCAACTATGGGATGCTGCAACACTGATTACAGTTCTCACAGTGACCATTTTGTCCATTGGGAGAATGTTTCATGATAGTCCAGCCCTTTTTGCTGATTGTATTGTCACGCTCCGAGCCTACACCCTGGGCATGGCCGGTACTCGGAGACCATCGCTGGCCTCAAGTGGACCCTTGGCCTGGCTTACTTAACTCAGCGGAAGACTTAACTCAACATAATAAACTCATTACAATAGTTTAAATAATAACATCTTAGCCAAAATGACAACTTATGTTTCAAAACAAAGTATCTGCAAATACATAGATGCGAGACTCAATACTAACTGTCTAACTGTCTATGAAGCCTCTATAATACTGAGATGGATGTTGGGACAAACCCCACAACATCCTAATAAAGAAAACTAGGAAAGCGAAATAAAAGAGTCCTTTGGAATGCAAAGAGGCTCACCACTAAATCTGGAATGCTAAACTGGATCAACGGCGTGCTGGATGTTGATCCTGGTTACCTGCGTCTGCATTATAATAAGATACAGGACAACTGGCATCAGTACATTGAATGTACGAGTATGCGAATTGGAATGCTAAATAACAACTTACGCTTGAAAGGAGTACAAATGAACACTTACCTTGGCTCTGTTTAACTCATGGATAACTGAACTCAATATAAAGCAATAAGACACATGCAATATATAAAAAACTTGTAAAACAGTGTAAACAACTTAGTTCGTTAAAGATAAAGCAATAAAAAACTCAACTTTACTTGTATATAAAAGTAATATAACTTTTGTGGGAGATTCTCTAACCGACAACCACCACTATGAGCCTAAGTGGTGATACAACGTCTTGCCCACGCTGCCAGAACTGTCCTATACTTTATTGTCATATAGAACACTTAACTTAGTGGATCCACTAGTCTATGCTAAAAACATCTTAAGGAGTCATCTAAAAAGTATGATCCTCTACTACCCATGATGGCTACATGGTTCATGGAGACTTGAGTTAATATGAACTCGCATCCCCATATCGGTGCTCAATACTACTCCCAAAATATGCTTAGCTCATATGTTTGCAAAAACAAAACTCTTTCTTTGAATTGAGATAATTACTCAAAACTTAGCTTAAAAGTTCTCTTGGAATCGATGTTCCCTTTTCTTGTTCAAATGAGAAAACATTTATAAACTCTTTGGGAATACTTAGTTCCCTAATAGCTTTTCATGAGAAATGAACTCAACTCTTACTCTTTTCTTTACTTGAAACTTGAGCCTTAAAACGAAGTTAAAACGTTTAATAAAGACTCTTGAAAACTTTAAGAAACTTTACTTTGACTTGCTTCTTAACTTCTAGACTTGACTCTTAACTTCTTTGACTTTGATCTTAACTTTCCTTGAATTGGATTATGGATTCAAGGTTCATGATCTCATGTTTATGGAGGATTTCATGATGTTTAAATGTACCCTAGAGTGTTAGAATCGACTAGGAAACATAGTACATCACTTAGGAACTAGTACAAAAAAGGTGGGAAACGAATGGGGAGAACTGGCGTCCCTGGTGCTCTGAGAGGCGCGGGGCACCAGCCCTCAAACTTCAGAGGGCTCTGGCTGGCGCGACGCGCCAGAGGCCAAAGTTCCTCTGAGCTTTTTTGGCGCTCTGGCAGGCACGACGCCTCAAGCCCTTCCCTAGAAAATCCCTAATTTTCTTCTTCATTTTTCATCTCTAAACCCTCCAATCTTTCCTAGTTCTTTCCCCAAACACTTAGGATCAATTGTACTCTCAATACACCATCAATATAACTGGAAAAACATCCCGGAAACATGAATCAAATCAACCCCCAAGCATTAACAATTCAACCAACAAGAATTCTACAATTTGTTCTTTAAGAACCTCACTTTTCAACATGTAAACAACTCCAAACCAAAGGATTGAAACAAGTTGGTGTGTGGGTGAACTAACCCAACACAGAAATATCTCACATACATTAATAGGGATCACCCCTGACGAATTCCACTCGCAAGCTTGGATGATCTTGACGAATTCTTGTCTTTTTCTCCCTTTCTTTCTTCTTTTCTCTCTTCTCCAAGCCCTAAACGTATTTGTCAATTCTCCAAACTGACTAAGTCATGTTTTTACCCCAAAAAAATCCCTAAAATCAAATTAGGAAATTAATTAGAGAAAGACTACTTTGCCCTTCCCTAAATCCGGTTTGGGACTTTCCTCAATCCCGCAGCCCAAATTTTGAAAGACATATCTCACTCATACGATGTCTAAATAATGCAATCTCAGCGGCGTTAGAAAGATATATCCAAGGTATTTCCAACCATATCAAGATATGCTCCTAACTCCTCCTGAGCTAGGAGTTATGGATGTTTGAAAATGGCCAAAACTCACTTTCTTAACTTAGAAAAAATTTCCAGATTTCCTTATTCTTTCCAAAAATTAATATTTTCATATTTTAATCTCTTTATAGTCGTTTCTAGGTGTGATATGTTACATGTATCCTTTGGCAACCAACCTAGCTTTGTACCTCTCCATCTCACCATTGGCCTTAAGTTTAACCTTATAAACCCATTTTGAACCAATGTGATGCTTAACAGATGGGAAATCCACTATAGCCCAGGTATTATTTTGCTATAAGGAAGCTACTTCAAACTACATTGTATCAATCCATTGTTGGTGTTTGGAGGCTTCCTTGAAATTGGTGGGTTCCACAATAACTGAGAATGCTTTGACAAAACTGTGATAAGAAGGTGTCAAAAGCTCATGGGACAAATTGTTAGTAATAGTATACAAACAAGTCATGTTAAACTTAGTTGGAAGTAGGTAGATTTTATGCCAAAGAGGAGGCTTGAAAGCTTTGGCAATCCTTTTAGTTGGTGGATGATCACCCTCATTACAGTCATTAGCAGGTTGTAGCTCCAAAACAGTACTCTCAAGGTCTATAATGGTAACATGAATAGACTCAATTGTTGACTGTACAGGATTGGATATTTCTTCCACAGGATGTGGAACTATATTAGTGTCCTCATCATCAAACATATCCATCTGCATGGTGACATTATAATATGTGGATGATGATATTTCTTCTGTGCTGGTATCCTTAAAAGGAAATGTGGTATCCATGAAAGTAATTTCCTTGCTTACAAAGAATACATGAGTCTCCAAATCCATGACTTTGTACCCTTTTTGTGTATCTGAGTACCCTATGAAGACTGACCTTTTTGCCCTTGGAGCAAACTTGTCCTGCCTTGGCAACACTGATACAAAACATAAACATCCAAACACCCTTACATGCTCTATATTAGGTGCCCTTTTATATATAATCTCATATGGTGATTTCCCTTGTAATACAATTGTAGCCATTCTGTTGATTAGATAATTTGCAGTTAACACAATGTCCCCAAAATCTGATAGACATTCCACTATGAAACCTCAGTGCTCTGGCTATATTTAATATATGTTTGTGCTTCCTTTATATAACATTCTTTTGTTCAGGAGTATAAGAATAATAGCTTTGATGAAATGTACCAAGAGAGGAAAACAAAGAATTTCATTTAGAGTTAAAAAACTCGGTCCCATTATCAGTTCTCACAGTCTGTACTTTGACACCAAAATGTGTATTTACCAGAAACATGAAATCATTCAATACAATGTGCACATCTGTTTTGTGTTGAATTAGACAAAACCAAGTAAATCTACTAAA
Source organism: Solanum commersonii (assembly GCA_029007595.1). Taxonomy (NCBI): domain Eukaryota; kingdom Viridiplantae; phylum Streptophyta; class Magnoliopsida; order Solanales; family Solanaceae; genus Solanum; species Solanum commersonii. Next base: position 4,600,205 of record JAJTWQ010000011.1, read on the forward strand.
GTCATCAACTATTGTCACAAAATATTGCTTCCTATCATAGGTGGGAACTTTGTAAGGTCCCCAAAGATCAATATGAAGAAGTTGAAAAACATGAAATGACTTAGAAGTACTAGTAGGAAAACTCAATCTACTTTGTTTTGCTACTGGATATATTTGACAACCATTATGTGTTGTGATGTTTAGATTCTCCCTGAGATAGGGTGTTTGCTCCAAAGTCTTGATTAATAGATGCCCAAGCCTGAAGTGCCACAACTCAGACTTGTATCCTTTATTGATGATGATGATGATGATGATGATGCTGAATTAACTACTACTCTAACAACACTCTGTAGTAAGTATAGGCCATTGATCTCCTTACCAATCCTAATCATCTTGCCATTGTAAAGTTCTTGCAGTACATAGAAGTAAGGAAATAAACTCACACTACAAGATAACTCCTTGGTGAGTTTTTCCACTGAGAACAAATTAAACTTAAAATCTGGTACATGAAGGACATCCTTCACTGTCAGGTTTCCAAATATGACTAAATTGCCTATTTGTTTCACTTGAGCCCTTCTTCCTGTTGGCAACTGAAATGTACTAGTGTTTTCATTCCTTGTGCTTTTCAGCTCATGCATAAGCTCCTCATATGAAGCAACATGGTGAGTGGGTCCTAAATTAATTTTCCAATCATATGCAGAGGATTAAGTCTGTAAGGAAGCATTACCTGTCAAATAAATTAGCCTTACAGTCACTTGGTTCCTTGTTGTGTAATAGGTTTCTCATTTGATTGTGCTCTTCTTCTGTGAATTCATAATCTTTCTTTTGTTTATCTTTATCGCTCTGGATTTCGATCTATATGACCTCTGGGAGGTACAAAGTAAACCTTTTCCATAGAAGCAGGTAGTAACCTAACCTTTAATTTGTTCAAGAGAGGACTCTCTGAAAGGGGAATGGATGTCTTATTGAGAGTGATTACGGAAGAACCTTTTCATTGAGGAGAGAGATAGGTCGGTTTAAAGAGCAACCTTGAAAATAAATGGAGAGTGCTGAAGCATTGTTAGCATATGGCTTGAAATTGTCATTGTTGTTGTAAGAACCAGTTGACTTGAAGCCCTCATTATTGTTCTGATATGATCCACTAGATCCTGACTGGATGTTGCTCTTAAAGTCAAAAGGATAGCCTACCAATCTGTAGCATTTTTCTGTCACATGATTTTTGTAAACACAAATCTCACACCTAGCATTGCCTAGGAGCACCTTCTTCCCTTTAAATCCTTGTCCCCTTCCTGCCATCATGGTAAGTGGTTCCTTGTTTGAATCCACTACAAATAATAACCTTTGGCTTTCTTCCTAAATGACAATTGCATAAGCCTGGTTGATGTTGGGTACCTCAGTTTTTAGTAGCAAATCACTTCTCACATGACTAAACGACTCATTTAACCCCATTAGAAACATCATCAACCTTTGTTGATCCAAATGCTCAATGTAGGGCTTAGCATCATCACATTGACATGCAGATGAGGGTACCAATACATCAAATCATCCCATAAATCCCTCAATTTAGAATAATAATTTGTTACAGAATTTGTACCTTGCTTTAATGTGGCCACTTTTGTCTAGAGTTGATAGATCCTGGTGAGATTAGACTTGTCGAATCTCTCTTGAAATCTTCCCATACACATTTGACATTGGATGCATACACTACTGTAGTTAACAAATTGCTTGTTACTGTGCTACTAATCCATGAGAGAACTACTACATTGCACTTTTTCCATTGGACTGCTAATTCATCCTTGTACATGTTCTTCAAGCAAGTTCCATCTATGAAACCTATCTTGTTCTTCACCAATAGTGCTAATCTCATTGATCTACTCCATAGACCATAATTATTAGGTCCTGTGAGTTTGGTTGCAATCAATGCTACACCAGGCGTGTTTGAAGGCTGCAAATGAAGTGGATGATTGTGTCCAAGTGTTGCTACAGTTAGCTCTACCATGGTTGCGATCTGAACTGAGAAAACTACTTTGCGAAAAAGAGAAAATGAAATTAATTCAGTCCTAGTCTCGCCTACTCTAATACCATATTAGCTTTCATAGATTCATGAAGCTAAGCTCCATTGTTGTGGATCTCTGCAACTTTACATGAAGAAAACAGTGAAGACGGAAGGATCTAGAAAAAGAAGAGAAAAAAGATATTATTGATGATGTATCTGATTACATTTACACTTCATATTTATAGGAATCTCATTACACTGTAAAGACACACTTTAGGAGCTGAAATTGGTTACAAATAACTAACAAGTTGCCTAACCACTTTTTTGACTTCTAACAGACTTTTAACTACTTATTGGACACCTTGATAATGTGATTCCAATAGTATTATTCTTACATTTTCAGCATTTTTCATTCCTTGACTCAATAAATCTTCCATAATGGCCTTAAAAATTCTTGTCCCTCTGAAAGTTTAATTTGTTCTCCTAATGTACAATATTTAGCAAATTAAATGAGAAAAATGTTATATAATTAATATAATACTTATATTTCTTACCGGATGAACTTGTTCAACATCACCAATGAAAGATGAATCATCACAATACTTCACCCGGTTCCAATTCTGAAACTCTACCAAATTTCAATATCGTTTTTCGTTAAAAATTCATAGATGCAGAGCAAGATATAAATAATTTAATAGTGTGTATCACCTGGATTTTCTTCAGAAGTATTTTGAAGTATCCCGCCGAAAAAACTTAGTTGTCCCTTCTTCTTGGTAGAAGCTACATGCATCGTTGAACGATAAAGACAAGCTAGGATAGTGTTGCACCAACCGCTTCCCTATAAATATGAAAAACTCATCAGTTATGTTAAATAAATTAAAAAGAAGAATTAATTAAGCATTAAGTAATGATTACTAACATTCAAGTAGATAATCCAACTGTGAAGTCTGGTACCATATCCTCTGTGCAGATGGTATGTTGGTGGACTTCCGTCAAGGCATACTGTTGATAAAACAAATGATTCTTATCTGATTAAGGAATTAACCCTATGTTTATGCTCAATTAGGTAGACATTAATTAATTACATACTCCTCTTGAGCAGTTGCGCTTTGAAGAACTGTTATATTGACCCACAATTCATCTTTGGCGCCAAGAACAAGAGTTTTACAAATTTGTGCTAGTAAAGCGAACAATAATGTTTTCGTCCTACAACAAACAAAAACATGCAAGTGTAAATTTTACACAATTTTGTTAATTATAAATGAAACAAAAATAAATAGATTATTACATGTTGTTAACTGCAAGAAATTTGTTCTTTTGAAATGCTTATATTGTACAAGTAGATGTGAATGAGAAGTGAGAACTATGAGCCTCTATTTATATAATATAAACTGTGTACAACTATGCATAATTCAAAAAGATATCCTTAGAAGGAACTCACAGTGTTCAACTATGCATAATCAATACTACCTAATTATGTTCTATTGCAACAAGATATATAATTTCTTAATAATAAACATTATAAAAGATGAACAACTCAATAGATAATACGAATATTTGTTTTATTCCTGGTAAAAGATGATCCATCACAGTTATTTATTCACACAATGAAGAGTAAATGCATGTGTGACGTACGAAATGTACGCACGAAATGCACATGTAATGCACAAAATGCACGCCTAGCGCACGAAACACAAGTGCATTAGTTTTATTAATTTGGTAGTTTGTTATGATGAAAGTTATTATGTATATAATTAATATAATGTTTGATTTGCAATTTAGAATATATATCAGTTTTCACTGTTTCATTCTTACTTTTTTTTTCTCGATTGACAACAATTTTGCTAATTTTTACATACAAACTGAGTTATTATTGTATTTTTAAATACATTGAGTTGTTATCTACTATTTTAAGAAAGTTGTGGGTGATTGGTTCTTTGACCGGACTGAAATTATCAACATCTCTGTCACTCCCCGAGCCTACACCTTGGACGTGGCCGGTACTCGAGAATTATTTCTGGCCCCAAGCGAACCCTTGGCCTGGCTCAACACTCAGCGAAAGACTTACTCAATATAAGATGAACTCAAAAGTACAACTTTAACTCAAATGCATAATTGAGAATATCATAAAATACTCAATTAACCTGAATAGGCAACTCAAGTCTTTAAAAAATTAACAACTTAAATGAAAAAGACTCATGAACTACTACTGTTTATCTATCTATCAAGTTTCTAATACTATGAGAGATGTCGGGACAAGATCCCCGATCATCCTAACAAATTGAAATAGATGAAGATAAATAAGGAATCATCCAGAAGCAAGGAGGCTAACCAAAGAACTCTGAAACTCGACTGGATTAACGAACCGCTGGCTACTCTGTATATGCATCATGAAACGATGCAGGTCAAATGGCGTCAGTACATGAAAAAAGTAAATACACGACCATGTAAAGAGACTCGTCTTTCTGATTAAAAAGTGAAATACATTAATAAAACTTAAGTCGGTACAATTTAGAAACTTACGAATTAAAAATCTTATAGGACTTAAGTGTAAAACATAAAAACTATCTCTGCTCCAACCTACAATCAACTACATACTACCGAATAAGCAGTAGGTACAACATCTACAAGCATATTCATTGCAGAATTTTATTCAGTGCAATTTCTAACACAAGGGTAGGGGTCTATATATTGAATTTATGTTCTCTCAAAGTACCAATCCGCAACAGCTTCCGTTATTGTTTACACACATAAAATGTTACAACAAATTAAAATTTGTTATCAACTCATCAAAATTAACCATGATAAAATTGAAAAAAAAAACGTATTTGTATTCAAACTTTATACAAACAAGCAAACATTACTATTGAAATATTATGTAGTAGTTTAATCAAATAGTTAGTTAACACTGTTCAAGTCAGTTAGTTAGCACTGTTCATAGTTAGTTAGAGGCATGAGCTTAATTAAGCATTATACAGAATTAGTTGAGTTAGTTAGGAAATCAAGATATTTTTACTTGCTCAATATACATGTATATATTCATTCAACATTACTTGGAATAAGACATTTTTCTTCTTCCCCAAACAATCTGCATATTTTCATTCATCTGTTCAAGCTTGTATTTATATAGTTCATGTGACCTCTATTAATGGAGGTCTGGTAATCTCAATTTATCACTTCTCAACATGGTATCATAGCATGTAATCTATCATGTAAATGTTTTAAATCTTATGCTGAATATTGGATCCTAGACTCTGGTGCTTCAAATCACATGTCCTCAGATAGAAAATTATTGACCAACACTAGACCCTTACCATATCCTTTTCTAGTTACATTGCCTAATGGTTACAAACTGAAAGTCACAGAAATAGGTGATGTTGTCTTGAGTCCAAAATTGACTTTAAATAAAGTACTCTTTGTCCCTAGTTTTAAATATAATCTGATCTCCATTCACTCTTTAACAGTGTAATATAATTCCATTGTTAATTTTTCTTCTTATACATGTATGTTGCAGGCCCCTTCAATGAAGAGGCCTTTGGAGCTTGGTAAATCAAGGAATGGTTTATATTACCTATGCTCAAAATGTCAGTTCACCAGCTCAAGTTCAAGTCATGTTCATTCTCTTATTGTTTGTAGTTCACCTTCAATTCTTGTTGTTTGTTATTCAACTTCAAGTCTAAATCAGTTTCATGACTCTTGTAGGAATTGTTCCATGTCTAATTGTAAAAACCTTGTTTGTTCTATGTCTGGTTGTAAGCATTCTGATAATAAAATTGTTGATTCTTGTACTATGTCTTTTGCCTGCTCCTCTTCTCCTAATAATTGCATTGATTACTTGTGGCATAATAGATTGGGACATGTCCCATTTGTGGAAATGAGAAACATATCAAGTATTCTAATAAGGTTTGCTCCTAAACGACCTATTACCTGCACTATCTGGCCCATGGCAAAACAAACAAGAATGCATTTCCCTAATAGTACTTCATTCTCATCCAAACCTTTTGACCTTTTACATTTGAACTTGTGGGGACCCTACCATATGCCTACGCATGATGACTATAAATACTTCTTAACTATAGTTGATGATCATAGTAGATCAACATGGTGCATCTTTTGAGTTGCAAAAGCAATACTCTACATGTCATCAAGTCTTTTGTCAAATTAATAGAAACTCAGTTTCAAGCAACCATAAAAGCCATTAGGTTAGACAATAGGCTGGAATTCACCAGTAAAGAAGCAACTTTTTTCTATCAAACCAAATGCATTGTTCATAAAAAATCTTGTCCATACACACCTCAACAAAATAGTGTGGTGGAAAGAAAACACAAATACTTACTTGAAGTTGCTAGGTCCCTCATGTTTCAATCCAAAGTGCCTCTTAGGTACTGGGGAGAATGCATCCTCACAGCCACTTATTTGATCAATAGACTACCCTCTACCATTTTGAAAGGCAAATGTCCTTATGAACTCTTCTACCAAAAGAAACCTACATACTCTTACCTTAGAACTTTTAGGTGTTTATGCTACCCCACAGTCACCAAACCTTACAAAGATAAATTTGAACCCAGGGCCACTCCTCATGTGTTATTGGGATACTCTTTTCACACTAAAGGGTACAAGGTTCTCAATCTAGCTACTAAAACAATACATGTATCTAGAGATATCAATTTTCTTGAACATATTTTTCCTTTTCATGTTTTTTCCTTTCCATCTGCTTGTATACCAACTGCTATTTTACCTTCTTCTTGGGAGAATGATCATGCTAACATTCAAAATATGTATACACTTTTATCTAGGATTGACACTCTTGAACCAATAGGTCAAGTTTCTAAACCCCATGTACCAGGACCATCTCCTATGGGTACACCAACCTTACACAATTCCTCTCCTCATAATTTTCCACACCATTATCAACTTGTGCCTAACCCTACTGCACCTGAACTTAGAAGATCTACCAGACATCAAGTTAGACCATCTTATCTCCAAGAATATGTTTGCACTTTGCCTCCCTCAAAAGACCAAGTTTCTGCCCAACCTACCAACACTTCTACTTCCTTAAATGCTCTTTTCACCAACAAACATCACATTCCTTTTACTACCCTTAGTTGTGATAATCAGTAGATTATGAGAAACTTATCATATGATAGTGATCTCAACTCTTATGATGACGCTGCCATGAACCCTGCTTGGCAAGCAGCCATGACTCAAGAGTTTGGGCTTTTGCATACTAATCATACTTGGAATTTAGTTCCTTTACCTGCAGGTAAGAAGGACATAAGATGCAAATGGGTGTATAAAGTGAAACAAAAGACTGATGGCGAGAGATTTAAAGCTACGCTGGTGGTGAAAGGTTATACCCAGCAAGCAGGTATTGACTATACAGAGACATTTTCACCTGTGGTTAAAATGACTACAGTGAGAACTTTGCTCAGTGTTACTGTTAAAAAGGGATGGGGTATTTACCAGTTAGATGTCAATAATGCATTCTTGCATGGTGACCTGAACGAAGAAGTTTTCATGGAAATTCCTCAAGGGTTGGAGGTTGATTCTCCTGGCATGGTTTGTCAACTAAAAAAAAATCTCTATATGGTTTAAAACAAGCCAGTACACAATGGTATGATAAGCTTACTGATGCTCTCTATACAAACGGTTCCATTCATTCAACAAGTAATTATTCCCTTTTCTACAAAGTAACCACATCCTCAATTGTATTTATGGTTGTGTATGTGGATGATTCGTCCTTACTGATACTGATTTCCAGGAAATTCAAGATCTTAAGTCCTTCCTCCATTTTCAGTTCAAGAATAAGGATCTAGGCAAGCTGCATTATTTTATAGGGTTCGAGGTTATTTACCAGGATGATGGACTTATCATTTCTTAGAGAAAATTCACAATGGATCTCATCAAAGAGTTTGATTGCCTTGGGTATTCTCCTGTCTCCTCTCCACTTGACAACTCTATTAAGTTGCACGCCTCAGAGGGGGTATTGCTACCTAATCCTGCATATTACAGAAAGCTTGTTGGAAAGCTAAATTTTCTCAGCAACACAAGGCTAGACATTGCTTATAATGTACAACACTTAAAGTCAATTTATGTAAGCTCTAAGAGAACCTCACCTCAATAGAGCTATACATGTACTTAGGTACTTAAAAGGTGATCCTACTTTGGGACTGTTTCTGTCAAATACTCCTAACTACGAACTCAGGGCATATTGTGACTCAGATTAGGCTTCATGCCCGGATTCAAGAAGATCAGTTAGTGGTTATCTTGTGCTATTTGGGGACTGTCCTATTAGTTGGAAGTCCAAGAAACAAGAGATTGTTTCATTATCCTCTGCAGAAGCAGAATACAGATCCATCAGAAAGGTCGTGGGAGAATTGATATGGGTTAGAAGGCTCCTAGATGAATTAACCATCCCATGTTTTGCACTTACTCCAGTGTTCTGTGACAGCCAAGTTGTTGTTCACATAGCTCGAAACGCAATGTTCCATGAGCGTACCAAACACATCGAAGTAGATTGTCATTTTATTCGTGATAAATTACAAGATGGGCTTATATCCTTGCATCACATCTCCAAAATAGATCAACTAGCAGACATTTTAACGAAAGCCCTCACTAGAATCAAACATATGCATCTTTTGGGCAAGTTGGCTGTGACATCTCCATCTCCAACTTGAGAGGGGGTATTGAAATATTATGTAGTAGTTTAATCAAATAGTTAGTTAACACTGTTCAAGTCAGTTAGTTAGCACTGTTCATAGTTAGTTAGAGGCATGAGCTTAATTAAGCATTGTACAAAATTAGTTGAGTTAGTTAGGAAATCTAGATATGTTTACTTGCTCAATATACATGTATATATACATTCAACATTACTTGGAATAAGACACTTTTCTTCTTCCCCAAACAATCTGCAAATTTTCATTCATCTGTTCAAGATTGTATTCATACCGTTCATGTGACCTCCATTAATGGAGGTCTGGTAATCTCAGCTTATCACTTCTCAACAATTACCTTATTAAATAACCTTGGAGAGCTAGTATTGAACCAGTGTGACGTTAAACGGATTCCACCATGAGAATAACAAGACGTGAGGAAATAACCCCTTGTAAAACAAGGGGGTAGTCCCTCGTATGTCTTCAAAAACTCCACTCCAAAGGCTATATTTATACAAAAAAAAAAAATTAAAGAAAAACTAAAGGAGAAAAAGAAGTGTCATTATACATATGTAACGTCGCATATAATCACCATAGAAATGTTAACCTTGGAAAATTATACGTTGGCTAGATGTACAACTACTTATGCTCTTGATGCAAGCCTTCCACGCATGTTGAGTATCAAGGTACGGAGGAACCAATGTGTTATTAATCTGGAGTAAATTAGAGTGTACATAATAATCAATTTCTTTTGAGATTTAATTTATAGAAGCTAAAGAAAAAAAGAAGAAGAGAAATTAGCAGTGTCTTGTTGACCTGCCAGCAGTCATAAATTGAGTTGATTACGAAAAGTGGAGTCTGAATAGATGGCATAACATTCTCGGGATAAAAGCACTTCAACATATAAAATTAAGGAGAAGTAACGTTATAATTAGAAGAAAATATGTGTATTAATATAGCATATAATTAGAGAAGTTGTTTTTATTTCGAAAGCTTAAGCTCTAATTACCAAATTTGGTTCCATTGCGGACGTGCAAGCTGGCGGCAAATTCTTAGCCGACTCCTGAGAATAAAAGAGTAAAAGATTCAACTTCTTAAGCACACCAAAATTACTAAAACAAAAACAAGTAGTAAAGAAGTGACTCACATGTAGGTTAACAATGTTATGATACATCTCGAGTATATGAAGTACCATAGATTGACTTCCTGAATAAATTGTGAAATATCAAATCGTTAGCAAAAGATTTAGAGTATCATTTTCTTGAGATCACATATTATAAGAAGAGTGTGCTGACCCATTGATGAAGAAACTAGCATCCGCAACACATTTAACTATTGCATTCTCCGGAATGAGGCATTTGAACTTGTCGCAGTTCAAAATGGTTGCCAATCTGCCTGCTGATGTTCCTGAGAGAATGGCCTGACAACGTTTTAATAGTCAAGATTTAGTCAAGTAGGAACTTTTTTTTTTTTTTTTCAAAGAAAAAGATATAGATAGTCGAAAAAGGTAGAGAGTGAATTGAATAGGAGATATTATTCTTACATTTTCTGCATTTTTCGTTCCTTTGCTCCTTAAATCTTCCATAATAGCCTTAAATATTCTAGCCCTCTAAAATATAACTTGTTCTCCTAATGTCATTATTTAGCAAATTTAAGCAGAAAAAACGTTACGAAATTAATAATATATATATATATATATATATATTATGGGGTGAACTTGTTCAACATCACCGGTGAAAGAGGAACCATCACAATACTTTACCCTCACCCTGTTCCAATTGTGAAACTCTACCAAGTTCCAATATATTGTTTGCAGTTAGAAGAAATTTACATATGCACACAAAAGAAAAAAGTAAAAATAATAAAATACATATGAGGTTCATCGATCACCTGGATTTTGTTTGGAAGTATTCCGGAGAAAAACCTTGTTGATCCATCTTCTTGGTAGAACCTAAGTACGTAGTTGTACGATAAATACATTCTGGGATACTCTCGCACCAACCACCACCCTATAAATATGAATTATTTCTCCAAAGTTAATCCGACTAATTAAATATGAAAATGAATTAAAAAAAAGTATCAATTAAACAGTTATAAGTAACTAACATCCAAGTAGATAATCCAATTGTCAAGTCCGGTACCATGTCCCCTATCCAAATGGTATGCTGGTGGACTTCCATCCAGGCATACTGTACACAAAACAAATTATAATCTGATTTCGTTTCTTTGAGGAATTAAGGATATATACATATATTTAGACATTAATAACCTGCACCTTGAGCAGCTGCGCTTTCAAGTATTGTTATATTGACATTCAAATCATCTTCGGCGCGAACAACATGATGAGTTGTACAAAGTACTAGCAAAGCCAAAAGAAATATTTTCGTCCTACAACAAACAAAAACAAGTATAAATTTTACACATTTTTGTTAATTATAAATGAAACAAAAAGAAACAGGTTGAGATAATTAGGATTACATGTTGTTAACATCAAGAAAATTGTTATGATATTGAAAGGAGGATTTAGAGAGGGAAATCCTTATGATTATACTGTAGAAATAGGTGTGAAGGAGAACTATGAGTTTACCTCTATTTATAAAGAAAAATAATATAGAGGTAATGCTTATTCAAACCACTAATTAAGTGTTTTCTTTTAAGACTTATTTGAATCCTTAATTTGAAATTATATTTGATTATTGTGGTTGGAGTTCATTAGGACGAAACTATATATTCTTATTTGTGTCAGTTTTGACTAATTATGAAAGTACAATTTATTTTCTTCCTATTATATTCTCAATTTATTTAATTGAGTTAATATCTTTTAAATTAAATAATTTTAGGACCTTATCAATTAAGAGGGGTAAATTAGTAAACTCACAATATTAACGAGTTCGAAGCCAAAAGAACAACCTTTTTTATGCAAAACACAAAAACGGCACATCAAATTTTTTTCTTAACCAAAAGGGTAAAATCACTCCGTCATTTCTTAATCAAAAGGGTAAAATCGCTCTTGACGGAACGATTTTACCCTGACAAAAATTGACGCCATTCTGTTAAAAGAAATAAAATCGCTGCCGTAACAGCAATGACGTCAATTTTTGTCAGAAGAAAATCAGGAACGATTTTACCCTTTTAATTTATTTTTATTTTTTTTTGATGTGTCCTTTTTATTTTTGAAAGGAAAAAAATAGCCCTTAGGAACTAAGATGGCAACAAGAAAATTCATTTTTTTTTCGCTGCCCGTAATCTCAACCCAAACCTCTTTTCTCATCCACCACCGTCTTCCTCTCCCGCTGTCTCCGCCGCCGCCGCTTCTGCCAGAACTGAGCCAAATCCCAGAGGCGGCATTCTTAACAAATATGAAAGCTAATCGACGCAAAAATATTCACAAGTGGGAACAACAAGACAAAAAGGTGGAATACTTTTTTTTACCATTATTTCATGTAATAAATTTGATACAATATCTTATAGTATTGCAAATTTCAGATAAGATTTGCTCAATTTTGAATTTTTAGTTAGATTGAAGTGGGTAAATTTGCTGGAGGATGCGATCCGTGTTCAGAATTGCAAATTTCAACTCAATTTTTTTATTTTAGTTAGAGTTGAGTGGATTAATTTGCTGAAAGCATAAGCTGAGCCAAAGTTAGGAGTTTGGGATTCTAAATCAATTTTATTTGGGGTTTCACATGTTAATATATATGTATTTATTTAATTTTCTAATACAAATATAAAGTCTACGAAAAAGCTAGTGGATTGTCCGAACCCATCAACCTCCACTAACTTGCCACGTCTCTGCCCGAAGGATATATAAATTTTTGATGGGGGTATTTCTAGGTTCAAACTTATTTTGAATCCTTTTGTGTGTTAATTTCTTTGTAATCATATTGCAGAAGCCGAAGATGAAAATATGTAGAAAAAGTAGCAGTACAGAGGAGGAAGGGAATTATGCAAAAATTGACTACTTCAATATGCTATCTGATGATGTTATAACCTCTCTTTTACTGCGATGAAACCTGAAGTCTTTATTATTAGTCAGTCCTTCGTTCCTTCATTCATATTACCTGAAACAATCAACAGAAAATGGCCCCAAACTTCTTCTTTTTTGATAGAAAATGTCTTCACCGGTCAAAATCGTCGAGGTTACGGTTTGTTTCATAAATTAAATTTTAAATGTAAAAACACGATATGAGCAACAATTAATATTTGACTAATTTTTTGAAAGTGCTTCTAAATTTATTTTTCTCAAATGTGTTTTTCAAAATTAATAGTTTTTGCTACTCCATAGAAACACTTTTTCATCTCAAAAACCTGACCAAACACTTTATTATTTAGAATAAATAATTTTTGACATAAATACTTTTGACCTTCTAAAAATTTGGCCAAACAAGTTATTACTCATCTATCTAGCTATGAAATTTATATGAGCATTAATGGATTTTGACAAAGAAAACCATTGCTTATTACCTTGTATTATGGAATTAGCTCAAGTAAACAAGTTCAATTTGAATGACTTTACTCATACAATTTATTTATTTTTAACTTCTCTTTCGGAGCTCTCACCCTTTTTTGCTCTCTTGATAACTCAAATTCAAAAAAATTTAAGATGAAAGATGCTTACTTCTGAGCTGCTCACTCTTGTCTATTGATACAAGTACAAAATCAACATAAGTGACGTAAAAATGAATAATTATACTATAGTTGGATGATCTTATAAATTAGTATACATTCACACTCCACAACTATATCATCTATCCATTGATGTGTACTAAAACTTCATTAGTAAGTACAAGACCATGAAGAGAGACAAACTTCATTAGTATCTCCTTGCAAGCGTATTCATTATAGAATTTCACGGAACTTACAATTATTTGCAATTTTTAACACAAGGATACGGGTCTATATGTTGAAATCCTGCTCTCTCAAAGTACCAATCCCCAACAGCTTCTGCAATTGTCTATACACATAAAATGTTACAAGAGATTAAAATTTGTTATGAACAAATCAAAACTTACTATGACAGGTATATGATAAAATTGTAAAACAAAAATGTGTGTATTCAAACTCTATATGGATAAAACAAACAAACAAACATTACCTTACTAAGTAACCTTGGAGAGGTAGCATTATACCAGTATGACGTTGATAGAATATCACCATGAGAATAGCAAGATGTGAGGAAATAACCCCTCGTAAAACAAGGCGGTAGTCCACCAAATATCTTCAAGAATTCAACTCCGAAGGCTATATGAGAAAATAAGTTAAAAATAAAAACTAAAGGAGAAGAAGAAGAAGAAGAGTCATTACACATGTGTAACGTCATATACATTAGTTAATCACTAGATAAATGTTAACCTTGAATAATTATAAGTTGGCTAGATGTGCAGCTACTTATGTTGTTGATGCAATCCTTCCAGGTATGTTGAGGATCAAGGTATGAAGGTACCAAAGTGTTATTAATCTGGAATTAAAGATTGTTGAATAATCAGAATTATATATAGAAGCTAAAGAAGAAACAAATAAAATTCTTAAATTGAGAGAAATTAGCATTTGTCTCGTTGACCTGCCAGGAATCATAAACTGAGTTGATAATGAAAAGTGGAGTCTGAACGTATGAAACAACATTCTGAGGGAAAAAACACTGCACCATATAAAATTAAAGAAAAGTAATGTTATAATTAGAGGTAAATAGTTATATTACTACACCATACAATTAAAGATATTGTTTTTATTTCGAAAGCTTAAAGAAATTACCAAACTTGGTTCCATTGCAGACGTGCAAGCTAACGGTAAATTCTTAGCCGATCCCTGAGAAGGAGAGAGGAGAAAAGGCTATTATTTTTAGTTAAGCATACCAAAATCACTATAAAAAAATATATATATAAACAAGAAGAGGAGACGCACATGTAGGTTAACAATTTCTTGATACATCTCTTGAATATGTGAAGTACCATTTATTGTCTTGCTGCATGTAAATCATGAACGTGCCAAGAGAATTGGATTAATTAGAAGGTGTAGAATAACATTTTCATGACGTAAATATGGGAAGAAGATACCCGTCGATGAAGAAGCCAGCATTTGCAACACATTTTACTCTGGCACTCTCTGGAAGGAGGCTTTTGAACTTGTCGCAATTCAAGATTGTTGCCAATCCTCCTGCTGATGTTCCGGTTAGAATTGCCTGACAATATTTTGATATTCAATAAGGTAGTAATAATACATATATGACTTGTAATTAGGAATATGAAGCTAGATAGTGACAATAGGATATATTCTTACATTTTCAGCATTTTTCATTCCTTTGTTCCATAAATCCTCCATAATTGCCTTAAATATTCTTGCCCCTCGGAAATATAACTTGGTCTCCTAATGTAAGTTATTTGAAAATTTTAATCAAAAAATGTTACATAATTAATAATATATATATGTAAGGATATTTCTTACAGGGTTGACTTGTTCAACATCACCGGTGAAAGATGCACCATCACAATACTTCACCCTCACCCTGTTCCAATTGTGAAACTCTACCAAATTACAACATTGTTTGCAGTTAGAACAAGTGTATACTTAATTTTACATATGCACACAAAAGAAAAAGGTAAAAATAAAATATGAGCTTCATCACCTGGATTTTCTTTGGAGGTATTATGAAGTATCCCACCGAAAAAACCTTGTTGATTCATCTTCGTTGTAGAACCTAAGAATTTAGTTGAACGATTAAGACAATCTGAGATATTGTTGCACCAACCGCCTCCCTATAAATATGAATTATTTCTCCAAGTTAATTTGGTGATTGACTCAATAGTAATGTCAAATATGAGAATCAATTATAAAAATCAAGTAACTAACATCCAAGTAAATAATCCAGCTGCGAAGTCCGGTACCATGTCCCCTATCCACATGGTATGCTGGTGGACTTCCATCGAGACATACTATTGACAAATTAAAACAAATGAATATTTGATTTTATTGGAAGAATTAAGAGTATATTTAGTTTTTCATATTCTTTTGACACTCCTAATTACCTGCGCCTTGAGCAGTTGCGCTATGGAGTATTGTGATATTAATGTACAAATAATTATTATCGGCGCCAAGAACATGCGTGGTACAAAGTAGTGCTAGCAAAGCCAAAAGAAATGTTTTTGTCCTACAAACAAAAACAAGTGTAAATTTTAGTAAGGCATCATTACAAAAAAAGAAGACAATAATTATTACTTACAAATGAAAGAAAAAGAAGTAGATATAAACACTCATTTGAATCCTTAGTTTGAAATTAAATTTGAAAAAGAAAAACTTTTTTTTTTGTGGTTGGAGTTCATTGGGAACACAGAGACGAAATTATATATAAAATTTAAGAACGAAGATTAAATGTGATGGGACTAGTTTGGAGTCAAAAATTCAAAGTTAACCGACCTAAAAATCATTTTTTTTTTGTATTTATTAAGTATTACACGAACAAATAACACTATGCTATTTTCAATCAACTTATTTAAGATGCTCGTTGATACAAGTTGATTTTTTAATTTTTGTTTTTATCAATATTACTTTATTCTTTCGAGTGAAAAAGGGAAGAACGTTGATTTGTCACCTAGTGTAAATAACAAATATTCTGTAAGCCATTTATTATATATATAAAAAAATAAAAATAAAAGAACTAAGGCATATTCCATAAACAATATTCTTTCAACAAGAAGGAAATACTTACAAACCCCTCATGTGAATTTCATGAACAACCTCAATTGTCATCTTTTAATCGTTAATCAATGCGTTTGTTTATGGGGGTTTAATTTGTATGGATTAAATTAGTTTAGTGAATTGGATTGGGTTTAAGGAGGGATCTGGATAAATTTGATAATTATTAGGAAAATCAGGTAATTTTGATCAATTTGAGAGTAACCAAAGTTATAAATGGCTGGATAGTATGATGAAGATTGGAGAATAAAGCTAGTTATTAATTGAAAGTTGAGTAAAACTCAATTCCGATCAAAATTTGGAGAAATGATCAAGTGAACGACTTAAATTATATAATTTTAATTTTGAGGCTTACGGCGTTCATAACCCCACAAAATGCTTAAAAATCGGAAGGGTTTATTTAAACCTCAGCAATTTGATGCAATTTAGGAGGTTCATATTAAATTTAAACCTCCTCAATTTAAAGTTTTCTTTTAAGTGTTCCCTTTATTACATGCATATGAAAATTGGTAATCACACAATTCATGCAATAAATTTACTCATCATTAATATATTAAAGGCCTCTACGATAAATTTAAAAATATTTTGATAGAAATTAAAAAAGAATATAAACGTAACTACTTAACTATATCTTCAAATCCAAAAAGTGCAATTTACAACTAATTTTATTTTTTATTATATAACTTGTTCTTCTCAAATAATAGCATATTCTTCTTCTTAAAAAAAATTCAAAGAAAAAAATGTATACCCTATTTCATTTACAAAAAGAGGTAAAAGAAGTGTTGCAAAAAAATACACAATTCATCTTAGGTACAGAGTCGCCTTTGTTAGGGAGCATTTTATCCTTCAATATGAAATTTTTTAGCACAAATTTGAATTTAGTCAGACTTCAATGTGGATACCAAATACTATATGAAAAAACGAAAAACGAAAAAAACAAATACACATAGCTTTACAAAACAAATACACATAGCTTTGCAATTCATTCTTTTGAAACTTGATTGTTCGTAATTGTTTACGATTTGTTTTCAAACACATCTATGTAAGCAATAATTTATTGATGTATAGATCATCGAGAGTATGAGTTGTACAAAATACTGCTAAACATGCTAGCTCTAGCAAAGCCAACACAAATGTCAATATATCATACCTACGTACGACAAACAAAAACAAGTGTTAAATTGTACACAAGCTAAGGCATCCCTAATCCCACCCAAAAAGAAATCCACTTATTTACTACAAGAAAAAAAAACCTTTAATAACGGAAATTCTGATTTTTAAAAGTTAATAGTGTTTGAAGAGAGTTGATCACCGCTAAAAGTCTACGAAATTTTTGAACTATTCCTTAAAGAGATTTTACCACCAAAAAATTTTCGGTCCCTAAATAGGGTGCTTAGTCACTAATTTCAATGCATGAAGATATTTAGCTACCACGTTTTTAAATAAAATTACGCGATTAAGCAAATTTATACTACTTAATTACTCATCATAGCTATAGTTTGCTATAATTACCACTCACAACTAACATTATACATTAATTATGTGGGCTGACTTTCAGTTTGTATATGTATAATTCGCCATATTTGTATAATTCGCATGTAACAATTCTTTGTTTGATTTGTATTTGTATACGATTGTTTATATTTGTATATGACGGTGATTTCTTTTGGTTTTTCAGTTTTGTCATCATATACATTCAATCTTTTTGTGTATAACTTTTTAAAGTTTGTATAAACGTGTAGTTTTTGGATTTTGTATAATATAATTTATATTACGTAATTTGTATAATATATTTTGTATAATTGTTTAAAGTTCATATAGTTATGTTTGTATCAATTTGTTATTTCGAGTTTTATTATATTTGTATAATCCAGAATTTATATTACTCAATTATACAAAAACACGTGAATTATACAAGCGTACCTGCGAATTATACAAACGAGATGCGAATTATACAAATTATTGTCCTCTCTCGCTTGCCTCTCTCCTCCCTCTCCCAATCTCGCTCGCCTCTCTCCTCCTTCTCCCAATCTTGATCGCCTCTCTCCCACTCCTTTCCCTCTCTCGCTCGCCTCTCTCCTCTCTATAACATGTAGCTACGAATTGTAATTATCAAACTATAGCTATGAAGAATAATTAGACTATTTTTGAGTGGCTATATGCGAAAGTTCCTCTATTTTTTAATACAAGATCTTAATTGCCCCCTAAATGACTATATATGGACCAAATAATCAAGTCACCAAAAGTAGTGTTACACTGACCATAAATTATGGTGCGTAGCTGAGTATATGATTTTTTCACCGAGGTATTATTTCAATTTATAATTAGGTATCAACAATGTCCAAATTGCATATCAAAATTATCTATATATAACATCTAAATTTCATATCAATAACTAGGGATGTTCGTGGTTCGGTTTGGATCGGTTATTGATTAAAATCAAAATCAAACCAATCTATTCGATTTTTTAAATTTCTAAAACCAAACCAAACGAAAAAAATAACCGTCGGTTTGGTTTGGTTTGGTTTAGTTTTTCTGGTTTATTCGGTTTGAAAGTAATATTTTTTTTGAGAAAGTATGTATCTCGATAGACACAAACACCTAGTACATGAACAATTCACAAAAAAACTATTGTGGGTTCAATTAATAAGCAATTAAGCTATACTAGAGTTATCATTACACGAACAAAGTGATTCAATTAAGAGAAAAGGTGACTATGTTATGTAAAGTAGGGTAGGTAAAGTCTTGAATGGATTTTGATGGACTTGGACCTAGGATTGTTATAGTTGGGCTAAAGTGTTGAGTTTGAGAAAATGGTAAAGTAAAGACTTAAGCTAATTAAAATTTAACAAAATATTTACATATTTTATTTATGAATAATATATAAATAATTATAAAATTTATATATCTAATTTATCGGTTTGGCTTGGTTATTTTTGTGGTTGTTTTTTAGCAAAATCAAAACCAAACCAAATAATATTGGTTTTCAAAATTTAAAACCAAACCTAACCAAACCAAACCAAATATATATTTTTTTTAATTGATTTGGTTAGAATTGTGGTTCGATTTGATTTTTTAATCATAACCATGAACAGTACTATCAATAACATCCAATTTCGTATATATCATTAATTAAAAACTATGAATCAACACCTCATTAGTATGATTGAACTACCATGTTATAAGTCACTATATTGTTTACACTACCCCTTAGGAAAATAAGTAATATCTATTGCGAAAATATGTAAAATTTTGCCTTGGCAAAAACTAAAAACCTTAAAAAATAAGGTGAATTAAATTTTGCTTAGAAGACCTTCCAAAAGAATGATCAGCTTGTATGAAGTCCTCAAACATGCATCTTCACTTGTATATCCAAGTCTTCAAAACTTGTAAAGTTAATTAAAAACTTACTTACAAAAAACGATAAATATTGACGGCAAAAGTTTGTTAAATAATATCAATCGAAGAACCTGTTGGTCTTATTAGGTGATATTGTGTCAAGAAAAAGACTGTTAAAATATTGATTTCGACTTTTAGGAAAAAAAAACAACTTTTGAAGGAATTGTTACTAATTTTATAAAAGAAATTAAGAAAACTTAATTTAAAAGAATAACAGATTTAAGTCTTAAAATTTTAGAGAAAAAAGGTAAAAGGTTCCATGTCCACTTTGAAAAGGTATCCGCACTCAAAATAACCGCTAAGCACTTATCCGATGATTTAAAATACTAACTTTTGAGAAAAACTTAAAAGAAAAGATATTAAAAGTCATTTAAAAAATAACTTAGCTTAAACACTTGTAAGTATATTGAAAAAAGTAAAAATTGTCAAAAACGACCAAGTAAGAAAAGTATTCAAATAAAATCATTTAAAGAGTAAATTAACATAAAAACGTTATCTTTAGGAAACTTAATTAAATTAATCAAAATATTCAAAGTTAAAAATTAATACAAATAAACAGTAAATATTTACAAGCAAATACTTAATAGAGTAAAAGAGTGAAAATGAATTTGGGCCTCTATGGCCTAAATTGCTGCTGTCCAGAAACATCCGGCCAGTTTTACTTCTATTTTCAGTGTATATCAATTCTGTATATCACTGTATATAAGTTCATATATCAGCTCCATTTTCTGTATATTTTCATCCTTTTGACCCCTGTTTCAGCTTCCCTTTCAAAGTATACCATCTTCCAATTGAAGAGGTTGATTCGATGAAGAAAATGGGAAGGGATTTGTGTCTGAATTGTTGAGTTGGAATGTTGTTTTGGGTATTGGGCTGTAAAGGGAAGGGATTTGGGTCAAGTTTGGGCTGAAATTGAGTCTGAAAAATGGGGAATGTTTGGATAAATTTAGTACTTAAGATTTAGCCAATGGATTGCAAATTTAGCAAATTTAGGTTTAAAACATAGCCAAATTGAGTTAATTAGTGAATTCAACTAAAATTTAAACAGACGAATTAATATCAATTAATTAACAAGCTTCTTAATCTTAGTAAAATAAAATAATTAATTTAACTATGAACTAATTAATTCAAAAACATAATCTATTAATTAAATTAACTAATTAATAAAATATTTAGATAAAAACAAAATTCATTGAGACGATTTTCAAATATTTATAAAAGGAAGTAATTTTATATATATAATTATAAAGAAACATATATATTATTTTAAAATGATAAAATAATTTAAAAATAACTTGAAACTATTTTTAATTTATAGAAGCTAATTATTTCAAATTGTTTGAAATTAAAGAAGCTCAATAATTAACTCATATTTTGGAGGGCCAAAATTGGGTGTCAACAACATTCACCACTTGAAATTGAGTCAAAATTAAGACTTGGTCGATGTTTTAAAAATGACGTCCAACCGCAAATTTTACAATCACTGGTTTGACCCGGGTTAGTTTTATGAAATCAACGAATTTGATTGAATAAAACTGAGGGACAACCGATTAAGCTCACCGATTTCAATAAATTAAAATACCAACATAAAACTTTTAAGAAAAAAAGACACCAAATTGGGTTGATTTTTCATACATAAAAATGTAGCTAATCGGACTTAAATCCAAATACTTATTGTAACATTGGACAATTCTACCGCTCAACCATAAATACTCTTTGATAAAATATTTTAATCATTTTTATTCTACGACAGTTTTACACTTTAAAAACCAACGGACTCCATCAATTTTCGTAAAAAATAATAATTTAAAAACTAAGGGACCATGTTGGTTTTCTTTTTTAAATATTTATATATATATATATATTTACCACGCATTTTTATTTTAAAAAATAATTCGAAGATCGTTTGTCAGTTCCTTTTTTAAATTCCGCCATTTTTCTTAAATAAATTTAAAAATAAAAAACAAAAACTGACAAACTGAATCTGTTTCCCATCGGTTCTTTGGACCAACTCGGTCCATCGATTTTCCTCCCTTTATATTTGCAATATTAATTTTATAGTAATTTTTAGCAGGCAATTAAAAATAAATGTTTTATGAAACTATTTTTAAAAATGTTTAAAAGTTCAATGAGCCACATATTATTTTTGTTTGAGAAAATACATAAATATCCCCTTAAACTTGGCAGCGTAACTTACTTTAACACTTAAACTATACGAGCGTTTAAATATCCTCTTTAACATCTTTCAAGTGATTTTTTCCCACCATGAGACTATAACACCACTCTCATCCGCCACATCATAGCCACGTAAGCGCCACATCATAACCATGTAGACACCATGTCATTAATTTTTATTTCTTTTTTTACTTATTCACTATTTTTTCGTAAACACTTTTTAAAATTAATTATATCAATTGATTAGTTTATAAATGCGTAGCCCCGCTCCCCCACCTCCCCTCTTTTTATTCTTCCTTGTTGTTCACCATTATTTCAACCTTCAATACTTTCTTTTCTTCTTCTACACTATTCAACAATTTTTTTAAGTCACTCTAAAGAAGAAAATTCATTATAGTATTTACATTATCTTCTTCGAACCCTCTCAACGAATTTACCCTCTTGGAGAATGGATTTTTTTGAAAGCCATTTTTTTCTTGACAACTCAAATAAGAAGTGAAGATTGCATAAGAAAGTGATCCAAAAAAATATATAAATTTTATGAGAAATATTTGAATGGATCTAGAAATCATAATGGGTCACTCAAAATTTAAGAAAGTTTATATTTGTCAAATCGACACCAATAATATAGAGTGAAATCAACATCAATAAAATGACATTGGTATTGAATTTTACAGATTAGTAAAAGACTAGTGAAATGAAAATAGTGGATAGAGGTGGGGATGAGGATGGAGGAGGAGATGTTTGGAGAAAGATGTGTATTGAGGAAGACAACAAAATGAAAAGAAAAAACATTAAAGAAATTAAAAAGAGGACCCACTAATTTCATTTACCTCTTAATAAGAAAATTTACATATTTTAAAGATTTAATATATATAAAAAAACTATTAAAATAATTTATTATATATTAGCCAATAAAAAAAGGTCATGTGTAGGGCTTTAAAAATTCAGCTTTTTTTTTTCTCTTTTTTCATGCACTTTCAGGAGAGTGCACTCACTCTCTCTGCCATCATCCCTTAGGGGGTGTTTTAATGAAAGATGTTAATGGGGTGTTTAAACGCATTTATCCTATCAAGATGATATAAAAGGATCAACCTACTTAATGCTACTATATATATTACTCCTAGTAGATATGTTTATGTTTTATAGAAAATTGTACCACTTCTATAATGTTATTATATAAATATTTTCTTTTCCATCAAAAGAGATTTCTTTAAGAGGAACTCAGAGTATGGCATTGATCATCCTCTTCATATCACCATTCAAGAAATCACTTCACACTACATATGATATTTGCTTTTTAAGCATTCATTTATTTAAATTGAAAAATGAATACATCCACCACTACATGTGATATGTTTTAGATGAAATTCCAAAAAAAAAATATGAATGATGATTTATTAATTTAGGCAAAAGCTCGATTAACTTTATATAAACAATGAAAAATTCCTAGAAGGCTCTAACCTCCTGATATCTCGTATAAGCTCTCTTGAAACTTTGTTGTAAACCCTTTTCTAAGTCAATTAACACTATGTGTAAATCCTTTTTTTCTGTACTGCTCCATCAATTTCCTTACAAGATGAATGACTTTTTTAGTTGAGCGTCAACATGAATACAAACTAGTTCACGGAAATTTTCACATCCCTCCTCACCATCATCTCCTCCACCCTCTTTCAAACTTTCATAGTGACTTAGTAACTTGATAGATACCTCTATAGTTGTTTCAATTTGACTTAATAATAACATATTCACAGGAATTTGCAAAAAATCTATAATAGCACAGAGAAAAACTATTTTATATCTAGAAATACAAATAGAAAGTTTATAATATAAATTTCAACACAATCTATAAATGAATAAGGAAGAATACGCAATAGATGAAAAAATATATGAAAACTATGACGGATTAAAAATAAAGATAATATCTTCTAATCTAGAAAGAAGATACAAGAAAATAGGTGACAATATAAGTTTAATGTTAGAAAAAGAAACGGTAAAACTAGAAGATAGTTTAACTGCTATGATAAGAATAACAAAAGAAAATGAAGAAATAGATAGAAAAACGGAAATTGAAAGAATAAAACAACAAGCAAAAAAGGAAGTACCACTACAACAAATTTGCCCTCCAACCACAGTTGAAAAATGTGGCCTAAACTATAAATAAATGTTGCCTTTGATCAAAGGCGACACTTTTTTACCTATGGCAACGCTTTTAAGGGGGTGGCCTAAACAAGTGTAACCTTTTCCCTAAGGCAACACTTTTAAGAAGAAAAGGCTACGAATTACAAGAAGCGTTGCCTTTGCATTCACCTATGACAACGCTTCTGTATACCATCTACGGGCACACTTTTGTGCTTTAAAACAACACTTTTGAAGTGTCACATTTCATTCTTTATAGGCAACACTTTAAAGTTGTTGCTTGTTTTTCAACATTCAGCCACACTATAAAAATGTTGGTGAAGGTAGTTATGCCTATATCTATGTGGCCACATTTATACAAGCTAAGCCACGACTTTCTAATTAAAAATTAAAATATAATAACAGTATTTTTAAAAAAAATTTGTTATTATAATATGTTTCTTGAAACCACTTTTTAAATAAGAAATATAAAGTATCACATTAAATACTAGAGAACCAAAAATATCTTCACAATACAAAAACTTTGAAATATTCTAATATTCAACATCAACAGTTAGTAATGCAAACTACTTCAAAGTGTGCTATAGTACTTTTAATAAAATTTAAAACATCCAAACTATTCATGTAGTATCATGAATAATATTAGATCATAATGGATAAAATTGGTCAACCGAATCAACTCAACTTTCGGCCACCATTTCCAATTGCATCGCCATAAGTTTTCTACAGGTTAAAAGTGAAATTGAAACTTGATTAGATAGAAAGTAAGTATATTTAGAAAATGTAAAACTATAATTCAATAATATGTGAAACTGAAATTATGCAAAAATATAATATTAATCTACAATCTCGTTATGATGTGGGAGGCAGTAAATCATAGATATGCAGAAACACATGAAAACAATGCTAAAATGCAGCACACAAATGCAGAAATATGTGGTATTGATTACATAAATGCAGAAATATAGAACAAACTTGAAGAAACATAATGCAGAAGATAAGAACGCTGCATAAATGAAAAAGATTGTACATATCTTAGTATTTAGTACCTAAATATAGTCAAATCGATAATACCTTTCCAAGAGTCGGGCCATGAGTTGATCCAGAGGAACGTGAAAGATTTTGGCCTCTTGTAGCCCGTGCACTACTAGAATCAACCGGAGATGGTTGGTTAGATCCGATAAACCCTTCTGCATCCTCAAGGTTTAGTCCAGGATTATTTTTTACCAACAATTTCATGAGATGTCGCAGTTGTTGCAATTCTTGCACTTCTTCCTTCAATCCTTCCAACTTTCTCAATTCAACCACTTCTTCCTTCAATTCTTTAACTTCTTCCTTAAATGAATTGATTTCATCAGCATGTTTTTGTTTGATTTTGATGATTTCCTCATCTTTTTTTAAAGTTCTTGTCACAGATCTACCATAGCATCGAACTCGATCAGGCTGCTCATTTCCAAACATTGCCTTAAATGAGTCATCTGCTGTTTCTCCCAAGTGTTGACGATTTTGAAGTTCAGCCTATAAATAATACATTAGGAATTGTCTTGATAAAGCAAGATGAGAGCTAAAAGTCAAACACTGCCTTAAATTAAGGTCATGAATCTTGTCATAAGCAGGAAAGAAACAACACATTGAAGTTACTGTACATACATGATTACTTAGTTGAAAAGTCAAGGGCTTTGAAAAGCAATTAACGGTCAAAAGAATTACTTACTATTACAACTTCAGTTTCAGGATCAACTTGTTTTCCATTCTTCGTACAAGTTGCAATAAACATTTCAGCCTTTGATGGTTCCTCATTATTCTCTTTGGTTGCACGCTACAAAAAAAAGTAAAAAAATATAAGCAACTAACATGTAATCTAACAAAATATAAAAGATAAAAAAAATATTTATCTACAAAGTGTCTAAAATGATACCAGTGCCATGCGTACTCTTCCAAAATTAACAGGCCCCATTCGATTCCTCCATTTTTGTTTCTTTCTGTTTTGAGAATTTAAAGAACACATGGCCTGTAATTTAAGAAAAAGTAATTAATATATATATGGGCTAAAGAATTAAATGCATTATTTGTATCTCACTTTAACAGTTGGAAGCTCCCAATACTCTATCAACTGGCGAAATTGAACTTCTGGTATCCAACTAGGACAATTTTTTAGCCTATCTTCCAGTGTTTTATACTTATCAAAATAATTCTCCTTAACATATCTCTTATGTCGCCTCCAAGCATCACGAAGACCATCCATCACCCATTTTTCTCCTTCTGCTGGAATTATAAACTTGGTCTACACAATAACATATATGTTACTAGTAAAATAGACATAATGAAACAGATACATAAAAGGTTGAGTATTCTTACATTGACATATTCCCACATGCGCAGTTTAGTATCTTTTGGCACAGCAGGCCAACCAGTATACAACAAGGTGATGAATCTAGAGTTCCTAGCAATTGTTCCTAGAAAATTGCTCAAATCAGACACTCTTTTTCCAGTTGGTCCGACAGCTTGTCCATGATCAAATGTCACCTCCTCTCTTTCTTCAAAATTTATTGCATGAATATTCTTACATGTTGTGTGTCCTCGAACCTTTTTCTTCTCCAAAGTTCCTGATTTAATGTAATATTAATAAATAAGATAAAACATACTATACAACTATAAAATTTACAATGCGAGTAAACTTATATAACTACCAAAAGAAGATTTAAAACATACCATCTTTTGAACAATTTATGTCCATATCTTTATCTTGAACACACTCATCAACTTCTTCTGGCGCAACACCATCAACCACTTCGATATTGTTTTCATTAATACATGGAGATGACATAGATCTAACATCATCTGCTGGTTGAATATAAGGTTCTTCTTCACCCACATGTATCCCATTTTTTTTCTAGAAAATGATTAAGACTCATCGCTGGTACAAGTGACTTTTTCTTAGATTTTTTGTAATTTTGTAGCTCCTCAATATCAAGTTGATTTTCTTCTTCACCTTGTGTTCTTTCAGTCATATGAGAAGTGTTAAATTCTTTCCTTGATAAAAGTTGGGTCACAGATTTATGTATAGGTAGTTTACTCCTCTCTTGCATTTGAATTGACTCCTCAAACTAAATTGATCTTTGCATAGGTTGTGTTTCACTTGCATTTGATGTAACAGACATACAATTCTTCCTTTTATAAGGTGGTGCCTGATCAAAATTTTTTCCTTTCATAACTAGATTCTTGCGTTCATTGTCAAGTTTTTCCTTCTTAATTTGAAATTGTTTGCGCAGCTCAGCACTTGATCGAAATTGATAATCAAAACTTACATTCTTTATTGGACTTGAACCGCTGTTAGAATTCAGAACCTTTTTCTTTAAGGTTGCTCCTTGATTCATTCTTCATATAAAAATAATAGTTAGTATAGCAACTAATAAGAATTTAGTGCAGAAAATATAAAAATGCAGTGTAAAGTTTGCAGAAAATATAGAAATATAGTGCAGAAATACAGAAATATAGTGCAGAAATGCAGAAATATAGTGCAGAAATGCAGAAATATAGTGCATAAAATATAAAACAATGCAGAAAATACAAATTACAGTGCAAAGTGTGCAGAAAATGTAAAAATACAGAACAGAAAATAAAGAAACATAGTGCAGAAAATTAAAAGATAGTGCAGCGATGCAGAAATGCAGAAATATAGTGCAGAAATTTAGAAATATAGTGCAAAAAATATAAGACGCTGCAGAAAATACAAAATTGCAGTGAAAAGTGTGCAGAAAATGTAAAAATGCAAAGCAGAAAATAAAGAAACATAGTGCAGAAAATTAAAAGATAGTGCAGCAATGCAGAAATACAGAAATATAGTGTAAAAGAAGATAAAAACAATGCAGAAATGCAGAAATATAGTGCAAACAAGATAAAATGTTGTATACCTTCAAAGATTTCTCAGACCAAGAAAAGCAATATATGATAACTTTATTGGAGAATTGGGAAACAAAGTGACAGCTATAAAACGTAAAAACTTAAAAACTTTGTAAAATGAACCATTTTTAACTCCCAATTCCAAAGACTTAAAGCTAACTATGTAAGGCAGAGTTAAATTGTAGAATAAAAGAAAGAACTTATGATGTATCCTCAATATCGAACTCATTCTCATCCTCATCCTCAGATTCATGTTCAGGTTCAGGTTCAGGTTCTTCAGCAACAAATTCACGTGGATACACCTTAATAACTGTGGCTGGTATATCACTCCTCACTAAGTCAACTTCACCATTATCTTCAGGTATAAAAAGGCCCATTGAATGGTCATATGGCTCATTTATATAACTTTGGGGGACATCAGATTCGACTTCATCACTCATACTAAATAAGTCTCTTGGGACTGTTTTCATAACATAATGCTTATCATCATCATTTGGATCCTTCACATAAAAACATTGATGAGCTTGAGATGCTAATATAAAAGGCTCTTCCTGAGAACACCTTTTGTTGAAGTAGACATAAGTAAAGCCATAAATATCTTCTTTAGCCTCATACCATTCACACTTAAATAGGATAACTTTAAAATGGTTATAGTAATCCAACTCAAGGATATCAACTATTTTACCATAATAAGTTAGATTTGCATCAATCGGATTTTTATCCTTAGAGCTTGCAAAACTCGTAGTTAAAGCAACTAATGTAACACCATTATTTTGTGTTTTACGCTTTGCTTCACGTCGCCTTGTATGAAATCTATACCCATTTATAATATACCCTGCATATCTTTTAGCAACTGAATTGGGTCCTCTCAATAACTGTTTTATCAAATCTGACACATCCTCATGCATAACACGAGCTTCAAACCATTGAGAGAAGCTTTGACTATGATTTTTGGCCTTACTCCATTTAGACCCTTTTCCCTGATTACTAACCTCAAGTTCATGCTCTCTACAAAACAAATATTGTTATTTGTTAGCAATCAGATGAGTAAAATAATTTAAGAAGTATATACAATAAATGATATAATACTAGTGAATCAATTTACCTAATATATTCTAGAACTTCATCACAATTGTTCAGTATATATCCATGTGCTTGATGTCGTGACTTGTTATCAAGAAAGGTTGGCTCGCCCTTTTTTCCACCTAGTGGACAACCTCTATTAGGAAACAAGTTAGAAGTTTGCACATATGGTGATCCACACTCATCATCATTTCGGGGTCTTCTGTTAAATTTGGTTTGTACACCCTCATGAAAATATCTAGAGCATGAATTCAAACAGTCTGTAACTCGACATGCCTCTGCAATACATCCTTCTGGATGCCTTCTGTTACGAACATATGACTTAAAAGTGTCCATTTCTCTTTCAGGAGAATACATCCATCGAAGTTGTACAGGACCTCCTAATCTTACCTCATTCGCTAAATGAACAAACAAATGAATCATTATATCAAAAAAGCTAGGGGGGGGGGGGGAATTCCCTCTAACTGACACAATGTTTCTTTAATTTCTAGTTCTAAACGATCCAATTCTTCCAATGTAATAACTTTTTGACATAAACGACGGAAGAAGGAACTTAAACAAATCAAAGGAATAGCAACATGATCACGAAATATGCTTTTAATAGGTATAGGCAGCAGGTAATGTAACATGAAATGTGCATCATGTGTCTTATAATTAGATATTTTTCTTTCAGCTAGCTTCACACATCCAGAAATATTAGAAGCACTACCGCCAGGCAGCTTTGCCTTTTTGAGAACACCACAAAAAATAGATTTTTCTCCCTTAGACATTGAAAAGCACGCTGTTGGAAGCTTTACTTTCCTACCATCCTTTGTATCTTTTGGTTGAAGGCTCTTCCTAATGCCCATCTCTTTGAGGTCATAACGAGCATTTGGATGATCCTTCGTCTTGCCAGAAATATCCAAAAGTGTTCCAATTATACTATCGACTATATTCTTCTCTATGTGCATTACATCAAGGTTATGACGCAGCAAATTGTGTTGAAAGTACGGCAATTCAAAAAAGATTGATCATTTCTTCCATGGGCCATTATTTGATTTCTTTTGCACTTTTCCAAATACATTTTCAACATTCTGTAGGCTATTAAGCAGATCTGTTCCCTGCAATAAAGGAGGAGGAAACCTGAATTCTGTCTTTCCATTAAAAGACTTTTTGTCAGATCTCCATGGATGATCTATAGGTAGAAAAACACGATGGCTCATATAACAGATTTTTCGTCTATGTTTTAGATAGAACGAGTTAGTGCCATAATTACAACAAGGGCAAGCCAACTTTCCTTTTGTACTCCAACCGGACAACATAGCATATGCAGGAAAGCCATTAATTGTCCACAAAAGAGCTGCTCACATTTGAAAAGTTTGATTTTTTGAAGCATCATATGTTTCTACCCCAAACTCCCACAACTCCTTCAACTCTTCTATTAATGGTTGTAGATAAATGTCAATGTCATTTCCAGGTGATCGCGGTCCAGGTATAAGCAAAGAAAGCACAAGGTATTCTGATTTCATGCACATCCATGGAGGTAAATTATATACCATTGACATAACTGGCCATGTGCTGTGAGATATGCTCATGGTTCGAAATAGATTGAATCCATCACTTGCTAAGTCAAGTCTCAAATTACGAGAGTCTTTTGCAAATTCTTGATGCATGTTATCAAATTCTTTCCATGCTTGTCCATCAGCAGGATGCCTTAACTTTCCATCTTTAGAACGTTGCTCGTCATGCCATCTTAATGATTCTGCTGTTTTTGAGCTCATAAATAGCCTTTTGAGTCTAGGAATCAACGGAAAGTGTCTCAAAATTTTAATAGGAACACGATGAGGTTTCTTAGAAGACTCAAGCTCACTATCTACTTCAGGATGTTCAACAAATCGAGAAGCTCCACAAACATAGCAATACTCATCATCTTTATGGTCACCTCTAAATAACATACAATCATTAAGACAAGCATCAATCTTTTTATAGTTAAGACCTAAATCCCTTACCACGGCCTTGGCTTTATTGTAAGATTCAGGAATGTTCAACTCAGGAATCGCTTCTTTCAATAACTCCAAGAAAGAAGTAAAAGAAGCATTGCTCCATCCATGGAGACACTTCAACAAGTATAAACGAATTGTGAATGATAATTTAGAGAAACCTTTACAACCTGGATATAGTTCTTGGCTTGCCTCATCAACTAAATTATAAAAATTTTGGGCGTCTTCATTTGGGCCTTCATAAGCTCCTTCATCTTGTGCAATATCTCTAAAGGTATCATTCAACAATCCATCAATATCATCATATGAGTGAGCTTCATCCATGTTAGTATCAACATTTTTTGGTATTTCCCATTTCCCATGATTGATCCATCTTGTATAGCCTTGAACAAAGCTATAGCATATTAAATGATCATATATTACGTTCCTTCGATACCAATGGATATTACAACACTTTGAACATGGGCATTGAATTTGTTCTCCTTGAGGATCTCCAACAGAGTAAGCAAAGTCCAAAAAAGATTGAACACCATCAATATACTCTTTACTATACCTTGGATAATCCATCCAACACTTCGATAAATTATTTGAGATCCTAATTATTAAAAGCTGATGTAAAATCTCCAAGATATACATTAATTTATGCATTAACAATATAAATAGATCCTAAAATTGAAACTGATTCTTCAACATTATATATAGTATAAAAATAGAACAATAAGAAAATAGAGAGAATAAGAAGTTCTTACCTAGCCATGACAATTACGTTAAGTCAAAATTCAAGTTCAAGTCCACTAAATCTTCTCACGTGTAGGATAATTTTCTAGGAGAAAAAATAAATTGAAATTAGTATTATTCAAAATCAATATGCTACCAAGCTCACATGATAAATATACTACCAAACTCACAGAGAAAATCCTAACAAAATCACAAAAAACTGTTAACATTGCACCATATGCTACCAAGCTCACAGAAAACTATTTTTTATAAGTAGCAGGCTCACCACCAAAGACAAATAATCTTTTCTGCTAAAGCAAAAATTGAAAAAATCTAAACATCAAGATATATATAATAACAAGTACAAACCTGTAGAAAATACTTACAAAAATTAACATTGAGGAAAAATACAAGAACTCCTAAGTAGTAAAGCAGATCGAGAAATCACAATGAAAAAACAGAAACTCTAAAACCCAGTTGACAAACTAACATAATATTAGTTGTAACCCAAAAGAAATCCCTAAAAAATTAAAACCCGTAGCACAAATTCTGTTCACACTAAAACCCGAAGCACAAATTCTGTTCACACTAACAAAAGCTCACAAATTAAAACAATATGATGAAGGATATTTAAGATTACCGAGTGTAATAATGAAACCCGTAAGTAGGCGTTGATTTATGATGAAATCTCAAAGTTTTTGAAAACCCTACCTCGAAGATGAACGCTTGTGGAAGATTCAACAGATTTGCCTCACTATAGTTTTGAAGAAAGTAACAAACTCTTTTCTAATCGATGAATGGCAAAAACAATTCCCAGATTTGATTCAGAAATTTTTTAGAGATGAGAGTGACTCTTCACTCTCTGAATGATGAATGACAAAGAGGACTACACTAATTTTTCTTAAAACCCAAATATATGAAGGGAATGATAAATTTAGCTGAAAATTTAAGTGACTATTTAAGGCACAATTATAAAGTGTCGCCATTATAATTAAAAATTAATAACACTTAAAAAGCATAGCAAAATATATAATAAAGTGTTGCCAATTATTTTATGATTGGGCAACACTTAAAAGTGTAACCCATATTGTCTAAGGGCACGTTTTTTAGGCATGGTCTATTATTTTGTAGCCAAAAGGTTTGATCAAAAGTAAAGCCTCAAAAGTGTGCCCTTAAATATTTTTTCAACGTTTTTGAAGTGTGGTCTAAAATAAGTGTTGCCATAGGCCAAATTTGTTGTAGTGTACAACAATTAGAAGAAGTAAAAAATACTAAAATAATAGAACTAGAAAAAGAGCTGGCAATATTAAAAGAAATGTACGAAATTAAACAAAAAGAAAAAGAACAAAAAACAAAATTAACAAATGATATAATTAAATTTAAAGAAAAATTGCAACTAGAAGATGAATTAGAAGAAAAAGAAGAAAATAACCAAGATAATCTACCCAAAATAAGAATTGATGAAATAAACGACGATGATCTAGAACAACATTCGGAAACAAGCAAAACATATACGAAATTTTTAGCAAACATAGATAATACAAAGAATTTAGAAATAAATACAGGAGACATAGACATAGATGAAAAACCTAGCACATCAGGAGTAAATAATCCAAAAAATTTAAATCCAAAATATTATAATAAAAACTATGAACAATATGATAGGGAAAAAACTATATGGGATAAAAGATTAAATAAAAAATAGGCACCTAAACCAATAACTAAACGACATGATTTTTTAGATTTAGACTGTGTAACAGATATAAATAAAATAATCCAATTATGTATAGGATATATATCAAAACAATTAATAGATAACAAAATAGTAATAACAGAGACACCAGGATATATAGAAAGAACGCTTATAGGAACAGTAAAATTATGGCTACAAAATTTATTAGATGAAAGTTAAAAACTCTAAGAAGTAATAAAAAATCTAATGGTGAATTAGCTATTACAACTATGGAAATATTATATAAATACAAAGTAGCTATAAGAAATGAATTTAGTAGTATGACAACAGAGGTAGAAGAACAAAATAAAGAAAAAACCATAAATCGGAATCTAATGACAAAATTAGCAATATGTAATATGTGTTACATAGATGAATATACATGTGCATTTAGAAAATACTATTATAAAGGAACATATAACACAGAAGAAAATATAGAAATAAGAAAATTATATTTGACAAAATTACCAGAACCTTTTAATTCAAAAATAATAAAAAGTTGGAATGAAGCAGAATTAATAGATACCTTAGGAGCTAGAATGAAATTCTTGCAGCGATGGTTTATGAAACTATGTGAAAAACATAAAGAAGAAATAAAAATGGAAAAAATATTAGTAAAAAACTTGGCATGTTGCAAAAATAAAGCAACACCTCAATTTGGTTGTACAGATAGGTATTATAAAAATAGAAAGAAATATAATAAAAAATATAGATCAAAATATAAATATAAAAAACCAAGAAGAAGATACTATGTAAAAACTACAAAACCAAAAGACCATATAGACCAAAAAGAAAACTAACGGAATGTACTTGTTATAATTGTGGAAAATTAGGACACATAGCTAGAGATTGTAAATTATCTAAAAATCCAAAGAAAAAACAAATATCAGAAATAATAATAAACGATGAAAAATATACGCCGATAGAATACATAGATTATGAATTAGAAAGTGAAGATATCATATATGAAATATCAGAAAATGAAATAGATAATGATATAGAAATAGAATCAGACAATGAATTCTATAATATAACAAATGGCTGAAACAGATATACAAATAATAAATAAAGAAGAACATCAAGACGAAGATTCTTTAGAACAAAAAATAATATTTGATAATAGTAAATTTGAAAAAATAAAAGGAAAAGAATTAGACCTAAGCGTAGGCAAAATATTCGAAATACCAACAATAAGAAACTGATTTAAACGACAAAAAGAAGAATATTATGTAGTAAGTCAAAGAGAACATATTATAGATTGCAAATACACCAAAGGGAAGGCTAAAATACCAATAATAAACAAACGAATAATAAATAAAGAAATACAAGATATTAAGGCTAAAAA
The DNA here is from genome assembly GCA_029007595.1 of Solanum commersonii. NCBI lineage: Eukaryota > Viridiplantae > Streptophyta > Magnoliopsida > Solanales > Solanaceae > Solanum > Solanum commersonii. The sequence goes on from JAJTWQ010000011.1 coordinate 4,634,994, forward strand.
TTCAATTAAATATGTACATTTAGGAGGAACGGAAATATTAATAAAAGTATGTTTTAGAGAAGGAATAGATACATTCATAGAAATATACTTAGCGGATGATAGAATTATACAACCTACAGAAAAAAGTATAATAAGTGCAGTAAAAGATAACCTCATATACCAAAAATTTAAATTTATAATAAGTGTTAACTACTCAGTAGCAATAAATGACAGAAACATAGATAAATCACTAGTTTTATATTGGAAAATGTCAGGGATAGAACTAGCCCCGGGAGGTAAAATATTTACAGCTAGATGTAAAAACTTATATGTTTTAACAACAAAACATAAAATAACAGCAAAAAATAAAATAAAAAAATAAAAATAGAAGATCCCTTTGAAAGGATAGTTACAGTCATAAATAATAATGATTATAGTTATAATGAAATCGATATAGAAGAAGATTTAGAAATAGTAAAAGAAAGACTAAGTACATCAAAAAGAATAAAGAATGAAATACCCCAAATATCATAAAAAAATGAGTACCTCAAGAAGAATAGATAAAACTCCACAAAAATCAATGGAAGAAGAAATAAAACCACATCATTACTACATAACGGGAGTAATGGAACAGTGGAAATATTTAATATTAATAAACACAGGACTAGAAGAAAACTACATTACAAGAGAATTAGTGACGGAAGATGAAATAATAGCTATTGAACAATTATGTCCCGAACTACCAAAAACATTAATGTATACCGAAGAAACTATAGAAAAGGAAATAATCATTGGAGGAGTACCAATAGTAATAAAATTTAAAATATATCAAGGAGATGAAAATATTTCTTTAGGAATAAAATGGCTAGAACAAGTAAAACCATATAATCTAGAAGATAAACAGTTGACAATAAATTATGAAAATAAAAGAGTAATAATAAAAAGGACTTTAGTATGATAACAGTATGAAAATATATATATACTTGCAAAGATAATAATAGAGGGATATTACAACAGATATTATACATCAATGATAGATACGGAAGCAGAAGCTAATATATGTAAATACAATTGTTTACCAGAAGATAAGTGGGAAAAATTAAAAACACCGATAGTAGTAACAAGATTTAATAATGAAGGAAGCATGATCACATATAAGGCAAAAAATATAAAAGTACAAATATGGGATAAGATATCAACTATAGAAGAAATATATAACTTTGAATTGACTACAAAAGATATGCTATTAGGAATGTCATTTTTAGAAAAATTATACCCACATATAATAACAAAAACACACTGGTGGTTCACAATACCGTGTAAACAAAAAATAGGAGTAATAAGAGTAAATAACAAAAAACGAAAAACAACAAAATAGATAAAAGGAAGTGAAAAAATTGCACAACAATTAGAAAATATAAAAGAGGAAGACCCTAAGATAGAATTAATTATATTCTCTATAGATAAAGTAAAAATAATACAAGATAAGTTAGAATTATTATATAGTGAAGATCCTTTACAAGGATGGGAAAAAAAATAAAACAAAAATAAAAATTGAGCTAATTAATAATAATAGTATAATAACCCAAAAATCATTAAAATATAATTTTAATGATTTAACAGAATTTAAGATACATATAACTGAATTACTAGAAAAAAGGTACATACAAGAAAGCAATAGCAAATATACAAGCCCATCATTTATAGTAAATAACATAGTGAACAAAAAAGAGGAAAAAGTAGAATGGTTATTGATTATAGAAATTTAAATGCAAAAACTAAAACATATAATTACCCAATACCAAATAAAATATTAAAAATAAGACAAATACAAGGATATAATTATATTAGTAAATTTGACTGCAAATCAGGATTTTACCACTTAAAGTTAGAAGAATAATCTAAAAAACTTACGGCATTTACAGTACCACAAGGATTTTATGAATGGAATGTATTACCATTTGGATATAAAAATGCACCAGGTAGTTATCAACACTTTATGGATAACAATTTTAAATAACTAGAAAATTATGTAGTATATATTGATGATATATTACTATATTCCAAAATACAAGATGAACATATAAAATTATTAGAAAAATTTATACATATTATAGAATATTCAGGCTTAAGTCTAAGTAAAAAGAAAGCATACTTAATGAAAAAGCAAATATAATTCTTAGGAATACAAATAGATAAAAATGGAATAAAAATGCAAACACACATAGTACAAAAAATAATTAACTCAAATGAACAACTAGATACAAAAAAAAAATTACAATCATTTCTAGGACTAGTAAACCAAATAAGAGAATACATACCAAAATTAGCAGAGAATTTAAAACTATTACAACAAAAATTAAAGAAAGATGTAGAATACCAGTTTGATAAAAAAGACCAAACACAAATACAAAAAAAAAGACTATTATGTAAGAACCTACCTAAACTATATTTTCCCGATGAGAACAAAAAATTTACTTATATAATAGAATCAGACGCCAGTGAAAAAAGTTATGGAAGAGTCTTAAAATATAGATATGATAAAGAAGAAATAGAACATCATTGTAGATATTATTCAGGAACATTTACCAATACAGAAATAAGATGGGAAATAAATAGAAAAGAATTATATTCAGTGTATAAATATTTACTATCATTTGAACCATACATTGTATATAACAAATTTATTATAAGAACAGATAACACACAAATAAAATGGTGGCTAACAAGAAAAATACAAGATTCGGTAACTACAAAAGAAATAAGAAGAGTGGTATTAAATATATTAAATTTTACATTTACAATTGAAGTAGTAAAAATTGACAAGAATGTTATTGCAGATTACTTATCAAGACAAAACTACTCAAACTGACAATGAAAATACAATGGAAGAGATACTTAAAGACATTACTACACTTTGCATAAAAGTGGACAGTATGGGCAATGAGATACAAAAGCTAAAGACTAATGAAGATAATCTGAAGTCTAAAGCTAGTTAGCAGCATGACTATAAAAATGTGGAGCTAAGTCGGTCGAAAGACTCTAAAAATCCAGAAATAAAAGGTGACGTTGGGAAACACCTTAAAACCCATAATATTTGTTTAAATACAGCTGCAGGTACAAGCAAACGAGTTAGTGAAAAACAAAAGAATTCAAACTTAAACCACCTATTCGAAAAACCATTCACCCCGAGGCCAACACCAAAAAACATATTGACTATAGAACCACAAACTTCTACATATACGGATAGCATACACCATGACAAAAAAAACATATAACCATATTACACGAACCTATATAGAAAATATATACAAAATCCAAACATTTTTAAATATTAACCCCATATCTACTACAACCCAAGAACCTAACCAGGATTATTTAACCCAAAAATTACAAGGTTATAATAAATTGATTGCACAATCGAAAACTAACGCCAACTTAGTAAGGATATGTTACAACTATGAACTATTAAATACAGTATATACATATGACGGAGAGGAACTAAGTGGAATACCGAAACTACATAAAACATTTATTACATATAAGAGAGTTACTAAAGGAAATTTATTCTATGTAAAATTTTATAAGGCAACATTAGAGATATTATACGAGGAAATAAAACCTCCGATACAAGTTGTAAAGATAAGACTAAAAAAAGATATGATAATACCGGAAGATATTGAACAGCAACCAGAGATACAAAAAAGCGAGATACCCAGTTTTTATGCCAATAAGAGAATAATTGGTATATCAACCATTATACAAGAACTAGCAAATAATTATTTAAACGGAAACTCTATATGGAGCTACTACGCAAGAGATCAGGTAATGATTTATTCAAATTCAAGGGAGCTAAGGAAAACAGATATGGATGAAGTCCAAAGATGGATTTTATCATTACTTAAGCCAGAAGAACGACCTACAACACGAGCACTAAAAGTAGCATTTATTTCGGCAGAGTTATTAACCAGATATTGCAAGCTAATTGGTCACAAATACCCGGACCACATATGTTCGAAATGCAACAGAGAAGATAATATAATTCCAGACATCCAGCTAGAATAAGAGATAGAGACGGAAGCCTAAAAGATAAAGATAAGAAGATGAGGAGAAGATAAAGACAAAGAAAAAGAAAGACATATGGAAAAAGTAAATAGTATTAGTATGTAAAAAGTCGTAAAGTAAAATGTAAAGAAATATAAAGTAGGTGCACATTATTGTCTTTATTATTATTATAGTATAAAGTAGGAATGCATTATTAGGTGTATGGTAGGTAGTGTAAATTATTAGATGACATATGTAAAGTAGGAATAGTTAAAAGATGTAAAGTAGTCATAAAGTAGGTAAGGTGTGTCATAGAGTAGATAAGTAAGTATGGAGTGCCAGAAAGTAGATATATTATGAAATTAGGCACATTATTAAGTAGGAGGATACGTGCATTATGGTGCATGATTGTAAAATATCCTATATAAATGAATGTATACATAACATAAAAGGTAGACAATGCCTAATATATAAAAATTCCTTTCAAAAACTCTTTCAACTAAAAACTAATATTTTAAAAAAGATAATGGAGCAACAATCTGAAATCAAACCAGATATTTCAGATAGCATGAATAAGCAAGAGGCAAGGGTATATTGTTCAAAAAATATGCGGAACTAATTTCATATATTCCTGAATATCATATATATGATTGCATAAATTTATGTTAGTTATTATGTATTAGAATTATTTGAATCATAATTTCTAGTTTATTAGCATACTGAAAACAGGGAGAAAACTTCTATACTATACCATTTTAATGTTGAAACCGGTAGGCAAGGAAAGTCGTTTAGGGGAGTAAACGAAGTTGAAGCAATGATAAGAAGGAAGTATCCGCTAAAGTACGATGCTAGTAATGACAGGAGAACATGATAAACAGATAATCTACTTCATAATGATCTAATATGAATTTAATCAATTTTGGATATGACAGGAAGGAATAGTTGAACATAAAAAACCTGCATAACAACGAACATGACTACATACATGCATGATGAAATGATAAAAAACTATGAAACTTTAATCTTGTACATACTTAAAGGTATAGAAATAATTGAATTAAGAAGAATAATATGGGAAAAAATATTTAATGATAACGAATCAGAAGATATATTAAACCAACAATGGTATGAAATAGACCTACATGATTTAGACCTCGAAAGAATAGAATGGTATGATTTAGAAATAAATTCAGATTAAAATGAACTACGAATATTTACGATATTGGACATAATCTATGGAAGCTATAAAACTATTAGAACAATTAATGGAGGAGAATTTATATATGTAGCGAAGAACCCAAGATGTGTTATACCTAGAATATATTACAAATATATATTAAAGAAATATTCAGATTAAAACACTTAGCCAAAGAATATTACAATAAAAGTTTTAGTAAAAATTAATATGAACTCCTCACCTACCAAAAGTATTCCTCACCTACCAAAAAAAAATTCTTCTTAAAAAATATATGAATTTCACACTACCACCTACCACACTATGAATTCCTCAGTCACCAACTCCGCACCGAAAAATGGTATCATTTTTTGGTGCGGAATTCATCTCTTTCGTAGGTGAGAGATTCATGATAATTTTGGTAGTGTGGTAGGTGTGGAATTCATGACTTTTTTGGTAGGTGAGTAGTCCATTTTAAAGATTTTATTATAATATTCTTTTATTAAGTGTCTTAATCTTGATATCTCTTTAATATTATTTATGGTATATTCTAGCTATAACATATCTTGGGTTCTTAGATACATGTATAAATTTTCTTTCATTAATTGTCCTAATAGTTTTATATCTTCCATAGATTCTGTTCAATATTGTAAATATTCGTAGTTCATTTTAGTCTGAATTTATTTCTAAATCATACCATTCTATTCTTTCTAGGTCTAAATCATGTAGGTTTATTTCATACCATTGTTGGTTTAATATATCTTCTGATCCGTTATTATTAAATATTTTTCCCCATATTATTCTTCTTAATTCAATTATTTGTATATCTTTAAGTATATATAAGATTAAAGTTTCATAGTTTTTTATCATTCTATCATGCACATATGTAGTCATGTTCTTTATCATGCAGGTTTTTTATTTCAAATTATTCTTTCCTATCATATTCATAATTGATTAAATTCATATTAGATCATTATGAACTAGATTATTCGCGAGTATTGTACTCCACTCTTATGCTCATTGCATATATTAAGTCATTAGAAAATTTGAGAATATTGATCGCCTGCCCCTGTTTTTAGTTAGAATCAACTATATTTTTGAATCTGTATAACTTGTTTAATTTAGAACATGAGTTGAGTTTATTTAAATTTAAACTTTGTTATAAGTTAATTTCCTTTCTTTTTCTGGGCATTTCGAGTTGGGCCAAAATCCAACAAATTCGTATTGAGTCAACTCTCGGATCCGAAAAGTGGAAGCTATTATCCAGGTGTAAATGGAAGCTGATATATAGGTGTAAGGAGGTTGAAAAACATGATATACAGACGATATACATCTGATATATATAGAAAAAATGGGCCAAAGTCCATAAATGGCAGCAGATTCAGAAGTCGGCCTCAAGCCCAACTCGCTGGGCAGTATTTGGGCCAAGAAGAGCCTAAAGCCAAGTTCCTTAAATTATTTTATTATTTTTGTTTGTAAATTATTTGTTTAAAATATTGTTTAATTATAACATTAACTTAGTTGAATTTCCCAAAAGATAACTAAGTTTTATTTGTGTTGGATTACATTGTTAATGAATTTCATTTATCAACTCTTAATTCATTTTTGATAACTTAATTCAAGTGTTTTTGACCAAATTTTCACTTGCTCTTGATTATTTGAATTGTTTCAAATTCCTAACTATATCAAATGCATTTTATCTATCTAAATTATTTTCCCAAAGTTAGTTAAATTTTTTTAGTTAAATAACATTTCAAGTGTCAATACCTTCTTGAAGTGGAAATCAAAATCACTTACCCAAATCTCTAAATTTTTAATTCTGTTAAAATCTTTTGAAAAAATATGTTTTCTTAATTTCTTTCAAAAATTAAGTGACAATTCAATTTTAAATATCTTTTCTTAAGTGTGAAAATATTTTCAACATTTCAAAGTGATTTTCAAAAGAAGTAAAATCACGACACATATTAATAATATGTATATCTCACTCAAGGCTTAGAATATTGCTTCAGTGAGAAAGTTGCTTTGACAAATCATTGAAAATAAGGAGTCTTTATGGGTAAAATGAGTACATGAAATATATATGAAACATGGAACATCTATATGGAATCACAGAACACTTGTGGATTGTAGCTGGTATTGGATGAAGCTAAATGCAATCAAGATCCAAATGCATAATTGGTATAGCGAAGGAAGATATATATACTCACACAAAATGGGAAATATTTCATCACCAATAGCTATTTAGAAATAATTGGCAAACAACCATGTATGAAAACTGTTGAGCTAGTGTGAACCTCTATGTGCTCTTTATTTGATTTCGATGGTAATGATAATGTTTTACAATTGTTATAATAGTAATGTTCTAAACTTATTAGTTCAACTTTTTATTTTTTTATTTTTTATGTTTGTATTTGAGAATTATTTGAAATTTCTAATAATTTAGGCTATATATTTATAGTTTTTAAACAGTACTGAGTTTAATTTTTTTGTTAGCTACAAAATTGTGTATTTGTTTATCTTTTTACTTGAATAGACGGAAGTTAGGTTAGTGCATTAAATACATTTGATCAAATAAAATTAAATATTAATTTGAGGAAAATTATGAAAAGACAATTTTATCTAAAGCGAAGTCTTTTAATAAAGAGCAAAAAGTTCAAACAACATTTATAAGAAGCTTCATTCCTTTTAAATATAGTATAGGTATAGGTTTGGTATTTTACTATTTTTTTTAGTTTTTATTTATGTTTTTTAAAAAAAAAAATATTTGCTATAACTTATTGTGTTATACATAAGAGTAGTAATTAAGTAGCATGTTAAATTGATAATATGTGGAAAATCTTCTTGTAGGTAGATACAAAATTAATAGAATATATCTTTTGTTAGGCATATCGCCCCAAAACAACTTTTTAGAGGTATAATGAGAATACAAAATAAAAAAAAATAAACGATAACTATTACTCCCTCCATCCACTTTTAATTGTCATGTTGCGCTTTTCGAAAGTCAATTTGACTAATTTTCAAAGTTAAATTAGATTACATTAATTTGATATTTTAAACAAATAAAATTAAATATTCAAAAACTATACGAAAAGTACTATGAATTGCAATTTTTTGAATATCAATATGATTAAAAAATACATAGTAAAATGTTTGTCAAAGTTCTTACCATTTGACTCTAAAAAGAAAACGATGACAATTAAAAGTGAACAGAGAGAATATTATTGACTATCATCATGATTCTTTATAACATAAATCCACTTATATAAAATTCTAAGTTATAGATAGCTCAAGTCTATTTCCTATACTTCTAGATTTTAGACTTAAAATATAACAATGTTATAAGTTGCACTAAATAATGTATTATGACTTAGTTATAGATAGCTTATGTATTTTAAAATCAAACACTTACATCTTCATGATATATATAAAAGTATAAATATTTGATTTTAGAATATATATATATATATGGGATCTCTTCGTAACTTGAGTTTAGTACAAGAATATTTATTCTATGTTCCTTTAAGAGCTAAGATAAATATGAAAAAGAACTATTATGTGGAAGTTAAGCTTAGAACAGAGAGTGTACAAGTGGCGATTACCCATGTCCCATAAATTATGTGCCAACATAGGATTGTCTAGATAGACATTAGCTAGTGGATCCACATAAACTAGAAGTTCATGGTTCTTACTGTGGCAAGTAGGAAAACTCTTTTCGGTGTGGGAGACACCAAATTTCATGATGATAGCTCTCATGATCTTATATGTCATGATATGGACATCTCTCGTCTTATGGTGCATGCACAACAAATTGAGGAGGAAAAACTTAAGGAAAAATCTAGGGAGATAAAAGGGCTAGGACCGGTGATGGAAATTTCTCTAGTGCAAGGTTCGATGGACAAGGTCGTCCTAGATTTAGACAAAGGTTTTCCAGTCAAGGTTCCTCCAATGCTCCTCCTAAGTTCAACAAAGATAAGGTGTCTTAACCCTAAACTTCAAGGAGGTAATGATAGTGGATCTTCGTTGCCCATCTCTACTTGTACTAAGTGTGGAAGGAAGCACGATGGTAAGTGTCTAGCTGGCACATATGGTTGTGGTAAAAGTGGTCACAAAATGAGGGATTGCCTGATGCTTAAGGTTAAAGGAAGAGAGGTCAAGCAAGCTACTCCTAGTGGTTCGGGTCTCTACGCTCCTAAGCAAAACCGTTTCTATGCACTCTAAACTCGAGGTGAATAAGAGAGTTCTCCGGATGTGGTTACCAGTATGTTGAAAGTTTTTCAACTTGATGTATATGCTTTACTTGATCCCGGTGCTACCTTGTCTTTTGTGACGCCATATGTGGTTATGAGGTTTGATCTGTTCCCCGATGTGTTGTTAGAACCTTTTTCTGCCTCTACTCCTGTTGGTGATTTTGTGATGGCTAAGATGGTCTATAGAAAGTGTCCCGTTTCCTTGTACCATCGAGTTACTCTTGTTGACTTGGTAGAGGATGTAATTAACCCAAAATTATATAGATTTAGAGAATCCAACCAATCACTATATATTAACCCACAAAAATATAACCATACAAGTATAACTTTTTCCTTTGAGTAATGGAATAACATTGCTTTGATTAGGATGAGTCCTGAGTACGATAATTTCTATTAAAAAAAGCAATGAACAACTCAAATGCTGAGAAGAACTCACGAGTACAGAGAAGAAAATATCTGTATATCAGAAATGAGTTGTACCGAAGGTGATCTCAAAATTACATCTAAAATCAACTATGCATTCTTACTTATATACAAGATTATATCTACCCTCTAGCTGTACATATTCTATTTAACTAACTAACTAGTACAATAACCATTTAACAGAATCTGTTACATAACTAACTTCCAGCTAACTAAGTCACTGCACCAGTTTCATCACTCCCCCTCAAGCTGGCAGGTGTAAATACATTCAGAATGCCCAGCTTGGATACTAAGTATTCATGTTGTGCTCTAAACAATCATTTTGTCATAATGTTTACTTATTGCTCTTGTGTTGCTAAGTACAATGGTCTGATCAGTCACTTTTGAACCTTCTCTCTTATAAAATGGCAGTCTATTTTAATATGTTTGGTCCATTCATGGTATACTGGATTTGATTCTATTTGTAAATCAGCTTTACTATCACAAAAAACATCTATTGGCATTTCCAGTTCTTTTCCAAGTTCCTTGAATAATGCTGCAAGCCAAACGAACTTTGAAACAGTAGAAGCCATGCTCCTATAATCTGATTCTACTGAACTCTTAGAAATGGTTGCTTGCTTCTTAGATCTCCATGATATCAAGGACTCTCTATGCTTAATTAGAAACCCTGTTACAGATCTTCTTGTGTTTGGGCATGCTGCCCAGTCTGCATCACAATATGATGTCAGTTTGTTTTCTTCCTTGCTGCTCATCAATATTCCCATAGCTGGCTGTCTCTTTACATATCTAACAACCTTAATTGTTGCTTCCATATGTTACTTATTTGGATTGTGCAAGAATTGACTCAATGTTTGAACAACAAAGCTAATATCTGGCCTTGTCATTATTAAGTATAGCAGTCTTCCAATTAATCTTTGATATGAACCTATGTCTGTCAATATGGGATCATTTGCAACTCCCCCTGCCTCATCCACTTCTGTTGTAGTTAGTTTCATATTAGGATCTAATGGTGTCCATGATGGTTTGGCACCAGTTAGTCCCAACTCTTTTATCATCTCTAGAGCATACTTTCTCTGGTTCATCAAGATTCCTTTAGATGATCTGCTAAACTCAATCCATAGGAAAAATCTCAATGTGCCTAGATCTTTAATCTTGAACTTAGCATGTAGTTCCTCCTTAGTCTGTTCAATCATCCTTAAATCATTACCAGCTACTAGCATATCATCTACATATACCAACAAAACTATAATATTCCTATTGTGTTTCTTGGTAAATAAGGAATGATCCAAAGTGCTTTGTATGAAACCATAATCTACCAATGCATCAGTAAGTTTAACATTCCATTGTCTACTGGCTTGTTTGAGACCATATAGAGATTTGACTAGCTTACAAACCATTCATGAGTTCTCCCCCTGGCTAGCAAAACCCTTAAGCAATGTCATATACACCTCATCAAATAAGTCACCTTGCAAGAAGACATTATAGACATCTAGTTGATGGATATGCCATCCAGAAGCTGCAACAATAGATAATACACTTCTGACAGTGACAATCTTAACAACAGGTGAGAAGGTATTTTGGTAATTCAGACCAGCTTTCTGATTATAGCCTTTTTCCACCAATCTTGCTTTATACCTCTCTATATCACCATTGGCCTTGAATTTCACCTTATATACCCATTTGCACCCAATAGGAAACTTACCATGAGGCAACTGCACTAACCTCTATGTATGATTATCTTCAAGTGCTTTTATCTCCTCTTGCATTGACTGGATCCAATTGGGGTCTTTACATGCCTCATGATAAGTTTGAGGCTCAGTAATAAAAGAAAATGCTTTGATATACGATTGATACTGAGTGGACAAGTTGCTATAACTTAATGTGTGAGATAATGGGTAAGGAGTAGATGCAGTAGCAACATTTGTGATGAAATCATTCATCCAAGAAGGAAGTTTCCTTGGTCTGGTGGAATGTCTAACATCTCTTGGTGAAATAGGATGCTCCATAGGCTCAACTGCAGATGAATCAGTGTTGACTAGAGAAGTAGCTGGAACAACATCATCAGTAGTATTTGTAAAATTATCTAAGAACACGGGGTGAGATATTGGTTGAGTGTTAAAAGGGAAAAATATCCTCCTTAAAAGCTACATCTCTAGAAACAAAGAAGGAACAAGTATCCAAATTATAAAGAACATAAGCAACCAATGGTCTTAAAAGCTACTGCAGCCCCAACTCTTGCTGTAAATTTATCTCCAGTTGGCAAAATCTTAGCATAACATAAGCAACCAATGGTCCTAAAATGATCATAGGCACCTTTGCATCCATGAAACATTTCAAAAGGTGTTTTTCCTATCAATGCTACTGAAGGTAAGTCTATTCATCAGATAAACAACTCCTAATACACAATGGCCCCAAAATTTCAATGGTATAGATCCCTGAAACCTGATTGCTTTAGCCAATTTCAAAATGTATCTATGTTTCCTTTCCACTACCCCATTTTGTTGTGGGGTGTAAACACAAGATTTTTTATGGATAATACCATGACTGTTGAATAGGTTGGCACATTCAAGGTTGACAAATTATGTCCCATTATCTGATTTCACCATTTTTACTGTCTTGCCAAATTGAGTTAAAATCAGTTTGAGGAAATCTTTCAGAACCACTACAACATCACTCTTGTGTTTTAACAAGAAAGTTCTTGTCATACGAGATTAATTATCCACAACTGTTAGAAACATTTTATTTCCATCAAAAGTAGGTACATGAAATGGTCCCCATACATCCAAATGCAACAAATCAAAAACTGAAGTAGATCTACTATGACTGCCAGGAAAAGGGATTCTAGTTTGTTTAGCAAGTGGACAAACATTACAAGAGTCAAGAACTCTTTTACATTCATCATGAGTAAGATTGAATAACTGTTGCATTGCCCCAACAGATGCATGGCCCATTCTCTTATGCCAACGTAAGATATCTACATTTGTCTTCCTAGCTAACAATCCCCTAACTGGATGCTCCTTAGTGTATGTTGAATCCTTGTGCTTTAACAAGTAAAGTCCCCAATTCTCCTCACCAATCTCCAACACCTTCCCACTTTAGAGGTCCTGAAATACACAGAAGTTAGGGGAAAAAATGACTGAGCATTGCAACTCCTTAGTAATCCTAGATACAAATAGTAAATTGTATCTAAAATCTGGAATATGCAGGACATTACTCAAAGGTTTACCATCCATGATCTCACAACTGCCGATGTGAGAAACATCTACTGTACCTCAATTAGGTAGATACACCTTTTTATATGTAACATTAATAGGCTCAGTATGCAACATCCCTTTATGTGCAATCATATGATTACTAGCACCAGTATCAACTATCCATTCTTCCTTAAAGGCATTCAACTTAGGAGGATAGACATTACTTGCACTAGGAACATCTACCATATGAGAAGTAACAATCTTACCTCTCATGTTGGCTGAAGCAGACAGTTTGTTTCCTGAACTTTCACCAACAATGTCCCTGTCTAGAATTCTTTGAAATTGATTGTAATGATATGGATTATCCATGTGTTGCATCATCTGACTATATTGATTGTGCAAGTAATTAGCAGTTGTCCTTTCTTTATCCTAATCCTCAGAATATCTCCCAGGTATAAGTGGCAACGGAACCGGGAGGTATCGGTACCGATTCTGGTCCGTTCCGATCCGTTACCGGTTCTGTCTCGGTTTCGGATAATATCGGTTATATCCGGTATTGTATCGGTCCGGGAGGGGTAACGGGATGGAAACCGGGATTTACCGGTCCATCCCGGTTCGGTTAGTCCCGATTTCGTCCCGGTCCGGTCCGGTTCGTTCAGTTTTTTTTTTAATCTGAAAATTTAAATATAGTCGTTGATAGCCGTTGGGCAACGGGTTTTGGGCCCCACCAACGAATCTTTCACCCCCATAACCCCCCTTTACACCTCCCTACCCCCCAAACTTTTTTTAATACTCCAAACTTCTTAAAACTACATTTTTATCCTTTTTTTAAAACTATAAATACCCCTATTCTTTCATTCTTTTCACTCACAAAAATTTCTTCTAATCTCTCTACTCTCTACTCTCTAAATTCTCTTATTCTCGTTAAAATTACTTATTTGGTCTTTGGAAATTGGAGGCTTGGAGCTTCAAAATTCAACTTTCAATTTTTGGCTTCCGGTCAATCGGTCATACACGTCTACTTTATTAAGTAGACGTTTGGTACATTCGTTCCAACTTCCAACTCACTTTTCATTTAGTTATTTATTTGTTTGCATGCTAATCTCTAGTCTCTACTTATTTAGTTATTTATTTATTTAAAAATTTGTTAATCATTTTCGTATTATATATAATTTACTCACTTTTTATATTTGAATATGGATTTCGGAAAAAACATTATTGAAAAGGGTAAAACAACCATAGTTAATTCGTTCACTAATTTATCTAGCTCAAAATCCAAGAAAAATAAAATAATCGGTAGTACTTCTCAATCTAAAACTAAAAAAACTTCTCAATTAAGAATAAATACGGATGATTATACGCATGTTGATGAAACTGTTTTTAATATTGATAGTAATAGTGGATTAGATCCTTATCATGAACATTTACAAAGAAAATTTGGTAATTTTGAAGAGGAATTACCTGAAGATGATGAACATGATGATGTTAATGCTTATGTTGATAGTTTTGATAATAATGTTGATGAATATGATGATGATGAAACTGAGCCACCGTCGGCTACTAGTCCCACTCCCAATCCCTCTTCCCCGGCTCCCGCTCCCTTTCGTTGTTCTGCTCCCATTCCCCCCGTGCATCCTAGGACTAAGGTAGGACGCGCTAAAAAATCGGCCTGTGGCAATTTATGACTCAAAATGAAGATAAAACACAAGCTATTTGTAATAAATGTAAACATAGAATGAATCATAAAACTCTAGGAAAACAAGGTGGGACCGGACATTTGAGTAATCATGTAATGTCATGTTGTAAAAATGAATTTTTGCATGCTAAAGCTGTAGCCGAAGCTAAAAAAAATGGTACCACCCTTCCTGCAAATGTAGGAGAAGAGGGCTCTAATATGGTCCAAACACAATTAAATCCTTCTAATGTTTCTGGCTCTAGTATACAACGGTCATATAGTAGAGAAAAAGATCTTGAAGAATTAGCTAAAATGATTGTTGTTATGGGTTTTCCATTTAGTTTTGCTGAAAATCCCAATTTTATTCATTATATTCAAATTGTGTATAACCCACATTTTAAAGGTTTTACTAGAAATACAATTAAAAAGGCAATATTTGATTATCAAGCTCAACATTTTCAATATCTTCGTTGTTTATTTTATTATAATAATTGTAAAATAGCTATTACTTCTGATATGGGCCGTAGTGTAAATGGTAATGATTATTTCACTATTACTGCACATTGGATTGATGAAAATTGGACTTTGCAAAAAAGAATTTTAGGTTATAAATGTTGTGAAATGCATAAAACCGGTAGTCAAATAGCTCAAACAATTATAGATGTTTTACAAAACTATGTAATTTGTGATAAAATAAGTAGTGTTACCTTAGATAATGCTTCTAATAATAGAATGAACTACTAAAACCGTCTCTTTGCCCTATTTATGTTGATGGCTTTCATATTAGGTGTGTTGCACACATATATAATTTGATTGTTAGAGTTGGTATAGCAATGTATGATGATGGTTGCATAAAAGTTGAAACTGCATGTCATTTTATTTTTAAATGTCAAGTTAAGTCTAGACGCAGAGATTTTGAAAATCGTTGTCGCGAATTTAATCTTCCACCTAAAACAATTCCAAAATCAGTGTGTACTAGATGAAATTCTTTATATGAAATGTTTGTAGTTGCTTATGAATATAGGAAACCTTTACAAATGGTTTGGAATGCTCATAATTCAAATATGACATATAGACTTGATGATAATGATTGGAATGACATAAAAGAACTTATAGAATTCTTAAAAGTTTTTTATTTAACTACAAAAAAAATATCTGCACTTTATTATCCAACTATTTGCTCTGTTTTACCTAATATTTGTGTTATTTCTAGTAATTTTTATAAATTCAAAAATAAACCAAGATTTGAAGAATCTATTAAGAAAATGATTGAAAAATTTAAAAAATATTTTATTCCTATTCCTCAAATTTATTTAACCGCTTATTTGTTAAACCCACATTACAAAGATGAAGGTGCATCACGAATGGTTGATAAAATATATTTTAATTTGGGTATTGATAGTGAAGATGATGAAACACCTAGTTGTCAAGATGTTAAAGATAGTATAAAAATTGAAGCTAGAAAATTGTATGACTTGTATAATTATAATATAATGACTGTAGTACGTAATGAAGAGCCTCAAAGTTCTAGGAGTAGATATAATAATGAAGATGGTATTGATGATATGATAGTTTCTTATATTGAACTTTCTCATAATGATATAAATGATTTTGATGCATATATTAATCAAAATACATAACCTACTACTATTGATCTTCTAGAATGGTGGAGCAATCGCGGCCAGGGATTTCCAAAACTTCAACCGGTTACTCGCGATGTGTTAGCTATTCAAGAATCTTCAGTAGCTTCGGAAGGCGCTTTTAGTGCAGCAAGATTTCAAATTGGAGAGCATAGATATTCATTAGCAGCAGATAGCTTGGAGATATCGATACTATTTAGAGATTGGATTAATGACAAGAGAAAGAGTTATGGTCGTCCACCTTTACCGACCAAATTTAAAAATGACGTTGATGAAATAATGCAAGATTTTAGTGACGACGGCATTGATGCAATGGAGGAACTAGTTAATCAACCAATTCCAAAGCATGTTACTAGAGAAATGTTAAATGATTTAAAAAAAGATTTCATTGGTAGCATGAACTATTAAATTTAAATGTCTATTAGTATGAGTATAATAATTCGAGATCTAATTCAAACAGAACCCTTCCTAGAAGGTGGCTGTGTAGATTAGATTTTTTAATACTGTACTAATATTTTGTAATTCAACTTGTACTATTTAATTAATATTAATAAAAGTATAGGCTATTTACCTTAATTTTTTTTAATTATTGTCTTGACTCTTGAATTTAAATTTTCAAATTTTTAAAGTGTGAAATTTAAACTTATATAGTTTTAAAGTTTGAATTTAAATTTTCAAATTTTTAAAGGGTGAAATTCAAACTTTATCGTTTTAAAGTTTTAAATTTGAATTTAAATTTTCAAACTTTTAAAGGGTGAAATTTATCGTTTTATAGTTTTAAAGTTTGAATTTAAATTTTCAAACTTTTAAAGGGTGAAATTTAAACTTTTATAGTTTTAAAGTTTGAATTTAAATTTCAAACTTTTTAAGTGTGAAATTTAAACTTTTATAGCTTTAAAGTTTGAGTTTTATTATTTAAATTTTCAAACTTTTAAAGTGTGAAATTTAAATTTCTATACTTTTAAATTTTGAAAGTTTGTATTTAAAACTTTAAAAGTATAAACTTTTAACTTTAAAATTATAAAAGTTTTAATATTATTTGATTAATGTTCCTAATTTTTTAATTTTAATAAAAAAAAAATTAAATTATATCCGTTGGTACCCGGTTTCCGGACAGGTCCGAGACGGGTATGCAATATTTTTTCCGGAATTACCGGTTCTGGTCCATCCCGGTTCCGGTACGGTTTCGGCTCGTGGTGACCGGTTCCGGTCCATCCCGAACCGGTCATCCCGGTTCCGGTTCCGTTGCCAGTCATACTCCCAGGTATGCCACCCTTACAATTAGAATCAGACGCTATTACACCTTTCCATTTGTATGATGCATCTCTAGAATTATGAACACAAGCAGATCTAAACTGTCCTGGATCAGAATTTGTTCTTCCATCTTCAAACTTCACATTATAAGCTTGGTTCCTTGTATTAGGATCCCCTCCTCTAGGATCTCCTCCTCTTGGATTTGCAGCAGTAGAATTCCCAAATTTCTTCCTAAACTTAAAATCTGGTGGATAGCCAATCAATTTATAACAATTATACCTAGTGTGGCCCATCATGTTGTAGTAATCACACTGAACATTTCAGTTCTTTTTGAACTTGTGAGGGTGAGAATTACGTCCAGATATCATTACAGCAATATACATGTTCATCATTGGACCAACAATATGAGCCATATTCCTTTGACTTTCTCTTTTAATCATCATGGAATAAGCTTGATTAACAGAGGGAAGAGGAATTAACATCAAAATTTGACCTCGAGCCTGCTCATAAGATTCATTAAGTCCCATTAAAAACATCAAGAGCTTTTGCCTAGTCATAAACTCCCCAAAATCTCTAGATTTTTCACAAGCACATCCAGGAAATGGAGCTAGACAATCAAATTCTACCCATAATAAACGCAGATGATTAAAATACTCAGAGATACTACTTGTTCCTTGAACCATCGTTGCGATCTCCCTGTGTAATTGAAAGATCCTCGATCCATCTGCCTTATCGAATCGCTCTTTGAGATCTCTCCAAACCACACCAGCATCAGAAGAATACGCAATACCACTCAATAACTCTTTCGAAACAGAGTTCATGGTCCATGAAAGGACAATCGCATTGTAGCGTTCCCATAGATTAGTGAGATTTGGCCAAAACCTTCTTTTCTGCATCTTCCATCGATCAGACCCAACTTGTTTCTTCCAAGTATGGCAATCCGCATCGATCGAATCTAAACAGAATAATTTTCCGATCCAGTCAATTGAATAGAGATCAAAACCACTCCAGAAGTATCCGATGAACTGAGATACAGACGATGATTATGACCTAATTTCTCCAATAATTCATTATCTACTACAATCGCCATAAATCTTCCTTACAAGCTCTCGAAAAATCAGTATCAATGGATGAAAAGCTCTGATACCATATTAAACGAAGCAATGAACAACTCAAATACTGAGAAGAACACACAAGTACAGAGAAAAAAATATCTGCATATCAGAAATGAGTTGTACTAAATGTGATCTCAAAATTACATCTAAAATCAACTATGTATTCTTACTTATATACAAGATTATATCTACCCTCTAGCTATGCATATTCTATTTAACTAACTAACTAGTACGATAATCATTTAACAGAATCTGTTACATAACTAACTTCCAGCTAACTAAGTCACTACACCAGTTTCATCAATTTATCTTCCTATAAATTGAGATATTATTCATATTTGAAAAATGACACACGGGAAATTAGTCTTGAGTATGTAGACAATCTTTATCTTAAGTAATATTATTATCAAAATGAGATTATAAAGAAAAGGTTATTATATCAAAACAAATTATATCGTGTTATGAGCCATGAGTCTCATCATATTCTATCTTGAATGAACATTTAAATCGAGGTACTCCATCTCTACATCTGCTCATTAAAACATGCCAATCAACATCATATTGACTTTCTTCCGATTCTAAATAATACATGCACTCCCAAACACAAGTTTCTTCTATTGATGGAGGATATGTTTTGCAATTCACCAATGCCATTGAGAAAATAAAGAACAACATGCAAATCTGCTCCAACGTCAATATCATTTTATTTATATTTCCTGTAAAGACAACCAATTATTAATAACGTTAATAAATTTCTTAAAGTATGATTTGAAAAGAATTCATAGAAATAGAGTTAATGGAATGTGGATAAAACTTTAATTGATTAATTAATTGAATAATAAGGGCACCTAACCAACAAAGCATTAAATATTCAAAAACTCCTTTCAAATATTAAAAAACCTCACATTGATAATCACTTTTTCTTTAAAAAAAAGAAACAAAAAAAAAAAAAACACGGAGTAATATATATAAGATCTTTTCAATCAAGCACGAACACTATTTCAATTTTTATTTTTTATTTTTTAATTTCAAATTTGGTTCTTAAAGTGGAATCTCAATATTTTTTTCTCGTGCCCTCATTTCCTTAAGGTCCTATTTGACCATAAATTTTGAATAGGTTGATTTTTTTAAAAAAAAATTAAAGTTGTTTTCAAACATTTATTTCACTTGATTTAATTTTTTTAAGTTTTGTGAGTTGAAGTCTCAAAAACTAATTTTATCCGATTTTTGGGAATTTGAAAGTATTTAATTTAAAGATCAATTTTTTAAAATCTAATCAATTTTCAAGACCAAATAAAATTTTAACACTAGCTTATTCTTTTGTCTTCGTAATCTTAGATAAAAGTTGAAATCTTTGACATAATTTTTTTTTTTATTTCACCTGATACGTGAAAAATGTAACATCTTTTCAACCACTCATAATAATAATTTCATTACATTTAAAATGTAATTGCAACCTACAATTTTCATCAAATTTAAAGAATGAAATTTCGCAAATATACAAATGCACATATTAACTTAAGAAGTAAAGTAGCACACATCAATAAGCAAACAAACAACTAATAAATACTATAAGTAAATAAAAGGAGGATACTTTGTTTTTACGTACCCATTTTTTTTTATCTTGATAGCAGAATTGGTGTAAATTGACTTTTACGAAGATCAGGTTAAAGGTTATAAATAGATAGATATGTAATTTTGTTCTTATGAATTTGATCTTTCTTCATGCATTCGTTACAAGTGAGACATTAATGTAGAGCCATAAATATGAAACATATCTTTATTTTGACAACCCAGTATTGCTCTTCTTTTAAATTTTAATGACGGTTATATGATTAAGAGTCTGTTTGATATTAATGCTAAAAATATTTATTTTTTGAACTACTTTTTGAAATAGTTTTTCAGAAAAGTACTTTCGAAAAAAGAATTTGTGTTTGACTAATTTATGTGAAAAGTGTTTTTGATAAGTAGGTTATGCTTGACTAATCTTTTTAAAAACATGCTTTTAAGAGTCAAATCTATCTATAGATAATAGGAGAAGAAAAAGTGCCACAAAAAATGAATTTGTGAATTATTAAAATTAATTTAAAATATAAAAATCTAAATCTAAAAATAAAAATTGCAATCACTAAAAAAACTGTCATAATTTTTGAAAACAGATTTAATTTTTAAAAAAATACAATTTATAAATTAGTAAAAAACTGATTTTTTTAATATACCACTGATTCAATATTTAAAAATAAAAACATATTTATAAACTTTTTTTAAAATTAAAACGACAATTCCATATGTCCTCAATATATAACTTTTAAATTTATTTTTTTAAAACCATTTAATGTAGGAAATATTCAATATTTAAAAAAAAAAAAAAATTGCCATATTTCTTTATTAATATTTTAAAACACAATAAGAATTTAAATGCAGTTTCAAAACTTCCTTTTACATTCCAACTTATATACAAACTCTAAAAATTAATCAACAAAATATTAATAAGATATTTTTTTAAATCTGAAAATAAAAATAAAAATAAAAATTTTGATTGTCAATTTAATTTTGCCAGTTTCTTTTGAAAACTAAATAAAATTGTAAACATAATAGAACATGCATTTACATTTAAGCAGTAGCAAACCCTATTCATTTGATTTGAACCAATTTTAAAACGTTTTTTTTATAGATACATTATTTAATTTGTTTTCAAATCATGAAAAGAAAAAAAACATTTTTGCGATTTTCTTTTTATGCCTATTTTTAAAAATAGTAACAAAAATTTCACACACAGTTTTCAAATATAAAATAAAATAAAAATAAATTGAGAAGGATGTTATACATATAAATAAATTATAAAAATTAATGTAGTTAATTTTAAATTTGAATTGAAACTGTTTGTGATTCTTATTTAATTGGACGTAGCAAAACAAATCAAAACTAAAGCACACGATGCATACATGTCTAATTTTGAATTCAAATTTAAACTTGCAGTAGTTATCAGATTATAAATTATTTTGACTTGATTTCTTAATTTTTTTAAAAAATCTATATTCCTAACGCCTAAACAAAGAAACGGAAACAAAATTAGTTAGGGAAAAAAAAAACTGCCTAAAATAACTGTCATGTTGCGAAAAAACAAAAATTACTGATTTCATCCCTTACAAACTGCCACTTTATTCAGGTTAAATTTGGTTTGTGTACCCACATTCAACAACAATATCATCAAAATTTCTCTGTAAGTATTTTCAAAAGATTCAAATTTGTTATCTCTGCTTAAAATTGTCATCGAATTTGCTTTCTGATTCATATGTTTTTGTTTACTGAAAAGGGTCATATTTGCCCCTATATTCTTAGAAAAGGGTCATATTTACCCTTCGTTATACTTTTTTGATATATTTGCCTTTACCATCCAACTTTGACGCCATATTTACCCTTCATCCGTTAAATCTCCATATTCCCACATAAATTACCTATGTCTACATGGATTTTATTTCCTCCTAAATATATCTAAAACATTATTTAAATTTTAATTGCCCACAATTTTGTTAAACTTCCATTGATTAATTTGGAAGTTTGGAGAGGAATACTAGAGAACATAGAAGTTTAGAGATGGTAATCTGTTTCGTCTCTCCACCACCAAATAGGTCCGATCATCCCAAAAAAATAATTCTTAAACCACTGTTAATTCGTCAGATCTTTACCACCACCGAAAAACTGAAACACCACCCTTGAACAATCAAATCAGATCCACCAAATAAATATATTTCTGAACAACATTAAATAATCTAGATATATAGAAGTTTTCTAGTAGTTGCGTCGAATTTAGTCTCATCTCATCCCCGTTTCTCCATCAATAACCACCGCGTAACAATCTTGTAGCCACTAGAAACCAACTTGAATCCTCCATCTCCATTGTTGAACTTCACCTCACCCTCTCCACCGTCTGAAATAATCGAAAAAACAGAGCACGTGTAGATTATTTGTAAAAATTCTACCTATTTTTTAATCAAATCGAGTTTAAAGATGAAAGTTGGATGTACTTACCAAAAAATTATTGGATTAAATGTTAAAAATTGTATTAGTTCTTAATCTTATTGGTGTATGATGTGAAAAAGGATATATATAATTTTCTATGTTTGTTGTATAAAACACCCATGGAGAAAAATTAAGCAGAGGAATCAAAGTTGGATTTATTTTGGTCAGTGGAAAGGATTTAATCGTGTGGGCTGAGTTAAAACAATTTAAATAATGTTTAGATTTAATTAGGAGAAAATGAATTCCACGTAGGTGCCACATAGGTAAATGTATGTGGGAATAAGGAGATTTAACGGATGAAGGGTAAATATGGCCTCAAAGTTGGATGGCGAGGGCAGATATCAAAAAAGTGTAACGAAGGGTAAATATGACCCTTTTCTAAAAATACAGAGGCAAATATGACCCTTTTCCGTTTTGTTTATGTTGCCATATGCAACGACATGATTCTCAAAAATCAGTACAAATTTTGTCCCACAATATATGTAGAAGTTTCATATGGTGAGTATCCTATTTATTATTGTTATTATTATTATAGTTATTTATTTCTATTGATTCCTCAATTAAAATTCTGGATGAAGATGTTTTAGTAGATCTTTTTTTTTTTGTAAAAATTATATAAATCACATAGTATAATAAATAAATTACTTCCTGTCCCTACTCTTTCATAAATTACGAAATTCCTTTTTTTTTTTGTTGTGGATACTTTAATATGCGGTCGGATACTTTAATTAAGAAGTTGTAATTATCAGGTCAGTGCGTTAAAAAAGGGATTTTAACAATTTTAAGCGTTAAGTAATGGATTTAAAAATTAACTGCCACAATTCACGCATACGTTTATTGCATCTGCAAATCGTTCAATCTTAAAACACTATTGAACTAAAATTTCGAATTTGAAATTTGAAATTTTTTATTTCTTGTTTTACGAAAAGCTCTGGAAATTTCAACGCTTTTTTGGTGAAGAATTGTAATGAATATTTTCATCTTGTTAGGACATTCAGGTATATGGGAAAGTGATGTTAGGTACGAGCGATACAAAATTGATGGCATAGTGGTTGGGGAAAAAATTTTGTTCGTTAATCTCAAATCAACAATTGCAACAAAATTGAACGTTGATGAATCAAAAAAAAAATATGGAGATCAGATACGTTGTAAAAGGTAATTCATGTCCTTTGTGTATTCGGAATGATATGGGGGTGAAATTGTACATAGAAGTGAAGAAACATGAGATGGAATTTGGTATGTATCCACTATGCATTGATACATCGAATAGAAGTGATGAAGATATACATAATTTTGATGCAACAGGTGCAATTGTGTGTGTTGAAGGTGGAAAAAGGGACACAAAGGCTCTAAGCATTGTTGAATTGAAAATTTGTGATTCTTATTAAATACCAGAAATGGAGGTGGAAAATTATTTATCAGATACAAATGTTTCTAATGTGGAGGTGAAGCAATTGTACAAGGATAAGGCAACTCTAATGGATGTTATGGGAAAATATAAAATTAAGCATAGCTTCAATTTTAGAGTTAAGAGATCTGGTAGCAAAAGGTATGTGATACTTTCTTGATTTTTTAAGATTTATTTGATATCATGTTGATCATGATTCACAAATAACGTGTGTGGTGCAATTGTAGTTGTTAGGTATCACAAGGGTTTTGAGTTACTTCTGCTTAATACTTTAATAATTAAGAAGGATTATTGAAATAATGTTAATAATTGAATTTTGAATCTGTTATCTGATTTGTATATCAAATATATAAAATGAGTCGTCATTGAACTATGTGCATATTACAATTTAACTAAAAGTCTTTGTAATAATGTATGTTGTACTGTTATTTTATTTATAATATTATGAATTGATACATTAAACCTGATGAAATAACAACTGTATATCGTATATGTTTATATTTAAAGGGATATATAAAGGAAAAATGACCTAATTTCTGAAAAATCGATTAAACTCTCTAACCCCTCTCTCCCGGTGAAGAAAACCCCACCCTCACAACGAATGGAAAGAGGGTATTTATAGGGAATTTCTAGGGTTTGGAAAAGGTGGGAAATCGGGAGGAAAATGGGCTGTACGTATTGTATTTGTTGGAATATTAGGCTGATTTGGAAAGGAAATGGGAGTGGACTGAGAATTAGTGGGAAAAAGTGAAATTGGAAAGCTGAAAGTAATGGGCCTGGTTTAAATAGGCCCAAGATGGGTCTAAAAAAAAGAAATAGGTTTAAAGTGAGGTTTAAAGGGTTGGATCTTGAAATTTAAGAAATAGCCCCAAATTGAGTTCAAGTAATAAACTCAGCTAAAATCTAAATAAGATGAGTTAATATTAATTAATTAACGAGCTTCTTAATATTAATGAAATAAGATAATTAGCTTAAATGTAAACTAATGATTCAAAAATTATAACCAAAATTTGAACTAAACTAATTTAATAAAATACTTACTAGAATTAAAATCTTTTTGAGATGATTTTTGAAATATTTGTAAAATGTATACTAATTATATACAAAATTATATAAACCATATATATTACTTAAAATTTATAAAAAGCGACTAGATTTACTTCAAAATTACTTGAAAAATATTTTGAATTTTATAGAGTCAATTATTTCAACTCGTTTAGAATTTAGGAAGCTTGATGATTAATTTACATTGTGGAGGTCCAAAATTGGGTGTCAACAACTGTCCCTCATTTTACTTGGATTGATGCAAGAAATTCGAGGAAAATGAAATTGACAAATCCAATTTTGACCGACCACATCTTCATCCTTTAAGAGAGCGATTTGGTACGGATTTTAGGAATTATGGTCGAACCCTGAAAGTGGGTACCCTACGTATCTCAGGCTATATGAGAAATCAGACCGCTTGTAACTCGATACGCTTAATTTGATGTATGATTTGAAAGAATTCAAAAGTAATCCTAAAGAGATCGAGATAAAATTCATTAACATAAAATGTAATCCAAATGGGGAGATAATGTCTTTTACTGTGTGGACACTTAGTTGCTCTCTGAAATACTTGACGTCAATTTTCTTTCAATTTGACTTTGAGCAAATGATGTTTATATCTCATATTTGCAATATAATTCTTTCATGCACTCTTCTTTTGATATGAAGTAATAAGAAATAGACCGATGTAATATGTTGATGGCTCTTTTGATGACGTTTTTTGCGAGATAAAAATAATGATGATGATTCTTCATTAGTAAGATGACGATAATCCATTGGTAGGATGATTTTGCTACATCGATAGGATGATGATGCCACTCCATCGATAGGATGATGATAATGCTCCATCGATAGGATGACGATGTTGATGCTCCATTGATGGGTTGACCATAATGATAGGATGATGATCCTACTCCATCGATAGGATGATGATGATGCTCTATCGATAGTATGATGATGCTACTCCATCGATAAGATGATGATAATACTCCATCGATAGGATGATTGACAATGATCCATTGATAGGATAATACTGATGAAGGTCCATTGATATAGTGATGATAATAAAGATCCGTCGGTAGGATGATATTGATTCATTGGTAGGATAATGCTGATGAAGATGAAGATCCGTCGGTAGGATAATGTTGATCCATTGGTAGGATAATGTTGATGATCCATTGGTAGGATAATGCTGATGAAGATGAAGATCCGTCGGTAGGATAATGTTGATCCATTGGTAGGATAATGTTGATGATCCATTGGTAGGATAATGATGATGAAGATGAAGATCCGTCGGTAGGATAATGTTGATCCATTGGTAGGATAATGTTGATGATCCATTGGTAGGATAATGCTGATGAAGATGAAGATCCGTCGGTAGGATAATGTTGATCCATTGGTAGGATAATGTTGATGATCCATTGGTAGGATAATGATGATGAAGATGAAGATCCGTCGGTAGGATAATGTTGATCCATTGGTAGGATAATGTTGATGATCCATTGGTAGGATAATGATGATAATCCATTGATAAGATAATGTTGATCCATTGGTAGGATAATGATAATGATCCATTAGTAGGATAATGTTCATCCATCGGTAGGATAATGATAATAAAAATCCGTCGATGGGATAATAATGTTCCTTTGATAAAATAACAACTATGTCCTTCTGGGTGATGATACTACCTCATTTGATAATACTCTAGAAATGCCCATTCGAGTGGTAAAGACAATATCCCTCTGGGTAGTTCTCATTAACGCGTCTGATATCGACGAAATTCAAGGATATTCTTCAAACGTTCTTAATCTTTGAAAAATGTAATCTCGTGTCATCGAAGATTCTTTTGTATATCGAGAGTGATGCTTTCACTTGTTCCCATTTTGAACACTTTGTTTTCGTTGCGACTTATGCTTTGTTGGGAATTTAAACGAAGAGTTGTTGCTCGTATTCTGAACTCTTTCTTTTCCTCGAAAAAAAAAAACTTCAATGACTTTCCTTCTCCCGCGATGCATATATCTTTTTCCCGCAATGCATGAACCTTCTCTTGCAATACATGAATTTCTTCTTTCGTGATGCATGAATCTTTTTCTTGCAATGCATGACTTTTCCCTGCGATGCATAGATCTTCTCTTGCAATGCACGAATCTTTTCCCGCGATGCATAAATCTTTTTCTCGTGACGCATGGATATTCTCTTGATGATGCCTCCCTGATACCGAACGAAAATGATGCTTCACCCAACAACATATGTGATCTTCTAGGTAGTTCTTTGGGTGGTTGTATCGTTTTGAATCGACAATATAATAAAAATGACCCTCGAAGTAGTGGTATCATCTCATTTGACAATACGATATAAATGACTCTCCGGGTAGTGGTATCGTCTCATTCGACAATATAAATAAAAATGACCCTCGGAGTAGTGATATTATCTCATTTGACAATACGATACAAATAACCTTCAGGGTAGGAATATTATCATATCTGATAATATAATAACGCGAGATAAACGTCTTTCGGTATCTTTAGTTCTTTGGAAATAATAAGATTGCTCTCTTCATGATTTTCGGTTGTTCCATCTCGAACATAGGTTCACGTTTATTATGGACTTCACCTTGTTAGGAATTGAAGGAAATAATGTTATTCATATTCCAAAATCTTTAATATAAGCGGCATAAAACATTTCGCATCCACGAGACAAATTGTCAATTTTGGGGAGCTCTTTGCCCTTTGACTTCTCCATATTCATTGAATGGTGGAATATGTTGATCTTGAGGCAAGCTTATAGACACCGTGTCCTGAGAAAAATTGTTAGTTTTTAAAAAATTGAACTTTCGTGTCGATCTCTTCGGTTTATGCGCTCCTTGTCTTGCTATCTTGATTGATTTTCTCGATCTCCCGCTTCTTGATAGATAAGACAAAATATTATTATTATTTTTTACGCAAATATAATTGAAACGTGAAGGAAAAGTTTTTAAAGAAAAATGGATTTTCAAAATAATGTTTGGAAAAGATCATTGTCAAGTGTCATGTCACGTCAAGTTTAACAAACGTCATTCGGAGTTGGTATTTTGAGATCTGTCTGATCACTTGTTGGGAAGTATTCAAAGTTGCTCTAAACTCTCGCTGAACCTTATTGAAATTTTTGAGGTCATCCTAAAAAATTTCTGTCCCAGTTAACTGTCTTGCCTTATCTCGAACTGTAGGTGAGCAAATCACGGAATTTTTGAGATCTTCTCAAAATTTTTGTCTCAGTTGCAAGTCTCAAAGTAACTTCAATCTTGACTTTTGTTGGATAGATCTTCTTCTTGAGAATTTTTGAGTTCCTCTCAAAATTCTGTCCCAGTTTCTATTGCACAGAAAAATAGAAATCTTTTAGGAGATATGACCGAGCCGTTGTGGCGCCTACGTATCCCGTTGAGGCAGGAATCAGGTCAAACGTAGTTCCCCCTCTCGAGGACTTAACAAAACAAGAAATTTGCAAAGAAACCGACCGAGGCCGACATAGGCCGCCTACGTATCTCATTCTTGAGAATTCAGGTAGAGCGTAGTTCAAATAAAAGGAAATTATTTAAAAAGGGATAAAGGGGTGACCGAGGCCGACATAGGCCGCCTACGTATCTCATTCTTGAGAATTCGGAGTCGAGACGTAGTTCATTACAAAGGTATAAATTCTAAACATAAACGATTACAAGCAAATAAAAGCTAATGCAAGAAAAAGATAGAAATCGAGTCTTCAAACATTCTATCTTTTTACATCATTTAAGTAGATTGGTGACTTGTGAGATCCAATGTTCGTGCTCAACCAGGTAACATCATCAAACAAATGTATCGATGTGTTCTCTAAGCAAACTGATGAGTTCACTTTCTAGTGCTTTTGTCATATAGGCACCAGATTTGATTTCTTTGATGCATTCATCATTTCCTTGATTCACTATTTCAATTTTTTCTTAATTCGGCTCTTCGTGAATTTTGAACTGTCTAAACTCCTCAACCAGGTGTTTAGGTACCGTGATCTTCTCATTGTAGTCCTCAAATTCCTCCGCATCTACCCCTATTTGTTCATTTAACTTGTGACATGACATGCTATCGGTAGATTTGAAAATATTTTCACTGAAATCATAAACATATACTATTAAATAACAAATATAAGGCAAGTAAAGCAAATTTCGCATTAAAGGAGGCTTTCATTTGAAACAAGGAAATTAGAACTTTGTCCATGACGATAAATCATTTTGCCCCTTTTCAAAATATTAAGAGGGAGATTAAAATAGTGAAGCAAAAATAGAGTAACGGATGGGTCTCGAGCCTCATTCAGAACACCACTGATTTTAGAAATAACATAGAAAATTGTCTATTTCTACCAAGACGAGCGAGGAGTCAAGAGCGAAGTGGATGTCCAATTAGGCATTTTGTCCTTTGACTCACTTTGTATGGTATGAGTGGTGTCTCGATCATCTCTTTAAGCACAATATCGCCTTCTTTGAACCAACTTTTGATTCCTTCCCCTAGACCATTTTGCATTGGAAAAGACTGATATAAGTGAGGCAACGATTTTGGAAAAGCTTGATCGATCTTTTGCTTGTTCTGACCCTCTTTCGGCACTAAAGAAAAAACTTGATGAGGTGCTATGATCACGAATTTGGCTTTCTCTCTTTTGGTTGGAGGGGCTACAACTTTCTCAAGCTTTTCAAGGTTGGCTGAGATAATAACTTTCTTCACATTCAAATCTTCTTCGACTTCAACCATATTAATAGTTACCCCTCCATGATTCGCCATGGGGTCAGTATCGACATTAGGAGTGGTAGTCTGAAGAGTGATGACCTTTTGATCTATCAAGTCCTGAATTTTATGCTTCAAGTTGATACAATCCTCGGTAATATGCCCAGCACCTCCTGAATGGTAAGCACAGTGAAGATCGAATCTATAAAGCTTGGAGTTGACATTGATATTATTTGGATCAATTGTCTGTATCAGGCCAGCTGATTTCAATCTCTCAAAAAGTTGTGTTCGGCTTTCAACCAAAGGAGTAAAGACTCTAGAAGGTTTCTTTTTAAGATTTGGGTGAGGAGGATTGTAATTATTTCCTGGATGTAAAGGTACTTGACGGTAATTTGAAGGATTTTGGTGAGTTGGTGCTTGCGTTTGGAAATTTGCGTATTGTGGAGCTCGATAACTAGGAGGGTGTTTTGGTAGTGTGGGGGTGGAATTTGGTGACTTAATTGGATATTTGAACAATTAAGCGATGGAGCTTGGTAATATGGATGGGTATTTTGGTAATTTGGATGTGGAGTTTGGTAAATCGGAGGTGGAATTTGGTAACTCGGTGGTGGAATTTGGTAGTTAGGAGGTAGAATTTGGTAACTCGATAGTGGAGTTTGATAACCTGATTGGGTATGACAAGCTGGGTATAAATGTTGTGGAGCTCGAGGATAACCTATGTAAGGTGAGGATTTTCTGAAGTGTCCTTTTCCATCGGATGCACAGGAAATAGAAGACACATCTTCTCTCTTCTTTTTCAACAATCCTGAAGATTCAATTGGGGCGGCAACGCAAGAAATCTTTCCGATTTTAATCCCGTCTTCGATAGCCTCACCCACCTTGACTATCTCCGCAAATTTGGCTCCAATAAGCAATATTATCTTGTCATAATACCCTGGCTCTTGAATGCGTATGAACACTTCAACGATCTCCTTCTCAGACATGGGAGGTCGAACCCGAGCGGCCTCTTTCCTCCACCTGTACGCATATTCACGATAACTTTCAGTGGATTTTCGCTTAATTCTCTCCAAAGAATAGCGATCAGGAACGATCTCCACATTGTAGGCAAACCGTTCGATAAAATCCTTAGCTAGTGCATTCCAGCTAGACCATTGTTTTATCTCATGCGAGGTAAACCATTCCAACGCTTCCCCACTTAAACTTCGGCTAAAGAGCCGCATTAACAAGGCTTCATTCCTGCCAACTCCTACGAGTTGGTCACAGTAGGCTCTCAGGTGCGCCAGTGGATTCCCCGTTCCTCCAAAAGTATCAAATTTTGGCACTTTAAACCCTTTCGGAAGGTCCAGATTCGGATGGATGCACAGATCCTCATAACTCAAACCATTGACTTCAGGAATACAATGTAGCTCCTTCATGGCTTTCCTAATCTCTTCTTTCATATTGAACTTGGCTGCCTCTTCCTTTGACCTCCACTCTCTCTCTTGTTCCTTATAGTGATCAAGCTCGGAGCGATTGGCATAGGGTTCATTTGGAATTGGGGTTTGAAAAGTAGTCTTTTGAGGCAATGGCGGAGCAATGAAGGGACTCGGGTATTTTGAGTGACTTGGTAATTTTGGGGGAAAGTCCGGGGTTGGTATGTTGATTATGGTGGCGAGGAATGTTTGCGGATTGTTGACATTTTGATTTTGAGGGGAGGGCATGCTTGTGGGTTGGTATTTTGATGAGAAGGAAAGGTTTGGAGGTTGGTACCTTGAGGAGGAGGTGGTGCTTGGTAAGAGACGGAGGCCTGATGGGGATTTGGGGCGGTTGGGTCGATGGTTGAGGGATTATGAGCGAGACTGGAGGGAGGGTTCTGAGCCTGTTCCGCATTCGAAGGAGGAAGGTATAATGGAGGTCTCCAATCTCCTGGAGTATTAAAAGCAAAACCCGGATTAGGAAGATCTTGCATTCTCTGCATTTCGACCCTCATCTCAGTGATCTGTTGCATCAACTGCATAATTAATTCATTTTGATCAGTGGCGGCAGACTGAGCCGCGACAACATCAGTCAAGCTAATCTCGTCATTGTTATCACCCATTATTATCTTTCCTTTTTGCAAACTTTGATCGGGGAAGGAATCTTTGGGAGCCTTAAATCTTGCAAAATAGGGGTGTTCTGCTAACTTATCAACACAGACCAGTTCTAAGTACCTGACAAAGAAAAATAACTCAAAAAATAAACATGTTAGTATATGTAGATGATAAATAATACAAAATATCACACATATGATCACAAACGCATAAGAGTTGCTTCATTTGAAGATAAACTAGCCCACGTATTCAGAGAAATGACTAAATAGACAGGAATTTATCTATTTGATTTAGAGCTTAATGAATCAGAAATGTCGACTTGAGTCGAGACAAAAGTCGATTGTATCTTTCGTTGTCGCACTTCTGATTTTCAATTGAGAGTAAAACTCTTTTCTCTTTGCAAGAGTTGAAAAATATAAAATTTCTCAAAATATGGACCGAACCTTGAAGGCTGCCTACATATCTCACGAGGGAGAATTTAGGTCCTTTGTCGTTTGACCAGCTTGAATCCCTTTCGATTTGAGATAAATGGTTAATTCTTTTTTTTTATTATTATTTTTTTATGAGAAATCGAGATTTGAAAATGAAGATCAAATTTTGTTGTGAAACTAAAGACTCAAAGAGTATTTGGACGTATTTTTTATAGTGACTTGATATTTGTGCTTAAAGGGTTCTAGAAGATAATTCGAAAAGGAGTGAGCTAGAATATCTCCAAATAAAGAAACATAATTATACAAGCATTTATAACACATAGACAGTTATTGCGCGTTCTAAACAGATATGTGACCCTTTGTGCCAAGAGTGGGCTAACGATTTGAGGGATGCATACATCATTTGAAACATTCATTGCCCCCAAAACCCAAATTTATACAAATTTTGTGAATAAACTAAATGGGGATACATAATAGGAGAAATATGATACAAAATAATCAGTCCTGCATCAATCCTAAACTTATGCTTCCACAGAAAGTCCTTCACCTTTGATTTCTTGTCATCTCCGGATGTCCACACTTTAGATGGAATAGTAGATTGTACAACTCTTTTTCGACCAGAACAAACTATTACACTCTCAACCCCCAAGGAACAATGATTTTTCAAACCACGTATACATCCTTCAAATTTAAACACATAAGTATGATTGTCCGTTTAGGCCGTGAGCCATTTTGGACTCAAGGTGGTCTTCCTAATGGGCCCAACACGCCTTGGGTGTTGGGTCAACCTAGTTCAAAATGCGCTAAAAATTAGGATTTGGTTTCGCTCTACGCTAGTTGACTAAGAGTGGCTTTGAAAGACCGGGGACCCAAGTGGACAACTTAGGCTGAAATTCACGACAACCATTAGACGCATGACGTACCAATAAATTATCGATCCTTCCGAAAAAGGGTTGAGTATAAAAGTCCGGCTGCGATTATGCAGAAACCGTCCTTAATATACTATACATATAATAGGAAGATGCCATGAAATGCAATGACAGTTATATCAATTTAAACACATTAAGCGCAGATAAACAATTTAACAATTAATACAATTAGTCAAATATGTCAAATCTTATGGTTAGAACTTAATTAAGTCCCCAGCAGAGTCGCCATTTCTGTTTATATTTAAAGGGATATATAAAGGAAAAATGACCTAATTTCTGAAAAATCGATTAAACTCTCTAACCCCTCTCTCCCGGTGAAGAAAACCCCACCCTCACAACGAATGGAAAGAGGGTATTTATAGGGAATTTCTAGGGTTTGGAAAAGGTGGGAAATCGGGAGGAAAATGGGATCCAATTCAAAATTCAAAATTTGAAATCCTTAAGAGATAAGGTTGACAACCAAGAACTAGTACAAATTCTCAACGAAACTCAAAGGAAAGCCGTCCGATTCTTGAACAAAGGACGAGGAGCGATGGGATGCTTCCACCTGGCTGATTCAAGTACGAGGACAACCTGCTTTGCTGCAAATCTCGTACGAATTGGAGGAAGACGACAACAGTCGTATTGGGCACACAAGATTGGGCTCGGGTCGCTGGACTGTTGGTGTGTTTCGCGATTTGGGTTGGATTTGCGTTTTTGATGGACTTGCGAGGAAGAAGAACAAAGCAAAGTGGGGATCGGGTATGTTTGGAATTGAGTGAAATTGGGAAAGCCGAAAGTAATGGGCCTGGTTTAAATAGGCCCAAGATGGGTCTAAAAAAAAAGAAATAGGTTTAAAGTGAGGTTTAAAGGGTTGGATCTTGAAATTTAAGAAATAGCCCCAAATTGAGTTCAAGTAATAAACTCAGCTAAAATCTAAATAAGATGAGTTAATATTAATTAATTAACGAGCTTCTTAATATTAATGAAATAAGATAATTAGCTTAAATGTAAACTAATGATTCAAAAATTATAACCAAAATTTGAACTAAACTAATTTAATAAAATACTTACTAGAATTAAAATCTTTTTGAGATGATTTTAATATTTGTAAAATGTATACTAATTATATACAAAATTATATAAACCATATATATTACTTAAAATTTATAAAAAGCGACTAGATTTACTTCAAAATTACTTGAAAAATATTTTGAATTTTATAGAGTCAATTATTTCAACTCGTTTAGAATTTAGGAAGCTTGATGATTAATTTACATTGTGGAGGTCCAAAATTGGGTGTCAACAAATTGCAACTATATATTAGTATGTCATTCAGATGCTTGTTGTTGGGAATTGAAGGCCTCCGTTAGGAAAAATACAGACATATTCAAAGTGAGATACTTCAATAGTGAACATACCTGCCCATTGAGGGATAGAGTATTAAGTAAGGTACAAGCTACTGTTGGGTTTCGTAGTGGTGTGACAGCTCCAAAGTTAGTGAATCATAAAGAAAACATACTCCAAACGATATAATTGAGGATGTCACGGCACTATATGGAGTTCAAATTTCTTACCAACAAGCATGGCGTTCAAAAGAACGTGCATTACAGATGATTAGGGGTAAACCTGTAGACGGGTACAAACAGATGCCAAAATACATATATATGTTGAACACTGTGTATCCAAATTCATGTATACGTATGCACAAGTTGGAAAAAAATGAGTTTATGTATCTCTTCATATCATTAAGGCCAATGATGAGAGGGTTTGAGTTCTGTAGGCCTGTTGTTGTTGTTGATGCTTCACACATCTTAGCGGATCTTATCGAGGGACATTTGTATCGGCAAGTACACTCGATGAGGCAAGTATGACATGTTGTTTATTAATTTGATTTTTCAAGATAGTAATATAACATCCTGGAACAATCATGTATAAAGAATCGTAATGTTATGTGTTTCAATCTGAAGGTTGTATATTGTCGTTAGCTTATGAAATTGTAGACACGAAAAATGATTGTTCATGGACATGGTTCTTCCAACACTTTAAAAATCTATTTGGTGATAGAGAACAAATGTGTGTTGTATCATATCGAAATGAAAGCATATTAAAGAGTGTAAGTATTGTTTATCCAAATGTTCCTCATTTTGCATGCATATGGCACCTCTGGAAAAATGTGTGTACATACTACAAGAGAAGCAGAACTATACTAAGTGATACTTTCTATTCGATGGCAAAGGCTTATCAGAAAGATGATTTTGAAAAATTAATGGCTAAAGTGGACAAAATAGATGACAGAGTTAAGAAGTATCTTCAAGATGTTGGGTATGAAAGGTGGGCTAGATCTCATGCAACTGTGAACAAGGGGAGGATGATGACTTCGAACATAGCGGAATGTATCAATGGTTTCCTTGTTGATGCACGACAATTACCTATTATAGACTTTCTGGAAAAAGTTAAAATTCTATTTGATACTTGGAATTGCAAAAATTGAGAAATAGCATCTTATACAAAGGAAACATTAGGGAGAAGATTTGAAGAAATATTGATTATAAACGCGTCCAAATGTGTGAAAATGAAGGTACATATTTATATTATCAATTATTATGTTTCTAGCTTTACTTCTCGTTATATTGTTAAGTATACCAATTAAAAAATCGTTTGATGTATCTGTAATTTTTAAACATTTGCAGGTAGTTGCATCTTATGAATATATCTTTGCAGTGTATGAAGGTGCGATAAGATACATTGTATGTCTTGAGAGAAAAACTTGTTCATGTGGTAGATTTCAACATGACGAGATATCTTGTACGCACACAATGACTGTTTTGAAGAAGAAGAATATTAAAGATGTACACCCTTACTGCTCTGATTACTATAAACATGAGGCATTAACAAACACGTATGCACTTCCAATAGAACCAATGCCAGACAAAAGTGATTGGATAGCTCCAGAATCTGGTTTGGAAGAAGTAGTCTTGCCACCAAGGTACAAAAAAATGCCTGGAAGGCCAAGAAAAGAAAGGAAGAAAAATCCAGATGAAAAGATTATCACAAACACGAACTATTGTGGACAATGTGGACAGTAAGGTCACGATAGAAGAACATGTACTTTCTTCCCAAAAGATTCCTAATGATTGCTTTTTAGAAGTACTTTTATGATTCATGTCTAATAATTCTCAAATTTGATACTTTAGGAAGTACTTTTAGGTTGCTATTTTATGATGCAATAAATGAATAATGTTATGTTTGGCTATCTGACAACATTATGTGATTGTCAATTTATTATAAAAATTAGATTGGTATACTATGTGCTTTTTATAATTTTTACATAGATTAATAGTGTCAAATAGCTGTGATGTGTGCCAAAGTTAATAGAGACAATATTTAAAAAAGGTATCATTTGAATCAATTATATATCATATACATAATATATTCTTCTAAATTTTGTATCTACTAATAATAGAGTATCAGAAGTTGTATTTTTTACCAATATTATATATCATATACATAAAATTTTGATATTTATGGACGGAATTTGAGTTTTCATGCACAAAGTAATTTTCTGGAAATTAAGTATAAGCTTTTAAAAAGTTAGAGTGATTTTAGTATAAAGTTTGTGTATATGATACTTGATTTATTTGAAACTTTGTCATGAAATTATAAAACCGTATCAATTTGAAATGTTTTAGGCACCTATGTATCATATACCTAATATTTATGTAAGTAAAAAATATTTAGTATCATCTTATAAAATATAAACTGTACAGTGTTGTGTGAACAATAAAATTATGTCATTTTAAGATACATAATTTTGTATCATATACTTAATATGGGTGATGAAATTTTGTATCGGATTCACTGTAGTAAAATCTGCATTGACATGTATAATACTTATAATATAGAAAAATTAATAAGGTATTAAAATGCAGTGAAAACTAATTTAGAAGCGACATAAAAAGTGTGAAAATAAAAACTCTTCAAAAATAGAATAATTAATTACTTAGAAATATTATGTAGACCTGGAGAGGAATACTACAAAACACTTAATGCATCTTCAAAACAGTAAAACTTCACATCTTTATGGTAAGTTAGTCAATAAACAATTACTGTACATTGATCAATTCATTATCTGCCAATAGAATGGAAGCAACCTTTAGCCTTATAGGATCATCATTCTCGCTAATGTATTCGGCATTGGCTTTGTTGGTACCATATTTCCATAACAGTGTTGCATATCTTGAGCGAAGATACTCACTTCGAAATGGAATCGCTGGGACCTTGATTTTGTCGCTCAGAAATTCAGCAAAAACAGCTATATATGTTCTGCAGTCGCTGTAAATAGAAAGAAGATACATTATAAATTGAATGAAATATGTAAATAAATCTGGGTGGATTAAATACTGACAGGCTATTGCTCTTTTGTTACATAATGCCTCGAGCAAATTCCACCTCAAACAGATGTTGTGGACCCATTAATGCACCAGTTTTGTTGTCTTTGTATGCATCCAATGTTGCCCAATCAATTTTGTTGGTTTTATCAAAGAATCCACTATTGTGAAGGTAGTTAGGCAGGATGATAGACAACTGTTTTATCTCATCATATTGACTTTTGTTCCTTGTTCCCAAATTTGAGTCATAAACTCGGATTAACCGGTTCCTTAAAACCACCACAACCAACACCCAATGAAATTCTTCGCCACAGTTGATCGGAATATATACCTCATCTATCAGATGCCATGGTAAAGCAGCAGGGACAGAAAAACCATTGATGACGTATTTGATGGACCTTTCATATACATATACAACATCAGCTCGGGCAATGTGTTGCTGTGTACTGAGAGTATCATCCGCAAGACTGCAATAGTACCTTTTGTTCGCATTTTTGGTATAGGTATTGAACAAGCAGTTGAATGTAGTGTATCTGTATTGATCCATGCTTCTTAGTTTTGACTTCTTGTGTAGATAGTAAAAATTTACATCTATGTGCTGCAAAATTAAAGAAAAAAAGAACACAATACATAAAACAACAATATATGATAAAAAGTATATGATACATGTAACAATTATACAACACAATTAGTAATTTGTTTTTTTTTTAGTTACGCATATTAATTGTGTATCATATACATAATTATATTGTATATTGTACCTGATCAATCCAATATTTTTTTGGCTGTGACATAGTATAAAATTAGTTCTTGTCCAAAGAAAATGCGACAACAAAATTCATATAAT
This sequence comes from Solanum commersonii, assembly GCA_029007595.1. NCBI lineage: Eukaryota > Viridiplantae > Streptophyta > Magnoliopsida > Solanales > Solanaceae > Solanum > Solanum commersonii. The sequence continues at coordinate 4,673,581 of JAJTWQ010000011.1, forward strand.
CAAAGCCAAATAGAGCATTTTTGCCTCTATATTTATCCTCTGAAGGTTTCCTATGAGAATGATTATAGCAACATAAGAATAAGCTAATACAAAATAATAATATAGAAATAATATAAAACAAAAACTTACTTATTCAAATATGCTTTGCTAAAAAGATACATTAATAAAAAAAACTTTCTTGTTGGCATGTGTTTTGAGGAGTCCCTTCTGTATCCACTGGGAGTACTCTTGCATTAAAAGTGACGAAACTTGGTAGGTGATGACACATCCTTCAAATGGAGTATATAGGCGAATGTCATCATCTATTTTCCCTTGCCCTTATCGTTGGATCCAAAAGTATTCACATAAGGAGACTGCAAAATCTTTGAAGAGATTCTGTTACGTGAAGCTGGAGTCTTTGTATCAAGATTGTGTGCAGATTCCTTGACTGGAAGTTGGGTGGGTAGCTGGCTGTCAGATAGAAAATCATCACTGTTGGTTAGCTGTGGAGGAATAATTACACTCAGTGATGTGACATTAATTGGCTCGTTTGAAAGTTTGTAGACAATTGCATCTATGACTGTTTCAGTGCCAGATGGAATAGATGTCGCTTTGGAAGAATCCTACATGATATCAGTAAATTATAAGAAAATAGAACAATTTTTATACACAACTGTTGACATTTGCATTAAACAATTTAGAATCAGACAGATGTATCAACAATTACTGGATTTGAAGCATGTCTTTCAGAGTCTTGTTTAATTGAATCAGCAACATCTTTATCACAACTCAATACTTTTGCGTGCAATTGTGTGACTTTATGTACTGCATCCTCCTAATAAACAAAATATTACACAACATTTTGATTTAATTTCAAAATAATTGATTATAACAATTCAAAAGCTCTTTACTTACCACTTTCTTAGTATGAACAAACTCTTCTATCGGAACATCACTATAGTGTATTGTGGGTATAACATGTGTTGAATCTTTCATAGTTTGATCCTTAATGGATGTCTCATCAATCTATGTTTGTAAACGCATTTATTAAGATGCAATTATAAAGTATTTGTTACTAGTGATTCAAAAAAATATATAGTATCAACTGAGATTTAAGTGTTTACTGTACAACAAATGATACACAAAAAGACAATGATTATTTCATTATATGAATTAAAATTATTAAAGTATCAGTCATTTGTAAATGATACATTGTTAATAATTTTAATGAAATTAACTAATGATTGAAAGTCATTAAGTTATATAATTAAATTCAAGTATCATATGCACATCTTTGCAACATTTTCTTCGTTAGCATGTCGTTGTTCAACCTCCACATCATTTGCATCAACATCATGATCAACAGTTGCAAAATCCTTAATGGATGTCTCTTCAATCTATGTTTGTAAAATAAAATATAAGGAAGGAAATATCAATTTATTATAAAAATTAGATTGGTATACTATGTGCTTTTTATAATTTTTACATAGATTAATAGTGCCAAATAGCTGTGATGTGTGCCAAAGTTAATAAAGACAATATTTAAAAAAGGTATCATTTGAATCATTATATATCATATAAATAATATATTCTTCTAAATTTTGTATCTACTAATAATAGAGTATCAGAAGCTGTATTTTTTACCAATATTATATATCAAATAATTAAATTTAAGTATCATATGCATACCTTTGCAACATTTTCTTCGTTAACAAGTCGTTGTTCAACCTCCACAGCAGATGAGTCACCATCGTGATCAATAGTTGCAAAATCCAATTGTATAGGTGAAATGGGTTGTTGGAATAATTGATCAGAAGCAGATTCTAGATCAACATTACCTTTGTCTACTGAATCATCCACTATATGTGGCATATAAATGCCACCAGTGTCCTTCATGATGAAAAAATGAGTATAACACAAAACTAAAAAGATAATCTAAAAAATAAAAATACTACCTTATCACTTTTGTTATCTTTCGCGGCAACTGCTTTCATCAACTCAGAATGATTTTTTATAACTAACGCCTCAAGAGCTCCAATTTTTTGGTCAACATGGATTCAAATTAAGCATAGTAAGTGAGATTATAAATAACAATGAAAATGTTTAAATGACATAGTTATGTTTACTTGCATAAGACTTAATGAGACCCTCTAGATCCTCGAGTCTTGCATTGTCCGGTGATGTTCTTCGGGGAACTATATTAAGATGAACACCAGATACATTATCAAACTTTAGAGGTTGTGAAATCGGAGTTTGAAATAGTTGATTCTTTTGCACGTCTGGTGTTGTCTTTGACACATTATTCTTTATTGGATGTGCAACCTTTCTTCTCTTGGGGGGTGGGGTGGATCCTGTGGTAGAAAAATGTGTGCATTTCCTTAACAGTTGCTCCGGAGGTTTGTTGAAAACTCTTCAAAACCAGAAACAACATCTGGTTGCACCTTTTCCTGATTAGCAATTGATATGGTTGGCCGATTTGGAGGTAGAGGACTATTATTTGGTAAATCAAGTGATTCAAGTTCCTCTTGAGTTGGCTGCACGTTAGAACAATCATTTTATAGAAACAAAAATTAAAATATCGTTAGAACTATTTAAATAATGTATCACAAATAAAATAATAAAGTAAAAAAGGATGTTATATACTAATTACCTCAGTAAAGATGTTTTCCATAAACATCTCGTATTTAGGCTTTGCACCCACAACTTTCCAATTGCATACTCTTGGTATACCATTTCCTTCTCTAACAGCTATCTCGTTATGCATTGATGACACACATTCATATACCCAGTTATTAAGTGCGTATGGAAATCCATTCAATCGATACATTTGTTTTCAGGTTTGTACTCTTTCCTAAATGATTTCATTAACTTCGTGAGGGCAAGTTATCCCTACGGAAACTGTTTATAGCTGCCATCTTCTACCATAAAGAAATCTTCTATAAGAATTGGTGCATCACTGACTTGGGAGAAAACAAACGTATGAATGAAATACAATATAGCCATCTGAAAAGCATTATCATTGTTGTCCCAAATACCTAACTCAAAATGATCTACCAGTCGTCCTTTGTTTACGTTATAATTTGAACCAGGAAAGTATCGCTGAACCAGCCTACTAGTTTTTGAAATCGGATATGTAAAATCTTTAACATTTTTGGTACACTTGAGACCAGTAATAATTGCAAATTCTCTAATAGAAAATTGCAATACATTTCCTTTAGCATGACGAATATGGATTTCTTTGTCTATATTATCATGCTCAACCTCTAGAAGATATAAACATTTGGTAATTTGTCCTTGGTAGTGGCACTTGAGGATATTAAGGTACTGGCCAAATATAGTATCCTTAAACATGTTCATACCTTCATCCTTTATTGACAATTCTATGTTTTCTTTAAAATTAGAATTGTAAGTAGGACCAAACTTTAGAGGTTGCTTTGGAATATGTTTAATTACATATTTCATATTCTGCAATTACAGAAAGATAAATGATGTTGATCAATAATTAAATCAATAAATGATGCATACATAATTAAAAGGGAAATATCATAATTGATTCAAAATATTATGTTTCAGATCATTTTATACTTAGTATACTAAAATTGAATGACTGATACAGAAAATCATATTACTTCTGTATATACATTGGCTTCTATTTAAACATGATACAAAATGTTAACTAACAAATATGTTAAATTCTGTTTTCACATCATTCATGTGCATATCTACGAATATGATATATTGTACAACAAATAACCTCTATATCATATAGCGAATTGAACGCCTATCTTAAATACAATTCTCCGCACACAAAATTTGCCTTAAACTAGTGTAAAACAAATACTTATTTTTGTATCATCTATGTATATGAATCACCAGTAACAAATACTTTATTTCAGTATATACTAAGATATCGGTGTTTCTGGGTAGAAACTCAACATTTCAGTATATACCAAGATGTGTTTCATCAACAAATGTAAAACTTATACTCAATATCAACATCAGATAAAACATCAGTGTTTCTGGTAAAAAAACTCCAGATTTCAATATATACAATAAAACTATATTTTTCAACCATATCTTTCATCTACAAATTTAAAAGTTAAACTCAAACCCAAACAATCAGTGTTTCTAGGTTAAAACTACAGATTACAATATACACTATATACGTTTATTTTTCCACAATATCTAAAATTAAAAGCAAAAGAAAGGCATACCATGGGTAGTGTTGGTCGGGAAATGGGAGGGGCAACCTTTCTACCCCTTTTCTTTTTAGTTTTTGCATCCTTTGCTTTAGATGATAACCCCACTTCTGTTTTCAATTTTCTCTTGGTAGAAGTTCAATTCACCAATAATGTCATTGCATGCAAGTTTTTATACCTCTGTTCAGTCAAATTGTGGTGTTCGGATTCAAAAATTTGTTCATTGCTAAGTGTTATTAATTGGGAAATCCCAATATTAAAAGACGGATGATCCATTGTGACAAGTAATCCAAAATCGATTGAAACAAAAAATTAATTTTGAAAGAAAAATGAAGAAGAAGATAATACCTATTTTGAACTTTGGGACTGTTGAATCGTTTGAAAATCCAATTGCATTGAAAGCAATAACTAATTTGATAGTGGAAAAGATTATAGGCGAGATTTTGGGGGTGAGGAAGATGGGTTTGGTTTCTTTCATAATTAAGTATCCAAAAAAGAGGAATTGGGGAAAAGTAGGAATTTTTGGATTTTTATGAAAGAGAAGGGATTAATTGATAATAGGTAAACATGTGTAGTGTACTTTAGTAATTTTGCCTTTTTTTTAATTATTATAATGGGCTAAAGAATAAGAAAATCAAGTGCACACATCAATGGCATTTTAAAATCTTATCTATTGTAGCAACAAACTGATATGATATTTAAATTTAAATTTGAACGAAATTTGAATTGACATGAAGATCCATTCCTTCAGCGATATATACATCATTGCAACCAAAATAACAAAATGCATAAAAAAATTTTTTTTTTTAGTTTTTTAATGGTTAGTAACCAATTAAATAATTGCTAATTGCTAATGTTGAAAATAAAAATAAGGAAAAAATGCATAAAAATTGAAGGATAAGAATTATTTGAAGTTGAATTGATCCAGATTCACATACAAAATTTAAAATTATGTATTCTTAAAATGGAGATAAGATGCTTATTGTAACACCCCGTATCCAAAAATAGACCAGATTACAGATTTTTAGTGTTGCAGGTGGCACTCACGGGCACCATCCACGGACCATAGGAGGACCCACGGTTCGTCCTACAGGTTTGTGGTTCGTGTCAGCAAACTCAGCCAGAAATTCGGACAAGTGTCGACCCACGGCGGACCTACAGTCCATAGGTCATGTCACGGACCGTGGATCGATGAACCTAAAGCCTAGCTTCAGTCCTGATTGACGATTGACCAACACAGACCGTCATTCGATGCACGGTCCGTAGGTCTGACCGTAGATGAGGGTCAATAGCCAGTTAGCTGAAAATTGCTATTGAGTCAACTTCAGATGGTCATAAATTTTAGCACAAAAGGAATTATGTGTCCCATGACCTATAGTATGATAGATAATTGAATCCTCTTTCCAACGCCACCGAGTTTGCTAAAATCTGACATCTAAGTAAAAAGTTATGCTCGTTTTAGTGAAGCCCTAGCGAGTAGACTCGACCGACGACTCCAATCGACGGACCGTCGATTGACCTACGGCCCGTCAGTCCAATCTGTCAGTCACTCCGACAGCAGTTAAGTCAGGGGTCTTTTGGTCTTTTCTTATTTCATTTAACCCCTAAGATACGTCGTTTAGACCCTAAATCATGAGGTTTTAGTCAGTTTTAGCCTAGAAACATAACTAGAACTTACCTTAGTCAAAATCATTAATCAAAATTAGAAAATTAGAAGCAAGAGAGGAGGAAAAGGTCAAGAACCCTAGTTCAAGAACGCAACAAGTTTTCTTCAGTTCCAGCCTAGTAATCAAAGGATTTCTCTGTGAAATTCGTCACCAGGTATGTGGGATTTCACTAGTGGGTTCCTTTCGCCCATTAGGTCCCTAGAATTCAATCAGATTCTTGATTTCATGATTATGAACAAACCTAGGGTTTCTAGAATTTCAATAGATCTTCATGAATTAGTTATTTAAATGTTCCAAATCAGATTATCATGTTATTTCTCAGTTTATTGCATGAATTTCAGAACCCTAGCTATGTATTTCTTTAGTTCTTGAATTACACATGCTAGGTCAAATATCTCAGTTATTCAGTTATACATGCCTTAGTTATTAATGCATCATTATCAGATTAATTGTTGCATTCTCAGTTTGCATGTTCAGTTTGAGCTATCTAGTAACTTACAGAATTTCAGTCATAATGTGTTAATCACTTAATCTATTGGGAGTAGCATAATACCGAGTTGGACTAGGGTTCAGCGTACCCATATAGTCCCAGAACTACGAGCCACGTAGGTGTAAGTCCCCTCTGTGGGCAACATCAGTTTAGTGATCATGCCAACATGCCTCTATACCTCTGGCAAGGTATAGTGGGTCCTCTCGATGGGGCGTATACATCGGACTCCACATTTAGCTCATGTGGTTTTATGTCGGTTATTAGTAGCTCCCACAGTTCAGTTAGCCTTTATTGCATTAACCATATTTCAGTACAGTCAGTATTCAGTCTCAGCATGTTATAAATTTGGTCATTGCATCAGTTAGCTCAATATTCAGTATTTTCAGTATCTATATCATGTTCAGATTATATCATTGCTTATTTTCTTTGTTTAGTTATATATTTATTTCAGCTTTACTCTATCCTGCATGCTCAGTACCTTTCAAGTATTGACGCATACGTGCGCTACATCTTCTCGTGTTGTAGGTTCAAGTTCTTAACATCCAGATCACGCTTAGATCGGTTCCCGATCTCCAGTTCAGCAGAATCAATGGTTAGTCCTCATTTTTTGAGGACAATAGTCATGAGTTTCTTTTCAGTATTTTTGTCTTTTAGTTTTAGGTTTTTTCTAGACTTAGCTGGGGCATGTCCCAACATTTTTAGTCAGTTAGAGGCTATTTTCAGACATAGATAGATTCAGCTTAGTATTGAGTTAATATCTTTCTTGTATTAAACTCATCAGTTTTCATTTATCTAAGTTATAATATATGGGTATTCCCCATCTTTTCATTTTATTTATGATTTAGCTTCCGCATCAGTTTATTATCTTTAGTATGCTCATGATCATGCCAACAGGGTTAGCTTGGGATCACTTGTGGTCCTAGGTCCCGTGTCCGCGTGTCGGGGGTAGCTCGGGGCGTGACACTTATGAATATTTTTTTGTTGTTGAAAAAATACCAAATTATTTCTCATTTGAGAAGACAGATGAAATTTTGTTGAGGATTTAAGAGAGAAAACATATTTCAATCCTAATAGATTCAACTATACAAATATTTAATTGGACTAATATAAGTGATTGCGATTAGTAATCAACTAAATAATTGCTAATTGCTAATGTTGAAAATAAAAATAAGGAAAAATGCATAAAAAATTGAAGGATAAGACTTATTTGAAGTTGAATTGATCCAGATTCACATACAAAATTTAAAATTATGTATTCTTAAAATGGAGATAAGATGAATATTTGTTTATTGTTGAAAAAAATACCAAATTATTTCTCATTTGAGAAGACATGTGAAATTTTGTTGAGGATTTAAGAGATAAACATATTTCAATCCTAATAGATTCAACTATACAAATATTTAATTGGACAAATATAAGTGATTGCGATTATTATGTGCTTAACTTTACTCTTAGAACATTCAATTTTGATTTATTACATGATGCTTTATTTGAGTCGGATGTTAAAAGCTTATACATAAATTGAATTGAAGTAACAATTTTTGAATTTGGTATGCATGTTATTGTTGCTTCTTGGATCAAAGCGTTACATTGTGCACTCATTCTAAACACGTTAGTGAGGACCTATTAACCATTTGTTTATTTGAGAAGAATTTATTTGATTATAGTTGTTTGATATATACAATTTACTTTTTTAAAAAAGTTTGTTAAATATCGATAATTATTTTTTTAGCATTTATCATATAGCGGGCTGTTTTCTCACTTTATTACTATGTAATTGCTATAAAAGATTTTCTATCTCAAATATATGACATAATTGCTACAAAACTCATAAAGTTTTTTTGGTACAAACTAAAAGGAAACTATAACATAAAAATTAGATTCAAAAATTATATTTGATGAGTGCATATAAAATTTATTTTCTTCAAATTTAATAATAATTTTGTAATTGAATATATTGTATAGAAAAATAAGATGATAATTAGATATCTTTGAACTCAATATGTCCTGATGTATTTAACCAAACAAAATCACAGTCATAAGTTAACATAATAAAATCCGCGCATCGCGCGGGCACGGATACTAGTTACAAAAAAAGAAGAAGACAAGTATCAATGTACTTTTAATATTAAAATTATTTTATAGAAATAAACTATTTTAAATATCTATTATAAAAAAAAATAATCAAAATTTTCTTTTTATTGAATTAAAATGTACATATTCCAATATAAATATGTTTCATTAATATTTCTTATTTTACATAGGCAACTTCTTCACATTCACGGTAAAATCACTTTTAGAACGGTATTAGTGCCCATTTGGATTTAGTTATTTAAGATGATTTTAACTTTTAAGTAATGTGTTTAGTTTTGGAGGTGTTTGGAAAGATTATAAGGTGCTTTTAAGCACCAATTTTTAGGTCAATTTTTTTTTAAAATAAGTCAAAAAGTAAAAAATAGAGTAACATTTACTTATGACTATTACCTTTTGATTTATAAATTACTTCTTATAAGCTCATCCAAACAAGTCGGAGTGCACAATATATCATTGCATAGGAAGTTTTTGAAATTTGGTTAATTCATATTCTCAGGAATGACAACAGTGTCTTTAATTCATAATTGCACTGTACATACAACTTATATAGTGTTTTGATAAGTTAGTGGCTAAAATCGTCTGTGAATTACTATAATGTAACCTTAAACTACATTCTTAATAAATCTCTTTTGAGCAGAAAACATTCTTTTTTCCACCAAAAAAGACATTCTTTTAGTATAAAAAAATTGACAACTTTCATCCTTCTTTTAAAATTTGCCAACAAAAGTTTCTGACATAACATTTTAAATATTTTAGATGAAATTTCAAAAAAATTATGAATGATGATTTATTGTGTGGAAAAATTTAGGTAAACAAATATAGAATATTCAATAATTTAAAAATGTATTTTCACTTCAAATTACTCATAAAAAGTCTAAAATAGCTTCAATGTGAATGCATGATCAAACACAACTTCATTTTTTTTTTCAAATTTCACAATGAAACATGTGATAAATTCCATTAATGGAGCTTTGGGTTATGCAGAAGAAGTAATTGAACAGAGAAATATCTTCTATTGAATGAGCAGTTAGTTACAATCTGAGGAGTATATATATAGCATACACTTAACATGTGTGTGTAGCTGCTATTAGGAAGATTCTAGAACTAACTACCTCTAACTAACTTTAGCTAATTGTAACTAACACTGCTGACTAGGCTAACCATGACAGCATGTTTAACTATACACTCTAGTTAACACTCCCCCTCAAGCTCATGGTTTAAATAGGTTAGCAACTCCAGTCTTGTTCAACAACACTTGATGTTGTACTTTACCCAGGCTTATTGTGAGCAAGTCAGCCACCTGATCCTTGGTATGAATGAACTATGTCTTCAGCATTCCTTGACATATTTTTTCCCTTACAAAATGACAATCTATGTCTATATGTTTAGTTTTTTCATGAATTATAGGATTTGCTGCAATTTGGGTTGCAACCTTACTATCACACATCATCTTCACAGGTAATTCAATACTAACACCAAGTTCTTTGAATAGCCCCACTAGCCAAGTGATCTCTGCTGCACAGTTTGCCATACTTCTAAATTCTGCCTCAGCTGAACTTCTGGAAACTGTTTCTTGTTTCTTCGAGTTCCAAGAAATCAGTGTTCCTCCAAGTTTAACTAGGTAACCAGTGACAGGCCTTATAGTTTCAAGGCATGCTCCCCAATCTGAGTCACAATAGGCAAGCAATTCAGTTGTATCTTCAGCTGGCATTAACAATCCAAGACATGGGGCTTCTTTTAAGTATCTAACCACCCTTAGTGCTGCCTCCATATGAGATTCTTTAGGACAGTGCATGAACTGATTTAACACCTGAACTGGAAATGCTAGGTCAGGTCTAGTCATTGTGAGGTAAAGTAATCTCCCCACCAGTCTTTGATATCTACTTGGATCCTGCATCATAGGCTCATTTGTTTGTAATATGGACTCATCATACTTGACAGAGGTTAGCTTCTGATTTTGCTCAAGAGGTGTTCCTGGAGGCTTTGCTCCCCCTAAACCACATTCAGCTATTAGTTCTAGTGCACATTTCCTCTGGACATATGAATTCCTTTACTGGATCTAGCAAACTCAATTCCTAGAAAGAACTTGAGTTCACCTAGATCTTTCATCTTAGACCGCTTCTTACCAGGAGGTAAGTCCACCAGGCTCCAAGTGTGATTAGCTTCCAGGGAAGAAATCTCAAGTGCCATAGCTTGAACCCATAGAGGATCAAGTGTTGCATCCTTATAGGAAGATAGTTCAATGACAGCTGAATAGGCAGACAGACTGGCAGCATACAAAGGAGACACGTGATCATAGGTCAGGTGATTAGACAAAGGGAAGGAACAAAAGTTGCTTTCCTGGTAGTGACAAGGTCATGAAGCAATAGGGGAGGCTTACTGGTACTAGATGATTTTCTTAGAGGTGCAACAGGGTCACTAGGAGGAGACTCAATTGAGCTAGCAGGAGAACAAGAAGCACTAGGTAGTGAAATAGAGGGTGAGGGACTAGAAGAGGCAAGAGGTAGACGTGCAGGTATAGGAACAGGTAGTGGGTGATTGTCAGGAGGAATCATACTCAAGACTGGAAAATAAGGATTAGATTAGACTTGAAGATCTTTGAAAGGAAACACTTCCTCTTTGAAGACAACATATATATTGACAAATAAAGATTTGGAATGCAAATCATACAAAACATAACCCTTTTGAGTTAAAGAATACCCCATCATGACAGCAGGTATAGCTCTAAGAGAGAATTTGTCAAGAACCTTGGGACAAGTAGCAAAGCATAAACATTGACATGAGAGAGGGAAAGGGGTTGTGAATAGAGCATTTCAAAGGGAGTTTTAAACTTCAACAACTTAGAGGGAAGTTTATTTAGGAGATATATAGTTGTGTAAACACATTCCCCCCAGAATTTTAAAGGAATAGAAGCCTGGAACCTAAGGGCTCTTACCATATCAAGGATTGTTCTGTGCTTCCTTTCAGCAACTCCATTCTGTTGTGGAGTGTAGACACATGTACTCTGATGAAAAATACCAAGAGTAGACAGGAGTGACTGAAAATCATGACTGAAAAACTCACTCCCATTATCAGTTCTTAGAGTTTTAATGCTGGTAGAAATAGATTTTTAACTTGAGTAAAAAAATTCATCAGCACCACTATTGTATCAGACTTAGAAGTCATAATAAACACCCATGTATATCTTGAAAAATCATCAACAATGGTTACAAAGTACCTCATTCCATTGTGAGTAGGTATCCTCTAAGGACCCAGATATCACAATGAACTAATTCAATACAGACTTAGACAAATGAGTGCTTAGAAGAAAGGAAAGTTTAGATTGTTTAGCTATGGACAAACAGTACAAGGATTAGAAGTTGCAACATCTGTAAGACTAATACTAGAAGACCTCTTTATTACATCTAGAGGAGCATGACCTAATCTCCTATGCCACAAGGAGATAGATTCAGAAGAACCAGCTGAATTAGCACTACTTGTTGGTGATTGAACAAGAGATAGATTGCTTAGACCTTCTTTAAGAACATAGAGACCTTGATCTTTTCTACCAATCCCCTTGACCTGTCCATTGGAGAGATCCTGAAAGATACAAAATTAAGGAAAGAATACAACCATACAATTACGGTCTTTGGTAAGTTGTAAGACAGAAAGAAGGTTGCATTTAAAATCAGGTATAAACATGACATTCTCAATAGTATAATGACTATTAACTTTAGTGGTACCAACATGAGACACTGAAACTACATCTCCAGTGGGTAGATTAACTTGTCTCCTTTCAGATTTTGGTACTACTTTGACCCTATCTAAGAGTCCAAGCTGAGAGGTCATGTGGTTAGATGCTCCAGTATCAATTATCCACTCCTTATGGGCATATTGTGACACTAAAGCAGAAAGGGAACTACATGCAGCTACAGCTTTAGTAGCATGTTCTCCTCCATTATCACTGCCTTTGGATAACATCTGCAAGATCTGAGTATATTGATCTTGTGTGAAGAAAGCAGGAGGAGATGAGGAAATCATGTTGTTGGCTTCAGTGTTATTGTGAGATGTTCTTGTATTCACACCTGCAGACTGAGCAACATCAACATTGTTAGCATAGGAACCACTATTAGCACCCTTCCTCTTAGACCTCCAACCAACCGGATATCCTTTAACCTTAAAGCATTGATCCTTAGTGACCTCTGTATCCGCACACTTCACATATAAGAAGAGGCTTTTGAGGTTTCTGTGGCTTATGTTGATTGTTATAGTGACCTCTTCCTGACTGATCATCTCCCCCTGGAGGCATACCAAAGTGAGCTCCACCATAGTTGATAGCAGGAGTAGGACCACTACTACCTTTCTAACTGAACATAGTTGTGTTTTCAGTCACTCTGGAATTAGCATTATCATGAGGCAATATCCTCTGACTCTCATGATCAACAATGAGGGAGAAGGCTTTGTTCAAGGTAGGAGTTAGAGTCTGCATTAGAATCTGACCTCTAGCTGCAGAATAGGACTCATTAAGCCCCATAAGAAACTCCAGTAGCCTTTGATATTCAAAGTGCTCCTTAAACTTGATAGACTTAGCACACGAACACCCTGGGCATGGCATAATGGAGTCAAACTCATTCCACAATCCTCTCAGAGTAGTATAGTAGTTTGTCACAGACATTGTACCCTGAGTAAGACTATGAATCTCTCTGTGTACGTAATTGAAAAACATGTGCACCATTGATCTTATCAAACCTTTCATTCAAATCACACCATACTTTGTGAGCATTACCCCCGTATACTACACTACTCAGTAAACCTGATCTGTAACACCCTGGAAAAATTTTTGAGCTAAGACTTGATTCATCCTTCATTGTGAGTAGGATTTTACCGAAGAGTTTAAAATTTATTAAGTGTTAATTTCACTAGATGTATCACCTTGAGTTCGAAAAATAACTAAATTGGAAATAGCAAAATCTGAAATTTTGCAAGTTATGCTTAAGTATGAGTTTTGGGTCGACTTCAAACGACCATAACTCCTAGCTCAGAATGAGTTAGGTGTGCTGCCAGATACCGTAGGAAAGAACTTTGAATTATCTTTCAAACACCGCCGAGTTTGATCAACTTCGAGTTTGTATGAGTGAGATATGACACTTTGAAGTTAGGCTGCCCAGTTAAGGAAAGTTAGCCGGAAATAGTGAGGGGTACTTTGGTCTTTTCCTTACCCAATCAGAGTTAATTTTTTTTTAGTAATATTTTAAGGGTCTAATCCTATTAGGTTCAGTTTTATAATCCTAGTTTACGCCTAGAGTTTTAGTTGAGAGAAAAGAAGAGAAAAGAGGAGAGGATCAAGCGTTCGTCAAGATTCTTGCGTCTTGTTGCGGATTTTTGCCATGGGTTTAATCCCTAAGAGGTATGTAAGCTTCCATAGTTTTGGGTTTGTTTACCCACACGCCAAACATGTTATTTTCAGCGCAAATTTCATTCTTGAAGTTGAAAGATTTGAGTTCTTGATAGGTGTTCTTGAAGTTCATTCTAAATCTTGTTGTGTTGGGTTTTGGATGATTTCTTGAGATCAAAGTGAGTGTTTTAAGGGATGTATTGAGTAGATTAGAGTGTACTTATGTTAAGTAATCAATTCTAAGTCATTGGGGAAGAAACCATTCGATTCTAGGCGAAATAAGGTGAGAAAACGAAAAACTAAAGTTGCTGAATTTTCTGGGTTGGGGCCTGGCGCGATGCGCCTGCCAGAGCTCCCCAAACCCACCTCTGAAGTTTAGGGGCTGGCGCCCCGCGCCACCCATAGAGCCAGGGTCGCCTGCCCCACCCAGTTTGTCGTCGGTTGCCTCGTTTGAGTTCATTTAAAGTGCACCTTCACTCCTTTTCGATTCTACCTACTCTAAGCTACTTCTAAACACCTAAAACCATTCCTAACATGACCATAACCTTGAATTCATAAATCAAATTCAAGGTAGAGTTGAGAGTCAAGTTTGAGAGTTCTTTCAAACTTTTTTGATAAGGTCCCTTAGAGTCTTTTTGAGAAGTCTTCTACAATTATTAGTAACATGTTTCAAGACTCGAGCAAGTGAGTATAAGGATGAGGAGAATGTATTCATGAATCTACTTTGTCATCATGAGATCCTTCATATCATGAACCAAAACTCTTGAATTCATAATTTACATTCAAGAGAGAGTTAAGAGTAAAGTTCAAGAAAGCCTTTGAGTTCAATTGTGAATCCTTTGAGATCAACTATCGATTTGAACTAAGTTTTGAGGAAGTAATTCAGAGAATGAGAAGAGTTGTATCATGAGTTCTATAATGTTATGTAGACCTATGAGTCAAGTCGTTCATGCCATTAAATTCCGCATGAACTCCAGAAGTTGAGTATCTATGAAAGGAGAAATATCTTCAGACCCTAAGTCTTAAGTATTGAGTTTCTAACCCATTTGAGATTACATTCCTAATCATGGGACTATTACCTATTACCCATGAAGGCCATGAGTTGAGTTGTTCATGCCCATAATTCCGCATGAACATTATAAGTCGAATAGTCTTGAGATAAGAAGTATCTTTGAGTCCTTGAGTGGAGTAGTTCATGCTCATAATTCCGCATGAACGCTCTAAGTTGAGCATTCTTGAAGTGAGTAGTATTATTGAAGTTCTTGAGTTCCAAGTGTTGAGTTCTATCTATGGTTATTGACTTGATTTAATTTTTTTAAGTTTTGTGAGTAGAAGTCTCAAAAATTAATTTTATCCGATTTTTGGAAATTTGAAAGTATTTAATTTAAAGATCAATTTTTTAAAATCTAATCAATTTTCAAGACCAAACAAATATTTAAAAATAAAATTTTAACACTAGCTTATTCTTTTGTCTTCGTAATCTTAGATAAAAGTTGGAATTCTTGACATAACAATTTTTTTTATTTCACTTGATACCTGAAAAATGCAACATCTTTTCAAGCACTCATAATAATGATTTCATTACAATTAAAATGTAATTGCGACCTACAATTTTCAAATTTAAAGAATGAAATTTCGCAAATATACAAATACATATATTAACTTAAGAAGTAAAGTAGCACACAACAATAAGCAAACAAACAACTAATAAATACTAAATAAATAAAAGGAGGATTAATATTTTTTACGTACCCATTTTTGGTCTTGATAGCAGAATTTGTGTAAATTGACTTTTACGAAGATCAGGTTAAAGGTTATAAATAGATAGATATGTAATTATGTTCTTATGAATTTGATCTTTCTTCATGCATTCGTTACAAGTGAGACATTAATGAAAAGTCATAAATATGAAAAATATCTTTATTTTGACAATCCAGTATTACTCTTCTTTTAAATTTTCATGACGGTTATATGACTAAGAGTCTGTTTGATATTAATGCTAAAAAATATTTATTTTTTGAACTACTTTTTGAAATAGTTTTTGAGAAAACTACTTTTGATAAGTAGATTGTGTTTGACTAATTTTTTTAAAAACATGCTTTTAAGAGTCAAATTACAAAAAAAAAAAAAAAACAAGTATCAATGTACTTTTAATATTAAAATTATTTTATAGAAATAAACTATTTTAAATATCTTTTATAAGAAAATTAATCAAAATTTTATTTTTATTGAATTAAAATGTACATATTCCAATATAAATATTTTTCATTAATATTTCTTATTTTACATAGGCAACTTCTTCAAATTCACGGTAAAATCACTTTTAGAATGGTATTAGTGCCAATTTGGATTAAGTTATTTAAGATTATTTTAACTTTTAAGTAGTGTGTTTAGTTTTGGAGGTGTTTGAAAAGGTTATAAGGTGCTTTTTAAGTATCAATTTTTAGGTCAAAAAAGTTTTAAAATAAGTCAAAAAGTAAAAAATAGAGTACCATTTAGTTATGACTATTAACTTTTGATTTATAAGTTACTTCTTATAAGTCCATCTAAACAAGTCGGAGTGCACAATATATCATTGCATAGGAAGTCTTTGAAATTTGGTTAATTCATATTCTCAGGAATGACAACAGTGTCTTTAATTCATAATTGCACTGTACATATAACTTGAGTAGTATTATTGAAGTTCTTGAGTTCAAAGTGTTGAGTTCTATTTATGGTTATTGAAAACCTTGCATTGAGTCGTTCACATCCATAATTCGGTGTGAACCATATTTTAAGAAGTCTTTTACAAACGTTTTAACTTTGTTTTAAGACTTAAGTTTTGAGTTAAGAAAAGAGTAAAAAGTAAAGAGTTGAGTTCATTTCTTCAAAAAAGTATATCAGGACTATGTATTCCCAAAGAGTAAATGTTTTCACATTTAAACAAGAAAGGAAACTGAGATTTCAAAAGAGCCTTTGAGCTAGTTTTTCAGTAAAGAGGAAACTATGATTTCCAAGAGAGCTTTTAAGTTAAGTTTTGAGTAATTATCTTAAACCAAAGAAAGAGTTTTGTTTTTACAAACATATGAGCTAAGTACGTTTTGGGAGTAGTATTGAGCACCGATATGGGGATGCGAGTTCAGATAACTCAAGTCTCCATAAACCATGTAGTCATCATGGGTATTAATGGGTCATACTTTTTAGATGATCACATAAGTTAAGCTAGTGGATCCACTAAGTTAGCGTTCTATATGACGACAAAGTATAGGACAGTTCTGGCAGTGTGGGCAAGACATTGTATCTCCACTCAGGCTCATAGTGGTGGTTGTCGGTTAGAGAATCTCCCACAGAAACTATATTATTTTATTATATAAGTAAAGTTGAGTTTGTTATTGCATTTTCTTTAACGAACTAAGTTGTTTTACTATTTTATAAAGCTTTCCATATATTGTATGTGTATTGTTACTTTATATTGAGTTAAGTATCCAGAGTTGAGTACCCAGAGTTGAATATCATATCTTTGAGTCGAGTATCTAATCTCTGAGTAGAGTATCTTATCCTTGAATACTTCTGAGTTGAGTAAGTTTGAGTAGTTTTAAGTATCCTTGAGTATACCTCTGAGTTGAATATCTTATCATTGAGTTGAGCTATGTTTCTTTGAGTTGAGTGAGTTGAGAAGAGGTAAGTATGTTTCCTTTTTATCAAGTTCAAGCTTATGTTTATGTTTTAGAATTCCCCTTACATGCTCGTGCATTCCACGCACTGAGCCATTTGGCCTGCATCTTCTCATGATGCAGACACAGGTATTTAGGATCATCAACAGGAGCTTTGTTGATACATCTGAGAGTTCGAGTTAACTATGGTGAGCCTCGTTGCTTCCGGAGGATTTCATTTACCTTTCAATTATATCAGTTGTTAGGATGTCGTGGGTCTTGTCCCGACTTCCATCTTTATCATTTAGAAGCTTCATAGATAGATAGTAGAGTTTTAGAAGTTTTCATTTATTTTGTTAAATTTTTTAAAGACTAAAGTTGCCTTTTTATGGCGAGTTGTATATATTTTATTATACATAGTTTTCTTTGGACTCAAAGTTTGTATTTAAGTTTTGTGAACTTTTATTTCAGTTTTTAAGCTTTGTATGCTTGAATCAGTTTTCCGCTTATAGTTAGCCAGGATGAGGATTTGCTTGGGGACCAGTAATGGTCTTCGAGTGCCGGCCACGTCCAGGGTGTAGGCTCGGGTCGTGACAAGATCTAACAGCATTCATAATCCAAGATAAGACTACAACATTACATTTTTCCCAAATATCAAACAGTTCAGGTGCAAACTGAGATTTAGGAAATCTACCATCAACAAAACCTAGCTTACTTTTACCTAGGAGTCCAATTCTCATGGATCTACTCCATATTGCATAATTCTCAGTGCCAGTAAGCTGTAAGGAGATTAAGGAGCTACTTGGAGTATCACTAGGTTGAAGATATAGAGGATGATTATGGTCAATAGTTGGAGCTATGTAGCTGATTGCAGGAGCTACATGAGTTGAATTCGAATTGAGATTTCTAGCTTCTAAGGACCTTGATCCATCTTCAGTTGTGATTATCATTGATGAGCAATCTGTTTTTTCTGAATCTAGATTGTTTGATGAGGAAGATGCTTATTCACGATTCTACTGGAGACACAACTGAGAACCTAAGCACTACTCTATGCTGGACAACGAATCTACTAACCTCAGAATTGCCAAGGCTCTGATACCATGATAAACTCCATTAATGGAGCTTTGAGTTATGCAGAAGAAAAAGTAATTGAACTAAAAAATATTTTCTATTGAATGAGCAGTTAGTTACAATCTGAGGAGTATTTATAGCATACACTTAACATGTGTATGTAGCTGCTATTAGAAGATTCTAGAACTAACTACCTCCAACTAACTTTAGCTAACTGTAACTAACAGTGGTGACTAGGGTAACCATAACAACTTGTTTAACTATACACCCTAGTTAACAACATGGTCAAACACTCATTTATACTCTTTCTGTTTCATTTGTTTGTTCTATTTTTCTTTTTAGGCCATTGAAAAAAGAATAACTCTTTCTTCTTTGACAACTCTCTAGTTTCAATATTCCATGTAACATACTTGATAGTTAATAACACTAAATTAAAAGACATTTTGATATATTTTATGATTTAGATGTTGAATTCATGAATCTTGAAGAATGAGAGTGTGTATGTGATGTGACTTTCCTGCACGTCTTTAGATCCAAAGAAATATTTTTATTATCATCAACCACGTTTTCTTCTTTACTCAAAATTATTATTAGGGTCTGTTTGAAAGGACACAATGGAATTGGGAATTGGTGTAATTGGTGTAATTACTCTCTTTGTCCTATTTGGTAGACCAAGTAATTACATGGTAAGAGGGGAATTGGGTGTAATTGAAGGGGTGTAATTACACTCCTCAATTCCTTGGGGAGGGTAAGGAATTGAGTGTAATTACACCATGTAATTACATGAATTTGTTAATATTATCTTTTTTAATATATAAAACACCAAAACACCAAAAGGTCACTCCTTTCTGGACATTTCCATTTCACGGCACAACAACAAATCTTGTGCATCTTCTTTCACAAAGTAAGACTTCTTTCTGATTCATTTTACTTTCAAATTTTGATGTTTAGGTAGATTATGTATGAGTTTGATCTTTGTATTTTCTCCTATTAGTTCTTGAGATTAAAATAAATATGAGAATTAATTTTTTCCTTTAATTTTTTATAATAAATTGGAACTGGGTTTGGTGTCTAAAGTCAAATCATGCTGGAAAATCTAGGCTTGAAAAAACTTTTGTATTCATTAATTAATTTAAGTAGTAATATTATTTACTTAAAATATAATTGATTTTAAAATTTAACTGTGTAATTACATTGTGGCATCCAAACAGGACATGGGTATAATTACAGTGTAATTACACTGTGGCAACCAAACATGCCAATGTAATTACTAGACAGTGTAATTACTAGGCTGGTAATTACTACCCTAGTAATTACACCAATTCCAATTACCAGGTGGCTTTCCAAACAGACTCTAATGTTAAAAAGTAAATGGATAAACAAAAAGTTGTAATATATCCACATGCAATATCTTTAATCTCAACACATCTATGCATTTTCTCTCTTATAATTTCGTGTTTTTTTTCGACGTGTGTATTCCGTATATCAACATGCAACTTATTAGTTTTATTAATTTTAAGTTCTATGTTTATATTTGAGTGTATATATGTATCTTAATTTCCCCCAAGATATATATTATACATGTGAGTAAATAATTTATAATTACCTGTCACAAATTAAGAGTTGGGTGAAGGCTATTATTAAGCATTTAAACCAACTTCACACACAAAAGCCTAAAACCAACTACTACTATATTATTTTTTATATATAAAAGACTATCGGAGATCATGAAAAGACACGATCATATACATATATTATTAATAAAGGAAATTTGTGTTATACAATTATAAACAAACGAATTGATTAATCAAATTATCTGTTGTACTTATATCTCAATCCACGAAAGTCATATAAAGAGTAATATTCTGGCATATGGTTATGACATGTTATTTACGAACACAAATTCTTTCCGTATTGGCTTTTTTATAACGATGGAAACAGATCATTACATGTGGTTACCGGTATGTTGAAAGTTTTTCAACTTGATGTATATGTTTTACTTTATCCCCGTGCTACCTTGTCTTTTGTGATGCCATATGGGGTTATGAGGTTTGATGTGTTCCCGGATGTGTTGTTAGAACCTTTTTCTGTCTCTACTCTTGTTGGTGATTTTGTGGTGGCTAAGAGGGTCTATAGAAAGTGTCCCGTTTCCTTGTACCATAGAGTTACTCAGCTTGTTGACTTGGTAGAGGATGTAATTAACCCAAAATTATACAGATTTAGAGAATTCAACCCATCACTATTAACCCACAAAAATATAACCATGCAAGTATAACTTTTTCCTTTGAGTAAAGGAAGAACGTTGCTTTGATTCGGATGAGTCTTGAGTACAATAATTTCTCTTCCTATAAATTGAGATATTATTCATATTTGAATGACGACACACGTGAAATTAGTCTTGAGTACGTACGGCAATCTTTATCTTAAGTAATATTATTATCAAAATGAGATTATAAATTAAAGAAAAGGTTATTATCAAAACAAATAAACCAATTCTATCGTGTTATGAGCAATGAGCCTCATCATATTCTATCTTGAATGAACATTTAAATCGAGGTACTCCATCTCTACATCTGCTCATTAAAACATGATAATCAACACCATATTGACTTTCTTCCGATTCTAAATAATACATGCACTCCCAAACACAATTTTCTTCTATTGATGGAGGATATGTTTTGCAATTCACCAATGCCATTGAGAAAATAAAGAACAACATGCAAATCTGCTCCAACGTCAATATCATTTTATTTATATTTCCTGTAAAGACAACCAATTATTAATAACGTTAATAAATTTCTTAACGTATGATTTGAAAAGAATTCATAGAAATAGAGTTAATAGAATGTGGATAAAACTTTAATTGATTAATTAATTGAATAATAAGGGCACCTAACCTACAAAGCATTAAATATTCAAAAACTCCTTTCAAATATTAAAAAACCTCACATTGATAATCACTTTTTCTCAAAAATAAAAAAAAATATTAAAAAAACACGGAGTAATATATATAAGATTTTTTCAATCAAGCACGAACACTATTTCAATTTTTATTTTTTATTTTTTAATTTCAAATTTGGTTCTTAAAGTGGAATCTCAATATTTTTTTCTCGTGCCCAAATGTCATCATTGCCCTCATTTCCTTAAGGTCCTATTTGACCATAAATTTTGAATAAGTTGAATTTTTTTTTTAATTTTTCAAGTTGTTTTTAAACATTTATTTCACTTGATTTAATTTTTTTAAGTTTTGTGAGTAGAAGTCTCAAAAATTAATTTTATCCGATTTTTGGAAATTTGAAAGTATTTAATTTAAAGATCAATTTTTTAAAATCTAATCAATTTTCAAGACCAAACAAATATTTAAAAATAAAATTTTAACACTAGCTTATTCTTTTGTCTTCGTAATCTTAGATAAAAGTTGGAATTTTTGACATAACAGTTTTTTTTATTTCACCTGATACCTGAAAAATGCAACATCTTTTCAAGCACTCATAATAATGATTTCATTACAATTAAAATGTAATTGCGACCTACAATTTTCAAATTTAAAGAATGAAATTTCGCAAATATACAAATACATATATTAACTTAAGAAGTAAAGTAGCACACAACAATAAGCAAACAAACAACTAATAAATACTAAATAAATAAAAGGAGGATTAATATTTTTTACGTACCCATTTTTGGTCTTGATAGCAGAATTTGTGTAAATTGACTTTTACGAAGATCAGATTAAAGGTTACAAATAGATAGATATGTAATTATGTTCTTATGAATTTGATCTTTCTTCATGCATTCGTTACAAGTGAGACATTAATGAAAAGTCATAAATATGAAAAATATCTTTATTTTGACAATCCAATATTACTCTTCTTTTAAATTTTAATGACGGTTATATGACTAAGAGTCTGTTTGATATTAATGCTAAAAAATATTTATTTTTTGAACTACTTTTTGAAATAGTTTTTGAGAAAACTACTTTTGATAAGTAGATTGTGTTTGACTAATTTTTTAAAAAACATGCTTTTAAGAGTCAAATTACAAAAAAAAAAAAAAGACAAGTATCAATGTACTTTTAATATTAAAATTATTTTATAGAAATAAACTATTTTAAATATCTTTTATAAGAAAATTAATCAAAATTTTATTTTTATTGAATTAAAATGTACATATTCAAATATAAATATTTTTCATTAATATTTCTTATTTTACATAGGCAACTTCTTCAAATTCACGGTAAAATCACTTTTAGAATGGTATTAGTGCCAATTTGGATTAAGTTATTTAAGATTATTTTAACTTTTAGGTAGTGTGTTTAGTTTTGGAGGTGTTTGAAAAGGTTATAAGGTGCTTTTAAATATCAATTTGTAGGTCAAAAAAGTTTTAAAATAAGTCAAAAAGTAAAAAATAGAGTACCATTTACTTATGACTCTTAACTTTTGATTTATAAGTTACTTCTTATAAGTCCATCTAAACAAGTCGGGGTGCACAATATATCATTGCATAGGAAGTCTTTGAAATTTGGTTAATTCATATTCTCAGGAATGACAACAGTGTCTTTAATTCATAATTGCACTGTACATATAACTTATATATAGTGTTTTGATAAGTTAGTGGCTAAAATCGTCTGTGAATTACTATAATGTAACCTTAAACTACATTCTTAATATATCTCTTTTGAGCAGAAAACATTCTTTTTTCCACCAAAAAAAAAAACAATTCTTTTAGTATAAAAAAATTGACAACTTTCATCCTTTCTTTAAAAATTTGCCAGCAAAAGTTTCTGACATAACATTTTAAATATTTTAGATGAAGTTTCAAAAAAATTATTAATGATGATTTATTGTGTGGAAAAATTTTGGTAGGTAAGAACTTCGTGATTAACTTAATATAAACAATGAAACATGTAATATCTAATTTTACATGATATATATACAATAGTAATAATACCTATAATGCTCTAATCTCTGAGCATCTTATAGAACCTCTCTTGAATTTGTTGGAAGTCTTTTCTAAGTCAATTAACAGTATGTGTAAAAAAAAATCTTTGTACTGCTCCATTAATCTCTTTACAAGATGAATGACTTTTTTAGTTGAGCGTCCAACATGAATATAAACTAGTTCATGGAAATTTCCACGTCCCTCCTCACCCTCATCTCCACCACCCTCTTCCAAACTTTCATAGTGTGACTTAGCAACTTGATATTCTTATAAGTTGTTTCAATTTTGAATGTCACATTTGTTCTTGTACAACGGAAGTATTATATACTCTATCTCGAATCTTTGGGTATTTTTGAATTTTGTCATCCTAATTGTGTCAAAATTCCATTTCCTTCCCTTCAAGTTTCACTTCATTACACATTTACACTGACCTCTTTTTATAATTTACGAAATTATACCTATCTATCTCTTGTGTATTGATGTCGTATTACTATTCTCTAAACCTATTTCTCAATATAGTTAAGATATGATTAGACAAGTTTGCCCTCTCTTGATATTAAAATTTTCCAATTATAAGAAATGAAGCAAAACAGGGTCCTCGTACTTTCGTTAATTAAAGAGTGATTTTGCCAAAATTCATAAAATACAGAGCAACAGAAAATATTTCGATAAACTATATATGTAGCACAAGTTAGAATATGACTAGCACCTCACTGTCAACAATATTTGTAATCTAAAAAAAGCTTTGTCTTTTCTATTCATTGATATACAATGATAATAGCATACTGAGTCAGTTTTACATATATAGCTCAACACAACATTTAGCTTTACTAGCAGTCTTTAGCAAAAGGGTATGAGTCCATATACTGATGAAGTCCTGTTCTATCAAAGTACCAATCACCCACAGCTTCTGCAATTGTCTGCGCAATTAAAATTATAAAAACTAAACATGTTACGTATTAACTCATAAATTTAAATTCAAAAACCAAAATAGTGCATGTATTCAAATATTATACAGATAAAACAAAACGATTACCTTATTAAGTATTCTTGGAGAAGAAGTACTGAACCAATACACCGGCGTTACAATTTGCGCATGAGTATGGCAAGAAGTGATAAAATAACCCCTAGTATTACAAGGGGTGAGTCCATCAAATGCCTTCAAGAACTCCACTCCAAAAGCTATAGTAGAAAAGGAAAAAAAGACAAATAAACAAATAATTAAAAACTGTCTATATTAGTGTGATTTGTAAGGTAATGAATAAGTTGATCACAAAAAAAAAAATGCTAACCCTTAATAGTTGTACGTTGGCTCAATGTGCAGTTACTTATTCGAACCTTGCAATACTCCCAGATATGTTGAGGATCGAGGTTTGAAGGAACCAAAGTGTTATTGATCTGAAGAATATTTTTTTTTAGGATTAGTTTTAGAAAAAAATTACCAATAAATTTCATAGAACTTAGAGATACTAGTGTTTGTCTCCTTGACCTGCCAAGCGTCGTATGCTGAATTGATTATGAAAATTGGGGTCTCAATGAATGAAATAACATTCTGAGGGAAGAAGCACTGCATCATTCATGGAGGAAAACTAATGTTATAATTAGAGGGCAATATGAATGTAACAAATGGAGAAGGGTTTTGTTTCCAAAACTTATGTACCAGACTTGGTTCCATTGTAGATGTGCAAGATGGAGGTAAGTTCTTTATCGATCCCTGAAATGATAGGAAAAAGAAATATATATAGATTGTGTACCTACTTGTTAATTAAGTAGAATTATCTTAGTATAACAAAAAAGAAGTTGGAATTCACATGTAAATCCACAACTTGTTGGTACTTCTTAAGAATATTTGGAGTACCGGAGATTGTGTTGCTGCAAATATAAATAAAATCATGAAACATTTGATTAGTTTCAAAATGGGAGACAAACATACGTTAATATATAAATAATTAAGAAAATGGAAGAAGAGCTCACGCATTGATGAAGAAGCCGGCATTTGCAACACACTTTACTTTGACATCACTGGAAAAGAAGAACTTGAACTTGTCGCAATTCAAGATCGTAGCCAACCCTCCCGCAGAAGTTCCACTCAAGATTGCCTAACATTAATTGTGTTTTGTTATTAGTTTGTGTTACTTGTAATTATAAAGTTTCAATAAGTCTTACATTCTTTGCATTTTGCATTCCTTGGGACCATAATTCATCCATAACAGCTTTAAATATTCTCGCTCCTCTAAAATAAAGCTTCTGCCCCTAACATTTTCAATCAGAAACAAAGTTATATTAGAGTAATATATATGAGACATATCATATATATTGTTACTTACTGGATCAACTTCGTCGATGTCGCCAGTAAAAGACGATCCATCACAATAACCTATCCAAACTTTGTTCCAATTGTAAAAGTCTACAATTCCAATATTTTTTATCAAGTTAGAAGAAGAGGGTAAAAAAAATCTGTATATGCATATAAAGAAAAAAGAAGTGAAATATGAGCAGTTTTACCTGGGTTTTGTTTGGTAGTGTTATGAAGTATCCCACGAAAATTAGTTGGATTCATCATATACTTGGAAGAACCTTTGTCTGTAGTTTTACGTCCTTGACAATCGGAAATGCTTTCACACCACCCACCACCCTATACAAGTAAAATATCATATCATATTATATTATATCACCACAACAATTAAAAGTAAAATATATAAAATGTACAATGAAAGACTATAAAAGATATGAAATAAAGAAGAAGCAATTACTTCAAGAAAGACGATCCAATTGGAAAGTCCGGAATCAAATCCCCGGTGAAGATAATAAGCTGGTGGGCTCCCGTCCAAGCACACTGTTAACTCCAATAGTTAATCAAACGAACAAATACTACTAATTGATACAATTAATTAAACAAACAAGGAGTTAGTACTTCATCAGTAATTACCTGCGCCTTGTGCAGTTGCGTTTTGGAGTAGTGTAATATTGACGTATAAATCATCTCCGACGCCAAAAACAGTTGCACACATTGCTGCTACCAAAACCAACGCAAATAAGGTTGTCATCCTACAACAAACATAAACAAGAAATTATTTATAACATGTTATCAGTAAAAAAATCAAAACAAGAAAAAGAGAAACGAATATTAATTAGTACATGTTATCAGCAAACTGAAATTAAGAGAAAGCAAATAATGCTATGCTTATGAGGATAATTGAAGTAAGGGTGAATGAGAATGTCTAACTTCACTTCTATTTATATGCAAATATCCTTCACTACCCATTCATGTTTACGTCCACCTAGTCAAGTTTATATATTTGGTGTAATTATGCTGGTAATAAATCGTGTATATATAATATTATGTTGGGTAGTTAGTTAGAATGTAAGTTATTCAAATGTAAAGCTGATACACAAGGTATTTTATTTGCAATTTAAAAATCTATATAATTAATTAATACATGTACACGTTACGGGTAATCCAAACATTGAGGATAGAAGGTTTTTTTTAATAAATAATACACTAATAAGTAAACTCTCTAACTAATCCATACATAATTTCCTCGTAACTAATCTTTGTAATTCTAGCATGCATGACCACACCTAACAATATCTAGAAACTGTATTCTATATGGAAAAAAATAGAATTTTGTCAACTCCTCTCTTCGTAATAGACATTCTTAAATTGCCTGGTCTTAATTCATAAATGATTCCTTTCATTATCATATAATTAAATTATTGCTATATCACATGTGAACTATTCTTTTAATGTAAATTCTAAATATTCTGTTACAATCATTTATTATGAAAATTTACAAATACTGCTACATTGCATGTGCACACTTTAAATGCAATTTTTTTATGGAGAATTTCTATGCAAATTATCGCTATTGCATCTGCCTGATTCTCGATTCCGGATTCGACTCCCGCCCTCGATTCGAGACCCAACTTTCGGGTCTGAATCAGGCCGGGTCGAATCATGATCTGAATATTAGTTTCGTGTCAGAATTTATTTGTTGAATCATGAGTCGAATGTCAGAATCGGATTCCGAGTCAAGTGTTGGGATGTGATGTCGTAGTCAAATTTGGATCGAAAGTCAAGGTCGGATCCCATAGGTTTCGATTGTCGGGGTCGGGGTCGAATCCCGAATCGATCCCTCCTAATTAACTAATTTATATATTACTAATTCATAAATAACTATAATTTTTCACACTACTATACATATTTATACAAAATTTAATTTCTTCTCTTGCAAATTTTAACCCACAGAGATGGGCCAAAATCAGCATTTGTAATTTTGTCGAAAAGAGAGAGGAGATGATTTAGGAGAGAACGAGGGTAAAGTAAAAGAATATATATAAAAAATACTTATATAATTTTAACGGATAGGATCAGAAGTTACATAAATATGAAAAAATGAAAAGAAAATTGCTTTAATATCAATTAAAAAGTAAATGAGTGATGCCATAAGAAGTGCCTTACGCAACAGTGCTCAGCCATAAAGAAAAAAATAGCATTTTGTCTTTTAAATAGGCTTTCTAAAATTGTCTGGATATTAATACGTAATTTAACGGTTACTATATCACATGTGAACTATGTTGCGACAAGGAAATGCGCAGTACGTACGTAGCACATGTTGGGAACGACCCCTTCTGGCATATACAAGTTTTGATAACCCTATTAGGTTTTTTAGCTTAGAAAATGTGTTTTTTAGGCTTCGGACTCTTAATGGTCGTTTGGTAGCTAATCCAACATGCATACATGGAGACTGGAGTAAATATTGTGAATTAAGGATTTGTTTGGATGAGCTTATAAAAAGTAATTTATAAGTTAAAAGTCTAAATTTTTTATTATGGGAGAGATACAACTTGTATTAGTTGTGTGAGGATATTTTTTATTGCAATTATATTCTGATTTATGGGACTCACTTTTAAGTTTTATTTCTTTGCCTTTTGTTTCTCTTTTATGGTCTTCTTTTTTTTAAAAATTTTTTGTCAATATTTTTTTTTAAAACCAATTCAATTACTCCTTCAATTTTATAATATAAATAAAAATATTTTTTTATGGTTAAATAATTACCTAAGATATTAATAATCAAATTTAAATATGAATATAATTTGTATCATAGAATTACGCATAAAAATTATTTACTTTTTTAAAATAATTTATTTTTAAACTCAATTTTCTCTTTTGAAATTGTATTAAAGTACATTCAAACATGAACATCATTTCGAATATTTTTTACAAAAATCATTTTGAATATATATAAATTTAATTATATTTGTACTTAGCGATTAGAATTTTCTGACAAAAATATTTCAGTAAATTTTCTTTTTGCCAATTCCTAATATTGAGAGATATAATTTTGATAAAATTTTCAATCTAAAAGAAAAAAAAAAAGAAAAATGTTCGAAGTTGAAGAAGAATGATGTCCGGATTTTTATTTTTATTTTTGGATATGATGAGCTTAAAGAATAGTGGATCCCATAATTACTTTATTTATATTTTTTAGTATAATTTTATTGAGTCGTGTCAATTTTAAATCATATTTTCTCTTTCTTTCTAATGTTTGGAATTTAAAGTCAAAGAATGAGTCCACTATATCCAAGTGTCAAGCTAAAATCAAAACAAGAAAAAGAGAAACGAATATTACATGTTATCAGCAAAATAAAACGATTCTTCTTTTTAAAAGGCCTGAAATTAAGAGAAAGCAAATAATGCTATGCTTATGAGGATAATTAAAGTAAGGGTGAATGAGAATGTTTGACTTCACCTCTATTTATAAGCAAATATCCGAATCCTTCACTAACCTAGCTATTCATGTCATATTTTTTGTTTTCGTCTGCCTAGTCAGGTTTTAAATTTTTTTGTAACACTTTTTATATATTTGGTGTAATTTTGCAGATTATAAATCGTGTATATATGATATCATATTTGATAATTGATTAGAATGTAAGTTATTTAAATATAAAGCTAATACAATATTTGATTGGTAATTTAAAAATCTATATAACTAATACATATATAAGATAATCCATATATTATTTCATGAAATATAGATGGTGAAATAAATAATAAATTAATAAGTGTACTCTCTATAACTGATCCATACATAATTTCCTTTTAACTAATCTGTGTAGTTCTGATATATTCATAACTACACTTAACAAATATCTACAAATTGTATTCTATATGGTAAAAATAGAATTTTGTCAACTTCTCTCTTCGTAATAGCCATTCTTAATTAATAAATGATTCCTTTCATATTTCATTATCATATAATTAAATTATTGCTATATCACATATGGACCATTCTTTTAATGTAAATTCTAAATATTCTGTTACAATCATTTATTATGAAAGTTGACAAACACTGCTAAATTACATGTGCACGCTTTAAATGCAACTTTTTTTGGGAGATTTTCTATGTAAATTATCGCTATTGCATCTGTGCCCTGAAATTGAAACTACATTAAAGTGGGCTTGGTAGGAAGAA
The DNA here is from genome assembly GCA_029007595.1 of Solanum commersonii. Taxonomy (NCBI): domain Eukaryota; kingdom Viridiplantae; phylum Streptophyta; class Magnoliopsida; order Solanales; family Solanaceae; genus Solanum; species Solanum commersonii. The sequence continues at coordinate 4,703,504 of JAJTWQ010000011.1, forward strand.
AACATATTTTTCAAATATTTCATATTTGATTGGCTAAAATATTTTTCAAATAAATTAAGTTTTTTCAAATTTAAAGAAACTGATTGGCATTCAAAAAGTATGAAAAAAAAATTCAAAACTCTTTTTCGATCTAACACCTCAATTTTTCACTCTAGCTCAAGTCTCGATATTGATTTCCGATACTAATCTGGAATCCGATTTCTAATTCTTGATTTCGGATCTGACTCCGGACCTCGATCCTAGACCTAACTTTCTGGTCTCGAATCAGGATGGAGTCAAATCACAATTTGAATATTGGGTTCCGGGTCAGAATTCGCGATTGAATCACAAGTTGAATGTCGGAATCAGATTTCGAGTCAAGTGTTAGGATGGGATATCAAAATCTAATTCGGATCGAAAGTCAAGGTCAGATCTTAGATTAGGTGTTGGGTTTGGATCCTCAACCGATCGTTGGGGTCAGGGTCAAAATCAATCCCTCTTGGCTAATCTATGTATTATTAATTTGTACATAACTATGTTGTGAACCGAGTTGTATAAATAAGGGTCTATGGACTAGAATTGGTGAAGACTAATTTAGTTGGGATTATTGGGCCGAGTAAATATTGGAGTGTCTAATTTGGGATCCCAATCCAATTAGCATTCGGTTAAAAGGGCAAATGAGTTGGAATGAAGGGTTTATGCATATTGAAGAAAAAAACGTTGTTCCTCTCTTTTTCTTCTAGAGTCTAAGCTTCTCATCCAAATTCTTACCACTATCTTAGTTACTTGTTATTTCAGCATTTCCATTGTAATTCAGTTATTTAAGTATTGCAATTACGATTCTAAAGTTATAATCACATTCCAATTCTTTTATTTATATAGTAAAGAAATTTGGATTTGTTACAAGTACTCTTTTACACTATTATACACTCTATACAAATTTATACAAAAAATAAATTTCTTCTCCTGCAAATTTTAAACCACAAAAATGGGCCAATATCAGTATTTGTAATTTTGACGAAAAGAGAGAGGGGATGATTTAGGAGAGAACGAGGGTAAAAGTAAAAGAATATATATAAAATATATAATTTTAACGGATAGGATCAAAAGTAACATATATATATATATATATATATATGAAAGTAAAAAGGAAATTGCTTTAATATCAATTAAAAAGTAATTGAGTGATGCCATAAGAAGTGGCCTTAAGCAATAGTGCTCAGCCATAAAGAAAAAAATAGCATTTTGTCAACCTCTCTCTTTTAAATAGACTTTCTAAAATTGTATGGACATTAATAAATGATTTTCCTTTCATTATCACATAATTAAATCGTTACTATATCACATGTGAACTATTTCCTTTTTGGCATACAAAAGTTTTGATAATCCTTTTAGATTTTTAGCTTAGAAAAAAGTGTTTTTTAGGCTTTGGATTCTTAGGTTTGTTTGGTAGCTAATCCGACGTGCATACATGGAGACTAGAGTAAAACGCAGTCTTCTACTTTTAAATACACCCTTAAAGACAATAATATAATAATCAAATACAAATACAAATTCAATATGATTGGATAGATACTAAATCATGTCTAAGAGTAATTTTTAAAAGATCCTATTTTCTCTTAAGTGATTTTCTAAACATTTTAATTTGTTCCAAAATAAGTACTCTTTTTTTTTCCCTAAAAACAAGAAGAAATATTAGCCTCATGCTCTCATCTAAAAAGGCTTTAAAAACTATTGTCACGTCTCTTATTTTTAAATATAAATATTTAGTAGAAAGTGGAGTACTTTGTAACTTAAAGTTTGTTTGACATTGTTACTGGAAGATTAAATACACTTATTTTGAAAAAAAATATTATTATTTTAAAAAATATAATGTTTGACAAATCAATAAAATTGTTTTTAAATGAAAGTAGAAGCAATTTTTCACAGTTGGGGAGAAGCTAAAAACGTATGCTTCTTAACAAAAGTAGAACATTATTTGTTTTCAAGACAAAAGTATTTCTTTCATATTTACATATTTATCAATATATCATTTATTAATTAATTAGCATATCATAAGTTTGATTAAGTTTCATTTAAGTATTTTATTTTTATATAATAATTTTTTATTATTTTTACGTTTACTATTATTATTATTATTTTATATTTTATATTTTAATTATATTTTTGAATCATCATGTGATATTATATCAATATTTTTTATTTTCTTATTTATCTATGTATAATATTGACTGAAAATTGATTGTGTACATTTTAATTCAATAAAAATAAAATTTTGATTACTTCTTTTATAATAGATATTTAAAATAGTTTCTCTTTGTAAAATCATTTTAATTTTAAAAGTACAATGATACTTGTCCTTTTTTTGTAGTTTGACTTTTAAAACACAATTTACTTATCAAAAATACTTTTCAAACAAATTAGTCAAACACATTTTTTTTTTCAAAATTAAAGCACTTTTCTAAAAAGCTATTTTAAAAAAAATGCTTCAAAAAATAATCAATTTTTATCAATAATATCAAACAAACTCTTAGCCATATAACCGTCATTAAAATTTTAAAAAAAAGTAATACCCAGTTGTCAAAATAAAGTGATTTTTCATATTTATCACTCTTCATTAATGTCTCTCTTGTAACGGATGCAGAAAGAAAGATCAAATTCATATGAACGTATATTGCATATCTATCTTCTATTTATAACCTTTAATGGAGAAGTCAATTTACACCAATTCTGCTATCAAGACAACAAATGGGTACGTAAAAAAAATTATCCTCCTTTTATTTATTAGTTGTTTGTTTGCTTATCGTTGTGTGCCACTTTACTTCCTAAGTTAATATATGTATTCTTATATTTGCGAAATTTTGTTCTTTAAATTTGAAAATAATAGGTCGCAATATAATTACATTTTAATTGTAATAAAATAATTATTATGAGCGCTTGAAAAGATGTTGCATTTTTCACGTATTAGGTGATATAGAAAAAAATGCTATGTCAAAGATTCCTACTTATATTTAAGATTACCAAGGTAAAATAATAAGCTAGCATTTGATTATTGATTTTGAAAAATTTATCTTCAAATATTTATTAGATTGTGAAAATTGATTAGATTTTAAAAAATTGTTCTTCAAATACTTTCAAGTTCCCGAAAATCGAATCAAATTAGTTTTTGAGTTTTTGGGACTTCTACTCACAATATATATATCACTCCGTATTAATATTTGAGAGAAGTTTTTGAATGTTTAATGTTTTGTTGTTTAGGTGTCATGATTGTTCAATTAATTAATCAATTAAAGTTGTATCCACGCGAGTCTATTTTCCATTTTAACTCTATTTCTACAAATTCTTTTAAATAGAACCTATTAACGTTATTAAATAATTGGTTATCTTTACAGGAAATATAAATAAAATGATGACGTTGGAGCAGATTTGCATGTTTTTCTTTATTTTTTTAATGGCTTCAGTGAATTGCAAAATATACCCTCCATCAATAGAAGAAAGTTGTGTTTGGAATTGCATGCAATATTTAGAATCGGAAGAAAGTCAATATGATGTTGCTTGGGAGGTTTTAGAGAGCAGATGTAGAGATGGAGTACCTGAATTTAAATGTGCATGCAAAATTGAATATGATCAGACTCATTGCTCATAATACGCCAGTTTTGCATATTTATTTTGATAATAATATTATTTTAAGATAGATATTCTCAAAATCTATATTAGGTATTATCTGTCCAGAAATTGATTAGAAATTGATTAAAAATTGAATTAAATAATATAAGGCTTGAGGCAACACCAGGGCCGACTCAACAACATTGAGGGTCTAAAGCGAAATTTAAGAGAGTGACCTTAATATTTTATTTTTTCATTATATATACTTTTATTTAAAATCTACTTTTCCAACTATTTTAAAGGTGAAGTCATTAAGTACTGTTTTACAATCAATTTGTTTTAACAATTTCTTTTCAAATGATAATATAGCTAATTAATGCATTCAATCTCTCTTGAAACACTGTTGATCTTGAAGAAGATTTAATCAATTTTAATTTTGAGAAAGCTTCTTTCGGCTGAGGCAACGGTTACAGGAATTGTTAACATTATTCTACAAGCAATATGTGCATTTGAAAAAAAGAATCAAATCTTTTTATTTGATTGAGTATTTTCATTAGATCATTATCTTCTACTTGAATTATTTCTCTTAACACTTTTAATTCAAAAAATAAATCTAAATCATCAATATCATAATAACTATTATATGTTAAAAAATGTTTAAGGTTAAGACAATATTTTTTAAAATTCTCATCTTCTAGTGATCTCAATATTTTACCACTAAATAAGAAATCAAAAATACTTTCATATGCTTCAATTGGTTCAATTTTTTTTTAAGTGAAAAAATAGTTTGATCTACTTTACATATATAAATTAATCAACTCTAAAAGATTCTTCAAGGGACTTTGTGATTTTGTTATCCATATTTTTATCAAATTGTTTCTTACGAAATTTAGGTTTATATTCATCTCATATGCAATTTACTTAGTAGAAATGATAGCACTCAAAGTACATATAATTTTCTTTAAAAAATAACATGTATAAGTAATTATTTATTAAAAAGTGGATCCCCCAAAAATATGGGGCCTCAAGTGATGACTTTAGTGGCCTAGGGATTAAGACGGCCCTGAACAACACTATTTAGACCAAAATTTTTTGGTGGACCAAGGGTGTTGGTTAAAGGTCCAGGCTGGCCATTTATTGTGGATATGCAAAAAATAAAATTTATACATGTACGAGATGAGATTTAACCGAATTGCCTTGCCCGCATGCTTTGGTTAGTATTCATGGAAATAGTGATAAAGGTGAAGATTATGTGAATGTATACTACAAGGTTAAAACCTGAAAAAATGTGTACTCATATTTTATTAACCCAATTAACCCCGAAGATTGATCATTGGCCAAATATAATGAATGGTGGTGAGGTTCTTCCTCCTAAAATAGTTTAAAAAATGAGAGGGAGAATGCCTAAATTAAGACGTAAGGAAGCTGAAGAATTAGAAAAACAGAAACAAGTTGAAGCGTAAGGGCAAGCTAAAAGAAGGTCAGAAAAAAAGGATGAAGAATCGACTCCAAAGAAATAATTGAAAAAGGGCTCTATTCATATAAAGTGTTCTATATGCAAAAAAGACGGGCACAATGCAAGAGGTCACTATAAGTATGTCAACATTGCTGTGCTTTAAGCAAGACAACCTTTTGAAACTCAAAACTTAGAGTTTGATTATGTCTCGTGGGGATACTCAGACCAATTTAACCACGACATGTGGGATAATTCTCAATTGGAGGTCGATTTAGCAAATCAATCTAGCATAACTCAGGTTTTGATTTAATTTCAACTTTAATTTTTACACTTTTTAGATGTATATTAGATTGCAGATTTTAAATTTTAAAATTTTCAATTAGAAACCAAGGCAACAATCAACTAGTGTTGAATGCGTTTAAGATGAAGTTGTTGTTCAAGTCACAAACATTGTGAATATGAATGATGAAGATGTTGATTATGTGCGATGAGCTTAGTGTGCTCAAGATGAATGTATTGATTGTGTGCGGAAACTCAGTATGCTCAAGAGAAAAATGTTGATTGTATGCGAAGATCTCAACATGCTCAAGAGGAAAGTGTTGATTGTTTGCGAGGAGCTCATTGTGATCTAGATGAAAGTGTTGATTGTATGCAATGAGCTCGATGTGCTCAAGATGAAAGTGTTGATTGTATGCACGAAGCTTGGTGTGCTCAAGATGAAAGTGCTTAGCCAGGCTTATAAAAAAGAGGCAGACTTTACAAGAAAAATGTTATGAATGATTATGTCTATGAAGCGTTGATGAAAAGGTCTAGGAAGGGTTAATATGACACTATATTAAGTGTCTTATTTTGTTAAAGCTTGTGGCCTTGTGACCTTGACTCATTATTTAGGAAGTGCTAATATGACACTATATAAAATGTCTTATTTTGTTAAAACTTGTGGTCATGTGATCTTGACTCATCAGTTAGGAAGTGTTAGTATGACACTGTATATAAAGTGTCTTATTTTGTTAAAACTTGTGGTTGTGTGATCTTAACTCATTTGAGATACGTACGAATTTCACTCGCCTACCTCCCCAATCTTGCTCACCTCCCTCCCTATTTAAGTGTATCTGTTAGCAAAAATACACGTATCTAAGCGTATCTTCTTCTATATATGATAGAAAACTTTTAATTAGTGGTAAGATACATAATGTTTCGAAAGTATAAGTAATAATAGTAAATATGATAGTGAGTGTATGTGTAATTTTGTAGTTTTTCCAAAAAAGAATGAAAAGAATTGGGCTTGGGCTGGGCATAAAGAAGTAAACGGGCTGCTGTATCATTTATTGTTGAGTTTGAATGTTGTATTGGGTATTTGGGTCAAGTTTAGGCTGAGATTGAGTCTGAAAATTGGGGAATGTTTGGATAAATTTGGTATTTATGATTTGGCCACATGAATTGCAAATTTAGCTACTTTAGGTTAAAAACATTGCCAAATCGAGTTAATTAGTGAGTAAGGCTAAGATTTAAACAGACAAATTAATATTAATTAATTAACGAGCTTCTTAATTTTAACAAAATAAAATAATTAACTTAATTATAAATTAATTAACTCAAAAATATAATCCATTAATTAAACTAAACTAATTAATAAAATATTTAGTCAAAAAAAAATAATCTTTTGAGACGATTTTCAAAAATTTATAGAAGGAAGTAATTATACATATAATTATATAGAAACATATGTATTATTTAAAAATTATAAAAATAACAAAATTATTTTAAAATAACTTTAAAATATTTTGAATTTATAAAAGTTAATTATTTCAAATTGTTTGAAATTAAAAAACTCAATGATTAATTCAGATTGTGGAGGGCAAAAAATTGAGAGTCAATAATATTCATTTCTTAAAATTAGGTCAAAATTAAAACTTGGTTAATATTTTTAAAATGACGACCGACAAGTGGTACATCATTGATTTGATCCGGATCAATTTTACGAAATCAAATTTGATTGATTAAAACTGAGGGACATAAATTACAATACCAACATAAAATTCCAAGAAAAAACACTCATCAATTGGTTCGATTTCATAAATATACATAAAAAAAAATGTAGCTATTTGGACTTAACCCAGATATTTACTACAACACTGGATAATTTTTACTAATCAACCACACATACATTTTGATAAAATATTTTAATTGTTTCTATTTATATACTTCAAATCAGTGTTTTAAAAGACTCTGTTGGAACTCGCTCTGGGGCGGGGCTCTAGCAAAACGCTCTAAGACTCAACTGTGGACTTATTTCTGTAAGACTTACTCCCCAAGCGCCTGATTATACGTCTTAAGCACGCCCAACGCTCGAGGCTCGCCTTATAGATCTTACAGAAATTATGTGTTAGAAACTTTAATTAACATTGTTGACCCTCATATTCTTGAATAAATGAATGATACTTAATAATTTTTTAATCTATAGAGATAAGAAGATCGAGAGTGACTCAAATAACAAGTTGTAGTATCATATCTTTACTAATTGGTAACACTGTAAAGGTGATGATTTAGTACGTTACATTTCTTTTAAAAATACGTAACGAAATTTTACTTTTTCACTTATCATTGGTCTTCATGGTTTTGTCATATGTCTCAAAATTATCACATTTTATTTAGCTATTTGAAAGTAATTTTATCTTTATTACGATGGAGTGATGTTTTTATTATAATAGTAGTAAGTTTTATTGATTTTTTTTTTTTTGGGGGGGGGGGGGGGTAAATTATATAATATGATAAAAATACTTTTAGAAATAAAGATTCTTTTATTATAAAAAGTTAAGGTATTAGATTATTTATAATCATGTTTGAAGTTTTATTTTCTATGAATTTTCTTAATTATGTTTGTAATTATTTCAAACTATTGATGTTTTTTTTAAATAATTTTGTGTTATTATATTATCATACGATATTGTAAATTAAAATTTTAAAGATCCATAGGGCTTACGCCCCACGTTTCGAGGCTTACGCCTCGCCTTATACTAAGTAAAATGTCCCACTTCAAACCCCGCCGTTTAAAACACTGCTTCAAATGCAGTTTTGCACTTTCAAAACCAACGAACTCCCTCAATTTTTGTTTAAAAAATAATTTAAAAACTTAGGGACTATGTCGGTTTTCTATTTTAATTTTTTTGTTATATTTTCCGTGCATTATTTTTAAAAATATCTCGAAATGCGTTTGACAGGTCCTTTTTTTTAAAAAAAATCCGCCGGTTTTCTTAAATAAAATTAAAAGATGAGTCGGTTTCTCATCGGTTCCTTGGACCAACTCGGTCGAGAAAATGATCAAAATAGTCCTTAATGTATGAACTTAGATTGATTTGATCCCTCAATTCCACACAACTAGCAAAATATATGCTTAGTAAAACTTTCCACGGTGTATCAAGCTTCCAGCACCCAAGAAGAGATCAAAAATGGTTGCTCTTCTCAAAGTAGTTTGTCCAATATATCTGATTTTCAAGAGTCTAGACACCTTGAAACTTACAGCCTCATAAGTTCCAGCGCCACCAACTGCACCGCCAACAACAACACCAACAGTTACTCTCGCTAGACAGCTATCTCTTGCCATATCTCTCTTCTCAAATGAGGCGTTTTGCAGAGCCGCAACCACCCTTTGGAACTGATGACAGAAGTTTTGTATAAAATTTTTGTATGTCACATGAGTTGCACATCACTGTTTAATTTGACAGAGGTTTTCTTGTGTGGTTAGATTTTTAGGGTGAAAAACTAAATTGATAAGTTTTTTGCATACGTAAAAGACCTTTTTCATAAGTTTTATATATGACAGACCAAATCAATCTAAGTCCATACATTAAGGACTATTTTGATCATTTTTTCCAACTCGGTCCATCTATTTTCCTCCGTTTATTTTTGCAATATTAATTTTAGTACTAGTAAATTTTAGCAGGCAATTAAATATTAATGTTTTATGAAACTATTTTTAAAAATGTTTAAAAGTTCAATGAGCCACATATTTTTTGTTTCTTTAGTCAATGTCTTAAGTATACATCCCATCAAAATTATTATAAAAGGATCAACCTACCTAATGCTATTATATATTTTTTAAAATCAAAATGCAACTATATATTTATTTACCCTTTTATATAAGCCAACAAGGGTTGGACTATCACAGCATCATATAACTGTACAAAATGCTATTCAAATTGTACAATAAAATTGGACAAATATAGTACTTGCCCCTGTCCTAGAAACACATGTCTGCACTATTTCTAAACATGTGTATTTTTCTCATAAAAACATGTGTACTGTATTTTATCATGCAAAACCCTTTCTCTCTGTTTCACTAGCAAGTAGCAATTTTAAGAGGATTAATTTTACAATTCTCTTCACCCTCTTGAATTTCTCTCGACTGCAGGGATGTCTCTTCTTGGTTCTCACAGATTTGATCTGTTCTTCATTTTTTTTCTTTTGGTGTTGAAACTTTTCCCCAACAGATATGTGCTAACTTAAAAGAAAATGATGAATCTCAATTTTTAAATAAATAAAGAGGAACCATTTTAACAAATACTACATTCAATTTATGGGTGCACCATCCTTAGCCAACTGGAGATGGGCTAATTTCTTAGAGATTCATCGAGTTTTTTGGCATAAGATCTTACAAATTCTAAAAATTGTAGTTTTATAAGACTCTCTTTTGAGTTTTACATAGGAAAGTAGCTCAACCCAATCTCATTTTTGTTTTCTTTTTATTCTTACTACTGCTAAATTATCACTACAGAAGACATGCAAAAATTAGCAAGGGAACATGATTTTTATGTGATACTGATTAATGAAATTCATTCAATTAGGACACTAAATTAAGAGAAAAGCTGAATAATTTACGGATGCTTTGTATTTTCTGTTTATATACTAGCCTGCTATCCGCCTTTTAAGTTAAGAATTAGAGGTTTGCTTTCCTCGAACATCACTTATTCGATAAAAGTTCCTTCGAACTTAGAAGGAATATATATAATAGTCCATTGATTCAAAGTACATATGTAGCATGTTCTTCACAGAGACAAGCTACTTCCAACGAAGTTAAGAAGTCAAGTGGAAGGCTTAAGCCTTAGAAGTTGAAGGTAATAATTTGTTAAATAGGACTTATTCTCCGTGGCTACTACTGTCTACCCAAGGGAGTCTTATTTTGCGCTTCTCTCTACATTCCAAGGTGAAGAGTCGATCTCTCAAAACTTGTTGCGGGGGAAGTACTAAATTTACAGATTACATTAAGTTATTTCACTCACTTCATTGTTAGGAATTAGTGTATGCTTCGGTTTTAGCCATCTTAGTATAGGAAGAGATTTACGTGTATTTGATTTCTTTCGTCAAACAGTTAAGACTTCAATTGCACTGTTATTGAACAGTTAAATCTCAATTTTCTATAACTTTTAGCTTTTTATGAGGTTCTATTTATGTACTTGCTAGCATTTAGACTGTCGTTATTCTATCGTCATATAAATAAGAAAGAAAAATTATGTTCTCTTAGTGAATTGAAATACTCTTTCACCAGGTGATAGTAAATTAAAATTATTCATTTATTTGCTTATATATGATGTACAATTACTTATAATATTCTTTTTATAATGTAAATCTGCAGATGACAAGGGTTAAGAAAATCATTTAAGACTTGTGTTAAGTAGACCATAGCATTCTTCGGAGCGCATGCTGAGGCACGTTGAGGCTGCTAAATGATTTCATACCTATTTAATTTTCAGAGGTAATATGAATCTCTCCTGGGAGTGCAGAATGTTGAGTACCATCGCATTGTCTAATTCTTATATTTCTCGACATTAATTTATTAGTCTGTTATATGTCATAATCATTTATTTTTCTATATAAACATGATCTATTTTACCTTCACATGTTCTATTTTACTATAATCTGTGCATAATATCTTTTTAAGTGAACCTTTTGCAAGGAAAATATGTTCAATTTTAGGAAGGAGAAGATTGGCGTCTAGGCTTCTGGCATTACTCCTAAAAGGAGTGATAGATATGTAAAGATTGTGTTGTAGTTCTGTGAAAGCTGTTAATATCTATAGACAGGATAAGCATGATGGTAGCAACGTTATTCTCTTTTTCATGGCCTGATTTTTAAGCACGGCTGAATATGATGAACAAAAGTAAATAGAACTTGTAGTTAATCGTCCATTGTTGCACTTATATTGTATTTACTGTACTTTTGGAGCTTTCATATGATTTAGAAAATCAGTTTGACAATGTCATAACTTCTCATGTTGTTGTTTCTGCAACGCAACATCATCTGTACAAATTAATTTAGAAAACTGAATGAATTCTCATAAACAGGAGGATGGCAACTTCATGAGAATGTTGTGGTGCATGTATAGAGAATTTTTAGTGATCTTACTTCAATTAGCTGGATTGCTTACATGTATTCTATTCGTGTCATGCCTCGAACTGGATATTTTCAGTGTTGTTATTTAAAAATAGCTAAGTAGCTAACATGTGCTCTATCCGTGCTTCTCTTTTTTGTAATTTTGTGCTACTTTTGGGTATAAATTGTCTGACAAAAGAAGTCTAAAGGAGGATGGAAGCCGAGGATTCACTGGAGAAGCTTAAAGAAAAAGATGAACAACAAAAAGAGTAAAGACGGAGACACATTCTTTGTTCAAAATGGTATTATTGCCTCAAATTTCCATCTTTAATAGTTTTATCTATGATAAAGTGAATGTCCATATAGAAGATACTCTGACTAATTTGAGATTGCGGCACATTTGATTGATTAGCCCCCCTAATTGAATGTTTGATTAAAATATTTACATTCTTAGCTACTTTAGTTTCAAGCTTCCTGGGCATAATTTATTTATCACTCAAACAGTTTGGCTCCTAAATTGATCTGCATCTTGCTTTACTCTTTGACGAACTACTTGATCACTTTTAATCTTTAGATGTTCTACAGGAGTGAGTCCATTTTCGTGAGACTTATCTTTTCATTTAGTTTTCACCTGTGTTGTTTGGACTCTTCAAAAATGTCAATGGGTGCATGTCAAACTCTCTAAAAGTAGCATATATTTGAAGAATCCGACATGAGTGTGACATCAAAAGTGAAGTGTTTGCGCAACTTAGACTTTTACAGAGGTGTCGTTCTCTCAGAAGAGAATGTAGGGTAGATAAACAAATTCAATTTTAGTATGCCTTCTGCCTCAGCATTCCTTGTGAAACGACCCCAAAAATGCCTGAAATTGTACTTCGGAAACACCTAAAATTGTAATTTCCATATATCTCAAAATCCGTGCATCATTTCGGAAATTCGACTTCATATTCTTATTCAGGGGGTCAAATTGAGTGGGAATGGGGTCTAACCCGAATTTTAGAGCAACCGTATCAAAATTCGAAAATCGCAAAAATGCAATTTTGAGGGTCAACTTTAAAGGGGAATATCTCTTAGCACACAAGGAACTGGAAGGAGCTCAAACTATCAAAATTAAAGCTCTGTGAGTTAGCTTTCCAACGCAATTTGTTTCACCTCATTTGGAGTTCGGACGAAGAAGTTATGCCCATTTTCGTAAAATCTGTCTGGCAGAAAATGCAATTTCCAGTAACCGAAAACACTGTTCACCCGCCTCATTTTTTTTCTAAGTGTTGGGACGTTTTTTTATAAAAAGGGGACATATCCATACTTAGTCATTTAACTTCAAAAACACTCTCTAAACCCTCTTCAAAAATTCCACCAAGATCATCCACCAAATTCAAGAATCCCAAGCTTTAATTCCGGATTCAAGATTCAATCTCAAGCAATTCTCCATTCCAATCTTTATCAAGAATTCTTCAAAGTTGAGGTATGTGGGTTTGATTGTGGAAACCTTCCTTTCCACAAGTCCAACCATTTATCCTCTATTACTACTTCAAGTTTATGAGTCCTTATGTTTATTTATGAACTCTTGAGTATGGAATCACTACTACACACCCTATTAAGGTCTATCTTGCATATTATCATGAAATGGTATTATTATGTGATGTTTATAGTTTTCATGCCTCCATGATCAAATTATGAAGGTTGTTATATATGTATATATATATGTACGTTGTTGGTGGGCTGTTTTATATGGATTTTGAAATTTGTGGGACTTAGCACTCTTGAAACACATGATTTTATTTACATGAACAAGTAGCCCACCATATGTTTGATAAAATGTCATTTATAGGATTCTTATGAAATGGAAGGTTCAATGTACGTCCTATGAGTCGGATGATTATATAAATATTGAAATGATGATGAAATGGACACATGTATATGATTTTCTCTATAAAAGTGTTATGAGTCGACCAAGCCTAGTACGGGGGTAGTAGGCCCGTATAACCGTATCAAGGGGTTGGTACCTTGGTTGCCTAGTACGGGGGATAGTAGGCCCATATAACCATATCGAGGGGTTTGTACCTTGGTCCCTAGCTCGGGGGTGGTAGGCCCGGGTAACCACATTGAGGGGGTTTGTACCTCTTTCGCCTCTCCAAGGGGGTGGTAGGCCTTGGAAATACTATATTGATGGTCACTCACCACACATGTACTACATCCCACTAAATATGATTTTTATGTAAGCGTCATTATATACATCATTTCATTTATGTGTTATCTATCGGGTATGATTATGCATTTTCCTATGATGTCCATCTATTGTAGCATTGCATTGCATCCCATATACCTAGTACATTCAAACGTACTAACGCATACTCTATGCCTACATGATGTCACCATGTAGGGACCGGAGCACCGCTTGACCCTCCTCCTCCGCGTGGCTAATACGATTTCCTATCAAGGTTATTGGTGAGTCCTTCATTCCGGGGACGTTGCTCATGATCTTTTGCTATGTATAAGACATTTTTTTCTTTTTAGTTATGTTTTGACTATGAGGGTGAGCCCGGTAGTTTGTCTTGGCCCCCGCTAAGTACCCATGTTTAGAGGTGGTGTTGGACAAGTTGTGTATTATGCTTGAGCTTGACTCATCTATGGTATTTATGTATCATTCCTTTTTTTTTTCTCTTGCTCCCTTAGTCCCGATTTTCCCCTTGATTATGCTTATCGCTTATGGTCATTTTAATTGCTTCCGCGACCAAGAATGTGTAATGATATGCTATGAGGCTTGTTTGGGGTTCCTTCGGGTTCCCCATTCGCCGGTCACGTCTAGGCCCTAGGCTTGGGTCGTGACACCTTGCCAACCTAGCATGATTTTTTTTCTTTCAGATAATGGAGATAGGGAACACTCATTTGCTTAGAGTATCAAGTTTTGTAGGATTCTTACTCATAATTTCTCAAGAATATGTAATTCTCAACGGGTTATCTGCTTGTGTCCTTGAAATCTTTTCTTCTTTCTAATTTTCTTTTGTATTGAAAATAGGTGCAACTTGAACCGACCTTTTAGTCTCTGGGAGTGTTACATGGTGTCCGGTTTGTAACTTCACAGGCTCATCAAATTTTACTTTTGGAAATCGGTAAAGAGACAACTACGTGTGAATGGGTGTAAAATTAGCTAACAAGGCTATATCAAGACATACTTTGAGATGGTTCAGAAAGCATTTCAAGTAAGTTTCTCTCAATATGATATGGGCGGCTAAAAACTTCCCATAAATCCTCTCTTGCTTCCGAGTCCCTTTGTGTTTCACTTCGCCTGAGATTCTTTTTCGTAGTAGCAACAACCCCTTAGATCTACAAAAAATTAACGGACACAGAGACGTTTGCTTTCAAGGCTGAGATCAATCAGCTTCTCAGTATTATTATCAAAACTTTTTACAGCTACAAAGAGATCTTTCTCCGTGAACTCATTTGCAATTCTTCCGATGCAAGTCTCAGAGTATTATTTTTTATGTATTCTCTTTGTGTATTGTTTAACGTCATCATCCAGAAAACTGTAGCTTCACGCTCTTTGTGATTTTGAAATTTGATTATTTTAGAGCAATCTTAGTTTTTTTTACTGTCTTTATAGATAGCTAAATGTGATTTTCTGGAGTACTGTGGTGTCATCAATCTATGTGGTTTTGAAATTTAATTATTTTGAAGCAATCTGAGGATTTTTATTGTATTTGAGAATACCTTAACTTGATCGTCTAGGATACTGTATTGCCGACACTCTTCGTGGTTTTATAATTTGATTATTATAGAGCAGTTCGAGTTTTTTTAAGGTTGTTTATATGTATTGTCTTCGTGGATAGCTTAATGTAGTCTTTTAGGATACTGTAGTGCCATCGCTCTCTATGATTTTGAAATTGATTATTTTATAGAGCAATTGAGTTTCTATTTGGAGGTTTTTTATCTGTATTGTATTCGTGGATGACTTAAGGTGATCTTCTAGAATACTATCGTGTCATGGCTCTCTGTGATTTTGAAATGTCATTATTTTAGAGCAGAATGAGTTTTTTTTAGGTATTTATCTGCATTATATTTGTGGACAACTTGATGTCATCGTCTAGATAACTGTGGTTTCATTCCCCCCTCTAATTTTGAAATTTGATTATTTTAGAGCAGCTATGTGATAGTTCATATATCAGTCAGATATCATCTTGAAACTTAGCTAATAGGAGTGAGCTTGGTTTGTGGTTTGTGTCTTCTAGATCTCTACTTGGAACATAGATATTTAGTATATGATTTTGCAGATAATATATTGTAGTGCCATCACCCTCTGTGACTTCGAATTTTTGAGTAATTTATAGCAATTATATCACACATCACACAGTTCATATTTCAGACAATCTTTACATGTTTTGATGTCCATTTGGAAGAACCTGATTGAATATTCTTAATTTGGAAAAGTGGATTATTCAATGTTCTGCTTTGTCGTCATAATATTTTAGCTGATAAGAGAGAGTTCTATGTAGTTTTACATTTGCCCTATTTTTGCTTAGACTAGGTAGTGCGTAAACTTGCTCGGTTTGTGTCTTTTAAAGCTCTAGAATGGACAACAGTTCACTTTTTGTAGTATTTGTAGTAGTTGCTTCGATTTATGCATTGATACCGAAAGAAACTCAGTCAATGAGTACTTTGTAGAAAATGAATTAAAGACGCAAGCTTTCTTTGGATAGAGTAGGCTAGAGATTGTTTTGCCTTATCTAAACGTTGAAGTAAATTTGTGTATTATTCTTGGTACAGAATACATAGCTGCTCTGGCTAGGTGCTTTACTTTATAGTCTGCTTCTATGATCCTTTTCTGTTTCAGCTCATAAGTTTCTAATTGATGGTCAAATCAAAGAAATTAATGTGCCTGCATGCAGTATTGAGATTCTGTACTTAAAAGAGATAGAGGATACAACACCAAGAAGGAATCTTTCAAGAAGCAGTAGGGAGCTTTTGAATATTTCATCTTCAAAAAATTGTTTATATGTATACAATTTCAACTTTAAAATGTCTTATGCTTCAGCACACCTGACAATCTATAAAATGATTTTTTCAGGTACTATGGAGATGGGCAACACTCCTTTTATGTAAATCTCAATGGGTTATATGCTTAAGTCCTTGAAATCTTTTCTTCTTTCTAATTTTTTTTTTGTACTTAAAACAACTGCAACTTGAACCAATTCACTTTTGTCTCCACGAGTAGAAAAATGGGAGTATTTACATTGTGTCCACTGTGTGACTTCACAACACTCATCGAATTTTACTTTTCGGAATTGGTCAAGAAAAAGGTACATGTTAATGGGTGTAAAATTAGTTGGCGAGGTTAACCAAGATATGTCGGAAATGGTTCGAAAAGCATTTCAAGTAAGTTGCTCTCAATGTGATTATCTTTTGCGCTGCTTTGAATAGATTCAGAATGTATAATTATATTATTGCACCGTGCATTTGGTGTTAGTAATGTAGCACATTTATTTTCAACAGATTTTTCACGTCTTTCATAGATCCTTACATGGTTTTGTCTGTTTAAAATCAGCAGCTTTATCATAAATAATAGTAGTAGTTATTTGACCATGATGATTAGTAATACATGCTCATAAAGAAAAAGTTGGAAGAAGCTATACTTTAAGTGCAACATAACAAATTGGAATATTGATAATCACTGACCTTGATCAAATGTTGATGATAAATATTTATACTAGAAGCTTAACTTACTATTTTTACCTAATGAAGGGAATAACGGGGAAAATTTTATAGAGTTGACGAAGCAATCGCTGTGGCTCTAAATCTGCAAAAACAATTCTCATTTTTTGAGATCAAATCTGAAATCAATGATTGTTAAGTAATGTTACTTATTCTTTCTTTATTTTGTGGATCAACAACTTCAATCTTATTAGAATGTAATAACTTCACTAGAGTTTTTTCTTTTATGTGGCAAAGCATGCTTATATTTGGTAATTCACTGGGTTTTTCATTTGTGCATTTTTCTGGCATTTGTAAATTGACTTGATCTTCTCTTTTTGCAGATTTACTTGAATCATTCTTCACATAAGAATGAGTTGGATTGTGCTCATGGCATATAATCAAGATGAAAAGTGAGGGTAGCTTATGAATGGTATACATATTGCAAACTTGAACTTTCCGAATTATGTATAAGATAGGTTGTAATAGGCGACACTCAATTGTGTATCTCTTAAGACTTCTTTCTACATAAAAGTACTCTGTTTCTTTCAATTAGTATTGCCACAACAAAAATGATTGATGTAAACAAGCACAAGAATTGTTTTGCTGATGTTACTTTAACCAAGGTCGGCGGCATCATGTTTAATTTGTTTGTACTGTTGTATTGTCACAGTGACAAAAAGAAATCGAAACCATGCATGCACGGGCCATGTCCCTCTAGTATATATATAGAGGAAATTGTACCACTTATATAATGTTATTTTATAAATATTTTCTTTTCCATCAAAAAGAGATTTCTTTAAGAGGAATTCATAGAGTATGGCATTAATCATTCTCTTCTTATCACCATTCAAGAAATCACTTCTTGAGTAATAATAATTGATGAACCTTATGTGATATTTATTTTTTAGGCATTCATTTATTTAAATTGAAGAATGAATACCTCCACTGACCACTACTACATGTGATATGTTTTAGATGAAAAAAAAAAAAAAAAACATGAATGATGATTTATTGTGTAAAAAAATTTAGGTAGGTAAAAACTTTATGATTAATTTAATATAAACAATGAAGAAGGTAATATCTAATCATATATGATATATATACATTAGTAATTTTTCTAATATATAGAACAGGCTACAAACAGGTAGCAGTTCGTCAAACATGCCTGCTTGTAGCCAGGGGAAGTTTGGCAATTTCATTGTTTTCTTTTTTAAAATTGTCTTTTATCACTTTATATATATTAAAAAATTATGTAAAAAGTATTATAAATCATAATAATTATAATAATTAATAGTTTAAAATATTTGAAAATATATAATAAGTTTTGGTTAACTCTCAAAATTTCATCTACACCACATAAATTGGGATAAAGATATATATATATATATGTAAAATATTTTGTAAATAACAATGATTAATAACTTAAATATCAAAAATAATTTTTTTTTAAAAAATTGATTGACTTTTGAAATTTCATTTGTATCACATAAATCAACATAAGAGGAGTAATATATATTATGTGAAAATTATGTAAAAAATACTATAAATCACAATAATTAGCAACTTAAAATCTCTCTCTCTCTCTCTCTCTCTCTCTCTCTCTCTATATATATATATATATATATATATATATATATATATATATATATATATAACATGTTAAAAAATTGGCTAACTTCTAATTTCACATATATCACATAAATTAAAACAGAAAGAGTAATATATATTGGGCCCCCTCCCGTGCCTGGTAATTCCTATAAGGCTCTAACCTCCTAGCATCCCGTAGTAGCTCTCTTAAAACTTTGTCGTAAGTCTTTTCTAGGTCAATTAACACGTGTAAATCTTTATTTTTCTCTGTAATGCTCCATCAATTTTCTTACAAGATGAATAAATTTTTTTAGTTGAGTGTCCGACATGAATACGAGCTAGTTCACGGAAATTTCAACGTCCCTCCTCACCATCATCTCCACCACCTTCTTCCAAACTTTCATAGTGTGACTTAGTAACTTGATAGATACCCCTATAGCTGTTTCAATTTTGAATGTCACCTTGGTTCTAATATAACACGAGTATTGTGATCCCCTCTTATGCTCATTGCACATATTAAGTCATAAGAAAATTTGAGAATATTGATCCCCTGCCCCTGTTTGTTAATTAGAATCATCTATACTTTTGAATCTGTATACCTTGTTTATTTTAGAACATGAGTTTCCTTTATTTAAGTTTAAACTTTGTTATAAGCTAATCATCTTTTATTTTTTATTGAGTGAACTATCCGATCCAATGAAGAAGAGTGTAAAGGGAAGCTGATATACAGGTGTAAGGGAAGCTAATATACAGGTGAAAAAAAACATGATATACAGACGGATTACATCTGATATACATAAAAAAAAAAAAAGGTTAAAAGTACTTTTCTATTTTAAAATTAATAATTAAAAAATAAGCAGTTTTTAGCGACAATATTAAACCAACTTAGTCATATAACCGTCATTTAAATTTTAAAAAAGAGTAATACTGGGTTGTCAAAATAAAGTTATTTTTCATATTTATGACTCTTCATTAATGTCTCACTTGTAACGAATGGATGAAGAAAGATCAAATTCATATGAACATAGTTACATATCTAACTTCTATTTATAACCTTTAACCTAATCTTCGTAAAAGTCAATTTACACCAATTCTGCTATCAAGATAAAAAATGGGTACGTAAAAAAATTTATCCTCCTTTTATTTATTTATAGTATTTATTCGTTGTTTGTTTGCTTAATTATTGTTGTGTGCCACTTCACTTCTTAAGTTAATATATGTACTTGTATATTTACGAAATCTCGTTCTTTAAATTTGAAAATTGTAGGTCTCAATTACATTTTAATTGTATTGTAATTTATTATTATGAGCGCTTGAAAAGGTATCGTACTTATCACGTATTAGGTGATATAGAAATAATTGTTATGTCAAAGATTCCAACTTATATTTAAGATTACCAAAGCAAAAGAATAAGCTAGTGTTTGACTATAGATTTTGAAATTTTTATCTTCAAATATTTATTTGGCCATGAAAATTGATTAGCTTTTTTAAAAAATTGATCTTTAAATACTTTCAAGTTCCTGAAAATGGGATCAAATTAGTTTTTGAGTTTTTGGTACTTCTACTCACAAAACTTAAGAAAATAAATCAAGTGAAAAAATGTTTCAAACAACTTTTTCGTGAAAAAAATGTTTCAAACAACTTTAAAAATTAAAAAATTTCAACTTATTCAATAGGAGCATAAGGAAACGAGGGCAATGATGACATTTGAGCACGAGAAAAAAATATTGAGATTCCACTTTAAGAACCAAATTTGAGCACGAGAAAAAATCTTATATATATATATATATATATATATATATATATATATATATATATATATATATATATATTACTCCGTATTTTTATTTTGGAGAAAGATTGATAATCAATGTGAGTTATTTTTAATATTTGAGAGGAGTTTTTGAATGTTTGATGCTTTGTTGGTTACGAGTCCACTTTCCATTTTAACTTTATTTCTACAAATTCTTTTAAATAGTACTTAAGAAACTTATTAACGTTATTAAATAATTGATTATCTTTACAGTAAATATAAATAAAATGATGACGTTGGAGCAAATTTGCATGTTTTTCTTTATTTTTTTCATGGCTTTACTGAATTGCAAAACATATCCTCCATCAATAGAAGAAAGTTGTATTTGGAATTGCATACGATATTTAGAATCGGAAGAAAGTCAATATGGTATTGCTTGGGAGGTTTTAGAGAGCAGATGTAGAGATGGAGTACCTGAATTTAAATGTGCATACAAGATTGAATATGATGAGACTCATTGCTCATAATACTGTAATTTTGCATATTTGTTTTGATAATAATATTACTTAAGATAAAGATTGTCGTACTCAAGATTAATTTCATATGTATCGTCTTTCAGAGATGAATAACAAGATAGAATATGATGATGTATGTGTAATTATGTAGTTTTTTCAAAACAAAAAAAAAAGAATTGGGCTTGGGCTGGGTATAAAAAAAAGGAAAAATTATGTGGGATGGCAAAGATCCCTAAGTATTTAGTTAATAAGGGTATAATTTAATTTATTTACTGTCAATAATTATAGTTTCACTTTTTTTGCCATAATTAATGGGACCCACCATCTCTTTGTATACCAAGCCGTAAAAGACCTTTTTATGCTTTTGTATATAGTTTTATACAAAATCAATTTTATCTCTCCTATCCCCATTCCATATCTTTCTCCTAAAATCACTCCTCCACTCCTATTTTGAATTTCGAATTGTGAAAATTTCACGTTCTCCCTCCCGTCTTGCTTTCAATTTTAGCAGGCAAGCGCCAAAATCAACCCATGAATCCATTGTTTTTTCTTTTTTCCTCCTTCAACAATTGTATATGTATTATACTAGTTAGTTTTTTCATATTTTTTTTAAAAAAATCTTTCTTTCTTATCAGATTGTAAGTTTTTCAAAATCAGAATGGATGATTCATCTCCATCTATGAGGATTACGAGAGGTATGTCATTGCATGTCAATATTGTAGACAATCCATCCTCATTTTCAATGGGTTTAACTCAGGATTTTTGGGGTTAATGTAGGGTGTATAGCAAAATCTAAACAAGTTCAAGATGAACAATCTATTGAAGAATTGAGATCCAAGAAAAAAAAATGATCCAATGGCAATTCAGAAAGTTATTAACAACGTGAAAGCTAGCGGCATTAAAATTGTTGAAGGAGGAAGTAAGAGGAAAGCCATAACCAGTGATTCAAAGGAAATTGCATCTGCCTCATCTGAAATTGACAAATCTGAAGAACATTAGGATCATCAGGCAGTGTAATTTATATACAAATTACTAAAGTTATGTATATAGTGGGTTGTATATTAGGGTAATATATACAAAGTATTATGAGACAGTTGTTATTTGTATATTCTATTAGTTGTATACCAATTACTAAAATTATGTATATAGTGGGTGTTATATTAAGGTAACATATACAAAGTCTTATGAGACAGTAGTTATTTGTATACAAATATTTAGTTTTGTATAAAAGAAATTTGTTAAAATCACTGTATAATACATATACAAAATTATAGTACATTATTCAAATTCATCAATATATACAAAAAATTATGAACACAATAAAATATTGTATATATAAACATTACACACTCAAATATACAAACAAATTTCAAGCTTACCACATATACAATTGACAAATGAATATTATACAATCAGTTTAATCATTAATTTTGAAAAAAAAAACACACACAAAATTACATATGCACATATACAAATATAATACATATACCAAAATTATTGTACGTTATACAAATTCCTAGATATATACCAAAAAATATGAACATAATAAAATATTGTATACAAACAGACTACACAAAAAAAAATTAAAACAAATACAAACACACTTTTTTTTAAACAAGCACGACTGTCATATATACAATTTTCATATTATGATGGTCACATATACAGTTAATAACACATAATCAATTACACACAAATATTGTATAAAAAATTATATACAATTTCTCAAATATATACAATATATATATATACACACACACACAAATAGGGTCATTAACGCCTAAGTGTTTCATACGACTTATCTAATTTTCTTTTTTGGGAAAATATTTGATTTTGAGCGTTTAGCTTAAATCATGAGATTGTGTAAATGTTTGTTACCGTATTTAGCGTTACTGTTACCATTCAATGAAAAAGTAAAATATTGTATAAATTAAAAACAAAAAAAAAAATATTTTATACAAATTAAAAGGTACATAACAAACTAAACTATACCCATAGAATGTAATTATATAAACTATACCCATATAATGTTATTTCATTAATTACGTTTGCCATATATGAAATTTCCCCTAAAAAAAAATGAACTACTGTATCATGTATTGTTGAGTTGGAATGTTGTATTGGATATTGGGCTGAAATTGGAAAGGATTTGGGTCAAGTTTACGCTGACATTGAGTCTGAAAATTGGGGAATGTTTGGATAGATTTGGTATTTAGGATTTGGCCTTATGAATTGCAAACTTAGCTACTTTAGGTTAAATACATAGCCAAGTCGAGTTAATTAGTGAGTAAGGCTAAAATTTAAACAGATAAATTAATATTAATTAATAAACGATCTTCTTAATCTTAAACAAAATAAAATTATTAACTTAATTATAAACTAATTAACTCAAAAATATAATCCATTAATTAAACTAAACTAATTAATAAAATATTTAGTTAAAAAAATAATCTTTTGAGACGATTT
Source organism: Solanum commersonii (assembly GCA_029007595.1). Lineage (NCBI taxonomy): Eukaryota > Viridiplantae > Streptophyta > Magnoliopsida > Solanales > Solanaceae > Solanum > Solanum commersonii. The sequence continues at coordinate 4,726,926 of JAJTWQ010000011.1, forward strand.
TCAAAAATTTATAAAAGGAAGTAATTATAAATATAATTATATAGAAACATATATATTATTTAAAATTTATAAAAATGACAAAATTACTTTAAAAATAACTTGAAAATATTTTGAATTTATAAAATTTAATTATTTCAAATTGTTTGAAATTAAAAAAACCCAATGATTAATTCATATAGTGGAGGGCCAAATTAGGTCAAAATTAAAAATTGGTTAATATTTTAAAAATTTCAACTGACAAGTTGTAGATCCGGATTGTTTTACGAAATCAAATTTGATTGATTAAAATTGAGGGATTTCCGACCAAGCTTGACAGTTTCAATAAATTACAATACCAACATAAAACTCTATGAAAAAACATGAAAATTACAATACCAATTGGATCGATTTTTCATAAATATACATAAATGCAGCTATTTGGACTTGAACCCAAATACTTACTATAACATTGGAGATTTTTTACTAGTCAACCACACCATACACTTTGACAAAATATTTTAATTATTTCTATTTATATACTTCAAAAATGCAGTTTTGCACTTTAAAAACCAAGAACTCCCTCAATTTTCGTTAAAAAAATAAGGGAAAAGATTAAAAAATGTCCTTAAACTATGTGAAAGGAATAAAAATGTCCTTCGTTTATACTTTGGCTCAAAAATGTCATTGCCGTCAATATTTTGATTAAAATATGCCCCTATAGTTATTAAATGGGTCAAAAATACCCTTTTTCGAATAAATATTTTTACTTTGTTTTCTTTTTAAACACATCTTCGTCCTAATTAAAATATTATTAAAGAACATTGTTCTTGTTTTCTTTCTTTTAAAATCACTTTAACAAAAGTATAATAAAATAATTATTATACTTTTACTATTGTGTATAATTTATATTTATATAAGGATAAAAAATAATTATAATAAAATAAGATTATTATTTTACTATGTGTAAATTGTTTTTTTTCTCTGTAATGCTCCACCAATTTTCTTACCAGATGAATGACTTTTTTAGTTGAGTGTCCGACATGAATACAAGCTAGTTCACGGAAATTTCGATGTCCATCATCTCCACCATCCTCTTTCAAACTTTCATAGTGTGACTTCGTAACTTGATAGATATACCCCTATAGTTGTTTCAATTTTGAATGTCATCCAGGTTTTGATACAACACGAGTATTGTACTCCCCTCTTATGCTCATTGCATAATTAAGTCATAAGAAAATTTGAGAATATTGATCCCCTGCCCCTGTTTGTTAATTGGAATCATCTATAATTAGAACATGAGTTTCATTTTTATAAGTATAAACTTTGTTATAAGCTAATCTTCTTTTCTTTTTTATTGAGTCAACTTTCGGATCCAATGAAGAAGAGTGGAAGCTATTATCCAGGTGTAACGGGAAGCTGATATACAGGTGTAAGGGAAGCTAATATACAGGTTCAAAAACATGATATACAGACGGTATACATCTGATATACATAAAAAAAAAATAGGCCGAAGCCCTTAAATGGTAGCAGATTCGCAAGTGGTCTTGGGCCTCAAGCCCAATTCTTTGGGGAGCGAGGATTTTAAAACCATTATTTTCCTTAATTATTTTTACTTAAAAATTGTTTGTTTAAAAATTTGTTTAATTCAAACATTAACTTCGTCAAATTTCACAAAAGATTAACTAATTTATTTTGTGTTGGATTACATTGTTAAATGAATTTCATTTATCAACTCCTGATTCAATTTTGAGAACTTAATTCAAGTGTTTTTGATCAAATTTTCACTTGCTCTTTGATTATTTGAATTTTTTCAAATTCCTAACTATATCAAATGCCTTTTATATATTTAAATTATTTTTTCAAAGTTAGTCAAACATTTTTTAGTTAAATGACATTTCAAGTGCCAATATCTTCAAGAAGTGGAAATGAGAAGCACTTACCCAAATCTCTAAATTTTTGAAGGATTTTCTGTTAAAGTCTTTTGAAAAATAAGTTTTCTTAATTTCTCTCAATAATTAAGTGGCAACTCTATTTAAAATATTTTTGCTTAAGTGTGAATGCTTTTTCGACATTTCAAAGTGATTTTCAAAAGAAGTAAAATCTTGAGACATAATAACAATATGTATATCTCGCTCAAGGCTTAGAATTTTTCTCACAGTTTTTGTATATGCAAATCGTTATGAAATATGTGTATCTCACTCAAGACTTAGAATTTTTTTTCATTTTTGGTGTATAAAAACTATATAAAATCGGTATTAAATATGTATACTCACTCAAAACTTAGAATTTTGGTCACAAATTAGTATAAATTTATAACATAAAATTGGTATGTTATATATAACTGTATAACTATTGTATAAAGGACATTTTTTTATTTTTGGAAAATAAAAATCACGCATGGAATCTTATTCACATTCATCTATAAATTTTGTATAAAATATGTATATGACTGTATAAATTTTATTAGTAATTTTTAGCAGGCAATTAAATATTAATGTTTTATGAAACTATTTTTTTAAAAATGTTTAAAAGTTCAACGAGCCACATATTTTTGTTTCTTTAGTAAATATTTTAGGTATATATCCCATTAAAATGTTGTAAATGGATCAACCTACGTAATGCTACTATATTAGATATTGATGTTTTATGGAAATTGTAGCACCTATATAATGCTACTATATATATTAAATATTTATGTTTACAACTTCTATAATATTATTTTTATAAATATCTTCTTTTCCATAAAAAAAGATTTCCTTAAGAGGAACTCATAGAGTATGGCATTGATCATCCTCTTCTTATCACCATTCAAAAAATCACTTCTTGAGTAATAATAATTGATGAACCTTCCATAAATTGACTCTCCATGATATGTGATATTTGCTTTTATGGCATTCATTTATTAAAATTGAAGAATGAATACCTCTACACTACATGTGATATGTTTTAGATAAAATTTCAAAAAAATTATGAAAGATTATTTTATTGTGTACAAAATTTAGGTAGGTAAAGGCTTCAATGCGTGATTAACTTAATATAAACAATGAAAAATGTAATATCTAATCCTACATGATATATGTTGACACCCAATTTTGACCCTTCCCGATAGAAATCAATTTTCGAACTTCTTAATTTTCAAACGATTTGGAATAATTAGTTTTATAAAAAAATCCAACATACCTTTTAAGTTTTAAAGTGTTTTTAGTCATTTTATAATATTTTTAAGTAATAAATATATTTTATATAACTTTATATGTAACTAGTATATTTTATAAGTAGTTGAAAATCATATTAAAAGACTTCTACATTGTTAAAATAGATATTTTATTAATTTAGTTTTAGTTCGAATTATAGTTTTAATTTTGAATAAATTAGTTTGTATTTAAATTAATTATTTTATAATCGAATTAATTATTTTATTTCGTTAAAATTAAGAAGCTTCTCAATTAATTTATGAAAATCCATCTTGTTTAAATGTAGGATGAATTCCCAACTAATTTTGATTTGGCTATAATCAAAACTCATTCGGCTATTATTTAGTGTAAATTTCATATATGACATATATTATAGTACTATTTTCAAGCTATAACAGTAGATTTAGACTTTCAAGCTATAGCATTCAAAATTTCAGGTTATAACAAATTTACAAAAAAAAAGAAATGTTTTTATTAATTGGAAAAAACTTTTTAAAAAAAGATAAACGAAAATTAAAAAAAATGGAATTAGAAATAATAAAGAAAAAGACTGAAAAAATGGAAATAGATGTATTAATTAAATTTGAATTGATTGATGATAATTTTTAATTAGCATAAATTTAGGAGATTCAAACTAATTAGGAATATTTGTTTTCCTTAATTCACTCTAATCTGTTAAAATTAGTTAAAAAGTCTTATTTTATCCATTTTCAAAAAAACAAAATAAAACTAGATGTAATTGATGTTGGTGCAACATTTAATGATCTCTGTTTTAAATTGTAAGATTTGTTTATTCCAATATTTATACAAATTGTATACAACTTCATACATCTTTAAAATACTTAATCCACGCTTGTTAAGACAATATAATTTACAATTAGGTTGTAAATTGTCCAGGATGAAAAAAATGTAAAACAAAAATGTAATTGAGGTTGTTACAAAATACAATTATCACTATTTTATATTGGCATAATCGTTTATACAAGGTATTTATACATGTTGGATACCAACTTCATTTATTTTTTATTTTTTTGTGTTAGAATATGAATTTGGATGCCAAAGGTGTACATTTTGGGTAACAATTATAAGTCAGAGTTAGTTCATGAACTCTAAATTAGTAGTATGATTTCTTTCTAGTTAATAAGACATTGTAAAATCATAAACTCTAAATGTTGAATCCAATTTGTATGCATTTTGTATATAACTGTTATCCCGAGAATTATTATAGTCAATGTGTAATTTATCTTTAGAATGGTGTATCCATTTGGAATGCAGAGTCTGTATATAACTAGTATCCTGCGATTACAATAGTCAATCTGTAATTCATATGTAATTGGTGTTGACACCCAATTTTGACCCTCCACAATATAAATTAATCATTTCAAGCTTCTACAATTTCAAATGATTTAAAATAATTAGTTTTATAAATTTTCCAAAAAATAATAATATAGCTTGCAAGATTTTTGAATAGTTTTGTCACTTTTCATAATTTTTAGATGATATATATGTTTCACATAATTATGTATATAACTAGTATATTTTACGAATATTCGAAAATCGTCCCAAAAAGACTTTTTGTTCTAATTAAATATTTGGTTAATTAGTTTAGTTATATAATAGTTTATATTTTTAAATTCTTTAGTTCATATTTGAGTTAATTATTTTATTTCGTTGAAATTAAGAAGCTCATTAATTAATTTATATTAAAGTTTAGCCGAATTCACTAATTAAATTATGTTCGGCTATAATTGAAATCCATTCGACTATTATTTAATAACAATTTTTAGTCAATTGCTTACCCAATTCAATAGGCCAATTTTGGGCCATTTCCAATCACAAATAAATTCCCAACCCATTATACTCCCTCCAGCAGCCCAAACCAATTACCCCCAACCCACTTCTTTTCCAATTCTTTTCCATTCCAGCTGACCCATTCCTTTAATTCTCCCTCTGATCCGGCCCAACCCGTTTTCAATACTAAAAAAACCCATAAGCAAACCATTCTCCAGCAACAATACATACATTAATACCAAAACCCATCAACTCAATACATACGTATACAATCAGCAACTATGACCCCACCTACGTTCTCCTTCTTTTTCAGCAAAGCAGTCCAAAATGTCAAAGCAGCAACGGCTGGAATGGCAGAATCCACGGAAAAATGCAGGCGTCTGCCCTCACCAAATCGTTCCAGCCCTGCCAGTCGCGTCCCGTCGACCTTGTGGCTACAAAATGGCGCCACGTCGACCGAAAGAGCGGTGGGTTTGATCGAAGTCGTCCACACTGATCCGTTTGTCCAGATTTCGTGGGATTTGGCCAAAATCTTGTACAACGAGCCACTCCTTGGCCCTTGAAAATTTGAATTTGGGGAATTGATTTTCTAATTCCTATCCTACCCTTTCCCTCAATTTTGAACCCCAATTCCCTTTCTATAAATACCCTCTTCTTGTTCTCGATTAAAGTAGGGGAAAAATATTAAGAGTTAGCTAAGTATTGAGAGGAAGAAATATATCTAAAACAAAAGTCTTTGGAACTGTTTTGATCATTTTTTTTTGTCTCGTTCATTTGAGTTTCTCGAAGTTGTGTTTCATTGTAAGAATCGCTGCCCTCCTCATCTCGTTTGTCCTAGTCTCGCTGCCTCGAAAAAGGTAACACTCTTCCCTTTACCATACTCTTTTTGCCTTTGCTATTTTTGACATGGCGGTATTCGTTGTAGTATGTTTCTGTCCTTCGAGTTCTTAATGTCTTAGTTTGAGACCTCTTATAGCATTGTTTTAGTTGACTTAAGTTTGAGCTCTAAGTTTTGGTGTATACAATTCTTTGATTGTGAATTGTTATACTCATCTAACTCGATTCGTATATTGCTCGATAATCTTATTCGATGTTTTTTTTTATTTGCTTAGTGTGAGTTCTCTTCATGCTCATTTGGTCTCCAGTACTTAGAATTTTTTTTCTCTTCCCCTGTATATTCCCTGCTCAATATATGTTATTAAGATATGCATTCAAATACTTCTCGTGTATTATTTCTACTTTCGAAAGCTAATCTGCTTTTCATGTTTAGATGTAGCATGATTATTTGAACTAGTTAATAGAAAGGTTTGAAGGTGAAGCCTCTCCATTCTGTGAAGATAATGAACTAGTCGACTGTTCGATTTAATAGAAGTGCGAGATGAGTTTTACTTTTTATTAGAATGTAGTTGTTTGAGTTAGATCTTTAACGAGGGTTCCAGTTTGCTAATTTTTATCTAAATCAATGAGTTTTGCCTTATTTTAGGAGCATTTCGTAGGTTGTTTCTCTCTTGGTCTAGCATATAGTCAAGTCACTAGTTTGCCCTCTTTCTCTCCGTAATCGCTTGGAATTAGAGGCTGTTGGTTCGAGTATGTATTAAAGCTATCATATGTCCGTTCTTAATCATTTTTTTAGTTGATAAACTGCTACCCTTGTTTAGCATACCTTTCATGATATGTGTTTTGGCATGAAGTTTTCCTTTAGTATATTAGTTTCTTCATTGCAAATTGTAGTCCTTCATAAAATATATATTTTTTGTTGTCCTTCATGATACATATATTTCCGTGTATCCTTCATGATTATTTTGATTTCTCGTGGTTTGCATAAATTTGTTTCCTTATGATCAGTAATATGGAACTTTGTCCATTTAAGTTTAGCCTCAGATAGGCCATTTGATTTTATGTTTTCTAAGTTAAGTTTAAAGCCATAATCTTGTTGCTCCACTATCCTTTATTTATTTGTTCTTTGGCCTTAGTCTTCATTTGGTTGGAGTCATTATTTTCAATGTTACCCGCGTCTAACGTGCCTTTGACGATATATATTTGAATTGATTAGAATTCTTATGTAGTAATTTTGTCTCGTGCGAGCTAATCCCTCATGATCTATATTTTCTGCCCATCAGCTCTTTTCTTTATGTGTTGACATGATTTTAGCTTTATTGTTACTAAAAATCAAGAACATAGTTGCTTTTGGTTGTTTTTTTTTTGGGTCTTGAAATAATCAAAAGACTTTTATTTCAATTAAATTATGTCTCATTTGCTAATTGTAACTCTTTTGCCATTTCATTGCATGGGAACCTTACATGAGTCTCTTGCGGACTTTCTTTCCTCTTTGCATTTTCGATACGAGCCATAGAGGCTTGAATCTCTTTACCGAATCAGCTCCCATTATTAGTTGAACCGATGGAAGCAGAATTACAGGTTGAGGTCAGGTTGCAAGTCTCAAAGAGCCCAAAAAAGGGAGCAGTATACATGTTATATACGGAAGTATGCGTTGATATACAAGTTCGGTACAACAAACACAGGCCAAAATGCAAAAATACAGAGATGAGGTGAAATACATGCCTTCGGAAGCAAGATATACACGAAAAGAACCTATACACATGCTGATATACACTGATATACATCAGGTGTATACCAAAAATGGGATTGGGTTAAAACCCAAAAAAATCCAGCGAAATTGGTCCAAAGGAGGCCCAAATTCAATTTCTTCCTTGCTCGTTAATTATTTAATTGTGATTATTTATTGTTTATTGTTTAACTCTAACTTTATAATTTTTAGTTAACTTAATTAGATTCCCCAAAAGATGAGTTATTTTCTTTCTGTCGGTTTAATTTTAATACATTTCATGTTTTGTGTTCACTTATTTTAATCAAGTATATTGATTAAAACTTTATATCTTCAATTAAGTTAAACTTTTTGTACTTAAAAAGAGACGTTCTTTAATATTTTTTCACTTAATCATATTATACTAATTTTAAAATTGTTTTTTTAAAAAAAGTATTTCTCTCAAATAAATTTTAAAAATGTTAGTCAAATCTTTTCAATTAATTAAAAGATATATATACACTTACTTAGTCGTTTTCTCAAAACGGTTAGTCAATTAATAAAAAATGATTTTTATGCCTTAATTTATTAAATTGATTTAAATTATTATTTCAAAGTGAATAAAATAAATTCTAATTAATATTCTAATCACTTGTATTTCGAGTCAATTGTTCCATTTTGAATCATTTCTCTAAAAAATCAAAATACAATGTGTCATTTATTTAATTATTTTCTCAAAGTTAATCAAATATTGTAAGTTATTATTTTTAATGTTAAATCAATATTTTCCTAAAAATAGTCAAATATATTTTAGTCAAGTCGTAGGTCAACCGAATGTTAGCGGACACTTCGAATGCTTAAATCCTTCTCGAATTGTAAATTGAACCCTGAACTTTCTTTGGTATTTTCAAATGATTTTTTCTGTTTAAATCTTTGAAAATTATAAGTTTTCTTAATTTCTTTAAAAAATTAAGAGGCGACTCTTTCTAAGTATTTTCCTCAAATTGTTTTATACTTAGAACATTTCAAAAAGTAATTTTTCTGAATACATTAAAATTACGACACAACAAAAATGGCAACTCTGCTGGGAACTTAATTAAGTTCTAACCATAATATTTGACTAATTATTATTAATTGTTGAATTGTTTAATTGTGCTTAATATGCTTAAATTGCTATAAACTGTTGCATTCATGGCATAACATATTCCATTAAACGACGCTTATTTTTTATTTTTTCACTCAAAGAATGATTATGCGGGCCGCAGTCGTTCGTTAACCAAATTGTTCTCTGGGCACCCTGACGAATGTAGTTGGCTACTGGATAGTCAAAGGTCGTTAACTGTTCCAGCCCAAGTAATCCGCTTGGGTCACCAATCCACTTTAAAGAAAACTCACTCTTAGTCATATTAGAATAGAGCAAGACCAAATTCTTGAAATTTAGCGCATTGGCCTAAGATGATCCAATACCCAAGGCGTGTTAGGTCTATTAGAAAGACCACCTTGAGTCTAGAAGGCCCACGGCCCGAACAGACGCTCATACTTACGTGTTTGAAGGATGTATGCGCTATTTGACAAAATGTTATGTCTTGGGTTTGGGGGGTATCTAATTATTTGTATGTTTTTGTAAATGGCTAAGCAACACTTGAGTTTCAAAATGGTCACCGAAACACCAAACCTCCTTCGTGTATGATGGTACAATCTCAATGCATATCAGAAAAGAGAACATTCCATTCACTTAGGCCACCTCCCATCGATAATGAATCTCAGAGTCTGGCCTAAGTTCATTGAGGTGGTCACTCGATTTTGGGATGATGAGAGGATGGTGTTTCGCTTCGGAGATGTTGAAATGACACCAACTGTTGAAGAAATAAAAAATTGCCTAGACAACGTCGGAACGTGCCAGAAAAGGAAAAACATTCAGATCATCACATTTTGCTACCAGATAAGCCAACCTGCACAGAACTGAAAAATATGTTGCTATTGCTAAATGCAGACTGGCTAGACACCCGAGTATTTCATTTGTGAAATTCTATGAACGATGGGGTCACGAGAATTATTATAAGAATTTTCCAAATGAGTTTCACAGTCAGAGTAGTTGGAGTCAAACTCAAACTCTAGCATTTGCCGTATGCCTCTTAGGAACGATGGTCTTCCCTCAAGGCGAAGGGAATGAAATTGATACTCGAGTTGTCATGGTTACACACGCTATCTTCGAGGGCGTTGGTAAGAAAGGACCGGTTAAAAAATACTTCAACCTATCCCCGATCATTTTGGCTGACATCTACCGATCTTTGGGTCAATACAAAAATGGGTTTCCATTTTTTCAAGGTTGTAATATCTTGCTACAGTGGTGGATGTCTAAACATCTAGTGAAGACATACGAGACTCAGAAACAAAAATTGACCGAACCACAAAAAGAAAGCCACCTCGACCATTACGAGTTTCATTTGAGCATCAACAGGTTCAAGATGCACAGCACTAGGAAAGCATGGGCGAAAGTCTTCCACAACATAAAAGATGGGAACGTACAATGGATGTTTCAAGATTTCATGTCAGAAAAAATAGCTATTTAGGGGGCTAAGTGTCTTTTCCTAATCCTTCGTGGCATTAAAGGGGTATGGCCTTACAATCCTAGCAGGGTAATGCGACAATTCGGCAGAAGACAAATTCTACCTTTCAAAGGAGACACTAGCCGCTATGTCTTTGACTACAATGGGTGCGAAAAGATACCTCACGCCAAGGATATTTGTTAAGAATGGGCTGGACGGGTCAACCTAAAAGAGAGCATGACAGAAAACAGATATGAAGCCGGGTATGTTGATGAATACAAAAAATGGTTGCAGGACGATCTACGTGGTACACTTGACCCGACGCCACGCACGGGTCGACAAATTGAAGATGTCCAGGTAAGGCTCCAAATCCAAGCCTACCATATTTAGCAGGAATAGGACCGAACAGAACAAGAGTTTCAACGTAGGGAGCAAGAATACCTGCATAGGGAACAAGAATTCCAGCATAGAGAATATGAAAGCCAAAGGACATTAGCCTTTGCCACGCAAGAGTTAGCTGACGCGAGATCCTGCCTGATACGTTTGGACTTGAACTTGGATGATCAGCTTAACACCCTCCAGGGCGTGTCAATGTCTTCCAAAGCTGTGTTCGCTGAGCCGCATGTGATAACCAACAAGTTTCTCATTCGTGAAGAAGTGGAAAAAGCAAGAGGAGGAGCAGGTCCTTCAACTTTTTAGTTATTTTATTCCTCTGCGTGGGATTGATATTTTTGTATTTGCAGTTTATCCCTTCCTTAAAAGATGTATCCCTTTCCTTAACTTTGTAATAAATTCTCTATTGTTTATGAATCTTATTTTGGGGGATGCAATAATTTGTTTTAAAAAGCGCAATACATCTTTCAAATCGCTAGGCCTACCCTGGGCATAAAAGGGTCACATGCATGTTTAGGACGCGATATTTGTGTGACTTAACTGTTTATGTGATATGTTGCTTTGAATGAGGACATTTTTAGCCCACTCCTTTTCAAAAAAATTTAAAAATCTCTACAATGCTGAATACAAGTCACCACCAAATGTCTGACCAAAACTCCATGAGTCTTAAGTTTCTCAATTAGAAATAAAATTCTACTACCGAATCTTAAGACACAAGTCTATCATCTCATGAAAGGTAAAATTGCAGCTAAGATAGAAAAAGACAAGAGTATCGATGTAGAGCTGACTGAAGAAGATTTGAGGATGAAATTGCAGCGGCTCAGACAGGAGATCCAAGAAACTAGAGAAAGGAGAATAGAAGTGGAATTTGCCACCGCGGTCGTACGAGCAACAAATGTGGCACTAGACACGGAGTTGGTAGCAAAGATGACAAAATGTACTGCTATAGATGAAGAGACAGTTGTTGTGCGGAAGAAGCGCGATGCCATCAAAGATATAACCTTGATACTTCAGAAACCACGTGGAAAGCACTCTTTCTTCAACCAAGAGTCCACCAACAGTAATCCCAAAGGCACTAGACCTGAAGCTACTGAAGAAGATACTGGGGAGGAAATTGTCTATAGGCCTCCTCTTCAGGGACGATAGAAAGAAGAGAATAAGAAAACCACCCTCGAAACATATGAGTTTACCCCCCGTGATTAATGTGACAATCAGAAGAAGAATGGCTTGGGTGGAGGCACATTTTATCTTTTAAGAACTTTATTGTCTGTTTTTTACTTTCCTTGTAATCTTCAAGAAATGAATGAATGAAAATGAAACTTCCTTTGTATTCGAACTACGTAGGGCCTGAATTCTCCTCGGGAGATACGTAGGCAGCCTTTCAAGGCCCGGCCCCTATCTTTTTCAAAATTTCTTTTCCCTATCTTTCATTCTGCAAGGAAACATTGAGTTCAGATCAACAGATGTCAGAAGATGCAGCAAGAAGACCTTAGCAATGGGATTTAGCCTTTTTGAGTCACTAGCCCCAAAATTAAAATGAGCAAATTTCTGCTTGTTGAAAAAATCAATCCTTATTACTCGTGGGTTAACGTGCCCTCAAACGAAGCAACTTTTATGTGTTTATCTGCTTTTTATGTGATATCTTGCATTATTCATCCATAACTAATACTGACAGATTTGCCTTTGAGTTATTTTTCTCTACAGGTAGTTAGAACTGGTCTGTGTCGATAAGCTGCCTGATCATCCTTATTTCACTAGATCTAAAAGTCCTACAGATTCCTTCCCCAATCAAAGTCCACAAAAGGGAAAAGTAGCAATGGGTGATAACAACGAAGAAACCAGCCTTACTGATGTCGTGGTGGCTCAGCCCGCCCTTGCTGATCAGAATGAACTGATCCTACAGTTGATGCAATGAATTGCTGAAATGAGGGTCGAGATGCAAAGAAAACACGATTTGCCTCCTCCAATTTTTGCTGTTAACACTCAACCAGACGGAAGACCTCCAGCTCAAATTCCCTTTCCAAACGTGGAACAAGCTCAGAACCCACATTTAAGCCCTGCTCATAATCCCTCCATCATTGACCTTACCACCCAAAACCTCCATTACGCCTCAGCCTCTTATCAAATACCACCCCCTCCTCAAAATACCAACCTCCAAGCACCACTCCCTCCTCCCAATGCAAACCACCAAATTGGCCTACCCCCTTACAGCCAAAATGCTAATAACCCACGCACTTCCATCCTTCACCAAAACCAATATACCAGCCCCCAAACTTTCCCCCAAAACTATCACGCCCTTTAAATGGCCAGAGTCCCTCTATTGCTCCACCACTACCGCAAAAAATCACTTTCCAAATACCAGTCCCCAATGAGCATGACGCCCATGGTTCAGAGATCGACCACTATGAGGAGAGGGAGAGAGAGTGGAGGTCAAATGAAGAGACCACCAAGATATATATGAAGGAGGAAATTAGAAAAGCTATGAAGGAGTTGAACTGTATTCCTGAGGTCGCCGGGTTGAGTTACGAAGACCTGTGCATTCATCCAAATTTGAACCTCCCGAAAGGGTTTAAGGTGCCAAAATTTGACATTTTCGGAGGGACTAGGAACCCCTTAGCACACCTGAGAGCCTACTGTGACCAACTCGTGGGAATTGGAAGAGACGAAGCTTTGTTAATGCGACTTTTTAGCCGAAGTCTAAGCGGAGAGGCTCTAGAATGGTTTACATCTCATGAAATGAGATAGTGGTCTAGTTGGAACGCTCTGGCTAAGGACTTCATCGAACGATTCGCCTATAATGTGGAAATTGTTCCTGCTCATTACTCCTTGGAGAAGATGAAGCAAAAGTCGATAGAAAGTTACAGAGAATTCGCATATAGATGGCGAAAGGAGGCAGCTAGAGTTAGACCTCCTATGTCAGAAAAGGAAATCGTCGAAGTGTTTGTGCGGGTGCAAGAGCTCGAATATTATGACAAGATCATGTTGCTCGTTGGAGCAAAATTTGCTGAGATAGTCAAGGTAGGTGAGACTATCGAAGATGGATTGAGAACCGGGAAGATTGCCCGTGTTGCTGCCTCACCCGGATCTTCGGGCTTGTTGAAGAAGAAAAGAGAAGATGTGTCATCTATCTTTTATGAGGGGAAGAGGACCCCAAGGAAATTCTCATCATACCAAGGTCGTTCTCGACCTTCATAGAGTTCATTCTCGGCATGTTATGCACATGCTGATTACCAAAATACTCCTCATCCTAATTACTAAAATACCCCTCCTCCTAGTTATCAAAATACTCTTCCTCTTAGCTACTAAACTCCCCCTACTATCTACAAAACTTCCCCTCCAGTTTACCAGACCCCATCTCATCACTATCGAAATGTCACCCCAACTGTGCCAACATTCAGACAAATTACCAAACGCCTCCCATGACGTACCAAACTCCAGCTCCACAACCAAATTACCAAACCAACTCATATCCCAGATATCAAGCATCCCGTCCAAACACTCCAAATTATCGCCAGATGCCTCCCCCTCAACAAGGTAATTACGATCCCTCCCATCCTAGATTTGAGAAGAAGCCTTCTAGAACTTTCACTCCACTTATTGAAAGCCGAACAAAGTTGTTCGAGCGATTAACTGCAGCAGGATATATTCATCCAGTGAGGCCCAAGCCGGTTGACACTAGCTCATAGTTTTACAGTCCTGATCATTGATGTGCGTATCACACTAATAGTATTGAATATGATACCGAGGACTGTATCAACCTAAAACAGAAAATCCAAGACCTGATCGATCAGAACGTGATCTCTTTTCAGACGGTCGCGCCTAATGTCAACAGTAATCCTTTGCCAAATCATGGAGGCGTCACTATCAATATGATAGAGACAGATGACGATTGGTGCGTGACAAAGGCAATAGTTTCGGTTGTTCCTGCTGAACTTGAAAGGGCTGTATCCTCGTTGAGCATTAGAGAGAAGAAAGAGTTTGTGATTCTGACACCCGAGAAAGTTGTTACCTTGGTGCCACGAGAAACTCTTGTCCGACCAAAGTTTGTGATTGAAACGGCTGTTACCCAGGGTATGACCAGATCGGGCAGGTGCTACATACCAGAAGAGCTAATCCAGGGTGTGCAAAAGAAGGATTAGATTAAAAGGTCGATTAGTGAAGCCGAAGCTGAGGAGTTCTGGAGAAAAATGCAATCGAAAGATTATTCGATTGTGAAGCATCTAGAGAAGACGCCGGCTCAGATTTATGTGTGGGCTTTATTGATGAGTTCACAGTTGCATAGACAGGCTTTAATGAGAGCTTTGGATGACACTTATGTGCCTGTGGGTACTAATAGCGATAATATAGCAGCCATGATAAACCAGGTCATTCGGGGACATCGAATTAGCTTTTGTGACGAAGAGTTGCCCTTTGAAGGCAAGGTGCACAACAAGTCTCTGTATGTCACCATCAAATGTCAAGATAAAATGATAAATCGTGTATTGGTCGATGATGGATTCGGTCTCAACATCTGCCCGCTTTCGACTCTGAGGCAACTGAAATCCGATTTGGGAAAGTTCCACCAGAATCAAATCAAGGTGAGGGCCTTTGATGGAGCGCAAAGAGACACATTAGGTGCGGTGAACTTGGATATTCAGGTGGGTCCTACGGAATTCAACGTCGAGTTCCAGGTGTTGGATATCAACACCAGTTACAACCTGCTTCTGGGAAGATCGTTCATTCATATGGCCGGGGCCGTGCCATCTACCCTTCACCAACTGTTGAAGTTTGTTTAGAAGGACCAGGAATTGGTCATTTATGGTGAAGGGAGTCATTCCAATGGGTATGCACCAATCATTGATGATGTCTCTGGAGGTTGTGATTTCTACACGGTGGAGCTGGTAAATGCCACTGGTGATGACTTGGCTCCACAACCTCCTATGCCTACCGTGTACAAGATGATTGCTACCGTCATGCTCCAGAATGGTTTCGAACCAGGTTTCGGGTTAGGGAAACACTTTCAAGGAATCGTTGAGCCTATCCAAATTTCTGCCAAAGGAGCAAAGTTTGGTTTGGGGTATGTCCCCACGGAGGCTGATGAAGCAGAGATAAAGAACAAAAGTGTTGATCAAGCATTGGCCAGGCCAATTCCTCATTTGTATCAGTCATTTCCGATACGAGAAAATGTCAATGATGGTGGTCTCGGGGAAGGAATCTGGGGCCTTTTTGAGAAAATTGATGCGGTCATCGAGGAAGAGGCTGGGACATCAGGCATCCATGATGCAGAACCTGAAGAGCGATTGCAGAACTGGACGTCCATAGCACTCCTGATTTCCCGCTTATCTGGGTAGAAAGGACATGCGTTTTGTTCATTTTCAAAATCGGTGGTAGTCCGTAAGAGGCCCGAGACCCACCCTTTATCCAATTTTACTTGTTTGAAGTTTTTAAATTCCCCTGTAATGTTTAAAAAAGGCGAAATGACCTTTAGTCTTGGCCAAAGTTTGTGCCTGTTTTTCGATTCAAACAAAAGCCTCTTTTATCGAAAATTTATTTATTTATCTGTTTATATTTTACTTTCCTAACTTCGTTCGTTTATGTTTTCAATAATATTAATTTAAACTTGCCAATGTCATATCATGTCATGAACCGAGTGAACGAAATGAAGTAGGTGATGACGAATGCGAGGAATACGAAGAAGAAAATGAGATACTCGAACATGTTGCTAATGAATTTAGACAATTTGAGAATCAACACAAGCCAAATTCGGAAGAAACTGAAATTGTGAATCTCAGAAATGAGAAATGTGTTAAAGAAGTGAGAATTAGTGTCCATCTGACTGAAGCTCAAAGAAGAGACCTGGTCCGTTTGCTCAGAGAGTACATTGATGTGTTTGCCTGGTGTTACGAAGATATTCCGGGGCTGAGTACGAACATGGTGTCCCACAAGTTGCCGATTAATCCAGATTTCAGTCCAGTAAAACAAAAGACTCGAAAGTTCAAGCCTGAGTTAAGTTTGAAAATCAAAGAGGAGATTACAAAGCAGATCGAGTCCCAAGTAGTTGAAGTGATGCAATATCCGACTTGGTTAGCCAACGTTGTCCCGGTTGCCAAGAAAGATGAAAAGATCAGAATTTGTGTCGACTATAAAGATCTCAACAAGGCTAGCCCGAAGGATAATTTTCCATTTCCAAACATTCACATCCTCATTAATAACTGTGCTAAGCATGAGATGCAGTCATTCGTGGATTGTTATGCGGGTTACCACCAGATCCTGATGGACGAAGAAGATGCAGAAAAGATAGCTTTCATCACGCCTTGGGGTGTATATCATTATCGGGTGATGCCATTTGGTCTAAAAAATGCCGGTGCTACTTACATGAGGGCTATGACGACCATCTTTCACGATATGATTCACAATGAGATCGAGGTGTATGTAGATGATGTCATAATCAAGTTCCGCGAGAGTTCGAATCACTTGACTCATTTGAGGAAATTCTTTGATCGCTTGCATCGATACAATTTGAAGTTAAATCCCGCCAAATGTGCTTTTGGAGTGCCAGCTGGCAAGTTGTTGAGATTTATAGTTAGTAGGAGGGGAATTGAGCTTGACCCTTTCAAGATCAAGGCGATCCAAGAATTACCTCCTCCGAAGACAAAGAAGGAGGTGATGAATTTTCTAGGAAGGTTGAACTACATCAACCGGTTCATAGCTCAATCCACCGTGGTGTGTGAGCCCATCTTTAAGTTATTGAAGAAAGATGCCTCAACCAAGTGGATCGGAGAATGTCAAACTGCTTTTGATGCTATCAAGAACTATTTGTCCAATCCACCGGTATTGGTCCCTCCGCGAGAAGGAAGTCCATTATTGCTATATTTATCGGTCTCAGATAATGCAGTGGGATGCGTGCTTGGTCAACATGACGAAACTGGAAAGAAAGAGCGAGACATTTATTACTTGAGCAAAAAGTTCACTCCATACGAGGCTCGTTACACTCTTTTACAGAGAACATGTTGTGCTTTGACTTGGATCTCTCAAAAGTTGAGACATTATTTGTCTTGTTATACCACATACCTTATCTCCAGGATGGATCCGTTGAAGTATATTTTCCAGAAAGCAATGCCGACCGGGAAGTTGGCTAAATGGCAAATGCTTTTGAGTGAGTTTGACATTGTGTATGTGACCCAGAAGGCGATTAAAGCACAAGCCTTGGCTGATCATCTTGCGGAGAATCCAGTTGATGAAGAGTATGAACCGCTCAAGACTTATTTTCCTGATGAAGAAGTAGCGTTTATGGGTGAAGATATTTCTAAAGCATATCCTGGTTGGAGACTATTCTTTGATGGAGCGGCAAATCACCAAGGGAAAGGTATCGGAGCAGTCTTAGTGTCAGAATCCGATCAACATTATCCTATGGCGGCTAAACTCTAATTTAATTGCACAAACAACATGGCTGAGTACGAAGCTTGCATCCTCGGTTTGAAGATGGCAATCGACATGAGCGTTCATGAGCTTTTAGTTATTGGAGACTCAGACTTACTGATTCATCAAGTTCAAGGAGAATGGGCCGTGAAGAATCCAAAAATCACACCGTATGTGCAGTATATACAGAAGTTGTGCAAGAGATTTCGCAATATCGAGTTCAGACATACTCCCAGAACACAGAATGAGTTGGCCGATGCTCTTGCCACCATCGCATCAATGATTAAACATCCAGATACAAGTTATATTAATTCAGTATATATAGAAGTAAAAGAGCAGCCTGTCCATTGTTCATATGTTGAAGTGGAGCCAGATGGTTTACCTTGGTATTTTGACATCAAGAAGTACTTGGAGACTGGAATTTATCCTGAGAATGCAATGTTCAACCAGAAGAAGTCGATACATCGTATGGCCCTCAATTTCTTTGTAAGTGGAGAAATCCTTTATAGGAGGACTCCAGAGTTAGGTCTTCTCAGATGTGTTGATGCTAATGAAACTGCAAAGCTTCTGGAACAAATACATGCCGGAGTTTGTGGTACTCACATGAATGGGCTCACTTTGGTGAGGAACATCCTTCGAGCCGGCTATTTTTGGATGACTATGTAACATGATTGTTGCAAGTTTGTGCAGAAATGTCGTAAATGTCAGGTGCATGGTGATTTAATTCGAGTGCCGCCTCATGAACTCAATGCTATGAGTTCACCCTGGCCGTTTGTAGCTTGGGGCATGGATGTCATCGGCCCAACAGAGCCAGCTGCCTCTAACAGACACAGATTCAGTTTGGTTGCCATCGAGTATTTTACCTAGTGGGTAGAAGCAGCTACGTATAAGTCGGTGACCAAGAAGATTGTAGCTGATTTTGTTCGCAATAATTTGATATGTAGATTTGGAGTACCAGAATCTATCATTACTGACAATGAAGCAAATCTCAACAGTCACTTGATGAGAGAGATATGTGAACAATTCAAAATTATTCACCGAAATTCCACCGCCTATTGTCCCCAAATGAACGGAGCTGTAGAAGCCGCTAACAAGAACATAAAGAAGATTTTGAGGAAGATGATTGACAATCGCAGAGGTTGGCACGAGATGTTGCCATATCCTTTGTTGGGTTACAGAACGACTGTCAGAACATCAGTCGGAGCAACTCCATATTTGTTGGTGTATGGGATAGAAGCAGTTATACCTGCCGAAGTTGAGATACCTTCATTGAGAATCATCCAAGAAGCTGAATTAAGTGATGTTGAATGGGTTCGCAAGCGGATTGACCATCTAACATTGATTGACGAGAAGAGAATGGTTGCCGTTTGTCATGGTCAACTGTATCGATAGAGAATGATTCGTGCTTTTCACAAGAAAGTAAGAGCTAGGATATTTGAAGTTGGTTAGTTGGTTCTTAAGCGCATTTTCCCTCACCAAGATGAATATAAAGGAAAATTTGCGCCAAATTGGCAAGGGCCTTACATGGTTCGCAAAGTGTTATCCGGAGGTGCCTTAGTCCTGTCGGAGATGGATGGTACCGAATGGCCAAAACTGATCAACTCAGACGCTGTCAAGAGATACTATGTGTGAAGTTTCAATTTGTATTTCTATCATTCCCTTGTAATCGTTCTATTTTCTTGTAATTGCTTTGTTTAGAATTTTAGCCCTTTTGTAATGAACTACGTCTGACTTGAATTCTCAACAATGAGATACGTTGGCGGCTTAT
Source organism: Solanum commersonii (assembly GCA_029007595.1). Taxonomy (NCBI): domain Eukaryota; kingdom Viridiplantae; phylum Streptophyta; class Magnoliopsida; order Solanales; family Solanaceae; genus Solanum; species Solanum commersonii. Next base: position 4,746,543 of record JAJTWQ010000011.1, read on the forward strand.
GTCGGCCTCAGTCACCCCTTTATCCCTTTTAATATTTCCTGGTATTTCTACGTTTGACCTGAATTCTCAAGAATGAGATACGTAGGCGGCCTATGTCGGCCTCGGTCGATTTATTTAAATTTTTCTATTTTTTTGTTAATCCTCGAGAGAAGGAACTACGTTTGACCTGATTCCTGCCTCAACGGGATATGTAGGCGCCACAAGGGGTCGGTCATATCTCCCGTATGTTTTCTATTTTCTTATAATAGAAACTGGGACAAATTTTTTGAGAGAGACTCAAAAATTCTCAAGAAGAAGATCTTTGCAACGAACCAAGACTGAAGTTACTTTGAGATTTGCAATCATGATAGAATTTTTGAGACGATCTCAAAAATTCTGTCACTGATACATCAACAGTTAAAGATACGCCGAGATTTTTAATTGGGACAGAAATTTTAAGGATGGCCTTAAAATTTCAACAGGGTTTATCGAAAGTTTAAAGCAACTTTGATACTTCCCAACAAGTAATCAGATAGACCTCGAGGCACCAACTTAAAAAATGTTCGCTAGAGCTCGACGTGACATGACACTTGACAGTGCCCTTTTTCCAAATATTATTTTTTTTTGAAAACCTATTTTCCTTAAAACTTTCCTTTCATGTTTCAATTATTTTGCATAAAAAATATTTTGTCTTATCTATCAAGAGACGGGAGATCGGAGAAATCAATCGGAGATAGTAAGACAAGGAGCTAACAACCAAAGAGATCGACACATATCAGTTCATTTTGAACTAATAATTTTTCTGTGGATGCAGAAAAATTTTTATGCTTCTTATACCAAAGAATTGGGAATATGAGTTAGCGTTATTTCATTTAACTCTCAACAAGGAGAGGATCATAATGAACATTGCAACTATGTTCGGAGATGGAACAAACGAAAACCATGAAGAGAGCAATATTATTATTTTCCAGCAACTAAAGACACTTGGAAGACTTTTGGCTGCATTATATTATCAGATATGATAATATTCTTACCCTGAAAATTATTTATATTGTCCATTGAGACGATATCACTACCCGGAGAGCCATTAATATCGTATTGTCAAATGAGATGATACCATTACTTCGAGGGTCATTTTTATTTATATTGTCGATTGATACGATACCACTACCCGGAGACCCATTAATATCGTATTGTCAAATGAGATGATATTATTACTCCGAGGGTCATTTCATTTATATTGTCGATTGAGACGATATCGCCGTCCAAGAGATGCCCAGAAGATCACCTATGTTGCTGGGTGAAGCATCATCTTCGTTCGGTATCAAGGAGGCATCATCAAAGATTCATGCATTGCAAGACACGATTCATGCAGCGCGAGGAAAAATTCATGCATCGCGGGAAAAAGATTCATGCATTGCGGGAAAAAGATTCAGGCATTGCGAAAAATATAAAAAAAATCATGCATTGCAAGAGAAAAGAGATCCATGCATTGCAAGAGAAGATTCATGCATAGCAAGAGGAAGATTCATGCATAGCAAGAGAAGATTCATGCATCGTGGGAAAAAGATTCATGCATTGCAAAAGAGATTCATGTATCGCAAGGAAAAGATTTATGCATCGCGGGAAAAAGATTCATGCATTGCAAGAGAAGATTCATGAATCGCGAAGAAAAGATTCATGCATCGCGGGAAAGAAATTCATGCATTGCAAGAGAAGATTCATGCATTGCGAGAAAAGAGATTCATGCATTGCAAGAGAAAATTTATTACAAATACAAAATACAAGCTTTATTTGCTTTACGTCAAGACCGATAGAGTTCACGTCAAATATTCAAGAAGAACAATTAAGTGTCAACACGGTAAAAGACACTGTCTCCCATTTGAATTGCATTTTTATGCTAATGAGTTTTATCTTAGTCTTTGTTGAGAGCATTCGAAAGGATGAATTCTCCAAAACAGACCACAGGTGCGGGCGACATAAAAAAGGATGCAACACAACGTGGAACTTTTTCTTAGCAGCGAACTGGGACATAGTCCAAAGAGGAATATCAAACTCTTAGGACGCGAGCAGAGGAGCGACTTCCACCGAAATTAGACCACAGTTCTATCAGAAGACATGTGGGTGTTTCTTTAAGTTTATCAGTTTCAGTTTCGCATCGGGAAAATTTTGTTTTCATCGAAAGCAACTTTCTAATCTGAGCGACAATGCACTAAGAGTTTTGGAAATTATGTCTGTGTAAGTTCTTACTTATGGATGTGAAGAGCCCCGCATTCATGGCTAAAAGGTTGCAAGACTCATTTTCATACTCGACTCACTTTGTCGCTTTTCCAAAATCAAAGATGATCTAGCATAATAGATCTCCTTTTCAGTTGATCGAATCGAACTACAAACAGCCTGATTCCCTGAGTTGAGGGATATGTAGGCGGGATCAATGTTGAAACTCGGCTGTATTCCAACATTCACTCTCAAATCTTATTCTCGAGCATTTCGGTCTCTCCATAATTCAGTGGCGGGATGACTTTTGAATTCTTTCAAATCGTGTGTCAAATCAAGCGTATCGAACTACAAGTAGCCTAAATTCTCATATAGCCTGAGATATGTGGGAAACTCATTTTCCAGATTCGGCCATAGTTCTTGAAGTCCGTACCAAAATCTTTTTTCTAAAGAGATGGATAAATGGTCGGTCAAAATTGGATTCGTCAATTTCGTTTTTCTTGAATTTCGTTCATCAATCCCAGCCAAACAAGGGACAGTTGTTGACACCCAATTTTGACCCTCCACAATATAAATTAATCATTTCGAGCTTCTACAATTTTAAATGATTTAAAATAATTGGTTTTATAAAATTTCCAAAAAAAATAATATAGCTTGCAAGATTTTTGAATAGTTTTGTCATTTTTCATAATTTTTAGATGATATATATGTTTCACATAATTTTGTATATAACTAGTATATTTTATGAATATTCGAAAATCGTCCCAAAAAGACTTTTTGTTCTAATTAAATATTTGGTTAATTAGTTTAGTTATATAATAGTTTATATTTTTAAATTCTTTAGTTCATATTTGAGTTAATTATTTTATTTCGTTGAAATTAAGAAGCTCATTAATTAATTTATATTAAAATTTAGCCAAATTCACCAATTAAATTATATTCGGCTATAATTGAAATCCAGCCCAAACCAATTACCCCCAACCCACCTCTTTTCCAATTCTTTTCCATTCCAGCTGACCCATTCCTTTAATTCTCCCTCTGATTCAGCCAAACCCGTTTTCAATACTAAAGAAACCCATAAGCAAACCATTCTCCAGCAACAATACATACATCAATACCAAAACCCATTAACTCAATACATACGAATACAATTAGCAACTATGACCCCACCTACGTTCTCCTTCTTCTTCAGCAAAGCAGTCCAAAATGTCAAAGCAGCAACGGCTGGAATGGCGGAATCCACGGAAAAATACAGGCGTTTGCCCTCACCAAACCGTTCCAGCCTTGCCAGTCGCGTCCCGTCGACCTTGTGGCTACAAGATGGCACCACGTCGACCGAAAGAGCGGTGGGTTTGATCGAAGTCGTCCACACTGATCCGTTTGTCCAGATTTCGTGGGATTTGGTCGAAATCTTGTACAACGAGCCACTCCTTGGCCCTTGAAAATTTGAATTTAGGGAATTGATTTCTAATTCCTATCCTACCCTTTCCCCCAATTTCGAACCCCAATTCCCTTTCTATAAATACCCTCTTCTTGTTCTCGATTAAAGGAGGGGAAAAATATTAAGAGTTAGCTAAGTATTGAGAGGAAGAAATATATCTAAAACAAAAGTCTTTGGAACTGTTTTGATCATTTTTTTTGTCTCGTTCATTTGAGTTTCTCGGAGTTGTGTTTCATTGTAAGAATCGCTGCCCTCCTCAGCTCGTTTGTCCTAGTCTAGCTGCCTCGAAAAAGGTAATACTCTTCCCTTTACCATACTCTTTTCGCCTTTGTTATTTTTGACATGGCGGTATTCGTTGTAGTATGTTTCTGTCCTTCGAGTTCTTAATGTCTTAGTTTGAGACCTCTTATAGCATTGTTTTAGTTGACTTAAGTTTGAGCTCTAAGTTTTGGTGTATACAATTCTTCGATTGTGAATTGTTATACTCATCTAACTCGATTCGTATATTGCTCGATAATCTTATTCGATGTTTTTTTTTATTTGCTTAGTGTGAGTTCTCTTCATGCTCATTTGGTCTCCAGTACTTAGATTTTTTTTTTCTCTTCCCCTGTATATTCCCTGCTCAATATATGTTATTAAGATATGCATTCAAATACTTCCCGTGTATTATTTCTACTTTCGAAAGCTAATCTGCTTTTCATGTTTAGATGTAGCATGAATATTTGAACTAGTTAATAGAAAGGTTTGAAGGTGAAGCCTCTCCATTATGTGAAGATAATGAACTAGTCGATTGTTCGATTTAATAGAAGTGCGAGATGAGTTTTTCTTTTTATTAGAATGTAGTTGTTTGAGTTAGATCTTTAACGAGGGTTCCAGTTTGCTAATTTTTATCTAAATCAATGAGTTTTGCCTTATTTTAGGAGCATTTCGTAGGTTGTTTCTCTCTTGGTCTAGCATATAGTCAAGTCACTAGTTTGCCCTCTTTCTCTCCGTAATCGCTTGGAATTAGAGGCTGTTGGTTCGAGTATGTATTAAAGCTATCATATGTCCGTTCTTAATCATTTTTTTAGTTGATAAACTGCTACCCTTGTTTAGCATACCTTTCATGATATGTGTTTTGGCATGAAGTTTTCCTTTAGTATATTAGTTTCTTCATTGCAAACTGTAGTCCTTCATAAAATATATATATTTTTTGTTGTCCTTCATGATATATATATTTCCGTGTATCCTTCATGATTATTTTGATTTCTCGTGGTTTGCATAAATTTGTTTCCTTATGATCAGTAATATGGATCTTTGTCCATTTAAGTTTAGCCTCAGATAGGCCATTTGATTTTATGTTTTCTAAGTTAAGTTTAAAGCCATAATCTTGTTGCTCCACTATCCTTTATTTATTTGTTCTTTGGCCTTAGTCTTCATTTGGTTGGAGTCATTATTTTCAATGTTACCCGCGTCTAATGTGCCTTTGACGATATATATTTGAATTGATTAGAATTCTTATGTAGTAATTCTGTCTCGTGCGAGCTAATCCCTCATGATCTATATTTTCTGCCCATTAGCTCTTTTCTTTATGTGTTGACATGTTTTTAGCTTTATTGTTACTAAAAATCAAGAACATAGTTGCTTTTGGTTGTTTTTTTTGGGTCTTGAAATAATCAAAAGACTTTTATTTCAATTAAATTATGTCTCATTTGCTAATTGTAACTCTTTTGCCATTTCATTGCATGGGAACCTTACATGAGTCTCTTGCGGACTTTCTTTCCTCTTTGCATTTTCGATACGAGCCATAGAGGCTTGAATCTCTTTACCGAATCAGCTCCCATTATTAGTTGAACCGATGGAAGCAGAATTACAGGTTGAGGTCAGGTTGCAAGTCTCAAAGAGCCCAAAAAAGGGAGGAGTATACATGTTATATACGGAAGTATGTGTTGATATACAAGTTCGGTACAATAAACACAGGCCAAAATGCAAAAATACAGAGATGAGGTGAAATACATGCCTTCGAAAGCAAGATATACACGAAAAGAACCTATACACATGCTGATATCCACTGATATACATCAGGTGTATACCAAAAATGGGATTGGGTTAAAACCCAAAAAAATCTAGCGAAATTGGCCCAAAGGAGGCCCAAATTCAATTTCTCCCTTGCTCGTTAATTATTTAATTGTGATTATTTATTGTTTGTTGTTTAACTCTAACTTTATAATTTTTAGTTAACTTAATTAGATTCCCCAAAAGATGAGTTATTTTCTTTCTGTCGGTTTAATTTTAATACATTTCATGTTTTGTGTTCACTTATTTTAATCGAGTATATTGATTAAAACTTTATATCTTCAATTAGGTTAAACTTTTTGTACTTAAAAAGAGACGTTCTTTAATATTTTTTCACTTAATCATATTATACTCATTTTAAATTTATTTTTTTTAAAAAGTATTTCTCTCAAATAAACTTTAAAAATGTTAGTCAAATCTTTTCAATTAATTAAAAGATATATATACACTTACTTAGTCGTTTTCTCAAAAAGGTTAGTCAATTAATAAAAAATGATTTTTATGCCTTAATTTATTAAATTGATTTAAATTATTATTTCAAAGTGAATAAAATAAATACTAATTAATATTCTAATCACTTGTATTTCGAGTCAATTGTTCCATTTTGAATCATTTCTCTAAAAAATCAAAATACAATGTGTCATTTATTTAATTATTTTCTCAAAGTTAATCAAATATTGTAAGTTATTATTTTTAATGTTAAATCAATATTTTCCTAAAAATAGTCAAATATATTTTAGTCAAGTCGTAGGTTAACCGCATGTTGGCGGACACTTCGAATGCTTAAACCGTTCTCGTAGTGTAAATTGAACCCCGAACTTTCTTTGGTATTTTCAAATGATTTTTTCTGTTTAAATCTTTGGAAATTATAAGTTTTCTTAATTTCTTTAAAAAATTAGTGGCGACTCTTTTCTAAGCATTTTCCTCAAATTGTTTTATACTTAGAACATTTCAAAAAGTAATTTTTCTGAATACATTAAAATTACGACACAACAATTGGTATCTTTTTGAAATAAAACAGTGGATATTATATATATCAAATACTTAAAGCTGTAACAAACACAAAAATATCGTCTAAAAGTAAAAAAAACAAAAAAACTTGTAATTCTAAAAAGTCTAAGGTGCAATCAACTATCTCAAATTTGATCTCCGTGGTCTTGGTGTGGGATAATTGCTGATATTCAGAGCATGTTCTTTTGTTATGCGGGGTCCATCAAATTGGCTAGCAACAGTGCCAGTTACTTCACTCTCACGGGTCGCGCCATCATCATTCTTTGTTTTTCCATAATGTCATATGATTGTGGCATACCTTTGACGATGATACTTTGCGTCGATATCAACAGAACGCATATCAAAAACTCCATTACTGATGTATTCAGCAAATAGACACGTGTACAAACCACAATCACTGAAAAAAATTTGAAAGAAAAATCATTTTATACCATTTTCATACCAATGGTAAAAATTTAAATACATTAATGAAGAAATTGAAAAAGAAACCTTCCTATTAGAAAAAATCTCAATTTCATATCAATATTAGTCATAATTCATACAAAACAGAGTAATTTAACAATTCATACCATTTGCATACCAATTTAACAACTCATACCATTGAGCTACTGATGTCAAATCAATTTCATATCAATGCCAAAACACAAGTCATACCATTTTCATACCAATATTATATCACATTTCATATAATATCCCAAAATCATATATTAAAGTGAGATTCATATAAATATTATTCACATTTCGTACAAGTTTCACCCAAACAAAAGTTTCGAAACAACAATAAGCATAATGTGATATTTTTAGCAAAAAAATCACTAATTTGAATAATGTGAAAATAAATTAAATATAATACTTACCCTAACAACTTTTTTTGCCTTTTTTGGATATTCGAATTTATGATTCCTTCTTTTTTGTTGTTCTTCTTGTTGATGGTTTTGAAGATTGAGCAATTTCTACATTTGTTGCTTTTTTTGTTTTTTATTTCACTAACAAAATCAGAATTCGAATCAAAAGGGGTTTCTACAATTTTCCCTTTCCTCTTCTTTCCCTTTTGATTTGCCGGACTCACCATTTTCTTTGCTTTGTTTTTTTTCTCCTTTTGATCCTTCGACTGAGAGGAATCACACTTTGCAGGAATTTCAACATTTTTTGTGTGTAGATCTCATCCCACCATTAAATCATATAAATGTGGGAGTTCTACTGATTTTCTTTTTGAATGAAGAAGACGAACATTGAAGATGGTGAGAGAGAAAAAGTTAATTCTCTGTAAATGAGAAACGTGGGGGTGGGGGATTTACGTGTGGGTAAAAGAGGAAGGTGGGGGTTGCTGTGTGAAATCTGGAAAAAAATCCCTAAAATGGTGGAAGAGATAATGACAATTGATTCTCTAATATTAATGTTATCCCTAAATTGGTGGAAGAGATAATGACAATTGATTCTCTAATATTAATGTTATTTCTCTTACTTATTAATTATAATGTAATTATAAAAATAATAACTAATTAATTAGATAAAATAAATTAAATTATAAATTAAAACTAATCTATTAATATTTATAATTAAACTGTTATAAATAGTAATATAAAAAAAGTACATCTAAAGGCTGTAATATTAAGCCTTAAATAGATATATGAGGTGATTTTTCCTATTATTTATTTGCGATTTTAGCCATTTCTAACCCCTCCCTTATCTTTTATAAGACCCAAAAATGGGACAATTGTTCCAACCCATATTCTTTTCCAAATTTCTTCAAAATACATTCAATATCCCAGCCCACCTCAGCAACCCACTGACCCAATACCAAAAGAATCCAATAGCAATACCCAGCAACACAATGTCAAAACCAACCCACCCCTGTGCGTTCTTCTTCTTCTTCAACCAGACGCAAACCCAGAACCTCGATCGCGAAACAACCCAAACCCGAGCCAGCACGCGCATCTCCTCTCTCCCTTATCTCCGTACTCGAATCAACAGGTGGAGCGATCTTGCATCCCTTTCGTCCTTCACCAAGGAATCGAACGGCCCTCACCATTTTCCATTAAGGAATTATACGAGAATGGCACTAAATAGAGCTAGCAGCCTTATCTTTTTTAAGGGATTTTGAATTTCAAATTCGAATTCCACCCAAAATTTCCCCCCAAATTGCAGCTCTATTCTCCTCTATAAAAACCCATTTTCTTCTTCATTAGAGAGGTTGGAAAAAAAGGTTAGGAAAAAATGGAGTTGGAAAAGGTTGGGAAAAAAGTTGGGATTTCAGAGAGAAATACTTAGTAAGAAATAGCTATAAAAATCATATATTCCCTCTGTTCCAATTTATATGACTCACTTTTCTTTTTAGTCAGTCCAAAAAAGAATGACACATTTTTATATAAAGTAACAATATTTAACTATGAAATATCTATTTTACCCTTAATGAAATGATTTACATCTACACATATTACTATCATTCATTTTGGACCACAAGTTTTAAAAGTCTTCCTTTCTTTCTTAAACTCCGTGCTGAGTCAAAGTACCTCACATAAAATGGGACGGAGAGAGTACGAAATAGGTTCGAATTTTGGTTTTTGGCTTCCTTGAGATTTTTCGATTTCCCAGTAGCTAAAGACTGTTAGTTATTGTTTTTTCTCTTTCAGTTGTTGGCTAGTGTTTTAGCTGTCCGAGTCTTTAGCAAATAAGTAGGTTGTTAAATAGAAGTAGGAGAATCTTTTTAGTTTGTTAGTAGTTGAATAATCGTAGGAGTTAGCGGATCGCTACATTATTTTTTCCATGAGCAAAATTCTATTTAAAAAGTTCACTTGATGTACTTCACAGACATGATCAATTTTTCGCAAATTGAATAGAGTCCACATTTTTCTTCTCATCTCTGTTTTTTCCATTAGAGGTATCAGAGCCAGTTTGGTGAGAGAAATACTAAAAGAAATTATAGCAGCAACGTGTGAATCTATGACTTCAAAAAACTTAGTGCAAACAATCATTCCTCGCTTTGATGGTCACTATGATCATTGGAGCATGTTGATGGAAAATTTTCTAAGATCAAAAGAGTATTGGCAAGTGGTTGTGGATGGCATACCAAAACCAACAGAAGGCACAACAGTGTCAGACGCACCAAAAGCAGAAGCACAAGCAGCAAAGTTGAAGGACCTTAAGGTGAAGAATTATCTTTTCCAAGCAATTGAACGTTCAATCTTGGAAACTATTCTTTCTAAAGATACTTCTAAGCATATTTATGACTCCATGAAGAAGAAATATCAAGGATCGACGAGAGCAAAGAGGCAGCAACTTCAAGCACTTCGTTCGGAGTTCGAAACTTTTCGAATGAAATTTGGAGAGTTAGTTATCGACTATTTTTCATGAGTGATGACAGTCATCAACAAAATTCGGATCCACGACGACAAGTCAAATGAAGTTACAATTGTTGAAAAGATTCTTTGAACCATGACACCAAAATTTAACTTTGTTGTTTGTTCTATTGAAGAATCTCATGATATTGATTTTCTTTCAATTGATGAATTGCAAAGCTCTTTATTAATTCACGAGAAAAAATTCATTCAACAAGAAAAGGAGGAGGTGGCATTGAATTCCTCAACAGATGATTGTTCTAGAAGACAAGGGTACAACAGAGGTAATGGTAGAGGCAGAGGCAAAGGTGGAGGTCGAGGCTATAGTGGAAATCATCACAACGTCAACACTATGACAATCAAGCCAAAGGAAATGGACGAGGTGGCTACAACTCAAAGTCATTAGACAAGTCTAAAATTGAATGATACAGATGCCACAAGTTCGTTCATTACAAATCAGAATGCCGAACAGATTTGTCTAAAGTGTGTGGAGAAGAATCTAATTTTGCAGAACAAGAGAAAGAAGATATATCTTTGTTGATGATTTGCCATATGAAAGAGGAAACAAATAAGAATTTATGGTACTTCGACTCCGGATGCAACAATCATATGAGTGGAGATAAGTCAGTTTTCTTCGCCTTGGATGAATCTTTTCTAGATAGCGTGAAGTTCGGAAACAACTCCAAAGCCACAACTATTGGGAAAGGGTAGGTTCTAATTCAGACCAATAGAGACTACTCCCAGACAATTGCTGATGTTTTTTTTGTTCCAGATTTAAAGACCAATCTTCCGAGTATTGGGCAACTGCAAGAGAAGGGGTATGAAATTTTTATAAAAGATGGATTTTGTAGAATTCAAGATGCCAAACTTGATTTAATTGCTCGAGTTAAAATGACTAGAAATAGAATGTTCCCTCTCTATCTACACAATATTCATCATACATGTTTCTCTGCCAAATTAAAGGATACAACATGGTTGTGGCATTTTCGTTATGGGCACCTTAATTTTAATGGATTGAGAATGCTACATCAGAAAAAAATGGTGAACCGTCTTTCTCAAATTGCAGCTCCTTCAGGAGCTTGTGAAAGTTGTGTTGTTAGCAAACATCCTCGCAGTCCATTTCCCCAAGGCATATCTAGAAGAGCAAAGGCGTTGCTGGAATTGGTGCACTCAAATCTCTGTGAACCAATAAATCCAAATTCCAATAGTGGTAAAAGCTAATTCATAACCTTCATTGATGACTTCAGTCGGAAAACATGGGTGTATTTTTTACAAGAAAAGTCTGAAGCGTCTGACAGTTTTAAACGTTTTAAAGTACTTGTTGAGAATGAAACTGGTAGTCTAGTGAAAGTTCTTCGTACTGATCGTGGATGAGAGTTCAATTCTCAAGAATTTACAAATTTTTGTGAGGAAAATGGAATCAAGAGGCAACTTACAGCAGCTTACATACCTCAACAAAATGGTGTTTGTGAGCGGAAGAATTGCACAATCCTAAATATGGTGCGCAACATTTTGACAATGAGTGGTGTCTCAAAAAGTTTTTGGCCAGAAGCTGTTAACTGGAGCATTCATATTTTAAATAGAAGTCCAACTTTCTCTATTCAAAACATGACTCCGGAGAAGGCATGGAGCCAACAGGAACCAAGTGTCGACTATTTTAAAATCTTCGAATGTGTGGCTTATGCTCATGTTCCCGATCAGAAAAGGATCAAGCTAGATGATAAAGGAGAAAAATGCATTTTTCTTGGTGTTAGTAATCAATCTAAGGCGTATAAGTTATATAATCCTAACACCAAGAAAATTGTCATTAGCCATGATGTAATTTTTGATGAAGATGTTACCTGGTCATGGAAGGACAAAGGAGATCATCAGCTTGTTCCAGTAGTTTTTGAAGAGGAAACGCTGCAACTGGATGAGACAGAACAACTGGAAAATTCAGATCCAATTCAATCACCGATTTCAATTCCTACACAAGAAGCAGAGCGATCTCAACGATCAAAAAGAAAACCTGCACGGATGACTGATTTTGAGGTAACTGGAATTGATCAATCTAAAGATCCATTCATCCATTTTGCGTTATTTTTAGATTTTGATCCTACCAGCTTTGAAGAAGCTGTTAAAGATGAAAAATGACAAAAGGCAATGGATGAAGAAATGGCAGCAATTGATAAAAATGACACTTGGGAGTTGACTGAGCTTTCAAAAAGGCATAAGACAATCGGTGTCAAGTGGATATACAAGAAAAAAATGAACAAGGAAGGTAAAGTTGAGCGGCACAAAGCACGCTTAGTAGCTAAAGGCTATAAGCAAAAGTTCGGTGTGGACTATAAATAAGTTTTTGCTCTGGTGGCATGACTTGACACTATCAGATTAGTGATAGCTTTGGCTGCTCAACACTCATGGCCCATTTTTCAAATGGACGTCAAATCAGCCTTCTTACATGGGGATTTGGATGAACAAGTATTTGTTGATCAACCTCCTGGTTATGTCAAGGTTGGAGAAGAACATAAGGTGTGTAGATTAAAGAAGGCATTGTATGGACTAAAACAAGCTACACGAGCTTGGTATAGTCGTATAAATGCTTATTTTTTGAAGAAGGGATTTAAGAAGTATCCATATCGGCACACACTCTTTACAAAGAATGATGATAAAGGAAAAATGCTCATTGTTTGTTTATATGTGGATGATTTAATTTACACCAAAAATGACATCTCCATGGTTGAAAGTTTTAAGAAGTCCATGATGGTGGAATATGATATGACGAATATTGGAATGATGCATTATTTTCTTGGCATTGAAGTCGTTCAATCTGCTGATGGGATTTTCATCACACAAAAAAAGTATGCTCAAGAGATTTTGGACAGGTTTCAGATGAAGAGTTGCAACTCTGCCAGCAGTCCCACTGAGTTCGGTTCGAAGCTCACTAAAGAACCTGTAGGAAGAAGAGTTGACAACACTCTTTACAAAAAAATAGTGGGAAGTTTGATGTAATTAACGGCCACAAGGCCTGATATTATGCATGTTGTAAGTCTTATTAGCATATACATGGAAAGTCCCAAAGAGATGCATATTCTAGCCGCAAAGAGAATTTTTTGATACTTGCAAGGAACTACTAATTATGGTCTGTTCTATGCGAAAGGAGAAAAAACAGACTTAGTTGGCTTTACTGACAGTGATTTTGCTGGAGATTCAGATGATTGAAAGAGTACGTCTGGTTATGTCTTTATGATGGGGTTGGGAGCAATTTCATGGTCTTCGAGAAAGCAATCAATTGTGACTTTATCAACTACAGAAGCTGAATTTGTGGCATCAGCAGCATGTGCTTGTCAAGCAATTTGGATGCGTAAGGTTCTTGAAGAAATTCATTTCAAGCAGAATGGCTGTACAACCATTTATTGTGACAGCAGTTCAGCAATAAAGCTCTCCAAAAATGCTATTCAGCATGGGCGAAGTAAACATATTGATGTTAAATTTCATTTCTTAAAGGACCTCACAAAAGATGGAGTAATTGATCTCATCTTTTGCAGAAGTGAAGATTAGCTGGTTGATGTGTTTACCAAATCTCTCAAGTTAGCATCCTTCCTGAAGTTCAGAAAATTACTTGGTGTTTGCACTATGGAAAATCACATTTAAAACAAGTTGTCTGCTGCAAGTATGTTAAACTGATAGTGTGACTTTCAGTTTAAGGGAGGGATTGTTAGTTATTGTTTTTCCTCTTTCAGTTTTTAGCTAGTGTTTTAGCTGTCCTAATCTTTAGTAAATAAGTAGGTTGTTGAATAGAAGTAGGAGATCTTTTTAGTTTGTTAGTAGTTGAGTAATCATAGGAGTTAGTGAATTGCTACGTTATTTTCTCCGTGAGTAAAACTCTAATTAAAGAGTTCACTTGATGTACTTCAGAGACACGATCAATTTTTCACAAATTGAATAGAGTCCACGTTTTTCTTCTCATCTCTGTTTTTCCATCAAAGACTACATACAAGAATATATTTGCAAGAAGAAAGGGATATTTAAGTCTGGAAATTCCGAGTTCTAGAATTCTGTTTCGAAGCTTGCATTGAAGATTCTTCATCGTAGCTCTGTTTGATTTTCATTCGTGTTGAAGTTGCTACTCTTCTGTTCGTTTTGGTCTCAGTCGCTGCCCAGAACCAGGTAACCTTCTATTTATTTCAGTATTTTTGTTTGCTCTTAATTATGTTTTATTCATTTGAAATCGTGTTTGTTAGCTGTTTGAGTATGTTTCCATTAGCCTAAAAATAGTAAAGTGGCTTTTCTTTGAACTCGCCTAATATATATGTGAGATGTATGTGATGAATTTGAGACTTTACCCAGTTGTTATTATAACATACATAGCTAGAGATAAATAAAAAAATCATTTTGTATTCTCTTATTGTGGTTATTTTTCTTTTCTTTTCAAAATTTGATTAGTTGGTTAAATGACATTGCTTTATTTTCTTGGTTCACTGTTAAACATTCGACTATATACTGATATATCATGCTAAAATTGTGGATATGCATTTTTTCCTTATCAATTGCTAAGGATTTCCTTTGTTTGCAGTAGATTAAATTCTTGAAGTACTCCATTGTTCATGTACATGACTTTGTATCTTTCGAATATTATATTTGTTTGTTTGATTGATTTCTTCTTAGTTTAATGTCTGTTGGAAGCTTTTAAGGTTCAATGCCACCTGAGGATTAATGTTGACTTCCTAAAAAGTAGTAGCTTTATGGTGTCTTTAGTTTTAAGTCCTAGTCTCATTCTTGAGCTACTGTTTGTGTGGAAATTCTCCAACTTGAGTTTTAATCTAAAACTAGTAAATTATGAAATGCTTTCTTCCATTAGTGTATAGTTGAATTGGTTTTTTTTTGTTCTTATTTAAGGTCTGTTCTGTACAGAGAAGTAATCAAAGGCTCAGTAAGCCGTGGTTGCATATCTGTTCATATATATATATATAATGAATACAAAGGGGAATAGGTAACCTAGTACAACACAAATTACAGATTATGAGTTTTACAAGTACATGGACTATGAGTCCTAATATGCCCCCTCAATCCAGACGTGGTGACATCACGGACAGATTGTTACGCAAAAAGCAAAAATGAGATGAGGATAATCCCTTTGTAAAAATATCAGCAAACTGTAAGTGAGAAGGCACATATTGGAGAACAAGATCCCCTTGAGCAAGTTTATCACATAGTGATAGTCAATATCAATATGCTTAGATCGATGATAGAATACTGGGTTACGAGACATGTATGTTGAGCTGATGTTGTCACACAACACTTGAATTGGTTCACGAAGATAAAGACCAAGCTCACAGAGAACATGACGAATCCAAGAAGTTTCAGCAACAACATAGGAAATAGACCTACACTCAACCTCTGTAGATGATCTTGAAACTGTGGGTTGTTTCTTCGCACGCCAAGAAATAAGATTGAAACCCAAGAAGACAGCAAAGTCAGTAGTAGAACGCCTACTATCAGGACATCCAGCCCAATCAACATCAGAATAAGCAACTACCAATGAATTAGATGACGAAGCACGCAAGAAAAGTTCATGGTTAGTAGTACCTTGTAAGTATTGCGGAAGCCGAATATATAGAGAGTGATGAAATCACAACTGCTATATCTAAAGGTAGCTAATAAATAGTAGATGAGACAACAATAAAAAGAACACCAGGAATTAACGAGGTTCGGCAAACTTTTGTTTTCTTTTGCCTACTTCTCGGACACAACCAACCAATAATTATTTCACTCCAAAAGAGTACAAGTGAAATACTACAAGAGAAAAAGAAGATCAAATGCCTTTGAAGATGAGAAGGCAAGTGAGAGGTGTGTTACAAATGAATTAGGAACTACCTATTTATAAGAGTGAATTGTTCCTATTGATGTCATCTATGACATCACAATGTGTCAAAATGTCAAGATTTACCTTGTGAAACCATTTTATGGTTCACCTAAATTTCACCTACAAAAGATGTTATCTTGACTTTTGTACCAATGAAGAATTATCTTCCTAACTACCAAATCTTCACATTAATTCATCTTTGAATCTTGTCAAATTTAACAAATCTCCACATTGGCAAGATTCTCCATTTTCAACTTTCTCTCAACAACTTTTGATTGTGTCTTCAACCTCAATCTTCAATGTTCAACAATGTTGATCAAGTTCAAACAATGTTGAAACTTGACCACAGTTACCACTTTTGTCAGCATATCGACAGGATTATCTGTAGCATGAATTTTCTGCACTGTGACTCCACATTCTTCTATGATGTCTCGTATGACATGATATCGAACATCAGTGTGCTTCGTCCTTGCATGATAAACTTGGTTCTTTGCTAATTGAATAGCACTTTGATTCCTTCTTGTCCAATACCAAGCTTTCTAAGCAATCCTTGAAGCCAAATTGCCTCCTTCGCAGCCTCTGTAATTGCCATATACTCTGTCTCAGTGGTAGACAAAGCAATTGTTGACTGCAAAGTAGACTTCCAACTAACTGGTGCGTTTGCAATAGTGAAAACATAACCAGTAGTTGATCTTCGTTTGTCCAAATCACCTGCATAATCTGAGTCACAATATCCAACAAGATATTGACTATCTTTATGCTCATAAACCAAGCCAATATCTACAGTATTATGAATATACCGTAGAATCCATTTTACAGCCTGCCAATGATCCTTTCCAGGATTATGCATGTACTTGCTTACAACTCCAACAGCGTGTGAAATATCTGGCCTTGTGCATACCATTGCATACATCAAACCACCAACAGCATTCACATATGGTACTCTTGACATATATTCTCGTGCAACTTCATTCTTTGGCGACATAGCATCACTAAGCTTAAAATGTGGAGCAAGCGGAGTGCTAACCGACTTCGTTTTCTCATTTATGCCAAATCAATTTAGTACCCTCTTCAAATATTCTTTTTGAGATAGAAAAAGCTTCTTTGAATGTCAATCTCTTTTTATCTCCATGCCAAGAATCCTCTTTGCCTCACCCAAATCCTTCATCTTAAACTCTTTTTTTAGTTGAATCTTTAGCTTCTCAATTTCCTCTTGACTTTTAGAAGTTATCAACATATAGGAGAAGATATATAAAGGAATCGTCTTCAAGCTTACAGAAATACACACAATGATCGTATTTGTTTCTTATGTACCTTTGCTGCAACATAAACTTGTCAAATCATTTGTACCATTGTCTAGAAGATTGTTTCAATCCATACAACGATTTTTCAAGTTTGCACACCATATTTTCTTTTCCATCAACTTTGAATCCTTCTGGCTGAGTCATGTAGATTTCCTCTTCCAAGTCTCCATGTAAAAATGCAGTTTTTACATCCAACTGAACTAGTTCCAAATTCAACTGTGCTACCAAAGCCAACAAAACTCTAATGGAGGAGTGTTTCACAACTGGAGAAAATACCTCATTATAGTCAATTCCCTTCTTTTGAGCGTATCCTTTGGCCACCAATCTTGCTTTGTAGCGAACATCTTTTTGGTTAGGAAATCCTTCTTTCTTTTCAAATACCCATTTGCACCCAATTGCTTTCTTGCCATCCAGGAGATTGGCCAATTTCCATGTATGATTCTGATGAAGGGACTGCATTTCTTCATCCATGGCAAACCTCCACTTATCTTCTTCTGAACTTTGGACTGCATCTTCATAAGTGGTAGGGATGTCATCTGCTGCAATTGAGTCCGCACAAGCCACCATATCTATGAGTCGAGCAGGTTTTCTTATTGTCCTTTTTGGCTTGCTGGTTGCTATTGATTCAAGTTGTGGTTGAGGTTCTTGATATGGAACCTCCCCTTCGACTAGCTCTTCTTCCAGAGGAAAAACTTCTATTGTTTCCTCATTTGATCCATGTGTTGGGAAAATTATCTTTCCCTCAAACTCCACCTGCTTTAAAGCACCATCAGTTTGTTTAACTTCTTCAACTGTTACCTTATTTGTCAAGGCAGATTCATCAAAGGTAATAGCCCTGCTGAAAATAATTTTTCTTGTCTCTGGACACCATAAACGATATCCCTTGACTCCAGAAGTAATTTCCATAAATAAAGCTTTCTTTGCTCTTGGGTCCAATTTTGATTCCATTACATGATATATGCAATTGAGCCAAATACATATAAAGAACCATAATCTTCAGCAGGTTTTCCATACCATTTTTCTAATGGTGTCTTCCTACCTATAGCAGCAGATGGTAGACGATTAATGAGGTGACATGCATATGTTATTGCCTCAGCCCAAAATTCTTTCCCCAAGCCAGCATTGGAAAACATACATCGAACCTTCTCCAGCAAAGTTTGGTTCATGCGTTCTGCCACTCCATTCTGTTGAGGTGTATTTCTGACGGTGAAATGTCTGACGATGCCATTTTTCTCACAAATTTTCTGAAAAAGATCATTTTTGTATTCTCCACCATTGTCTGTGTGAAGACACTTGATCTTTTTGCCAGTTTGAGTTTCTATCATCGCCTTTCATTTGAGAAAAATTCCCAATACTTCATCTTTTGTTTTCATCATATACACCCACAGTCTTCGGGAAAAGTCATCAACAAAGGTTACAAAATAGTGTTTCTCACCTAATGAAGGTGTTTTGGAAGCACCCCAAACATCTGAATGAACATGATCCAAAATACCTTTAGTATTATGGACAGTTGTTCCAAATTTAACCTTTGTTTGTTTTCCCTTGACACAATGCTCACAAAACTCCAAGTTGCAAGTTTTTACTCCTTTTAACAATCCTTGATCTGATAAAGTTTTCAAGGATTTTCCTCCAGTATGTCCCAAGCGCATATGCCACAACCTGGTCATTTCTGCCTCCTGGTTGTCATTAGATGTTGTTATTGCTGTCCCAATAACTGTACTACCTTGATAGTGGTACATGTTATTATTTTTTCGAATTGCCTTCATTACCACCAGCGCACCGGAGCATATTCTCATTATGCCATTATCTGCAATGACTTTGAATCCCTTTGACTCTAGGGATCCAACAGAAATGAGATTTTTCTTCAAATTCGATACAGAACATCTGTAAATGTTCTGGTCAATCCATTATGATTCCTTAATCGAATTGAACCAATACCATATGCGATAAGAGGATTATTGTTTGCGGTGTGAATAACTCCACATTCTCCTTCTTGTAAATCAACAAACCAATCCCTATTGGGACACATATGATAACTACAAGCTGAGTCCATCAACCATACATCAGATGATTTGGATGGATCTGTTGTAACTAGTGAGTAATCAGAGTCATCACAATCAACCACATTTGAATCCATGACGGTCTTCCCATTATTTTGTTTGGCTTTGCTTTTCAACTTCGGGCAGTCTTTCTTCTAGTGTCCTTTTTCTTGGCAAAATGCACATTCAACTTTGCAGAGTTTGGATCTTGACTTGGATCTTCCATTCTTCATTCTCACATGATTTTGAGAATGACCTCTCACAATAAGAGCTTCTGCTTCTCTGCCCTTTTGTTTTTCTCTCTTTCATTGTTCATAACTATATAAGGCAGAACAAACTTCTTTGAGAGATACTTCATCATTCCCATGCAGTAGAGTAGTTTCAAGGTACTCGAACTCATCGAGAAGTGAACTTAACAACATTAAAGCCATATCTCCATTCGTAAAAGTCACGTCCATATTCCGCAAATTTGTCGCCAACTTATTAAAGCTCGTGATATGATCATTCATTGTGCTACCAGGAATATAAGTGAAACATAACAGTCTTCTTTTCATGTAAAGTTTATTTTGACTGTTTTTCTTCAAGAATTTCTCCTCTAATGAATTCTATAATTTATTTACAAATGTTTCCTTCGTGTATGGATACTTTTGTTCTCTTGCTAGGTAAGATCGAATGGTACCGCAAGCAACATGGTTGATAATCTTCCAATCTTCTTCTCCTACACCATCTGGTTTCTTTTCTTCTATGTCAATATCTAGCCCTTGTTGAAAAAGAACATCAAGGACATCGCCTTGCCACATTCCGAAATGTCCTGACCAGTCAAAAATTTCAACTGCAAATTTTGCGTTTGACACAATTCGTGTCATAAGAGAAAATGCCAATGATGACGTATTATTGACATTTGATGTGGACTCATCATTTTTATTGTCTCCCATTTTTACTACAAATACTATTTACTAGCTAACAATGCAAAGACCAAAGTAAATCTTTTCTGATGTGACAGTTTAGACTGTGCTGCAACCACAGAGCATACTCAGATAATACCTTGACTCTGATACCAATTGTTGCAGAAGCCGAATATATATAAAGTGATGAAATCACAACTGTTATATCTAAAGGTAGCTAATAAATAGTAGATGAGACAACAATAAAAAGAACACCAAGAATTAACGAGGTTTGGCAAACTTTTATTTTCTTTTGCCTACTCCTCGGACACAACCAACCAATATTTATTTCACTCCAAAAGAGTACAAGTGAAATACTACAAGAGAGAAAGAAGATCAAATGTCTTTGAAGATGAGAAGGCAAGTGAGAGGTGTGTTACAAATGAATTAGGAACTACCTATTTATAAGAGTGAATTGTTCCTATTGATGTCATCTATGACATCACAATGTGTCAAAATGTCAAGATTTACCTTGTGAAACCATTTTATGGTTCACCTAAATTTCACCTACAAAAGATGTTATCTTGAATTTTGTACCAATGAAGAATTATCTTTCTAACTACCAAATCTTCACATTAATTCATCTTTGAATCTTGTCAAATTTAACAGTAAGTACCTAAAGATACGCTTCACACAATGCAAATGAGTAGTACGAGGGGCGTACATAAATTGAGAAACGACATTCACAGCATAGGCAATATCAGGGTGAGTCAGAGTCAAGTATTGAAGTGCACCCACCATACTCCTATATTCACTAGGTTCTGAAAGTAACTCACCATCCATAAGAGAAATAGCAGTGCGAGATGCTAAATGTGTACCAAATGGCTTACAAGTATGCATGTGAAACTTAAGAAGAAAGTTAGAAATATATTTATGTTGAGACAAATGAAGGCCGTCGGACGAGCGAACAACTTGAACACCAAGAAAATAATGCAGTTCACCTAAGTCTGTCATGGAAAATTGACGAGAAAGAAGTCTAATGAACTGATCAAGCAGAGGTGAATGACTACCAGTGAGAATAATATCATCAACTTAAAGTAATAGGACAAGGATACCCGATGAAGAACGACGAACAAACATAGAAGTATCAGATTTACTGCAAGTGAAACCATGAGAAATGAGAAATGTACTAAAACGATGAAACCATTCTCTTGGGGCCTGTTTTAAACCATAAATTGCTTTGGTCAATTTGCAAATATTATGAGGAAAGTCGAGATAAATGAAACCTGGAGGTTGTTTCATAAAGACTTCCTCCTTAAGAATACCATGTAAGAAGGCATTTTTGACATCTAACTAACGAATAGGCCAAGAGTTAGAAACAACTAAAGATAGTACAATACGAATAGTAGTAGCCCAAACAACAAGACTAAAAGTCTCATGATAATCAATACCAGGTTGTTAGTGAAAACCTTATGCTACAAGACGAGCTATGTAACACTCAATTGACCCATCCGAATTATATTTAATACGATAGACCCACTTACTACTGACTAAATTCATGTGTGATTGAAAAGGAACAATCACCCAAGTTTTATTATCCAACAGAACAATAAATTCATCTGCCATAGCCTGTTGCCATTTAGGACTTTTTGTAGCCTGAGAGAAATAAGAAGGCTCATAATCATAAAGAGCAGCACTCAACGACAATATACTTTTAGGCATTGAAATACCAGATTTGAAACGAGTTTGCATTTGATGAGTTGTAGTGGTAGATGCGGAATGACTGGTGACAGGCAACACGATATATAAAGATGTAGAAATATCATTAGAGCGTGATCCACTAGATGGATCTGTAGGTGGCGCCAGAGTTAATGAGGTAGAACAAGGAACAAATGGAGGAGAACTAGAAAAAGGAAGGTTAGAGGGAGTTGCGGGTACATATGGTTGTAGAGTAAATAAGGGCGATGTCACCACAAGTGAATCTGGAGAGATGGATGAAGAAGAAACTTTTAAAGGACAAGATAATGCAGTGTACGAAAATAATGACTCATGAAACACAACATGGAGAATAACATAGACACGACCGGATTTTGGATCTAGACAACGATATCTTTTAGAGTTAGATGCATAACCTAAAAAAATGCAATGGATCGAACGAGGTGTAAGCTTGTGAGATACCCGAGCAGAAAGGTTAGGGAAGCAATCATAACCAAAAACTATATGAAATTATAGTCTGGTGATTTATGAAAAAGTTTTTCAAAGGGGGAATGTCCTTGTAAAATAGGTGTTGGCAGTCTATTAATGGTATAAACAACATAATAGGCAGCATCAACCCAAAATTCTGATGGTAAATTAGCCTCCGTAAGAACGGTATGCACTATTTCAATAATGTGTCGATATTTCCGTTCATCAACCCCATTTGTTGAGGAGTATCGGGACACGACTTACGAAAGAAAATACCCGAGTTAGAAAAATGTGAGTGCACAGATGTGTTATCAAATTCGCCACCTCCATCACTTTGAAAAGTCTTTATTTTAGTGTTGATTATGTTCTCTGCAAGTTTTTGAAAAGCACAAAAATGTAAAAACACTTCTGATTTATTTTTCATAGGGTACAACCATGTAAACCGAGAAAAATCATCAACAAAAATAACATAGTATTTAAATCCCAAATTTGATAAAACGGGTGATTGCCAAACATCTGAGTGAATAATATCTAAAGGAGAAGAACTACAGTGATCCACCAACTTAAAGGGTAAGCGTTGCAATTTTCCGAGCCGACAAGGGACACTATCACTACAAACAGAATTGAGCAAGCTAATGTAATTATTTTTCCTAAGACAATCTAAAATTTGAACTCTACTATGGCCTAATCTACGATGCCAAATAACTCCAGATTGACGTATAGCAAAACACGCTTGAGAATGAAAAGGCACTGATGAAGATGCTAGAAGATAAACATCACCCTCACTGGAAGCTTGCAGGAGAGTTTGACCCGTGGCTTTGTCCTTAACAGAAACGGAAGAAGAGTCAAAATCAATAGAACAATTGTTATCCTTACATAATTTCTTTACAGAAATTAAATTATGACGAAGTTGAGGAACGTGAAACATGGAGTGCAAGTGTAATGGACGAGATATAGAGGGTAACTTAGAATATCCAATGTTTTTAATATCAAGTAAAGTACCATTACCAACCAATACATGATCAAGACCAGTATAAGGGGATTTTCGCAAAAAATTACCTTCAGATAGAGTCATATGAGCAGACGCAGCAGAGTCAAAGTACCAAGTAGTATAATTTGTTTCACCAACTGACATAGTAGCAAAAGACTTAGGAAGATCATTAGAAACAAAAGCGTGATTGAAACAATTAGTGCATTGTAATGTAGAATAACCAGGATATCCACAAATTTGACAAGAGGTAGAAGACGGGTGCGCTCCTAAGACTCCTGAGGATGGTGATATTGAGCTAGCAGATTGTGAATTATAAGGAATAAGAGAAACACTACCATACCTGATGAAGACTACTCCTAAAAATTATTGTGTGGAGAGTTGGATGAAGTAAGATGTTGTTGATTGCGACCACCAAATAAGCCTCGGCCGCTTTCTCCACGACCCCGGCCTCTATACGAGGATGACTAGCCTTTACCACGACCCCCTTGAGATGCAGAAGAGGAATTCAATGATACATTCTAAGCAACAAATGCTTGATGAGAGACACCAGAATCTAATTCTTTGAAGCGTTGTAACCTTTGCTCATGAAGCAAAAGTTTGGTGCGAAGTTCTTCAAGAGATAGTTGGCTGGGAAAATAAGTAATAATACCAACCAGTGTGTCATACTCCCTTCCTAACCCAAGAAGGACATGATCAATAAGATTTTGAGAGGAAATAGGAGAGTTATGTAATGACCCTAGAGCACCCCCGTTCGACCTCGAAGAGGCCTTATACAAGCCCTTAGAGTTCATCATAGCATGTATCATAGAATAAAAACACGGAAAATTTAAAACTTTTACTTTGGAAGTTCAACTTCACTTCATATATGAAAAAATATAATCTAACTTCATCACAATGGACCATCTATACATAGAAGTATCGAAAATGGGACTTAGCCATTACATCAATAAGAAGTCTAGTAATAGGAAAGTACAACATTTTCTTTCAACATAAGAAAGGAACTAAACATAGAAGCTAGATCATAGGGTCTTGTCCTCGGACTTGAGGACTCACCAACTTGGGGAAGCAACTCCAAGTGTCTTGAGAAGTAAGCTTGAATCCTTAACGGCCCGAACCTAAATGTATGGGGAAAAAGGAGGCAAAATGGGTTAATACAACACACGTACTAAGTATGCCTACTATGCATAAAAACCATTGAAATATGCATAAAAGGACATTTTAATCAAAACATGATTTTTGCCAAGTAAATCCAATGTGCACAAAAATTAAGTTTCATAGTCCAAACCAACATAATATCATCCCAACATGTAGACAACCCAAGTAATATTAGTGCAATGCAAGGAATAGAATCCCATAACCTTATTCAAAGCCAAGTATCACATTAACCAACCTACTTCATGCATACATACATAAGATCATACTTCATCATAACTTAACATATTCATAATGATCATACATAACATAGCTTCAACATACATAAGTCATAATCATCATAATCATAAGTGAACACTACTACAACCATCTCTTAGGATCCCACATGTGCAATGTGCAAGATAATTCCCATACCCTCCCTTACACAATGTAGAAACCCTTAAGAAAGCCCTAGTAAGAGTTCACACCTTTCATACCTTCATTTAGTTTTACATTAGGGAGATATTTCCATAATCGACATAGACCATGAGAGCTACATGGAATTCGGTGTTCTACTCCCACACCGAAAAGAGAGGGTTAACACTTGCCTAAGGTGTAACCATTCGTACATAGCTATCCAGGTGGATCCATTAAGCTAAAGTCCTATGTGGGCACATAGTTAAGGGTCAAGGAGATTGCTTCTAGAAATCCTAACTTACTAAACGTGAGGGATTTCCATCTCATGAGACAACACATACCGTGGGTAATCCGGACTTGCTAAACGTGAGGAAACCCATATGAGTAGCTGGACTTACTAAACGTGAGACCCACATCTCATTTACATGCCCTTTCGGTGCTAAGCATTTAATTCCCTTTTGTAACCATCTTTAGTCATCACATAAGGTCACATTAGCCTTTACTAGACTCTTATGTAAACATCTTACCATAATAGCTCATATGTGTTCATAAGTGAGCAACAATCCTTTCACTTTAGAAACACTTAGTAAGTGAGTAACCCTTTCACCTCACATTATACTATAATCATGAGAACTACCTTTCAATCATATAGCAATCATACCATAACATACATACATATTTCATAGCTAATTCAAGTGTAGAGGGTTAAGGATGAGGAAACTAGGTCATCAACACCACAACAACACATTAGGTATAGCATCAATACAATCTAAGGAATTCACCTTCCATACTTGAGTTCAAAGAAGAACCAACCTTTATGCCTTCTTGCCCTTCCTAGGACATTCATACTTCAATCACCAATCAGTTCATAAGCAATACATAATACAAGGTAATTCATGAAGGAATAACATCATCAACATCAATATAATCAATTGACATATTCCCTTCATGGCCTTCAAGGCTTCATTCAAAGACTCAACCTTAATTTCATAGAAATTATACATAACCTAGGGTAGAATCATCATACAAACATGAATTATATAACATCACCTTCAATTCATAGCCTTCAATCAATATCTAACACAAACTAGGGTTAGAATTAGGAAAAGAAGGAAAAACATGGGTCTCATGGGGAATTCCTCAAGAAACCACAACTACAACATAAATTCATTCATAATTGCTCATATAACATCGATCAAATTTAGTTTATAACATCAATTTCACTTTAGAAAGAAGACCCGCGTTTTTGGATTGAAAACCTAGAAATTTGAGATTTTGAAATTCATCTTGAAGGGACCTCTTGGGGAAAGAAATCCCAAGAGTGATAAACAACCATACCTTAGTTAATTCTTTGAGAACTGATGGGGAAAAATCAAAACCTTGCTGCCCTAGATGAACCTTGGTCTTCTTCTTCAATGGGGTTCTTAGTTGAGAGAGTTTTGAGAAAGAATGAATTTGACTTGTGAGTTTAGTTGTGTGAGTTAAAGTCTTAGGGTTAGGGTCTTATAGTTAGGTTTAGAATGGTAATTAGTTAACTAACCACACATCTCAACCCTTAATTAAATAACTAACTAAAACTAAGACCCCTAAACTAAAAACTAAAAACTTAAAACTGCCAGGACTTACGACCCTCCATCTACGGACCGTAGGTGGAGTTACGGACCGTGTTGGTCATCCATCGTTTGGTACTAAGGCTCCCTTTTGGGGGGTCAAGTCTCCCACGACTAAGTATGGGCTCACGGCCATGACTTATGGTCCATCGACCTGTCTACAGGCCGTGAGTATTAGTCTCGTCGTTTGCTGCAGTTTTGACAGCTTTTGGGTCCATGTTTGGGTCCTCCTCAAGGACCCTAGGGTGGTCCTTGGGGGGTTGTACCCGTAAGTTTTGACCCTACGAACATAACTTACCTAATTTAAACCTTTTTTTACAAGATTATACCATCTTACGACACTCCCAAACCCACCCAAAACCTAAGGACACATTAGAACACATTCTTCTCTAGTTTCCGGATGTCATGGTCGTTTCTTGACATTTAGACTTTTATTCTTCCATACCAAGTCAATTACATTAGTTTAGGTTTATAAACATCATTTTGGCTATTTTTAAGTCATTATTCATAAGGTGAGGCTCTAACTTAAGCCATAGAATTTTCGGGGTGTTACAATATCCCCCCTTAGGAACATTCGTCCCTGAATGTCACTTGGACTTCTTTCTAGGGAGACAATGACTCAAACTAGCAGCACAACAACCAGTCACACCAACAACATCATATCATCATATCATATAGGAATATAATCCACAACATCACTATGCTCAAAACTCTTTACTTCACATAAGTATAGGAGGAACTACCTTCTCCATATTCAATGAGCATCAACATATATTTTCAGCAATCAACAAGACATTTTGTTAACAAGACAACATCAATCATGCTCATTAAAGCTCTCATGAAGACAACATCACACAACATCTATGGGTGCAATTTTAAATCATGAGGAAAAAAATTCATGAAAATTCAACATACAACTTAAGCATGAATTTTCACAAAAATATGCACATACAAGGAAATCATGTCATAATCATCAACACACATAAATTTTTTTTTCAATTTATACCAAATTAAGAGAGATTACTAACCTTAACTATGGCTAGGAGTAGGAGGAAAACGCTGAGGGTAGCGGGACTTCATGTCGGCCTCGGCATCCCATGTTGCACCTCAACTAGGTGGTTTCTCCATAGGACTTTTACGGAGGCAACTTCTTTATTCCTTAACTTCATAACTTGACGATCTAAGATTTTGATCGGAACCTCTTCATAAGAAAGGTTCTCATCCACACCTAAACCTTCTAGAGGGAGAATGGACACCGGGCCACCTATACACTTCTTTAACATAGAAATATGGAACACCAGGTGAACCGGGGCCAATTCATTGGGCAATTTCAGCTCATAAGCCACCTTTTCGACACGCTTCAAGATCTCATAAGGCCCAACATACCGGGGGATAAGTTTCCCCTTCTTACCAAACCTCATCACCCCTTTCATGGGTGAGATCTTCAAGTAGACCCAATCACCTACTTCAAATTCAAGATATCGGCATAAAAATTTTGCCGACTATGAGTCATTTTCAGCCTATCTCTTATAAGTCAAACTTTATCTGTGGCCTCACAGACTACCTCGGGACCAAGAAGAGCAAATTCACCCACTTCAAACCACCCAACCGGGGATCGACACCTTTTACCATAAAGTGCTTCAAAGGGTGCCATAGCAATACTTGAGTGGTAGCTATTGTTATAGGAAAAATCTATCAAAGGTAGGTGGTCATCCCAATTACCTTTGAAGTCAACGACACACACTCTCAACATGTCCTCTAGGGTTTGGATGGTGCGTTCCACTTGACCATCCGTTTGAGGGTGAAATGCGGTACTAAGCTTCACTTGAGTACCAAGCCCACTTTGGAAAGACCTCCAAAAATGGGAAGTAAATTGGGCACCTTTATCCGAAATAATCGATAATGGGGCCCCATGCAACTTCACAATCTCTTTAATGTACAACTTAGCATAATCTTCCGCCGAATAAGAAACCTTGGCGGGGAGAAAATGGGCTGATTTAGTAAATCTATCCACAATGACCCAAATGGAGTCACGTTGCTTACAAGTTTGAGGCAAACCTACCACGAAGTCCATATTGACCTCTTCCCACTTCCAAGTGGGGATATCGATATCTTGAATTAGACCTCCGGATCCTTGGTGCTCGGCTTTAACTTGTTGGCAATTTGAGCACCTAGCCACAAATTTTGCTATGTCTTTTTTCATTTCATTCCACCAATAAATCTCACCTAAGTTGCGATACATCTTGGTGGCTCGGATGGATGGAGTATCAGGACCCATAGGCCTCCTTTAAGATTGTCTCTCTTAGGTCATCCACATCCGGCACACATAACCTCCCTTAGTGCCTAAGCACCCCATCTTCTCCTTGAGAGAAAGTTTCTATTGCTTTATTGAGAACTGACTCATTTAGTTCCATCAAAATAGGGTCAAGATATTGTTTAGACTTCACGTCAACAACAATCGATGACTCAGAATTATGATGGACCATGACACCTTCTTTTGGGAAATCTTCAAGTAGGACACCCAACCGGGCTAGCCTATGTACATCACGGGCTAACTCCCTTTTCTCTTCTTCCACATGAGACACACTCCTCATAGATGCACGACTCAAAGCATCCGCAACTACATTTTCTTTTTCAGGGTGGTAAAGGACACTCATATCGTAATCTTTCAAGAGTTCCAACCACCTCCTTTGTCGGAGATTCAATTCTTTTTGGGTAAAAACATATTGAAGGCTCTTGTGGTCTGTAAATACATCCACATGTACCCCATAGAGATAGTGTCTCTAAATCTTTAAGGCAAAGACTACGACCGCTAGCTCAAGGTCATGAGTTAGATAATTCTTCTCATGCACCTTGAGTTGTCTCGAGTCATAAGCTATAACCTTACCATGCTGCATAAGGACACAACCCAAACCCACTCGGTAAGCGTCATAATATACTACAAACCCTTCGGTGCCCTCCGATAAGGTCAGAATTGAAGCGGAGGTGAGCTTATCTTTTAACAATTGTAAGCTCCTTTCACAAGATTCCGACCATTCGAACTTGAACTTCTTTTGAGTTAAGGTCGTTAATGGAGATGGAATAGATGAAAATCCCTCAACAAACCTCCAGTGATAGACGGCAAAACCCAAAAAGCTTCGGATGTCGGAAGGACTCAAAGGTCTAGGCCAACTTTTAACCGCATCGGTTTTCTTTGGATCAACTTCTATACCCTCACTAGAAACAATGTGACAAAGGAAAGAAACCGATCTTAGCCAAAACTCGCACTTGCTAAACTTAGCATAGAGTTGGTGATCTTTGAGGACTTGCAATACTATCGTCAAATGATTCATGTGATCATCCTTACTTTTGAGTATATCGAGATGTCATCAATAAAGACAATAACAAATGAGTCTAGAAATTTTCTAAACACATGGATCATAAGATCCATGAAAGCCGCTGGGGCATTTGTAAGACCAAAGGACATCACTAAGAACTCAAAATGACCGTATCTTGTTCGGAAGGCTGTTTTCGGAACATCAACACCTTTCACCGTAAGTTGGTGATAACCCGACCTCAAATCAATTTTTGAAAAGTAACTCGCTCCTTGAAGTTGATCAAATAAGTCAACAATCCTAGGGAGTGGATACTTGTTCTTAATGGTCACCTTATTTAATTGTCGGTAATCAATACACATACGAAGAAAACCATCATTTTTCTTCAGAAATAACACCGGTGCACCCCAAGGAGATATACTAGGTTGGATGAAACTCTTATCCAACAAATTCTTGAGTTGAGCTTTTAATTCCTTCAACTCCGCTGGAGCCATCCGGTAAGGAGGGATTGAAATGGGTTGTGTATCTGGCAATAAATCTAGGTCGAAATTTATTTCCTGTTCGGGAGGAATCCCGAGTAAGTCATCGGGAAAGACTTTCAAAAATTCCTTCACTACGGGGACCAACTCCAAAGGAGGAATCTCGGACTCAAGATCCTTGACCCTTACAATGTGATAGAGACAACCCTTAGAAATCAACATATAAGCTTTTAGACATAAAATGATCCTTCCCCTAGGGACGGAATTTCCTCCCTTCCATTCTAAAATGGGTTCATTAGGAAATTGAAACTTCACAATTCGGGTACTATAATCTATGGACGCAAAACAAGAATGAAGCCAATCCATCCCTAATACAACATCAAAGTCTAACATATCAAGTTCCACCAAATCAACCAAAGTGATTCTATTAGGCAATGATATGGGACAACCCCTATACATTATTTTAGCAATTATGGAATCACCCACCGGGGTGGAAACCGAAAAGGATTCATTTAAGACATCGAGAAGCATATCAAACTTCTTAACCACCAAAGGGGTTACAAAAGACAAAGTGGCACCGGGATCCAACAATGCATATACATTAATTAAAAATACTTGTAACATACCAGTCACAACATCCGGAGAACTCTCTTGATCACTTTGGGATTGGAGAGCATAGAAGCGATTCTTCTTAGGAGCATCGGGATTTCGGCCACTTGCTTGTGCTTGAGCATTTTCCCTTCCTTGAGCCTTTAGCATAGGGAAGTCCCTCCTCATTTGGCCGCTCTTACCACAACCATAGCAATTTCCCGTGCCAACTAGGCACTTGCCTTCATGTTTTCGGCCACACTTTGTACAAGTAGGCTTCTCAACATAAGGACCACCGCCTTTTGTTTCTTGAGGCTTGGGGGTAGACACTTTACCTTTGTTGACCCTTGGAGTGTTAGGAGGACCTTGGTTGGAAAACCTCTTTTTGAACTTTGGTTTATCTTGAATTTCAAATCTAACATTAGAAGAATTTCCATCATCGGCCCTTGACCTCTTCAATTCTCTACCAACTTTCTTAAGCTTTTGCTCCTTAATTTGTTTGGTATGAACCATAAGATGAGAAATGTCCACGCTTGGGATTAGCATAGCGGACCTACATTCATTCACCACAAGATCGGATACTCCCATAACAAATTTGTTCATTGTAGCTCTAGAGTTCGACACCAAAGTAGGAGCATGCTTGGACAATTGAGTGAACTTGAGGCCATACTCCTTCACACTCATACCCCCTTGACGAAGGTTGATGAATTCTTGCATTTTCCTCTCCCTTAGTTCCAAGGGGAAAAACCTATCAAGAAAAGCCATCTTGAATGTAGCCCAACTTATCGAACCTTCTCTAATAGGTCTCCCCTCCCTCCATTGTTCATACTACACTTGTGCCACATCTTTGAGTTGATAGGCGGCTAACTCCGCCTTTTCTTGAGAAGACACACCCATAGCCTCTAGAAATACTTCGTCAATGAATCCTTATGGATCATCTTCCACCTTGGAGCCAAAGAAAGTAAGGGGATTGATCGTTGTGAAATCCCTTATCCTAGAAACGGTAGTGCTAGCATTGGGGTTCACTTGCACCCTAGCATCCCTAGCAACTTGAGTGGCCAACGCTTGAGTCAAATTATGAATAACCAACCTTATTTCAACATTAGACATAGCCCCTTCTTCAATAGGAACTTGAGGGTTTTGAGGAGCTTGAGGGGGAACCGCCTCATTCACATTCTCCTCACCGACCCTCCTTGCATTGTTCCTTTTTATATTCATTGCCGATAAGCACAAGAAAAGGATTACAAGAAAAGGACTAGATAGAGTTGAGACTCTTGGGCACGACTATGGAGTAACAAAAGAGCGAAAGTTCCTAAGCATCTCGTAGCCTCCCATTCATCAGTGTGGCACGCTTCACACCCATGAACAAGACTCTACTCGACGTGGTATCTTGTGACATGGATCCTACATTATTCTGAACCTTATGCTCTGATACCAAGTTTGTAATGACCCGAGAGCACCCCCTAGTCGTTACCGGCGTATTCGACCTCGAAAAGGTCTTATACCAGACCTTAGCGTTCATCATAGCATGTATCATAGAATAAAAACACGAAAAATTTAAAACTTTTACTTTGGAAGTCTAACTTCACTTCATATATGAAAAAATAGAATCTAACTTCATCACAATGTACCATCTAGACATAGAAGTATCGAAAATGGGACTTAGCCCTTACATCAATAAGAAGTCTAGTAATAAGAAAGTACAACATTGTCTTTCAACATAAGCAAGGAACAAAACATAGAAGCTAGATCATAGGGTTTTGTCCTCGGACTTGACGACTCACCAACTTGGGGAAGCAACTCCAAGTGTCTTGAGAAGTAAGTTTGAATCCTCAACGACCCGAACCTAAATGTTTGGGAAAAAAGGAGGCAAAATGGGTTAGTACAACACACATACTAAGTATGACTACTATGCATAAAAAACATTGAAATATGCATAAAAGGACATTTTAATCAAAACATTTTTTTTGCCAAGTAAATCCAATATGCACACAAATTAAGTTTCATAGTCCAAACCAACATAATATCATCCCAACATGTAAAAAACCCAAGTAATACTAGTGCAATGCAAGGAATAGAATCTCATAACCCTATTCAAAGCCAAGTATCACATTAACCAACCTACTTCATGCATACATACATAAGATCATACTTCATCATAACTTACCGTATTCATAATGATCATACATAACATAGCTTCAACATACATAAGTCATAATCATCATAATCATAAGTGAACACTACTACAACCATCTCTTAGGATCTCACATGTGCAATGTGCAAGAGAAGTCCCATACCCTCCCTTACACAATGTAGAAACCCTTAAGAAAGCCCTAGTAAGAGTTCACACCTTTCATATCTTCATTTAGTTTTACATTAGGGAGATTGCCATAATCAACATAGACCATGAGAGCTACATGGAATCCGGTGTTCTACTCTCACACCGAAAAGAGAGGGTTAACACTTGCCTAAGGTGTAACCATTCGTACATAGCTATCCAGGTGGATCCACTAAGCTAAAATTCTATGTGGGCATATAGTTAAGGGTCAAGGAGATTGCTTCTAGAAATCCTAACTTACTAAACGTGAGGGATTTCCATCTCATGAGACAACACATACCGTGGGTAATCCGAACTTGCTAAACGTGAGGAAACCCATATGGGGAGCCGGACTTACTAAACGTGAGACCCCCATCTCATTTACATGCCCTTTCGGTGCTAAGCATCTAATTCCCTTTTGTAACCATCTTTAGTTATCACATAAGTTCATATTAGCCTTTAGTAGACTCTTATGTAAACATCTTACCAGAATAGCTCATATGTGTTCATAAGTGAGCAACAATCCTTTCACTTTAGAAACACTTAATAAGTGAGTAACCCTTTCACCTCACATTATACTATAATCATGAGAACTACCTTTCAATCATATAGCAATCATACCATAACATACATACATATTTTGTAGCTAATTCAAGTGTAGAGGGTTAAGGATGAGGAAACTAGGTCATCAACACCACAACAACACATTAGGTATAGCATCATTACAATCTAAGGAATTCACCTTCCATACTTGAGTTCAAAGAAGAACCAACCTTTATGCCTTCTTGCCCTTCCTAGGACATTCATACTTCAATCACCAATCAGTTCATAACCAATACATAATACAAGGTAATGCATGAAGGAATAACATCATCAACATCAATATAATCAATTGACATATTCCCTTCATGGCCTTCAAGACATCATTCAAAGACTCAACCCTAATTTCATAGAAATTATACATAACCTAGGGTAGAATCATCATACAAACATGAATTATATAATATCACCTTCAATTCATAGCCTTCAATCAATAGCCAACACAAACTAGGGTTAGAATTAGGAAAAGAAGGAGAAACATGGCTCTCATGGGGAATTCCTCAAGAAACCACAACTACAACATAAATTCATTCATAATTGCTCATATAACATCAATCAAATTCAATTTATAACATCAATTTCACTTTAGAAAGAAGACCCGCGTCTTTGGATTGAAAACCTAGAAATTGGAGATTTTGAAATTCATCTTGAAGGGACCTCTTGGGGAAAGAAATCCTAAGAGTGATAAGCAACCATACCTTAGTTAATTCCTTGAGAACTGATGGGGAAAAATCAAAACCTTGCTGCCCTAGATGAACCTTGGTCTTCTTCTTCAATGGGGTTCTTAGTTGAGAGAGTTTTGAGAAAGAATGAATTTGACTTGTGAGTTTAGTTGTGTGAGTTAAAGTCTTAGGGTTAGGGTCTTATAGTTAGGTTTAGAATGGTAATTAGTTAACTAACCACCCATATCAACCCTTAATTAAATAACTAACTAAAAGTAAGACCCCTAAACTAAAAACTAAAAACATAAAATTGCCCAGACTTACGACCCTCCACCTACGGACTGTAGGTGGAGTTACGGACCGTGCTGGTCATCCGTCGTTTGGTACTGAGGCTCCCTTTTGGGGGCTCAAGTCTCCCACGACTAAGTATGGGCTCACGGCCATGACTTACAGTCCGTCAACCAGTATACGGGCCGTGAGTCTTGGTCTCGTCATTTGTTGCAATTTTGACAGCTTTTGGGTCCATGTTTGGGTCCTCTTCAAGGACCCGTCGTACCTGGACGTTTTGACCCTATAACATAACTTACCTAATTTAAACCTTTTTTTTACAAGATTATACAATCATACGAGACTCCCAAATCTGCCCAAAACCTAAGGACACACTAGAACACATTCTTCTCTAGTTTCCGGACGTCGCGGTCGTTTCTTGACGTTTAGACTTTTACTCTTACATACCAAGTCAATTACATTAGTTTAGGTTTATAAAGATCATTTTGACTATTTTTAAGTAATTATTCATAAGGTGAGGCTCTAACTTAAGCCATAGAATTTTCGAGGTGTTACAAGTTAATTGCTGCAAGGGAGTCTACTATCGTCTTTGCCTTTCTGAGTTATTGATCAATAGTCAAAGAGTCAGATTTGCGCATTGTAGTTAGTTGGCGCTTAAGTTCTATGGATTTGGCCTGACTATTATCCATAAAGCGTCTATGTAAGGATAGCTAAATATCACGCGAGGTAGGTAACAAGTGAACATCAACAAGGACCTCACGAGACAATGTCGCAAATAACCAAGATCGTACACTTTGATCAACTCTAACCCATGAATGATAGAGTGGGCTAACTTGTTGATTGCCAGAGACATTACATAAAAATTGAGTGCGTTGAGGTGTAGAGCCATCCACAAAGCCAAGAAGTTCAAGAGAGATCAACAAGGAGGTGAATTGGGTACGCCAAGTAAGATAATCTTCAACAGAATTAAGTTTTATAGTCACCAAGTTAGTGATATTAGGAACAACAAAAGCCGCGATAGAGTGGAAGTGAGATGGAATTATTGGTTCTATTGTTCCAGCGTAAGGTGTACACGAAGGTAGACTAATCTGGCCTATAGAAGAAACTGGATGAATACTTGGCCTAACAGTATGGAGAGGAAGAGAATGAGAAAAAGAAGGCAGATGAGGAATTGAAATGGATGAGGTAGATGATCCCGACGAAACAACATATGTAGATTGGGTAAATGTAGTATCTGCTGTAGAAAAAGAAAGCGAGACATCTGAAGAGGAGGAAGCTAACGACTGAGAAGCCATATTATCGGAGGAACTAATGGGACAGAAAAGAAAGTCATAGACTATTGATTTGTTTTTTGATTTCCCTGAACGTCTGATACCATGTACAAAGAAGTAATCAAAGGCTCAATGAGTCGTGGTTGCATATTTGTTCATATATATATAATTAATACAAAGGGGAATAGGTAACCTAGTACAACACAAATTACAGACTATGAGTCCTACAAGTACATGGACTATGAGTACTAATATGTTCACCTTTGCTAATTATTTTTATTTTATCTTGGCTTGCTATGAATTTGTTCGAGTCTCTTTGGGACACTTCTTACCTATCCTTGCATTTTGAAATGGGCCACGGAGGCCCAAGTTCATTCTCTTTCTCGAGTCAACCCTCAATTACCAACAATGGAGCAGATGAACAGGTCCAATTGAAAGCAAAAAAAGGACGAAAAACTAAAATGCAGGCCCTGGGTGTCGAAAATACACTGATATACAGTGTGATACAGTCGATATACACTCATTGTATACGCGGTATAAAAGCAGCAGAACGGGTCAAAGGCCCACTAAAATTTCCAGTTTGTTTTGTATTATAATTGGGCCAAAGGTCCATTCATTTTCAGTAGGAAAAATCACCCTGGGCCCAATTACATGTTGAGTTTTAAAATTTTCCAATTTGATATCAGTTCGATACCAAATGTATGCCAGTTGGTACAAAATTAACTAGTTTTAGGCTGACTCATTTAGTTGTAATCTCAATTACATATTTTTTCAATTTTTTCAATTGGATTTCAGATAGATACCAAATGTATGCTAATTAAGTACAACATTAACTAGTTTTAGATTGGCTAATTTGTTTGAAATCTCAATTACATGTTTTTTTTCAATTTTTCCAATGAAATATCAGTTCAATACGAAATGTATACAAATTGGATACAACATTAACTAGTTTTAGGTTGGCTAACACACATAATAAATGTTATAAAATTATAATTCATTAACATAAAAGACAAAATAAATCAAAAACATGAGTTTGTCACAATAAAACAACCAAATAAAAATAAACATTAATTATATCTTTTTTTTTCAGCTGGGTAATTTGAACATGTCTTCATGTTGTGTCCCTCTTGACGACATGCATTGCACGTAACCTTAGAGCTCTTGAACTTCACATCAACAAGCTCTTTACAATGTTCAAGTTGTGGTCTTCCTATCGTTCTTTTTGAACTAGGTGGCAATAATTTATGCTTCGATACTTTTTGAATAGCATATTTTCCTGTTCCATCATAAATTATTGTGTCGGTATTAGAGGATACAAAAGTACAAATAACTTTTATACATATGTATCAGTATACGAATTTCATACCCTTTTTATGCATACTTGTTATACATATTTCATGCCAAAAGTAAGCACTGATTCATACAAAAAATAATACGAAATCATACAATTTATAACTAGTAATTATTTTTTGTTAAATAAATAATATACCAATTTCATTCCACTAGTATGTACAATTCCAACCAATATAATGTCAAAAGTAGAAATTGAATCATACCAGATTCGGGCCATAAAAAAATATAATTTTTCATACAATTTTGATCTTATTATTATACCAATTTCATACAAAATTTATGTCAATTTTTATACCAGAATCATACAAAAAAAATTAATAATATTTCTAACAATTAATTGTCATTTATTAGATAAACATTATACGAAATCCATTCCAATATAATGTCAAAATCGTACCAACATGGTATAATCAGTATACCAATATTTTTAAAAATTATGTAATTTTCTTAACCAGAAACATACAAAAAAAATATTTAATCTCTATATCATTAATATTAACATCTATTCTAAGTTGCGAAGTTATCGCATTTACTAGGCAACTATACAGACTAGAAGATTCATAGATAATCCCCTCCATCTGAAAATCAACTTCCCTATTTCATTAAAAAAAATATAACAGTCAGTCTTACATAATACAAAAGAATAATAAATATGTTGTATTTATATTCACTTTTCATACCAAGATAATACAAATTTCATCCACAACTTCATTCTTCTCACACAAATTTATACACACTCGTCATTACTTATTTATACCAATATCATTCTAAACAGTCTATCAAAATTCATACCATAAAACACATTTCATAAAAAAACCAGTATGTCGTACATAATACAAAGGAATACTAAATATGTTGTATTTATATTCAAATTTCATAACAACCTAATACAAATTTCATCCACAACTTCATTCTTATCACTCAAATTTATAGACTCTCGTCTTTACTTATTCATATCAATATCATTCCAAACAGTCTACCCAATTCATACCATAAAACAGATTTAATACATTTATTTTTTTTACACACATTTCATATATTTATAACAATAACATCATCACTATTTCATACACTGTCACGAAATAATATAATCAAATCATTCAAATATAAATACAAAATCGTCACATCGATGGCATTTACAGGATACAAATTACAAAAAACCAGTTTACAAAAAACTCATAGCATCATTTATTCAATTTTCACATAAATTATTTTGTAATATAAAACAAATGAAGGTTCATACAAAAAAAATCACAATTTAAATCTATTATACATAACCAAAATTCAAAAATTTCAATTTCAGTTTCATTGTTCATGGTTTTTTTTTTTACTGAAGTTCGAACAAGAATACAATTAATAAATCGCAATGAATACAGTAACAGAAGGATCCCATCTACCACCATATTTTATTAATATCGATAAAAATTCGTCCATTACCACAAAATAAAGATTTTTGAACCAAAAAATATTATGGAATTAGTCGTGAATGACGACAATCACAGAAAAAAATCGAGGGAGAGAGAAACATTTGAAAAAAAAGAAAATCTGATTTTTGAATTAATTTGTACTAATTGAATAAAAAAAGGAAAACAAATAGACAGAAAAAAATTAGAGGGAGAGAGAAACGTTTAAAAAAAAATAGAATCTGATTTTTGATTTAATTTTAACTGATTGAGTAAAAAAAGGAAACCAAATATTCCTAATTTGTTTTGAATCCCCTAAATTTATGGTATTATTAATTATCCTTAATTAATTTAAATTAATGCATATAACTATATCCGTGTTTTTTCTTTTTATGATATTTCAAAAAAAGCATTTTTTAGTATTATTTTTTTAAATAAAATGTTACAACCAGAAATTTTTTATTATTAAAACTTGGAAAGTTTTAATTATACTGTCATAACTTGAAAATATTAGTCTTATAAATGTCATTTATAAAATTTTCACTTTTTAGTATTATTTGTTAGTTATTAGGATAGGTACAAATGGGCCAAAAACCCAAAGTTGTATTTAGGCCCAAGTATTAACTCGGGCGAATAGAAAACCAGACTTGGACCTAAGTCTCTCTTTTTATGTTTAGAAAAAATTATGCGTATAAGCAAACATATACTAATTAATTAGTTAACATAGCTATAATTTACCTTAATTACAATTCGCGACCTACTTTTAGCTATAATTACACGGCTCAACTTTTTAGTTTTGTATAATTTGCATGTTTGTATAATTAAGAATTTGTATAATATAATTTGTATAACTTTCGTTTAATGTAATTTGATATAATATAATTTGTATAACTATTTACACTTCATATGTTTGTAATTGTATAAATTCGTTATTTGAGTTTATACAAAAATAACTGAATTATACAAATGTACCCGCAAATTATACAAACCTGCAAATTATACAGACCTATGCAGAATATATCTATGAAACATAATTAAGTTTATTATAGTGGTTATTTGCGAAAGTTCCCCTTATTTATATCACTTTCTTATTTGTTTAATTGTTTATTTATTAATTAATTCTAAGACTTTGCCCTAATTCAATTCCCCAAAATGAATCAGTCATATCTTTTTTTAAGATTAAATAAGTACAGTTTATTCTTACTTAAATTTTAGTACATTTGCAAAACAGTTTACTTAGATAATATTTTTAATATTTCCCTTTTGCCCTTAAGATAGCTTTAAATTTTTCAAGTTGTTTACTTCTTGTTTAGTCAAACATGCTTTATCTTTTTAAATATAATTAGTCAAATAGTTAATTACTGGATAATCGCATATTAGCGGACATTTCTGGTGCTATTAAACTCTTCTCGAAATGCTAAAATGAACCCCGAACCCTTTAATATTTTCATTAGATTTTCTGTTTTTAATCTTTTGAAAAAGTAGTTTTCATAATTTTTCTTTAAAAATTAAGTGGCGACTCTTAAAACCTTCTTTTTTTTCTTTTAAATAAAACAATATATATACTAGTAAGTAGTAATAATACCTACAAGCAGAGGTGAAGCCAGAATTTCAAGCCTGTGGATTCTAAATTTTAAAAGAACAACGATCTTAAAAATCATAAAACACAAATTTTGTTAATGAGATGTTAATCATGTTTCAAAATATTACCTTAGATATTGTTATTGTAAAAACTTGATTTAATAATATGAAGATTTGAGTAACTTATTTTCAAGTTCTAAAATATTGTTAATAAAAAAATGAATTGTTTTTTTAATATAAATTTTGAACATTTTTACTATAATTTTCAATATTGTTCTAAGTGAAATTAAAATTATTAGATTCACCATTAATATTTTGGCACCTAAAACATATGTTTTACTAGTTTCACTATGACCTTGAACCATTATTACTTTCAAAAGTTAAATTTTTGAAAAGCAAACAACAGTTATTTTAACATAATCAATTCTCAAAATGTGAGATAACCCTAGAGCCAAAGATTAAAAATTAATTTTGCATAGATAATTAAACAATGTAAAGGAAACAAATGGAACTCAAAAGCTAAAAGAAAACTCTACTGAATAATCGCGAGATACTAAATCTTGATTTCAAATTTCAATTTATAGTTGCCCAATTTTTGGCCTGAGAAACCATTGGGCGATATAAGTCAGGCTTCGCCGA
Source organism: Solanum commersonii (assembly GCA_029007595.1). Classification (NCBI taxonomy): domain Eukaryota; kingdom Viridiplantae; phylum Streptophyta; class Magnoliopsida; order Solanales; family Solanaceae; genus Solanum; species Solanum commersonii. The sequence continues at coordinate 4,787,484 of JAJTWQ010000011.1, forward strand.
ACAGTTTGGTGATCCGCCGTTTGCTCCAATCCATCACCAGTTTGCATTGGTCAGTTGTTCTCAGGGTTCTGTGACTTTAGAAAATCAAGGTGGCCATCACAGAGTTGATCGACAGTTCTCCAAATGCCCATTTATGTCGCCAACTTGGTTTTTCTCCCCAGGGTTGGCACACTGGAACTTTAGGCCAGTTAGAAGAGCCACTCGGCGCCGAGTGGTCTTGTCAATCACCAGGATCACTTTTCTTCACTTCTTTAGCTTGTTCGCTCCTTTTTGCCCAACAGTGTCCTTGTCATGTTCCTTAACCCTAAATGCTGCAAATCAACATATAAACATCAATTTAGAGCATAAATTAGGCATTTGAGGACACAAAAACTATCAAAACAAAGCCCTAAATGAGTTAAAATCTCAAACTCAGCACAAGTGTAACGACCTGTTCTCATCGTTATGGAAAAGTCAATGGGGAAAGAATTTGAGCCAGAAAACTTTTGAGTAGTGACTTGGAATATTGTAGCCTAGTCCAAATTTGAATGAAATTTGAGTCAGGTGAGGTCTATGGAAATTTGGTAATGAATGGGGATTTAACTATGAATTTGATCATATGAGTGGATAGTTAAGACGTTAAGGAGCCTGTACGGATTTACGAAAACAAATTCGGGCGAGTAGAACTTCCGAACTGATCTAAGCGTGAAAGGGTAGTTTCGAAACGTAAGAATTGAAGGTGTGTTGCGAAATGGCAGCTTGGAACTCAAATTTTGATGTTCTGTCTCGGTGCAAGCTGATGTAGCAGGGTTAGTCCCGCTAGAGCGCGGCTGATGTAACGGGTTTGGTCCCGCTGTAGCGAGACAATCGTAACTTAAATTGGGCAAAAACCTCAAAAACGTTATTTTTCTGCAAACCTTTGGTCTTGAGAGCTAAGAGACGACCAAGGGCTATTTCTTAACAGATCCCATGACTTCTAGCGCAAAAGGTAAGATTATTAATCCCCTAATCTATTTTTCGATCCGTAGAACTTAGATTCTTGGGTAATTATCATTGGGGGAGAGTTTTGGCTTGAAGTTGATGGTGGGAAAAGCCCTAATTGAACCTTAAGATCTGTGTTTGGCCTAGGATTGATAGTTTGATTATTATCCAGGTAAGTTAGGCCCTGTTTATAGATCATTGCATAATTTGCTTGTGTTTAGACCAAGAACTAGCGGAAAGAATCCGAAAAGGGAAGGCTCAAGTGTCTTAGGAGGATTCAAGCTTGGTTTCGAGGTAGGTGATGGTCTAATTTACTATTTGTGTGATATATACCGATTAATTGCTTTGTTGTATACATGCATGTATGAGAACAAGGAATGTAAATCGAATCTAATGCAAATGAGTATATGTATATGAATAATTACATGTCATGAAAACCATTGCTTGATTGTATGATTGTGAGCATTGTTCGTTATGGGTGTGATTGTGATTGTGTTTATGCTGACTGAATCGGGTGTCACATTACGACACATATATTGGATCAGGTGTCACGTTCCGGCACACTAACAGCTTGGGTGTGGGTTCCATGAGAGGACCACTGTGATTATATATTCATGTCTAATTGTTATTGATATTGGGAACTATATGTTGCTCTTGTAAGGATAATTGATATGTGTATTCTGTATATGTGTGTATACTATGTTGTGATTGCTTGCCTGTGACTGGATTGAATCTTTCACAATGGAAATGCACTCTTCCCCCAACTTTCCAACATAGGGGGCTAGCTGCTTCACTTATTAGAGTAGTCATGTGATCCTACCAGTACATTGTGGTTGTGTACTGATACTGCACTTGTTCGTTCTTTGTTGAGTACAGGGCATCTTCAGCCGGTTACTGATCGACCTCATCTAGGAGATAACTGATCGAGACTGAATTTAAGGGTGAAATAGTTCTTCCAGGCTACCATAAATGCTCTTATGTTTAGTCCATTCTTTTCAGACTTAGACTAGTTCTTTAGATATTTCTTATGCTTGGTTGGGGTTGTACCCCTTTTTCTTAGACTTGTTGAAATTAGAGTTTTGGTACAATGATTTTCAGGTTCTAGGAGTTGAATTTCCGCAATAGCTATGTTAGTTGATTTGTTAAACTTTCGGAGTTTAAGGGAATTCCATAATTCATTAGTCATTTAAACCTGCTTCAGTATCTTTAAATGTTTAGTTTATCATTGAGTTGCTTTGTTGGGTTGTAGTAATGGTTCTCCCACCGGAGAGTTAGTGTGGGTGCCAATCTCGATGGTCTAAGTCGTGACAGGAGGCGGCTGAAAAGAACCCCTGAAACTTGTTCCAAACTTTGGGATTTATAGGCAAAAATTTCTAAGGTTAACACCTTTGAGCGGGAACAAATATTTGAAATTGGTCAAAGGAATCTCAAAATTTTTTGAACGTTTGGGGTAGTTTTAGACAGACTTGCAGGGCTTCACGTGATTGAGAAGACCTATTCACGAAAATGGGATGGAGTCACTGTCCATGGCTGACAAACCTTGTTGTTTTCTGAAAATGGAATTGAAGCAAAAGAAGAACATTAAGGGGGGTTGGGGGAAGGTGACTATTAAAAATTCTTTTTGGTAGGAAAGTGAAACCCTAATTGATTTAAAATTCATAGGGAGCATTTTGGGTATTTCATATGGTTAAGTTAGGATAAAATGGAAAATTAAAGTTATTTTAATTGTGAGGAGGGCTGAAGATGTATTTTTTATGGGCTGACCAATTTGGTCCGAAATTGATGGGGCTTTTGGCTGAATTTAATGGCCTTTTTCTTCCTTCTTTTAAATTATATATTAAGACTACAATTAAGGATTTATAAAATAAAAATATCAATATTACAACTCTACACTGATATAAAATATAGATTCAAAAGTATGAATTTGTAATTAATTAAATAAGTACAAAACCTGAAATTAGATGAAGATAATTGATTATTTAAGAAAAAAGTGTAAAACGTGATAATATAATTTAAATAATAAAAATATACAATTTTAGTAGTAATTATAGAATTGTGACACAACGATAACACAATAGTAATGACAAAAGTCGTTGTAGTAAGAATAGTTGTGAAAAAGATTATTTGATACATTATTAGTCTAGAAGCTCGAAAATAATGAATTAGAAGAAATGAGGGTCAAAATTAGGTGTCAATAGATATCACTCATAAAAGATGATCAATCACAGTAATTTATCCACACAATGAAAGGTAAATGTATTTGTGACATAGGAAATGTACGCACTAAATGCACGTGTAATGCACGTTTGATGCACGAAATGCACATCTGATGATCGAAATCCACCTCAAAATTTTTGAAAATTTGTAATTTCTTCATTACTATTTACGACGTATACTATAGATAGAATGGATAGAGATGACAAGTCTTAGTTTCAATTTTTTTTTCAAAATACTCTTGTTATGCATTTCTCCCATATTACTATTACTCCAACGCCTCTTCGTTCTCAATATTACGATGACAACAATTGTCCTGATTTTTCTAACAATATGGCTAGGAGTCACTGCAGATGCTCAAAATATCAACATTACTATACTCCATAACGCCACAACGACACAAGGCACCGGTACTTTAAAAAAAGACTTTTGCTTGTTTGTTTTTTTTTTCACTTTATTATTAGAATTTTCTACCACTTAAATTTAACTGTTTCTTTTTCTTAAACGGTTTGTCTCGACGGAAGTCCCCCTGCATACTACTTTGACAGGAGATTTGATGCTTAATAACAATCTACAACTGCATTTTTGTTCCTTTCACATAGTTTAAGGGTGTTTTTGACCTTTTTTCCTTGATTATTTTACCTACCAATTACATCAACAATGTATAATATGTTTAATTTTTGTTTAGAGTAATAGTTTAACGAAAAAAATTAGTATGTGTTATTTATAGTTATATAATTATATAATCATTTTCGAGACCTCTTTCTCAAAGTGTGGTCTTAGTAATTATTGTTCATAGTTTAATTCAATTAGCTATACTTGAAGTTAAAAAAAACTGCCATGGATTTTGAAGTCCATACTGACTGTACTTTTCTTTAAACAAAAATAAAATACTAAGTTAAATTATAGTATTGATTTCACTGTTGGGATTTATCTGCCGTGAGTTTCTTACCATAAATAAGTTTTCTTTTCGGAATTTTTTTTTGATTATCTAGTCCTTTTCTTGTAGGAAAAGGTTTAGGATTCTTTAAATAGAGGTTCGTTCCTTCTAACTTAATTAACATTCATAATGCAAACCTAGGGTTTTGAGAGTTTTGGTGATGGGGGATACTTTGTGAACCTCCTTGTATTTCGAGTGAATTGGTTGATGTTATTTCTCTCTACATTTTGTACTTTCATATTTATAGTGGATTGCTCATCTCCTTTGTGGATGTAGGTCGGTTGATCAAACCACATTAAATCTTTGTGTCTTCTGGTATATTTCTCGTTCGTCTTCTTACTCATGATCTTTTGAGGTTAGTTTTGCTGGCTTTTGCATTACACCTAATTATTTCGGTCCTAACAAGTGGTATCAGAACATGTTCAGAGGTTCGATGGTTTAATGATGGAGCCAAGTTGGATGATAGTTCAATGATGGAGCCAGGTTATAGAAGAGTGTTCATCTTGGCAGGTATAGTTGCACCCTTTTTTACAGTAATAGAGATTTTTGTTAGGAGAAATTGTTTCAGAGAAGTTCTCTGTGTCGAGGCATAGATTTAATGGGGGAGAGTATGGAGAGGAGAAGCAAACTGTTGAAGATTACGTGAAGAAAGTGGACATTCACGAGCATGTTGTTGCCGAGGTGAAGTGTTTGCTGGTAGGTGTGGGCGTGTTAGCACACAAAAATCAATATGGAGAATTTTAAATAAATAATAATTTTTAATTCTATAACTTCTTGCAATATATTCCTTATTAATTTACATCAATTTGTCTCTTCGGAAATTACTTGCCAAATAAATTTTTTGCAAGAATGTTTTCTATTCTTCTAATTACTCGCCAATACTATTTGTAATGACAAATTTTTACAATTGGAATCGAGTATCGGTAAATTACTGCGATGGATCATCGTTCACTGGTGATGTTGAAGAAGTTAACACAGTAAGTAGATAAGTAACACATATCTCATATAATATCATTTTAACATGATTTATTTCTGATCATTAGAAATGTCAAATCTATATTAGGAGAAGAAAATTTTAGAGGAGCTAGGATATATAGTAAAAGTTGTTCTACAGGATTTATGGCCAACGGACTGCAAAATGCTAAATATGTTAGTTTCATAATGAATATATATATAATTAAAGTCACGTACTATAGTTTTTAATAACACAAAATTCAAAATAAAATCGCAATTAATTTTAGGCAATCCTAAGTGGATCATCTGCGGGAGGATTGGCCACGATCTTGAACTGGGACAAGTTCAAATCATTCTTTTCAAATGATTCTATCATGGTGAAATGTGTTGCAAGTGCCGGTTTTTTCATCGATATGTGAGATTTCTTATTCCATCCTCTTAATAGTAGCCATTTATGTTTGCCTTCCATTTTGGAATTGGTCAAGCGTTTCATCATTTTATTTTTCTATGCAGCAATACAATTTCTGGTGCTCCATATATTCAAAAGATGTACCAGAATGTTGAAGATTTACATGTGAGTTTAATCATTTTTTTAAAGTCTTTTTATAGTAAGGTATATATATTTATATATCTCTTTCCTTTCATTTCATTTCATTTCAGGGATCAGTTAAAAATTTATCCACATCTTGCACTTCTAAAATGGAACCAAGTCTAATATACAAGAGTTTAAGTTTAATTTATAAGCAAAATATTCTACTTATAAGAGTTTATATATATATTCATATTGCCTTCTTAATACTCATAACATTAGTTTTTCTTAATGATGGTACAATGTTTCTTCCCTCAACATGTCATTTCATATGTCGAGACTCCACTATTTGTATTTAATTCAGCATATGACTCTTGACAGGTTAAGAACGAATACTAATTAATCTTGTTTTAAAAATTATTTTGGTAATTCGCTGATCTAAAAGAAAACCTCTTTTCAGATCAACAACAGTTTGATTCCTTCAGATCTCGATCCTCAACATGTTTGGGATCAATGCAAGAATCAAATAAGTGGCTGCACGTGTAGCCAATGCACAATTATTATGGAAGAATTGGTTTGGTTCTTGTGGAATCAAACTCAACGGAAGATGAATTAATATGAAGATTTGGTAGTAAGATAATTAGTACAAAATAAAAGTCAAGATACTATCTTGGTAGGTGATATTTAGGTAAACCATAAAATGGTTTCACATGTTTAACCTTGACATGTTTGACACATAGTGATGTCATGGATGACATCAATAGGAAGAATTCATTCCTATAAATAGGTAGCTCTTAATTCATTTTGATCCGAACCACGTTAAATATTATTGTTCTTCCTTGTTCTTTAATTTCACGTTTTTGCTAATAATTGGTATCAGAGCCAAGGTTTAGTTTGAGTATATTCTATGGTTGCAACACAGTCTGAACTTCCACATCAGAAAAAAAGAATTACTTCGATTTTCTGAAGTTCCAAATACATTGTAGTAGAAGAGGAAGAACAAGTAAAGATGAATTCCATGAAGTTTGAAATTGATAGATTTAGTGGAAGCAACAACTTCAATATCTAGAAGATCCAGATGATGGCGTTACTGCGGAGGGAAGGTTCAATCCATGCTATTGAGGAAAAGTACCCCGAGAAGATATCGGATTCCAACAAGAAAAATATTAAAGGAGATGCATTGAGTGTAATCCAAATGTCCCTTGCACCTAACGTACTTTGTGAAGTGAGTACAAGTACCGAAGAGACGGCCAAAGATTTATGGGAAAGGCTGGAAGGGCTTTACCAGGACCGGTCAGTGACAACAAGGATGTTGTTACAACGGCGTCTTCACACATTTAAGATGGATTTAGGTACTTTGTTGCAAGACCATCTAGATGCGTTCAATAAACTTGTGATGAACTTACAAACTACAGGAATTAAAAATGATGAGGAGACGCTTGCATGTGCTTTGCTATTTTCATTGACTTCAAAATATCGTTATATTGAGAATTCAATGATGTATAGCAAACAATCTATCACTCTTGAGAAAGTGCAGCAAGCACTTAACTCTTGTGATGTGTGGATGCATTTTGAAGGAAACAAAACTGACGAAGCTAGTGGATTCTTTGTGAGAGATCGTACTAGCCAACATAGAAGGAGCAAATAGAAGTACAGATCAAAATCACGTGTGAACAAGAAGAATGTGGAGTGTTGGGGCTGTCACAAAAAGGGGCACTTTGAACGAGATTGCCCTATGTCAAAGTTCAAAGAAAAGGCGAGTGTATCCATTGTTGAGCAAATACATAATTTTGATGATGATTATGTACTAACAACATCATGCAATAGTGGAGTCTATGACAACAAATAGGTCTTAGACTCTAGTTGTACTCTGCATATGACATTCCGAAGAGATTGGTCCAGCAACTATGAAACAAGTAGAGGAACTGTATTAATGGGCAATAATGCAACTTGTAAAATAGTTGGCATTGGTTCAGTTTGTGTTCGCTGCCATGATGGAATTGTGAGGACTATTAAAGAAATTCATCATGTTCCTGATCTGAAGAAGAATTTGATCTCCCTGGATACTTGGATAAACAAGGCTACAAGTACATAAGTGAATGAGGAACTATGAAAGTGACTAAAGAGTCTTTAGTCATGTTGAAGGCCAAGCTGGAGGATAGCCTCTACACACTTGCGGGAAACACCATTATTGGCTCTGTAAATACATCTATAGTGTAGTTATCTAATGATGATAAGGAAAAATTATAACACATGAGACTAGGACGTATGAGCGCACGAGGATTCAAGATGTTGAGCAACCACAACCTTTTGAATGGTGAGAAGATCAGTACACTTGAATTTTGTGAGCACTGCGTCTTAGGGAAGTAGAGAAGGGTCAGCTTCAGCACTAGCAAGCACAAGACGGGAGGGGTACTAGACTACATCCATTCAGATTTATGGGGTCCCTCTAAGCTTCCATCAAAGGGAGTAAAGAGGTATCTTTTCATATTCATTAATGATTTTTCACGAAAGGTTTGGGTGCGTTTCTTGAAGGCAAAAGGCGATGCTTTTGAAGCATTTAAAGAGTGAAAGATTTTGGTTGAAAATCAAATGGAGAGAAAAAATCAAGTATCTTCGCATAGACAATGGCTTGGAGTTTTGCAATGAAGAGTTCAATGATTTCTGCAAGGTTTATGGGATCGCAAGACATAAGACGGTCAGGCACACACCACATCAGAATGGAGTTCCCGAGAGAATGAACATAACTCTTCTTGAGAAGGCTCGTTGTATGCTCTTACAAGCCAAGATGTCCAAAGTATTTTGGGCTGAAGCAGTTCATACTGCTTCTCATATTGTCAATCGATCTCCTGCATCAGCGATTGGCTTTAAGAATTCGAATGAGGTATGGTCAGGTGGACCCTCTACCTATTCATGCTTGTGAATATTTGGGTGCCCAGCTTATTATCATGTGAATGAAGGAAAGCTTGAACCAAGGGGTAGGAAGGCCATATTCGTAGGGTATGTAGATAGAGTAAAAGGGTACAAACTTTAGTGTTTGTCCTTACTCAAATTTGTAGTCAATAGAGATGTTACCTTTGATGAATTCTCTATACTTGATCCTCGTAAAGTTTCTGTGGAGTTATCAAGAAACGAGAACAGCGAGCAGGTGGAGCTACCGGTGAAGCTTACTAAGGAAAATGATCAAGAGACTCAAGTTGATGAGTCAAAAGATGCATATCTTGAAGAACTTGATGTTAAAGAACCATACACAATTGTGAAGGGAAGGGACAAAAGGCAGATACGAAAACTAGAACGTCTTATAAAGCAAGAAAATCTAATTGCATATGTGTTCGTAGTTGTAGAAGAGGAAATTAAGGATCTTGAAGCCTCCTCGTATGTTGAAGCAACGTCTTGCAAAGATGTTACACAATGGCAGCTATCCATGATGGAAGAGATGGAATCTCTTCACAAAAATGAGACATGGGTCTTAGTTAAAATACCAAAGGGGAAGAGGACAATTGGATGCAAATGGGTCTACAGAAAGAAATAGGGGTATTCCAGAAGTGGAAGATGTCAGGTTCAAGGCGAGATTGGTTGCAAAGGGTTTCAACTAAAAGGAGGGAATTGACTACAATCTTCTCTCCAATTGTGGAACATAGCTCAATTCGCGTACTACTAGCATTGGTTGCATAATTTGATTTAGAGCTTCAACAACTTGATGTCAAAACTATTTTCTTACATAGTGATCTAGAAGAGACAATCTATATGGATCAGCCTGAAGGTTTCCTAGCTGAAGGAAAAGAAGATCATGTATGCCAACTGAAGAAGTCTTTGTATGGTTTGAAGTAATCCCCTAGGTAGTGGTACAATATGTTTGATGTATTCATGACTACACATGGATTTTTGAGAAGTGCATTTGATAGATGTGTATCATAAGAAGATGTCTAGTAACTCTATGATTTATCTATTGTTGTATGTTGATGATATGCTTATTGTTGCTAACAACATCACAGAGATAAATATTTTGAAGAAACTGTTAAGCAAGGAATTTGAAATGAAGGATTTAGGAGTTGCAAAGAAAATCTTTGGAATGGAGATTTCAAGAGAAGACAGTGTTGTACATCTTTCTCAAAAGAGGTACATCGAAAAGGTTCTTGAGAGATTCAATATGCATATGAGCAAGATTGTAAGTACACCGTTAGCTTCTCATTTCAAGCTTTCAGAGTTACAAATGCCCCAATCTATGAATGAGGTGGAGCATATGTCAAAGGTTCCTTATGTGAGCGCAGTTGGCAGCATTATGTATGATATGGTGTGAACACATCTAGATATTGCTCAATCTATAAGTGTGATGAGCAGGTATATGGCAAATCCAGAAAAAAGGCATTGGGAAGCTGTGAAGTGGATATTGAGATATTTCAAAGGAACTCCTGATGTTGGCCTAACCTTTTAGAAAAGTGAAGGTATTTCAATTCTCGATTATGTAGATTCTGACTATGCAGGGGATCTTGATAGAAGGAGGTCCACAACTGGATACATATTTACTCTCGTCTGTAGTGCCGTTAGTTGGAAATCGACTTTACAATCGATTGTCGCTTTGTCAACAACAGAGGTAGAATATATGGCTGCAACAGAGGTAGTGAAAGAAGCTATCTGGTTGAAAGGTTTGGTGGCAGAATTGAGTTCGGTTCAGCTGGAATCAATTCTAAGATGTGATAGTCAAAGTCCTATTCATTTGATTAAAAATCAAAGATTTCATGAGCGCACCAAACACATTGATGTCAGATTCCATTTCATTCGAGATATCGTTGAAGAGGGAGCTATCAAGGTTAAGAAAGTTATTACAGACGATAACGTTGCAGACATGTTGACCAAGATAGTCCCGCTTGCCAAGTTTGCACACTGCAAGGACTTGGCAGGAGTATGCATCAATTGATGCAACTCTGAGAGAACAACTGCTAGGTGGAGCTAGTATGTTCAACAAATTTTTGATTCTTCTTGTTTCTTACAACGGGATTGCCCAGTAAGCTAAGAAGTTTTGACCGGAGTTGTTTATACGCATGCTCGGAACGTAAACCAAGGTGGAGATTGAAAGAGTTGGTTTGGTTCTTGTGGAATCAAACTCAATGGAAGATGAATTAATATGAAGATTTGGTAGGAAGATTATTAGTACAAATAAAAGTCAAGATAGTATCTTCATAGGTGAAATTTAGGTAAACTATAAAATGGTTTCACATGTTTAACCTTGACATTTTTGACACATAGTGATGTCATGGATGACATCAATAGGAATAATTCATTCCTATAAATAGGTAGCTCTTAATTCATTTTCAAATCATCCTCTCACTTGCCTTTTCACCTTCTAAGGCATTTGTTGTTCTCTCTTGTAGTATTTCACTTGTATTCTTTGTAGAGCGAAATAAATATTAGTGCAGTTGTTCTTTGGTGGACGTAGGATCATTTTGATCTGAACCACGTTAAATATTATTGTTCTTCCTTGTTCTTTAATTTCACGCTTCCGCTAACATATTAAAGGTTAACATATTATTTTTTTGTGATCAATGAATTGTAACTTTCAAATCATATTAATACAGATAGTGTTTTAATTTGTCTTTTTGTTCTTTCTACAATAGATTTTGGAGTGGAGTTCATGAAGGCATTTGGTGGAGCCACCCCTAGTTCTACAAGGGGTTATTTTATCACTTCTTGTCATATTCATCAAGATATTATATGGAACAAGTAGAGGTGTACAAAACCGAATCGAAAACAGAATCAAACTGTAAATCAAGTCAAACCGAAAAAAAATTGACTAGTGGTTTGGTATTGGAAAAAAAAACACGACTATATTTGGGTTGGGTTGGTTTGGTTTTAACTAAAAAAAAACCAATCCGAGACCAAATCAACCCGACATTACATATGTAATATTAAAATTTTATTTTATACATAAAAATATTTACTTTGAAATAATTTTAAAATATTTCTTATACTATTTCATAGTTTTTATCTTTTAATATATTATTTCAAGTTTAAAACTTAGAATTCGGAATGGTCCAATAAAGATTATAGTTCATAGATGTTAATAATTATAATAAAACTTAAATCAAAATCAATTAATATTAATGCAAAAAGAAAATCAATTCAACACTAAGAATGACAATAATATTGAATATTTGTTCTTTAGTTTTACATTGGTTTAGACAATTAAAATACATAATCTAATTTTAATTTTCCTTAAATATTCAGTAATGTAACTAATACTTATTAAACTTATTTTAGCATGATTTAGTACTTTTAAATTATGATCATTTTCATTATAACTTTGCAATATTTATTTTATATGATGATTTCATTATTATTTTTTATTGAATATTTTAGTGTCATCGGTACTCATCTCATATTTTGTGTTATTTTCTTAAGAAACACCTTAGATAATTGTATTTTGGTTGGACTAAAGAATTATTTGGAGCACAGGTTAATTATATGTTTGTATGCAAATTTTACCGAAAAAATCCAAAAATCAGAAGAAAAAAAATCCGAGGTTTATTAGTTTGGTTTGATTTATAAATTTAAAAATTCGACACAATGGTTTGGTTTGGTATTTGAAAAACCCGAACCAACCCGAGGTTGAAAAACCCGAAAAAATCCAAATTTTATTAGTTTGATTTGGTTTATAAATTTAAAAATTTTACACAAATGATTTGATTTAATATTTGAAAAATTCGAACCAACCCGGTCTTGTACACCCCTAGAAACAAGTATTGGTCCGATACTTCCGGTCCAACAATACATAATAAGGTAGTAATTTTTTGTTTTTGTTTTTGTTTTATTTGTCTATTTGATATTTGTTTCTAACATTTTATTTATTATGTAGACGATTGCAGAAGCTGTGTGTGATTGGTTCTTTGACTGGACCGGAAATCATCAACATATCGACCCAT